>OX637534.1:1451363-2727726 GCA_951800035.1 Linnaemya tessellans
TGGAATTTTCGTTTGAATTACCAGTGCGAGATAAATTTCCACCTTTTGATACATTTGACGACGAACTACAATTCTAAATAGGAAAATGATAAAATAATAGAAAACATTTATTCCTTTATGGTAGATATATATTGGGAATCGTAATTCTTAGTAAGGAATTACTTGAGAAGAATCATTGCAAGGCGAACCAGTTGGCTGTTGATTCACTGATGGGGACCTATTGCCATTGTTGTTACTTTGTTTGTTGGGATTATTGGAACTTGGGTGCATATTGCTATTGGAACCCGCGTTATTTGAGTGAGCCATCCAGGAAAGAAAGTTCCCAGCCTTAAGAAAATGAAAAAAAAATTATGTACGAAATCTTTGCTACCGAAATATTTACCTGATCTGGAGCTTGATTTTGCAGTTGGTTTCCCAAAATACTCCATTGGTTAAGCGCTGCAGCCACTATTGCTGGGTTCATTGGCAGTGAGTTAAGATTTAACCCCACTCCCAATGAATTATTTAAATTCTGAGCTGCTGATGACGGTTTAGGACCTTGAGAATTTATACCTAATGTCTGCAGGTTAGGCATGTCTAAATTTCGGTTGTGATTGTTATTCCAACTGCTATTATTGCTACCACCGTGGGGACCATGTGGTCCTGCCATATGGTTATTTACATAATTGCCGCGGTTTCCCCTTTGGTATGGTACAGACATGTCAGAGCGACTTGAATGTAGACCGCCAGAGTTGTTGCTCATTGGTATACTACCATTCATTCCGCCCATATTATTTCCGAATTTGTTGCTGTTGCCACCGCTGTAGCTGTTTGTATTCATGCCATAACCTCTCATGCCCATGGCAGCATTTTGATTCATGGTGCTGTCATTTCGACCAACATTACTGAACGAGTTCCTGGGGTGGTCAGCCATACTCCCCCCACCACCACCTCCGCTATGTGATTCACCGTAACTCATGGAATCCTGATGTGGTCCCATCACAGCATTCAAAACGGAACTATTCCTACCACCTGTTTGAAAATTTTGCAAAGAGTTGCGCATTTGTTCTGCTTTTGGAGCCGCATTAGATACATGCACGGAGACGCCTGTGGCAAGGAAAAATATAACAAAACGTTCATACCAATTTATCATTATAAAGCGTACCCTTGACAATGTGATCTTCACCGCATAAAGATTGTGCCACTTCTGGGTCCAGAAATGTTACAAAACTAAACGCTCGAAATGGTTTCGGTATGAAAACATCTGTCACTTCACCAAATTTTGAAAAATAGTCCCTCAAGTCATCTGCATTTATATCTTCGGTACAACGACCCACAAATACTTTGCAAGGTACTTGATGAATCACTCCCTTCGCGAGGTGTGGCAATGGAGTAAATGGGTAGATTAAGGAAAGAAATTTAACAAATTGAAAACCACTAACCTTCGAATTAGGTACTTTTACTTCACACCAGCGTCCATCAATCAAATGTCTTGTAGACAAAACTCTTACTTGCACATCGTACGATCCGAATCGCACAAAACCAAAACCTTTTGACTGTCCTGACTTGACATCTTTTTTTATTTGAGTCATTAATACTTCGCCATACGATTCAAAGTACGTACGTAAACTTTCCTCCGTTGTTTTCCAAGGCAATCCCAAAACAATCAAGTCTGTACATCGAGATCTCGATTCGATGCGTTTTGTTTTTGCTGTCGAATTTTCCAAGTGGTCGTCGCTTTTTCGTTTGTTTTCTAAAATATATTACTTTTTATTAGAAGTCGCTTATTGAACACCAATTCAATCATTTTTGTCCGCATGCACAATCAATATTATCTTGAACATTGGCTGACACTTTACCTTTAGGAAAAACGCACTGATATACATGTTCACCCCAGCCGGATTCTAAGCATGGCGGAAAGAATTTTCCTTCATTTGAGCGCACTCCGCGATAGCATTTCGTTTCTTCGTTGATATATTTCAGGCCACAAGCACCAGGGAACTGAGCCTGTAACGTTGACAACAGCAAACTGCCATCATCTTCCGTCGGCAGTTCAATTGGATCATCTCCATCCTCTTCCACTACTTGAATATATTCCATTAGGAAGTATTTTAATGAAGGATATTTATTATAAATATCAATGAAATTTTAGTATATCAGAATTGGAATCTTTTTTTAACAAAATTATATTTACTAACTGGACTGCCATACAGTTTTTCCTTTTTACAAGCGATTTTTAATTGTGGTTGACAAAGATGCCACCCCTGTGTAGTGTAAAAACGGCTGGAAGGCGCCAAGTATGGCAATATGATGTAAAAAATTGATTTATCGATTTCTTTAAAGATTGCATTATATATGTACATGGTATATATATCACGTACGTCGTAAAACCTTTCATTGTTTTATTCCGGGGCGCCTCTGCCCGTTCTATAGCTGTGGCATAATGCATTAAATGTGTAGGGGCTTACCTTTGACTGCCGATCTCGGTTCGGGTGCTGTTGGCTGAAGTAGTAGAACACGAGACTATGAAACGGAGGGTCGTGAGTTCGAGCCCGCTCTGAGTCATGAAATATTGTGTTGAATTCTTCTGATCAGCATTAGTGCGTGGTTGTGTTAGTTGTTGCCAGCCTGTTTCAATGATGAAGGCATAGTCACTGATCCCTGAACATAATTGGCAGCGACTGACACTATCATGTACTAAAAGCAGAGTAACAGCACCCACCTTCGTCGGCCCTGTAGCAAAAATAAGCCGGCGAAGTAAAAGGTTGAAATAGCTACAAAAAAAAAACTGTATCTTCTCATCTTTCCTAATCTGTCTCCTCAATACTATCCCCTAGTTTTCAGTTCCGGCGCAATGCATTGCATATATAGGGGTCATCCCCTGAGTGCTGGTCCTACTCCTAAAAAAAAAAAAAAAAAAAAAATAACAAATACGAACGTTATATTCCGAGTCGAATCATATATATCCTCCACATATTTTGCCGGAGTCACTCCGGGAGTGACCTTTGCTATAGTCAGTTTTGGGGGCTATTAAGTGTAAAAGAATTTTATTTTTTTGTCGATAGCGTCAATTAGGGGGCAAATGTGAGAGGAGGGCAGATGCAGTTCAGAGAACATTTCAGTTCATATTGTCAAAAAAGCTTTAAAATTTATATTTTAAGGAATTTAGGTTTAAGGAATATATATTTTTTAAATATTTACACTATTTTTCCATATAATAACGCCCACTTTAGGGACCGGGGTTCAAAAATTTATTTTTTTGATTTTCTGGCTTCAAAAAAATATATCATTTGCTTAACAAATTTACAAAAAAACTTTAAAAATTATTTTTTGGAGGGTATAGTAATTCATATTGATTTTATAAAGTACCCGATAAATTATTTAAAAATTTTATTTTATTATAAATTAACTATAGTAAAAAGGTGATGAACAATTAGCAATCGTTGATTTGTTGTTAATTCAATAATGATAACTCGTCTTTGCACTAATTTGACTTTTCTTAGCACACTGAAATAAACAATTTTCACAATCCCGCTAACACATCGAATAAATCAAAAGCAGCTGAAAATGTTCCTTTTAGTGTAATTTGTGGTACACGTCCCTACCAAAATTCAACAACGACACGAGCTCAAATGGAGGTGCGTGCAAATCAGGATTGTTTGGTCGGCTGAAGGTTAAAAGTTGTTCCTGCTAGCACACATTGGGTTTCAATGTTGCATACGCTGTATGTGCCTTGTTCTTGGCAGGTTTCCTGGTATGGAAACCCATACACACGTACGTACTTTGTGCAAAGGCGTTTTTACACTTTAACGTACTGCCGTTTCAATTTTGAGCATGGAAACGGATGTCATGGAAATAACATGTCAATTACTCAGTCAACGATTGTTATTGTCATGAAATAATTTTTTTTTTGATTTTTACCTATTGCACATTTACACATTCATATACTAGTCTGTGCTCAAAATGGAAGAAAAGCAAACATTCAATGAAAATGAAAATCCTTGGAAAGAATTAATTTCCCTTGGCAGGAACAGGAGCCAAAAATTGGATGCCAGAACCGAATTGGTTTTTCAAGCTGTACGAGACAAACTTGAAGATAAGTTAGTGCATTTTGATATTTATGTACTTACACACATATTATAACCTATAACTATTTAGAACTGAAGTACAAGACAAATCGGATATAGAAATTCAACTGGAAAAAAGCGAATTGCATTTAGAAGAGCTGAAACAATTTGGAAATGAGTTGGTTAATAATATCAAGAGTGCCAATGAGAAACACGAACTGTTGCAAAGTCAATGCAAGCATTCCAGAGAGATCGGTTTGTAAAAACAATTGGCATATAAATTTTGAGGATATTTAAACGTTTATTTTCAGAGCTAGAAGAGCAAGTGCGTAAGGAAAGAGAGTTATCCTTGGGTCAACTTGATGAGATCAGTAAGAAATGGAGAGAAATGAATAGCCTCAAAGAACCTATGGCGATACACGAAGAGATGCAAAGGCAACGAGAGAACATTGCAAACCTAATGGCCAGCAAGGACGAGCTGATAGCCCAGTGCCAAGAGGAACTGAAACAAATCAACAATAAATACTACGAAGATCTGGATAAGCAGGCCATAGACATTTGCGTTCTTGTTGAAAGGGTGGATCATCAGGTCAAATTATTGAAAAAATCCTACAGAACAAGCATCAACGAGCTGCAGGACACCATTGAAATTGAAAAACAGAAAATGATGCACGCAGCTCGAGAAAAGTGGAATATGCTTTACGAACATCTCACGTTAAGCGAGGAAAGAAAGATGGAATTGGTAAAGGAGAAGCAAAACTTTTATGCCCAAGAGCTGGACGACATACGGAATAAACAAGAAGAAATTAGCAGAACAACGAAAATAAGACTTGAGAAAGACGCGGAAATTTTAGAACTGGAAATACGCAAAACAGAGGCCAACATCTTGATGAACTCTGAGAAGATTGATTACAATTATCAGGTTTTGCAAAAGAGAAACGACGAAAATATTATCGTAAACAACCAGCAAAAGAGACGAGTAGCGAAACTGAATGAATCCACGGTAGCTCTTAAGAAAAAATTAGCAGAGACCAAAGAAAACAATAGGATGGCCATGGAGAAGCTGACACTGGACGTACAAAAACTGCACTCTGGTATAAACGATCTGCAGGCGAAAGCCGAGTCTTTTCGAAAGCATAATGCAGTCAAAGTAAGCAAGTGCTGTGCAAAGTCTCACGCAGTCTGAATAAATTTTCGAACACATTTTCGAACAAATTCTCTCTTTTTAGTTGGCCAAAGTGTGGGAAATAAACTTTAACGAGGTCAAACAGTTGGTGTTTCGAGTGCTTGAAATCGATCGCATTTTGTACGAACAACAGTTGGGGCGTAAATGGATGTCACCAGACTTGGACAAGGTGGATTACTTAAGGGACCGCAACGCTTACGCCGAAACCGGTCCACTTGCAGCCGATCCAAATGAGATGGTTAAACCATTAAATAAATCAACTTGCGCAAATCAATTACATGATATTTTGCATAAGATATCAGATCGTGCCGGCTTTCTAATAGAAGAAAAGCTCTTAGAAATTCTCACCCCCTACACCGATAACGATCAATGCCTGGTCAAAATAGCCAGTGTCTTTGCGGTAAGACGATCCAATTATTAGTACTTGTAGGCATGTGTAATTTTTTAACATTTAGGCGCTGAACATAACGAACATTTCAGTGGTGGAACGTTTAATAAAATACTTTGAGCCCTATTCGTGGTGTCCAAACTGTTCGTCGGGAGTGACAGCCGACTCCTTGAAGTCGCTGTACTCCGTCAAGAGACATTCCAATAACATGGGGAAGACAGAGGACGAGAAGACGGATGATCGAAATGAAACAAAAGCTGTAAGCTTGTGTCAATCAGTTACATATCGTTGGTCACAAGTAGAAAGGCCCTAACTCAAATAATTGCAACTTTACAGGAAAATGTAAATCTATAACAGAAAGTGTATGGAGCACAATGGAAACTGTCACTATCATTTGCTTGTAAAATGTTTATTTTTGTTGCTATTGCACTAAAATTTTGTGACAAGTTGTATTTGTGTGAAACGTGTTGGAATCAGTGAAAAAGTCAATTTGTTAAAAATTGAAGTTAGGGCATTTCTGCTTGTGACCATCGATATGTCTATATTGTATATGTATAGTACGTACGTACGTATGTGTGTAACAGGTCAATGCAACTCTTCAGATGATTTTTTCTACGATTGTGTTTTGACGGTTAAAAATTGTGACGTGCATCGTTTTGTGAAAAGTTGTTTACATTTGGGCCCGCCAAATGTTTCGGTTTCCGTTTTACCGATGTATGCACGTACGTATGTGTGCATTTACATATGTATGCGTGTATTTAAGGGGTGTTTGTCTTATGGCGATTTCATTTCTGGAAAATATGTAACATTTTGTCACTTTTTATTCTAAAAAAAAACACAATTAGGCACAATTTTATAGAAAAGTACATTTTCATAAGGGATGGTAGATCAATTTCCAATAAATTCACTATTTTCAAATGCCATAATGTTACCATTTGCCATTGAAAAGTGCAAAATATGCAGCATTATTTTTTAGAAAAGAAAACAACATTAGAGGCATAGAACGTTCCTTTTTGAAATAAAACACCAAATTCAGTGGAGTAACCACAACTTTGGCTTTATTAGCCCCCAAATTTCGTGGCACTTAATGCGTAAAAATAATTTCTGCCATATCGCCTCCGCGACTGCGCGTTATGAAGGACATTCTTTCGTTCCGTTGCTGCAGCAGTTTTCGGGCATACCCAATTTTAATTTTAAACCCGGAGATTCGATGCACACCTACGAAAAGTAGATGGCAAATTTTCCTGCAAGGTTGTTGGAACAAGAGGATTAAAAAAATCACAATCCTGTTTCTGTAGCGTCCGCCATCTGCAGTAAGTTGCAGACGGTTTCGGAGTGCTATGAGGATTGTTCTGCTTCTTTTTATACCCGTTAGGTGCAAAATTGAGCCTCATTGCTGTAGATGAATTGACAGAAAAATTCTGATTCTTAACTCGTGCAAGAGTTACACCATATTTTCCAGAGAACGGCGTCGGAACGATATGTTCGAGTCCTCTGCCACGTGCTTGAAATCGATGAATATGATTGATATTCATAGCATTGAGCTTTAGCTGCTCGATAAACTTGAAGAACTACTCTTGGAATTTTTAAAGCTGTTCTGGTGCACGTCTGTGCATGCATGTGATTTGCTAACGAATGACAGCTAATTCCCATCGGAAGTTCTATACACATAAAAAACACCCTTTATATGTATGTACAGGCTGTCCATATGTAAATATGTGTATGTGTGTCTGCCTTGTCTTTTTTAAGGATTTGCTTGGCACTGAATGTGAGAATCATGCTCCTTGCATGGAACCGACTCTGGTGTTAACTGCCCTAAATGAATTCATCAGTGGAGAACTAAAAACCCTAGATAAATCATCTGGCACAAGGTAAAGGGTATACAGAACTGGTCCCAAATTACGCCATTCGTTACCAACCGAAATATCTATTTAAATTGTATAGAAATTTCGATCGATATCGAATGCGGTAATTTGTTTCCTGATGCTGAAATACGAGTAGCGTTACATATCGATGATACCTTCAAGCGAAAATGTGCCAAGTCAGAATATGCTTTCTAAGTTTACACGACATAAGTCGGGAGCTGCACATGTGCAGTTTGCAGCTCTGTAGTGGTGGCTGAATTGGCCAATTCTTGTAACTGAAAAGAAAAACGGTTGTCTTGGCACAGTCACATTTGGAGGCATCGATATCTACTTATTATGTATGTAATTAATTTTTTGCGTCCGCATTTACATACTATTTTGGACTCCTTTCATATGGGCGCCTAGAAAATGTAATAAAACATCGCAAGTGGATTTGCTGAAGCTTGATAAGAATCATATAAGCGGTTATTGGCAACAGTTCTCCACATACATGTCCGAAGAAGAACAAGCTGTTTGGAGATCCATCGAACATGGCCTAAATCATTATCTGGAAGTGCTAAAAAAGAGAGCGCAAATCGATAGCGATTGCGTTTTCTTAGAGAAACAAAATTTTGAGTTGAAACATTTATTGCAAAAATTGTAGAACAAAAGGTGGGTGATGGAGACAATCAAAATGCTTGCTGTCAAGGTCGTGCGCGCGTGCGTGTGTGTGTGCTTAATGTCAACGATACTCAATAGCTAAATGGAAAGGTTTTCACTCACACTATAAAATACTTGGTAAGCATTTGGAATGTGTCCCGGACACCTTAAGAGTTTTTATTTGATAAATTTTTAAAACTCAAATTGCTTCTGTTCTGTAAAACGAGTAGATGTAAATCTGCCAGTTTTCAAAAATAAATCGTGGATCTATTTATGTTTTTTAAATCGCATGAAGTTTGAATTCTATAAGATGGTAAATTACAAAAATATTCAAAATTTTTTGCGATTGGTGTCTTTTTCCAATGGAGGCGCTTTAAATCGGATTGATTTACAATCCTAAGCCATAAAACGCATCGTTCCACCATAAATACCAATTTAATGCTGAATTAGGAAAAATATCGTCAGCTAAAATCCATAAAGTCGTAATTAACAAAAATCTTAAATATACTTTCATTTTTTACTCATTATGATGTAAAGGGTTTTCCAGTAGGGACTTTGGAAGTTTGATAACGGGCATCTCTCAAATTAATTGTAATTTTTCCCTAGGGCGCTGGTGCATGCGAATAAGCCACAAATTATAGCGGTCCTCAAAGCCAACAACCCATGCCATGCCTTGCCTGATTATGGCGCCAGAACCATGGAAAATTGGACATTGCGGAAGCGATACATACAGGGCACACGTGACGGGCATTAGAACAATATTCCCCCTTATTCTCTAACTGTTTGTCAACGTCACGTCAAGACAATATCAAAATTAGCACATTTCTATACTCTGCCTCTTCAACAATCATCCTCACAGCATCTTGCTCTATTCAACGCCGAAGAGAGTAGTAAGAGGTTGCCATCAATAATTAATTGTTGTCTACAAGAAGTATGTAACTGTCCTATTTTAAATTTTGTCTTGACGTGACGTTAACAAATAGTTACAGAATAAGAGGGATTGTATTCCACACTTTCCTAATAATAAAAAAAAAATTAAATAAATTCTGAGACAGGAAGTGCTTAATGAAAAACCCTTTGCATAGTATATTTGTTGATATGCCTCATAATCAACTATAATGGCAGGTGCTCTGGTGAAATTAGGAAACTTGTACCTGAAACCCATTCTTTCTTACGCTCAACGCGTTTTTCATCAAGAGCGCATGCGTTTGTGGTCAATATTCCAACGAATCACACTACGCATTACAGAGGAAATTCGTTTTTTGGCCGAACAGTCCGTATGTGGAACAAACTACCTGCAGATGTCTTCCCCGCCACTTACAATTTGAGGGAGTTCAAGCCGAATATCCACAGACACTACTCCCTTTATCCTCCTTCCCAAAATCTATTTTCCTAGTTCCAGCGCAATGCAGTGCATATGTAGGGGTTATCCCCTGAGTGCTGGTCCTACTCCTAAAAAAAAGGAGTCCATTTCGAAGTTTTAGTCAGTTAAGTTGTTTTGGATTTCCGCTGACGGTATGTTGCAGTTCGCTCTCTATAGCTCTGCCTTCGAGAGAGCTTTTGATAGACGTCAAGTTCATGGCTATTAGAAGAAGGATGGTATTTTAAAGGACTGCGAATAACGATTAAGATTTTTTAATTAATCCTCTTAATGCTTTCAACTTCAATCGTTTAGAAAGGCCTGCAGATCAATTGCTGCTAATAAGGTTCCCCACTGAAATTCGAGTACAAGACAGGATTTTTTCAACGCATCAGGCTTCTGCTTTGGCAAAAAATAAAAGATTGTTGTCCCTTCTCGTAGAGAGAAAAATGGAATGCGTGTGTATCTTATCTGTCAAATGTTGGACATCAAGCTTATGTATGTCGTGTGCTACCTGTCAAGCATTCATTTTAAATTTCGTAGTAGAAAATAAGCAGTGTTTAGTATGTCCTCCTAATTTCCATAATGTGTCGAGCATCAGCAAAAAAAAATCCTTTTTGTAATTTTTTAGCAATCTCATTCAAAGTGACAGCTGCTTGAAAACCAATACATTATCCAAATCAATCATGCCAAAAATCTAATTTTTTATCAAGCATCGTCGGTGTCACACATGCATACAAAAAAATTTTCACTAAACAAGATGCGATTCGGATAAATGTATTGTGGCCTTTCCACGGAAGAGGGACACGAATGTGAATTGAATAAAAAATGGCTAAAGAGACCTTAAATAAAGCCCGCTTATATGTACATGTAGGTATTTGCATCAATGGCAAATGACATAGAGAGTGAGTGTTGGCAGCAGCCGCTAGTCTTCTAGAGCACTAATTCCTTGGGTTTCTGCTTTACTTTTTGCCTCGTTAAAGTCGCGGTTGTGACATGAACAAACCACCTGGTAATCCGCAAAAATAACCTAAGAAGCAGCTTCGGACACAATTCAATTTCAGCAACTTCAAAATATATTGTTCGAATGCATCCCCTGCTGTTTTCAGAATGTTGGAAGTTTGTATTTCTCACTTAAATAAAGCCATCATTTGCCTTAACAATAGTATTATGTTAGACTTTTGGTTGTCGGGTTTTAAATACCTTAACAAGGGTTACTTGCACAGACACTTGATGCCGTACTAATCTTGGGCCAGACTGTAGAAGGAATACATTCATAAATATGCCAAAACATTCTTTTGCACTTAATCGATTTTAGTTCTTTGAAGTTTTCATTTGCATATATACTGATGTGCATGTATGTATGAATGTACGTGTGTGTGCATACATTTCTAAACTGTAAAATCACTGTTTTGTGTGTCTTTATTTTATTTGCCTTTGACATGCCCATTAATTTAACTAAAAGCTCTATTACCTGCACTTGTTGTCTCTTTCCCTCTACCGCTATCAAAACAGCACGAGCAAAATAGTTTCTTCAACTCCTTTTCACATCTTAATTCTTTCATCAGTTTATTGAGAAAATTTTGGTAACGCGTGCGTTTTTGCTTAATGTTGCAATTAAATTTTGAATGAAATTAGTAAAAAGTGTCGAAATTTCATAAAAATATTCAATTAATATCGATTAAGTGTTGCGGCATCAGTGTGTTGTGCAGTTTTTTGATAATATTTACTTTTAAGATGAAAAATTTGTGTTGTTTTGTTCCAAGTCGCAGCAGCCAAGTCGACGGCGCAGCTTCTTTTGTTTATGTTTTTGCTTGTGTCCAGTGTTTATTATGTGTGTTTGGTTGGGTGTAAGTGCGGTCTTACGGTTTCCAAGAGAAAATGGGGAGGATGTGAAATAATGAAATAGAAATAAAATGCCAAAATTACGTGCAAAATGAAATAAATTCGCAGAGGCACAAGATTGATGATATCAAAGAAATGAAAATTCATACTTATTTGATGGAAATTATATTAAAGATGGCTGCCGAATTGCAATCGCAAAACATTTGCTGATTGGAATAAGATGAAGCATGTACGAGTATGCATGCATGAAGGTAAGTATTTCTATGAATGTAGATGTGGGTATGTACATATGCAGGTACCTATATTTTTTATTTTTCTTATTTGTTTTAAATTAGTGTTTACAAACATACGTGCATACATACCTACACATGGAATTGCATGCACCAAATAAAGTGCGTACCATAAATATGTATGCGCGTATATAATGCGTGTATTATGATTCAGGGAAATATTGAAAAAATAAGTGATTTATTAGCACATAAAAACATTGGAGATAGATTTTAATATCGCGCTTTTGACTTGTACGAAATGTTAGTAAAATTAGCCAATCTATCGATCAGTAGTTAATTGTACGAAGCAACTCTGTATACCTAAAGCTTTATCGAAAAGTCGATAAAATTCTAAAGTCGATAAATTGTTATCTCTTCGTCCAAGAACTACAATTTTAGTTGGCTGAAGTGCATTAATATAAATATCATAAAAAAAATATGAAGTCAATTGAAATTTAATTGTGCAATTTCGCTTACAAAAACATTTCTAGCAAAAAAGTACAGTGAAACTTCGATATAACGAATACAAGGGAATCCGAAAGACTTGATATAAGGAAATTTGAAGAAATATGAAAAAAATGGCTATAACCACAGTTTAGCACACACATTAAGAAGTCGTTCATTTGATAACGGGAGCACGGTATTTCAGAGTGAGATCGTGGCTATTGCGGAAGGGATAAAATGGTTGAAGGAAATCGATAACAGACTACCGGTTCACGGTATTCACGGATAGTAGGAAGGTCATCGAGGCCCTCAGAAATCAGTGCAAGAATGAGATTAACTCATACATAGAGATAATATGGATCCCAGGACATCAGGGGATACCTGGAAATGTTAAGGCAGATAGGCTAGCAAAGATGGGATCACTAATGGCGAACATCACACTAGATAGTCCGAAGCCATTTCAGGTTTTTTAAGAACGAACTGAAGCGATGGGCTATAGAATTGCAAACAAGAGATTGGCAGCACTCTACCGTAGGTGGGGTGACTATAATTCTATGGGGGACCCAGATGGTAGGAGGACAAAGGAGGTCCTAACATTGAGAAGGCCAGCACTAAGGAGGTTGATTTATTTAATAACAGGACATACAGAGTTAAGGACTCACCTGGCACGAATGGGTATCGTTGGCGATATAACATGCAGGGCCTGCCAGGAAGAGGACGAGACACTGGAGCACTATATGTGCTACTGTCCAGCTTTTAGCCAAGTCAGAAGACAAACATTTAATCAGGAGATTATACATGAGATGGCTATAATTGGAAAGACTTAAGGAAGTACATTGAAGAAACTAGGTTCTTGACGTAATCAGACTGAGAGGTTTCCATGGTATCGGTGGAGGCTCCCTACAGTAGAATGGGAACTCCTTATTATAGAGCGCACAACAGGCCTATGAGGCCTAAGTGTAATCCAGGACGGATTGGGATGCTTATGCCCCTCTTTTCAACCTAACCTACTTCGTTGAGAGAGAGAGGGAGACTTTGTACGCGTACTTCGTTGTATAGAGGCTTTACAAATGCGCTTGTAAATACGTTTAGACTTCGCTGATTTTATAACAGGAAGTTCCCGTTTGGGATTTATTCTGATTTTGTTATACTGGGGTATTTGCAGGAATAGTTCGCTATATAGAGGCGTTTTTGCTCAGCATTTGTTCGTTATAGCTATAGTGTATTTTTGTATGAAAAACTTTGCAATAAAGATGTTTTCTCACTGAACTGGGACTGAATAAAACATACGTTATATTAAGTTTTTCGTTATAACGGACTTCGTTATATCGAGGTTTCACTGTGCTTGATTTTTACGTCGCATCTCAAATGAATTACTCTTCGTATTTTCCCTATAACTTTACACTGTCATGCGGTTTGTAAAGTATGTACGCCGCTTACTGCAAACTATAGATGTCGTGAAAATTCTTAAGACTTAACAACATTAAGACGCGGCAGAAACAGTTTCGGAAAATCCAAGTTAAGAAGTTTTCAATGTTCCTCAATCATTGTTTTCATTTTAACAAGGCGGCATTTTACGATATTTTTAAATAAAAAAAATCTATGAAGCTTAACAAATTATACAAAAGTAATGAATATGTATGCAACTTTACTTTACTTTAACTTTATTAAACCGATTAATTTTCTTAAAAAAAATAAATTTCCGGTTTGATGACAAATAGACCAAATTGAGAAACCTGACACGGGGATGATGCTTTCAATGTACAATTTATATTTATATGCGACATCTGAGTACTTTTTTCTGCAGTGTCGAGCAAGTCATGTTCCACCGGCTTTAATTGAATATTACTTTTTTATTTCCTCACAACAAAAATTCTTATTGCACACATTAACTGCTTCATAAAATTTGAAAACTGTTTGTAATTCAATTGTCTGCGCCAGTGATTGATTGTTTGTGTGCGTTCATGGACAGTCGCTTATTTTGTACGAGACAGATATTTTATAATTCAGTTATCTACACATTATTCGCAAATGCAACAGATTGCTTACGATACAGGGTATTACGGCAGTAGCTGTAATATTTCGCAAACACAAAGTCACAACAAGTTTTTAGTTTCTTTTGGGTACTGGACGTAATTAATCGTACATTTTGTGGCATGAGTTCCCATGTACCCATCCATATTTATTTAGTTTTCCCATTGACATCAAAGCCGCAATAAATTCCAAATTTACAAGTGATACTTTTCCAGCTAATGCTGGAAAAAACTTAGTTGCTGCACTGGCTTCTGTAGTTGCCTTTCATGTGTCTCACAGAAGAGGCTATTTCTGTTGCACGTGTGTTTTGCAAGCAACTGCAGCCTCTTTCTCAGTGTGAGCATTTTAAAACTTTCGTTGCTAAATTTAAGATAATTTATATATATATTTTTTTTAAGAGTAGGACCAGCACTCAGGGGATGACCCCTACATATGCAATACATTGCGCCGGAACTGAAAACGAGGGGATAGTATTAAGGGGACAGATGAGGAAAGATGAGAAGATAGACAGTTTTTTTGTAGCTATTTCATCCTTTTACTACGCCGGCTAATTTTTGCTACAGGGCCGACGAAGGTGGGTGCTGTTACTCTGCTTTTGTACATGATAGTGTCAGTCGCTGCCAATTATGTTCAGTGACCAGGGACTATGCCTTCATCATTGAAACAGGCTGGCAACAACTAACACAACCACGCACTAATGCTGGTCAGAAGAATTCAACACAATATTGCATGACTCAGCGCGGGCTCGAACTCACGACCCTCCGCTTCATAGTCTCGTGTTCTACTACTTCAGCCAACAGCACCCACATTTTTTAATTTTGTATAAAGATTAGCCGCTAAATGAAAAGTAGTTCGAAATTGCCAGGTAATCTTGGGTTTTTACACCTAATGCACTTTGTTATGTGAGTGAAGATGAATATGCCGAATTAAACATGTTTTGACGTAAGTAGTTACGAAACAACATATTTAACTAATGAAGCTAAATATGTTGTGACTGAACGAAATGGCAAACAATGACGTTTTTTTTTATGAAAGTCCATATTTAATAAATTTTTTGAGCATTTTGTGAAAATATTTACAGGCCATGAGGGTGTGTGTGATCTTAGAGGGATTTTGGCTCAAGTGGGTAAATAAGGAGTTGGCATGCTTTGCCAGTAAATAAAAAATTATTATGGGACTGTCTTCTATTACACACAACAATTGGAATAGCTGAATTGAGTTTGTGAAAATATTTACAGACCATGAGAGTGTGTGTGATCTTGAAGGCATTTTGCCCCCAGTGGCCAAATAAGGAGTTGGCATGCATTGCATACTGGCAAAATGAGGTATGGGACAGAAGACACTCCCATAATCATTTTGTATATAAATATGGATTTTCATACAAAAAAAAATTCACTGATTGCCATTTCGTTACGTCGTAACATATTTAACTTCACAGCTGAATACGTTATTTCGTAACTGCTTACGTCAAAACATATTTAGCTCGGCATATATATCTTCCCACACATCTAGTGTTGCCATATTTTTTTATTACAAAAACTGACAATTCCGAAAAAAGTCTGTTTTTTCGAAAAAAAAATCTGCAGCTTCAAAACCAAATTAAAGAAACTCTGATAAAACCATATTTGTATATGTTTAATTCATTCTATAGAGGAAATAAATAAAAACAAAAATTTTAAATTTTTATTTTTGATGTAAAAAGTAAATGTATAAAATTAAAAGTAACAACAGAGATCATAGTTAATTATTTAATTACACACATTTATATATTAATTGTACATATTCTTATTAAATTTAGTTTCCATTTCTTTTGTTTGCACAAAATTTTGTGCAATTGAAATAATTTCCTTTTTTTAAGTCTTTGGTTCGCAAAATTGAGTAGGAATATGTAAATTATTCCCTGTTTTGGTTTTGTTTAAATTAATTTGAGAAAATATCCTCAAAACTGCACTGATTTAAAAAAACTGTTTTTTTTAGTAAAAACCTGGAAGTCTGTTTTGCACTTAGAAAAACTGCAAAAAACAGGTAAATCTGCACATTTGGTAACTCTGCACACATCACTTTTTTTTAAATCATATTTTTATGAGAAACAATCAAATTTCTATTGGGCTTTGCTCTCTGAAAATTTTCTAAGCGATTGCAAATAAGGGTAAAAGTTTATTTTGCGAAATCGTATGTTCCCTTGTCACGTGCAACATTGAAAAGCAACATTTGCTATCAGTACATCGAAAGCACGTAAAACATGTAAAACAATTAAAATAAAAAACATCTTGCTTAAAAATATAAAGATTTTTTAGTTTATTCCATCTGGAATACGTACATATGTCACATGCGAAAGACTTGGCTGTTTTCAAATCTTAAAAATGAGAAATTGCTCAAATTAAAACGTAGCACACGTTGTAGGGTTAAATTAGTGCTGTAAGTAACGCTTGTTGCCAAAACCAAAATCCCTTTTTCCCGCTTATCTTTCACATCAAATGTGCATGACGATCATGTTCAACATCATGGAAATACCCATATGTAACATACATGACCATTTTCTAGGAAGATTTTTCCGATTTGCACGAACTATAGACGTTGCGGATAAATAAAGACGACACAAAATACATCCTCAATGGAACAGATCTTTTGTATAGAGATTTTCGAAGACCTTTTAATAGATTTTAAAATAAAAGTTGTCGTCCGTTTTACATTTACTCGTTTAACACGTTATTTTGACGACGCATCGGGTGTTGTTGTATTGTAGCGTCGAGTCTGCTTAGTCTCTGAAGCAACGTGGTCGACACAGCTTTTCGATATTAATCTGGCGTCATTCGAAAAGCATTTTTGCTCTTAATTAATTATATTGAAAAATTGAGTGGGTGTGGCTAGACTCATGCGTTGCGAATGTGAAAATCAAAACATGCGTCAGACGAAGGATTAATGCTTTTCAAGTGTGGAAAGTCTGGTAAGTTTTATTTAAATTATTGTGATAATTCATCGCGACATCTTTTATCAAAAGCTCGGAAAGTATCTATAACGGGATCGTAGACAGCGAAGTGGGCCCTCTTTTGAAAAGCATTTGAATATCCAAGCTCTTGGAAAGTCTTGGCAATGAGAGCTTCCGTTCGTTGGGTGCTTCCAAAATCCAACACTTTTTTTCATTGGCTGGTACCTGCATCGTCCACAATCGCCTATAATTGATACAGTTATTACAATCATAATTTTCACATTCCCAGCAGCAATTTTCATGTGACCATGAAATTGATAATGAGAAATAAACTGAGTCCTCTGTTGCCGGCTCCAAGGCTATTTGCGAACATAAATAACGTGGCGTTCCTTAAAGTTGGTATAAATAATTTAATTTATTGCATTAAACTATTTACGGTAAATTGCGCAAATTAGGGTTGTAAATTATGGGTTTGAATGCTTTTAAAAAGCCTTAAATACTTCATTGGTCTGCGTCATGTCATATGTGGATGTTTTTATTGGACTGCACATAAAATCTTAATGTGGGCATGTGTGTCCGTGAGTGTGTGTGTGTGTGTGTGTGTAAATAACTTGCTTTAACGTTATAATTCTGTTGTTTCTGCTGCTCTTGTTGGTCTATAACAAAAAAAAAAAAATTGCCTGAGGCGACAATCGCTTCTGACAGCATTAAATTTCGAAACAGGCTGCAAGCGATGCAGTCCATCGAGTGACATGTACACCGCGCGCAATGCATCGCCTGAGGGCAGAAAAGATGCTCACGCACACACACACACACATCCAGATTTATTTTCTTGGTTTAATAATGAACGTGTGTGTGTAGGCATGTTTGTATGTAAATGATCAGGGAACACGCGTCCGCACATGTAACCCATTATAGATAAACGTTGTTGTTTCATATCTTCATTTGACTCGGCACAGTGGCACTTAAGGATCATGTTACTTTTTACGTACGAACAAATTCTTTGATACACATTTTATAAATTTTATGTTTTGCGATTGATGTGATCGGGAGAGCACAAGATGTACACACATTTTTCTGTATGGAAAATCATAAAGATCGACAAATATTAACTGTTTTTAATTTTTAAATTACAATTTTTGCTTGGAATGCCATCGGGATGCAACAGATGCTTTAATTTTATACACAAAAATTCTTTTAGAAAATCTGTTGTAGGATAATTCGAATACGAAGTCATTTAGTGTCAGGCAATTCATCGGCAGCGTGCAGGTGTTAAGAAATCATGTTTGTTTATTAATTAATAATTTCTTTGTACCCCCCTCCTTGAAGCTTTTCCTGGACATTTTTTTGTTGTATATTGCGGTTTTAGTAAAATTTTTTATTTATTTTTTATCTTGGACCAGCACTCAGGGGATGACCCCTAGGAGGGGATAGTATTGAGGGGACAGATGAAGAAAGATGCGGAGATAGAGAATTTGTAGCTATTTCAACCTTTTTAGTTCGCCGGCTAATTTTTGCTACAGAACCGACGAAGGAGGATGCTGCTGTTACTCTGCTTTTTTTTTTAGTACATGATCGTGTCAGATGCTGCCAAGCCAATTATGCTCAGTGCCCAGTGCTATGCCTTCATCACTGAAACAGGTTGGCAACAACTAACACAACCATGCCCTAATGCGGATCAGCAGAATTCAACACAATATTTTGTGACTCAGCGCGGGGTTGAACCCAGGACCCTCCGCTTCATAGTCTCGTGTTCTACTACTTCAACCAGCAGCAAAAAGCTGTTCTTACTATTTTCAAGATATTGCCTGAATGCTAAGATCCACTATTCGGACTGATAGATTTAGAGAATTTGAAAAAAATATCTAATAAAATTGTGGCATTAAAAAAACATATTTTCCCTTTGCACAGAAAATGAAAAGAAATTAAAATTTTGAATTTAATAATGCAGTAATTTGTTACTAAAGAATACAAAACGTGTTTGTTTGTGCACAAACGTTCCAAAACTAATTGAGAATTATTTTCTAATACTCGGCAAAACTTGCCAAAGATTTAATGATAATGTTTTTTCATTTTTAGTGGCTCTATTTCTTCAAAATATGTATTTTTATTATGAAATATTTGTTTTGTCTTGTTGACTTGTATGTGTTTTGATTTCCCTTATAATTTTCATAAAAATATGTATCGTATATATAAAATCAATCTTTGTTTGTTCCACTGCTTAAACCTTGTACATGGCTGGACCAAATTGGATACTTTATTCCGCGGCTTAGAAAAAAAGCCGGAAACAATTCTCAAAAGGATGTTTGTTTGATCCTTAAATTGAATTTGGATGGGTCTTACTGACGATTGGGAAATTTAAATATATAATTTTATAATTTTTTTTAATTTATGGTGGCAAAGATTAGTTTCGCTGTAAAGCCATTTTAAATTTCCCTACAATTACATTAATTTAACTCTTTCAAGATTCAGCAAAATTACGAGTATTTTTTAAGTAAAACAATTTTATACAAAACTAATAGAAAGTGTTATAGAATTTAATATTTTTGGGAATTGAATATTATTATTATGCCCTGCAAAAAAGAATATGGAGGGTATATTCACTTTGTCATTCCGTTTGTAACGCAGCGAAATATTCATCTGAGACCCCATAAAGTATATATATTCTTGATCAGTGATGAAATCTAAGGCGACCTGAGCATGTCCGTCCGTCCGTCTGTGGAAATCACGATTCAGTACAAACGAAAAGAGCTAGACTCTTGAAATTTGGTATAAATATATGTTGAAGCTTAGAGCAGGTTAACTTCGGAGATGGGCTAAATCGGGCAAGAGAGAAAAAAGTTCCCCTAAGAAGAACTAAACCAACCCAGAAAAAACAACATAATTTTTAAAGTTTTTTGGTTATTTTGCTAAGCAAATGATATATTTTTATGTCAAATACGGTCCAACGCCTTAAACTAGGAGCCATAAAATAAAAAAAAAATATTTTTGGTTCCCGCCCACTCTAGTGGGCGTTATTATATGCAAAATTAGCATAAATATTTAACAAATTGTTTTACTTAAGCCTACATTCCTTAAAAATAAAATTTTTAAGCTTTAATGACGAAGCTGAGACGATACCTGGTACTCCTCTGACCTAACCCCTCCTCCCCCTTGACCCCCTAAATGACCCTACCAAAAAAAAAAAAATTTTTTTTTAATTTTTTATATAATCATCCCAAGCATTTATTTTTAGGGGTTTGTGACTGCCTGTTTCTGCCCTACCCTCTCCTCCCCCTTTGCCACCTAAATGACTATATAAAATTTTTATTTTTTTTTATTTTGTATATAATCATCCCAAGCACATATTTTTAGTTTTATGACTGCCTGTTTCTGTCCTACCCTCTCCTCCCCATTTGCCCCCTAAATGACCCTATCAAAAAAAATTTTTTATTTATTTTATTTGGGATAACCAAGCATTTATTTTTAGAGTTTTATGAAAAAGGTGAAATGTCTCCCCCAGCGCCCTTGCCAGAGCGACCCCGCCAAAACACAGTTAAACATCTTAAATTTACTTACTGAATATTTGGAGGGTATTTAAGATTCGACCCGGTCGAACATAACGTTTTTACTTGTTAACACTTGTTTGAAGTAAAAGGCTTTCCATTAGTATTTAGGGGTTACGCTTTTTTGGGCAAATATTTGATAAGTGTGACCATACCTTTAGAACTTTAAAATATGTGGTATAGCAGGGGGAGACGGCTGTCAACCCATGCAATTTTCCTGTATCCCAATTATTAATTTTTCCATGTCTGAAGAGCCACCAGAGCGAGAAATTCCTTTCATTTATTTTATTGCGTTTTTAATAATTTTTTTTGTATCAATTTAAATAGATTTTATTAAGAAACTATTGTGGAGCCTCAAATTTACAATTCTTTAGATTTTTTCATTTTACATTTTTACACATATTTAATTTAAAGAAAATATGGGCGAACATCTTGCGAACCTGATGCATGGGAGCATGAATAAATGCCAAAGCAAACCTTCTTGTCATGCATTTGTATGTGTATGCATACACATATACATACTCGTATGCATGTATATACTCTTATGTATTAAAAAACAAATAAAATTATATTAGTCACATATCATCCTCTTAGCAGATGACGGTCGTTTTTCTTAAATGCCCTTGCCGATACCGTTTAGCAGGCTGCTGATACGTGAGTGGAAGTGTGCTGCAAGAGCTTTTAGTTGATATTTTATATCTTCTTGTCGGACTTCTTTAATTAAAACCAAAAGACCCAAATCCTGGCTATTAAAATGTTTAATTTCGCAAACTATTTTACTTGTAGTTTCTCCTTCCCTCTGTCTCTTTTCGTTTATTTAAAGAAGCAGGTGTCATTCGTACCGGGGCAACGAGCATTTTGAATATTATTTTTAGCTTTTAAACTGGCTTTTTGACGGAAATAATTATTGTAGGAATGTTTTCAGCATTTATCTGCAGGAGGATGGATGTGTGCATTTGCTTTTGCCGATTAGCAAAAAGGTTAAGGATAATTCATGCACACGTACATACACAAACACACATACGTGCGAATTTTGTTTGTAAATTTCCGCTGTACTAAAAATCATTAAGGTCTAAACTCTAGAGTCAACGCCGGGACTGGCCTCTGTCTCGGTGTTGGCAGCTCTACCCATTCGGCGAATTAAGTAATTAATTAATGAGGCACGTAAGTTTGCAGTCTGCTTCGATATGCTCCCTACATAAAAAGGAAGTAGGTTTAAATTTATTCAATGTATAGACCAAAAATTTTATGTAAATTTTGAATTCTGAATTCGAAGCCATTATTTTTCAACGTGGGGTGTGTTTCACTGTTCTACCGATACTACAACGGAATGTGTGGAACAACCTTCCAGCAGAGGTCTTTCCTGCCAATTTCAACTTGGGGAGGTTCAAATCGAACGTCCACAAACTCACACTACTCCCTCTATCCTCCTTCCCATAACCTACTTTCCTAGTTCTGGCACAACGCATCGCATATGTAGGGGTCGTCCCCTGAGTGCTGGTCCAAGAAAAAAAAATTGTACAGGGGGACAAAAATGCTTCAATGCAGATCTTGGCTCTAATGTTCTTCTTGCTACTAAAGAATGTTTTGTGATGCCTTGACATGCAGCAGCCTGTTTGCAGTTTTAAAAACTTTAAATATTTCATAGCAAAAATATTTAGACCCTAATTTTGTAAATCACTTTGCGTTAATAAAACTGATCGGAAATTCGGGGTAACAAAATTTGCAAAGCACTCAAAAATGAAGGGGGAAATTGGCACTTGTACCGAACTCTTTCATTAGCCCGTTTTTGACAAGAACCTATGATCAAAGCCATTTAAATTACATTGGTTTGATTAAAGGTTCTTGTCAAAAACGACCTAATGAAAGAGTTCGGTACAAGACTACAATTTAGTTGTAGACTTGTACCGAACTCTTTCATTAGCTCGTTTTGACAAGAACCTTTGATCAAACCAATGTAATTTAAATGGGTTTGATCATACGTTCTTGCCAAAAAGCAGCGAATGAATGAGTTCGATACAATTCTACTGTTTGTAAACGATTTCTTTACTCTAGCAGATTGAATTAATTGGCCAACATCTCAGCAGCGCACAATTCCATTGAAGATGTTGTTATATCAAGTGGTGCTCGGGGACTCCAGGTCTATTAAGTAAAATACTTAAGGCCCTTTTTGTTTGTTTATCTTAGGCCAGCACTCAGGGGATGACTTGCAATGCATTGCGGTGGAACTGAAAACAATGGGATAGTATTGAGGGGACAGATTAGGAAAGATGAGAAGATAGACAGTTTTTTTTTTGTAGCTATTTCAACCTTTTACTTCGCCGGCTAATTTTTGCTACAGGGCCGACGAAGGTGGGTGCGGTTACTCTGCTTTTAGCTCATGATAGTGGCAGTCGCTGCCAATTATGTTCAACAGGCTGTCAACAACTAACACATCCATGCACTAATGCTGATCAGAAGAATTCAGCACACAATATTTTATGACTCAGCGCGGGCTCGAACTCAGTACCTTCCGCTTCATAGTCTCGTGTTCTACTACTTCAGCCAATGCCATTGTTTAAATATTGCATTTTATTTTAAATTCATCAGATTTGTGTAGTTGTTTTAATAATTTTATTTTGGTCTTAAGTCCTTGATTATGAAATATATTTATTTTGCGGCTTTTAAGGTTTTTTTTAAATTCTTTTATTTATTCATTTATTTATTTAATTAGTTGTTCTTGTTCTTTGTTCATTTTACACTATTATCAATAATTCAGTAAAGAAAAAGTCTTAAACGAAAATAGATTAGTAATTAAGTAGTTTTATTTATCATTTATTTTTATTTATCATTTTCAAATTAGTTAATTATTTTGTTGTTGTTGTTTTTTTTAAATATTTTTAATACTGTGTGTATATGTGTGTGTGTGTGTGTCTGTATGTTGTGTACAGTTGCATAACTTATACATGTGTGTACATTCATGCACTCGTACATTTTGTATCCCAGTCAGAATGTGGAAGATTGTTTCACCAAACTGAGTCTCTTTCGAGTACCTTAAATTATCAAAAACGGATTAATCAGTTCTGCGCTTGAAATAAGACTCGAAAATGATTCCCAGAAATACTTTGAAAGTGATTTAAAAAAAAAACAAACACAAACAGCAAGCTCGTGCAGTAAAATAAAAAAATTTTCGAGACAGGTTGTGGTAGTTCGTTATATGTGACCTGCTCCACGAAAAGGGACCTCAGCGCCGAAAATTTTTTATTTTATTTTTTGAGTTATTCTTATAGGAAAAAAACGCTCTTTCAAATGCCGCAAACCGCAAGTTTCTATGTCTTTTAGTTTTTTTACAAATCACCTGTAAAGATGAACATAATTAATGAAAAAATTTAAAAATGTGATGTAAACAGATAAATTAAATGATAATAAATAATAGATTCAATTCTATGGGCTTAAATCCAAAACATTGAAATAATTTTCATAGAGGCAACACTGCATAGTGAACATCGTACAAAGTACCAGAGAGTCGAAATACATCGCCAGATGATCAGCTTGAAGGAAGAGTTGCATAACCATGCGGAAAACATGGAAAAACGGAGCGCTTTTTTAAACGCGTTTTTCCACATTAACTTCTTTTCGGCGCAGAGGTCCCTTTTCGTGGAGCAGGTCACATATTACGAACTACCACAAACTGTCTCGAAAATGAGTCGAAATTGATCAGAAGCGCGAAGCATAAAAGACTCCTTTAGAAGAGTCGCGGCTAGGGTACCATTTTCTCCCGAATGAACAGTCATTTTCGACTCGAAAACGAGCGCATAAATGCTTATTTTAATCGTGCGAAGGAGTCGCAAAAGACTCGAATATGATCATTAATTTCATAAAATGCTGACTGGGAAGTAGTATGTGTATGTTTGTGTGTGTGTATTTGTATGTAGGTTCAAGTGAAGTTTTTTTTTCATCAAACCAATAACTATAATAATCAATTTTCAGTACTAATTATAATAATTTCAATAATATTTAATTAAATATAATAATCGCTTTTTGTTTTCATTTTCATGTTCATTTTTGTTTTTCTGTTTCTGTTTTTTGTTTTTTTTTTTGTGTTTTTGAATAATAAACTTTTGGGGCAAAATACGATACATAGAGCAGGGTAGTGAGTGAGTGAGTGTGTGTGTGTGTGTGGTGTTTGTAGGTTTAGTGGTTTAGCAGAGCGCAAATAGTTTGTATGTTTGTGTATATACAAATACATACATACGAGTATATAGTTTTATAATTATTTAGTTTTTTTCTTGTTTCAAGTTAGCTTTAAAAAAGATCTACAACTAATATTTGAACTATACATAAATACAAGTGAAATGAGGGGGCAAATGATCGTGTTCTTTTGTAAGTTAAGGGGCAGATAGATGAAATTAAGGAAAAGTAGCTGATGTATTAATTAATATTAAAAATAAATAATAACGTATCTACAAAACTTAATGTAATTCATTGTTTATTGTTAAGATATTATACATAATTATATTTAGTATAGATGCACTTAGTTTATTTATAAATAAATAGAAATAGAAATAAAAATAAGAAATAGAACTCGTTTTGAAAGGACTAACAATTACAGAGGCATAGTATAGAGTCGTATATTGGAAAAGCATAATTTACATAAAGAGATTAAGATTAGTTTTTTAGTGTTTTTCCTTTAAGTTTGCACAGTTTGAACATTTTATGTACGAGTAGTTTAAAGATGCAGTCAGTGGCTGCCAGCGATTTAACATTCAACAATTCAGGCTTTATGGCATTAAGTTTGTTTGAAATACGTGAGAAGATTTCAGTTGCATTCAGAATAAATTTTAGTAATAATTCATGTTTTGCTCAGTGTATTTGGTATTATAATAGATCGACCGATCGATCGATCGATCGCTCGATCGATTGTGAATTCTTTTTATTTATTTTCAAATGAAGGTCGCACAGAAGAAAAACTTTTTCAGCGTAAGTGTAGGTGATTGAGCGTGTGTATGTGTATGTGTGTGTGTATGAGTGAGTGTGTGAGTGCAGTTGGGAAATCCTAGCCGGAAAGTATTTGTTTTTTTTTTTCAAAAGTGTTTACGCACGTGCTATTCAACTCGAATTTGTTGTAATTTTTGTTGTACTTTTTTAAAAATGTTTTTGTATCTCTCCTGTTTTCAAGTTTCTGTTTCTGTTCGAAAGGCACTAATTATAAATTTGGTTTGTTGCTTTTTTTTTAGGTATGTTTGCGTGTGTGTGTGTGTGTGGGAGTGTGTGTGTTTGTGTGTGTGTGTAGCAGTTTCCTTAATTTTCCCTATAAAATCATAAAAAGTCTGTTCTCTGTGCATCGTTTTTCTTCCGTTAACTAAAAGAAAGTAAATGTTTTTTGAATATATTTTTTGTTTGTTTTGGTTTTCACGTTATACATACAAAAATATTAAAAATAAATTTTGTTTTATTAAATGTTTACAATTAAGTTGTTAATTGTCTTTTTACATGATTGTTTTTCTTTTCTTTTATTTTCCTTTATTTTATTTACGTTTTCAAGCATTTCAAATTCATACAAGTTTTTTTTCCATGTTTTGCTTAATAAATACATTTAAGTATGGGATAGTGTTTAGTATTTGCTTAAGCGTTTTTTATAATTATTTTTTATTGTTTAAATACAGATACATTGATGCTACTAAGTGTATATGCGTGAGTGAGTGTGTGTGTGTATGTGTGTGTGCCGTCCTCGTTTAATAAAGTCGGTGAATATTCTTTTTTTTTATATGATTTGCATTAATATTTTTGGCATTTAAGACATGGAGCAACTTACAGGAACAGGAGACTCGTGGATTAATTTATTATAATGTAGTGAAATATTCGGGAATTAATTTTTTTAAATATTTTCTTTTCAGGCAAAGAAGGGTCAACAATCAACAAGCTTATGAAGCAAGTGCTTAAGTCGACTTAAGCAAACGCATGTATGAGTTATTTGTTGTGTGATTAAAACCGCTGGGAAAATAAAAGTGTTGAACATTTAACGGAATTGTCGAAAGAAACACTAAATGAAAAAAAAATTTATAATAAAATGTGCTCCGGCAGTTCTAGAGCCCAGAAGGAACTGATTCGCGTGTCACTAACAAGCGACTCCATTTATTTATTTGTTTACTGGCAGTGAAATAAATAAAAATAAATCAGTTTGTTGATGGGACACAAATCGAATTTTAATGTCATGATTCGTGCATTAAGTAAAATTTATTTTGTTAAAGAAATTGTTGAAAGAGTTTGGAAGAGGAAATTACAAAATGCATGAACAGTTGCTCGTAGCTTAAGCCCAGATTGAAATAGGACTTGAAAACGGGTTGTAAGACTTAAGTTGGCTGTCGTCAAATCGCGCGCTTGAAGTGGCAATTTTGAGTCTCTATATTTCGGTGTTGGTCAAACTGGCACAATTACACAAACGAACGGTTGCCGGGAAAGTTTCCAGTGTGACCATAGTGTCCTAGTGCAGTACCCATCAGTACAAGTCACGGATGCATAAAAACGAATTTGTGCGGTTACTGCACGCATTAATAAGTTTTCCAAATTCCAAATTTATCTTAAGCGATTGTGTTTAAGATTCTCTAAAAGAGCTTTAATGCTGGGGGTTTTCTTTTTGTGTGTGTGTGCGTGTGTGTGGGATGAATGTCGGTCGTCAAATTGATTAAATGAATGGCTTTGGTGTTTTATTATTTAATATAATTTAATTTTTTGTTTGCTAAATTGTTTCTATCTCCCTCGCTCCGTCTCTATCTTTCTAATTAATAGTAAAAACTAAACGAAATGTGGCTTTAATTGTTTTCTACTTGTCACCTATTTTGCTAAGTTTTTAGTTATTCGTTTTAGCACTTAATGTTGTTGCGGTTGCTGTTGTTGCTGCTGTTGTTGTCTTACTTAATTATATGTAATTGTTGTTTATTTTTCGGTTCAGATTAATAGGAATTTATTTAATAAATTATCTGTATTTTTAACTTTGAATAAATTTATATTTGATTTTAGTTGCTTTCCTCTCGATTTAATTTAATTGTAAATTGTTTAAACGAATTATTTGTTAATTAATTAATTTGTTCGTTTAGTTTTATTTAATTATTTTTTCTAAGTTCTCATAAAAAATGTAACAACTGGAAGTGGTGTTTGGTGTGCGAATTGTTCTTCATTTTTTCTTTTTAAATTTTTTTAATTAATTTTTTTTAATTGTAAAAAAAATTCCCATAGTACTTATTAGATAATTGTCTTGTCTTGTTTTGTTTTGTTTAGCATTTTTTCTTTTTGTTGAATAATAAAAATGAAATTGTTGTAGATCGTTGCAAATTTACTCATTGAAATTATGGCCATGTTTGCGTATCTGGATGTTTTTGAGTGTGTGTGTGTGTGTGTGAGTGAGTGTATGCGTGCCGTTATTGTCATTTTTTTAAACGAATTCTTCATATTCTTATTATTGAGCTGCAATCATATTCTTGGCCGGGCATTCGATTAATGCATCTTAAGGAAATAAATAAACAACCAAACAACAAACGAACAGTTCGAGAAGAAGAAGAAGAGTTGGTTTCGATTTTGACTTAGAATTGTACGAAATGAGAATCGATTAGTTCAGCAACTGACAGCTACGCGTAGTTGCCGAGGTTGCGCAGGCGCAACATGCGCTTGCGCTCACGGTTGATCTTTATTTTAGCGATTCTTATCGACTCGGGTAGTGTTGCTGTTGCTGAGGTGGGCAAGTAGCCGCTGATCATGGTTAGTCGACTGGTGCTGGGTATGACTACGGGCTCGTCGTTGTCGTTGTCAAGCAGATCGGGATATATGCTGATGTTGTCGATGCTATCGATGTCAATGTCGCCGGCTTTGTTGCGTACGTAAGTCAGCTGGTGGAATGGGGTGGCCAACAGTTTCTGGGTTGATTTACGCAGTGACTTGCGTGTAGTTACAGGCGAAAGTGCTGGCGCTTTAGTTGAAAGGGGACTTGAGCTGAAAGCGTTTGCTATTTTGGCCGGGTAGATGGATGTTTTCTCCCCGGAGAAATATCTGTTCTCCTTGTTTTCAATGTTGTTTAAAGTAGCTGGCGTCAGAAGTACGGAAGGGTGCGTTAGTGATGATGTCGAGGTGGTTGCAGGCGGCATGGATGAGGTGGTTGCAGGCGAAATTGTGTTCTTCTCGTAACTGATGGGTATCGTGTTTAGCAAAGGGCTTGTTGTCTGCTTAGTGACTGCTTCCATTTTGGAATATTTGTGGTGTTGTGTCGAGTGTTTGGTTGGTGGCGATTCGCCGTGTCTGTGTTTGTGGCTATTGGTAACGGTTGCAGGAGTTTTTGTTGCCAAAATGCAATCAGTCATTGATTTACTTCCATTGGAGGTACATGTTGTTGTAGTGGAGCCATCCAGCGCAGAGTCGTCAGTACTCGTTGTGTCTTCGGCGGTCGAGGCGCCGAACATGTCGCCATCATTTTCGTTATCTTCTGTGGTAGAGAGTGTCATGGTGGCCGTGTAGTTTTCTGCTTCATGCGGTGTACTTAAGGAGTTTGTGTCTTCCGGTAACGCTTCGTCAGCATTGAGAATGTCTTGGGTGCTTTCTAGTTTGGGTGTGGCATAAGTGCTGAAAGACTCCCTCTCAAAAGTTGGGGATGCCACATTGGCATCCGTGTTGTCGTTTGGGCTGCTAGACCAAAAATCCGTTTGAGTGTATGTTGAGGTATTTGTTGTTGTCATTTCTAAGTCTGTAGTTGCTGTTGGCGATAAAGTATCTTCGATGCCGTTTTCCGTTAAAGTAGTTGCAAACTGTGATGTAGGAAGCGGTACGGAAGTCTGCGGAGATGACGGGTTCTCTGGGGACGAGAGTAGACTCGTTGAGGGCTTCTTATCCGCATTCGCTTCGGTTACTGTGGCAGTTGAGTCGGATGGAGAAGAAGCCGAATCTTCATCGGTGTATGAAACTGATGAGGATGGATACCAGGTCTCCGACGAGGGTAAGCTGGCCGATGTTGGTTTAATCGATGAGAACATGATGTCATTGGCGATCCAGCTGTAATCGGTTGATCTCGTTAGGTAGTCCTCCGTTCCAATTGATGGATAGTCGGCCTCCGTTGCAATTTTCTTTCGCATGTCGACTTTGTGCAATTTATCGGCCTTTCTTCGTCGTCCTTTACGTTTCGCCACAATTACTGTTGAGGCCATTGTATCGTCGGTGTCGGATGTGCCAACAGTTGATAGCGCTGGAACGACGCTGGTTGGACTTATTTCCGTGTAAGCGGAGGTCAGCGTGTAATGGGGCTTTGTGGAGTTAATTGTCTTCGCTGTGGTTAAGGAAAACGTTGCTGCTGTTCTTGTTGTTGCTGTTGTTGCTGGTGTCACCGGTGCCAGAGTGGAAGAGGAAGGACTAGGTCGAACACGTTGACGCATTTTTGTTTTCTGTTTTTGGTCGTGTTGCTGCCTTTTGGCTACCTTGTTCGGATCATTGTGATGATGTCGGACCTGATGGTTTTGAGGCGGGTGGTTATTGTTGTTATTGTTTCTATTGTTATGCTTTCTATTTGTCTGATTATTTAAACTATGCTGACTTAAGACTAAATTTTGCCTAGAACTATTTAGGTAAGTGCTATTTTTTGGATTGTTGAAATTGTTGCTATGGCCTCGAAGTAGTTGCTGCATCTCCTGCTTCTGTTTCTGTTGCCGCTGCCGTTGCTTATTACCGTTACGCTGTTTTTTAAACTTTTTATTGCCGTTACCACTGCCGCTGCCGCTTCCACTGCCACTGCCGCTGCTGTTGCCACTGCCACTGCCGTTGCCACTGCCGCTGCCGCTTCCACTGCTACTGCGACTATGAGTAACAGATTCATCACTGTGACGATGTGGGTTCTTAAAGCGATTCGCTTTTGTATGCCCCTCCCCGCTACCTCGCCACACATGTGTGCCGTAGGGAGCGTGCGTGTATTCTGTTTTTGGTATTTTTGTTGTAGTGCTTTTCACTTTAGGTGCCGAAAAGTGAGTGTGTTGATGGAAAAACTGATCGGTTGGTATTTTGGTGAACATATAACAAGCATCGTTAACAGTTTTTTTGGGACCAACGGCTCTACCTCTTTGCGTGAAACCGATGCGCCGCCGCTGATCGACAACAGACCGGAACACGAAATAACCGTGAACAATTGCTTCGTTGAAATAGCAGGTATCTTGGAGTTCTTTCTGCAAATAGTGCCGAGTTAAAACACAAGAGAAACTCAATAAAGTGTAAAATGTGGATACAAGTGTGTTGACATACAAATGGAATGGATGGATGGATGGATGGATAGACAGACGGTCGGTCATTAAATCAGTTTTCATTTCGTTTTGTGCGTTTCGTTCGTTGCTGTTGGTGTATGCGTCTGCGCGAACGTCTCGAGGAGTCTCGCTTTGACACTAAACATTCATCTGGAGTGTTTGTTTACAAAACACTCCAAACTCGAGTATTCAACAGTTTCGTTTACAAACCAACGAGTCGGTCGGTGTCTTTGTCCGTCTCTCTGGCTGTCTTCCTTCAAAATATTGTGACATGCAGTCAGAGATCTACATACGTACATGTAGGAGTGCATAAGTATGTGTGTAAATGCAAAACCAGACATGCATTCATGTCGAAAAGGTCGAAAAGCTTTTGAGTATATCAATTCTGTGTGCTTTTTTAATTTTTTCCTTTTTCGTTCTAGGGTTCTGTGTCGAGGTAGTGTCTGAGTCTTATTTTAATGTTGATTGAGCAGGTGATCTCATTTACTTACCATTCCAACTAGTTTCCAGTGGTCGTTGAAGCACAGATATCTTTGTGTCTCTTTTGCGTAAAGCGCTATTTTGAAATTGTTGTTCACAAAATCCGGGCGGCCAACTATTGTTATATTTTCTAGAAAAAAGAAACAAAAATATAAAATCATTGAATCGTTTGTTGGCTTCGCTTGTATCTCTGTACGCAAATACACATACAGAAATTGTGTGTGTGTGTGTGTTCAACGGATATTTTGTTTAGCGTTGCCAGGAATTTTGTATATCTGAAGGTTTTATTTATTATTATTATTTCTTTTCCGAGTAAATAAACAAACGTAAGAGTATATAATTGCCATACATGCGTGTGTATGTGTGTGTGTGTAGCTATTTACTCGTATTTATTTATACAATTTATAAGTGAGTATGCATACGAGTACGTTTGTATGGATGGATACAGTGTAATGCAGTTGTGTGCTGTCGCAGCTATTCCGTGTTTATTTTAGCCACAAGTCTTTCTACATGCAGTACGTTTCGTTTAATTTGTACTCTTTTCTTGTCACCTCGTTTCGGCTCCTCTTCATTTCGTTATTGACTTCGTTTAGTGGTTTTTTCTGCGCTGAGCATGCGTAAAGTGTTTGATCATCTCTAGGTACGCTGATGCATGCGAAGATGCGAGTCTAAAGTTTAAATATTCAATTTTTATTTGCATATTTCAACATTATTTTTAAAAACCAAATATTTATCTTTCATTTAGCAAAATGTGGGCTTGTATGTAAGTGTGTGTACTCTCATGCACACACAACGCAGTTTCATCTGAGATTCTCAGCTGGATATATTTTGTTTGTGTGTGTGTGTGTATTTTTCAGATCAATAAACTATTGGAAAACAATAATTACTCAGCTTTCAGCACTGCATTTCTCAATAAAAGACAATGCAACTTTGTGATTTCAGTTTTGTTCAACACAATCTACTATTACACCGTTTCCAAAAGGATACATGCCACATTTATGTACGTGTGTTTGTATGAATATATTTGCTTGAAATATAATTGTGCAATTTTTCTTATTGCGCAATAATATCGTCCATGTGGATGTTATATTGAACGTATAAAATAAATCAAATATTTTTTTAAACAGAGAGATTTCAAAAGCCTAAAAACTCATTATGAAAATTGGTGTAAATCGCCTTGGCCACACACATCAAACTCGCTCTGGTCAAATTTATGTACATATTGCCAAGTTTAAGTCTTTGCAGCATCGGCAGTAAAAATCTAAACTGTTTTTATTTCTGTCAAACTCCCATCAATCAACGTTTTACTAACACAAGCAAACAAATGAGGGTCTCCCGAGCCATTTTGATGTGTGGCCATGTCGCTCGTCAACTTTTAAATTTCAGAAAGTACTAAAACCAAGAAAAAAGCGCGTTATTCTGGAAAAAACACTGAATTTGATGTATAGATTTGAATAGTGTAGCGATAGCAAATATGAAAAAGAAACAACACCAAATTTTTTCTGAAATCCCAAGTAATCAATAGGCTAAGGATTGCGACGTAATATTCAGAAATATTTAAAAAGCATCAATGTAATAAATAATAAGGGAAAATTCATCAGCAGAACAGAAAAACGAGGTTCTTGGAAGTCGCTATATTCCCATCATCAGTACTCATGTGTATCTGCCACGGCTATCACCGTGTCTTAGACCGCTTTCTTACAGGCAAAGAAAAGGGGTGTGATTGCAGCCTCTGGTAGTTGTATTTGGCTGCAGGTGTATTATGCAGTGAAAGAAATTTTAGATGCAAGTTGAAATGATCTCTGTCGATGAAAATTTATTGATTGCAATAACAGTTTTGTCTTGTTTATACAATCTGATGATTTGTTCCTAATTTATTTTTGTATAGTTTCTTTGAATTTTGGGTCTTGTGCCACCGTCAGGAGAAGAAAAGCAACAAAAATAATTAAAAAAAACCACTGAGTTCTGCCTTAAAAAATGTTCGCTTCGGTGGATCGAAAAAGCACTAGAAACGGAAAAAATAAATGGAACAATAGCGTAAAATCGGAAGCAGCTGAGTTTGTGGCCTGGAAGAGCTGGAAATCTGAAATAATTTAGAAATTTTCATATATTTCGTTTCAAAATGTCTCCTTCAAATGTTGCATGAGTTGCTCTGAAGAGTTCGACTGCCGCAAGCAATTCTTATGCTGCTGGTTCGAGTCGAAGCAGTGCAAAACGTTGCATCGCTGAAGGCATTTTACGTGCGACTCGCACAGACTCTCCGGGTGATAATGTGAGGCCACATGACACCGTGTTTTATTTGTATTGCACTTGTATGCAGACCTTTGGACTTGCCACGAGCAAGCTGAAGCGCAAAAGTTTTAGGGCTTCAGTACATACGAGGGATATTCAAAAGGCATTGAGATGTTATTAATTTTACGTTGAGATTTCAATGGTTTTTGTTTTGAATGGACCCAACCGCATATTGGAAAGTCTGACGACACCACGACTTGCAACAATGAAGTGTGTGTGTGTGTGTGTATGTGTTTGTGTGTTGGTGTGTTGATAAGTTCAATAGTTAACTTGTCGACACACTTACAAGTACAAGTTATTGCGAGTACTTCAAAAAGTATGCGGAATAAAAAACTGCAGTCCTAAATGCTGTCGGGTCTTTATGTTTTGCTGTAGTTGTTGTTAATTTTTGATTGTTATTGCCGTTTGCTTGTTGCTGACGGTTTTTGTTTAACATTTGCGGCATTAGTTGGAGTTTGAAAAGAGAGTATGGAGTGAAAAGTATGTGGAAATGGAATGGATTGTAATGCGGTTTGGGAATAGAGACGGGCATAGAATGAATGGCTTTACAGGCGGTGAAGGTGTTGGTTGGCTGGCAAGCAGCGACGACGTTTGGTTGGGTTTATGGCCATGTTGTTCTTGTTTATTTCTTTTATTTTTTATTTCTTTCACTACTTTTGCTGGCTTGTGGTGGTAATTAAATTTATACTCTTTGTTAAACCCAGTACGACGTATTAAGCATACGCTTTTATTATTATTATTGTTGTTGCAGTTGCTGTCGTTGCTCGTTGTTCGATTTTTTCTTGTTCAAACTAAAAGTCAGTATAATTGTTTGCACATACTACGATCTCACTGCACTGAGAAAAAAGCAGTGCCCGTATTGCTACAGAAAGCTCGGTTGTTGCATTTAATAGCCATAAGCTTCTTAAGATTAATTTCTAATTTATGCTATTGCGTTTTACGGATTTATTTTGTTTCTCTTAACTTTCGAACAATTAATTTAAGCTGTAAAATATTATATATTTTTCACATATTGGTGATAAATTTTTAATATCTTTCGTTCGTTTTATGTGTGTAAATTACACTGGCTTACAGCAAGCAAATGCTTGTCAATGAGTTTATAAGTTGTTGTATAGTCACGTGGTGCTCTTTTTCTCTTTGTTCTGGCAACACTGGTCTCAGGCTGTTGTGAGGACAAGTTTAATGTTTGACAGACACCAAATATGTGTAGAAATTGGTCAGCCCATCGGAAGGCGTTATAGTTTCTGCAAATGGCCTCGTACCTCAATCATATTCGAAATTCGCGAGCTAGACAGCTGCAGCATACACCTACACAAGCACTGCAGCGCTATACTCATCAAGAGCATGGAATAATTGTGTCGATTTTGTCAATAATCGGTCGCTGGTGTTTTTTTTTATCTCCTGCAGCAAACGGGGGATGACCCCTACATATGCAGTGCATTGCGCCGGAACTAAGAAGGAGGGGATAGTATTTAGGGGACAGATGAAGATGAGGAGGTAGAGAATTTCAACCTTTTTACTTCGCCGGCTAATTTTTGCTACAGGACCGACGAAGGAGGATGCTGCTGTTACTCTGCTTTTTAGTACATGATCGTGTCAGTCGCTGCCAATGGTGTTCAGTGACCAGTGACTATGCCTTCATCATTGAAACAGGCTGGCAACAACTAACACAACCACGCACTAATGCTGATCAGAAGAATTCAACACAATATTTCATGACTCAGCGGGGGATTGAACTCAGGACCCTCCGCTTCATAGTCTCGTGTTCTACTACTTCAGCCAACATGACCCTCATTTAGCGCACCGTTAGTTTCCATTGCGATTCGTGATCGTGTAGCACCAGCTGTTCGGCTGGTCACCACCAGACCAGCCTTTCCGTCGAGAATATCGCGACATACCGTGCAGTTGGAATAGCTGAACCCTAAAAATCAAGTATTTAAAGTCAACTGACCATCAGTCGCGTGTGAAGTGGTCTAGAGCCATTAGCTATTTAACGTTTCCCTACAATCGACTCTCTAAAGGAAACAACAGCTAATTAATGGAGTCGAAGGAATTAATATTTGCAACTGGATAAACTCCATATTTTATTACAATATCGCTTTCCATACCCGAAAACCCCCAAAATCTTATGCTGGATATCTGCTGGTGCAAAAAAATAAAGAAAACGCAAATTTATTTTATTCCTCAACCTGCTGGACTTTTCTCCAAGTGTCGCATGCAATGATACATATTTATTTTGTTATATGTATGTGTGTATCTATCCATAGATATGTATTGATACCTATGTAAATATGTATGTGTGCATGCATGTATGTCGCATGTATGTGTGCATATTCCTTTACAATGTTACACATGTCTACATCTGATAAGTTGCGAGTATCGCTGGGTATTCTACTCTGAGTGTTGCCGTTTTAGGTTCATGTAAAAAAGGCAGGCAGTGGCAGTTTTAAGGGTTGGATGCATTTCTTGTTTCAAAAGTTTATTTGTTAGCTTTAAAACTGAAAGTTAAACTGCGGCTAGATTAGGCCAATGAAGAATGAAACCATTCGGGTCACCTGGTGGATTTATGCAGGACGATCAGATAACGTCTTGGCTTCGTCATAAAAGCTTTTAAATTGTAAATTTTAAGGAATGCAGTTTTAAGTAATAGCATTTTGTTAAACTTCTACACTATTTTTGCATATAATATCGAACGTCAACGCCCACTTAAGGGGGCGGGGTCCAAAAATTAATTTTTCTGATTTTATGGCTGCAAGTTCTAAGCGTGGAGATCTAACGCAGACATAAAAAATACAAAAAAAAAACTTTAAAAATTATGTTATTTTCCAGAGGTTGGCTTAGTTCATCTTAGGGAAACTTTTTTCCCTCTGGCCCGATTCAGCCCAATTAAAAACTTGACCTGTGCTATCCTTTGAAATATATCTACACCAAATTTCAAGGGACTGACTCTTTTTGCTTTGGACTGAATCGTGATTTCCACAGACGGACGGACGGACGGACATGGCGAGATCGTCTTAGATTCCATCACTGATCAAGAATTTATATACTTTATGGGGGTCTTAGAGAGATATTTCTTTGCGTTACACACGGAATGACAAAGCGAATATCCTCCAATCCTCCAATTCTTTTTTGGAGGGTATAACAAAAAAATAAAAAACTCATTTAGGGTCAAGAATTGATCATATACGAGTAGAAGCCAATGTTCGATGGATCGTTCCCGAAATAAGACGGTGTTTTATCCGAAAAGGTACTGCAAAGTTGAAATAGGCCCACTCGCGGAGGCCATATGCCACAATTTATTTAAAAATTTTGTGGGTTAACGAAGCCATCGACCATTTTGAGCAGTCCAATGAATTTGTGGTTTTACTAAAAAAATTCGATGCTCCTACAAGAACAGCCAGTCTTTCAAATCAAGGTGTTGTTGCCTTAAATAGTTAACGAAAGATTTTGAAGCAGAAAGTGTCGAGTTCGACTTGGCGCTCAAATTCTTCTGATCGGCGTTGGTGTCTACCCGTGTTAGTTGGCAACGATTGGCACTGTCAGTAACGAAGAGTAGAGCAACAACAACCGTTTTCGTAGACTCTAGCAAAACATGAATAGGTCAATATCTCCGTTCAAGTTCCGGCGCCATGCAGTGCATATGTGCGGGTCAACCTTTGAGTCTTAAAAAAAATTACGCTTTCAAAAAAGCCTGAAATCCAGGATGCCTCTTCCTAGAGTTACAGAGTAATGCCTCCCAGGAATGGTGGTCAGAAGTGTAAAATTGTGCAATTTTGTTAAGTACTTTGCAAAAAATGTTCTCCTAAATCTATTTCCTTTGGCAATGAAGTTGTGATTAATTAATTCAGAGAGACAATATCGTTTTTGTTGTTTTCTTGAAAGAAGCCACAAGATTCCAGTGTGTTATTTTGCTTAATTCGTTTGTTTTTCTTGTTGCAAATCCAAATGGAATTAGATTTCCAGTAGAGCGGTTGGCAGGGGATGGATAGAGGAATGTGTTCTGTGGAAACAGTTTCTTTGTGGCAACACTGTCTGTCTGTCTGCCATGAACATGAAGTGTACAAACATAAATGAACTTTTTGCAAGCTTCTATTTCTTTTCATTAGACACTTTTTTCTGAATTTCTCAAGTTTCCTTTGATTTTTCTTTTTTACAATCACTGAGCTCATATTTCATAATTTTCCTATTCTTGTTGTCGTTTGTTTATATTGAAATTAAAAAAAAAAGTCAGCTTAGGAAAGTCTAATAGCATGTCTGTGCGTGTGTATGCATGTCCATGTGCAACGTCTACACCACTGGTTCATGCAACGACTGCTTTTTATTTGTTATTGCACGAGTGAATTAAACGAATAGTTAATTATTTTGTAATTTCATAACACACATACACTCGCACTTGAATTACTTTTGACTCTCCTCTTCAGATGCACACATGCACACTGAATTACTCGCATGCAAGTTTGTTTGACCGCACTTTCTAAATCCACTTATCTGTACAACGAGTGCCAAGTGTAATGGACTACTGTGTCAGAGGAAAAGTTTATTTTATTTGTTCGCATGTATGTGTGTGTGTGTGTGTGTTTGTAAATATGTCTCGTATGTAGGAGGAGAATGCATTATGTTTTGCTTTATTTGCTATACGTGGTAAATTGAGTCTTGTGCTGAATAAGACCGACAGACCGACCGACCGCCTGAGTGATTTTCTTTTTAGGAATTCCAGACTTGACAGATAATAAACTTGTGGTCTCTTCAAATATGAATCAAATCACAATAGAGTTTATGAGGCGAACATTTTCTGGTTTCCTTTAATAACAATAATAATGAAGGAGTCAGTCATGTCGACGGCTGACCGACCGACCGACCGACCGCCCGCTGCATATTTGTGTTCATGTTTTTGGAGCCAATCTATGCACTTGCAGAATTTCCTATTAATCCTTCTTTTATCACCTTTTTTGACATTTTAGCACAGAAACTTCATTAACACTTCAAAGACGTGCCAGTGATTGTGCGTGTGTGGGTGTATGTGTGCAACAACAAGCTGAAAATGAAACCATTTATTGTTAAGCCTGCGGCTGTGTGATTGTTTAGCAGAGTTAAATGGAAATTTCCAACGAATTGAAGAATGCGAAGACAGGCGTGGGCAGCGCTTCTTTAATCGACAGAATTCACTCATAAATCTAAAATCAAATGCAACTCTGGTATAACAAAAGTTACGTATAGCGTGAGCAACATCTTTTTTTTTTAGCTCGGACCAGCGCTCAGGGGATAATGTCTACATATGCAGTGCATTGCGCCGGAACTAAAAGAGAGGGAATGGTATTGAGAGAACAGATGAAGAAAGATGAGAAAATAGAGTTTTTTATGTAGTTAATTTTTCGCCGGCTAATTTTTTTGCTACAGGGCCGACGAAGGAGTGTGTCATTTCTCTGCTCCTCAGTATATGATAGTGACACATGATAGTGCTGCCAATTATGTTCACTGACCAGTGCTATGCCGCCATCACTGGCACAGGCTGAGAGCAATTAAAACAATCATGCAACAATGCGGATCAGAAAAATTCAACACAATATGCATGACTCAGCGCGGGGTTGAACTCAGGACCCTCCGCTTCATAGTCTCGTGTTAACTAGTTCAGCCAACAGCATCCTCACCTGCTGTTCACGAACGTGAGTATAGAAAATGTGAGTGTTCACTAGCGCAATCAAATGATATAGGGTATTTGTTGGCAGTGGGAGAACTTTCAATTGAAAACACGCCGAAAACATAAAAAATATTTTATACCTAGAAGTTTCTTATTTGACAAGTTTTGCATACGAATAAAAATTTGTATTGTTCTCAAGATTATACGGGTAAATTAAATACATATTTCGATCGAACATCTGCCTTTTGCTTCATAATATTTCGTTTGATTTAACCCAATCGGCCACGTCTTTAAGACATTTTTAATGACGGGTACAAGACAAATAACGCGAAAGCCACACAAGACAAGATGGATGTGGTTGTCGTCGACTTTGTTCCTTAACAACTCCATTGACTTCTGCAATACCTTCACATTGCCAATGACGACCATGTGAAGGCCAATATCCATGATCTTATCTTCCTCGATTACATACGGGATATACGAGTAGTTCCACACCTGATCGTTAAAGTCTTTTCTAGACAAATTGGGGGTGGACAATGTTGTTCAGATTGGTCCCAAATAGGACTTTCTTAAAAACAAAACGGGGATATTATCGTTCCAAAAAAATTGTACTGAAGACACAACGCACGGTATTGTTGTCTTATAGTCATGAAGGGCGGGTGATTCCCTTTGAATTCTCGATTAGAAAACCCAATCGTCGAAGACAATTTCGTCTATGACGATTTTGCCAACTGGGAAAATTTGTATGTGTAAATGTGCAGATGTGTGTGTAAGTAATTCTTAATCTGGTTGGCATTCATTTCCGACAGAATTCAGAGAATTTGCAAACGTCTGGAAAAAGTCTTTGGTGGTGATGCAGTTGAATGAATGCATCTCTGCGCAGTGCACTGGCAGTTTTATTTGTTTTTAGAAAAAAAGCGCACAACACAAAAGGAGAGAATAAAATTTGTCACGTTTCCAGGGAATGAATTTGAAAACATGCAAAATATTTATTCGGTTATCGAGGTAATGGAATATCAAGTAGAGAGTATTTGGTTTCTTTTTCTTTTGTGGGTATTGAATAATTGCAAATTTGTTTTATTTTATTACTGCAATTTCTGGAAACTCTGTGCAAAAATGCATGTGTAAGGGGGCGTGCATCACTAGAGAGGAAAAAAGTGTCAGGTACCCGAATAAAAAGTACCGAGTGATTGTATGAAATTTGCCGGCACTAACCGGCATGATCGCTGTCGGAGAATAAAGAACGGCGACAGGGGAAGATGTAAACGGCTTAAATTAGACTTGCAGTCTCGGCTGGCCTGGGTGTTCTGGCCGATACGCAGCACACACCCGTACGTTTGCATGAAGAAGAAACAATCAATATTCAATGATGCTACAAATTTATTATTTCCTCCTCTCGTGCTAATTGCACGTACACGTTTCACATGCGGGCATTCTTCCAACTGCTCCTATTTGCAATTAGAATCATTTTAACTGGGCTAATATTTGTAGTCTCGCGGCACAAGTGATAGCCAGCGACTTGAAACAATTTCTTTTAATAGAACTTTTTCTATTCCGGTCTAAAAGCCACTGATTCTTCTTCTTCTTTTTTTAAATTTTGTTTATTTGAAGAGGCACGAGGCTGATCATGGCTGTAAATATGATGGGTATGTGTGGCGTGAATGGCAACGGCTCCCTGGCGTGACAAATGCAGTGGCCTTTTTGTTAATTATTTTTTTGTTTTGTAGCTTTTGTTTGGGCGCCTGTAATTAATTAGTTGTTTAACACTTTAACACGTTTTTTCTTTCAAATTAATTTTTAACTTTGAAATTTGATTCAATTTAGTGAGTAAAAAAAAAATTGGTTGGTTACACTTCAATGGCTGCTTGGCAAGATAAAAAAATTAACAGCCGCAAGGTGTGAAAAATTTCAATGGAATGATTGGAAAATTTCGAATAAATCGTTTTTACAGAACAATTAGCAACAAATTAGATACAAATTGTTAGAAAGAAAAATACGGTTTGGTTTTTTACCTGCAACTACTCTAGAGATGTGGAGCGAAATGTGAAAGATGTTCTTGGGAAGACTTCAGCAACAGAATTGTAAGACAAGTGCAGGTTGCATGAGGGCGTCTTTAATGCATCAAATCATTTATGCTCTTTCTAGGATGCACACGAGCCGCAGTGCTTAAATTTTAAAAGCACACGTTATTTTGCAAATCAGTCAAGGGCAATTCACGCGGTACGCATGGCAAATCTCCACATGGAAACAATAGCAATTCGTTGTATTTTTAGTCATAAAGAGAGATTTCGCAGCTCAGCTGTTTTCGTGTCACCTGTTACTGTTAAAAATGCTCAGTTTGGCCTATAATTTGACCTTGAATCGAATTACAAACGAACAACGCTGGCAGGTTATTGAATTTTCAGAACGTGCATCGTACTCTTCTTCCGTCTTAAGGATGAAGCGCATTTCAGGGGAACAAGCGAAATTGCCGCATTTGGTGTGAAGAGCAGCCAGGAGTATTGCCAGAACTGAGAATGCATCCCGAAATATGCACGGTTTGGTGTGGATTATCAGCTGCTGGCATCATTAGGCCCAGCTTTTCCAAAGACGACGAATGCAGGAACGTTTCTGTGAAATTTCGTAATGGCGAGCGCTACCGTGCGATGGTTACAGTTTTTTATATGCCCAAAAATTTAGGAGCTAGACTTGGCCACAACCCACACCGCACGCGAAACAATGGACCAACTGAGAGGCGAGTCCAGTGAACAGTTTGTGTCACAATTGGCCGCCTCGATCGTGCGATTTAACGCGTTTAGACAATTTTTTGAGGGGATTACGCACTAGAAGATACCGGCCGATATGTTGGAGAGCGAGAGAGAGAGAGTATGCGAAAATTGGACCCCCCATTTGAGGGATACCCGCTGTCAACATTTACATGAAATCATCTTTAAACATTTACCTATATAGATCTTTATATTGACTCATATATAGATTTCATTAATTTCTCAAAATTTTATGTGTTATTTTTTCAAGTCAAACCCGAAAACTTTCAAAAAATTCGTCATTGTTTTATAAAGAAAAGGAGTTAGGAGTTGTGGATATGAACTGATTTCGATCTGTTTCGAAAAGTTAAATTTATTTTCTTTATTCTTGGAATGTTTCTCCGTTGGTTCTATAGTATGGAATTTTTCATAAATCTAACAGATCATCGCAGTTCATGCGGGACTTAATCTCAAGTCATCTAGGCTGGTGCCTGTGTTTTCTTTTCTCAAATAAAATATTTTTTTTGTAATGCTTAACATTCATTAAGCGCCTGTAAACTGCGGCTGCACTTGAGTACAAAAAAAAAATCCAAATGAATTATTGTCAATGATGATGATGGCGATGTCTGTATCTCTACGCCTAACCATTCCATAAAAACCCATTGAATCCAATCAAATCACATGCCATAACATCCATTAAACGCTGCTTATTGAATGCGCGCACGGCATTACATCTTGATATTGATTTATTTGAAGTGCTCGACGATGAGAAAACGCACGTACTGTTTATTGTTGTGCTCCTGGCTGCTGTTAATGCCTTCTCAGCTTCTTGAAGACATTCCAAATTGGAAAAACTAAAATAAAACAAATACGTACGTATTGTTCGAAAATAATTAGAAATTTTGAAAACAACAACGACAACCACAACAACAACAGCAACAACAATAGGTAAAAGTTATTGTTCAAGGGCTTATGGTGTTTTCTTGCACGAGTGCAGCAATAAATGAAATAAACGGCATTTTATAAATAGTTTTCAATGGGGGAAAGTGGGCAGTTCTCCAAGTACACAAAATAAGTTCAAGTCAAGAGAATAAATTTTTGTGTTTGTTTAACTTAATCCTTCCTGCCTATTGGCAGATCCTTAAAGATCGTTATTGCATTTCTTGCCCCATTAAAACTTCGCAGTACATCCCATGCAATAGGAATTCCATAACATCTGCAACCAATTCCAGGAAGTGCAGCACCAGCAGCATCCCATCCTCTCACCTTGCAGCACAAATGATATTGAACTTCCACCACGACTGAGTGAAGAACCTCAATGCGAGTGTATTAAACGTTCATTTCAAAATATTTAACGTCATCGTCATCATCAAGCGCTTTACTCTGCATCAAAAACATGCCGCCGCCATGTAAACGAAAACGAAAAAAATTAAAGCAAATGAAAAAGTATTCGATTCAATATGCATGACATATCAGTGCGTAAGTATTTGTCCATCCACAGACCGACCGACTGTGGGAAAAAAGTCGGCACTTACACATTTACACGGAAACTTACACACATGGCCTCCTATTAACCTAAACATTTTTCAAAATCTCCATAAACTCAAGTGTTTTACAAGTGTAAATCAGTGATTGTGTCTTGAAAACAAAATGAAAATGAAAAAGAAAAAGAAAAAAAAAAGAAACTAGAAAATAAAAGTTCATTTGCTCGTCCAATCGATCGATGCATGGATGGATCGTTCATTAAACGTTTTGTTATCGTTTTGACCGGTGGACACCAACATGTTACCAACATATTTAACTACTGCTTCCACATACCGCAACTGCACGGACAGGTACAACACCAGCAGCAGCAACAACAACAACAGCTACATTGTGACATTAACAACGAGTAGAGGAACAAATATTGGAAAATATATTTGTATAAATAATGGCGATCTTTCAGATACTTAGACTCGTAACACAAACTGAACATATAAAACAACAAAAAGTGAACACGATATACAATGCGGATCGTCCGAAAGCCAAGTTTAGTGTGTTACATGAAGAACAGCGACAGCAGCAGCAGCAAAACTACTACATTTCATATTTAAATGATGTTGCTACCGCTTTCAAAAAAAAAAAAAAAAAACAAGGGAGTACAACGAGACCACGATGTACAGCCCTGCAAACGTAACTCGCACTCGTTTTCTTTCCTGGTCACTTGAGATGCTTTTAAGAGTCAGTATTAGAAAATTATTTGGAATATATTTTGCATGTGTTGTATTGTGGGTAAATACAAACACACAGGCGCGCACACACACACACGTATAGACTTCTATTTACATGCAGATTAGAACGATTGAGGGGGAAATCCCTTTGGCATCCTCTCAAAAAAAATATATAGTGTATATGTCTTGGTTGTTTTTTGAACTGCATGAAAGCTATTGCCATTGAAAATCCTGTGGCCTTGTTCTTCTGTAAATTTAGTGAGATTTTTTTCGAAATTTGTATTTCAATTGTATAGAAATTTCGATCGATATCGAATGCGGTAATTTGGCCCCAGGATTTTGGTTTTTTGTACTTTTATTAGATTTGCAGAGTAATTCAATCACCATATGGGTATTTCCATGAAGAAAATCAAACTAAGGCCCAAATATTTTTTTTTCATATAGGTTTTTGGGAAGCAATTTTAGAGCTCTTTATTTAGTGGAAAGCATGAGTGCTGTAAGAGTCGGGGTCCTGACATATTGGTCAGCAAAAGCTGTTGCGTGATGTGACAAAAAATAGAAGTGTTTTTGTTTTTCTACATTTGCTAAAGTGCAAAAACCAGCGAAATAAGCTAAAAACTTTTATGTAACTTATTTGGATATTATTAAGGGATAGTTTAGCTTTATTTTCATAACTGTTTTTTTTTGATGATTTTATGTTTAGTTTTATTGATACAAGCTTCATAATATGAAGCGTGACGTGACATTGCGTTACGTGATATATTTTCCTTATGATAAACTCGAATAATTTTTGATGTAGTTTGGTTTTAAAGTTTTAATTCAACGAAAATAAATGAAAATTCAACTTCAGGTCAATGTTTGAAAAGGTACATAAGAATAAAAACAAGTAAAAACGTTAAAATCGAATCTTAAATACCCTCCAAATATTTAGTAAGTAAATTTTGTGGGACAGAGTAGCTTTATATAACATCGTACCTCAACGCCCACTAAAGGGGGGCGGGGTTCAAAAATAGACAATATCATGTTTTCCACAGACGAACGCATGGGCATTGCTAGACCGTCTTAGACTTCATCACTTAGTTATAGAACGCCTACAAAATTATTATCCTTTTTCGATGTAAAAACTTCTCGAAAGTAACAGAACTTGGCTACAGGCTTGGCAGCTCCTCAGCTGTCTTTCGCAGGGCTGTGTATTGTCCCTTAAAATATTTACATTCTGTTGAAAGTTATTGACATTTTGAAGCGCTATTATCCATTTGTTAACGTTTTACGAGTACAACAACTTTTTAATAACAACAATAATAAAATGTCCGCCGTTTTTGTGTTGATGTAATAATAATAATGCAATGGTTTGCTGTCAAACTACTATCGAATTGCTTTGAAAGCCTGCCTTTAACACAGGCTCTAGTGTAGCGAAGAGTGTAAATATAGTGCGTCGTCTGTTTTGTCGTTCAAATTGTGTGATTGTTTCTTGGCCAGTATCGCAAGAAGGTTTTGAGATCTGCGGTAGGTAATCAATTTTTATGTACGACTAGAATGCACACACACACACACACACATAAATAAATAGTTTAACAGACAGACGGATTGTTGTGTACATATTTAAGAGTTCATGTACGGGTATGTGTAGACGGACGGCGATAAAGAAGTAAATTTATGTAAAATAAATGTTAAATCGAACATGCATATGACCATGTGGGCATGTGTGTGTGTGTGTGTATTAACAACAAATTTGTATCTTGGCCATTACTGATTTTGGGCGTTTGTAGTTCCATTATTACTTTCGTCATTGTTGTTGTTCTGTTTTTTGTTCATAATTGCTTCTGTAAATATTGATATTCGTTTAAATGGAAATTCCTATTCATAATCTGTCTGTCTGTATTGATTTTTTCCCCTTCGTTTATTTTTTTATTCTGTCTCACTTGACTCCTCTTTCCTTTAAATTCCGTTCAACGTCCTGTTTCCAAGGAACTTATTTGAAAATTGAGTATTTTTTTAAGTGGAATATCGAGAAGATTTAGTGTCAAGTAAATTCAAATGATTCCTTTTGTTTTTGTTACTCTTGTTGTAAAAAGGTTGTCAAATAATGATCAATAATTGATTTTATGTTTTGAGTTCCTTGTCGTCTTGATACTCTTATGATCGTTGATAATTTGCATGCTCTCGTTTGAGAATTTTTCAATCATCGATTGATTTCCGAGTCACAGCAATTTTTTTGTGAACGGATCTGTTGTGTTGTTGACAAGTCCAATGGAATTCGATGTGCTCTTTTGGGTTTGGGAGTTTCGTTCTGAAATTCTGGGTGTCTTTTAAAACCGAAATGTTTTCGTGAAATCCCTGGAATTGATTTTGTTTAAAAGTCAACAACATAAATTGTTCCCAATTATTTTGAAAATAGGTTCTGAAAACATTTTGTAAACATTTTATTTTTTCCCGAAACAATTGCTGTTGTTCCATCTAAAACTTTCGATCAAATTTATTTATTTGATTTCTAAGAAAACTAAATTCGTCTCTGAATTTACGAGCGCCGTTTTGTGTAACACGCGCCAATAAATTTCAACAAATGAGTTGAATGTTCACTAAAGCAAATGGAATATAATTTGACCTAAAATTTGTCATCGTCATTCCTTCTGCATGTGACGATTTAAACAATCGACAACAGAAAATGTTGGGAATTAATTTCGAATTTTTGTTGAAAATTAGTTTGGAATTTTTGCTGTCAAAGTCGTTGTTGTTTGTTGTTTGTTTTTTGTTTCGTTAAGAATGTCCCATTTTAAAATGATCCCAACTAAATTTTACATGTTTGAAGTCTTTAATGGTTGAGGTGTCTGAGTGGCGTGCACGTATTCAACCACCCACGTAAGCACGTGCACTCATCATTCATGATGTTACAACAGAATGAGTTAAGAACAAGAACAAGCACAAGAACAACGATGCCATGACCAGAGCCATCATCATAAATAAAAGTGAAATTTTGTCCAAGAGCTGGAAGTAAAACTCTGGAAGCAACCAAAAATTGTCGCACTAAAAGTTTTAGATTAAAAATAAACTTGAACAGAACACAAAATCGTTCTTCGGCTTTGCAAAGATTCTCTTTAGTTTTAACAACGCATTTTGCGTATGTGTATGTGTGTACTTGTATGTAAATGTGTGTGTGTTAGTGTGCATGTAATGCAGGTGGGTTTTGTGAGTAACTCTATTTGCAGAATCATGCAAAAACAAAAAACATCAGCTGCAAAGACACGCACGTGCACGATCGTGTTCGTTTCCTAATCATGATCATGCACGAAAAATCGCGCTTCCGAAATCCTTTACTTCGTTGTCAACATTAAAGTTGAAAAATGCATTAAACGTATTATAATAGTTAAGCGTGATTATTTTTGGGTCATGATTGAAATTAATGTTGCCGTATCAGTTGGACGCCACCACAGGCAGAAGCATCCTTGTCTATTGGACGCACAAGGAAAATATATAAAATTAAAGGTTAGCGCTTTCCCTTATTATCCTGCAAATCTCTTTGCATCTGATCGGCATGTGTGATCTTCAGTAAAGTTGCTCAAGATATTAAATTTGGTAAAGTGAAAAAATTTAATGGCAGCCTCCTCTAGCAGATAGAATTGATGAAACCCCTATAAACGTATTTCGCGGTGTACAAGAGACTTTCTCTCGATAACAGCAAGACCACGAATGACCTTCAAAATAATAAGGGATCGTTTAGTGCGCATATGGCAGAGTTTATGTGTGTGTGTATGTCTGTTACTACGGGTGTATCCCTGCACTAGGAATTTGGTTATGCCCGCAGGCATTGCCGAAAGCAGCTGTTATTCTAAGCATCTGCAATTTTTTTATAAAAAATTTTTGCTGACCTCATCCCGTTTGCTAAATTTCTATTGCAGCAAAACTTAGTTTGCAGAAGCGTGTGTGTGTGTGTGTGTGTGTGTGCAATAACGGCTATTGTTTTTCTAAATTGAGCACGAGCTAAAAAGCACACGCTCTGTTGCAGGCACACACACACACACTCACATCCTCGTACACATTGTTCAATTATTAAATAATATATTTAAAAAAAAGGGCGACAGATACACAATCAGACGAAAAGCAGAGGAGGTCCGTCTGACAAATTCATTTTCTTTTGCATTTAAAACAACAGAAACGCAACAAAAACATAACGGTTTGCCGAAAACCTTTTAAACAAAAATCTTTAAATGGCACTGATCCACTCGTGCACACACAAACACACTCACACACATGAGGATAGACACACGCATACACATGCATTTCCATTTGATTTTAGTTGATAAATTCAACGTAAAACCTAAAACGTGTTTTAAACATCAAACATGCCACAGAACATTCATACTGGCGCATCACTATTTATTAGGGCGTCCCCTTGCTTAATGTTTCAGCGATTATTCGAACAATTCAAGTCATGCTCGGTTAGACAAAAGTTGCCAATTTCGAGGCCGAAGTCTTATCCAGCAAAAGTGGTGGAGAATTCTTAACTCGGGAATACTTCCAAGAGGCAAAAAGATTTCCTTCCCTGCCAATAAATTGGCCCCCTTTTCAATTACACCACGAACTGAAGGTTAAATACAGCTCGATTTAAAAAAGTAAATCTTTTTACTATCCACACACTTTCTGTTTTTATATTTTAGTAGAGAATCAATCAGATTTAATTACATTTACGTTGAGCCCATTTTGAGATATTCGAATGCCCAGTCACAAAAGTTGCCACCTGTTAAATTTGAATATTTCTTTTATATTTCAATAAAACTTCTTCAAGAGACACGTAATCGATTGTCTTTTATTCTCTAAAATCTGCCTGAGAGTTCCAAGAAACTTTTCGAATAACAAGATTTTTGCTAATCAAACCCACATTTTGCAATGTCACGTGCGACATAGTAAAAGAACAGTGCGGTACATAAAAAGAGCTCGTCAAATATACAAATAAAATAAAAATATATTGTTATAAAATATAAAAAGCTTTTTATCCCGGTACTTGCAGAAAGTCGGTCACGTGCGACAGCGAAAATTCAAAGTTGGAAAAGTCGCATAAATTAATTATCAGTGTGAAAATAATACAATATTTTTGGATTAGTGCTCATGTGGGCTAACGCCAAGTATGTATCCGGGCAGGACATTCAAGGCCGTTTGCATAATTATTTTGAAAAAAGTGGTACAGAAATTTTTGCATTATCTAATATTTTCAATAATAAAATATATCAAACGTTGTAAAAATAAGCAAAAAATTGCCTATATCAAAGACTTTTCCAACAAACTCGTAATTTACATTCTTTGCCTAATCGAATACTGGCGAAGTTGACTGAAATGGGTCCCCTACTCTTACGTACGGGTTGCATACGTATTTCTCTTTTTCTGCATGCGTGCGTGTGTGTGTGTATGTGTGCTGGCGAGTGCACTCTGTGTTCTTAAGAATTCTGTTTCATTTCGTGTCATGCAGCCTCTTGAGACTACAGGTGCAAAAATTACCGACTAATTGTTGAAAATCAACAAATAAAATAAAGGAAAAAAGAAACAATGAAAAGAAAAGAAAGCTGTAAAAACACGCACACACACACACATACAGACGATGTAGGGATTCATGCACGCACACACACACACACGCGCATACAAATAATGACAGCACAACTAATGGCACTGCAGCAGACAATCTAGTGTTTGGATTATTTGTTGTACAAGTACTTGCTCGCCAACAAAACGTAAAATTCCACAATTTAATTGTTCTGCCGTTGGAAACATTCACAAGTTGAATCCGGAATAGTGTGAAAAGTCCTTTTGTCAATCGAACGCCTACAATGGCCAGGCGACGGTAGGACACATTTCTTTTTCTTTTGCAATATTGGGAAAATAAATCTGTCTAATCCCCTTAATTTTATCTGAGTAGTTATTGAGCACCGGAGGTGGCTAGAGTACAATGAATGGTCGGCATAATTCTTATGCTAAATACTTCACAGATTTGTGTTCCTGTAGAGCAGCAAAGAAAAGATCTTTATTTTAAGGATTTGTGTGTGTGTGTGTGTGTGCGTGTGTTTTTCAAAGATTTTCTAAGACGAATATTGAAATGTAACACAAGAGCATTTGGTTGCAAAATCTTGCCGCTTTGAAGTTTTATTAATTTCAGTGTGATATTTTCATGGTTTAGTTTGGGTTTCAAAGAGCTGTCGGGATTACCTGAATTCGTCTAATTTTTGTATAGAATCATTTCAAATTGTCACTTGAAAATCTAAAAGAATTCAAGAATTTTTTTTTGTAACAAATCAGGTTCGAATTTGCTAATATCAGTTATAAGTATGAAGGAATGAAGGCAGGAAAAGTAGGCAGGCTTTTTCACATCGCATTGTGGCTCGCTAGAGGATCAACTTTAATGCCAAATGTAGGGCATGCATCAATATAAATAATTTAATTAATACCGACACTTAAATAAATCCTCCTTTTTATAAATTATTTTTTTAAATTATTCCTGGTTATTCTTAACGTTTTAATATTTCTTTTAATAAGTTTTTTAAAATCTTGAGAACTTTTTTAAAATCAAATTTGTTGTATATCATTTTAGATAAGAACATTTTTACTTATATACTGTAAAGCCATTTTGTTTATGTGTAGAAAAGACCTTAAGCTCAATAAATTATTATCAGAATTAAAACTAATTGCCAAATTTTGGAAATTAGAAATTTTGTGAAGGTTTTTTATCAGTGTACTAGGGCATACATACATATAAATAATTTAATTAATACGGCCGATTCTCCTTTCATATAAATTTTTTTTTGAAAATTTTTCCTGGTTATTCTTGACCTTTTAATATTTGTTTCAATAAATTTTTTAGCCTGAGATCTTTTTTACAATAAAATATTTTTATTTCATTTTAGATAAAAAATTTTTTTTTTATATATGTGACGTGCAAAAAAGAAAGGGGCCTAAGGGTAAAAACCGATTTTGTTCAGGAGGGTCATGTTAAAGATTTAAATACGTGTATCTCTGGTGTACCATCACTTCATAAAACGCGCATATCTCTGGGAGGGAACACTTTTGGGGCATGGGATCGGTCTCATTCGATGCTCAGATGTTGTGCACATAAAAAAAAAGTGAAAATTTATTTTTTTACCCTTGATCTATGCGCTGTCACATATTATAAAGAAATTTTTTTCTATGTGTGCAGAAAAGACTTCAGGCTCAGGAAATTATTATTAGAACTATTTTCAAAACTAATTGCCAAGAAATTAATGCATTTTTTTCGTTCAGTGTAGCAGAGCATAAAAGTCACTGAGTGCAGCGACTCTAGACAAAAGTGAATGTAGATATATTTTTCTTTATTTTATCGAATTTTCTACAATTTGTGGATAATTTTTTATTTCCAAAAATTTGTTCATTTCGATTTGATTGCTTTCGGCACGGCACGTCAAGTGGTCATTTGTTTTCACACATTCATGCAGCCATTTGAATAAATGCCCCTCGTCATCATATTTATTTGTAATAATGAGATGGTAGAATGCCTTTTCAAATGTTTGTTTTTCCCAGGCTTATTAATATTTTTATCGTTTATTTTATTTTTATTTTATTTTAATTTATTTTTTCGAGTAGCTGCAAAGTTAATTAATTTAACGCTATCACTTCATTGGCCGCGACGCCTTTAATTGCTTTTAAACTCGTTGAACTTACGTGTTTGTGAGATATCGGTCACTGAGACTGTTCCTTCTGCAGCTAAGTTTATGGCTTTGTTGTGTGCACACTGTGACATTATTACATAGTCTTCTACTGTACATAATGCACCAGAAATCACCACCTGCAAAACAATAAATAAAAATCAAAATTTTAATTATTCATGATGAAAAGTAATCATTTTAGAGCATAATCATGGACACTCGATGTTCCTCTGCACAAATCGAGTTTGGGGAGGACGCCAAAGGAACTTTCGAATCGAATGTATTCAGACGTTTGTCAGATCTGGTAGTATTGCCCGAAAAAAGTTCGCAAATTGTCTTGACGTTTTTTTTCTTTTGCGTAATATATCCTATAACATATTTCAGTACATACACCTTACTACCCGTCCACACGAGCAATAAGTTTGGCAATTATTGCCGTGGCAACCGTCAAATTTGATTGCCGACACAAGATATTAACGTGTGGACCACATGAATATATGTTAGAACACATATTCGGCAACAAATGTCAGAATACATTGCCGAGCAATAATCTTTTAACACATGCTGTCAAATTGAATTGTCATTTGATTGAAATTTTTGTCTTATAAGAAAACAACACTGTTTATAATGTTTTAAGATTTGTACGTGTTCGCTACCGAGATATACAAGCAAGATCATTGGCAATTGACGTCGCGTTTCTGCCGGCGTTATTGCTTGTATCAAGACACGAAATGTTGCTCGTGTGGTCGCAGTATTAATTCCTATTAGTGACGCCGTTTAAATATGATTTTGTCCTGTTTTCCTAAAAGTAGGCAAAGTTCTGTGTGTTCGTAGACAGCTATTTAACCGTTTTGGTCTAACGACAGTCGCACCATCTTCTGGCAATCAAATGCTCGGTTTTTGTCCATTATCTGTCCATTTTTAGTGTTGACAACACTTTAAAGTCTGATAAAGATCAGGCGTAAGCTTAAAAAATATTTCCAAATATTTTACAACTGCCCATAGTAAGACTATTCATAAAAATTATTTTTTTCTTAAAAAAGGTTTCTAAAACATATTCCCATAAACAATTTTTGTTATAAACCCTTCATAAAGCAGAAATATTTTTAATATTTTTAGGGCCTTATTCATGAATAATATTTTTGATTTATAAAAGGTTTATAAAATAGATTCCCATACAAAACTCGTTTTAAAAACCTTATAAAGGGTTTATAAAAGGAGCAGACATGTTTTTAGTCTTAAGACCTTATTCATAAAAATTAGTTTTTACTTATAAAAGGTTTATAAAACATATTCCCATAAACAATTTTTTTATAAACCATTTATAATGTCGACATATCTTTAATACTTTTAAGGCCTTACCCCCTTATTCATAAAAATTATGAGAGTGTATTAACAGCGTAAGAAAACAAAATTTCATATGAAATTTGCTCTATTACACTCTTATAAGCCTCTCATAATTTTTATGAATAAGGGTTAACCCCTTATTCATAAAAATTATGAGAGGCTTATAAGAGTGTAATAGAGCAAATTTCATATGAAATTTTGTTTTGTTACGCTGTTATTAGACTCTCATAATTTTTATGAATAAGGGGTTTAGTCTTTAGGCCTTATTCATAAATTTTTTTTTTCTTATAAAAGCTTTATAAAACATATTTACATAAACAATTTGTTTTATAAACCCTTTATAAAGCAGTAATATTTTTAGGGTCTTATTCATAAAAAATATTTTTGATTTATAAAAGGTTTATAAAATAGATTTCCATACAAAAATGATTTTATAAACCTTATAAAGGGTTTATAAAAATTATGAGAGTCTAATAACAGCGTAATAAAACAAAATTTCTTATGAAATTTGCTCTATTACACTCTTATAAGCCTCTCATAATTTTTATGAATAAGGTGGTTAGTCTAAAGGCCTTATTCATATAAATTAGTTTTTACTTATAAAAGGTTTATAAAACATATTCACATATTCCATACACAATTTGTTTTATAAACCCTTTATAAAGCAGAAATCTTTTTTATAAATAAAGCAGTTAAAGTTCATTATATATTTTGATTAACACTGTAAAATCTGCAACTTTGCATATTTTTTAACAACAAAATCTCCCAAGGGGAAAAAAGCCTCACACCCAGTGGGCATCTACACAAACACATGCAAATGCACTAGACTGGTATGCATGTGTGTGCTCTGAAAGTTAACGGTGTTTGTAATTTATCGCAGACAGCATCTGACATGCAAGCGTTTATTCAAGGAACCAGCCAATCAGCGAACCAAATGACGAACTTGTTTTCATTATTTATTTTCATTCCTTATCGCACATTCTACATCGATGTTAATTATGGAAAACATGTTGTCATCAATTTGTATTCTATCACAACAAATGTAATAAAATAAAATGAAATAAAATTGATTTGCTTGTTTGTTTAGTTTCTGCTCTCGGCCACCCCCTTTCCCCCGCCCCGTAACTACATGCGAGTATTTCAGGGTTGGAAAGTTCAGTTTTTTCAAACAGTGTTTGATTAAATAATGCAAAATGCCATTATGAAATGCGATTCCGCAAACAAAATCGTAGTGGCTGAGATCTTACAGAGAATTTTATTTGTCTGATGCCGAGTCAGTCGCATAAGAAGGCTCTAGTTTCCAAATATCCTGTGGCCCGAAACTTTCTGAACACAAGAGATTTGGAAAACAACCAAAGAAGGTTAGGTTAATAGATTGCTGGTAAAAAGAAAAAGAGATTCCCGCCCACTTGATTTGATCCCTTTGTGAAACCAAAGCAGCAGCTACAGAAATTCGTAAAGAAGTTGAGTTGCTAATATCGATTTTAGGAAAGTTTCGCTTTTGCCACCTCAGCGGATGCCCTGGATGGATAATTTTGTAGTTGTTAGTTTCCAGGCCTGATACTCTTGTATTTGTATTTATCTGTTCGTACGAATGTTTGTCTAATATTTCATTTGATTTTCGAATAGCGCAGGGCTTAAAACTGTCAAAGGCATGCGATGCGGTCCGACTGGCCAAACCCTTAACAATTTGAAATTGGTAAAGTACTTGTACTTAACAGAAATTCCTCAGATAACATTTGAAGTAGAAGCAGTTTACGTGGAATTGTTCTTGGATTCGCTAGAAAAATTCCAAGTGCAAACAAAAGAAGTATTTTTAGAGACATTTTAAGTGTGGGTTCGCGTGGTGTTTCCCAGAAAAACAAACACGTCGCCGTAAGCGGTAACAACTAATTGCGGGAATTTTCAAGATTTATATGTATGATAATTTTCGGTGTCTCATAGTTTATATGAGTTTATATTTCTTACCAATTAAAATAAAAAAATTTTATTTGCGATTTGTAATACTTTTAAGGAACGGCAGGGAAATGCTTGTTTTGCTTGCCACTGTTGAAGGTGTGCGCTTGAGTGTGTGCGCACTCAAATAAGTGTTTAGTAAACACGTTGCAATTGCAATTTGTGCCAAAACAAGGACATTTATCAAGTGATTTATATTCAGATAAATATCAACAGAAAATAAAATGCAAGCAAATAGTTTAATTCGAACATGTGGTACGAGTGTAATGAGATGGTGGCTGGCAGCCAGTTGGTTGGCTTGCTGTTGTAGGTTCGCTGCAACGATGTTGTTGTTGCTGTTGTTGTAATGCATGAAAATTTAGATTTCAATTTATAAATTATTTGCTGGCTTGTGTGTTGTTGTTGTTGTGCTTTTGGGCATTAACGGACTCGAAAATGTTGTGGCACTTAGAAAAACCTTTTTCAGCTTTTACCTCCAGTGCGAGTATGTGGTAGCCGCGTAAAATTCGGTAGTACGCGCTCCTATCGTGTCATGTCATTCAATGTACACACACGTATTTACATGCTTGTAATTACTTTTTTTATCTAATAATTTACGCCATCGTTTTCAATTTCGTTTGCTCCGAAACATTTTCATTTAGAGTTCAGTTCAGTTCAGTTCAGTTTCCATTACACTAAATAATTATTTAATTATTTATGACTGTTTCCTAACTGTAATAACCTCGTTTTCCATATCTATTTCATATTTTTCTACGAATTTTTGTTAAACAAACAGACGCACAGACAAACACACCAGCAAACAGGCGAAGAAGCAAACAACTTTGTTACAACACCGAACAAATAAGAAAACAAAACGCACTATTTGGTGATTATTGACGAAATGCGGCGTAATAAATATTTTATTAAGTAAATAAGGGCAGGGAAAGCTCCCAGACGTTTGGGGGCAAAGCATATTATGTGGGACGATAAAAATGGCAGAATGAGGAAGCGCCAACAAACAATATCTAGAATATAAAACTGGGAGTAATAAAATAGTCATAAAACGAGAGCATTGGACGTGTCCGGATAAGTTTGAATTGGAGGACATGAAAACTAATGCTGCCTGCCACCTTCGCAGATATTGATTTTATTTTTAGCTGAAGTTTTCCCCATCCACACTGTCGGTTTAAGTAGAAAGTTTTTACAAAAAAAAATATAATTTTTTATTTGACAAAAATTGTCCACTGTGTGAAATACTTGTAGCATTTCATTTTTTAAAGAATAAAATTTATTTGTTGACATTGAGAATTCACAACCGTTCTTGCCATTGAATGCAATAGGTTACGGAAGTGAATGTGAAACTGACCTCTAACCCATTGTGTGCCACTATCATAAAATGTAGTGTTTTTTAATCCCTTAAGAACAGGTGCTTTTGAGGGCCTAATAAAGAAGATTTTCTACGAAATTTGTCCTCTCAATAAGTAGTTTTCTTTAAATGGACGGGTAGAAAATAGTCCATATATTAAAAAAAATCTATGGGATATTTTTCTCAAAAATAATTAATTAAAATGTTACAAAAATTTTACACATAAAACGTATGTAACGTTTCTTGGATTTTGCCACAGTTCAAGGAAGAATTGCCAAATTTATGATATGAACTACAATATTCGAATTCAGAACATTTTAATTGCCAAATTTATTCAGAACATTTGAAAGGCTGTGGTCGATTAAGCATTAAGGCCAGTGATAGATATTTCCACCAACAAAAATTGTGATCATTTAAATGTAAGAATAACTTACATTCACAAATGGATTTCGTCGGTTCTTATAACATAATTCCCCTTATTCTGTAACTATCTGTCAACGTCACGTCAAGACCATATCAAAAGTAGGACACTCCTTGTGGACAACAATTAACTATTTCTGACAGCCTCGAACTAACTCTTTATAGAGTTAGAGTTAGAGCAAGGAGCTGTAAGAAATTCATAATTGTTGAATATAATGAATACAGAAGTGTTCTAATTTTGATATTGTCTTGACGTGACGTGACGTTGGCAAATAGTTACAGAATAAGGGAGAATATTTGGGTTTCAAACAGACTAAAACCACTAAATAAAATATAATTTCTTCCCTATATTTTATATGGAAAAAAGTGTCGAAAAATTTTCTTTTCAAACCGTGTTGCCAAAGTATATTTCAAAGTGTTTAGAAAATCAATTGAATAAAAATATTTTAAAAGTCATTTCATATTAAACATTCTGATTGTGAATGTTAAATTGATAAATATGATTTGAAAAAATTAGTTTTACACAATTTTATTTACCCCGAAGAAGACAGACAGAGAAGTGGGTGAAATATTGCAAAAACTAAATTTTTTATATAAAAAATTGAGCCCTGAGTTCTGAGTTCAACCCCGCACTCAGTCATGAATATCGTGTCTAGCTCTCCTGATCGGCATTAGTGTATGGTTGTGTTGGTTGTTGTCATCCTGTTTCAGTGATGAAAGCAGAGAACTGATCACTGAACATCAACTGGCAGCGACTGACACAATCATGTACTAAAGAGCAGAGGAACAGCACTCGCCTTCGTTGGCCTTGTATCAAATAATTAGCCGCGAAGTCAATAGGTTCAAATTGTTACCAAAAATTCTCTATCTTCTCATCTTTCTGCATCTGTTCCCTTAAAAACTATCCTCTTCTTTCTAGTACCGAGTTAAAAAAAAATCGAGCTGCAGTTGAAGTTATGAAAATAAAATCGTTTCCCATATCAACAAAACAAATATTGAGCGTTTTCCTAAAGTCAAAGAAACTTTTAAGGGTTTTAAGGCGCTTTTAATAGCAAAAAGGGGCAATCCCAGCAAACTTTTCTAAGAGCAGAAGTTTTAATGGTTAAATGGGAGTTTCTATAGAAAAAGCTGTGCAATATTATTTGGAAAGGAGATTTTAAAAATTAAATGCCTACAAATTTCATTGACTTCTGCTACAGATGCCAAACGTTTACTTTTCCCTATAAAATTTGACGGCTGAAATCTGTACGAACTTGCTGTTGCATAAACCTGGTTAAGGGGCCTTCATTTGCATACGCTGTAAAAGAGACTTTTAATGCAATTTTAGTATTTTAAAACTAAAAAAAAACATGTTTGTTTAAAATTTTTTAAAAGTAATTGATTGTGACTATTTATTGCTGCCCAGCAACTGCTCATGATCGCAAGCCCTTAAGAAAAGTAGCTGGCTCGTTAAAAGTATATTTAACACTCAACTCGAGCTGGTTAGCATTCAACCTTAAAGATTCAATAGCCACCCACACTCGAACACTGGCTGACTTAAGTTCGTGTGTAGCACGAGTGTTATTTTAGCGTTACGTGTTCTTAAGTGCAATTTTAAATCATATTTTATTAATTACTTTATTTTTATTATTTGATTGTACATATTTCTTGTTTCTACGAGTATAATTTTTGTAGGTGCGAGTAATTGTTGCTATTTTACTTACAAATAAAACAAACAGCCTTAACTGATTCGTCATTCATTCGGTTGAAATTTAGCATAATTTTTTTCTAATTCAGCCATTCACTGCTCGGCAGTAAAATCGTTGTTGTTTTTACTCTTTTTACTGTTGTTGTTGTTGTTTTAATAGTTTTGTTACTGTAATTGTTGTTTTAAGTATTTCGATTAGCATAAATTGTTGTTTCACACCCTTTTAAAATAAGAAATACATTTTTGCCAAGTCATGAGAAAATAACGAATATGTGTGTGTGTGTGTGTGTGGATGTTTGGCTATGGAAATGAATTGACAAATTATCACATGCATATGCACGCACGCACGCACGCACACACACACATAAAGATAGTCAATTTAGCACATTACAACAACGAATTGTAAAGTAGTAAAACAAATACAAGAAATTCCAAATAAAAATTACAATTAATGCTCGTGAAACATAATGATGCGCGATTTTTAATTTTTTGTTTGTTTTTGTTTTTAATTAAACTTGTTCACATTCACTTTTACCGCAGCAGACTTATATTTTAGGGGGTTTTTTCAAGTTCCAGTAGGTATTCTGTTGAAATTTATTAGCATATTTTGAAATTAAAATATTTGAAAAAAAAAATCTAAAGATCGCATCTGACGTTATCGGATCATAATATCTTTATTATCATTAATTTTTAACGTGTTTGATTATATTTTATGCTCCATTATTTATGGGATTTTCCACACGTTTGTTTGGAAAAAGAAGACATTTTACACACAATTGTTACATATTTATTTGTTGTATTTTTATGATTTTTGATTTAAATATTTTCCCGATTTCTTTTGTCATTTTTTATTTCCCCTATAAGAATGATTATGGTAATGATGATGTCAATGATGGCAGTGATGGTGATGACGACAATAACAGTACAACAATGGCATTAGAGCCAGAACCGGCAGTGACGACACGACAGTCGTTGTTAAAGTAGCACTATGGGCCGTCATTATAATAAAACAGCATCAGTTTATTATTATCTGCTTTTAAAGCTTTAACGGTTTTATTATGAAAAGAATTTTATGATTTTATTGAGAAATTTCTTTGTCGACAAATTTCTGTGGCAAAGTGGTCTAAACGTTTTGGTAGAACTGTCACGACTGACTAAACACTACGAACACCTCTTGTACAACTTTCCAAACTCGCTGCACTCTAAACGGCAACATGAGAAGCAAACAAACTGTGGCTAAATGAATGAATGAATGAGTGAATGGCTGGATGACATTAAAAATAAAAATGTAATCGAAATTTTCAGTCTACTAAAATCATCAACACATTTTCTGGTTGTTCTGTGTGTCTGCTGTTTGTTCGTGTCTGTCTGTCTGTCTGCCTGCCTGCATTATTTTCTTTTTCTCACTGAGAACTTCCTTTCTATTATTATTTATTTTATTTTCTTGGATTTTTGTATTTAACATGACAAAAGTTGGTGCTTGCGCAGGCATTCGTATGACAGTCAATAAAATAAATAAACAGAAATTTCTTTAAATGTTGCGACTGCCTTCAGCGCCAGTTGCAGTAACACAAGAACTCGTCTCTTGCCACCAGGCTCTCTTAGCTCGCTGAAGTCATGCTCTTAAATATTCCTGCACTAGCAAAATAGGAAAATGTTTCCTGTTCTTGTTATTTGCCACTGCAAGAGAGCGTGTGTCTTTTAGCGGAAGTGAGGGTTTGTTTGCTTGTCGCTGCACTTCAGGGTGAATTGTCAATTAAGCGCTTCTAAACGATTTTCGAAAAGCTAAATTCGTTTTATATTTTCATTAAAACGCCGAAATGAATGGGTACTGCTAGACTGGACTCGTTGCTAAATTCTTGGGAACCCTAGCAAGCGAAACCACTTTTTTTTACTTTTATATCTTATAAATAACAATTTGCTGGATATAAAGAACGAGTAGCATGTTTTACTGCAACTACAATAACAATAGCCCATGTTTTTCTGTTAGATTGTGCAAACAGTTCTCTTCTTTATCTGCTGAATTTTTAATTTTTCACATTTGCCTTCTTGAGGTTTTGAAAAAGTTTGTAAAAAGTTTCGGTTTTATTTGATGTCCACCACAATGAACACAATTGACGTAAACATTTTTATTATGACAAATTGAGCAATAAACATTTTATTAATTATTCGATATTAAACTCTTATCCAATAGTCATATTTTTATTGCAGACTTGACATTGACTGTTTTATAGTCTGGCAATAAAATGCCAGCAATTTTCTTTACAATCATATCAAGCAGTCGTATGAAGTAGAAATGACGTCATTATTGGCAAAATTTTTTAAAAGCACTTCACAGTCATATGCTGGGTTATATCAGCATATTGATGCGATGATGGTATTTTGCAACAAAAAAAAGGAAAAATTAGTTAATTCATGCCAAAATGCAATTTATTTCAAATTAATGAATATGGAAACTTAAACGCCGGAAATCGCAACCATCACGATATTCGATATTCGTATTTTGGCAAAATGTTTATTATTTATGATCATTTTCATCAGCTGATACCATCAGGCTAAATGTCTTTTGAATATTTACGTTCTTAGTTCCTTTTTTTTATTCTAGACAACAACCTATTTAATTTGCAGGGGTTTGATCTTAGGTTTTTGTCTTAAATGAATGAGTTGGATCCAACTCTCTTGTAAAGAAAATATGACGAGAAAATAAATAAACCTCGCAATTTGCAATGGAGCAGAAAAAGTGGAAAAAACTTTGTAGTTTCCAATAATGAAACAGTCTTATGAGAAAATTTTATATAAAAAAGAGATCACGTTTTCATCAGCCATTCTTTTAAAGAACTCTTGCTTTTAAATAAACTGTCAACAATCGCGGCATGAATCATATTTATCATATTCAGTTGAAGACAACAATTTATCTTTTTAATTAGCAATTAATTAACTGGCTTAATTGTATTGTGTTGCACGCAAGTCTTTGAACTTGGAAACAAAAGTAAATTCCTCAGCGTCTCCATTCATCTAGAGATTTATTGACGTAGTCTTTGTAAAGCCAAAGATAAGAAATATATTTTTTGTTGTTTTAATTATTTATTGGCGTTTGTATTTGTGTTTTCTTTGGGTTATTTGGCAAAAACCCAAAAGCAATATTAGATAAAATACAATATCTATGAAATGTGTATGAATGTGTGTTGTTGCTGCAAGCATTTCCTTGACGGCAGACACACGGATTTTCCACGATTATTTATTTCGTCAGACGCTTTAACTAATAATTACTTTCAATGCAGGCCGATAATGAATTATTTATTTGTGAATGCAAAGTTCAGCAAGCCAGAGGTGACGCTTGCAATTTCCCCCTTTTTTTGATTCATTATGAACAAATGAAATGGTTACCAATTTAGTTGTTGTAAGCGGTGTAATTATTAACTTCTCAACCCAAACGATATCTTTCAAATGAAATAAAAAGACCGTTTCTGTTAATAAAAATAACAGAAAATCCAATGAATGAGTGCAAATAAGAAATCACGCACCATTAATGCCTAGACAAAAAGTTGGGAAAAAGTTAATAATACGACGATTTCATACCCACAGATCTAAGCAGCCCTGATTAGGTTGTAATCCATAGAAAAAAAAACAATACAGGCTTCCAAAAGCGACAGTGACGCTTGATTTCTCAACATCTTGGAAAATCCATGTATTCTGTATATCGATCCTTTAATGCAACATGACCATTTATCCCTGTGTGGAATGCGTTAGAAAGAGAGGGACAAAACTTGAAGCGTGAAGAAAAGCACTGATGATCGATCATGAAGGTGTACAAGCAAAAGCATGACCAGGCTAAATATTAAATGATACTCCTCCATAAGTACTTTTGCCAAGACTGACGACGTCATTTGTACTTTTTTGTTTTCAATGAAATCAATCATTTTTTTTTATCACAAGTAGAAGCATGAATTTCTTTCATGGTTCAATATAGATTCCACTTTCTTAAAAGAAGGCCCAGAGAATTGGAAACAAGCACATATACATTCTGTGTATGTATGTAAGTATTTCATCACTGAAACGTTCTTCCTTTCATTCCTTTTGGCTTCTAATTACCCGCATCACAACAATTATGATGTGTCGTTTAGATTAAAAGCCATTTAATTTAAGAGCCCCTCTATGAGTTTTTTTTTTGTTCAATATGTACAACAATAAATTAATTAACCTTTTTTAAGGTATTTTTCCAAATAATTATCATTCATGTGTGTCTGTCTGTCAGCTGCAATGTCGTGTTATTCAATTATTTTGCACACACCAGCGCACGATTAAATACAAATACGTGCTTGTGTGCGTGTGTGAATATTTGTTGAAAATATTTATTTAAAAATTATGATTAAATTAATTAAATTAAATAAATAAAATAGCAAATGAAAGGTGCTAAAGATATTACAAAAGAATTAAATCAACACACACACACACACACACTCTTGTAATTGAAAATATCTTGAGGAATTCCCATTTGTCAATTTGCTCTGCTCGTGCTTCCAAAATATTCAACACAAAACAAAAGGGAAATAAATCAGAAGACAGAAAAATGCGCCCGCTATTTAACTGATAACAAGTTTGTATTGTTAATTGCGCAGCCATTCATTCTTCGACTTGTGCACCTCTTGGCACAATTGTTTTTCTTTTAGATGTTGTTGTTCCGTTTGTGTTTGTTGCTATTCTTGTTGGTCTTTATTTACGAGCAGCACGTTGTAGGCATGTGTGTCATTATTTCTTTACAACGGACGTTAATCATAGCGGCTTAACGCCTGACACAGTGCCTCTGCCTGAAACACATTTGTAAAGACCACGATCGTGCGGTGATCAAAAATGCAGTTAACATAAAGCTTCTGCGCTTTCCTTCTTCTTGTGCTTAGGGGAAATTTAAGCACAAGGACAAATGGCATATCATATTTCGCTTCTTTCAGAACAACCGGAAGCACTTCTTCTCTTGAATACTTCTATAGTATGCGTGCATGAAATTACAAATCGTATGTGTAAGAGATCAAGTTTTTGTTGCTTTTGCAAAGAATCTAGGCAAACTATTTCTATTGTGCGTATCTGCATAAAAATGCCTTTCAAATAATGTACGTGTCATAAATATTGGTGGACAAAAAGACAATTTAAAGTGTACTGCAAATAAATGAATGATGCATTTTTATATGCAAAAGATACACAAGCGAAATTTTCCTTTAATTAAAGACGAACACTTTAATTTAATATTATTTTTAACGTAATTTGAATTACAATGTCAATAGCCTACGAATTCTAGCAGTTTTCTTTTCTAATCGTTCCACACAAGAACCGCTCCAGCAACAAAGTCAAGCGGGTTGAATGCCAAAACATGGAAATACTTTACAGTGATGCCACGTTCCATTGTTTACAGTAACAAAACGCATAGGATACATCACTGCAACGAATTTGGAGATTTTGCAACTCAGACACAGTGTCGTTGGCGAGTCTTGAATTGCTGCTGCAGTTCATAATGAACGATTATATATACAAAAAAATAATTTCATTATTAAATTGATCATTTAATAGAAGATCATAAATACAAGTGGTCTTTATGAAATGATTAAAACTTTAGGGCACTTTTTTCCTAGTTTCGTCTCACTGTGTCGCCGGCGTTTGGTGTTATTCAACACATAAATATTTAATATTTAAGTGTTGAAATTATAAATGATTTTATCTTTGATGACAATAAAATATAAAATAGACTTAAGCTCGTCACTTTTCCGCTTAAATGTGTCGATATTAATTTAAGGCCTGCTTCAATGTGTTATCAAGTTCCTACAGTCCGTCCACTTATTACACGGCAACCTTTTCTCACTTAACATTTTCGCCCCGTTCTTCGTTCTTCGTTTATTTCGTGTCAGGTCCATGCAACTAATCTATAAACAAAATGCCGCGCGAAATTATTTAAATATTTACGCTGATTATAATGACGTTTGCTTTGGTTTTGGTTTGGCTTTTGGTTGCTTTTTTCTTTCTGTATTTCAGGTAAATCATGACAGTTTCTTCAATTTCTCTTGATTCCTCGAGCCAAATAACTGTCGGCAGATAATTGTGTGTACAGAAGATTGTCGTTCTCATATTTCTGTCAAAGATTATTAATTTAATGTAACGTTTTTGGAATTATTAAAGCCAAATAAATAAACAATTAAAAGTTAAAGTTAAAAGAACGCCGGCATAATAACTTTTTTTTGTTTGTTAATGAAGCGCATCAAAATAATTTCACTCGTCATTTAAATAATGCAATTTGTTTTGTTAATAAAGTAGATAAGCCAGATCGTTCGTAGACACAATATTTTTGGTTGTTTTTATGGGGGCCAGCAATCAAATGCTAGTCACCGAATCATGAGTTCTAAAGTAATAAAACGAAATTGTATTTCACAATTTAGTGTCTATTTCACAATTCTATGGTTTAATAATCTTCCTTTAATTTTTTTTGCCTGAACTCATAACACTTCACCAACCAAAAATTCTTTAAATTATTCACCCTTATTATGAATGACGACGTCGACGTCACATCAACTCGAGAGTAAAAAGTTCTCACTTGTTGTTGATAATAATTAATTACTGTTGACAATCTTTTAGAATTCTCTAAGGCATATAATATTGATGAAACACGTCAATAATAGTCAGTTGCTGTCGGCAAAGAGTAGAAAGGCAACAATTTTTTCCTGTCGTCTTGATGAGATGTCAATTGCCCCTATTATGAATGGCGACGTCGAAATCACATCAACTCGACAGTAAAAAATTATCACTTGTCTACAAGTTGTCGATAACAATTAATTACCCATGACAATTTCTTAGCATTCTCTAGAACATATTGCTCATTTACCCAAAGAACGCCATAACTCAAAAAACGAGCTTGCCAGAAAACGAGTTTGAAGTTTTCACACAACTTAATGGAAAAAGAAAATTTTATTTTTCTCTCAAGAGTTGAGTAAACAAGATATTTGTATGCAATTTTTACACAATATGAAGGACGAAATGAGAATTAATGCTGCATCACTAATTCTGCATTAAATGCATTTTTTGAGTTATGACGTTCTTTGAGTAAATGAGCGATATAATATCGATAGAGCATATCCATAGTAGTTAGTTGCTGTCGAAAAAGAGTGGACAGCGAACATTTTTTCCTGTCGTCTTCATACGCTGTCGATGTCGTCATTCATATTATGAAAGGCGAATATCGCCTTTCATAATAGGGGCGAATATTAAATCACACATAAAATTTTATAAATGCGACAAGGCAAAATTGATTATAATAAGTTTTCATACAGAAATTATTACTTCCGATCTTCCAAATTTTTGCAAGAAATGAACACGTTGTAGGTGATCACATCAATACTTTAGACCTGATAAGGATAGTCCGATCGAAGGACGTGTTTTCATTCATTTTATCCTTCACTTCAAGTAAAAAGAAAATATTTCTTTTATTATTTATTTAATAATTATTTCATTGCATTTGAAAACTGAAAGCTTTGTTGCGTTATAATTTTCTTAATACTTTCAGCAAAAATTTACTATTCAATAAAATGTGAATAACTTTGATAATAAATAGTGTTGTGATTGATAAAAAAAATCAGTGTAAATATTAATGAGGGGATTTTTCGTGAATGAATTTCATTTTTTGTTTTTCTACTGATAATCTAATCTTATTTAGCGCCGTAAACATATTTTGTAACATTTTTCAATTGTTTTCCCTTCGAAACGAAATTTATCGAACAATTAAAAATATTTTGAACTGCAAAGAATAATCTAATCTTATTTAGCGCCGTAAACATATTTTGTAACATTTTTCAATTGTTTTCCCTTCGAAACGAAATTTATCGAACAATTAAAAATATTTTGAACTGCAAATAATTCATAGTCAAAGTTAAGGGCTGAGATTTTTAATTACTTTACGTAAATGTTAATTTAAATTGAATAATACTTATGTTGACTATGAAATGCGGAAAACTATAATAAATGCTGATAACAGTTAACCAGAAGGTAACGCTATACCTTTTTCAAAGGTCAGCCTTCATGTATTTATTTCTATTCCACTTTTTTATGTGGCTTTAGAAATGATTTGATGAAAATAATTGCAGGAACTCAAGTTGTTCATATTTTTCTTTACAATATTTTTTTGGGGGTGGTACAGAATTCTCTTCCGCGGTAATAATAAGTGTTTTTGAGGTTGCCCAACCCGAGCCGTTTTATCTCAGTTAGTTTTTTGCAAATTCCAAAAAATTATTGTAATTCTTCCATAGAAAACCTTTTTCAAAATTTGTTCTCTTCCAAGGAAGAGATAATTTTAATGCCACCCAATAAAATATTTTTTTTTATCTCGGACCAGCACTCAGGGGATGACCCCTACATATGCAGTGCTTAGTACCGGAACTAGAAAGGAGGGGATAGTATTAAGGGGACAGATGAAGAAATATAATGAGCAGCTGAATATGTCCAAACGTATTTGAGAACGTGAGCCGCATAGAGATGTCGTGCGAAATCGAAAATAAATCGAAAGAGTAGCAATTCTTATGTGTGGGCCGGAGCTGCAAAGTCTATGTTGCAGTTACACAAACGTGTACAGAAGAGGAGGAAAAAGTGGAAGACTGTAGGGTATTGGCTCAATTGTTTCATCGTAACTATAAAGAAATGCGATCTAATGCAATCAGAGATCTCTTTCCCAAAACGAGCGATTTTCTTCACACAACATTCTCTTTATTTATATCACAGCCAATTGTCGTCGATTTACTTATGAATCGCTTTACGGATTACAGAGGAAACCCATTGATCCTACGAAAAGAAATTTGCGACATAATTTAGGAAAATTACTAAAAGTAAATAATTTTTAAAAATTTTTGGAAAACCATCAGTATTCGTTTTTTGTGTTACATAGAGACACCGCATGTTTTTTTGGGGTACAGTTTTATGAAAGTTATCGTTCACCGATATTGATACAATTTATATTTTTCAAAAGGTATTTCTATGCAGATAACCACAATATAAATATTTTTCCATGTTTCTTAGCAAAAAAAGTATGAAACAGTTCAAATCTGTAAAAAATAAAATCCTTTAATTCCGTTTTGTATTTGCAAGCACGCATCAACCCCCTAATATAAACGTTTATCGGCACTTTTTGTTGTGCTGTCCAGTGAATAAAAGGAAATAATGCCTCATTATTCCATAGGAAAGTCCCCGACTACTTTTAAAATTTAAAGTATCATTTTCAAAAATTGCTAGTAACACTTGGCAACTGCTGGCCACGAAAGCATGGGAATATTTAGCAAATAGTCATGCTACAATTAGGCAAGAAAGAAAAAGTTATGAAATTTGAAATATTAAAGAACTTTGATTCAGTAGAAAACAACAAAAGCTTTGGACAAAGTCCAAACGAATATCCGTTGGGTTGAGTGTATTTTTAATTGTTTCAAGATAAAGAAAACTTTCATTTATTGGCCCGTAGCAAATGTTTGATCTAATTTTGTTGTAGCTGCGTGCGGGCGCGTGTTTTATTATGATTTTCGTTTTAATAAATTTTAACCAAAAATTACAACAACAAACATTTTTTATTCTCACCATTTTATGATTAAGTGAAATAAACCAAGAAAATATATTTCTGTTATTTGAAATTAATTTAATTTCATGTGACACTCGCTGTAAATATATGAATTCCTTTTTTTTTTTGTTTTTCAAAAAGTCTACCACTTTTATTGTTTCTATTTTAAAAATTCTTCTACGAGTTTTATTAATCAGTATTTTGTAGCAAAACCGTATTATCTGGCCATTGACTTATTTTCAGCACAAATTCCTTAAGTATTTTGAAGGTTAAGGCCATTAAATGGGCCATATACGAGTACACAAACTCGACAAGAAGAACACAAAAACTGCGGTAATTGTTGAATGTCACGTTCTCATGATTTATTACAATTTTAAATTTCCCAAAGTTATTGTGAAATACCGGTGTGATAAATAAATCAATTTTCTTAACTTAACTATCGCACAGTGGGACATGTCGCAATGATAGTGGAAATAAATCCAGTGTCACTAAAAGAATAGACTGATTTTAGGTGAAGCGTACATGCGTGTGAAGACGTTTAGCCGGATTCCTTGGCAATAAAGCAGGTTTTAAGTCATACTTTAACTTTAGCAAGCAATTATGAATACGTGTAAAAGTTTAAAAGTTTTTTTATACGACAGCTGTTCAAAAATGCGGAAAATTTTCAGTTTTCTCAGGCAAGATGTATTTATTTCTATGGTGTCCTCTTGGCTTGTACCAGCATTTTGTACAATCACTTTTCTGGTGTGTCCTTGAGATCTCTCAGTGCTTCATTACTTATCTCGCCAATTGTCACAAAACGCCTTTCTTTGAGGGGTCTCTTTAATCTTGGGAGCAGGAAAAGGTAGCAGCGAATCAAATGTGATAAATACGGTGGCTAAAGACGAATTAAGGTTTTGTTTTGGTCAAAAGTCAGTCATTTAGGAACGAAATTGAGTTCTCTAATAGTGATTGGACTATTTTCCATAACAATCGTCTGTTGATGTGCTGGGGCGTCCAGGACGAGCGTCGTCATTCACATCTTTTCGAACATCTTGGGAAAGCTTTTAAATATTTTTCTGGCCCCGAGTATAATCAGTGTTTGCCACTGTCAACATTTCAAGTGCTTTTGAGCAATAAATTTCATTCTTAAACACAAAACACGCGGAAACTTTGAACAGAATTTCGAGACGAGTTCAACAACAAAAAAAAAAAAAAAAACGCTAATCGCATGTAAGTAGACCGCGAAATTTAAAAGTTCATCTCATGTAGTGTTCGTTTTTTGGATTGCGGGGACTTTTTTCTTGAAGTTACAAACAAATTTCTATACCCCAGAATTTAATTGCAATAATGAAACAAGAAAACTCGGCTCGATCGCCTAATGAATGATTCTTATAATTTTGCAATTCTTGCAACAATTTGCGCATTTTATTTTCTTTTATTGATTTTGCTATTCAAGTGCATTTCGAAGTCGAAAACCATTCTGCGCTCAAATTTCTTATGAAATCCAAAAGAACAATAAACAATAAATCAATTAAAACGAAAGATTATAAGCAACAAAAAGCAAAGAAACTTAAGTATTTGATTAAGGCTTTTGCAATTCAGCTCATTAAATTACATGATGCCACTCGAAAACACTGGCCAACAACAGCTGCCGCAGCAGCAGTAAACAGCCAAGTGACAAATTAGTTGAAATAAAAAATTAAAACAAAAAACAAATAAATTATTTATCAGTGTGATCGTGCACGATAAAATGCAGTAAAAAGTCAATAAATTCTTGAAATATTTTTTCTTACAAAATTTTACAACAATTTCATTCATTTGCCGTTCACTCATTTCTGACTAGACGTTTTAAATTGACTTCAGTGCTTCTCTCTCTTTCTCTCTCTGTGGCGCTAAATAAATTAAAAATAAGTTCATTTAATTTGCTGACGGCTTTATTTATTAATTTAATTGTGCAGAATAATTTTAATTAGAAATACTCGCACCGAAAACCATAAATAAATAACTTTTTTTATTGATTTAATTAAACACGTTATTGAAACGTGTTTCTCGCATGCAATCGGTTGTGCGGAGAGTCTCCTCCAGTACAACTCCAAGTGCAGTTGAGTTCTTTGAATCTTTAATTTTTAGTCTGAGGAGTAAAAATGCTTCTCTTGCAGTTTAGCTTTTGATAAGCGGCCTGATCTTATCGCAGAGATAAAAATTCAGTGGTCTGCGGAAAAGCATTTCCAATTCTAAAACTTATTCGATTGTAATGGAAGTAGGAAAATTGGTTATGACAGGAAGGCCCTTTTCAAGGAGTTTATTCCCCATACGAGCAGTTCTTTCAACGAATAATTTTTTTCTGTAATGCGCAGTGCGATCCTCTGGCAAATGCTTTTAATCTTTACGAAGAGCCCGTTTTGGGAAAAGAAGAGTGTGTTTTGCCTCGAATTATTATTTGGCTTCCAAATATACATATACAGTGGGTGTTGCTGGCAGTTAAGGCGGGACTATGAAATCGAAAGTCTGGAGTTCGACTCCGGGCCGAATTCTTCTAAGCAGCATTAGTGTTGTGGTCTTGTTTCAATGACGAAGGCATTGCACACGTCACTGAACAAAACTTGCAGCGATTGACATCGTCATGAAGAGCAGAGTAATCGCAGTCTCCTTCGTCGGCCCTGTTGCAAAAATTAGCCGGCGAAGTAAAAAAAGGTTAAAATAGTTTAAAAACAATTTTTTTATCTTCTCAATTAAATTCAATTAAGATTTATAGGTTTTTGTTTTTTATACGATCCAAAAAATAATTTGGTGGGTATATTCACTTTGTCATTCCGTTTGTAATGCATCGAAATATCCATCTCAGATCCCATAAAGTATATATATTCTTGATTAGTGATGAGATCTAAGACGATCTGAGCATGTCCGCCCGTCCGTCTGTCCGTCTATGGAAATCACGATTCAGTCCAAACGAAAAGAGCTAGACTCTTGAAATTTGGTATAAATATATTTTAAAACTTAGAGCAGGTTAAGTTCGGAGATGGGCTGAATCGGGCAAGAGGGAAAAAAGTTCCCCTAATAAGAACTAAACCAACCCAGAAAAAACAACATAATTTTTAAAGTCTTTTGGTTATTTTGTTAAGCAAATGATATATTTTTATGTCAAATACGGTCCAACGCGTTAAACTTGGAGCCATAAAATAAAAAAAATTTTTTTTTGGACCCCGCCCACTTTACTGCAAAATATATGCAAAAATAGCATAAAAATTTAACAAATTATTTTACTTTAGCCTACATTCCTTGAAAATGAAATTGTTAAGCTTTAATGACGAAGCTGAGACGAAACCTGGTACTCCTCTGACCTACCCCCTCCTCCCCCTTGACCCCCTAAAAGACCCTATCAAAAAAAAAATTAAATTTTGTATACAATTATCCCAAGAATTTATTTTTAGAGTTTTATGACTGCCGATTTCTGCCCTACCCTCTTCTCCCTTTGCCCCTTAAATGACCCTATCAAAAAAAAAAAAAATAAAAAATTTTATTTTGTATATAATTATCCCAAACATTTATTTTTAGAGTGTTATGACAAAGGTGAAATGTTTTCCCTCACAGCCCTTGCCAGAGCGACCCTGCCAAAATACAGTTTTTATACCCTCCAAAGAGAATTGGACCCCATAAAGTAAATATATTCTTGATCAGTGATGAAGTCTAAGACGGTTTAGGAATGCCCATACGTTAATCTGTGGAAAACCAGATATTGTCTATTTTTGAACTTCGCCCCCTTTAGTGGGCGTTGACATACGATATTATATAAAGGAACTCTGTCTCACCAAGTTAAACATTTTAAATTCACTTAGTAAATATTTAGAGGGTATTTAAGATTCGACCCGGTGGAATATAACGTTTTTACTTGTTTAAATTCAGAAAGACATAATAAATATTTCAAGGCACAAAGGAAAGTCAACATCAGTTTGTGGTTATTCAACTTGCACAACAAAGCAGAACAGCTGTTTTGGAAAGCCACCACGCTTTCATCATCAGTGTTCAAATGTATTGTGTTTATCACCACTTATCTTCTCATTTTTCATCTCAATACAATTTTTTCTACTTCCGGTGCCATGCACTGCATATTTATAGGGGCCATCCCCTCAGTGCTGGTCCTAATAAAAATGAAATTTATTCTGATTGGAACTTTTTGTTTAAGTAATTTTTGGCTGTTTTGGAGAAATTTTTAATTTCAAATACATTTCGGAGTGCTGCAGATAATCGTGGTTTTAGTTTGTAAATCTCAAACCTACTCCTGCTCCTCCTCCTCTTTCGCCATGCCAGCGACTGGTTTATTTATCCATATCAAGCGTTCAGGCTTTTCAAACGAAATAAATTGATTAAGAAATCATGTACGAGATACGAGATAGTAAAATATGGCAAACATGTTCGTGTTCGCTTATACTTTTTCCTAAGAAGTGAAATACGAGATTTGGGTTTTTTGTTGTCATATTTCTTTATCGCAATAGAATGCCAAAGTCCGCTTAAAGCTGACTTTATGGAATAACCTGTACGTTCATGTTGTATGTGTTTCGTACGCAAGTGTATCTGCGGCGTATATCTCCTTCCTAGTGCCTCCTTTGTTGTCTCGGGCTAAGAGTTTTCTAATTAAGTTACTTTTTGCAAATGTTCTACAATCGTATTCATGTTTAACAAATCACAAAAACGTTTGCGACAATAGTGTTGTCGTTGTTGTTGTTGTTTTTCATTTTATCTCAATTGTATTAAATTCAGTTGTTTGCTGCAAAGTTGTTGTTGCACAACTTCAACTTGGATACAGGGAACAGGTGACGCTCGATGTACGTGGAACAGGCATGCGAATCGTAAAGTGAAGTGCCAATGAAAGTTCGACTTTGACACTGAAATGAGCCGAGAAATGTCATCAATAATGACCAAGTCTTACAGCAGAACGTATTGTGTTGTATGTATTAGTAAAGGGATGGGTGTAGACACACTGCGAGTATCTGTATCTGTCAATATAATATTCGCATAAATATTTTATTTCTTGTGCACAACTATTTATTATATCTTTTGAATGTGTGCGCGTGTGTGTATCTGTTTATTCTCGCTTGTCAGAGTTTACTAATGGGTTAATTGTTCCAACTTAATCTTATCAATTTTATTATTGATTAAAGACTAAATGGAGAAGAAAAAGAAAAGAAAAAGGAAAATAACTACAGCAAAAGAACATTAAGTGTCAGTGCGATATTTTACTTAAAAACGGAAAACACTGCCTTCGTGTTGTTTTAATATTTTCTTTTCACTCTCGGCCAAGTGGCATTTAATGTTTCCTAGAGTTGGGCGAACGTGTTCGCTTGCTTGTTAGCAATCAATCCTATTCAGTCTGTGGCGCTCCAAATAAGTTGTTTGATACTCGTGCAGGCCACCATTAACATTAACATTAACATTTATTTTATTTAGTTATTTTTTGGTTTAAGTGTCGCCTTAATGAATGGACAACTTGGCTGTTGGCTCGCCAGTTGGCTGGCTGGATGTTTGGTTTGCTGGTTGTTCGTTCCCTTGTGCCCATGAGAATTGAATTTTTTTTCTCTTGTTGTTAAAAATGAAAAGATAAGCTTTTTCAAAAGCCATTTGTTTACTTTTTGTTTTTGTCAAAAGAATTTTATATGTTATTTGTTTGGCATAAAATGTATTTTTCTACAAACACACACACACACACACACCCCCACACAGGCAAACAAACTAATTTTATTTACCGCGTGCAAGTGAGTATCTGCTAGCGAAACATTCAATCGCGTTTAACAGATATTAAGGTTATTGTTGTTGTTGCTGTTGTACGGGCATGCATATAAAGTGCACACACACACACAAGGGAGAACGTTCGTTCATTTTTAATCTATTTCCTGTGAATGTGAATACGAACGAGTAAATTCAGTGTGAAAAATGTCCGATTCTGGGTTTAATCTGATTTATTGTCTCGCTTTTGTACAAATTCATTAATAAAAGTATTATTAAGTTTTATTTTTATTGTTGTTGTTGTTGTTATTATTCCATTTTACACTTAATGAAGTTTTAAATGCTCGAAATGTTTTATTTGAAGTTTGTGTTATGAGCTGCCACGATAAATAAACGCTTTTTAATGTTGTCATAGATCAGGGTTGGTGGAAAATTGTACTTAATTATTTTAAAATGTTTTTCTTTATTATTTTCATTTAATTTTTTTTTTGTTCGTGCCAACAATGGCAACCAACCAACCCAGCCGGAGAGTGGGTGGAAATAATACAGTTTGAAATAAGTGTTCCAGCTAAAGGCGCGCAAATGTTCGAAAGGTGTTTTGGCTTGTCTGGCGAATGGCGAGCGAGCAATGAGTTGATACTGTCATCGCAAAAATGGAAACACATATTTTGTTTGTACAGGAATTAATTTCTCTGGTGTTGACGTAATCGGCTTGTCATACTTGGAAAACATTAATTAAGAAAATAATGAAAAATTATTGCAATTAATTTATTTCTGTCGCCAGCAACAACAAATTCATTCATTTATTCAGTTGGTTTTTGCCAAAAAAAATTCAGAAATTTACAAACAGATTCCTTCAATGCATTTAAATTGGAATCTTTAAGGACGAAAGCTGCATCCTTGCACAGCACTGTGGGGCAGTTTAAAATCAATCTCTCGTTTATTTTGTTGTTTTCAAATATTTAGTTATCAAATAATTTCAAATATTGCTAAACGTTTTTATTTAAATTTTTTTAAAATGCAAAAAAAAAATATTTTTTACTACAAAATTTTTTTGTAAGCCAAAAAGAATTACAATCAGAACCGATCGAACTGGGAAACATATGGGAACAACTTCAATTGTGCCAAGGGCAAGACTTTCCTTAAAAACCCTAAAAGGTCGTGATTTTCATACTGCAGCGATCATACGTTTGTAGAGAAGGCCGATCGCGGAGCTAAACTCTCCTAATCTTTGTTCTATGAAAGATCACTCACTTGTGTAGAAGGGGGCTGGGATTGGAGGCCAGCGTTAGTGGTGGGCTCTTGCCTGGTGGTTTTTGTAAGAAAATGTGGCATTAGAAAATTGAACAACAATTACAGCAAAATTTAACTTCTCTCCAATCACGGTTAGGATCACTTAACTCTCAGTGACATGCCTCACATGTTACAAACTGTACTACATCTGCTTAAGTTAATGAATTTTCCTTTTTAAGAAAATTTTTAAAATATATTTTTTAATTTAGCAACAATTTTCACCCCACAATTTCGTTTAGAGAAATTGTCAAAAATTTGAAAAACCAAAAATTTGGTGTTCAAAAAATAAAATGCAAAAAAAGTCATTAAAATTCCATTAATTAGCTGCAAGACTAAAATTGACTCTGTAACCTTAATTGATTTGTAGCACTTAAAATGTTGTTTTCCTTTTGTTTTCAACAACAACAACAACAACAACAATTTGTTATCAGTTTGCTAAATGGTAGTAAAATGCGTTGTTGTTAATAAAAGTGGGCTTGTTCCAATTCAACCACAAACGTTTTGCTTTCGCTCGTGTAGTTGAATCCACTATTAGACACATATTTGTTTATTTATTTATGGCGCAAAGATAAGTGATATATTAATACAGCATGGCCGGCCAAGTGTTTTAAGTGAACAAAACAATTTTGTCCATTGTTGCTAATGGTGGCGGCCATAAAACTATTATTTGAGCACTTCGAAAGGGTGTGCAAAAGGTGCAAAGAGTGCAAAAATTAGCACAAGAAAAAAAAACAGGCAATTATTTTGGTGGAGCTTTAAAGGGATTACAGATTAATAACTTTAAAATTAAAATTAGAATTTTGTGAGAGTCAAATGAAAAAAAAACAGCATTGAACCCAAATAATTGAATTCATTAAAATGTTCATTCACATCCGTCTGCATTTGCACAACCGTCAGCTTTTTTTTTTTTATCTTGGACCAGCACTCAGTGGATGACCCCTACATAAGCAGTGCATTGCTTCGGAACAGAAAGGAGGGGATAGTATTGAGGAGGCAGATTAAGAAGATGAGAAGATAGCGATTTTTTGGTAGCAATTTCAACCTTTTTTTACTTCGCCGGCTAATTTTTTGCTACAGGACAGACGAAGGAGGGTGCTGTTACTCTGCTTTTAGTCCATGATCGTGTCAGACGCTGCCAAGCCAATTATGTTCAGTGACCAGTGCTTTGCCTTAATCATTGGAAAAAAGGCTGGCAACAACTAACACAACCATGCCCTAATGCGGATCAGAAGAATTCAACACAATCCGCCCAATTGTGTAAGGCGTTTGACGTTTACGACTGTGGCGATTTTTGTAAAAGATTCATAGCCCCGTGTTCTACTACTTCAGCCAACAGCAGGTGAAGGAAAATTTCGTTTCTTTTTATACCCTCCAAAAAAGAATTTGGAGGGTATATTCACTTTGTCATTCCGTTTGTAACGCATCGAAATATCTATCTCAGATCCCATAAAGTATATATATTATTGATCAGTGATGAAATCTAAGACGATCTGAGCATGTCAGTCCGTCCGTCCGTCTGTGGAAATCACGATTCAGTCCAAACGAAAAGAGCTAGACCCTTAAAATTTGGTACAAATATATTTTGAAGCTTAGAGCAGGTTAAGTTCGAAGATGGGCTAAATCGGGCAAGGGGGAAAAAAGTTCCCCTAAGAAGAACTAAACCAACCCCAGAAAAACAACATAATTTTTAAAGTTGTTTCGTTATTTTGTTAAGCAAATGATATATATTTATGTCAAATATGGTCCAACGCCATAAACTTGGACCCATAAAATAAAATAAAAATTATTTTTAGACCCCGCCCTCTTTAGTGGGCGTTATTATATGCAAAAATAGCATAAAAATTTAACAAATTGTTTTACTTAAGCCTACATTCTTTAAAAATAACATTTTCAAGCATTAATGAAGAAGCTGAGACGTAACCTAGTACTACTCTGCCCTACCCCTTCCTCCCCCTTCACCCTCTAAATGACCCTACCAAAAAAAAAATTTTTTTTTATTTAAATTTTGTATAAAATCATCCCAAGCATTTATTTTTAGAGCTTTATGACTGCCGATTTCTGCTTTACCCCCTCCTCTCCCTTTGCCCCCTAAATGACCCTATAAAAAAATATAAATTTTAATTTTGTATATAATCATCCCAAGCATTTATTTTTAGAGTTTTATGACCACCTGTTTCTGCCCTACCCCCTCCTCTCCTTTTGTCCCCTAAATGACCCTATCAAAAAAAGAAATTTTAATTTTGTATATAATCATCCCAGGCATTAATTTTTACAATTTTATGACTGCCTATTTCTGTCTTACCCCCTTCCCCCCTTTGCCCCGTAAATTACCCTATAAAAAAATATATAAAATTTTATTTTATATATAATTATCCCAACCATTTATTTTTAGAATTTTATGACAAAGGTGAAATGTGTCCCCCACAGCCCTTGCCAGAACGACCCCGCCAAAATACAGTTTTTATGCCCTCCAAAGAGAATTTGACCCTATAAGGTAAATATGTATATTCTTGATCAGTGATGAAGTCTAAGACGGTCTAGCAATGCCCATACGTTCGTCTGTGGAAAACATGATATTGTCTATTTTTGAACACCGCCCCCTTTAGTGGGCGTTGGCATACGATATTATATAAAGGAACTCTGTGTCACCAAGTTAAACATTTTAAATTCACTTAGTAAATATTTAGAGGGTATTTAAGATTCGACCCGGTCGAATATAACGTTTTTACTTGTTTTTAATTATTTCTGATATGCAACACTTGGTGACAATTACGGCTTTCGGTATCCCTCGAAATTTGTATTTAAATTGTATGGATTTGTAGTTTTAGAAATTTTGCTGTGTCTGCGTTTTGTCTCCCTGAATCCCCTTGAATAAAATTTGATACGGTAATTTTCCACTTAAAATGTCTCATTGGTTCAGAGTGCAGACCAGCCAAGTCCATGCTATTTGTTTCACTCAACTATTCGCTTATCGCTTCTGTAATTGGTTAAAACAGTTTGGGCTGATTTTTAAACACTTACCATCAGGAGGTAAATAATCTTGGCATAGACCATAAGCTGTAGAAACCTGCAAAAAAGATGGCATTCATTAATTAGTATGAATGAAATATTTAAAATTAATTTATAGTTATTTGTACGAAACAATTTGCACACGCTCTTTAGCTAAAACAACAATTTGCTTTGGCGGCCCGTTGGCACAAAGGTACAACAACCAGTAACTCATGTGCCTTGGTGTAGGGTACACTGATCGCATGTGATAAAAGGGTTAGAAAATTATTTGCCTTGAACTGATTATAAAATGCAAGGAAACACATAAAGAAAGTGATGTGTTTTTTAATATTCATTCAAAATTACTCAAACGAAAATTAGTTGTATAAAATCAGTTCTTTTAAAATATTTGAACAAAAACAATTTTTTATTAAAAATTATGATGTTTTGAGTTTTAAGTAAATTCTTTTTCCAAACACTTCATTGCGAATACTTTTATACAAAACACTTTTAAATAATCCTCCTTATTCTGTAACTCTTTGTCAGCGTCACGTCAAGACAATATAAAGAATGGAACAACAATGAACTACTTCCGACAGCCCTTGACCATTCCCTAAGGCCTTGAGCGTAGCAACAGGCTGTTAGACATTTTCAATTGTTGCAGAAAATTAGCACAGAAGTGTGCTATTTTTGATATTGTCTTGACATGACGTGACGTGACGTTGACAAATAGTTACAGAATAAGGCAGGGTAGTTTTCGGCATAAACATGAAACTCTACCTAAACGTTTCAATTTACGTAAAGAGCAACTCCAGCATAATTCGTAGCCACTGTGCGCATGCACATCATTTCTAAGGTGCTTAAATCTAAGCGACAGCAGTGGTCGGTCAATAGTTGATTAAAATCCATTTAAGCCGGTAATCATTAGGTCGCTTTTAGCATTCGGATGTTGTTGTGAAATATTTTTATTGTTATGGAAAACAGTCTTCCGTTAACTGGTTGTATGCTGAATGCATTAAATGGCCGAGCAGAGTTCCACTGTTCCCACAACAATTCAAACATTGTAAATCAAATTGGCTTGTTGCTGGGCAAATTACAAAATAATTGTAAACTTCTTTCTGCGCTTGTGTCAAAAACTATTTTGCAATTAAAAGCATCCAGCACCTTACGGAATCTACCGCCGCCGTACACGTCGCTACAAAGTCCCTACAACGAGACAATTACTTCATTTGATAATTTATGCACAACAGAAATTCCGCTGAAATAAACACGAAATTGTATCTGTCAATTAATTTAAACATTAAGTTTGTATCTGAATGCAACATTGTTACGATGGCTGGCTGGCAGGCAGGCAGGCAGGTTGTAAACTGTGAAACATTTTAACTGGCAACTTAAATGCGAGTGTGTGTAATAAATCAAATTAACATGTTGACTTTAAGCGGCCATCGGCCAAGCGCCCTACTGCGGGCAGTGAAAGTTGTACACATAAATATTCATATGGAAGATGTCAGGCGCTATTAAAAGTATAACACTGGGTGGGCGATGCGACTTCATTGGAGATGCCCGAGTTGATGCTGGAACAATGACAGTTTATCCACACCTTTTAAAGTGACATAAACTTAATTATCATATCAAAACGATCATTTTAGGCATAAACAAAAGACTTTATGATTGTCGATTGGAATAAAGCGGCGGCGGCTGCGGCTGCACATTTCATATTCGTTTAATTAAAACTTTTAAATGTTTCATGATATTTTTTTTGTTTTCTTTGTTTATTTTTGTTGTGGAAATTTTAAGTAGTCGCTGCCAAAGTGGGTGTTTAAAAAATGGCCTTTCATGAAACCATCCAGGCCAGAGACTGGCTCTGGCCCAATTTCTTAAAAATTCGAACAGTTATTTTTCATAATTAGAGTAGAATGAAAGGGAAAGTTGTTTTCTTCTCCTCCTTTCTTTAAGTCATATATTTCTTAGAGAAATTTTTCGCTTTCGAAAGTGCCCTGAACGAGTGTTGCAGTACTTTGCTGATGACACTTTATGCGGCTGCGCAGCATTTTACAGTAGTCGTATCAAGTGGAAGAGTTGTTTATAACAGAGTGTACGCTTAAGTGCAGTTTTTATAATTCAAATCGAGCTTAAAATTTTTTTGTCTACTAAAATTATAGCCCAAAGTTGCATACAATTTTAAAACTTGAAATTAAATGTGATAAAAATGAATTAAATTAAATAATAATGGGACTCTACTAAAAATTTGTGTAATAAATTAAAAAAATATTAATTGTGCACATTTGCTAATGAATACCTTTAAAATAGTAGAATTTTGGCAAAGATCCACTGTATGATGGGCAGCGCAGAGGGATGACAAAAATTCCATGCACTAAAAAAATATCTTTATTGCCTGCGTTTGGTGAATTTTTAAGCAGATTTTATGTATTAAATTTAAGCACTTTTTGTAAAAAGATATTCCTGCCAAACACGCAACTTTGGACAAACAAATTCCAAGCAATAAATCTCAATTAGAGTTCTAGTTCAGTTCCCAATTGAAGCGTAGAGCAAAACATTTGGGAAAATATCAAACCATCATAAAAACTGCGTTCACTTTAATTTATAAACTAAAAATAAATAATTTATTGTAGAGCCTTCAGTGAGTCACGGTTGCTTAAGATGACAAATCTCGCCTACAATAGGGGTTTTTTTGAAGTTCGTTATTAATTACGGCGTCTAGTGCCTGCCTTCAACTACTGGCTCTTTTTTTCTATTAATAATTTATGATCGCTATTTTTATTTCGAATTTTTGTTTATTACTGTCAGCGCAAGTTCGATAATTGAAAAAGGCATTAGTGAAAGCATCAATTTATTTTCAGTCATTTTTTCATTTCAGTTTCCTTCATTTTTTGTATTTCTTTTTATTATTTTATTTTTTGGTCAATAGCCGACGTCTCCGCTCTATTGTTAATGGTGATGGAAATTGTGGTCATTACACTTAGTTTGCACTGCTAGAATCCATTTATAAACTTTAACTTACTGCCAGCAAAGACAGCAGCTCAAAGGCTGTATTCTTCGAAAGCAGTATGATTTTTGAATTAAATTAACTATTTTTGCTTGGAGTTTTGTGCATGAGTTTTTTTTGACAGCAACCTAAAATGTTATATTCCTCCTTATTCTGTAACTGTTTGTCAACGTCACGTCAAGGCAATAGCAAAAATGGAACGGTTACCTGCTACAACAATTAACTACTTCCGACAGCCTGTGGCCTGTGTGTAAGGCCTTGACTATGGCAAGAGGGTGCTAGAAATTGGCAATTAATTATTGAAGAAAATAAGTACAGACGAGTTTTATTTTGGAAATTGTGTTGGCGTGATGTTGACAACTGGTTTTGGAATTATTGACAAAAACAAGCATTCATTGCTGTTATAGTTGAATAAATAAAAAATTGTGCAGGTCAATCTCGTGAACTGCTCTTAAATATTTCATTGCGATTACGATGCCAACAAATTTTTAAAAATTTTCTGTGGGTGCTGTTGGCTGAAGTAGTAGAACACGAGACTATGAAGCGGAGGGTCCTGACTTCAACCCCCGCTGAGTCATGATATATTGTGTTGAATTCTTCTGATCCGCATTAGGGCATGGTTGTGTTAGTTGTTGCCAGCCTGTTTCAATGATGAAGGCATAGCACTGGGCACTGAACATAATTGGCTTGGCAGCATCTGACACGATCATGTACTAAAAAAGCAGAGTAACAGCACCCACCTTCGTCGGCCCTGTAGCAAAAATTAGCCGGCGAAGTAAAAGGTTGAAATAGCTACAAAAAAAAACTGTCTATCTTCTCATTTTTCCTAATCTGTCCCCTCAATACTGTCCCTTCGTTTTCAGTTCCGGCGCAATGCATTGCATATATAGGGGTCATCCCCTGAGTGCTGGTCCTAGATAAAAATAAAAAAATTTATTTATACGGTCGTAGGATAGCTTGCGACATCATTCAACATGCAATTGCTTTAATCTGATCACAACGCCTAGAACAGTACGGACAACAACCTGCCACCGCCCATATCTGTCGACGTGAAAATAATAATTTACAAATAATTATTTCAAAATTTGTTTTAATTTTAAATGGTTTTTGCGTGATGGAATAATTTCTATATTTTGAGCGCTTAGGAGGGTTTCCAGTGTTGCCAGCAGAATAAAAATGTGTGAGAAAAAAATTTCATTTTATTTTACCACCAGAATATTGAGCTGTCCTTTGAAGCAACTAAAATGATTTAGTTTCAAATTTTATAGAATTGTATCGATCACGTTGAGTTAGTCGTTTTTGACAAGAACCTTTGATCAAACCAATGTAATTTAAATGGGTTTGATGACAGGTTCTTGTCAAAAACGAGCGAATGAATGAGTTCGATAGAAGTCTAAAATTTTTAATGATTTAAATATATTATAATTGAGCTACAAGAGTTTTAAAACTGAAAATTATGAAAATGGCATCACATTTTTACAACAAACAGCTGATCTTCGTTACGCAGCGACAACTGCTGCCATATTTGTAGTGGCGTAATGGATAAGAGTATTTTTTTCAAGATTTATTTCAAATAGATTTTAAGAGAAGTAAAAAAGTACTGCCGCACTAGTTCTGGGGAATTACTTCCAGTTTAGCACCCACTTCGCTTTAGCCGCAATAGACCAGGCAGTGAAATTGCCTTCTGCAAATTACACTCTTGCTTGTTCTTTTTCCTTCCTTGAAAGTTTATATTCTTTGCTGTTGCTGTTGCTGTTGTGGTGTTTTCCAGTTACATAAAAATAAAATTGTACGAGTACACATTTTTAGGCTATTGACAGGCAAAGCTTTTATGTCATTCTCTAAAATGACTGCATTCCAAAATCAATTAACAAAATTAAGTGCTAAAATATTATTATCCACTGCCATTACACGATTGCAGCAAAAATTAATTTCAAAATTCATCGACTTGCTTCATTATTAAATTTACTTAGTTTTCTAATTTACAACTTTTTCTATTTTATTTGCGGTTTTTTTTCTCTCTCGTTTGCATGACCACCTCGTAAAATAGTTTATGAATAGTTTTAACAAATTTATTTCTGTTTGACATTAATTGCTCTTTATGTAGTCAAATAAGTGGAAACGTAGTCTGAGCAAAAATAAAAATTAGCAACGAACAAACAATTTTCAAATACTGCCAGCATTAGGAAAGAAACTAATAAAATTTGTCTCCAAACTGTGCGCAGAGTCTTTAAATGCTGCAGCGTCATCATTTCGTATGTCATCAACGTCATTTCTGAAGTCATCAATATTGCAAAATTGTTGGTTAATTGAGTTGTTAGCCACCACTCGTCAGCTCCACACACTCTCTCGCACACACACGCACACACTAATCAACTGCACTGGTTCGTCCGTCGCGTCGGTCTTCCACAACCTGGTTTTATATTATCTTCCTTCTTCTGTTCACGTCTTCGTGCTTCTATCATGATGAGGACAGCCGTCCGTCATTGGCAATGATGTCAATTGCAGCAGGAGAGCAAAAAAAGAAACACAAAATAAAAAGAAAATCAAGTGTCAATTTGTGAAGCACATTATAATTGACGTTTGGAAACGGCACGTAGCGTTTCGTTCTAAAACAAGAACATTTCGTACGTGTCCTTCGCTGTGAGGCTCGTGTGTCAGTGTGACTTTGTTTTATGCACCTTTTCAGATGTTGACAGGAACTCTGTGAATACTGATGTAAAGTTTATGTCTAAATCAGTATTGCTGGCAGAATACAGACGGTGTTACAAAAATAGAAAATGCTTGTCACTGGGTGTTGCAGGCCTTCCAGAACGAGTAGATTTGTTTTTCTGCATTTTATATAAATACGTTAATGTCTATTGCCGTTTTTTCAGAAAGTCATGCTGGATATGTGCTTCCATGTCAACACAGTGTGCTTTTTTGTATGATAGAATTCTCATTTGCTTCATGTTAAAATTAGTGCAAAAACAAAAAAATAAAAATCTGGGTAATCAATTTACGATTTTTGCATGAACAAAAAGTTGATTTAAGAGTAGTCCGCTTTCTGAATTATATCTCGCATTCGGGTTCGAATGTTTGCATGCACATGTGCAGCTAACCAGATCATCGTAATTCTTTCCCAAATCCATGTACGAATCGCAATATTACAAAATAAAGAAAAGCTGGCCTATTGTCTGAGTTGCGATCACTGGAAATTAAAAGAACCGGCACTGCTTCTCGATCGCAAAGCCCTGGGGCCAAATTACCGCATTCGATACAAATTTCGGTCGATAATTTGGCACCTGTTTTTATTAATTATTTTAAAATTCTGTTGTTTGTTTTAAAATCGTGGTTTCCTTTAATTTTTTGAATAGCATTCTGCCGTTTTCACGCAGAATTCCAAAAGGAATTATTAAAAAGGCTTGTGTCGAACTCATTCATTCGCTAGTTTTTGACAAGAACCTTTGATCAAACCCATTTAAATTGCATTGGTTTGATAATAGGTTCTTGTCAAACACGAAGCGCATGAAAGAGTTCGACTCAAGTCCACAATTAAATAATTTGCCTCATCCTGTTATTTTTGTTGATCACTCAGTTGTAGAGCTGCTGTGCACTTGTATTATTTCAATTAAAACAAGGAAATTTATAGGGGTTTTAAATCATCAGCAAATGAAGTCAGTGTTTGCCAGTGTTAACAATCAGACACTAAATCAATTTCATCTCACAGGCCACTTGAAACAGCAAGGCCCAATATACTAATCATAAAATGATTCATCACATCAACGCTAAATTGACAACATCGATTAGGAAGGAAAATTGTCAATACGTATGAAATCATTCTTCTCATGTGCAAGTAAAACGTATCCAATGACTATAAACAAGTATTAAATGAAAAAAAAAAAAAATAAAGAAAAATTGAAAATAAAAAACATATTAAGAATAATATTGTAATTTGTGTGGTTCGAACGTATAAAAAGCGTGCAACACATTCAACAAATGGCAGGCCAGGCGAAGCACAGAGGCTTGTTTAACACCATTAAAAAAAATGTTTCTCTGTGCCGCAAGTAGTTGTTTTTATTGTTGGCGTCACAGTGCAACTAATAAAACAATGATGTACAGACAGACGGACAATTAGTTGTAAGCTCTGCACGATCAATCGATCTTATTAAACGCGCAGAAGAGTGAAAAAATGTGTCTAATCCTAATAAAATTGCCAGGCAGCCAAACTCAACTACTGCAGATCAGCTAATAACTTCTTTGCACCGACACCGACTGCTGCAACAGGCAAGAGACACGAGATAGATGTTGATCATGACGACATCTAGGCAACGGCCAAGAAAGAAATACTCGTAGATGGATGTAAAATGTGGATTTTTTCATTTTTACACGTCAACGTCGTCGTTATTCGCTGTCATTGCAGCTTAAAATTTATCAGCAAATTAATAACGTTGTTTTGCATACTGCGCGTGTACTCGCATCGCATCGCAATGCAAGCAACTACGGGCGCGCGGTGCATGAGGCGGTATTCATGCCTCACGTAGCAGTTGCAATAGTTGTTTGTATGTGCAGAATGTTGTTGGCATGCTGATGCATTCCCATGTATTCTGTCTAACACTACAGCATTCTTGAAATAGTTGCAACAAGCGAAACGTTGAGGTAGGCAACACTCAGTGTGTGTGTGTGTGTGTGTGTGTGTGTGTGAGTGTGTGTGCGTGCTTGTGTGCGAGTTGTGCGTTTGTCGCGCTTTTATCTATGGTTAGATGAATCATTTGAATAAATGTTTGAGCTTTTTACGGCTGACAGTCGACAGTGAACTGACTAACTGACTGTGAGTATTTGGTTTTTGTTTTCTTTTTTTTTCTTTTTATTTTTTTTGGTTGGCTGGACGTTTGATTGAGTTGGTTGTTTGGTTGGTCACTCGCTCGCTTTTTTTGTTGTTTGCTGCTGGCTGCCAGTTTCTTTGTTTTACTTCAGCACCACAGCAGCAGCAACAACAACAACAACACATCAACGAAATTATTAAAACTAATCTCTTTCACATCATTTCCTAAACATGTTTTTAATAAGTTTTTATATAATTTAATTAAGTTTTTCTTCATGTTTTTACGGTTCTTAAGTACGCACGTATGGGATCGTATGTGTGTGTATGTGTGTGTGTATGCGTGTGTGTGTGTGTGTGTGTTGCGTATCATAGGAAAATCGCATCTGCTAGCTGAATGATTAATAACATGTAAACGTGATAATTACATGATTAGTGGCTGGAGAGGATTAACAATTATTTTATTGCTTCTGCAAACAGTTTAAATGATTTTCCGCATTGAAACCACAACACGAAAGGACACCGTGAGAATAGCAATTGATGGGTGTTGCGAGAAAATAATTTGTTATTACATATTTGATTTGTTTCGTCGCGCCACAAATAATTTTGAAATAAAACCGGACTCTAGAGAGGCGAATAACCTTGTGTATAGAGACAGATGGAGGTTTATAGTTTCAAATACAAATAATTTCTTAAAAAGTTCATAAGCGACAGAGTTCTGAGGGAAAATCATGTCAGCATTTTTATTACACATCCAGTATTAAATAATCAGATCTGTGGAAGAATTTCAGCCGTCTCCTTCCTTTAAAAATATGACGTAATATTTGAACAACAAATTTCTTAAATAGAATTATTGGAAAAGGAATATTTTTATATTGTGCAAATACTTGATTGGCAACAGCAGCGTGTGTGTATTTAACATTTTCTTCGAAATATTCTTACTTTAAAGGGCTCTTGGCTTGTTTTTTTTTTAACATTATTGTCCTTGACAGTTTTGCATGTCACTAGGATCACCCGGTATTCAAAATTCGGCCACTTGACGTATATTTGTTTTTTATAAGTACAAAACGAGAATGAAATAAAAATATGTTATTGTTGCATTTGAGACAAATTCACAATTTTTATGTCAAGGATTTAGAAAAAGTATTTGTATTGTGCACATCTACATAAAAATACCTTTTAAACTGTGAACTTTTTATAAATACTGGTGGAGGACTGACTACTTGAAAGTGTACCACAAAATGTGTAGCTTATTTATACTACGTAATATTAAATATTAAATTCGATTAGGATTGACTGGATACGACTTGTAGCATGTCCGATTTTGAGAGATATGGTAAATAATCCAAGGAACTCAATACCATTTTAGTAATCCAATATACACGGCAAAGCACAACAGATATTTTTGGAAGCTGCCTCACTTCCATCATCAGTACTCATTTGCAATTTTGCTTATCAAACCTTATCAAGTGGTTTAGTTGAAAGCTGCAAGAGTTTTCATTTAAAAACAATTTTGGTGATATATAGGGTCCGCCATCTAACGTTTTTTTTCAACTAGTGCTCATTTCGTGAATGGTAACACTTAATTCCTGTCTGATTTGACAGATAATTAATTTTATCCTTCCGCTGAACGAATATGGTTGACCATCCAATGCGTTTTCGCTTCGCTAAGTGCGCCTGCGATCGACTTACAGAAGATGCCGATTTTGCCAAAAAAAATCATCTTTTCAGATGAAGCTCATTTTGATCTTGGCGGGTATGTCAACAAGCAATATTGTCGCATTTGGGGCACAGAAAACCCGCACGCATACATTGAAAAGCCAACGCACCCAAAACGAGTCACTGTTTGGTGCGGATTTTGGTCCAGAGGCATAATTCGGTAATTTTTCTTCGAAAATGAGCAAGGAGTGGCCGTTACAGTCAATAACGATCGTTGTCGGGCCATGCAGCAATTTGAATGAACTTATTTTCCATTATTAACCGGAAGGATTGTACTTTCAAATAAAAAAAGAAATTTGAGAAAATATTCAGTAGTTTTTTTTATTGCACTTTCAAAAAAAAAAGAAGTTATTTGGCGGACCATATACAACTTCTCAAATTAATCTTCTTGTATATTCTGTGATGACATCCAGCTGTAAGGGGAAATTCCAAAGGAGTTGCTTCAAAAACCCTCTTATAATTTTAATTGTTTATAAATTTCTGTTTCGCTCAATATTTGTTACACATTTGACAGGCAGAATTTCTGTTGCAAATTGTCTGCTGTTGAATGATCTGTGATTAGCCTAAATGCCTACTGTTTACTAATTGGATCAACAATCTGAACACGATCATGGTGTAGCTCTTTTGAAATTCGTTAAAGTGGCGGCTGACCAGCCAGCCGCAGCTAGAAAAAAATTTAATAAACTCATAAACATTTTTACAGATTAATCTTAATCCGCAGCTGTCGATGAAGACAAAATCACGGGTATTAATAAAGCAAAAGCAAGAAAAATGTTGTTGAAAGCTTAAGCCAGCAGTAATCGGCTGTGACTGGCTAAATGATTTGAGTGCTGGACTAGAAAATATTTGTACATCTATAAAATCTTAATAAGTAAATTAATGAAAATATTTTTCGCGTTGTAAGCAACAGCAGAAGCGGCAGCAGCAGCAACGAGAAAATGTGTTGTTTTTTTTGTTGCTTTTGACTCGGTTGGTGTTAATTTGAATAACAATTTTGCCAACATGCAACAAAATGTAATGCCGCACCAAAAGTGTTGAATTACGGGTGTGAGTGAGTGAGTGCGGCTGCATGGCTGCGGAGGCTTCGAGACAATAAGTTTCTACATGTTGACAATAATTGTGTAATTTCCTGCAAGCATGAAGCGACGCAGATTGTGGCAATCTGCTGCATTTTATTTGTTGCACTCGTATGCATTTAAAAATCTTAATAATCCTTATTTGGCATAGACGCACGCAATCGTCATGTAAATCGATATGGAAATGTTGCACTTGCAGTGTGCGTCTTTAGTGTTATTCCATGGGATTTAAAAACACTTGTTAAGATTTCCCATAAAAAAAATGTGAAATTCACACCTCTGACGCAGTCAAGTGTGCGTGTGTGCGTGTGTGTGTGTGTTTATCTGACATCTTTATCAAGCTGCTGATTAAGTGCTATTTAATGCTTAATAAATTTTATCTGTTTTTGGGAAGGAAATCAAATTAACCAATTTTTGTTGTTGTTGTTGTTGTTTTATTGCACCATAAACTAAACGATTTAATCGAATGCAAATTGCCGCGAAACCAGTTTTAATAATTGAGTTGTAAAAATATTCTTCATGCCATGACAGTTTGTCAATTTCAGTTGAGGACAATAGCGGAACGAGGACTCAGAGCAGCAGCAGCAGCAGCAGAGTCCCCTTTTTTGGTATTGCCTTGACGTGACACTGACCGACCAACTGACCGTGGAAAGCAAAAGTAATTGAAAGTTCTACTTACATCGTATTTATTTGGCCTCATTGTACCCATTTATTTTGCATGTAATTTGGATTCGCATTCGGCTACGGTTTGAAAACTTGACCAGTCGACATTTAATGATTTTTATTTGAAATTCTCAATTGATTACAGATGCTAATTAATATGAATAATTTATTTCGTTATTGGTTTAGTATATTTGATAATTATTGTTGTTGTTGTTGTTGCTTTCATTGAAATTACATACTATTATTATTTATTTTTTATTATTGATTTTATTTAAATTTATCTCATTTTTACAAAATCGTTATTTGTTTTACTTAATTTTTTTTTCTGCCTAAAAAAAATTTAAATTGAGAAAAAAAACAGGCAGACAGACGACGATGTTTGTGCAAGTGTAGAAAATTGTTTTGGTAGTCAAATTAGACAATAATATTTATTTCATCAAAAGCTGGTAAATTGAAAAAATAAACAAACTACTGGCGACTAACTGACCGACTGACCGACAGACTTAATAAGTGATTGAGTGAATGACTGAATGATCGCTAAGGCAGTTGAGTCAATTGCGAAGTGAATGACTCAAAAGCTGAAGATGTATTTCGTGAAAAAAGCAAATAACTTGAATTTATTCTCCATGCAATTGTTTGTTTTGGCTGAAGGGTACAAGCTTCACACACACACACACTCACACGCACACGTACATGGGCGGCTATTGAATTACAGCATTCCAAGCATATTTAACACGTTTTTTCTTTTTTGTTAATTTTGTTTAAACAATTGATTAATGCCTCCTGACATGAAGCAGTCATTTCTCTTGGTTCTACATATTTTCAAGGAACGCTGTATACGCGTGTGTACATCTGGGTCCTTATAGATTGTGGAGCCGCATAAAACATGGCCAGGCTGTAGTTGGCCTACTCTGACTGTTGTCTTTCACATACAACTACGCCATCTAACAAGTGACAAAAAGCAATTGCACGTGAGTACTGACGACGAAATTGTAGCGGCTTCCGAAATTGCCACTTCTACTCTGCGCTGTGCATTGAAAACTAGATTAGTGTGAATTTCTTCTTCAAAACCTCGGATTTTTCTTCAGGTCTTACGAACACTAGCCCATCAACAGTAATTGAATGCGTTGCTATTTTTAAGGTGGCAGTGAAAAATACTGCCCTTAAATTGAGAGGTCGATAATGAAATACTTCAAGGATGGCGGCTGGAATGGAGAAATATACCACTTCGAAGGCTGTAGGATGGATGTGCTGGCTGTGCACCATATGCGAAATATATGCGAAATATGAATACAATTTTCTGGGAAGACAGTAGTAAATATGGGGCACCCAAGTCAAAGTTTATTGGCTTTTTCATTCTCCTGGCTTCACTTGTGCACTTGTAGTGTTTTAAACAACAATAAACATTCATATTCGTGTCGTTAAGGAAGTGCTTAAATTTATTACTCTTTTCCTGACCTCTTGAGTGCAAACGTGCAGCCAATCAGTTTAATTGCATCGTCTTTCCAAGTTAATGTGCTCATGCAAACATTTTCGATTGTGCCAAATGTTAGACAAGTTTTGGGGATTTGGAGATGTTCGTTTTGTAAACCTTTAAAATTTATGCAAATGCAGGTAGTTCTAGAATGCTCTGTGCGAAAATGACCTAGAAAGCGTAAAACAAAACTCATTGCAGTTCTTTTTCAAGGGTATTCAAACTCCCGTGTGCGGCTGATTGTTGGCAAGAAAGTGGAAAGGAATTTCCGTGAGCTGGAAACCATTTCCGTTAATGAGTTTTATATAAAATGCAGTCAGATTTTTTCTTTTTGCTTTTAGAAATTTTTGCGTGACTTTCTGCATTTCATTGTTTGTTTGTTTGTTTGTTTCTTCGTTTTTGTTAAATCCAAATGGAGTTCGTGTCTTCTTTGTCTTTGGGTTGTTTAAAGAGATGGAAATTAAAACATTTCTTATTATCCTCATTTATTTTATTTCTGTTTCGTGTTTTTGGTTTTAGCAGCACAATGAAAAACACAATTAGACTTTTCTTTCTTGATTCAACTCCCAAATATGGGTCAAAAGTACTCGCATACAGAGCACTAGCGCTGCAGACGGACGGCCTTTTGTTGTCATGTAATGCTGATTTTATTGTATGTACTTTATTTATTTATATAATATTTGTTTTTGCTCTTTTCTGAGAAAAGCATTAAATAAGAAAAGCACATGAAAATCAATAAGGAAGAACGAGCACGTACACGCAATTCGGTCGATAGGTCAAACAGACAGCCTAAGGAAAACGTACACAGCAGAGAGGACGAAGAATGGAAGTGGAAGTGGAAGCGAACGAAGGATATTCATGAAAATATCAAATAGTTTTCATTGCTTTTGTTGCTATTGTTTTCCTTCTACATAAATATTTATTTAGTGTAATCATGTGTCATACAAGAAAATTCAATACATTCACCCATACACATGTGCAAGCAGACAGACAGGCAGGCAGGCAGGCACATGCCACAAATTGTGCCGTTTATTAGTTCATCTGCTGAATTAATGAACGAAGGGGAAGGGGAAGGAAATAAAATCAAATAAGACTGAAGGTGCTCGTGTGATGGCAATGAAGCAGTCCAAAGCCTTTTTAAATGGTTTTAATGGCATTAAACTTTTAGAAACAATTATGGGGCTGGCAATTGAACCGCAAAAAAATTGCTGGTACTTTCACTTGAATGCCTGCCTATTTCGCCTTCTTTCCTAAACCACATCGCTGGCACTTTAACGGGTATTTTCACACAACACTCACACGCTCATGAAGATTTATGTCTTGAGTTTTGAATAAAAATATTTATAAATTATCAGTAAAGAAAAAAAAGAAAACTAATGAAAGAAGGATAAAACCGCAACAACCACGTGAAAATGCCGGAAACAAAATCGATTGCCAGCATTGTTTGCCATGGTGCGGTTTCTCGTATTCTTTTCCTCATTTAGGGGTGAAACTTTTCAAACAGACCAGAGAGTGAGTGAGTGAGTGAGCAAAGAAGAAATAGTTGTTAAGTGAGTGAGTGAGTGGTTTGGGTGATAGAAAACTAGACGAACAGCTGAAAAAAATAAAATGAAATGAAATAAACTTGTGGTTCAAAGAGCTCAAAGCCAAAGAGAACTGGCCTAAAAGCAAAAGAGTTTTCTTTTTTCAGCCCAAAAGTTTCATTAAATTTATAATCCGTAAAAATACACTTTTTAAGTCTTAAATAGTTTTTTTTTTCAATAAAACCAAAACATAAAAAAATATCAAACGAGATTTCACACTGAACTTTAAAACTTCTACACAAAATTCTGGCGTATCGTTCATTCTTAGGAAATTTAATTTTAATTTTAGTTCAACTTTTTTATTTACGATTTATTTGTTTAATTTTGTATTTGTCGTTGCAAGAGAACGTTTTCCTTTGCTTTCGCACCAGGAAGTCGTTTTATTATCCAGATTATTTTTGAAAACTTATTCATTTCTTTTCTTTTTCAGCAAATTAAAAACGTGCCTTATCGCGTGAATCGCCTGTTTTCTGTTTTCTACTTGCTTTAAAAAAAATTCACGTAATAATTGATTTGTGTGTCACGAATGTCACAAGTGTCAAAAAAATGGTTCTCTGGAAAATACACTCTCTTTGGGTGCTTTTACTGTTGCGGAGAGTACATCCTCATCGGCTCTCTCGTAGAGATTGACTGCATTGAAAATGTTCCAGACTCACCGTTGTTGCCTGTCAGAGTTGTTGAAGGTTTTCCCTTCTCGGAAAACAACTTGTTCTAAAATATCTTGTATCTTTTTATTTACTTTTAATTTTTGTTCACTTTTTGAGTATAAAGTAATTCCTAAAGAATGGGGAATAAGTCGAAGTTGGCTCTCTCGTAAAGAGTGCTTGACTTGTTCAGTTCGCTTTCAGAACTATTGAACTATTCTGCTATATCTCACACGGCCTTGTGTTCGAAAGCCAAGCTAAAGATCTTCGTATAGGCACTCGATAAATGGAATACGAACATCCCTTTTAAACAGAGTTTTTGTTTGAAAATTGAAATTTTGTTTTAAGCAAAAATATATTCGGCCTGATTGTGTAAGGCGTTGGCGTTTACGCCAAAGACGGTTTTTGTACAAGATTAAAGAAACATACACGCAGTTTTCTTTAATCTGCTACGAAATACGGCTGAGGCGTAAACGCCAACGCCTTACACAATCAACGGGATTATCAAACTCCTTTGTATAATAAAGTTTTTTCAAATTACCTTGGCCAGGTTGGAAGCTAAATTATTAGACTTGAAAGCGTTCATTAATTCTTTCTTGAAAAAGCTACGAACGAAGAACGAACCTAAACCAGAAAGTAATCGTTAACGAATCAGCAGCGAAGGCTATTCGCGAAAGAGAAATGCTCAACACGAAATGAAATTCTTTTATATCTCTTAAGACAATTTTTTTTGTTAAAGGCAAATATGTCGTACACGATTCGTATGAATAGTAAAAGTTCCAAGCTAATGAATAGTGTGTGGATTTCGTCCTTAACAGGAGAAGGTAAAAACAGGAGAGAAACTGTAATCGTCAGCATAGATAGAAATTGCAATTATAAAACCTTAATTTTTGATTTTATTCCTCTAAATTTTGCGATGAAGTGCATTTGTGTCAAATGTATTGGCATCACTAAAAAACAATTCCGATGAACTACCAACGATACGCATTTCATACCTAAGCAACAGTAAGAAATATCTACATTTTGCAAACCAGAGTTTTCGCGATATCGCTGCTAAAGGAAAATCAAGAAATATGCATTTTCGCAAATTAAAAATTCATCCCCTTAAGCCTGACAAGACAGACAAATTGCCTAAACCGTGAAATAAAAAACACTACGCTAAGAAAGTGCTGTGTCGTGCTTTGAAAACATTAAGTGTTACTTTTGTACTTGTGCAGCAACATAATCAAAAGTCCCAGTCACTTTTTAAAATCGAAACAAATTTTTGAATTATTTTAAAACTCATTAAGAGTTCAGGGGCCAAATTACGGCATTCGATGTCGATCGAAATTTGTATTTAAATTGTGTTGAAATTTCGTTCGATATCGAATGCGATAATTTGGCCCCAGGAATGGATGCGTGAAGAATAAGAAACCCCAATTTTGCAATATAAAATGAACACTAACGTGGCAACCCTTTTAGAACGGTCTGTCGTCCATGTGCTAAGTTTTATATGTCAGCAGAGAACACGACTTCAAACCAGGTTGACAGGTGAATGCTCAAGACCTAAAAGAGATTATCGAACAAAAAATGTCTTATTGGCTTTTGCTGGATGTTCTCAAAAATCGTGTTTTCACCATTTCAATCCCCTGTACTAATTCTCACACTCGCAAAGCTGTGATAAGTATTTAGGCGAGAAAGAGCTTAAGAGCATTTTGGCAAAAGGAAGGAAAAGAAAAGAGCGTTTCAAAGAGAGAGAGAGAGAGAGAGAGAGAGAATATCCACTGGCTGAAATACGACAAACAGATGGGGTTGTAAATTTTTACACGAGGAAGTTGATTTCCACGAGATTAACCAAGTTTTTTCTTCTTTTTTTTTGTGTGTAAAAATTACACTTCCATAGTTATTTTCAAGCACACAAAACCCCACACACAAACACACACGCACACACACATACACACACATATGAGCATTTACATATGAAAATATATGAGTATGTGTGTGTTCGTACTACGAGCATGCGAGTGTGTTTGTAACGTCAGAGCAGGTATGTATGGGTCTTGAAAATTTCATTTGAACGGAAAGAAACAAGTATTTGGACCAACTCGTAAAATGCATTATAATTATCACATATTTTCTGGAATATTTTCTATTTGCGTTATTTACGGCTTGTAAAGTGGCTTTGCCCCACTTTTGGCTCATTTGTTTGGAAAATTCAATAAATTTTGTTCTTCAACAAGGTCTGCTTTTCTGGGGAGACAGAAGAAGAAAAAAGAACAGAACAGAACAGAACAGAATAGAACCGAACCGAACAGAAAGAAGAAAATCTTCAAGAATCAAGAATGACATCGGCGTCTTATTCTAATGAGCACTTTGACTAAACGAAACGTTACGTGACTTCTTAAGGTAATTCCGTCATCCATTCATCGATTTAATCACTACATTTTCGACTTGTATCTTGTTTTAAATTCTGAATTCGTGTTATGTAATTGGATTCCGACGTTATATAACGATCTTTTTAGCTTCTTTTCTTTTTGTTTTCTGTTTTTTTTTTTTTGTTTTGTGGTGTCACTTTTCGTTAACGAGTTGGCAGGCTGAGGCAAATGAATTTTGTATATTTAAATATTTTCTATTTTAACAAAATGTGCTAGAGTTTGTTTATTTTTGTTTTAATTATTTTATATTGATACTCGTCATTTGAAATTGTCGTTTTACTTATATTCGATACGAGTTGAGTTGTGAACCCAACCAAATGCGACACGTAACTGAGGCACTGTAGCAACCAACACACAATATCTTGGCCATGCAGCCAAGACGAAAGAAAAAAGTGTACAAAATAAAAAGTTTAAAAATTGTATGGCAAATACTCTGAACACCAACCGCACAGTACACACAACACACGATACAGAACAGCAGCAAAGCGATGAACCGCCGCATCAGCCAGTAGTTGTAGTAGTAATACGAGACTGCTACGATGGTTGGTTGGCTGGTCGGCTCTTGGCTCTCCAGTCAGTCATCTGCACTCCAAACAGCCAGCCAGCCAGCCTGTCAGCCAGGCAAAACAATCAAAGGCCCGGAGTGCATGCAGACACAGAGCCACCACTGTTGCCAATGCAGCCAATTTTCAAACATGCAACTTTTGCAGACAAAAACATCGTATTGCTTTAGATAGGAAACAGAGTAAATCACTTGACGACATTCCATTTCAATTACAAGTTTAATCAACAATTGAAATGGCTTGCAATTAATTTTTTTTGTAATCCGTAGAATTTGTAATGCAGGGTAATTTCTGTCCATTTCAAGGTCATGTATTCAAAAAGTATTCCTATTACATACGAGTGCTTAGCCTTAAGCCGAGAATTAGTATTTTAATAATTCCATAAACAGCTGATCATTCTGTTTAAATCCAGTGCTGCCAATGGACTTGGGTTCAAATCATTGTAATATAAAAGTTTTTTATAATGGGTTTTTATCTAAAACGAGCAGATCTAAAAGTTTAGTTTCCGCATAATATGCTGACTTCAAACTCTTAAAGACGACTGCTGCGTTCGTGTTTGCATTTTTAATATTAATATTTTGTGGGTGCTTCCACTCATACACAGAGAAAAAATTAAATTATTAAGATTTTCTGGGATAAAGATTTCTGTATGCCTGACAAATAAAATCGAAAAGTGATGCATTTTTTCTTAGTACATTTTTAAACTTTTATAGTACAGCTGAATTCGGAAAATAAAATTGCTAAAAAATCATTTTTTTAATGAAATGCATGAAGCACTGAAACCGTTGAAAAAAATTTGTTTTCTAATGCTGACAATATCAAGCATTACAAACATTTCCAAATAACGGCAACACTGGCAAAAGTCTGCAACGTCGCCAGGAGCAGCAGCAGCAATAATCGCAAAAACTTCAAGTTGTTTAAGCTGCAGAGGATTAACTATCCAACTTATTTTGGTTGTTGTAATTGAGGACTCATTATCTTTGGTTTTTATTGTGTTCTACTCGAGAGACAGAAACAACTCTCTCAATTAAATTCTCTTAAAATAACTGAAACATTGTTCTCTCCCCAAAAAAAAAAAATTAAATTAAAAAGGAAATTGAAATGAAAACAATAACAACAAATGAAAGCAGAAAACTTCAAGTCGAACATTCAAATCGAACGGCCTGGCCTGGCCTGGTCGGACATCTAAGCTTTTTGGCTAAAATGTTTGATTTCTGCTCCAGGCAACACTAACACTGACTGGACAATGGGACGGGCGACTGACTGATGATGATTAAAAAGATGACTGACTGTAAAATTGAGGCTGCATGTTGGTGTTGCATGATTGTGTTGCTACAGTCAGACTGTTTGGGGGCAGCATGCTTGTTGGCCAGCAGTCAAATGTTGTTTCGGTATGAAGAAACACATCAAATGCCAACAGCAAGAAAACGCTGTAACAAAAATATCCATGTCAAGCATTTCCACACTCATGCAGGCTTCTGGCAATTTTTTTTTTTATTACTGTTTGTTAGTTTGTTTTGAAGAATATTAAAAATAATATTTATAACATATTCTGCTTTTCAAATAGCTGGACTAGTTCAGAAAAGTAACCGAAACTTTGAATAAAAGCGTCTGAACTGAAAACACTAGTCCCGGCCCTTAACACACTTCTGGCAGCAAACACCACTCACTGACCCATTTCACAGCCGAAATGTTGTAATTCTGCAAACAGTTTACCAATTAGTAACTTTACAGTCGTTATTTTTCAATTATTTGGCTGACAAAATACTTGATTTGATTTCACTCGCCTATTTGCGTTAGCGGGCATTTTATAGGCTGTTTGCAAAGCAACAAACGAGCTGTTAACTTCTTTTATAAATAAAGCAGTTTATTAATAAATTATCAAGTTTAAATGACATTAAAATATTTATAAAAATATCTCTTCAATTGCTAAATATCACAAAATTAATTTGTTGGCCTTCTTCACTTCCTCTGAGGTCAAAACAGTCTCAATGCGGTCGATTTTCCATATCTCATCGATGTATTGTTTCTGCCGTATTTCATCCCCAAAAGCAAAAAAAATGAATTCAATCCTATGGAAATAATCATCTATTGCTTTTCGGAGTCTACAATCAAATAGTTTGTCTTTGCGAAACTATTTGTGCAGAATTTATTGGTGGGTGCAAAAACAAAATTGCCTTGATTTCCGTAACAAAAATTTACTCTTTTAATTTGCATCACGCCACCAGCTCTCTTTCGAAAATCCCATTCTCTTTAGTGATGAGATTTGCAATCTGTTAAACCACTTTCATCACTGGCAGATAACATCTTCTGTTAATGCCACAACACATTTGAACACCTGCACGCATACACACACACATTTAATTCGTTTAACATTTTGTCGAAATTGGTACTACTGATTCGAATATTTATTGCAACTGTATCTGACAGATGTGTTTGTTAGGGGAAGACGTTTTTGTGTTATAAAATTATGGAATCGGTAACCATGTGGATGAGATGATGTTGGAAATGGAACAGTGGCAAGCAAAAGTAGTGTCACGTTGGTGAACATTCACTTGGAAAATCTTAAAGCAGTCTAACGGACTTTAGAAAATCTCTTCAAAATGATGTTGCACGTGCCACACTGTTTTGCTATACACATGCAATCACTTATTATATTATTTTTGATTTTGGTGTTTAAAAAAGAGAAAAAAATTTTAAAATAATTTTCTTGGGCAGCAACGAAATTCACATCTGGCTGACACAAAATGCTAATCTGATCGCATATAAAAAATCATTTTATTAAAATTTTTTATAAATTTTTCAAATCACGCGGCATTCACAAAAAATCGATCAGACATTTACATTTTTTTTTGTTCGAACTGCCATACGTGTTTAGCAGCGAGTGAATCTAAACCTTAAAACACATAGAATTGCAATTGCTTCTTGAAGGCGGCGTTCTTTTAGGGGAATGACCAAAATTTTTGGTTTTATTAGTTCAACTTCATGACATTTAATGTTCAAAACAGCGGTGTGGCAACAATACGGCGTAAAATGCCAAATAGTGCGTTAATTAATTTGTTCAGCAAAATATTTGATGACCGATTTATCTCCTCGTTCGTTGGCCATAAGGCGGATTCACCCATTGATTCTGAAGAAATTTATTTTCCGGAGCATAATATTTTTAATGAGGGTTTTCTGGGGAACGATTCACTCATTTCAAAAATGTCATCGAGAAATTCAAGGCTGCCGTATGTAAACAAAATTTATTGGTTTTTAAAAGTGGCAGAACTGATTTTACTTTTGCCTTTTTTAGGCGTTATATTCATTGTTCTTCATTTTAAAATATTTTTCTTTATATATATATTAATTTTATATAGGAAATTGCCACTGAGGACCACTTCACAGCACAAAATGACTATGCAAATTTTAAGATGGGGCAACTCAATTCAAATTTAATTTAGTTTATTGGCATCTCATTTCGAGTTTGTGCGGAATAAATATAAAATTAAACCAATTCAATCTGAGAGTTCCCCGGAAAAAATAATTTGTCAGAGACGTCAAACTTCATATAAAAAAAGTTTTGCCCGAAACTAAATTTTCTTCAGAATACGTGGGTGAACGCGCCTGTACACTTTCGCAGCTTTTATGTGTGGCATTTAAAGACAAACCAGCAATTGATCATTTCGAAGTCAACATTCGATCCACTATTCACGAAATAAGGCCGGATATGCTCGTAAAAGTGGCGCTAAATTTGACCGACAGGATGGCATTCATAAGGCGCAGTCGTGAAACATGTTTTAATGAAGAGCAGTCAGTTTACGCTTTTTTTTCTTTGTTTGAGAATCCGTCATTGCGCTATAATATTCTATTCTTTGGGAAAACACGTTGTAAGTGTATGATGTGTTTTTCAAAAATGTACTTTGAACTCTTTTGCTCGACACTGTATTCATTTAGCTTTAGGTGTGTGCCCAACTTGAGGAGAGCCTTCAGTGTGAGGTTCGATTAAAATGTTGTATTTTGTTCGGATTGAGCCGTTGAATCTCTGTCTTATCGCTGGCGTAATCGATATGCTTAGAATGTTGTATCTCTGTACATGTTGCATGCACATCTATGATGTTGTACATGCTGGTTGCTGTTGTTCAGCTGGCATTTCATACATTTACGAAGTGAGAAGCAGCAAAAAAAAATATAAAAAATTAAATACAAATTGCTGTAGCAGTTGTTGCCAATTTTTAACGCTTTTCTGTTCATTTAAAATGATTGTTTGCATTAGATTTTCTTTAAAATGACGTGATCAGAGTAGCATGAGAATGCATTCATTGTGAAACTCAAAAAAAGAAAGGTAATTTTTGAGTTGTGAAAGAATTAATTCGCTTTCCTGTGTCCATTACACAGATCAAGTTTAGGTTTCTTATGCATCAAATCTATTTTAAATGTTTTCAAAGTTCACTAACTCTGAATATATTTTTTAATCTTTTTCAGATAAGCAGTCGTAACATGCCATGTGCCTATGAACTTTCGTACGAAACTGTGAGTACCCTCTATAAAAAGTTTTCACATCTTCAACATTTTATCTGCTTTGGATTTTATAACCTTCAAAAATATATAATTTTTTCTTTTTCTTTTATTTTTTTTTGTATATTTTAAATGATTATGTTTTTATTTAACATTTTTCATTGTGTTGCTGGTGTTGGGTTCTCATTTTTGGCGGATTTTTCTTATTTTATCGATTAAGATAAAGAAAAACATCGGCATTAAATTGAGTCTATTAATTGCCAGCCTATTGACATTTTTTATATTCACATTCATGGCTTTTTAACAAGGTGCGATAAACAACAAATTAATGAGGCATCTCAACCGTCATGTGGCCATGCTGGGCGCCTATGAAAAGGGCGCTTGGTCATCAGCTGCATGCCAAAGAGCTGTTGCTTTCTTTCACATGCAACAGAACACATCACACCGCACCGCAACGCACCGCGCCACCGCACAACCAAACAATTCATAATTGTCAAGTATTAATAGTGCTGTTTTACACCCGGTTATTAAAATTAAGTTTTTTTTCATGCCTTCGAATAAGAAAAAATAAAAAAAAATTAAATAAAAACAAAAATAAAACAAAAGAAAATGAAATGAAAACTTGTGCAGGACCTCAACTGAAATCCGTAGAACCTGTGCAAACCGGGCGCGAACATTTGAAATTGTAAAATTGTATTCTCATCTCAGCATTCACATGTAAACAGGCAACCTGATAGTCAATTTGATCGAAAGCTCTGATAGCACTCAGTTTAAGTGGCAGCTGATGCTGGCTTTACATTATTGCGTTCTTTCGCTTCTACCCCAGCAACACCTCACTGCGCTCCCCCCACATTTTATAATCATATATATATTTTTTTTTGCTTTTCGTAAATGCTTTTAATGTCCGTCCTCGCGCTGGTACGTGTGATTAAGCGTCAGCATCTTTGTAACGTAAACAAACTAAAGTTTTAACTTGCGATTGCGTGTGTGTGTGTGTGTTTAAACCTGATCATAAAAAAGCAATAGACATCATCTAGAGACACATCCATCCCCCGTCTGTGGAATCGTAACAGCAACATGAGCAACAACAATGACATGAGCGAGCGCGTTACATGGCTGACTGTTGGCAATTCGTTGCTCAGCTCGCTGTTGTTGTGTTTTGTTTTTTGTTATTTTTATTATTATTATTATAAATACCACCCGCTGAGCAGTTGCGGTGAACACACTGCCAAGTTTAACAAGTCACACATCCCTCCTTGACTTCAATAACAAAATCGTAAAAAAGTCAAATCAAAATACAAAAACTGCCTTAACGAGCCGCTACAAATTACTGAAAAGTCTAAAAGCCTGAAAGTCTGTACACTAGTTTACTCGTACCGAATGAAATGGCTGTGCCGGACAACATTGGAACCCTTTATGCTCCGGCTGTAGCAGGCAATCCCTTAAGCGATAATGCCACTTCTGTGCTTAAATCAAACCAAATCAAGTCAAAAAGCCATTCAAAAGATTTGCTTTGCACAAAAAACACACACAAAATTTATTTGCATGTCATTAAACGAGTTTATAATGAACGTGTAATTGACCTGACAGCCTAAATGTCTTAGACACGAATTAGTTTCACATCTAGTCAGAATGCGGTGATATATTTTGCTCACAACTGTAGGGGAGCACGTTTGAAAATGGATTCATTTCCGAATGTTTCCACAACACTGCCAGCAAAACTGACAACCATTCAATAATCAACTCACTCTGTTTGAACATCAAGGACAACATTTTTGTTAAAGTCGAACAGAAATTGTTGGCATAAAAGTTGATATGAATATTCCGCAGCCGGACTCGGCACGTGTCGCATTAATCGGTTAATCAAGAGTAGCGATTAATCAAAATTTTCTCAAAAGTGCGTTTTATTCATCTAGAACAAAATTAGTTGCTTAAGAATTTTGGTGATTAAATTTTTGTTTAATGAACTAGTACCGAACTGGTGTCTTGGTGTACAGAAGTGTTCTCTTACTTCGGGAAGTGAATTAGAAGATAGTTTTTATGCTGAAATTAACAAAACAAAGAGCACAATTATAATCTGATTTAATTTTTGCTGGTTCTTCAATTTCAGTCCTCCCGGAGTCTATTGTGTTACATTCTGGTAAGTGTGTATGGAATCGATCGATTTCAGAAATCAAAGATCACTGGTCGATGATTTTGTTAACCGTTTTCGCCTCGCACCATATTTTAGTCGGCCTTAAATTAGATTTCGACTATTAAGAGTCTTGTGAAACTGCGCCATTTCAAATCGATCGATTTCCATCACATACCGGATTATATAATTCACGGTTGTTGTGCCTTAAGAAAAAGCATCAATTTGTCCACGGATATTTTGACACTCCTAAGAATGACTTTAACTGCTTATTGCAAAAGATCTCCCAAATTGTAGATTTCATATGTTTCGCTAAGTAGCGGATTTCTGCTCTGTAGTCCGTAAAAATTGTCCTCCCTGTGTGTGTTGAATAACGACTTGAGGGGTTCCAATTCTGCGCTTGTCCCCTGCCATTGTATCCATGGACGTTATGACAAACAAAAGAGTGTCCACTTGCATTGTTACAATTTTGAAAATGTTCCACTACTCAAGGACACTTTGACATATTAAATTAAGTGTTCAATTACTTAAATTTTTGCTCTGGTTTTTACACATTCCCTTTTCGGTGTTGATCACCCAGAACATGTTTCCTGCTAACAAATCACGTCCTTCATGATGTCATTCCAGTTGTGGACACTGTGACAGCCTGAGAGAAGGCTCTGAACAGTATGAAGAATTTTATATGGCATAACGTATATCGCCGTTAGGACATGTAATCCTTCGCTATGATCGCTTAATTAAGCTGGTATTTGTCTAATAATTCTCGTATAGTGGAAATACTTATTGTTTTATAATTTGTAAATTGCGGAAGTCACTTTCAGTGCAGCGGTCAACAGCATTGAAATACTGAAATATTGAATATTAAAATTCAGAAAGATGCAGCTCCTGTCAGTATCAATCGAATGGAATCGAATGTTTTTGACAACAGTTGACCCTAATGTAATGGAGGCCACTGACGTCACTTCTGCGTGACTTACGCAACAGAAAAACGTTTGCAGGGCATTTACATCAACATACAATTTGACGTACGTGTGTGTGTGTGCATATCCCCAAACAACTTTGTAGAAATGTGCGTGTGTGTGTGTGTGTGGTAGCAACAACGTTTTCCTCCGTAAATGTTTGTTGTATTTTTTGTCTTTTCTCGTAAAATCTTAACAGAAAATATTTGAGTTTTACTGGTTGTCATAAATTAGCAAAATTACGATTTTTATTTTTATTTTATTTTTTATTTCATTTGCTGTTGTTTTTATTTTTTATTTTCGTTTGTTCTCAAAATGTAGGTAAAAAGTAAAACACTCGTAGGACATAAATTTATTTTATTATGAACAAAAGAAAAAGAAGGAAAAAAAAAGAGTTCATGTTGATGTGATGAGTGTGACGCCCAAGTTTCTTGGAGGCGCCCATGTTTAGAATCCTCCATGAGAAAAAGTTGTCGTTTTTAAGTTTTACTTTATGGTAAATGTCGTCATAAAAGTTTAAATAGAAATTGAATTTTGAGTTGGCTGCTAAACGCAGATCGCCAACCGGCCAAGAATATCGAGGTATTAAGATTTCGAGTGATTATTTGAAATGTGTTTTTGTGTAAGAGATAAGAAAATTAGTTAAAGTTGCCGGTTAAGTTTTGATGAACACTTTTGCTCGAGAATAATGATGGGAAAAGTTTGGCAATTGTTCTCTCCTTCGGCATGGCTGCTGTTGGCTGAAGAGTGTAATACGTAGAATGGCAAATTGAAGTCAGCAACCTGTTATCGAATTTTTCTTATCTCTTTGGTTGTGTGAAGTGGTGTCGAAGGCACCACTCTGGCCACTGAACAGTACGGACAGCAGCCGTCGACACTATCATTACTGAAGAGCACGTTGCAGCACTCTCCCTCAGTCGTTACTGAAATTTTGCCGGTGAGATCAAATGTAAAATCATCTTTTTCCATCTGTTCTCTAAAAACAGTTCTCTCTTTTCAGGCGCACTATGTTGGGTGAGTACGACTCATCCTTGGAGTGCCGGTGCAAGAACAGCCGATAGTAAATTTTTTTTTTAAATTGGCAGTTTGTGTAATTAAAATAGTTGCCCTCATAGAATAACAAATAGAATGCTTCATATGAAGTATGGGAATTGGCGATTCATATCCTGCAAATAAACCGGAAATGCTTTAATTGAACAGAATCTGAAATATTAGCACATTCATTGCAACAACATTTTCTTTTCAATACTATTTGATTATTATATTTTATTTTCTGCTACTTACGCAAATACCTTAAGCCGACTCCTTTCCTTTTATGAAATATTTTGTCTTCTCAAGTGAAAGTTTTCGCAGACAAAGTGTCTCATGTAATTTTCTTCGCACTTCAAATATCGTCTTGATTTTTTGATTTCATGACAAACAATTGATAATGAAATGAAATTTCTATTAAGTGGTGCAATTGTGGTAAATAATTAATTGTTACAACAACAAAAATAATGATGATGATAATATGGAAAACACAAGATACGATTCGTCTGTACGTGGCTGGAGTAGACAAGTTTGTGTTTAAACACTAGATTGGAGAAGTCGACAAATTTTAGTGCAACGTGAATGCGATAAATCTAAAAACTCATATTAACAGACAACAACTAAAACGGTTTTTGGTGTTTTCCTAATGGACAATCTATTTCACAAAGAGATTTTTCAAAGAAGAAGCTGATTCTGACTTCAAATTTGTTTAAAACGCGAACCGGATTTATTTTTAGCGTTGCCGCATGTTTTAACTGAAAGTACTAGAAGCAAATTTTTATTTAATTGCTAAAATTGTATTATGCGAACCTGGCCTCTCTCTTATTCTCTATGTCAATATTTTCTACGCCTGTATGCCCTATTCACTGAACTAAATCGCATGATTCAAAAATATCGCCGTCTAAATTATTGACATTGAATGTTGTATATAAGGAAATTTCTAGGAATTTTTTACTTTTTTTTTTGCCTGGCTCTTTCATAATTTGTACACAATTCAGACAGACAGGAAAAAGCCATTTTGTAGGCGTGGTGTTTTTGAAATTGAGTTATATTTATGTATCCATAGTTTTCATTTACGTTTGAATGGGAGTTTGCGATTTATATGATTTCACATAACTTTACTTCACATGAAATACTCGCACGTAAGTCTGTACACTTGCCTGCTTACTTACACACAAACATGCACTAGTATTGAATGCGCCACATACTCGTATGTATATGCTCGTACAAATATTTATTTATATCGTTCCTTCCATACGTCTGTCGGTGTAACATTGTAAGTGATTACACTGGTGTTTCTGTATACGAGGCAAGTGCATTCATATTGAAAAGACAATCTGTATGTGGAACATAAATCCTTGTGAACAAATACTTCAAAAGAGAAGTGGATGCCTAAAAACGACAGGATTGCCGAGAAGAAATATCTCTGCAATATCAGTGAGAAATTTTTCAAACCTAGAAAACTTCGACGGAGACTGCAAGAATAATTAAATATGTGCTAGAATTGTGTGTTTGCAATTACGGAATGAAATCGAAATATTACGATTTTCCAGTTGACTTTTTAGCAAATTTTAAACACTTTTTTTATTATATTTATAAAGGGTAAAGGTTCCCTGATGATCTGCATTAGCCCCAGTGAAATGCGCATAGGAACTAGCTAAAACCCCTCAATAATCAATTTTGAACATTTTTTGTAAATTTGGGAAAAGAATCAGCACGAATAATATTAAACAATATTTATTTATATTGTGCTTTTCTACATAAAAACACCTTTTAAATAATATATCGTTCATCAATATGGGTGGACGATAAAGTACTTGAAAGTGTACCACAAAAGTATGTGACACGTATACAAGATATTGCGGCGATATCAGGGTTGCCAATCCATCATTGTCATATATAATTAAATATAAAATATTTATATTGGCTTGAATAATTCGGCACATTAACGCCCTTCCACCTCAATTATTTCTCAGAGTCATTCAAAATATGAGCCGTCGGAGGTATGGCCCCCGCAGCTGTGGCGAGCACTTGGCCGATATTTTGTTTCACACATAATTGTTATAGATGCTTCTATCATAATAAAAATATTAAGATAATTCGCTGCCAACTTTTTGCTTTATATACAAAACGCTCGATGTTTTGGTTGGACCGCACTTTCGTATCTTAAAGTACACTTTAAGTACATTTTAGTTTTTATGAATACAGCCGACCGTCAGCGAATGTGTTCTATTGACAGCAGTTTTTTTCTTAATTTATCTTCTTTTTTTGGACAGTCTTTCCACTTCTTCTGCAACAATTACAGTGCATTACAGAGATCCTTTTTAGGCGGAGGGAGAGAATGTTGGAAAGAAAAAAGTTTTTATTAAAAATTATTCACCTAATTTTAGTTCGTTGCGTACACTTTTAAAGTATTTATCCCGTTGTGGTGCAACGTTAAGATTGAAGAGCTTCTTTTATTGCTGCACACGGTAGAATAAATATATTGCTATTCTTTTAAAAATCCAGATCCTAGTGCATGCACGGGCATGTACTTATGCACATGCGCCTGGGTGCTCGTTTCTGTGTCCCGCCAGTTACGTGTTCGTTTATTTGTGTTTCTGATTTGTAACAACTTTAATTTCTTTACACGAAATGTGACTGTGCATACAATCAGCTACAAGTTCATTTGTTCCATCATTCAAATCTTGGAAATAAAATACACATCAAGTCGCATGAGCTGAAAGGAGTCGTAGTGCCCAGATACAGTCGCTGGTAAAAGTGGCAGTCCCTTGCAATGGCAGGGAAGTAATTTTCGACAACAATTGCAAGAAGAAATGTGTGCAGCGCACTTTTCAGCTCCACTGTAATTCAGTTGTATGCGGCTGCATTGCCACTGCGTATGTGTGCGTTTGATGCACTTGTTCATGTGGAGTGGGAGACTTTAAAGCGTGAAGTTTAGTTTAAAATTGAGTGAGTGACTGAATGACTGACGGCCTGGCTAACTGACTGTTGTTACAGCAATTTAGTTTGTTTTGGCGGCTATTAAAGTGGAACGCAAATATGGAAATTTTCCTATTCCACCTTTATGACTTCTTAAGAATGTAAGCGAAAATACCATTTCGTTTTTAATTTTTTTCTCCTTTTCTTTTCTTCATTTTTACTAAAAACTATAAAACCGACCGGCCGACCAACTCTAGGAATTTTACCAAGATAAAGTTGGCTTTAAGCGCTGCTGAATGTTGGGGTGCATACAAAAGAAAAATTTGCAAAGCAAATCTGGCCAATTCAAAAAACAAAAGCCAATGAATGATTTAAATTAAATATTTAACAGCGTGTCAAATAAACAAAATTATTGCACTGGCAGCAAATATTTCAGATAAAACTATTGAAATAAAAACAAACTGCAAAAAGCACTTGAAGTTTTTTATTATTTTTCTTTTTGTTTTTTTTTTTTGTTTTTGTTTTTTAATGTAATTTTGCTAGACAAGTAGCAGCAAGCAATAATAAAACAAATTTATATTAAATATTCCTTAACTACTGGCGCTTGTCAAATTAAATTGTTGACAGCCGCTGCAGTTGCAGTGGCAGTGGCGGTGGTGGGCATGTCGATTTAAAAAATAAAAACGACACCCCTGGCATTTTTGTGCGAAATAAAATACTTGCCGGTTAGTGCAGGCCATAAAATCATTACAACAATAATATCCATGGCAATTTAATTTGCGAAAGCTTTGAAATCGGCCTGGTTTGAGTATGAAATTGATTTTAGTTGAATGTTTAAGTCAAATACGGGCAGGTACAACAAGGAGAGGCAAGTGGCAGTGCATTATTAAGAAAAAGACACTAGTTTACGAAACAGCTCATCAGTAAGCGATTACGCTACGCTGATTGGTCTTTTATAGAAGACAATATTTTTTTAACAAAAAGTCATCTTCAATAGAACTGAGGATCATCTGATCATTTGGCCACTGTGCGGTTATCACGCTCTGGCTATACTTTTTTTTCCTTTTTTAATTTATTTATAAACTGGAAACCTCTACGGCAAAGCGATTTCGTTATATATTTGTGACAACACATCGAAGTGAAAATTCGCTAAAAGAAAGGATGTAAAATGGGGAACCCTGGGCGAATAAGAATTATTTAAGCTTTAAGTATCATGCTAAAGCACTTAACAGTTGGACTTGAAAAAAAAATATATATTTTTACGAAATCTCATACTTTTTGGTTTTTTTATCTTGGACCAGCTCTAAAGGGATGACCCCTACATATGCAATGCATTGCGCCAAAACTGTATTGAGGGGACAGATTAGGAAAGATGAGAAGATAGACAATTTTTTTGTAGCTATTTCAACCTTTTACTTCGCCGGCTAATTTTTGCTACAGGACCGACGAAGGAGGATGCTGCTGTTACTCTGCTTTTTAGTACATGATCGTGTCAGTCGCTGCCAATTATGTTCAGTGATCAGTGACTATGCCTTCATCATTGAAACAGGCTGGCAAAAACTAACACAACCACGCGCTAATACTGATCAGAAGAATTCAACACAATATTTCATGACTCAGCGCGGGCTCGAACTCCGGACCCTCCGCTTCATAACCTCGTGTTTTACTACTTCAGCCAACAGCACACACTTTTATTTTCTTATAGAATGAGTTTCAGGAAAATGGGAACACCTCGAATTTGTAGACCTGAACGCTTAACAGTTGAATTTTTAGCAATGGATCTGTTGGTCCAGAAATTATTTCAGTTGGAATAATAGATGTTTCATAGTTAACAGCGTTATGTTAAGCTGATAACAGAACTGTGTTAACGCAGCTGGTTTGTGTCTAGGGTTAGAAAATTGAGTTTAAATACATATTGCAGTAAATTGCGGAAAAGTACAAGTTTTGCGATTTTTAATGGTTTCCGAAATTCAATCAAAACTTTGTCTGGTAAAAACTGTTTTCATCAAAAGAAGACGTGGTATTTCTACTTTTTATATAAAAATTATTTTTTGGCCTACTAAAATGGCATAACGTGACACTGTGGAAAAGATCATCGTTACTAATATTTATCATCTTGTAATTTCTCTAAAGATTCAATACTTTTTCAATCCTGCATGATTTAATCTGGTCTGTATTAAATGATTGGCTCTTAAATAATACAAATTACAAGTAATTTGTATTAAAAGTTTCATTCATTCCGCTTAAACAGTTTGTAATAATAGAAAAAAAGAGTTTTCTTTGTTATTGAGAAAATTGGAATTTAGGTTATTTAAGTCTAAATTATAGAGAGAAACGCTCCCATACGAACAAAAAAAAAATATTAATAATAAGAAACAAGTAAAATATTTAGAAAACGCATAAAACACATTCAGCAGAATGTACGAGTGTTTCAGTTTTCCAACATTTCCATCTCCACGTTCACCAACACACTCGCAGGCAGCAAAATAACTGCACCTTCAGTTGCCACTAAGACTTCTTTGAATATCGCGTTGCAATTTGGCCTGAGAAAAATAGAGTTGAGGAAAAAAAAACTTACGAAAGATAAAATCTGGGGAAATGAAATTTAACTACTCGTATTTTATTTTTGAAATTAGTTAAAGAATTTATATTTTGCTGGCGATTTTTTTCTCTTTTTCATTATTTTCATTCTTTTAATACTTATTTTAAGCTTTTGAGGAGGCAAAATGAAACACGCCCTATTTCTTCGTTTCTACAGCTCGCGATGGGGGAACTGGGAAGAAAAGGTGCCGCAACAACGATTGTGTGAAGTGCTCTACTTGTAACAAAATCAAATTGTTTTCAATATTTGTATGGTCTTGCTCGATCATGATCTGGCAGGAATATTATGTTGTTTTCTTTTCTAAAAAATAATGCTACATTTTTTGCACTTTTCAATGAAAAATGGTAACATTATGTCATTTGAAAATAGTGAATTTATTGGAAATTGATCTACCATCTCTTATGAAGATGTTTTTTATTTTAAAATTGCTCCCAATTGTGGTTTTTTTTTTTAAATAAAAAGTGACAAAATGTTATATATTTTCCAGAAAAGAAATCGCCATTAGTAAAAACCCTAGTCACTTTTTAATAAATTTGTTGTTGGGTAATTTAAAATGTTCTATTTTTATGGCATTTAATCTCGTGAGAAGATGTCAAATCGGGCCTTAGTAGCCTCTTGCCGGTTTAAATTTATTTCTTTCACACATTTTTCTTTTCTATCTCTCACTGATGCCGAATACGATTAGGACATTGCGCTTATTGGAAATGTTATTTAAATAAGATTCTATTGGGAAAGATAAACACAGAAAGTATTTGATGAGAATTTAAATTCGCTTTGTTGGATCGATCACTTTACAATAAAATGTGTGTGACCTTGACAAATTCGCTGCAATTGGAACTGCTGTCCACAAGTCACATTCAATGAGTTGGCGGCGAATTACAATTCAGCTTTTAAAAAGAGTCAAATTCTGTTTACCTCGCAGGACATTTCTGGAGCGAAGTGTAAAATGATCCTGTCAGTTGTAAGAAGTGGATCCATGCAACTACAAGAGATACAGTTATTCAGCCAATTTCAAGGAAATCGTTCCAAAAAGAAAACTTATTTTTCCTTAAGCCTCCGTTAGTGTGACTCAAAAATGTAATTAAATGGAAAAGTATTTAATTTGCGCTGCAGTTGCCAGGAGTCGCATGCGACGTCTTCGTCTGCTCATTTAGGGTAATCCAGGAATTTGTTCGTCCGCCTGCTTGTCTCGCTTGCAACAGATGTAATTGTAAGTTTTGAGATAAAAACATCTCATTACAGGAATATTCATTCTATTTTACTTTTGCCAGCACAAGCAAGTGGCGTAAGCACCGTCACTAACATCTAAACGATCTATCGTTTAGAATTAAATGCCACATGATTTATCTTGTAGATTGATAAGTAGATCGATAAATTGCCATGCATCGTACAATCTGTTGGTATCTTTTCTGTTTTTTTTTTTATGCTAAAGCAACAATATAATAATTGGGAATAGCGCGCGCGCCTGCAATTACCCGTACCACTCAGACTCAGCCTGGCCAGGATGGCCAGGTGAACGATCAGCCAGTTGATTAGCATTCAATGCCAGCTTTTGGGATACTCAAGTTGAGGCTTGCTGTTGCGGAGCTGAATGTGGCCACCTCGAATGCAACCAACGGTTGATTTCAAATGAACGGCAAGAGAATAGAAAAACCAATAAGCGCATTTAGTTGCGATATGGCCGGCCAAGGTATTTTATTTTGGTTTTTTGTTTTCTTTCCTGACTGCCGCAGACTTAAAGTTCAACTTAAATGCAACTAAATAAACTTGCCTGCTTCAATGTTTGTTTGTGCGAGTGTGTCCGTCCATCTGATTGCTGGCTAGTTGGATGGTTGCACGGTTGTATGGTTGGCGCTGTGTACTCGTGTGTTTGTCAAGTTGTGCGAGTAGTTTCAGACACAAAGAACACAAAACGAAAAAAGCGTGTTGATGTTGTTCAGGTGCAGACTGGTGCAGTGGCTGGCTGGCCGGCTGGCTGGCTGTTAGTGTTGGCGGTAGCATTGTACACCTGCATATTTCATATACTTTTAATCTAGCGAGATAAAGCAGGATATTTACTAATTTAATAATACAAAAGCATTTAAATTCCTAATCATATCTCGTAAAAGCGGCCGCCTTCTCAATTCTCGAACTACTTCCATTTATTTCTACATAAACGGACAGACGGACCGACGGCCGGACAGACACCAAATACATGCTTACGCTGCGCTTTTCAAGTATGTTGCACCATGAACACCAGCCAGGCTACGCAGCACAACACAAAGTAATCGAACAGTAGACCAAAAAAAGGCAATAAAAAACAAAAATAAAACCAAAAAAAAAAAAAAAGAAGGAAAGGAAAATCATTCACGTACACCGACCGGCACGTAGCTGCAGTCAGTAAATTCAGTTGGATTCTTGCTAAACTATAATTTGGACCAAATATTCTCACCATAAGAATGTTAAGCCGCTTGCCACTTGCCACTAAAACAGTTTACACACATCGACATTCATCCTGTCATGCCTCTGCGTCCGTGAAAGTGCTCCCATGCTTACGACTGACTAACTGCTTACATGCCTGAAACTGTTCATGTTCATGTTCTGCTCTGTCGTGTTCTGTCCTGTTCTGTTCTGCTCCGTTCTGTTCTATTATATTCTATTCAGTTCTTTTTCATTTTGCTGTTAAAGCGAGTGATGCGCGCGTTCGTTTGTGCCTGGCCGTTCTAGTTGCAAGTACTCGTATCTATTTATTGCTCATGCTAACCATGGCTTTGTACAGATTGTAGCAATTTGTTGGCCAACAAGTTTTAATATGTTCATTTGCTCGTTCGGTCGTTTGTTAGTTCCTTCTGCACTTTTTCTTTTCAGCGCAATGAAATTTTATTTATTTCAAAAGTCTAAATATAATTTTATTTGACCAGAATACACGCAACGCCAACAAACGGCGGCACTGAAAGTTGATAAGAGTTTAAGATGTTACTCGCAGAGGAATATGATTTCCTATTATGTTCGGTAAATGTTACTGTTCTGGGTTTAAAAATTTTATACCTGCAAAGATAATTTTTGTGACGATCAGTTGTCAGTTTGGGAAAAATCTCATACATGACTATAAGTATGAGTATGAACTCTATTTCAGTGTTCAAATGCTGCCGATGTAATTGCGGGCTGTTGAGATTTCTTGATCTACTGTTTGTTTTAAGTTTTGAGAAGCTTTTCGTCAATAAATTCAGGACAGAATTTGAATGTATTCACGCCGTTACTGATAAAAAACAACCAGTAAATATAGCCAAACAACGCACAGTGGGGCCAAAATCCCTGTTTTCGTGAATCTTCATATCTGTACAATTAATGCCGCTCACTCTTTTGGCAAGCTGCAAGTTTTTTATGAAATTTTGGAGACACGCACCCCCACAATAGTGAAGCTCACTAAATTACCTTAATGATTATGATTTCTCTAATCACGCACACTTCCACTGAATTGCCAACCATTGAAGGACTTCGGATTCGATTTAGCCCAAGAAAAGCTCATGACGAGACGTGTCAATTAAAATTTTTAATTCACGCATGGTTTAAGTCAGTCACGTGTGACTCACGCGTGACTCATGCTTGACTCACGTGTAGGAAATCTCGACATGTCTAATGAAAACACCCACAAAAATTGCAACAATAGCAGTTACAAAGTATCAGTAGATGTTGCTAAGGAATTTTTGGTTAAGAAACTCAGTGTGTGAAACTGATTAATTCTTGCATCGCTTTTGAGAAGCTCCAATGCGAAGCATACTGACACTAATTTGTTCCATGTTTAAAATAAAATAAAAATATTGGCTTAATTAAGTCTACTTAATTACTTTATGTCCACTCAAACTGAGGAGATACTTTTTTTAACTTTCGTTAAAGACATTAAAGAGAAAAGGACTTCCACAAATCATTTTTTTTTTTTTCAAATTTAGGCAAAACTTTTGAATAAACTCCTGATCTTGGTGGTGGCGTGATTAGATTTGTAATTTTTTTTTAAATTCATGGAGGACAATAAGTTTTTATCTTTTTTGTGACCATTTTCTTCAGCTTTCACTCCTCACAATGTTTAATTTCAACGCGTCACTACAAAAACAGCGTTACTTAATGCGACATTTATTTTTTACCGATTGATGTAGAATTTTGTTTAGACATGAGTGCCACCAGAATTAGTTTTCACGGTATATGTATTTTTTGTTTTAATTAATACTGGAAATGACCGCCTTTGTCCCCAGTGTGCAAACGTTGGTTTCTTTCAAACATAAAGTCAAAGAAACGTCAAGAGAGGAGAATAATTTTTTTGGATATAGGAAAAATATCATCTTAATGTTATCTGTCACACAGTGCCAATGACAAGGCCAGCTCCCTTTCGTATAAATTTGCAGACCTTGTGATCGGATCATGTGACTAGTTTTGGGACAATTTCTTTTCCATGTCTGGGAAATTGCACGGAAGTTTAGAAAAACAATTGTTTTCCAAAATGTTCTTTCTTCACACTTTTTGCTTCTTTTCTTCTTTTGTTGTTGTTGTTATTTTTTGTGAAAGTTCACAGAAAACCCTTAAAAGTGTCTGCAGTTAAATGTGTGTGAGTGCGTGTTTCCACAAAACAAAAAAAAAAAAGAAGAAAATCTTTCGCCTGCTGGTGTGTTTTCTGTGTAAAATCAAACAAATAATTTTTGGAAGGAAGAGGAGCAGGGGTTTGCGTTTGTCTTGCTGTCTGTCGTCTGCTTAATTTTGCTTGATAACATTTTCACTTTAATATTGACCGCGTGCTTTTTGTACAGATTTCCTGCCATCAAGTCGGCGTATTGCATTTATTTGTTTTTAAATTTTTGGGTTTTACACTTGAATCTTTTCAGTGTTCTTTCGTTTGCATGAAGTTGTTCCATGGATTTCATCTATTCATTCAGTCGTCGGTTGGCCAGAGTTTTCTGTTTTACATAAATTGATTTTCAAGTGGCTCCGTCAAAAGGCCAATCTTTTATTTTGTTGGTATTTCCGATAAGAGAAATGCTGCCAATAGCACATGAACAGCTCTTTTGTCCAGCGATTCATCCATCCATCCATCCGTGCAGACAACCAGCCAACCAACCAACCAACGATCATCATCTATTGAACTGTGCATTTGTATTTATAGCGGTTTGTCCGTCTGTCCACTTGTCCATTTATCTGCCTTTATCCGAGTGTCTGTCCGTTCCTCAGTGTTTGCTCGCATGTGAATAGAAGATTTCACAGGTATTTTGTTCCAGCAGCAGCAGCAGCAGCGGCAGAATGCATCATCAATACGAAATTAAAACACGGACAAGTGAATGACTTTCATCAGTCTATGCGTTCATATGCGATCATATGAATACGCGCGCGTGTGTGTGTGTGTGTGTGAAACAAAACAAATAATGTCTTTGGGTGTGTGTGTGTGTGTTTGTAAGCAAATATGTTAATATATTTACAGGAATTTAAAAGACAAATACGTGCTGCTTCAAGATAAAAACTAAAAATGTAAATTGTCTTCAAAGGCATCAGAGGCAGTGGAATTTTGTTCACATTCAAATTTCGAAGAGTGAGTCATTGATTCGAGCTCTTGTTTTTTGTTTTTTATTTGAACTTTTTTTTTAGAATAAGAACGACATTTTTAAAACAGCCTAATTTGTCTTCTAAAAATGCAGCAAATGAAATCGATAAAAGTGTGATTTATTTTCTTAATAAAAACCAAATTTAATGCAGATATTTTTTTTATAAAATTTATTATGATTTTTTTTTTCCTTTCATACTCGTAGTAAAACCTTTTTGGTTTCAGGGCCGTTTTGTGGCAAATTAAAGGAAATCTGTCTATTTATAAAGAAATTTATGTTCAAATCCAATTTATCCGCATTGTGTTGTAGGGAAATAAATCACACCAGTTTTCCCAGAAAACAATAAAAACAAAAAGCCTACAAATGATTCTGAAACATTTTCCAAGTGCAATTAAATTCGCCCGTTTTCAATTGTTTATTGTCATTAACGGGCCGGCCAACTGTTAATTGTCATGGGTGGAACAACAGGCGTAACGCGTTTCGTCAACAATGGCCCTAAAGAAGGGCAGGAAAGTGTGTAACGCCAGCAAAAATATTAAATAATAAAACCCTAATGCGTCGTTCTCTAACATCCCCCAAATGCTCGTAGAATAACAAACACAAGCACACACACACATACATACGAATGCAAACGCACACAAGCACAAGCTAAATACAGTTATGAGGCTGAACGTTAGAAGGCTGGTAGGTGTTGCCAAAAGTTTTAGCAATTTGGTAATAATGTCCTTAAATTATTGACAGTTAAGGGGCGTTTAACAGGACTGTTGCAGGATATTAATTTTATTTGCTTAATTCTCTAATTATTTGTGTGGATGGATGTGGAATGAACTGACACTCGTATTTTGCTTTTTGCTGGGTTTTGGTACGTGGCCTAGAAATTATTGCAGTCAGCTGTCCAAAATTATTGTTGCAAATCGATTTCCATGAATTTCGCAATTTCGTTAAATACGCGCAGGCAAATACGGATGGTCAACGTAGCAGATTAGCAAATGGTTTTGTTGTAGGCGTACGCGGGGGGAAGGGGATGAATTCAATTTTATTTTCCTTAGAATTATTTAAGGCCTTAATTTTTGGACAAATTTGGAGAATTTAACAAACTTTGCTGGTTTTGTAAGACAATCATTAAATAAATGATGTCCTTGTGTGAATCCGGTCGGCGTGTGGAGTTTAAACTTAAGCTATGTACAGACGATTGGCAGATCTTCCAATATTGTCAGAAAAATGTTAAGAAAATGTCTAACAACCGTGTGAACTTACAATTTTTGTATTGCAACGTTGTTAGAAAAACCATTGGCAGCACATTGTAAGGCAATAATATTGTAAGCTATCTAACAATCGTGTGAACACCTTATTTTGTCATTGTTAGTCAATTGTCAGACATTGTAAGCTCATTGGATGTTGGCACATGTGTGAAATTCATGCAGCTGACAATGGCACTATTGTCAGCGAAATATTTCTATTGGCAACGCTGTTCATAAATACGTGAAACAAACCAAAGCCAAAATCACTGCAATTCCTTTTTTACGTTCCATATATCAATTTATTCACACAATTTATTTCAAATAATTTTCACACAATAAAAAATAAAACACTACATAGATAATTTTTGTCAAATGTTTTGACAGTTCTGGCAATGCCTAACAATGCATCTGGCACTTTTTATCATACAACAATCTGACAACCGTTTGAACTGGTAATTTTTGTTGGCAGATAAATTTATGGTCTTACAATTATCTGACAATGAAATTGTAAGGTTTTCTTACAGTCGTCTAAACACGCAATTTAACTTTTGCTTCCAATCTGTCATTGTCAGTACGTTGCCAGCCCATTGACAGATCTTACAATATTGGAAGATCTGCCAATCGTCTGTACATAGCTTTAGGATGGTTGTTGGAGTATACGGAATGTCAAGTAAAGAAGGTCGTGTTCGGTCCAGTGGCCAGTCACTTGGACACAACATGCAGTGGCGTAGAGTAAAGAGCGCAGTTCCAGTAAAAGAGAATTAATTATGGCCTCGTTGCATCAGAGCAACAGAATCCCCACTGTGGTCGATCACTTGCTAAAGAACGTAATTAAATGAAAGATTTGAACTGTCCGTAGCCTTTTCCAGTAAAAGAGAATTATTTATGGCCGCACTGCAACAGGACAACAGAAACCCCTGAAACGAAAGATTTGAATTGTCCGTCGCCTTGTGGTTTTTGGTCCTCCGCGTATTCGGGTGTCTTGTGTTGCATGACAGAATTCGTCTTCGGGATTTCTTAGAGTGTGAGCCAACCACTACAGTTTTCGACGTCGTATTGACAGCTTGGTGTACGAGGTCTGTTCTCAAAATAAGGTGAATTTTCGTTCATGTTGAAAAATATTAATTTCTTCCTCAGTTTCTAGTGTTTCCTTATCAAGGTAGTCCCCTTCAGGTATAATCCATAAAGTGCCAGCATTTTGTCCAACCCTCCAGGCAATTCTGATGTGCACTTGTTGGCGTGTCCTTGAGCTCTCAGCGATTCGGTTTCTATTTCCTGAATTTTCGCCGAACGCCGTTCTTTCATGGGTCTCTTCAATCTTGGGAAAGAATCTATCAGTGTAGAGGTTGTGGCAAAGTCTACTTTAGAAATCAGGTTCCTCTTATCGGATTTATATTTCTGGTATAATTTAAGCCCACATTTGAACATCACAAGTAGTTTTCGTTTTCAACAGTATTTTGTTTCTGCTGCAAACTTTTGAAAAATAATGGGACGGTAGTTTGCATTTTAGGTAACGATAATTAATTCGAAGAGAAATACATATGAAGTTTATAAAAAAAATGGTTTTAGAAATACGTACCGATATTTTACACTAAAGTTCGTAATTTTATTAATAAAGAAATTTCATATGAAATAATTTCCAGGGGAAATGATTAAAGAGAAATTAATATTCAGAAGATATAATGTTCGACACAAAAAATTACTCTCAAATGAATTAAAAAATTATGAATGTAATAATAATTAAATACTAGTATTAACAAAAAAACGAGACAATTCTTTGCGTTTCTTTTTTAATTTTTATTTTCAATACCAGCATTTTATTATTTAATTACATATTAATATTTCCTATACTCGTAATGTAATCGATTGCAAGAATTTGTTTTTTCTTATCCTCGTAAAAATGGTGTCCAGTGTAGCTGTCCTTAACACCTTTTTGTACGGTTCTTTCAAAGTTTGCCGTCTATTATTAATAGAAAAAGTTTATGATTTATAACGCTTCTGCTTAAATTTAATTCTTTATTTTCAAACAATACTTCACAAGTATGTGAAAATATGTTTTTTATTGAGAAAACAAAAAGAAAAGGATTATTTATGACAAACAATTATGACTTTTATCCTTTAAAAATATAAAATTTGATTAATGGGCTGTTTTGTGTAATTTTCTGTAAATAGAACTCATTTTAAAATATGAAAATGATTTACACGCGAAATTGTAATTTTCATTGACCGCAAACATGTTTACCAAAAAAAAAAAAAATTAAAATAAAAATAAAAAATAAACAAATACTAAAAACACGCTTTGTGTTAAAATTCGTAAAAATAAATAAATAAAAAACCCATTTCAACTCTAGAGTATCTATGAGAAACGGTTTAGGTCACAACACCAAAAGCAAACAATGGAAGAAATAACGAATATCCTGGTGAAATATACTTTATGAGTATCTTTTGTTTAAATAACGAAATTGGGATGCAAACAAAGAAAAACTGTCAACAGCACACACAACAACTGTTATGAAAATGAATTTCCAAATGAAAAATGGAGCCTTTAAAAAAGGAAATGAAATTCCTTTCAGCTAATGGAACTCACCAGATGAGTTTTTGAGGCCTTTGGACTGTGGAGGCAGACAGCCGCATCAGGCTGGTGCTTAAAGCGGCTGTAATTATAATATTTCTTCAATTTATAATTTAGTTGTTATCTAATCTAAAAAGTATCTTTGAAAAAAATACAACAACACACACGAATACATTTATGCACATGGCTTTCTAAAAAACAACAACAACAACAAAAACAAATATTTATATTCGTTTCATTCAGAGCGACTGAAGGCACATGTTTTGACTTAATGGATAAATTCCCAATGGAGTCATCATTATGTGTTTCTGCATGCAGCGTATCCTCCAAAAATATAAAAAGAACTTAGTCAGGGTGACCTTCTGCTATAAATTGAGTTTTAAAATTTACAAAAAAAAAACAACAAGGAAAAAGTTCATCCCAATCCTGTCGTATATTTGTCTTGGCCATTAAACCTGTTTCAAAAGCAACGGCGACCGACCCGTACAAGTGAGTGTTTCTTATTTCTTATGTTTTTTAATTAATAACAACACAAAATTGATTCTACCTCATAGGAGTGCGCGGCTACACTTCAAGAGATATCCAGCCACAAACACTGACACCATCTCTTTTTACAGACACAGAAATTTAAGGCTCACTTCTATTAAAACTTTCATTATTTATTCTAATTGAACACAAGTAATTCATAAAAACATTATATAATAAAATTTTTGTAAAAGTAACATCTTTAGCTTCCATAAAAAAATTCCAGCACGAATAAATACTTTCCCTAAAAAATTAATTTTTATATTATTTACATATATTTTTAATCCAAACAAGACTTTAAGCAGTTGAAGTCCTAAAATCTTGGATTATCATTTTCACATTTTCCTGAAGGCGTGACGTTGTTTCATAAAACATAATTAAATAAAAATTTTTATATAAAACATCCAAAGCTTGAATAATTATTATTAAAGTAAAATAAAAAGATCAGGAATCACAAATCACTTACAATAGTACCTTTTTACAAGCAGCTTTAAAAAAAGGGATCTTTATAAATTTTTTAAAATATCTTTTTGAAGAAAGTGCACTACAAAAAATTAACATACTTTTAAAAATTGGCTTCTTAAAAGGCTGTTCTTTTCAAAAGTACATTTAAAAATATTACTCTGCTAAAAAAGTACTGTTTATAAAAGAATTTTTAAAAAAGTATTTTTTAAAAAAGTACTTTGTTGAAAAAGTACTTTGAAAAAAAGTACTGTTTATAGAAGTACTTTTTAAAAGATTACTTTTTAAAAAAGTACTTTTTAAAAAAGTACTTTTCAAAAAAGTACTTTTCAAAAAAGTACTTTTCAAAAAAGTACTTTTCAAAGAAGTACTTTCCAAAAAAGTACTGTTTATGGAAGTACTTTTGAAAAGAGTACTATTTAAGAAAGTGCATTTCAAAAAAGTACTTTTCAAAAAAGTACTTTGTAAAAAAGGACTTTGTTAAAAAACTGCATACATTTCAAGAAATACTTTTTTACTGACGTACATACATAAAGTACGTTTTAAAAACGTGCTTTTTAAAAAAGTACTTTTTAGAAAATTGCCTTTAAAAATTTACTTTACTGAAAAGTTCCCTTGAAAAAATACGGCTTAAAACAAGTACCTTTGGAAAAAGTAGCTTAAAAAAATTATAGCAGCATATAAAAATAGTAGCTTTCGAAACAAAGTTCATTTCCAGCAAATTGTGTTTAAAAGAAGGCATTTAAAAAAGTGCCATTTTAAATAAAATAGTTTCTATAAAAAGTACCTTCCAAAAATAGGACACTGAGAAAAAGTATCCTCTGAAAGAAGTACTGGTTGCAATAAGTATATTAAAAAGTTACCTACAAAAAGGTACTTATTAAAAAAAGTCAGTTTTTTAATTAAGTACACGCTAAATTGGTTTATTTTTTTCTTAATTAGTAAATTTTTGGCATAAAAATTTCATTTGATTTTTGGCCGTGTATGAATTTGCTGAAGGTTCTCTTACATTTATTCACTGGTATGAAATCGAACATGCAGCTCTTAATTGATTCTCAAACGCAGTATGATTTTCGAGATTCCTCAACGTTAAAGATCGATACGCCGCCATCGACTTGGCTTAGCACCACTACAAGCACAACTGATGCTTATCAATTTATAGATTGTTGCTCTGATAAGAGATAAAATATTTTTAATGAATTCTTTCATGTTCTTTTTTTGTTTGGCCTCCTTCATGGATTCTGCGTTTGTTGAGGCTGTGAAAATGTTTAATAAAAATAAAATATGAAAAATAGACCATAAAAAACTAATAGTTTGTTAAAGAGTCAATTGTGAGCGCTGTGGGTCATTTGTGTGTTTACATGAAATTATCAATAGATCCAAGTGCTCAGATACAAAATTGTTAGAAAAACACACTCTTGCTGCTGCTGCTGTTCTAGTTGTTGTTGTTGTTGTTGTATTTTTAATCATGCGTTTAATTTCACCTTAAAAGCAACTGTGGGGCCACCAACGTGCACTGCTCGCATCAAGTTTTGAAGTTTGCCTTCTGTTGCAGCAATTTCGGGCGATGTCTCCAATATATCTTCATCATTTTGATAATTTTTGTTTTTCCTTTGGCCAAGTCAATCAACTATTCAATCATTTCCCAAAATAAATTTATCATAAATATGCAGGAGTAGTCCAAGCCTTTTTCGTTCAACTTTAAAGGAATGAATGTGTTGTTGTTGTTGTTGTTTTAATAACAGCCATCCAATAAATAATTTAAATGAAAAACGTTCAAGGAAGCACAAACAAAAAAAAAACAAAAAAAGGAAAAAGTGTTACCGCCCCTTGTATCTTAATTGCTCAAAATATACTTTGGAATTTTTAATAAGGTGCCATCGCAGCGCAGAGAGCGTAAAACATATTTTTATTTTATTTCTTCTTGGCCTTTATTTCATTGTTACCACTACGAGCTGGACATATTTATGTTTCTTCCAAGTCATCCTGGGTGATCTGTCAAAATAATGTTATAATAAAATGTAAGTCCATCACATTCATAAAATATAATAAAAATTCAAAAATGAATACAAAAGCCGCATGCCTGCCTGCCTTGCCTGCCTGCCTGACTGCTAAATATGCTCATGCATATAAAGAAACCGTCAAGACGGCAGAGCACTTAACCCGCAGGATGTTCGGTACCGCCGTATTTATAATTTGTTTTCCAACCAAAAGGCCTTAAGACACTTTTTTCATTTTCTCAACTTGAGTTCACAAGCAAAATAAACGAAAAAAAATTATTTTTAATTTATGTTTATTTTGACGTTAAATTTTTAAGATGTATGGCCATTTTTGCTAATTTCATTACCTCCCCAATGAATACATAAATTTAAGTTTAAATGACATACAAACAGCCATCGTAAGTTGTCCTCGTACTAGGAAGGGCTTACGAAGAGTTTGACTAAATCAATTTTGCTGGAAAAAAAAACTTTTATTTTACCCACATAAGCGATACAACCAGGATCAGATTGTACTACATTAAGGACATCAGGCAGTGAGACAACAAATCGAATTTTAAGCAACTCTACTCGGAACGAGGAGGTGTTAGAATTCTTCTGCTTTAGCACTCAAAAACACAAACACTAACGTTTTAAGCATAAAAGTCTCTTCCTAGCCACGTTGATGCTTTTAATTAAACTCTAAAAGAGATGTTTATCACCGTGTCCAGACGCCAACTCTGGGAAACAAATTTTCCACTTTACAAGTTCATTGTGTTAAATAACAACAAGTGTAAAGTTACCAAAGCGACTACTGAAATAGGAAAACAAGCGAACGCTTTACTAAAGAGCTGGCCGCCCAATAAAACGCTGGGCGAGTGCTGCAAGCAAATGAACTTTGAGAAGAAGAATAAGAAGAAGAAGAAATTGTCATGTTAAAATATTTTATTGGAAACTGTCAACATTTTTAGAAATAATAAATTTTTGTAGGTAAAATAAGATGTTTTCTCACTGATACGATCGCGCTCGTACACTCGCACACATAAATTTACGCACCTCCACTCAAACGACCATCTCCAGATCCCTCTTCTTCTTTGCCTGCTTCTACAATTTATTACAAATTTATGACTTTGGACTGAATGAAAAACGAAATCAAAATTTATGTTTTTATAATTGGTGTCCAAATTTTTTTGTTTTGTGTTCTTATCTCGGTCGAAAACAACAACAACAACAGCACCAACAGCAACAATAATAGTGATCACAACAGCAACAAACAAACAAAAAACAAACAAACAAACAAACGAACAAAAAAACTAAATTAAATTAAATAAAAGCTTTCCAATGCGGTTCTCTGTCTGCTCCCTCCCTCCTTTTCCAATTATTGCTGATCGGGTCTCATCAGTCTCGTAATGATTTGATTTTGGGTGTGTGTGAGAGAATATTTCGTTTCTGTTTTTCTTCTTCTGCTTCTTCTTCTTCCTCTTAATTATCGACATTCTTTGTCAAATTAACCTTTAACTTGACAGTTGAGCCCAACACAATTAAATTACGAGTTTAAAAGTTGGAGCAAAAAAATCTTTAATGTTGGAGGCAAAACAATTCTGGGAACGCACTAGGAAAACGCTTTCAGCCGCTTGAAGGTTAAATAGCAGAATGTGATTCTAAATGGAATTTCTCATTATCATGTACTTCTGATCTATTTACAAATACTCGCACATGTGTTCTTTAGCTGTTTTTGTGTGTGTGTTTAGAAGTTGTTCACTGTTGTTGTTGTTGTTGGTGTTGGTGTTGTAAGAGTGTTAATTGGCTGAAGCATTAAAACTCGTGTTTAACGTTTAAAACCGGCCTTTAATATTTAAATTTTTCTATTTTTTATTATTTCGTTCTCTAGATTGTTTGCTTTGTAAAATTAACAGGAAAAAGCTTATAATTGACTGTGTTCTACATAAAAACATACGGTTTACTAATTATAAAATTGTTATTAAAATTCAGTAAAAATTTTATCATTTTTAAAAGTGAGGAAAACTTATTAATTGTCACATCAAATGGGTGCTTTCACGGCAGCAGGACAAACTGAAGTCCGTGACATGTGAGGGCAGTCTGAGAGTTCATTTGGATTTTTCATTTCATGCATTGTCTGTGTGACACACACACACACATAAGCAAAAGCTTTAAAATTCACCAACACATGCTTATTGCATGAGCACGGGCAGTATGTGTCTTTGGGCCCCTTAAAGTATTCCACATCGGGTACAACTTCAGAAACAGGTCAGTGGCCAAGTGTAGTGCCCAAGTGTTTCGTCATCTTCCTGGCAGGCTCTGCATGCCATATCGCCAGCAGTGCCGAAGGGAGCCAGGTGGCTCCTCAACTCTTTATGCCATGTTATTCTGTTAACTAACCTCCAGAGGTCAACAACTCTTTACACTTGGCATATTCTTAAAATATTGGTGCTCCTTAAACCATAAAGTTTCTCCTATTTTGAGATCAACGATCGTTCTACCTGCCTGCGATAGCAGCCGTTTACTTGCAGAGTGTTTTGAAATGAAAGCAGCACCGGAACGAGCAGCTGCTAATTGGGCCTACAATAATTTCCTAAATACGCACAAATTAATTTTGCACGCCTTTATGATGAACAATGAAACAAATGGAAATCATGCCTTAAACTTTTTGGAAAAAAGAACAGAAATGCAAAAATTCATATCCTGTGCCAAAGAGCAGAAACAATAAAATAAATATTAATTATTTACATATTTAAACTTCCTCCTGCAAAGGACTATCGTATATCCTGAAACCTTACAGATGCCTCCCGGTTGCAATGAGTAGTTGGGATTGCGATGGCCTGCTGGGCTGTTGTGTTTTGTCGCCAGCACATTGATTGACCACGCTTCCAGTTGGCTCTTCCTTTTGTGCAAACCGCAAAATTTATTCTGTACTTTTCTTTTATTTCCATTTTATTTTTTTTGTCAAGTATTTGTGTTTCATTGCTGTTGTTGCTTTTAGTTCGATTTCTAAGAACAGAGCCAGACGTACGGTGGAAATTAAACAGCAACAACAGCAACAGAACAGATACAGAAGCACCAACTGACTATTGGAAGCCATACGTGTATCAAATCAAATGCTTGTCATTGACTGAACATGGAGTCCTTTTGTCAAAGCCAAACTGAACAACATTCGTACGAGTCCGCTGTGTGTGTGTGTGTGTGTGTGTGTGTGTGAGCAAGTTCATGTGTGGTTTACAGTTTTATTCAATAGCAACAATAGTTAAAGCGACACAATTACGTACGAGCAGTTTGGCATTAGAAAAGTGTCAACTCACGAAAATTAGCCAGAAAAAAATATTTTTTTACTTAATTTTAGTCATTCATTCATTTACTCACTCTTTCACTCACTCACTCCTCTGTTTTGTGTGTGTGTGTGCATTTTAATCTGCTGCGGTTGCAAAGCCGTTCCGTTGCCTCAGTGTGGTCTACGGCCGCAGCCAACTGTTTGTTGCCCCCGGGTATGATGGATGTTTGAATGCCGTTTAAAAGCAAATTGATACAGAATTACAATATAATCATCGTGTACAAAATTAATTGTCATTCGAAGTATTCATGTAACCAAAAACGAAAACCAAGTGTTTTTTTTTTTGTTCTTGCCAAAACATGCCATGAGCCAAAAAGACCGCAAAAGATTGATTTATTGGATATGATTTTTTGGAAAAGAAAACCAATTTCTGTTTGGAGTTGATTAAAGGTGTTCTTGTAAATGACAAATGACTCATGGTTCCTTGAAGGTAAAGGATACCTTTTTCTGGTTTTTTTTCTCTTTGCCGAACAACAACAAACAAAAAATTACTTCCTACAAGGCAGCTTTGGGACATGGGCAAGTCATTGACGGCAGACTAGCATTAAACATTAATACGTCTGACTAGCAGTTCGTTCATGTGGCAGAAACTGAAGGATAAACACAAGTTGCTCTGGAAGTATCACTACATGGTTGCAGCAGCAGCTTTAATATGTACTTGAGTGGCATTTCTCACGTGATTCTGTTTTTGATAACCTGCCGCTATTTCGCTTTGCGACAAATCTCACTTCACTTCACGGTACCCAGTAAATGTTTGGGTACCGTCTTTCTAGCACAAACCCTTGTCCTCCAGATAATAGATATTACGACATCGTGAAGTTGGCTGGTCATTCAGTCAGTCTGTCTGACTATTCCTTCGTCCGCATTCTGAAATGAGTGCGGAAGAAGAGTACAACTCATGTAAATGATTCCCAAGTGGAAGGCTTGATATTTTCCAGCCTGTCCAGTCGTCCAAAGAGAATGTGCATTGAAATAGTTCAAATAAAATCAGAAAGGTCACTAGTCTGACCTTTATTTACTTGTATAGTGTCAGTTACTAGATTTCACGAAAACTATTTTTTTCTCCTTCGACCGTCACTCAGGATATGTTCCCCCCTCATGCAAAGTATTTTTGTATGAAAGGCATCGATAGTGTTCAGAGAAACGATGGAGGAAGATAAGAACGTCTTGTCTGATTTTGTCAGACAATAATAATTGCTGTTGGCGGAAGTAGTAGAACACGAGACTATGAAATGGAGGGTCCTGAGTTCAACCCCGCGCTGTCATGAAATATTGTGTTAAATTCTTCTGATCAGCATTAGGGCATGGTTGTGTTAGTTGTTGCCAACCTGTTTCAGTGATGACAGCAGAGAACTGATCACTGAACATCAACTGGCAGCGACTGACACCAGCTTGTACTAAAGAGCAGAGAAACAGCACTCCCCTTCATCGGCTTTGTAGCAAAAACTTAGCCGGCTAAGTAAAAAGGTTCAAATTGCCACAAAAAAATCTATATCTTCTCATCTGTCCCCTCAATACTATCCCCTCCATTTCAGTTCCGGCAATACATTGCGTATGTAGGGGTCATCCCTGAGCGCTGGTCCTACTCCTAAAAAGACTTTATTAGTTTCCGAATACTCAATTTCTTAAACGCCAACCGCCACTCAAGAGATGTCCTCCTCAATGCAACGCATTTTGCCGTAAGTATCAAAGGCAGCGATAGTGTTCAGAGGACAGATGGAGGAAGATAAGAACGCCTTTTGGTTTCGTTAGACAATAATGAAAAATATTGTTGTTATTTTTGTTAGACGGCTTCAAAATTTTTGACGATCAAGCTTCTTTAGGATGTGTTATCGCTTCCTCTCTCCTTGCTTCATTGCCATGAAAACGGGAGTTATCACCGAAAACCAATAAAGTTTGATCTAAAAGTGTGGCAACGCTGTTTCAGGAAAATATTCCTGACGGTGCCAAACCCTATTTTAATTTGCATGCAAATTGTTCTTTGGCGACTGTAGAGGTCGTCCTAATCTGTTTCACTAAGAAGCAAATGCTCAAGCCGACTTAAGAAAATCTCCCTTTCACACCATCCTATTCCCTAAATATTATTGCGTACCGTTCAAGTGCAAATATAATTAAACTTCTTAGCAGTGGCGTAAGAAGCAAACTGATTTGCTTAAGTCAACTCATAAGCGCTCATTCGGTTGTGCCACAGACATTATAATCAAATTGCAGCTTAACTGAAGTCAAAGTTCAAAAACCAGCAGCCTCTGCTTTTGGAGACAAAATTTCGTTTCATACAAATTTTTACTTCTCTTTAAGTTGCCTCATCAAACGCGCCTTAGTGTCATCACTCGCATACACAATGTCGCGTTTTCTAAATTACTAATGACTTGAACTCTGGCGAGATTGAGGCAACCCAAAGAGTTAATTTTCACAAACGACTGCTTAAACGTCAAGTTGCACATGACGAAACGTTGCAAGCATTTTAACATGTTAATGTCACGAATACGAGATGTATTTCCTTTAATTGCCTCGAAGTTTAAATAAAATGGATACAGAAAAAAGTCATTACTTGCTCGTGCGAGTGTTTACAACCTTTTCTTTTTTAATCGCCCACCAAACATCGCAAGTAACATTCCACAAGACAAGACGGACGGACGGACGGACGGACGGACCCTCGCATCAGTTGCAATGCTTTCAACACAATTAATTGTGGCCGAGCTCAAGTACTGACGAATGGATGGATGGACGGATGGATGGATGGATGAATGGATGCCAGTGCGAGTCTGTGCTGTGCCTTTTTAATGAGCAAATGGGTAAGTGAATAAATGTGAATGATAAATTTCTAAACATCAATAATGATGTCGACACTTGAAAACAGAATAACATGACGGACGATGATGGCGGTGGTGGTTGGCAGTGGTAGTCGGTCGTGTAGAACGGCTTGTGTCATTTAACAAACGTAAAAAATCTACGAATTTGACAAATCGTTGACACTTTTCATCAGCCATTAAACGGTAGTTAAGATGTCAGTCAGTTTTGTCGGTCAATGTTTTATAAGATTATTTTCCATTGTTCTTCGTTGCAAAGAGGAGTTTGAAAAGATCTAAAGAATTTTAATTCTCTTATTTTTGTTTTGTTTTTTTTTGTTTTTGTTTTCAAAAATAACTTTCTAACCCACGCTGTTGATTGGTTGGCTGCTTGGCTGCTTGTTGCCTGGCATTGGCATCACCAACATCGTCGTCATCAGCTTCATGATCGTCATCGCTATCAACGTCAATGCAACTGGCGTTTATCTATCGTGGCAGTTTATCAATGAAATGACAGACGTTTATACCTTTTTAGGGCGATAAATCAACAGCAAAATCATTGATGGCTTTTAGGAATGGAACGACAGAAAACACACCTTTTGATAACTACGAGAGAGGGAATACAAAGTTAATTGTTTGCGCAAAAGATCAATGGAAACGGGAGGAGGAAATCTTAACAAATTACGAAGGGAAAAAATTATTATCACGAAATCATTTTAGTTTTCTTCAAATAAGTTTGAAACAAGAATTACACACTTATTTAAGTCAATTTGGCCGCAATTACCTTTTCATTCATGTGTGCTGTGCCAAAGACGTGAGAAGGCCAATACACAATGTGAGTCTGTGGTGAGAGTGTGTGCGTGTGTTTGGTTTGAGTTTGACTAGAGCCCTAAATAATTTTATATATCAGCAAAAGAGATATTTTTTTTTTTTGATGTTGAACATTAGGCCAACATTCAAGTTGGTCGGTCGTTACGGTCGTAAATTGTCAATTACTTGTACATACATTGAATGAGATTGTATGAGAGTGCGAGTGCGTGTGTGTGTGTGTGTGTGTATGTTTTGTTGCCTGATTTTGTGGAAAGAGACTCTAATTATCGCACAACATTTGTTAAATTGCCTTGTGAGTGTCAGTCAAAGCTGTTGTGAACAGTTTCATCTCCTTTCTTGCTTTCTTTTTATATCTGTTTTTCGTTTTTTTCATGTCGTTTTGTTATCAGGACTTTGCAGCTGATTGTCCTAGTCTTTTGTCGTGTTGCATGCCGAACACATATTTTGATTGCGCCACAAAAAATAAAACACAAACTCTTCTTGGTAATTGAACACTTTCACCAGATAATGAAAAGGAATAAATTGCCACAACAATCACACAACAGAGAGTTTCCTGTGTCATGGATAATGATCATTTCGGTAATTGGAACAATTAGCAAGAAGAAGTTTTGCACGTCCTACAGCAAAGAGTCTCAAGACTTGAGCAGAGTGCGCTGACCGCCTTTGCGATTTATAGTTTTTCACAAGTTTTTAAAATGTCTTGCAGTCCATCCTAAGGCTGGTGCCTAATTTAGATCAGGAACTGGGGCAGCTTTCTGCTTACAACCATAGATCAACTCAACTGTTTCAGTTGAAAAAAAAAACATTAAACCATTAAATGGAAAAATATTTAATTAAACAAATACTTTAAAAGATTTATTGAAATCATCTATTTAAGCATTAGTTTTGATATATTTAACTTTTATCAAGCAAGGAAGCCGAAACACTTTCAACCAGGTGGCATCCTTTAGCACAGCTGACTACTGTTTACTAATTTTTTTTTTTTGGAATGTAGTCGTAAAGCAGCTCTGAGTGGGCCAAGACTCGTTGGCAACTATTTTTTAGGTGTAACCGGACCACTGATCGTTTACTCTTTTTCGAGAGTTTTGCGTCTCACACACACTGGTTAATTTCAATACCTCATATAACGGTACAGATTTACGGTTCTTCTGAGGAATTATTCCGTGATTAACTATGTTGCCATTTCCTATGTGAAGAACGTGTAAAAATCAGCATTTGGTCTGAGTCGCCGATACAAATTTTTCTTGCAAAATATTTTTCAAATACTATTTTGCACTTTTGAAAAAGATTTGAAAAAATGTTTTTAAGTCTGCAATATTTTTTTATAAAAATGGCAGTACTTCTTTAGATTTTAGTTTTTGATTTTTATTTATTCCTCAAAAAATAAGACTTATTTTTTTAATCAATAATTTTTAGTTCTGTAATAAATCTTAAACAAATACCGGGTTTTTTAGCAGGGACGCTATAAAAGTAGAGCGACAGGGACAGCAAACGACGTCATATTTCTTGCCGCTCTTTTGACATTTCGTGATGAAAAGATATACCTACGAGCCAACAACGAGTCGAAATTATTAATATTTACTACCGAAATTCGGAGTCAGTGGCTGAGCAACAACTTGAAAATGATTCGGATTTTCATCGAAAAATCATCTTCAGCGCTGAATGGCTTCGTCAATAAACAAAATATGCGTTATTGGTCATCAGACAGCAATCCACACGTACTCCATGAGTCATCATTGCATCCCGAAAAAATTACGGTTTGGTGTGGTTTATGAGCCGGCGTCGTCATAGACCGGCACGTTACTGTGAATGAGAATCGCTACCGATCAATGATAACCGAATACTTTTGGCCCCAATTGAATGATACGGACTTGGAGGACATGTGGTTCCAACAGGACGGCGCCACAAGCCACACAGCGAATGTCACAATCAATTTATTGGAAACCAAGTTTGGAGAACGTGTTATCTCACGAAATGGTCCATTCGATTGGCCGCCTCGGTCGTGCGATTTGACGCCGTTAGACTATTTCCTGTGGGGCTACGTCAAGTCTATGGTCTATGCCAACAAGCCAGCGACGATTGGTGAACTTCGTACGAATATGGTACGTGAAATTGCAGCAGTCGGCCCTGTAGCAAAAATTACCTGGCGATGTAAAAAAAGGTTGAAAAAGCTGCTAAAAACCTGTTTATCGTCTCATCTTTCCTAATCTGTCCCCTCGTTTTCAGTTCCGGCGCAATGCATTGCATATGTAGGGGTCACCCCCTGAGTACTGGTCCTACTCCTAAAAAAAGTATCGGCCGATTTATGCTTGAAAACCGTCGAAAATTGGGTTCAGCGTCTGGACTTCTGCAAGCGTGCCCGTGGTGGCCATGCAAAAGAAATCGAGTTCCATTCATAATGGCATCGAACGTACTTTCACAGGAAAAAAGAATTTCGTTGATATCCAAAACCGTTTTTGTTTTATTTAAAAAAGCTTTTCTACTTCATTGTGATGATTGTTTTTAAAAGTATTTAAATTATTGTCAAAGTGGAACACCATTTGATTTGTTGAATTTTAAAAAGTTTTCAAACGTGATGAAGATCTACCGATCAGTTGGCATTCACAGCAACGAAATGCAAACATGCAGATTAGCTCAACCTCCAACACTTCAATAGTTTTGCAAAATGAAAATGAATTATCAAAAAATAAAAATAAAAAAATTTGGACTCAATTCCTCAAAAGGCCCTCGTACCAGTTGTTATTAGTACTCGTATGTTGTGGCGCCGTATGGTTCCATTAAATTATTGTCTCGGCTTTTATTGTTTCTATTTATAATTGTGTATTTTGTATCTGCGAGTACGTACAATATGAACCTGTCACATTGATGTGTTAATTAATTTGTCTACATTTAAAAAAATGTCAACAAAATTCACGTTTTAATGTCCACCATTTGACAGAGCGATAAACGAAAAATAAAATATCAAATAAGGAAAATTTGCATAACAAAACGTGGCATCTCAATACATTTTAGACAAATACCAAAACGTCAAAACCAAAATAAAAACAGGTAGTTCTCGACGACGTCAATACACTCGTCCGCTGTTAGTTAAATGCTTTTCAGATATTTCATTTCAATGGCAGACGGACAGACAGCGAAACTTTAGTTCCATGGAATTTCCGTTTCATATCCCTCTTCTTCTGCTTCCTCTCTGCTTTTTTTTTTTTTTTTTTTGTTACTTTATTATTCTAAAGTTGGGGCTTTATTTTAGTAAAACAAACAAAATTAATAAAAAGCTAGAAATTCCTCTAAAATGATGTTGTTTTTGTTATTTGTTCGGTTTTTTTCTTTTCTCTCTTAATAATTTTATTAAGATTTATTAATAAATAAACAAATACCTGTATTAACGAAACAAGACAAGCTATAAATTAAAATTATATTAAAATATGAATAAAAATTAATTCGTGATACCAGAATCAAAGATCTCAGATGAAATAGTCATGCCCGCCCGCAGCAGCAGCTGCCGAGGCAAATCTTGTGATGTCAATATGACGCACAAAATTTCATGCATTAAATTAATTTTAATGAGAAAACAAAACAAAAATAAAACGTTTAAGAAACGTGTCCAAGAAAAAGGCGGCTCTTATGCGAGTTGAAATATGCGTACCCTGAAATATTTTTGTTAACGAATATTTGAATTATTGGCAAGTCCATTAATTCATTTATATAATTTAATCAATTTTGTAACAACAATTATTATTATTAAGAAATCAGTCTAATGCCTTTTGATTTACGATAACGAAAATAAATGTTTTGTTTTCTTTTTTTTTTTGTTATTTAAGCACATGCCACAGCCAGACCTTCCGTTCATGCATTTTTTATCGGTTGCATCGCATCAAAACAAAATTTCACTGCATATTTATGGGCCATAAACATATAAAATGCAGTTCAGTTGACCGATAAATACAATATTAACATTTAGATAGAAATCAGCAGTTGGAAAAGAAACATTTTATGAACTGCTGCTCCGGTTCTCAAAGTGCTTTCTTACAGACCCCTAAGCAAAGTTGGTATGGGAAACGGAAGGTCGAACTGAGCATCTGAAAAGTTCTCTTTGTGATTTGCAGTGTATTTCGTTCAGTATTTGATTTTATGTTTTTAATTGCTTAAACCACTACATTCACTCTTATCTGCAGCTAATGAAACAGAAATCCCCGTTTCGAAAGACACTCGTTCGTACAACTTTAAAATCTGCTTTGATCGCGCACCGACGACTCCACCACCACACAATCGCAGACAAAACTTAATTCGGCATGTGAGTCCCTGTCACTGCGCGATAAAGTGCCCATTTGTAATCGTAATAAATTGTTTAAAGTCTAATCAAAATATTTGTTAATAAATTTTTTTATTTTTATAACTCGAATTATAAAAAAAATAGGAGAATAAATTTTAATAAATTGTGTTATTAATTAATACAAGTTTATAAATAAATGGAGGCTCATATTTAACCAGTCCCAATGAAATAAACTCGTATATTATTGTCATATTAAAGCATTCAATCCATCGTAAATAGCAAATCCAAATATCAATTTATCTGTTTAACGATCTACATATTTTTATTTTCATTTTTGTTTTTGTTTTGTTTGAGCGCAGCCAATGGCTAAAGTCGACACTCGTTAAAAGGTGGGTGTTACTTAAAGTGATTTCAATTTTCTGCTTTTCTTTCCCAAGTTATTGTTTTGTTTTGTTTTGTTTGGTTTGGTTTGTTGTGGTTTGCCTTTCGATGCGATCGCAGCACAAAAATGTAAATGTAAATCTAAAATGTTATAATCGAATAGTTTATGGCGCTGTAAATAAATTGGACACCATAAATGTTAAATTAAGCATTCGAGACAACAAGATTGATTATAAAATGTTGCTTAAAACGAATTAAGAACAATTAATTTCCAGGCCAAATTCAAGCCAGCAACATCCTCCCACAACTACAAGCAAACCCAGGCGCCTAAGCTCATATATGTATTTGCCAATGGCCTCCTGGTATGGGTAAGCGCAACAACAACATAACTATTACCAACAATAATAATTGTTGTTTCCCTGCTATTGTTACAAAATTTGTGTGTTATTTGTTTCGCCCCCCCCACCCAAGAGCTGTTGCGGTATTTTACAACCTCAACTGATGGCTGGTTTGGCACCAGATTTCTGCCAAATAAATCGTAACAGATCGATTATAAACATTTTAATTACACTCGCCCGCTGTCTCCGAAGATACAGCAACGGAATAATTAAACCTGCTCGTAAAAAAAACTGTTTCAGTTTAAACGCTCATTTGTTGCCGATCGTTAAACGTTTTATTTCTACGTGAATTGTTTTCGCATCAGTCAATAAAACTCAGTTGTCACTTTTTCACATGCTGCTTGTGGATGTGGCCCGATTTATGGCCACTTTCGTGAGAACGCATTTAAAATAATCGTGTTTAAAATGTTTTTATGATTCCGTCCACGGCCGGCTGCTATTCATTTGATGTTGTTGACATTTATGGACTCCGTCTTCTGTTTATAAGGTGCTAAATGCTTGAAGAGAAGCTGGCATAATTGTTTGACAAGTTCTGCCATCCAAAAAAAAAAAAAAAACAATCTTGACATGAATTTCTTTAATACTCGAGATCGTTATAAAATCCAACGCAATTTAATTGGGACGAACAACATTTTTATTATGGAGAGACGTCTTCATAAAAAATTTACTCAAAAACACTATAGCAATAAATTTTTTTAATTCTTTTTTTTTTGTCTGTTTTGCAAGAATTCCTAATAAAAAGTGTGCTGTGGGTCCTTGTCATTTAAATATTTTTTACGAAATAAGTATAGGGTCCGCAATCTAACGTTTTTTTGATGTGTTAACATCTATACGCGCGCCTCTAGGGCAGTAAACTATCAGTTTCAATACATACGCAAGTGTAAGTGTAAGAGTTTGTTTGTTCGTTGCTTGGCAGTCGGTATTGAAACTGATTATTGGGCGATTTTCATATAATTTTCCCACGCAATTTTCTCCGGAAATTCATAGCCGATTTTATTAATTTTTGGATTGAAACGCTAGTGCGGGTTTCGAAGAAGAGTTTAGGCCAAAAATTAAGGCGATCCGATATCGGCGAGCGGAGATTTAAGTGTTTTAATTCGGAGTATTAATTTGGAGTAATATTAAAAAAGTGTTTTATGTTTTTGATCTTGGCGGGTATGTAAACAAGCAAAATTGTCGCATTTTGGGCACAGAAAACCCGCACGCATACATTGAAAAGCCGACGCACCCAAAACGAGTCACTGTTTGGTGCGGATTTTGGTCCAGAGGCATAATTAGGCCATTTTTCTTCGAAAATGAGCAAGGAGTGACCGTTACAGTCAATGGCGATCGTTATCGGGCCATGCAGCCATTTGAATGAAATTATTTTCCATTATTAACCGGAAGGATTGTACTTTCAAATAAAAAAAGAAAATTGAGAAAATATTCAGTAGTTTTTTTTATAGCATTTTGAAAAAAAAATGTATTTGGCGGACCCTATATTTTATTATTCAAGATAATCTCCCTTAGTGCGTTGGCGTTTACGCCTCAGGTGTTTTTCATGGTAGATTAAAGAAAACTGCGTGTGTGTTTCTTTAATATTTTGCAAAAGACGACTTCGGTGCAAACGCCAACGCCTTCCACAATAAGGCTGAATACCTTTCTAGATCAATCTAATCCCTCTAAATAATAGATTTTCTCAAGGCCCTGAAAATAAGCGTTGGTTTCGGTTATGATCTCTTCATTCGCCCGAAATCTCTCACCACCCAGGCATTTCTTCGGATTTGGAAAGAGAAAATAGCCACAGGGGGCCAAATGTGGGAAATATGTTGGGGCACCCACCTTGAGCATAACCAAAACCTTTAACTTTTTCACGTATTTCAATTCTTCGATCGCCCAATATGATTCCCTGAATTTTGTTGCTGGCCTCACTTGTACTGGTACGACCACATCGGAACTCAGCCACCTGAAATTGATTGTGCAGAGTTTCCATAGTATTTGTCAAGGCTTTCCTTGGTTCCACCCGGAATTAACTTTTTTCCCTTCTTGCTAAAATTCACTTAGGTTGTTTGCTTTTAATGGCTGTCGAACACAAACAAACAGACGCTGTTTGCTTCAAATTTCCCCATACATGGCGGCTGACGGCAGCAGGGTTGCATTTAAAGTGACTCTGAGGGAAATTCAAAATGTCGCGGATTTATCAAACAGATCGTGAATAATATTAATTTATATTTTATTGTTATCTTTTATATATTATTATTTTTTTATATTTTTTATTGCACCGAATTTATAATTTGTTTCCAATTATTGTTTTTTATTACACCAAACACTCACTATAGATAGCGGAGTTTTGGCATTAATTTTCATTTATTGTATTTAACTTTTCTTCAAGTTTATGTATTGCAGCTTCCTATCGATTCGAAACAAGCAGGTAGTGCCAAAAGGCCAAAATAGGAAACAGCCAGCGGAACCAAACCCTTCACCCTTGAAGAGTTGTTTTTTTTCGTTAAAAGAAATTATTATTAAATTGTGTAGCACGTGTGAATTTCGTTAACGAGAATTCACCTTAATCTCTACTCAAATAGATTTAAGAAAAATAAATCGTTCCAGTTCCTAGAATTCACAGTCAACCTCTAATCATTAGAAAATTAATGGTTTACTTTTGGATTCAATACGCATTCTGGCTGCAGCGAAGAGTTGGTGCAGAAAGAACGTTATGAAATCAAATTTCATCATAAATATTTTATGTGGATTGTCTGCTTTGATGTTTTTTCTTATTATTATCTTGGCTCTATTCAGATATGTGTATGTGTGTGTGTGTGTGATGTGTGTTGTTTTATTAGCCAAGTTCATAAAGATCAATCGAATGATCATAATCACCTTCGCTGTCTACTACTTATTTCTCGCCCTTTATTTACTAGCGCTTCATGTTATTAATTTCAAATCCAATAAATGGCTTTTACACACACAATTGTTTTCAATCGTTTTCTTTTTAAATAATTAGAGAAAAGAAGAAAATACACAAATAAAATTAATAGAAAAACAAAATAAAACGAAACGAAACATGCCGAAACGCATTAAGCCCACAGTTAAGGCCATTAAAAAGTCCATCATCATCCATGCCGATTTACACCGATCTACAGCCATACAATCTCGTAATAATGAGACAAACTTCCAAATGCGAGTAATAAAACGGGCACACAGCATTCTATCGCTGATCACGCCTGCCCAGCTGTCAGTCAGTCAGTCTGTCTGTCTGTCTGTCTGTCTGCTCGTCTGTCAGTAACTACATTAACAACACCGCAGTACCAACCGCATTTAACAGATTTATGGTCCACAAAAAAAATAATAATAAGAAAAAAGAAAAGAATTGGAGTTGTTAATTTTCGAGAAGAGAGAAACTTTTATTTTCTATAACTTTTATTTTATTTATTTACGAGTGTTTTTGTGATAAGGAAAATCAAATGCAACGAAACGAACAAGCTCATTAAAATGCTATAAATTATTGATACAAAATAATATGTTAAATAGAACCCCCTTCTGGGCGCATTAATGTTGCATTTAGTTAAACAAACACACAGCAACAGTGCGCGCTAGAACTATTGACTCGCTTGACAACTTCGTGAGTGACATTTTTCTTTTGCAGTTCTCGTATCATATTTGAATTTTCATTGTCTTGTTGATAAAAAAATGTTCAATTCACGAGGTGACTCACATGATTTATGGTTTAAAAAAAATGATCTCGTAGCGTGAAAAGCTAAACGTCAAAGTTCTGTGCAGTGCTGCCAACTTACATTGTCTACAAAAATAGAACACATAAGACATGCCACGAGTAGACGCATGATTGTCAAGCATGTTGATCGTCCTGTAGATCCTGTTTAGATCCCTTAAAAGTTATGCGATCACAAATGTTTTTCCTTGCTAGACTTTAATTTTGATTTAGTTAAATTGATTGTTAGCACTCTACCGTTGGTAGGGTAGCTAGAATTCTATGGGGGGACCCAGATGGTAGGAGGACAAAGGAGGTCCTAACATTGAGTAGGCCAGCACTACGGAGATTGGTTTATTTAATAACAGGACATACAGAGTTAAGGAATCACCTGGCACGAATGGGTATCGTTGGCGATATAACATGCAGGGCCTGCCAGGAAGAGGACGAGACACTGGAGCACTACTTGTGCTACTGTCCAGCTTTTAGCCAAGTCAGAAGACAAACATTTAATCAGGAGATTATACAGGAGATGAAATATCTTAGGGGCTCTAATTGGAGAGACTTAAGGAAGTACATTGAAGAAACTAGGTTCTTGACGTAATCAGACTGAGAGGTTTCCATGGTATCGGTGGAGGCTCCCTACACTGGAATGGTAACTCCTTATTATAGAGCTCACAACAGGCCTATGAGGCCTAAGAGTAATCCAGGATGGATTGGGATGCTTATGCCCCTCTCTTCAACCTAACCTAACCTAACTTAGTTAAATTGTCTGTTGGCTTCTGCCAACAAACTTTTTATCTATTTTTTCTAAAATATGGAAAAGGGTCCAATAAATTTATTTTAATAAAAAAATTTTCCATTAAAAACATTTTCTGATATTTTAAGCTGCACTGTGGATGCCATGAGGCCATTCATTAGCTTTTTTTTTATAAATTTATAAATTGAAAAGTGAATAAAAGGGCGTGTGAGTGGGAATTCAAATACAGTTTTAATAGTTTTATACTCAAAATAGAAAGAAAAAAACGCACGCACACACAAACATAACAAATGAAATGAAATGAAATAAAAACACAAACTATGACAAAAATTAATTGGAAATTTACATACGCCATAAAGGTGAGAAATTATGTAAATAATTAAGATTTTGTTTCTTTGGTCTCAAGCTCTCGTATTCACCCCAACGTCGCTTAAGCATTCCGTTTTGTTTAAGTTGCATTCGATGTAAAATGTCCATCACGATGATGATGGAGACGATGCCGTTGCAGTGGCCGTTGCTGTTGCTGCTGCCGTTGCCGTTGCCGCTGCCTTCACACCATAAACATACTTACTAACTTGACATCTGTAGCTTTAATTATAATACGAGTAGTTTGTGTGGAAAAAACCATACGAGAAACAAAGTATTAGGATTGTTCGTTCGGCATCTGAAGAATGTGTGTTAAGCATTTCGAGACCAGTTTAACCACCTGCGTAGTTGGCAATTTGTCATATTGTTTAAATACATTTTTTGAACGATTGACATTTTTCCATTTGTTATTAATTTGAATGAAAAAGTTATTATCGACTGAAGACTTGCCTCATCTTCCCATACTGTCAGTCAGTCAGTCAGAGAAAAACAGAAAATCTTGGGAATTTTCACAAGAAATTTACTTGCATTGAAAAAATAAAAGAAGAAAATGCTAGTAAATTTTAGAGAAGTCAACAGTGAGCACTACAAGCAGGAGCGGAATACAACTGCAGTTATTACGAAAATTTGTTCATTTATATGGAAATCGTAATTACGGACAAGATGGATGAAATTAAATTTAAAAAAAGTGGAATCAATTCGTCGTCAAGTCGTATTCCCTCTGGTTACTGTGTGAACTACTGCTAAAGTAATTATATTGTGACCTGGGCTGCGTCTATTTTACATTGCGACTTGGCTGGCGGCCATGCAATGCATTGACAGTCTTCTGGATTGAAATAGAAATGCGAGGGGGAAGAAACTAAGTTAAGTACCAAAAATACAGTCCCCTATTACGGTTGCCGTAGGCATAATCGCAATAGCCACAATTCGAAATAGTCGATATCGTCACGACTACGACAACCGTAATACGGCTGATTATATCTTATTGAATATACCCAGATAAAAAATTCAGTTAAGATCTATGCGCATGTCTGTGGCATTCTGAGTTGCAAGAGCATGACGAGTGCCATTTCTTTAGTTTGCAGAAAATCTAATCCTAAGACACACATTTTTTTTTTTTTACTTAGACCGGCTCTTAGGGAATGAACCCTGTTTATATAATGCAGTATGGCGGAACTATGAAAGAAGATGAGAAGAGATGGAGTAGGATGAGAATCGGGAAAATTTGTTGCAGCAATTTTATTCTTTACTTTGCCTGCATATTTTTCCTGTACTACTGACGAAAGAGAGTAATTACCCAGATCTTGGGCTTCGCAGTCTACGCATTAAATGCTTCGGCCAAAAGTAATCTCAAGTATGTTGGTTTCTAATAGCCTTCCTTCTCTCCTTCCTAAACTAATTTGTGACTATCATTTCCCTATTCTTCCCCTCTCTCACACGCACACATCTTCCTTTCCTGTACAGGTAGCACAAAGGGATCAAATTAATCGGGCCCAAGTGGGCTGGAATCTACTTTTCAATCTGTTAACCTAATCTAACCTAATATCCATCTGCTTCCTTCAAATTCTCTCAAGGCACACCACAAAAAGAAATACATTTCCAATGAATAGTTTTTAATAAAATGTGAGTGAATATGTAACAGAAAGTGTATCTCCGCACTCATGGATCTGGCACAAAGCTACTTTGCAACATTCTTGTAAATAACTGCTGAAATCACTTGGAAGTCGAAAATATATTATCGCGATGAAGGTTGTGGTCTAGACTAAACGATTACACGTGTCAGTCTTGTAAAGAGCTGAAGTGCCCCCACGCAGTTCTTGCCGCTTAATTTTCCTGGAATTGGACTACGGAGGAAAAAATGGTAGATAGAATTTGTATCTGCAGCAAAACATTATGGAACATATGGCACATTACAACAAAACGTAAGTGCTCTTAGCAAATTCTGATGCAACACTGTTTTATTCCCTAACAATTCTTGCATTCAGTTAAAGTTCCCATTAGCTACAACGAAGTGAATTAAACCAGGAAATAAATCCTATCGGGGTAGCGAAAGGCCTTTAGAAAATAATATCTAATCTGTTCAAGCCAACTTCTGTGGTTCTGTTGCCGAGTCAAAAGTTTTCGTTTCAGTCTCTCCCTGCAATTGCAATTGCCCTCAAACATTTACTTACCCGCTCTCTTTCCAAATACATTTGCCAAGCAATTAAATACAGATCTGTATTGTACTATAATTTTTTCATGTTTATTTTGGATTTTCCTCAATCTTTCACCGTTTTCATCATCAAATTCATTCTCATAATAATTTGTATATTTATATTTATTAGGATTGTTAATAATGTTGTTGTTAAGTAAGTGTTGTTGGCCCAAAATTGTCAACAATCGGCTATTGCGTAAGGCGGCAGCAGAAGGCATTAAAAGCTTCTTTAAGCTGTTTAATTTTTTTTCATTCGAATTTTTAAGCAAATTAATAATTTTATGGCTACTGCCGCTGCTGGCACTTCTACTACTTTCGGCTTTAAGTTTATTGTAATTTTTAACACTAACATCTTGGCTTTCTTTCTTATCGTATATATATTTGCTGATATTGATGTTGTTGATGTTGTTGTTGTTAGTAAGATATTCGTTATTTAAATTTCTTTTAGTACGTCTATGACTAAGATTATGATAAGCAGTGGCGGAAGTTGGTTTTGATTGACTTCCGCTACTGCTATTTTTAATACTACTGCTGCTGCTTTTGTTGTTGTTAGTGTTGTTGGCTGCGCTTCTTTGCCGGAAATCTTCCGAATCTGAACGATTTCCTTCATCTGTTGTTGTACTACTAATAGGATAACTATTTGCATTATAATTATTCGTATTTCGTCTTAAACTAAAGTTATGGCTTCTTATTCGATCTAGATAAATTAGCTTAAAGCGGTTCACCACGTGCGCCCCCTGCTGTAAATTATTGTCACTTAAATTGCTATTATTAACTAAAAGTCTATTGGAATTTTGATCATGCAAGTAGCTGCCAGCATCAGCATTAGCACCAGCGTCAGCGTCGTCGCTAGTCACCTTTCGTTTCAATTGGTTTAAAGGTAATTTATAAAAATTGTGACTAGTGTGACTGTGATCAGATCTGTGGCTCTGTCGTTGTGGCTGTGGCTCTGGCTGTGGCTGTGGCTGCAGCAGCTGCTCTAGATCTGCTGTGGAATGTGAGGAAGGACCACGTTGTGGTTTTGTGTTAAAATCAGTCGCGCTTCTTGTTGTTTGTTGCATTAAATTATCGGGACTAAAATTATTTTTCGACAAGTATTTTTTTGGCAAGGCAGGTATTTCATTAATATTATAATTATTATTGTTATTGTTATTATTATTGTTGTTGTTGTTGTTGTTATTAAAAATAATATTACGATTAAGACTTAAATTAAAATTATGGCTGAAATTATTGCTATTTATTCTACTACTGCTGCTGCTGTTGCTGCTATTACGACGACCACTGCTGCTGCTCTTGTACAATTGACTGTCTGTCTTGGTATTTGAGTATTTATGTTTTTGTTGCTGTTGCTGTACTTGAAGGGTTTGCTTTGCTGAGGGACTGCTACTGGCGGAGCTCACTGGTGCGTTAGTAGTTTGTTGATGTTTCTGATGATAGTTATGCTCATGGCGGTGCCTTAGTTTGTGCTCGTGGCCTTTTGGAGTGTGCAATTGGACACGATCGTATTGGCTTTGAGCTTGTAAAGGAGACTGAGCTACTAATTGCAAATCCATGGCCTGATGATGGCCAGAATTCGAGGAAATAGTTGTAACGCTGCTGTCAGCTGCTTTCTTTCGGCGGCCTCTTTTGCGACGGCCAGCAGCCAGCATGGCCACAATGTTTAAGGCGGAAGGAGCCAAGGAAGCAGTGGCTGCTAAAGTGGTAGCAGCCATGGAAGGCGTGGCGGAATTGGTGGCATTTGGCATTGGCTCAGAATGTAATTTGGCGTCTTCTTGTTGCTGCCTTCTTTGGTTTTTTAAGCGCAATTTACGTTCTCTTTCTTCTCGTTGATGCTGACGCCTCCGCCCCTCCCCGTTTCCCTGGTCATGATGATGTCTAACTAGATTTTTGGGCCGCAAGAGTCCGCTGCCGCTATTGCCGCTGGCGGCTGCCAGTTTTGCATGATGTTTTCGCTTTCGATGCCTTTGCCCCAAGACATCCCGGTTGGGCAACTGCCGGTTTCTTGGCCCAGTAGCATTTACATTTTCGCTATTCGTAGGAAGCTGCTGGCGTCTGCCGTTGTCACCGGATTTGGTTCTCTTATTACTATTACTGTTACTATCTATAATACTAGCTTTGGAATCGTGCAATTTATGTCCCTCCCTCAAAGTCACAGCTGCTGTAGCCTTGACGGCGGGCGCAGCAGTAGTTGTAGTCGTTGTTGTAAATCGACTGCGATCAAAATGCTCGGCATTTAATTTGACAAATAGAAAACAAGCTCGTTTCAGAGTTTGTGGTCTTTCCCAGTGCCGCGGTCCTACCGGTTTCAAGCCTTTCGTGAAGCCCACACGCCACAAGGGATTATAAGCATTCGTATATAAAAAATATCCATGATCAAGGGACTCGATAAAGTGGCAGTCAGGAGTTAAATTTTTCTGAAATGGAAATAGAGCAGACAGAGAAAGAAAGAGAATGAAGCGAAAAGTTAAAAAAAAATTATTTAAATTTGTCGTAATAAAATTATCAAAGTATATCTATATATATATATATATATATATATATATATATATATATATATATATATATATATATATATATATATATATATATATATATATATATATAGATATTGATATACTTTGAAAATTATTGATTGGAATATATTTTTTAATAAAACTTTTGATTGAAAATGAAATACGGAAAATGCTAATTAAGTCTGACAACGCAAAACAGAACACAATAACCGACCATTTTATGTACGGCAGCGCTATTCCATTGCTATTCTCGCTACTACAGCACAGAAGTACGCATTTTTATTTTGTATGAACAAGCAAAATTCGAAAATTGAATCGGGATTATTTTGAAAAAAATCATAAAATGTATAAAAACAATTTAAAATTATTTAACTATAGAAATTAAAATTTCGACTATTTTTCGCAGTCATCGTTAAGCAGGTAATTTTAATTTAAGCTTTAATGTAAAAGTAAATAGGCGTATTTGCAAACTTACCATTCCAACCAATTTTCCTTTTCTGAAGCACAAATAACGTCCCACTTCCTTTGCGTACAGTGCAATTTTGAAGGTGTCGTTGACTATGTCGCCTACACTTTCCATGGAGAAAAATTCTGTTGATTACATACGAAAGGAGACAGAAAATAAGATAACGGTTAACTTTCGTAAAAGAAAAGATGGCAAAGAGTTCAATAAAAACGCTTTGAATCATGCACGTTAAATAAGCTGCCAATTTAACACATACACACACGCACATAAATACAAATATTCGCGCACAGATACACACAAACTCATGCAGACAATTTCGTACGTTGTTCAAAGGTCTTGCTTCTAAAAAATACTTAATTGGCCGATAACCCAACTCAAAAACATGTTGACTTTTAAATTGAAGTTTTCAAAATTACAACGATCGAAGTGCGGCATGGGTTCTCATTCGCACACGCACCCAGTTTAGCCCAGCACAGAAGTTGGCTTAATTTATTTCATTAAAACCAGAGGCAACGATGTGTGCAAAAATAAAAGTGCTGCTGAAGTGGGCCTGATTTGATTATGAAACGCAAATGTCTGCTGGGTTCCACTTTATGCTAGTCAGACAGCCTTCCACATTAACTTATTCACGGCCACATTCTCAAGTGACTTTATTATAAAACAAAATGTTATAAATTGCTTACTTACTTTCATACTAACACTTCTTCACGGCTTGATCAATCGATCGCACATAAATTAAATAAGAATTTGACTCGCTGTGCTCTCGTTCACTTGATCAGTCTACGACTGTAATCATTGTCGTTCCTACTCAGTAAAATGGCTCAGACATTCCAAAAATAGCAAACAACCAGAAAACAAACACAAGAGCTTTTCTTTTCAAGTAGTCCGAATCACTTGTAAATAATTCACATTTTTTCTGTCATTGTTTTAAGTTCATTTCATTATTATTCTTATTTATATTTCTATTCATTTTTAATATAATAATAGCAATAACATTAGAAAATACAAAAAAAAAATAAAAAATTAACGATCGCACGAATTCAGTTGGTGGCCGGTCGCCGTCATTTGTTTTGTTTGGAATTTTATCAAAAAAATTAATGGGGTCTTTTATCGTTATAAATACACGAGTAGGTCTAGTAACAAAGTTTTCCATTAGTCAATCAATCCTATTCATAAAAATATAAAATTTATGATTTTTTTTACAATTCAAATCAAAATGACTATCAGTTATTGTTATACTGGATATAATGAAAGGAAAACTGCGTCATTTAAACCTTTTTGATTGATTTAAAAACAAATCAAATTATGTATTAATATATAGGGTGTTGCTTTTCTTAATTAAAACAAAAATAAAGTGCTTCGAGCCTGAAAACTATGATCAAGCCATACATTTTTATTGAGTTATATTTTTGAAAGGAAAAGGAAAAAATTTTAAGTATTTATACAAATAAATTTTATTTTAAATTGTTTTCTACGTGCCAGGGTACTTGGCTATACGTGTGTGTGCGTGCGACTATTTTATCTCCCTCAGTAAAAAGACATCATAAACAAAAGTTACAAAATCAATAAAAAAGTAATAAAGATTAATTTCTGAAATTACAAGATTGTTAAAACTGTTGACATGTCGCAAATGCGATATTAATTACTTTCTTTCTTTCTCTAGGCCAACCCACCAGTCAGCCATCTCTTAACCTCTTCATTGTGTATTCACCTCTCTTTTCACCATGACCTACCACACCTATCATTTAATTGAAATCTAATTACCGTTAATGTTCGTACAAATGAGTCGACACAACTACACACTTTACTTTTAATGATAGAGAGGTGGAGACATGCATGCATGCATGTTCCCACCAACAATATAAATGTTTAATAATGAAAACAACAACAGTAACGACAACAACATACAGCTAAGATAAAAATTATAGTAGAAAGTAATTGACAGTTGGCAACAATACAAATTCTTAAAGAGCTTTAAAAATATGTATACGAGTATTATATACTTTTCTAAATTTAAATTTAACAACTTGACAAATTATTTATATACTTTTCTATAAAACGTTTAAATTTGTTACAACTTGACAAATTATTTATTACTAAAAGGAATGTTTTAAGCTAAAAATAATTCTGTATGGGCATTTTTAGAAACGAGATAACAAACGATAATATCACGTACAAACATTTCAGTAATGATCAGTTACTAAAACAAAAAAAGTTATTGATAAATTTTTCAACAACTGCTTTCTTTCTTGAATTCGTCGGTTCCAAATACAGCAATCAATTGCGCCGGAACTTTAAAAGGAAGGAAGAATGCCTGGTAGCCATTTTGTTTCTTCAAATTAGGGCTACTAAACTGATGAGTTCTCATATTTGGTCTGATACATTACACGACACATTTAAGGAGAACAAGAGAAAGCACTCGTTTTCTTTCTATCAGCTACAAAAAATTGTAGGGACTTGTGAACGCTTATGCACAGGCATCTGAAATTGCAAGTACAAAACTAAAACGAAGCAACTAGATAAACCACTTTTATATTAAGAATTTAGAAAAGTTATTTATATTGTGCACATCTACAGGAAATTATCTTTTAAATACATATTATTTCGCCAAATTTGGTGTACCATAAAATACTTAAATGTAAACCACAAAAATATGTATGACGTCTTTTGAAAATTCGATCCCATATTTATGACTTGGCTAATCAAGGGCTTCATAGTAAAAAAACATGTACTGAGAAGAAAGAGCTTCCTCAAAAGACGAAGAAATCATGAAATTTGATTTGCTACCTGCTGTTTTAAATCGATTAATATTTTCATTTATTTAGATTTGTTGAGGCTTTTTGGCAAAACAAAATGTGATTCATGATCTCATTACCAACACGTCTTTCAAATTGTTCTAGTAAGCAAAATCGTATCAAAAACGTAAAATATGATACAGATGTACTTGAAGCACTTCCTCATTTAATTATCATTTCTTTTTATATGCCCTGCCGTATAAAGAAGATTTCAAAATGTTCAATTAAAATTAAAATTACATAACAGGATTGATGAAAATAATTCGATTCTTCGAATATTTTCAAATCTTGATTTCAATTATTTAATTAATCAAACACTTGAAGAGCCTTTTGAAGTTAATAATCTAGAAGTCATCGAAACGTTAGCTGAAATCAACTCAACCTTCACTAACTGGTTTAAAAATCTTCAGTTCGTCAAGGTTCCATTAAGTAATTCCCCCTGTTAATCTATTAAAGAACAAAAAAAATCCCATCATTTTGCACTTCTGATAATTAATTGTCTTGTGAAGTATAGAAAAATGTGTAGCTATTACGCTTTTTATCAAGGCCAAATAAGTTTAACAGCTTAATTAAATGTTTTTGTATAAATACATTTTGCTTAAAGTTTAAACTTGTCTTTGAAGCCGACATGAAATTCAAGGAAATTAAAAATTTCATGTAAGGAAGGTTTGATTTTTAATTAAGATAAAGAAACAACAACACCAACAACATCACTTTCAATGGCCACTTAATCTGCTATTTACAAATAGTTAAATAGAAGTAAAAATTAAACAAGAAGAAGGAATGAACCCTTTAATATTTACGGTCCTATGCAAATATACTCTCTCATACACGCACACACACTCACTCACTCACACTACATGGAGCAGTATAAAACAAATACAGGAAAACAGAAACGAAGAAGAACAGCAGTTGCTCTCCCCCTACACACACACACACAAACACACTCGCACCGTACAAGAACACCTTACAAACGACTACTTGTTTGTTTGTGGCACTCGTACGTATGATGGATGCAAGTTTAAATTGTTATTGCTGTTTGTTTGCTGCGATATGTGATGTTTATTTGCATTTATGGATGTGTGCTCTCCTCTGCTCTTCCAGGTATTTGTTTAAAGGTGTTTGTGTGTTTATTTGGAAAATATTAGAATAGAGTTTTACAGCAAACATTTTTTAATATATCCATACAAAAAAAAGATTACTTATTTTATGTACATGTGTGTGTGTGTGTGTGTTAAAAAGTTGTTAAATCATATTTGTTGTACTTACGTGCTAAAGATATATCTGTTGCTGTCACTTTGCCGCTGGCATTGACATGTAATACCCTCTCGTGATTTTTCAGCATGATCACAACATCGTTGGTTTTCTTTAGAGATGCTGTCGTTGCAGTGGCAAACATTACCTAAAATGGACAGACAAACAATTTGTACGTACTCATTATTATATCAAGTGGCAACACATTTACATGCAAGTAAATTATCTGTATTTTTTTAATAATTAAATGTAAAATATTTTGCAAATAGGTACATACACACACTTGTGTTCTTTTGTTAATATCAGCAAATCTATAACGTTTTATTGTCACAAATTGTTTATTGTTTCAATGTCTGGCGAAATATGCTGACACCAAACAATTGCAAAACCTGATACATGCACTCACATACTCGCTTGCATTCCAGTTCACAAAAAACTAACGAAACCACAAAAAATATTAAATACGTCTGTCTGTCTGTCTGTTTATAAGACTTTAAGTCGTCGTCTTGTAAGTCTGTACTACGTAGTACAACAACATCCACCAGTTTAAGTCATGAGAAAGACGCAACTTGGCATATTAATGAAAATACTGAGAATTTTACTTCGCGAGTGTGTGTGTGTGTATGTACTTTTTAAAAATATGTTTAATGCTAAACTTATTTTCATTTACTCCAATAACCTTTTAGAGTTGGGCAAATTAAATTAATAAAAAGTAGCTCAGACATTAACCTCTGAGTGTTTGTATATCGAAAAAAATTCAAAATTACATTTGAAGTGTATTTGAGGAGGGCTGCACTTGCCAATGCATGATTAGACCGTCAGCCATTTATTTAAAAAGTGGGCTGCAGCATTTCAAAGAATTTTACCCTCTTTCCTTTCGATTTTCATAAAACTTGTGGGTGCTGTTGGCTGAAGTAGTAGAACACAAGACTATGAAGCGGAGGGTCGTGAGTTCGAGCCCGCACTCTGTCATGAAATATTGTGGTGGTGTTAGTTGTTGCCAACCTGTTTCAATGATGAAGGCATAGTCACTGATCACTGAACATAATTGGCAGCGACCGACACTATCATGTACTAAAAAAGCAGAGTAATAGCACCCACCTTCGTCGGCCCTGTAGCAAAAATTAGCCGGCGAAGTGAAACTGTCTATCATCTCATCTTTCCTAATCTGTCCCCTCAATACTATCCCCTCGTTTTCAGTTCCGGCGCAATGCATTGCATATATAGGGGTCATCCCCTGAGTGCTGGTCCAAAATAAAAAACTATCAAACATTTTGAAAATTTTTTTTTAATTTTCATATATATTTTTTTTTGGCTTTCCATGTAAATTTCACTAACGCAAAGTGTAACGAAAATTATATTTTTTAATTCGCTAATATGTATGTATATTGACAAATAAACATTTATATTTTCTTTTATTTGTTTTTTAATAAAAGTATTTAAAAGAAATCACTACATTTAAAGAAAAAAAATCTAAATCTCATTTTGCATCCCAGCGGCAGATGTTTCCATTTGCTTCTTTTTTGGTTTTCAAAAATTATGACTTCCATGTCGCTGAAAACGCCCAGGCGAAGCATGCATGAACATGCGTAGCCAACTATTTACAAACAGCTGAAAGTCTACTGAAAGATGCTGTTTGTTGAATTCTGATTTTGAACGGCCTTGATCTCTGTGACGATTTAAAAAAAAATAAATAAAACATTTTTGATTAAAATATTTAAAATTTCTAATTTTCTCCTAGAGAATTTTTTTATTAATTAGCGAATGAGGTTAAGCACGTTTTTTCCTTTTTTAGTATAATAACAAATTTAATTTGTTACTTTCACGTTCAAATTATTGCTCAAAGAAAAAAATCATTATAAAAATTTAAAAACGTGCTTATTTTGACATTTGAAACACTTGCGGCCGCTGTCGCCCAAAATGTAATTGCACAAAGTTAATTAAAATTGTGCGAGATTTCAAACATGTTTGCGTTGAAATCGGTGGCTAGTGAAAAAGTTTATCTCGCTTTAGAACTATTTACAAGTTAATAATTTGCACAACATTATTGATTAGTTTTCAAAACAAATCAAATCTTATCGTTCACATTAATTTACGTTCTCTGCCGATTTCGGTGCTTTTTTTTGTATTAGTATTTTTTTTTTTTTTTTTGAATTGGCTAACAAACAAGTTGTAATCTGCACAAAATATGTTAATAACTGGCTAATAATAATACTAATAATAATAATAAAAGTTAATTACTTTACAACCGCCAACTTGGCTTGTCTTTGGTGATTTTTGTTGTGTGTGTATGTGTGTGTGTGTGTATGTTTTTTGTTAATAAAATTGAAAATATTTCAAAACTTACCATCATAAAAAAAATAATCCTGGCATTGAGTGTAAACTGTGGTAACCTGCAAATAAACAACAAATACGGTTGATGGTCTTCATTAATGAGAATTGATTAATTAACAAATTGATTTGTATTGATTGCAAAATTGTCAAGAAGCTGTCAATGGCTGTCAAAAGTCAAAGTGTTGCAAGCGGCAGTGTTGACAATCTAACTAAGCTGTTGTTTAATTAGCGAGTGTTTGTACAGGCAGCCTTCGAGTTTTAAGTAGAACTAGTGCACACGCTGTTGTTAAGCCAATTAATCTTTTAATCATTTCAAATAACAGCGCAAGCTGAGGCTTAACTGCGCGTGTTTTTTTATTTGACTGCCAAATATTATGCATTTAAAAAATCAATATTTTTTTATTATACGATGAAAAGAATTTTAAAATAAAAAAAAAGAGAAAAACATTTGAATTCTTTTGATATTTCTGTTGCTGTGTGCCAACAGGACCAAAGGTATGTGCATATTTTTAGAGCCTCGAGGATATAACGTGTGATTTCGTGCGATTCTTATCATTTTTCAATTTCGCACCAGACAAAAGGTTCTTTTGTTGCTTCATTCGCTGAAACATGCAAACTTCAGGAAAGAAAACAAAAAAATATTGTACAAAAAACAAAAATGTTTTTGGCCGGCCGACCGAGTGAAATTGAGATTTATTATTTGACATTTAAACGATTAAATTTTTAATATTATTTTTATTACTCGTAGGTATGAATGTGCATGAGAACGATTGGCCTTAAACGGCATTGGGTACAAGAACAACAACAGCAGGGACACATATGAATGAGTGTGTGTGTGTGTGTGTGTATAATTATTGTTGCTCGTTAGTTGTTGAGTAAAGAAAATAAATTAAAATTTATTTGAAATACTCGTCTGCTTGCCCCATACAAAAGTGACTTTAAGAAGATCCTGTGCTTGTTTTTGGCAAAACAATTCCTTTTGATTTTCTGTTTGTGTTGGCAAAAGCATTATTTTATTTCTACTCTACTTTGTGCCACTCACATGTGGAGAATAACCCAGTGAACAAAAGATGGAAGATAAAATTGTATTGTGCTTTTTTCCACTCACCAAAATGTTTGTTGGGTGCTGTGTTATATACTTACACACATACACATATGCAGCTTGTATGTATAGTCTTACATGACGAATGTTTTGTATATAATAATGCTTATATAGACATTCGCCTTAAGCACTATTATTTGTTTCTTTTAATTTGTATTTTTGTTTGAATTCTTTGGGAACTTTTCTTAGACTTTTGTCCTGCTATTTCAATGCAATCAAGCAAAAGCTCTGCTGCTTTACCCCCGTCCTTAAATATTTCTTGTCCTTTTTCGTTTGTTGATGTGTTTGCGAAAAACAAACCCTTATATGATTAAATTCTCATACATGCTTACAAATAGTATACAAGATAGTATGCATGTATGTGTGTGCGTGTGTGTGTGTTATGAAGAATGTGTTGGTGTGAGTGCTGCGTTCTAAGACTCATAACGAATATTGGTTTGCGAATTTAGTCTTTTAGAAAACATTTTTATTTATTTCAAGGAAAAAAACTGAAAAAAACTATAAAAAGAGAATGTCTGTGGATGGTATTTGTGTCTAAAAAGTGAAATAAATAAATATTGTGTGTATGCGTACGTGTATGTGTGTGTGCTTCTTTCTTCTGTTTTCCAAAAGTTTATACGCGTTCGCTTACATTTGCTCTGGTAGAGACTGTTTTATGCAAAGACATTTAGCTGCTGACTGTTTGTTGTGTACGACTATTTTCGTCAGACTATTGGCCTACACTTGGAGAAATTCATTAGAAAAATCTCATCGGCGAACAGATTATGAACGGTGGAAATAATGAAAGACTTGTGCACTCGGTTTCCAGCCAAACGTTTTTGCGGCAAGCAAAATTAGACATGAGTACTGATGATGAAACTGTAACGACTTTCGAAAACTGCTGTTCGGCTCTGCTGATGTGGAATTCCTTTGTGTCTTGGAATATTTATAATGACTCGGTATTTGAAAATAACTTTCGAGACAATTAGTGTATCAATTTTAATTGAATTTGTTTCAATACAACATGTGCTTTTGCCACACAACTATTTAAAACTTCCAGTAAAAAAGTAAGGCCATGCAAATAAGGGCATCCGATGAACAATTATCTAAGGGCACAAAGTAGTCTGCATCACACTGTAATTTATTGCAAGTGTAACGTCTTTTGTGGACAGAACTGTCTGCCCAACCCCACCCACCCACAATTATCACCTTCAAAAAACCAAAATATTTTGCTTGCAACCGAAAAACTTTTTACACAGCAATAAAGGCAAAATGGAAACTTTCAAATTAAGTTTACAAAAAGTTGTAATAGTCCTTCTACTTTGCAAGCAATTTTATTTTCTCAGCAAAAAAAAAAACAAAAAATAAAAAAACTTTGTGGAGAAGAAGTAGAAATTGTGCACTGCCAGTCTGGCTGGCTCCCAAGAGAAATGGAAGTAGGCCAAAGAAATATAATAAACTCTGCAGGGATTCTGTTTTATTTGTTGTTGTTCTTTTTTTCACAGTGTACACACACATGTAATGTTCATTGCAGAAGAAGAAGAAGAAGAAGAAGAAAAACAGAAAATATTTCGATCGATATCCAAAACTCAAGTCCTTAGTGAAGAGCCTTTAACATTCTCAAGTCAAGCTATTTAAAATTTAGCTTAGCAGCAAACAAAGGAGACGCAATTTCAATAAAAATTTAAATTATAAACTAATTTTTTTCTAAGGATGGTTTAATGAATGTGGCAAAGCAGCAAAAGCTCCTCTGCACACACAACTGGTGGTAACGTGATACTTCCAACGAGCCACACAATTGAATGTGCGACTCTCTTTCGATTTCTTTAATATTCTTGGGGAGTATTTGAAAAACAAAATTTAATGGGAATGTAATTACCTGATTTTACAGACACTGAGACTCAAATGTACACACAAGCGTGTGTGAGCGAGTGTTTGTCAGATTATGCTGGACTATTGGCATCTATTAGAAATTTATTGTTGTACGAGCGAGTATCTATCTACATATTCGGCTCGTATTGTATTCATCAGATAGTCTTCTTCTGAATTACTTATTTGCATGAATGTGTTTGTTCTTGATTGTGTGTTTTGCATATCAATTGAAGTGGCATTGAATCAGTCACTCGCTTTCGCTCATTCGCCGACTTACACATTTCGAATTTCGAATGTGAATTTATTTATAACAAGACAACAATAATTACGACAATTTGGTAAGAATTTGTTTCACGTCTGTATGTACGGGCGGAATGTGAACGAATTAAGAATGAGTGTGAGGATTTTAATATTCTGAACGAACGCTTGGCAGACGGCAGGCAGTTGATGGTGTCATTTTGGATTCTTCTGTTTTGTTGCTCCAATCAGCCATCAGCCAACCACCCATTCATCCATCCATCCATCGAAATCATACACACACACATTCGTACATGCATTCATGTACTTATCAAATTATTTATCGCCCGCCCGTTCGTTCGCTCGTTCGTTCGTTCGTTCGTTCTGGTTGCTTCTAATGTTTATTTATATTTTAGGAAATGTTTAAGCAGCGGAGCTCAAGACTTTTTAACATTTTTATGTACGTGATGGAAAATAAATTGAAATTATATTGTTTAAACGTGATGACGGCAAGACACGCCATGCCACCCAAAAATATTTCCAAAAGCCAGAAGCACCAACATTCTGCTGCTTACAGCAAAAAGACAAACAACAACAAGAGCAACAACAACAGCAATAACAAAATAAAGACTGTCCAATGTTGTTCGATTGCAAGTTCATTGAGAAAATGACCTTTGAATGTTATTTTTCCTCACTCGCTGGCTGTCTCGCTCTAGTTATTTCTTTCTTCTGCTTCTTCTTGTGCTTCTTTGTAGTTGTAAACACATGTTCTATCCCTGCAACGCTATTGTTTCAATTATTGCTGTAATATTGTTACTCATAATGCTGCTATGCTGCCGCTTCATGGAAGACTTTCAACACCTTTTTGCAACTTCCTCCACCCCACTTTTACCAGCAGCTCAACAACAATAAAGAACCCATAATATATTTTCCACTTCCGCCCTTGTTCGTTTTCTTTTTTTTTTTCTTTCCTTTGTTTAGCTGCGAATTACAATTTGAAGTATAATTTTTATTCGTTCTTATAGTAAAACAATTATAATCCTTTTCAAATTTATTGAGTTTATAAAGTTTGAAAAAAAGTTTTTACTGCAATCAGCCACCCCTTAAATAAATTTATTCAACAATTGCTACTTTTTCGCTTCCGTGTAACATTCTGAGAAAGACAACAACAACAACAAAAAAGTGCACGTGAAGTTATTGAACTACAAGAAACCTGATCTGATCGGAATAGTTGTGGATCATTTCTTGGATTTCGTTTCTTTTTTACTTTTAGTCTCGTTTTTACAACGATACTTATTTGCCGCCCCTAAAAGTATGCACCGTCTGTAGCCTTCCGATGTCCGTTTCCGGCAGAAGTCAATTACGTAGAAGGCTTGTGGTTACAGACAATTAAAATGCTATGCGCCAGCTGCCATCTCCAGCCTTAAAGTGCAAGTTAAGTGGCAGTTACTGCATTTCGTGTGTGACAATTAGAAATAATTGTCTTGCTCTCCCGATATTTTTGGCAAAACTGGTTCATAACAAACCGTGTTTGAATTTGTAGCATGACCGATTTTTTTAACTTCTAAGCTACGAAATGAAATGGATTAATTTAGACTAAATTTTGTGATGGAAAATTATAACATGTTTTTGCTATATAACTCTCGTATTGTATTTTCAGTCATGTTTTGTATAATTACGGCCTCAATTTACTTGCAACTAGAAGAACATTTTTCCTATTTCACCATGTCAAAGTAATTCTTTCAGTCGCAGAGTTACATTGAAGGAAAACAATATTTCATAGATTTCTTTAATTTCATTTAATTTCTTTCATGCCGCGAAATAGACAGATAATATTCAAGTATAAAACATGAACAACATCTTTGTATATGCCACACATTTTTGCAGTACACTTTTAGGTAATTTAACGTCCACTAATATTGATGGAACTTATATGTTTTAAGCGGTATTTTCAAGCAGTTACGCACAATGTATATATTTTTTCACAAAATCCAACTGCGATAAATAAAACGGGTGGATAATTATGCAGCAATATTTTCAATTTGCATAATTTATTTTCTATCTATTATAACAACAGTGGCAAGAGGCATTGCGCGTAAAAACAGGATCTGGTGTATGCACAATTTAAAAAAAAACGGTTGTTTTTACATTAATTACAATATTCCTCTATTGTTGAGTTTTAAGTTTTTACTTAAAAGTCTTCATGTTCAATATTTTCCGACCTAATCGCTTAAGGCTGCCTGCCGCTTGCTAAAATCGCCTTAAAAAAAACACACACAAATAAATAAAATTGATTTGAAATCTCTTTAATGGCCTGTTTTATAGAGGGGCGCACACATGCAATCTGCTTGTATGGGTTAAAATTATTTCACTTAATAATGCAACAACAAAAAGTGCAATGTAAATATAATATTTATATTTAAGCCGATTTAATGAATGAATGATTGATTATATTGAGCAACCCTTATTGAAAGTGTTGCTAACAAGATGTGCACATACACACACATCGTTGCACGCGAGTACGAGTACCAGAGTATGTGCATGCGTTTGTAGGTAAAATCACACAATCTGCTAGCCAACATACGCGCCCAATAAAGAAATCAAACAAAATAACGACACAAATCGTACCCTTGTACACAGCAAAAAGAAAGTGTCACTGGAGGAGAAGAAGAAGAAGAGCAACAACAACAACATAAGGCAACAGAGACAACAACCCACCACCACAACACCTCATGTGGAAAAGGAGTCATTCTGTCATTCACGTGTTGGCAATTACACTCGTAGCAGGCGGATAGCAAAGAGTTGATTGTCACCAAAAGTGTGAAACTTAATACAGACATTTATTTTCTTCGATTTGTTTTTCATGGCAATCAATGGCTTGGATCGGCTCGCTCGCTGGCTGCTTGCTAATTCGAAGTATTATTAGCTACTACACTGATAAAAATCAAAAGCAAGAGTTGAAAGGGAACTATTTAACAATTTGCAACCAAAATCAGACACCATCACTCCAACCGCACACACATGAACATCACATGATGTTCCAAAGCGGATTTTCCCTGAAATTTAGACTTTGTTCTGTTTCTAAGATATGCGAACGCACACACATGCAGGAGCACTTGCAAGTGTATCATAGATATTTCTTTTCTCCTACCTCCCTCCCTCCCTCTCTCTCTTCTAACGGAAGTGATTGCTTAAAAAGAATTTCGCTTATTACGTTTTTTTTCTTTTGCTCAAATACTAGAATAACAGATAGTGAAATTGTCCATAAATAATCTTATCTGCGCAATGCCGCATGAGAGTGAAGAATATTTGCAGGAATTTGGTTTTTTTTTCCCACTTCAATTCAACTTTCTATCACGACAGAGAGACAGACAGACAGACAGACAATCAGACGATTTTATCTAGCAATTTTTGAAATTCCTTAAATATTTTTAGTTTCATATGTACAAAAAGCATTAATTAATACTTTAAATGAGTTTTGACGCTGTCAGCACTCAATCTCAGCCATAAAAATAGAAAAAGTTATTCACTTGTTAGGCGACGGAGATCAGCTGCTTCTCTTTTGATTTGACATTTTATTGAATATTAATTTTTACAGCACTTTCAAGATCATCCAGTCACAACTGCTACAGCACGATTTTTAGAACCTGTTCTTTTTTTTGACAACTACAGAGAGCAGGTTTATAGTTTTTCTATAGGAAATCCTTGGAACAAGCGATGCTGCCATAAATTTATAATTTTAATAAAACAAGTTTCCCCAGAAACAAAACTACCACACACTGACTGACTGACATGTACAAAATAGTGCTCCATTTTAGGCGCGAATAAATTTTGATCTGATTAAGTAACAAAAAAATGTAAATTGATCGTTTCAAACAATAATTAACCACTCAGATTTCATGTTAATTATTTGAAATACTCGTACTTTTATTTATTATATTTTAATTTGAATGATTTTATGGTTTCTGCTATGAAAACAAAACAACTACACGTTGAAACTTTGTATTGGAAACCCGTTTAATGGAATTTTAAAAATTTTAAATTTGTTTTACTTGATCTGGCGGAACCCGCTTCTAAAGAGAACTTCATATGATCGTCTTAAGCACAAATATGCAATTGTATGTTTTTTTATTTAATATTTTGGAATTTTTTTTAATATTTGGAATTTTTTATGACTTTTGGCTTCCATTTTGTTAGTACATATTTTTGCATATTTTGCATATTTTTACATATTTTGCATATTTTTGCATATTTTGCATATTTCACTCTTCACAGCATTTTATGGCGTATTTCAGTTTAGAGAGGACTTCTTTTACAAAACTTCTATATTTAAAAAGCATATTAATCACTTTTATAGCGTATTTGAATATTTGGCTGAAATTTTCTTAAATACAAGTAACCCCGTGTTTAAAAACAATTTTTTTTTCATTTTAAATCAAATATTTAGGTTTTTAGTGCATTTTTAAGATTTCGCTGGTAACGTGTCCTTCGACATGAATTTCACTTAAGAAATATTATGTTTATTAAGTGTTTAATTATTTATTCGAAGTCTATAGCTTTAGATAAAAACTAAAAATGTTTGTAGAAATTAATATGTTCCCTTAATAACTCCTTAGGATTGCTGTTCAGATATCAATACTAAAAATCTGAACATTAAAAGTGAAGTAATAAACAGCCGAAAATTTATTTGGACAGAAAATATGTAATAACACAATCAACGTGCACAGTCATGTGAATTGCATGCACATGCAAGCCTATGCATGCCTCACACAGCTGATAAGTCGGATGCTGAAAAACATCCCACATCTAAACATTGACCGATCTGAAGTCACCGAGCCGTATTTCAAAGTAAACAGATTTTAAATTTAAACCGATCATTTAGCGGTTTGGAACCAGTTGCTCGTTTTACTAGGTCTTCGGGACAGGTTTGTCTTTTGTTTCGCGACTAAATCAAGAGCGGCCTGATACTTTTAGCGTTTTTACATTTTCAGCCAGTGTAATATGCCATTGACAGATCGCTTAATACACATCAATGGGATATATTGATTGATCGAGAAGAAGAGCGCAGAGTTCTTCAATTCCTCGTTCAACACCTCGAAAAGTGTGCTGCTGTGACTCTGCATTTCTATTTGAAAACCTTAAACAAACATGTGCTCGTACACTTTTCCACTTATAATTTTGATTATTCGAGTCAATACAGTACGAGAATGTGTGTATCTTTTACTGAATAAAAATGAAAGAAAATAAAATAAAAAATAATATGAAATAAAAACAAACGATAAGATAAAAATGATTGTATACAAATAAAAAGTTTGTTTTAATTTAAAATAATAAAGACAAGCAACGAAAATAAAATTAATTAGAATTCCTTAGGCCAAAAACAATTTATAGAAAGAGATAAATTCACATGTTCAACTTTAGTTTGAGTTCAATAATTCAATAAATTTTTATATTTTGACAAATTCTACTCTCCCGGTGTTTATTGATTGTCCAACAGATACGAGTTCAGTACGTACTGATACTGCTGTGTGTTTGTGTGTGTGTATTCGAGTGTAAAACACACAAGATACTCGTACTCGTACGTTGATAAGCATTAGATGGCATAAGCAGTAGTACGTACGGACGTATTGAACGAGTACGAGTAAAAGTTATTTGTGCAGTGCAGCAATTTCATTTTGCGTTCCAGTATGAAAAGCCCTTCCTTGCAGCCGGTGCATGTGCGTGTGTGTGTGTGTGCGGGTGAGTGAACAAACAAATGGCTTTACCCTGTAAATATTTATGTTCGACTGGTAGTAAGTATTTCGAAATGACAACTAAAATCATAAAAGAGTCGTAATTTAAAAAAAAAAATAAAGCAGCCAACAAGTTTTATTGTAAATTAACTGCGACTTCTTCATTTCTTAACTGATTTTGTTTGTCTGCCTTTTTTTCTTTTCTTTACACTCAATAATAGAGAAGAAAAACCAAATTGAATATGTGCAACTTGATTCGAGGAATTTGTTGCCGAGATGTATTTTTTGTGTGTTAGTGTTTATTGTTGTTGTTGTTGCATTTGCATGCACTGAAGAGGCGGCGCATAAGCAAAAAGCCACTTGAACTTTGTATTATCAAATAATATAAAACGAAATTTAATTTTGATGTCTAGTTTCTGTTTTCTCTTGGCTAAAAACTTAACTTGAAAATATTATTTATTAAATATAAATAATAAAAGTATGCTCGAGTATATATTAATCATACACCTGCGTACTTAAGCAAATTTATTATCTTTAGCTGTTGAAAAAATATGAAAAAACATAAACGTTCGCGGGGATTTGAGGCCGTTTAGAGATATCGGGGATTTTCACATCAATCAAAAATGCTTCAATGTCGCAGACATGACATAATATTAAAAAATATTGCTGAAAAACTGTGTGGCAAGAACGTTTCTAAACGATTGTGTGTGTGTATGGGTTAGTCAAGCAACAGCTTGAAATGAGAATATGACAGGAGCTTTAAGCCCGATTAAATTTGTGTGAACTAAAATGAGGGCCAGATTCTTGAAATTTGCTGTAAATACATCTTGAAGGATAGCACGGGTCAAGTTCGTAAATGGACTAAAACGGGCCAGAGTGAAGAAAGTTCCCCTAAGAAGAACTAAACCAACTTCTAAAAAACTACATAATTTTAATTTTTTTTTTTTTTAATTCTTCTGGTTTCTTGACCTCTTTTTAATTATTATTGTATTCTGATATTTTTAAGCTTAAGGTCTCTTTATTTTATTGAAATTAAAAATTAAACTAAAATAAAGAGACCTTATGCTAGAGTTAATGTCGACGTCGTCGACGGCGTCAAATGTCAAAAAAAAGTTGAATCGTATGAAATTGTATGAGAGCAGTTAATCTCAACGCGTTGCAACGCCGTAAAAGTTCATTCTATTTCAACTTTTGAAACGCCGTCAACGGCGTCGACATTAACTCTAGCATTAAGCTTAAAAATATCAGAATACAATAATTTTTTTTTGTAATTGTGTTCAGCAAATGATATATTTTTATGTCCAAGAAGGTCCAAAGCATTGAACTTGCAGTCAGAAAATCATAAAAATCTATTTTTGGAACCCCGCCCCCTTTAGTGGGCTTTGAATTAACATATTACATGGAGAAAGAGTGCCTACATTATTGAAAAATGTAAATGTAAAATTTGTTTGACGCAGCTGAGATGTTCTCTGATCTACCCTACCCTACCCTCCCCCACCTTTGGCCCCTTAATGACCCTAGCAAAAAAAATTGTTTTTTTACACTTAATAACCTCAAAAATTTACTTTTCAGTGTTTTATAGCAAAGGTGTGATGTCTCCCCCACAGCTCCTCCCAGAGTGACCCCGACAAAATACAGATTTTGTTTATTAAATATTTGGAGGGTATTTCAGAGTCGACCCGGTCGTATAAAACGTTCTTACTTGATTTTTTTAATAATCTTTATTTTTTAATAAAAATTTTAAAATATTCAATTATCGAACGGACAATATCAAAAACTATATTTTAATCATAAATTTTTGGTAAGACAAGGCTTCCGCCATTCTTCATAAAAAATCCCAAGAATTTCAATTTTTTTTTTTGTTAATTTTTTTTTGCTCATAAAACTTTAACAATTCTTCGTTTAATATTTCTTTGTTTTCCTCAGGAAAATATTTTCAATTGTTTCCTTTCAACTAAACCTTAACCTGCCAATTCAACAACTAGGCCGAGTTAATAACCAACCGTCTTAGAAATATGCGACTATGAAAAAAAGTCATGTGCGATCATAAAAAATCTACCATCTACTCGTAAGTACTTTCTATTAGCTTTTCTTCCATTTTCTATTTTCGTATGTACACATGTGTTCACTTCATTACTCAGTTCTAATAACTCAACAAATATTACAACGAGCGAACAAAAACTATTCACAAACACTCGTCGTACTGCGTAAGTGGTAGAGTGAGTGCATCAACATTTTATCACTTTTCTTGTGAAAGATTCCTGAAAAAAGAAAAAAAAAACTTTTTCACCTTTAAAAACTTATTTATTCGAGTGGGTGTGGCCCCAACAACAATGCCCATCTACAATCCACATGAACAAATAATGAACTATTTGCTGCTCATCATCATGATCAGCATCAGCACACGAGCATCTGCCGAGATTTCTAATGCACATTCTTCTTCTTCTTCTTCGTCTTTCATGTAAATGCGAGAGTGTTTCCATTGCAACGATCATGAATACTCGTAATTTACTTATTATTAGTGTTTTCATTTAATATCATGTTTATTGATTAGTTTGTCGTTTCGTTACTTCTGTAATGCAGCAGCAGCAGCAGCAGCATCATAAGCAGAAGCAGCAGCAGGCGAAGCAGCAGTAACAACTGCCGCACCAGCTTTGGCTTGTTATTTAGTTTTTCTTTAACGTTTCTAGCCTTCTCGAATATGATGGATGTTTTCTGTACGTGCAAATGACGATGATTATGATCTTTTCCATCGTGCTTGCGCGTATCATCTGTGCAACTGCATAAAGATTTTTGCATGTGTTCGTTCACATCATCACCATTCGCAACTAACTGGCATTACGCCTATAGGTCAGCCAGATGATTAACGCATGCGTAACCTAAATATTTATTTATATTGAGTGTTTGAGTTTTTCTTTTTTTGTAAAAGCTCTTTAAGTATTAAACTAAATGTAATGAACTTGCTGAAATGCAACAGTGTTGCTAATGTGATTGCATATAAAGAGAGATTTTTTCGTATGAGGCTTCTAACTCCGCAAAGAATGTATGGAAAAAATCCCGAATTTTATTAAACATGATTTTTTCTAAAGTTTTCTGCAAATTATTCCCAGAATCGTAACAATTTCAAGTGAAATATTCGTTCTCATGCACAAACACACGTACACACTGAATAATTCAGTATTTATTTGTTTTATTTTTAATTTCCAAAGGCTAAATGGAGGTCTGAATTTGGTCAAGCTATTAAAGAATTTTTGAAATAAATCATCTGGAGTGAACGACAGCGTTAGCAAACACAAAAACAACGCCAAATATCTACATGATTCAGCGAATGAAAATGTTGTTGCTGCTGCTGCCTCTAAATTAAATTATTATTTGAAAGTGTTTTATTGCGAGTATCATCTTGATCATCATGATCGTAATTGAATATATTTCAATAAAAACCCCATTTAAGAAGTAATTAAACGGACTGTTTTCTTTCAGCAGACTTTTGTGAAAATGGCAGCGAATGGTTATTGTCAACAGCTGGGAAGCGCCCCACTGACCACAACAAGTAGCCACACATACAAGCCCTGATTCTGTGTTGAAGTGTTTTCATATTAAATGCGTATTCATTCCAGATGTGAATGAAACTGTCCGACTGCAATATTTTTATCTACAATTGTATTCATATATTTAAAGCCTAATAAAATGTTATGGATTAATAAATATTTCTGGCTCTTCAATATCTTTGGGGGTTTGATTACGTCGGCAGTTCAAAATATAATTATTGCAGACATAACAAAAGTGCTCGTATTATGCAGCCATATTGTGGCAGTCACAAAGAAGTATAAAAAAAATATTTATAAATAATTAAAGTATGACACAAATACATACACTTGCATATTTTACAGGCGACGGACAGGCAGTCGTACACAAATAAATTTTATTTATGCATTTGAAAGCGAAGTATTAAATTGCCGTGCGAGTGCAATTGCTTGTTTGACTGACTGAAGGAATAGCAGCAACCGACGATCATGACCTGTAAGCATGTGGGCAAGCCAGTGCCACGAGAACTGACCACTACACTCTGCCACTTGTTGATCAATTAAGCCCACCCATATGATATCATTTTCATAAACTTGGCCCAGATATATGACAAATGGGCAATTTGAATAATCAATTGGAAATAAAGATAACAACTCGTCCAAAGAGTTAATGAATTAGATATTTTTATAAAAAAATAAAATAAAACGTTGGATAACAGTTTAATGAGGTCTGCTTTTATTTTTCGTTATAAATAAAATATTAAGAGCTTCTTTGTTTTTGCTTTTTTGAAATATTTTTATGGACTTTTTGTAAAATAAGCAATTGTCTGCAGTATAAAGAAGACAAGTTGATCATAAAAACCGTATTTTATTAGAAGATTTTTCATCAGTGAAGGAATTTTACCTTAGACAGCGGCAAAGGGCTTCCAAATACGTTAAAAATCCAGGGGGAAATTTATCGAAAGCGGTCATTTGGGTTCTAAGGTTTACAACAAGTTCTCTTTTGTTACTCCATTAATTTTTTTCTCAATATCACAAGATACTTAATATACATTTATACTATTTTGCCGCGTAATTTTTAAAGTCGGGCCTACATTCTATGCCAACCTCAGCTTTAGAAGTCATTTTCTCAAAAAAATACTTCAAACTATAAAGATTTCAATAGCTACAAAAAATTCTCCATCTTCTCATCGCTCTCTTCTTCTGTCCCCTCAATGCTATCACCTCCTTTCTAGTTCCAGCGCAATGCACTGCATATGTAGGGGCCATCCCCTGATTGCTAGTCCGAGTTAAAAAAACTATAAACGAGACAATCCTTTGCGTATCGGTAATAATTACATACGACTACATATCGCACTTGTTCCTCTAAACAGCACCAACTCAAAATTTGAACGTTTTCAGTAGAAGCAAATTTCAGATTTTTGAAAAATATTTCATATCATAAAGATGGCATATAAGAGCACTTTTTGGTGGAAATGAGTACAGAAAATGGAGTGATTGATATTTTTGTAGGCATAAGAGAAAATGCCTCAAAAATATTGCGAATCAAACAAACTTTTTTTGTATAAAATTGAATTAAAACAGTCGAACTAAGCCACCTAATAAGTGGTGATAAACACAATACACATGAGCACTGATGATGAAGGTGTTGCGGCTTTCGAAAACAGCTGTTCTGCTCTGCTGTGTAAGTTGAATAAAACTGATGTTCACTTTCCTTTGTGCCTTGGAATATTTATCATGTCTTTCTGAGATTTAAAAACAAATTTCGAACAATTAGCCTATAGAATCTTAACTCAATTTAATATAAAACAGTTTTTGTTACTGCAACACGATTGCAATGCAACAACCGAACACCGCAGTGTTGAGTTCTCCATGAGCTTTGACTTGTTTATTGCAATTATGTATTCTGAATACTAAGCACCCTGTACACACTTAATAATGTTATTATTTATTAAAAACATTCAATAAATAAAAAAAGTTAAACAAAATTTAGACTAGAGTATTGCGTTGGCCTCTTTAAACCAGTGATATCTGGTAATTCTGCGCCATGGGCCTGCTGTCTTCTTGCGAAAGGAGGGGGTATGGAACAATTGATTTATTTCAAGTCATACACGTTTATGCATGCATACATGCACACACACACGCAAGACCACATACATTAACTCGGCTCGTACATACACATTCTAATGTTCTGAGCTCAGGTATTTCTTCGTCTTTAGTGTTCTTTTTTTGTTAAGGGTACATGGAAAAATTACAATAGTAAAGGCAAACAAAACACATTTTAAAAAATAAAAGTGAAGCAACAACAACAATTACAATGAAATAACGCAAAAAAGGCGAAACAGGGGTTGTGTACACACAAACACACACACACACGCAAGCAAGCAAGCAAACCATCTCACACCTATTCTCTACTATGCAGAACAAACATATTTTTGTTGGTTTTTTATACACCAAGTTTTTTTACAATCTTTTCGTTGTTGTTGCTGTTGTTGTCGCTTTACAGCAAAAAGTATGCAATACGAATAAGCAACTAACTACCAGCCAGCTCAGTTCAGCTCGCACAAGTATAATTTCATGTAAGTTGAAGTGTGTGTGTGTGTGTGTACAGGGGCATACTATGTGTGTATTGTAAGTTTATTTGAATGTTGCCAATGTTGTTGGTGTTGTTTATGTTCCTAGTACATGTCATTATTCATTGTTGTTTGGCGAACAAACACACACATGCACACGTACACGTTGTATTTGCTCATTATATTCTTGTTAGGGTTTGCATTATCACGATGTTTAATTGTAGGGATTTCTTCTCGTTGTTGTTGTTGTAGTTCATTTTCTACTTCTTCTTCTTCTTTCATTTCTCTGCATTAGTCATTTACGGCAATCCTTTTTTCTTTTTTCTTGTTTTTTGTTTGTTTTTTCTTCCTCATGACACCATTCCCAAACTACTGCAAGTGAGTTTGGCATACAAATGAAATGATTTTCAATGAATAAATTATTTATTATCCAGCTTGAGCACGAATATTATTTCATATTATTTTTGAAATGTCATATTTTACACGATCATAATTTCCCAGAATATAAAAACTGAGCAGTAGGTAAAAAAATTTGTTAACGTTTTCAGTAGAAAGTACAGAAAGATATAAATTAAAACTATTTATAACCAGGTGTTTGCAGTGAAATGACGTTTTCGTCATTAAATGCGCATTTCGAAATTCTATTTTTAAATCTAAATTTTTTTAGCAAAATTAATTATTACGTCAAAGTTCGTGCTGATGATGATGATATAGGGAAAGTGCAAAAACAATAAAAATGCAACAAAAAGATTAGAAATAATATTTATTTTTAAACTCGCAGTTGTTATATTAGCAATTGTCAAAATATTTAGAAATGAGTTGACATTGCACATGCACACACACACACATACACATGCACATTTCGTATACGATGCCTGTGAATAGTTTGTGGTTATTGGCTACAGACGTGTGGTTTTTCAAACTTTCATATTTAATATTTTTGTTAAACAAACAGAGACACACACACACACACATCTAGTGCTAAATGATAATATTGAAAAATTAATGTCGATAAAGTTCGATTTGACATGTTAAAACTGTATGTTAATATCATAATTGTCTTATTGAAAATGATATGATGGGTATTTGTGATAATGAAAGTGAACCTGCTCTAAGCAAATAATTGATATCGTTGCACTCACTGAGACTTTATGTTCATACCCAACTTATGGTCAACTCCTGGTCGAGGAACCAGGACATTCGCACACTGTGTTCAGAAAAACGGGACATGAAGAAAATAATCAAACGGTAACACGTGTATTAAAATAATAATGTGTTAACATCAGGTTGATACAGTTCTCGTATTCAATTTCCTAATAAAATTTGTTTAAATAAGAACTGTTATCATATTCAACTAAGCCACCTAATAAGCGGTGACAAACACTATACACTTGAGCACTGATGATGAAAGCGTTGCGGCTTTCGAAAACAGCTATTCTGCTCTGCTGTGTAAGTTGAATAACTAAAAACTGATGTTGAGTTTCCTTTGTGCCTTGGAATATTTATCATGTCTTTTTGAATTTAAAACAAAAAATTTCGAACAATTATGCTAGAGTTAATGTCGACGTCGTCGACGGCGTCAAATGTCAAAAAAAAAGTTGAATCGTATGAAATTGTATGAGAGCAGTTAATCTCAACGCGTTGCAACGCCGTAAAAGTTCAATCTATTTCAACTTTTTCGCCGTTGAAACGCCGTCAACGGCGTCGACATTAACTCTAGCATTAGCCTATTAATTTTAATTCAAGTTATATTTTTTATTTTTCAGACGTAATTAAGCAGCGCTGTATTCAAAAGAAAAAATTACAATAATGAACCTTAACGAAAGCTTTCAACACTTTAACTCAGTTAATTTTGAATATTTCTCTTTCGCAATATAGCAGCGAAAAACCATGGGCGGACTTTTATTTTTCCGGAAAAGCTCAGCTTTTCCGTGGACGTGCCATATATGAAGATGATAAATATGTGTTTATTTATGAAATATGCAAATTACTTTCTTCTTGAAGAACAAATAGGGTCGTGATAATTTTGTTAAAGAAGAATTTTGCGAAGAAGAGTGATTAAACTTTAATCTTGGGTAGTGTTATATGAAACAGTCCACGGCGTTTAAATGGGGAAGGCCACTGATCAGTAATCGGAGTCATTGATACTACAGAGCAGAGCAGAGCAACAGCAGCCTCCTACGACGGTCCTATAGCAAAAAATTCGCCCGCGAAGTGAACACAAAATAGCCACTGCACTTCCATCATCAGTACTCTATAGTACTTTTTTTATTACATGTGACAATAGTTTCTATTTAGAGAAATTTTATAAGATCTGCATCAATAGTAAACTGGTGTTGACACAAATTCCTCAAGTCCTATTTTAAGCACCAGTATTATCCTTCCATTTTCCTTAAGTGAAATTTGTTGCGTTTGATTTTTATACTCCAATAGATAAAGAATAAATATATTTCAAACTATTATTTTATTTTCAAAGTTTAGCTTATTTTTTAAACTTATTTAATTATGTTGAGGTATAAGAAAATTCAAAGAAAAGGTTCGCAGCATGATTTAGTCATATCTCCTTTAATCAAATTGTGATATCTCAAAACGAAGAAAAGGTGGGACTACTTTGCATTTTTATTTTATAATATTCGTTACTCTACCAGCCATCAATAACGTAAAATTGCTGCCAGTCAAAAACGCATTTTGACTCCTTTAAAACATTCTTCCTACATTCTACTTTCCACTGTTTAGCATTTATGGAACGGAATACGGGCACATATTTATGGATGTACTCTATAAGTACATAAATATGTGAAATTGGTAGAATAAGAAATTAAATGAAAAATATAAAACTGAATACAAATTTCATAATCTGTATGTGCGTTTCTGTAGTGCGAACAAGAATGAATAATACGCGCATTAAAAAAGAAAAAAAGTTAATTAAAACAGTGCAACGAAAATAACATGTAGATATTTATTTATATGTAAATAATTAAACCTTGTTTCATTATTCAGAAAATGTAAAATGCGAGTACGCACACACATACAAACACACACCCATGCGGTGGTCGGTCCTTAGCTTAAGCAATCTGTTTTTTTTTTTGTGTGTGTGGCTGACTGGGTGCCTGGCTGGCTTTTGAACGGCAAGACTAAAAAATGAAATATAATTAAAAAAGCAATGAATGTCTTTCTATGGTACTTAATGATTTTGTGTGTTTACACTATCATCACACTTATTCAGTTTACATTGTCTTTTATTTATGCATGTACATATTATTATATTGGCCTGGGTTTATTCTGTTTTTATGGTTGTGGAAAAAAGCTCTTAAAAAATATCTAATAAATAATTGCGGTTGTTGGTTACGTATTCGTGCGATAAGTCATAATGTGCATTTACGACATTTGCGACACAGAACATAAGGCTGAAAAAAAGGTGCACACATTCATGCACGCTCGTGCATACATACATACAAACAGCCATTCACACATAATGTGCATTTAAAATGTGGGGTGGTGATACTTACATCGTATACTTCTGGCCTCATTGTATCCCCCAGATTTAAGGGTTGAGTTTATAATCCCACATAGATTTTAGTGTAATCACGAGATAAAATCATTGACTAGTGGTGCAGTGAGTGAGTGTGCCTCTGTGTGTGTTTGTGTGTGTTTGTTGAGTGCTGCAAGCTGGCGAGTGTAGTTTTATGTTTTTGTGTGCTGCGACGCCGAACCACACAACGCTGTTAACACATAGAAGAAAATTGAAAATAAAGTATCCAAAATATCCAATTCGTGCTGTTGTTGTTGTTATTGTTGCTGTTGTTTTTATAGTTTTGTAAGTGGAAAGGCTTTTCTTGTCTGTTGTGTTATCGATACTATCATCGATTTGTAACGTTTTGTTTAAACTTTTCTTCTTTTTTTTATTCTCAGTAATGCCTTTTCCCTTTGAGATTTTTCTTTTTTTGTGTGTGTGTGTGTTTTTTCTATTAAAATAGATTAGAAACTTTTATGTTTATTTTTATTATTGTTTCGTTTTGTCAATGATTTTTTAGTAGTTTTTCTTTTTGTAGTTTAATAGTAGTGGTTGCAACTGTATGTGTGTATATGTATGCATATAACGGTTTAATTTTTAATTTCTTCTCTAAACTTTTTGGTTTATATTTAATTTTTTACACTCATGCCTATTTCTTTAACTAATTATGTTTTATTTAATTAAGAATTCATTATATTATTTATTTAATTTAAAAAAAAAAATTATAATTTATTTATCAACACTTTTGTTTAATTTCGTTTAAATTTAACTTTATTCAACAAAAAATATCTCTTGTATAATTATAAAAATTATTTATATTGACGTTTTGCAGGCATTCTTCGTTTACGCACTAACAATTTAGAAGAATTTCCATTATTATTGTAATTGATTTTTAAAACAAAATCAATTTTGAATTATGCATGCTTGGATCTGTTTTCGGACAGGAAAAAAAAACTTTAATATTTGAAATTTGTATTTCTCTTTAATAATTAAGAAAAACTTTTCAATGGATTTGAAGTAGTTTCACGGGAAAAACATCAATCTGCTGCATGTCCAACGATTTATTTAAGCACAATTTATTTTTAACTTAAACAAAAAACTATATATTCTCATTTATATAAATTTTAATTTGTTTAAATGTGAGGAGACCAACAAAAATTAATTTCACATTTGGGTTGGCTGGCAGTCAGTCAATCATTTGTTTCAGGCGTTCAAACGTTCTCAACGCGACGAATGTTGCTACAAAACTGATTTAACGAATTATCAAAACTCATTGATGTTTCACACAGAACTAAACTGATGGCCAACGTTACGACCAACTGTATGCGAGTGAAACAGCCAGAAGCAGCACCACCACCACCAGCAGCAGCAGCAGCAGAAAAACAACAGTAACCAACATTCATTCCTTCGTCTGTTCAATCATTCGTTTTGTTGGCTCTTCGGTCGTTTACGAACATTTTCTTCAATACAACAAACAAAATGTGTGTAAATAACACAAAAGCAGTCATTAGAATTAGTAGCAGTTGCGTATGAGTGTGTGTGTGTGTGTGTAAAGTTTGGTTTGCTCGTTGTCGCTGTTATCTGCATAGCGACTGAAATAGATGTTTAACATAAAAATCCTTATCACTTACGCGAACTAGGACCACACGTATTGATGCCTCTCCATCAGCCTTTAGCGTTGCTTTCAATATTCCGCACAAACTCACATGAATCTGTTCTACAATTAGCAATCACCTCAACCAATTGCCGGATCATTTCCGCTACAAAATATGTTGCCACACATATTGATTTCCAAGAACCTGAAGCAATATTTCAATACGATCAATTTCAGAACGTTATGCCACTGATGTGTCTTTAAAACGGTTGTGGTTTTACCCAAAAATAATTCATACTTTTTTCATTATCTGTTTTTTAATAATTGACATATTTTTTTGGAAACTTTTACCATATTGACGTTTTAGGAATATATTGAAATATCAAATAAAACTCGCGAATAGAAAACAAAGTTGTATGTCACTGTTATTAAATAGAATTTGTTTGTTTCGTTTTAAAAAAAAAAATTTTAAAACTACTATGTGTTCTCTTATATAATTCTCATTTGGTTTTTGAAGGTTTGTGCAGAAGCTAAAAGGTGTTATATTTTTGGAACTAGTATTAGACTAGTTTGTCAAAACTTTCTGTTTTAAGATGTTAATTTTCTAAATTTAATTCATTTTCAAAGATATTTTGAGGCAAAATCCTTTAGTAAAAGACGTCTTTATTAAGGGGTATGTACACTTTTTGAAAAAAAATTTGACAAAGGTAGTGAGTGCTTTTTACGTATGTTTAGGTGCTCCTCATGTAATTTTATTTCTTAAGATCGTGCTTAAAAGGCAATTAATCAAGAAAGCTTGTTTTTAATGAGAGTTACTTTTTTATAAAGGGCTCCCTCTCTCTTCATTTTCATTTCGAAAGTTTCCCTTCTAGAAGGTCACTTGTCAATTAACAAGTCTTCAAAGCTTTCTTATTATAAAATTTACTTTTCACAAGCTTTCCTTAAGTAGAACAACTTTTTGTAGATTTTGCTGTAATTTCTTTAATTGCTATCTTCTTTTTTTTTGCTCAAGCTTATGAAAAAAAAATATTTAATTTATAAAAAAATCACCAACAAATTCTGTACAAATTTCTTCATTAAATTACAAAATTATGATGTGCGATAATAAGGCATCTTGTCAGGGGGGCTCCCTCAGAACTAGAATTACTTCTCGGCTATAAATCTTAGTAGAATAATAATAAAGGATCTTTCTAAATAATAAGTGTTAATTGCCGACTGTTTTGTTGTGAAATTTATTACTTGCAACTCAAATTGTGGCTTTGGCTTTCATGTTTGCATGTGTTAATAGCAGATAATCGCATTAAAAATCTATAATTACAAGCAATAAATCTTCCGACAGAAAAGCGCATTTTGTTTAGAGATTTAGTTTGATTAGTAAAATTCGAATGAATATTTCTGAACAAGGAAGGAAATCTATTTTATGTATTGACGTCAAAGTTGTTTTGAAACACGACATGATTTACAATCCTGACGTGCAAAAGTTTAATGGTACTCGAAAAATTCTTAAATGAAATGAAATGAAATGGATGAAACATGAGAAAACAATTTTTCGTTTGCACAATATTTCAATATATTTTTATGTGACATTAACATATAAAAAGTAAATAAATAATTATCAGAATCGCTGAATGCAAGCAACTCGCTTAATTAATTTTGTTGAAAAGAAATATAATGAAAACTATAGGAAAATGTAAAGATTTTAATTGAAAAACATAAATTCATCATTGCACATAATTAACACACACGCACACACACACACAAACGCAATCTCAAACACTCGCGCACTTACAATTGATCATAAATTAGTGCAGGTACGTTTGACAGCCAGCCATTCAATTTGTTGGAGTTGAAAACCGCACAACAAAATCTTTGTCTCATTCATGTTCGAGTATGAAGTGAAAGCCCTCTGAGATATGTTTGATTTATTGTGTATTAAACCATAGAAAAGGTCTATTGAGAAGCGATGACAGTGACATCCACTGAGTGCGTGAAGCGAAAAACGAAAAAAAATAATAATAATGATAAAAAGTAAATAAATTGTTTGTATCAGCGATTTGGCAGAATTGTAAGATTGTAAAACATAAAATTGTTAAATTAAGCATTAGAAGTTATCGGAAATACAAAAATATACATAAATTGTTGGCAAAATTTAATTCAGTTATTACATATTATTTCTTTCGCAACATCCTTAATTGCTCGCTCTGAACGATTGATTTCTAAGAAATTTCTTTTACAAAAAATATGTATATAAAAAATGCAAGTGTGTTTGTTTGTGTATTTGCTGCAGCTGAAGCTGTCACATGAGAACATCGTTAGCTCTCCGCGAGATCGATACACAACACTCACGTTCCCCATATGTACATCAAGTGTAGGGACGTGGCAATTCACCTGCAAAGCAAACAATAATAGTCGAATATCGAGAGAAACATAGACGAAATTACTTTAGAATTTTTTATGAATTTTTACATGGAGTTTTTTTGTGAATATGTTCGCAAAATTTTGCTCTTCACAGCATTCCATATTTCCTCTTGAGCATTTCTTTCACAAATATTTGTCAAAACATATTATAAACCACGCTTTTAATGCAATTATCATCTACACAAATATGAAAAGAATATTTAAAATCTAAAGAAGAAAACGACATGTTTTCACATCAACAACAAAAACTATCTGTCTAGATATTATAAAATTTGTTCAGGTTCGTGCGCAACGCACCGTCTCGTAGACGTAAAAGTACCTGTTTATTCAAAAGCTTGGCAAGGAAAATGTGGCAGCTGATCTGCAACATATACGTTCACGTAGGAGTAACAATGCAACAAACACAATACACATGAGCACTGATGATGAAAGGGTTGCGTCTTTCGAAAACAGCTGTTCTGCTCTGCTGTGTAAGTTGAATAACAAAAACTGATGTTGACTTGCCTTTGTGCCTTGGAATATTTATCATGTCTTTCTGAGATTTAAATTAAAATTTCGAACAATTAGCCTATAGAATCTTAATTCAATTTAAATGCAACAAATCGTTGTAAGCAAGGCCAGTTAATACCAGCTAACCTTATCCAAAATCGCCTCTAAAACTTTACCAAAAAAGCGTCAAGTTATGCAACAGTGCTAATCAATAAATAATTGCATTTTTTTCGTGTAATAATCTCTCTTATTCTGGAACTCTTTATCTATGTCATGTCAAGACAATATCAAAAATGGGACAGTTATCCACTACAGTGGCGTCTCTCTAAGACCTTGAATATGGCAACAGGCCGCTGGAAATTGTCAATTGCTGAAGAAACTGTGGACAGAGTATTCTGGTTTTGATATTGTCTTGACGTGACGTTGACAAAGAGTTCCAGAATAAGGAAGATTATTACACGAATAATAGGGAATATATACAATAATTTCCTGGAGAAAAAAAAGAAAAAGCAACATATAAAAATTATAGGGCACTGCTACACGTTCAATATACATATATTGTGATATTTGGATCGCGATCCATTTTAATGGATTGATGGATCACGAGCGTATGCTACATGTTCAATATTTATCGCGTCAGTATTTACGTTATATTTGTGCTGTGCGGATCATTTATTAAAAATATGTCGCGAGAAAACCAAAAAAAAGCCTTAGCCGACGAGTCCCACAAACCCGGTAATGCCTCTAAATTAAAAATGAAGTCTTTCAAAATAATTTTTTCGGTCGTTAATTCCGATTCCACCGACAGAACCCACTCGCTTTCGCTATCTTCTGCCATTACCGTTTTAAAACAAATTTTACACAAATGTTATAAACTTTTTTACTTTTTATTTGTTAAATTTTTTGCACTGCGTCTTTTATTTTATTTGTTTTATTTCACTTCTTATTAACCCTTAATAGCCTGATTTTTTTCTTTTGGCTTTTTGGCAATTTTAAACATATTTTACTCTACAACTTTCTTCGCAATTTCTATTTACCTGAAAAATTTAACAAATACCTGGTTGGTTCCTAGCGGGACCAGTGGCCTATTAAGGGTTAACGTATCACGATCTCGTATAATGAAAATGCTACACGTTCAATATTTATCACGCGATCCACGATCTGGATTTCATATTTTAGGCCATTCTGCGATATGGATCGCGATCCATCAATACTGCATGCTAAACGTTCAATAAATATCGCGATACTTGATCGCGTTCAATATATATTGAACGTGTAGCAGTGCCCATAGAATGTGATAAAATATTTATCGTTTTGAACAAAATAAATTTCCATAATATGTAAGAAGTAAATAAATTATTGACAGTTCAGGTTTGATTAGCCTCGGCTCAGCTGATGATTACGTAGGCTCATAAGGATTCGCCTTGGCTGTAAGTATTTTTGCCATTTGCCGCGGATGTACCGATTTATGAACAAAAGCATAGATAAATTGTGAGGCGCGTTAATTTAAAGTACAACCAAAGCAGTGACCAAAATGTACAATTCGATGGGAGCAAATTAAATTCAAGGAAACATATTGTGCAGCTGCAGACATTCTTTTAATCAAAATGTGAAATTAGAATTTTCTCCAAAAATATACGCAATTCAAAGTTGTCTCAAATACTATTTACGTGGGATCATACTAGGGTTGCCAGTCGGGCTTGTTTTGGCTGGATTGTCCAGCTTTTTAATGGCCTGTCCAGTTTCAAGCTAAAAAGAAATTTGTCCAGCTAAAAAAAAAACTCTTAATATTTATTGCTTTAAAATAATTTTTATAAATTTGCTATAACTTTTTTTACTTCAAAGTACAAAAATATCTAGTTTTTTTGTTTTGTTTGCGTCTTTTTGGTATGATTTTTTGTTTTCGTTATTTAATTTTAATTCTTAAATACATATCGCTCATTTGCTAGAAAAAGTCATAATTGAAGTTTTCAATTTGCAAAGAAGTCAATGGGAAAATGAAAAATGATAGTTCTCTCAAGAGCTGAATATGCAAGATTTTTACATCAAATTTTTACTTAAGATAAATATAGGAGCGATAATTAATTCTACATTAAAATAAGAAACTAATTTTTTGAGTTATGGCGTTGTTCCAGCAAATGAGAGGTATGTAGATATATAATACATATGAATGATATAATGACATATACAATATGTAGGTACATATGGGTATTTTTTAATAAAATTGTTTGTACAATAAACAATTCACTTTTCGTGAAAATTTTATTTCAAAATGTCCACCTTTTTTTAATATCCAGCATTTTTTAATTCACATGTTCAGCTTTTTGAAAATCTGGATCTGGCAAGCCTAGATCATACCCTGATGTAGTTTTTTGTAAATATTTATTACTTGTCGCACCTTTTATACCCTCCAAAAAAGAATATGGAGGGTATATTCACTTTGTCATTCCGTTTGTAACGCGGCGAAATAAAGTATATATATTCTTGATCAGTGATGAAATCTAAGACGATCTGAGCATGTCCGTCCGTCCGTCCGTCTGTGGAAATCACGATTCAGTCCAAACGAAAAGGGCTAGACTCTTGAAATTTGGTATAACTATATTTTGAAGCTCAAAGGAGGGGCTAAATCGGGCAAGAGGGGAAAAAATTCCCCTAAGAAGAACTAAAGTAACCTAGAAAAAACAGCATAATTTTTAAAGTTTTTTGGTTATTTTGTTAAGCAAATGATATATTTTAATATTAAAGAAGGTCCAACGCGTTAAACTTGGAGCCATAAAATAAAAATAATTTTTGGACCCAGTCCCCTTTAGTGGGCGTTTAGTAGTAAATTTAAATTTACTTACTAAATATTTGGAGGGTATTTAAGATTTGACCCGGTCGAATATAACATTTTTACTTGTTTAGTATTAAGATTATTTTTGAAAATTTTGAATGAGTTCTTCAGTTGAAAGTCAGTAGCATGACACTTTAACAGGCAGTGCCCAAATTTAAAGGTATTGAGGAAAAAAAATTGAGGGACTGGATCCCTAAGAAGAAGGAGACAGGCTCATTTTAATCTTCATGCCAGTGTACAACAGACCTCTGTCAGGACAACAGTATGTCCTTGACTTCAGCTTTAGACTGCTGCTATCGATCCAAACTAATCCTGCGCTATTGTACATTTTGGGCACACAAGTGCTCGTGTTTAGTTTGAGGCTGGCCGGAGCACACCGGGCTGCAGCAAGTTTTAAATAAAAACGAATTCTTTTATTCACTTGCTAATTAACACAGAGATAAAATTGGGATTGAATTTGGCTTTACTTTACTTTGCCAAAAATAAAATGAGTTAGTGCTCCCATTTAGACCGTGAACAGTTTCATTTTAATTTCTTCTTCTTCTTCTTGTATTTGTAAAGTGTGTGCGTTCGTTCAAGTTCAACTTCCTTAGAGCGTAAGCGATGTTTCTGTTTTCTTATTTTATTTTTTAAATCACACTATTTTCGCGCTCATGCTGGTAAATACGAAGAGTTGAAAATTTTGGTTTCTTGAGGTGGTTTTTTTTTGTGGGTTTCTGGTTGATCGTCTTTTTTTCAACGCCCACTTATATTTTATTTGTTTATGTATATTTTTGTTTCTTCTTTTAGTTAAATTTAAGTTATTCCGGAGCTTCATTTATTTGTTTATTCTTATTTCTGTTGAAAAGTGTATATTTCGTATCTGATACTGGGTTGGTTTACTGTATTTTTTGGAGAATTTTAATTAAAATATTTCTCATGATACGGATGTTTCTTTTCTCCTTGCTACACACAAGCATGCACGTATGCATTTGTGTGTAGGTGTGTGTGTGTGTAAGTGTGCGTGCAAATGTATTTGTTTTAAAGGTGTCTGAATGCTGACCTTAACGTTAATTGAAATCTAAGATAAAATATTTTTTCCCTTTCGTGATTTCAGTCTACACCTTCTGGTGAAGGTTTTTTTTTGGGCAGACGGACGAACAAGCAGGGAGACAGACAGACAAACAAACACTTATTGATGTTTGGCAATATCGATCGTTCCACTTTCCTCGAATCTAGATTTTTGAGGTGTTTGAGAGATTTCAATTGAATTTGTAAATTCCTTAATTAAATTAAAAGAATTACCGTTAATTGTGCGGCTAAAAGTCTTCTAGAGCTGAAGAACAACGTCACACATTGATTTGTTGTTGTTCCTGCTGTTGCTGTTGTTTGGCATGAGTGGTGTTTGTATATAAAATTATTTTAGTATAATAAAATCGAACTGGACATGCACGCCTCCATAAAGGACATCGACACGATTCTAAAAAAAAAAGAAAATTCCGTAGCAGTGAACGCTATTTAAAAATTATTAGTATTATATATATATATATATATATATATATATATATATATATATATATATATATATATATGTATATATATATATATATATATATATATATATATATTTACGATTGGCCATTATCCGCGGGGAAGTCCAAAACACATCACGTGTGTCTTTGCGGCAGAATGCCTTCCGCCTCCTTAATGAAGCCAGTGTATTTCAGGCTAAAAGTTTGCCCGTAACGGAAGGTGCAAACAGGGTGAAGTTGTGTTGGCAATATCAAGGCAGCACTTCTGTCTCTAAGATCATACATGGATGGGCTCTCTAGATTAGAAGATCTTAAACAGTGAAATTTTAAGTATTCATACGGAAATTTGAATAAATTATTCAAATTTGTAATTGATAATTAAAAGGTTTGAAGTTGTTTTGAAAATTTCAAAAATTCATTCTTGTTGTACTCGACAACATCTACAAGAACACAGCACAGCTTTCCCGGATTTTTTTTTTTTTGCTGCCGGGTGTAATAGTTTCAAAAAAAATTGTTTATCTCAAAAAAACCTTGTTTACAATAAAGCTGTTTGCTCTAAGCAAAGAATTCCACAGGTATTTTTTTTTATTATAAAAATACATGATACATCCATTAATTGTGCTAAATGAAGTTTGCCATACGCGGATTTTGCGAAAGATTAATAAAAAACATTCTTAATCTTAAAGAGAGGCCAAAAAAAGTTTTGGAATTTTTTTTTCGTATTTTAAATGAAAGTGGAAAACTATAACATCTATTACCACCAGAAAACCAAATATTGTTCGTCCACAGGATGTGAGAGCTGTTTATTTAAACATAAAATACCCAGGCGCATACAAAATTCCTGAGCTGCAAACTGATCTTGCGCTGTGCCTGGAAATCATCGACTGCTGTGCCCAGTCATGAATGTCGTGTTACTATAAAAGAGATGCCTTTGAACTTTAATTAATCGTTACTTATTAATTTTGACCTGAAAAATAAAAGCTGCGGAAAATAATATTGTGTTACTGAAAACTCACTTTTTCATTCAATAATTATAAGCAAAAATAATCGAATTCCATGCATTCCTCACGAGGGCAGCAGCATTGAGAAAAGAACTCAAAGCTTAAGAAAATAATTTAACCAATTGGTCATACAAATTTAAATAAAATGTCTGATATTTTAAATCAATATTAACTGCATGTTCATTATTTAAATACGAGTTTAAATATTTGCCAACTGATAAAATGTATTTGCTTAGTAGAAGCAACAACAAAAACAAAACAGAAATATTACATATATTTATGAAGAAAATAAAATTAAAACGGGCAGGCAGGCAGGCACCTGCCTCAAATATTGAAATATAGAACTCAGATAAATATGAACGAACATAAATAGCGACAACAACAACAACAACAGCTGACAAGGAGTGGCAACAGTTTATTATTATTTTTGTTAAATTTGTTTAAAACAAAAACAAACTAAAAACCGCTTGTTATTTAATAAAAAGAAACAATTTGCACCGTAAAAAAAAATTTTTTTTAAATTTACATACCGACTTCACACTCATGTGCGAATCACCAAAAAGTAAGTGACTGCTGCTAAGCGCCAAATGCGCCCCAACACTTTTCAAAGTAATATTTATTAATTAAAACAAAAAGAAAAAAACATCAATAATTACGTGACTGTTTTGACTCCCGATCATACGATCAAAACAAAATGTAATATTTTGCAAAATGTTTGCTTTTTTCAAACTCAAATCAAGCCCTTTCAGCCGACATGTCCACAAGCTGAAAAAGTCTTGTCAAAATTTGTTGTTGTCATTTTTTTTTTTTGCTAATTTTGCAGTACAAAATCACTGTATTGAGTTTGAATTCCAGTCTTAATTAGGAAGTTTGTGAGAATGACTTGAGTCAACAGTGTTTGTTAGTGTGATTGATAGAAAAGTTTTAGCAGCGCCATATCATAACTTTGAATATTTGGTGGGGGGAGGGGGGATTTGGAAAGAAATATTTTATTTAAAATAGACAGACTAGCCAAAAAACACTAGTTATTCGAAATCTAATTCCGCTCGCTCCTATAGTTATTTAGCTGAATAAATCGTTGATTGAAAACCATTTACACACTTGCAACAAAAGAAATTAAATAAAATTATTCTTAATCCTTGTGATGATGTGCTAGTGATTTTAGACATTCTATTCATGGATGTTTGCTTCTCAAATATGGATGCAACCAGGCAGCAAAAAGTTACTTAGACAAAAAGTCAAAATCTCCACAAGGCGTGCAAATCATACGTACAAGAAGAGAAGACAGCCAAACAGCATTTATGGCAATTTGCACACTTGCAGCTTAACTTGAGCTTTGAGCGGGAGTAAAGAGTTAACAGCTAAATGATGTTGTCTTAAAGCATCAGCCACCGCATGCAGATGAAATACAAATACGGATACGTCTGAATAAACAGAGTTCTGTATCTGCATGTTCCTTGATTGCGTTTGACTGATCACATGCTTTTCATATTCACTGTTGTTGGCATGGCGGCTCTGTCAGGTTTGACCTTCCGCTTTTTTACAGAGTAAAAAGCAATTAATTTATATTTAGATTTAAGGGGATAAAATTCATGCCTCTTATATTCCTTACTAGCTCTTACCCGCGACCTTGTCCGCGAAGAATATGTGAAACTTCAGCTAATGTGTGTGTGTGTGTTATGTCAATGAAGTGTTGTATATTTATAGGTTCTTAGTTATCAGTTCAATAATTGCATATGTCTATACAAATTTTCGACCACTCAATGGGATCATTTCCAAAAACAAAAACCGCCCTATGATATTCCTATGATCTTAAACTATGTCTGTGCCAAATTTCATCTAAATCGGTTCAGCGGCTTTAACAAGAAGAGGTAACAGACAGAGTTACTTTCGTATATATTATACTAAAGAAAAAAGTGCGTCATAATAAAAAGTGCAAGTAATAATAAAAGGTGCAAGTCATCATAAAATATGCAAGTCATCATAAAATGTGCAAGTCATTATAAAAAGTGAAAGTCATTATAAAAAGTGCAAGTCACCACAAAAGTGCAAGTCACCACAAAAAGTGCAAGTAATTATAAAAAGTGCAAGTCATCATAAAAATGCAAGTCATCATAAAAAATACAAGTCATTATAAAAAGTGCAAGTCATCATAAAAAATGCAAGTCATTATAAAAAGTGCAGGTCATCATAAGAAATGCAAGTCATTATAAAAAGTGCAAGTCATTATAAAAAGTTCAAGTCATCATAAAAAATGCAAGTTATCATAAAAAATGCAAGTCATTATAAAAAGTGCAAGTCATCATAAAAAATGCAAGTCATTATAAAAAGTGCAGGTCATCATAAGAAATGCAAGTCATTATAAAAAGTGCAAGTCATTATAAAAAGTTCAAGTCATCATAAAAAATGCAAGTTATCATAAAAAATGCAAGTCATTATAAAAAGTGCAAGTCATCATAAAAAATGCAAGTCATTATAAAAAGTGCAGGTCATCATAAGAAATGCAAGTCATTATAAAGAGTGCAAGTCATTATAAAAAGTTCAAGTCATCATAAAAAATGCAAGTTATCATAAAAAATGCAAGTCATTATAAAAAGTGCAAGTCATCATAAAAAATGCAAGTCATTATAAAAAGTGCAAGTCATCATAAAAACTGCAAGTCATCATAAAAAGTGCAAGTCATCATAAAAAATGCAAGTCATTATAAAAAGTGCAGGTCATCATAAGAAATGCAAGTCATCCTAAAAAGTGCAAGTCATTATAAAAAGTGCAAGTGAAAAGGTAACAGACAGACAGAGTTACTTTCATATTTAATATATTAGTAAGGATTATGAAATTTCTATGCCTTGAGTCCAGATCGCCGACCTACTACTCCCCGCTTAGCTCATAAGTAATTATTTTGAGTGGTGCATATATCATACATTTGGTGGTGAAAGGGTTAATTTTCTAATGTTTTAACATCTGGGTAACCTGAATCAAAAAGAAAACACACTGAATTATAGAATTGACTTTACAAATAAATCTGCATTCCAGCAACTTGTTTAAAGTCTAGAGTAAATGAAAACAACTGTAAATTTTTTTTAATTGAATCACACTCCAAAAACTTTCAATATCCAGTGCAGAAACAATTTACATTAGAAATATCTCTAGAAACAGCGCAGCTACAAATGCATGAGTGATAGAGTTGTCGAGAGTGAGTGCATTTGCGCACTCACCACAATCGTGTTTCACTTACTAAAACAAAGAGAAAATGTTAATGGAAAAGAAATTTTTAACGTATTCCAAATCATAAGAAAACCAAAGAAAGTTTTGAACAGAAGCGAAAATTTAAATTGAAATTGGTCTTTCGCCCGCAGTTTTGGTCAACAGGTTTCGGTTCTATGCTAAAATACTAATCGGGTCTTATTTTTTCTTCGTATCCTGAAGTTTATACAGGTAAAGACACATAAATTATTTTATATATTGAGAGTACAGATGAAGAAAAATAAGAAGATAGGAGATATTTAAATCTTTACTTCGAAGGTGAATTGTCGCTACAGGGCGAAGGAGGGTGATGTTGCTCTCCTCTGTAGTACATGATAGTTTATACCTCTGCCAGTAATGTGACCAGTGACCACTCAGTGAAATAGACGAGACAACAACTTACACAACTACGCACTAATGCTAATCAGAACAATTCGGCATGACGTGGTGATGACAGGGCGGAATCGAACTCAGGATTCCCGGCTTCTTAGTCACCTGTTCAATACTTCAGCCAACATATTTGAATAAATAATTAATTGCTTATCTGTTTTCAGATGTCACAAATAGGGCATAAGAATGTTGTGGCCGTACTTTACAATTCTACAAAATCGTGCGATCTGCCATATGTGACATGTGTGCTATAAAAGTATGTGTGACAGATTTTGTTGACAAGTCGTGCGATTTGAAAAATGTTCATACAATTATTGTTTCCAAGCGATCAGAGTCTTTATTGTCAGCCAAATCTTTTTGCATCTTTGTTCTATAATATTGTGTCAGCTAAAGCGCTTTTTTGAAACCATTTCTTTAAATCTGTCAGACTTTTGCAAGATTTTTCTGTGAATGATACGTGCGATTCTGTAATGACATAAAATCATTTAAATACATTCGAATGATTCACAGAAGAAAATTTGCCTCAAAAATACCCGGGATATAATCTAGATATCACCTTCCTAGCCAAATTGCTTGTATTATCTTCCGAGAGAGCGAATATTTGTGTTCTCCAATCATCAACTTTAACTGACAGTCTCCCATTCATTGTACTATCCGCTAGTCAATAAACAAAAGCCCGCTTATGCTACACTAAAATTATTGACAAAACAAAAAAGGAAGAAAACTAATGAAAAGTTATGTATTCACTCGTATATCCCACAGAAATAAATAAATGAACTCAACTGCGCTAAAATATTTTTCTCTATACAATCTGTCACGTCAAATCATTGAAAGGTGGTTGTGTGTGTGTGTGTGTGTTGTCCATCTTATTATTCTGGTTGGGGCTCACCATCGTCATTATCGTTTCTTCCCTTCTGTTGTTATACTTTATTGAAAAAACAAAATCTGAATCATCGTTATTTCTGTTCTTTTCATATAAACACTTTGCAGTTCCAAAAAACTTTCCTAACTGGCGCATACACACTTCAAACACACGTGAGAGTGTGAAATGTAAGAAAGTTTAATATAAATTGATCGGGTATGGGTGCCCGAAAGAAAAGAACAAACAAACAAGCAAACCAACGTACAGAATTATAGAAATTGTCTCCAAATAACGTGGAATTTATTGCCAAACTCTTAAGATGCCACCTTAAAAATCCAACGTCATTTCTAGTGCAAGATGAGTTGTTTGCTCATTTATACTCGTCTGTTCGACGGACAACGAGTGGGGAAGCCGAAACAAAAAAAAATATATGTATATGGCAGACTAGAGGCAGGCGTCATTGTGGTCACATTTGATTTCATGGCGACACAGGATTTTCAAATAAATGATACTCAGTAGGTGCGTATGTATGTATTGTGTATGCTTTTAAGCACCACATACACACACACACACACACATATTTTGTATCATTGCACTAGAACTCCATTAGCATCCTGGCTTCCATCAATCTATATACAACATATAGTGTGTGCTGGAATATAAATCTTAAATTATACAATTCTAGGTTAATGGCTTTTGGTTTTAAGACAACTTTAGGAAAACATCATTGAAAAGGGTTCCGTGTATGTGTTTCATAGGTGCATATTAAAAAGAAGAAGAACAGCAACAACAACAACAACAACTCAAGTGGGTTCGTTCGGCTTTATATAAGAAAAACCGTACGTTTTTGTAATTTCTGCTCAAATTCTTTGCGCGCATTGTGGAAACCACACTGCGGTGTTTCCAAGTTTAAAAATTAGCATGGCACCCTCGATGATCATATAATTGTTTTTTTTTTTTTGTTAAAATGCAAACAGATGTGACCGCTCCAAATAATAAATGTAGCGGCCGGCCTTTCACGTATCAAAACAAAGTCGACAATTTCATATTGTCTCACACTTTGCAAGTGACTAAACAATCCCATTACAATTATTTGAAATAATTATATCAAAAAGCTCCACTTCATCCATGACCTTTTCGCGAGTAGTAGGAATTTCACAATTTTTTTCACATAATCGCCTGCCGTTTAAACCGTAATTCGATTGCATTCATATTTACATTGACAGGCGCTGATAGGGTGCAAATTATACACCAGCAAAAAAATAAAATAAAATAAAATAAAAATGTAATTTTAAAGAGCCAAACATATTTATGTAGTTAAGAATTGGAAATCGATACGTATTAAAATATTTTTAAAATCGATTTTCATTGCTAACTCCGGCACATTAAACTTATTTAACTCAAAAAGAATAACAAACAAAGACTTGTATGTAAATGCCCTACATGTGGCACAAACGTTACAAAGAAATGTTGTTGTACTTGCTTTCAAATGAAACCAGTGCGGCCAGATTTATTTGTTTTTGAAAAATTTTCCAGCTATTTTGTAACAAAAACAGGGGCCAAATTACGGCATTCGTTATCGATCGAAATTTGTATATAAACTGTATTGAAATTTCGTTTCGAATCGAGTGCCGTAATTTCGCCCCAAATTTTCGAAATTTAATGCTCACTTAAGCTTGGCGGTACTTTGTTTAAAGCTTCACTATGTTTAGTGACCATAGGGGCCATGCTGGAAACGAACGGGCTGACTGTCTAGCAAATAGAGGAGCCCATCGTAGGTTTATAGGACCGGAACCCTTCTTTGGCATCTCAAGAATATATGTCAAAGAACAAAATAACTCCTGGGCTCAAATGGAGTTTAATCGCCACTGGAGAGCCCTTCACGGCCTTAAACAGGCAAAACGTTTCATTACGTTATCTCAAAATAAGTCCCAAGAATTAATGCTGATGGACAAGAATGACCTCAGATTATTAACGGGTTGGTTTACCGGACACTGCGGTCTCAGACGACACCAGTTTATCATGGGAAATTCTGAGACCAAAGTGTGTAGGCTCTGCGGAACAGAAGAAGAGACGCCGGAGCGCGTTCTCTGTGACTGTCCGGCAGTGGCTTCGGGCAGGAGGGGGTTCCTTGGAGGCAATTTTATGAGACTCCAGGAGAGGTGTACGATATCTCACCGGGTAGAGTAATTGGCTTTATTCGCAGCCTCAATCTACATCAGTGAACACTTGGGCTGCACAAAAGTTCCTTTGGATCGCGGTGCTTATGGCCTCATATAATAATAATAATAATAATAATAATAATAATAATAATAATAAATGTTTAGTTTATTAATAAATTGATTTTAACCATTATTAAGTTAATACAGCAATGATGCTTAAAAATAGAGATGAGCGCGCGAGTAACAAAATTAAGCTCACGCACAGGCATTATCACGAAACTCAAAACTATTTCACGCACTGAAAGATTTAAGAGGCTCACGATCACGCATTATTTTTAATCACGTACATTCACTCACGATGGTAACAATTTTGCAAAATCGCGCATGCTAACACTAAAATTGCTTTCTGTGTGGGAGCATGTCTCTCTATAACACATCGATGTTCATAAAGATTTTCCTTAGTATTAAAAATGCAAAAGAAGAAAAAAATTCTATTCTGTTTTGAGTACGTGAATATCATACGAATTAAAAATCAAGCTCAGGCACTCACGCGTGATTTTAATAATTTATAATCACGATTGACATGATTCCCCATTAAAAATTGGTTACAACATATTGAAAGCACGAGCATGTTCCATTCACTGTTTCATCGTGTGCACAAATGTTTCCTGTTCAAATTACATTTTCCTCGTTTGCTCTTCATATTTACATATTAGCCCAATTCACAATCCTGTGCAAATGGTCTTGCATTACAGCATTTGCAAATTGAGAGAGTATTTGAGAGCATTTTCATTGTATTTTGTTGGTGTAGAGTACAATTATTTTGCAAATGCAATGATGCACGACCATTTGCACAAGATTGTGAATAGGGCTAATATTTTTATTTTATTACTATAATTATTATTATTATTATTATTATTTACTTGTTTTTTTTCATGGAACAACACGGAATGGAACAAAATTCGAATGTTACTATTGATACTGCTGTTACTCTGTATATGGCATAGTATACTCCGTGATATTCCATTTCCAGTCGCTGTTTTCAGGAGAAGACCGACCATAGAAAAATATTACCAAGAGCGACAAGGGAAAGAGGCGTAAGCACAAGGAAAGTTATGCCATCTACATTTATAAAGTTTTGAAACAAGTACATCCGGATACTGGCATCTCATCAAAGGCCATGAGTATCATGAATAGTTTTGTTAATGTAATGTAATAAGAGATTTCTGGAAAATGCATATTAGACTGCAAAGAGTCAAGTCTGCATTGGCGAAGAGTCTAGCTGCAGTTGTAGTACGGTATGTAGGGTGTTGACCTCGAGGTGCATATCATCTTTTTACTTTATATTATTTGCAAACATTTTTTTTTTACTTTCGCATACAAGACGTCCTGCTGTGCAGTTGCTAATTGTAAAGTAAGGCGGTATCATCTGCACAATAACGAATATGATTTTTAGCTAAAGTCATGGTCACAAGACCCAGTTAAATACAAGAACAAAGTAGAAAAATAAGAGAGAAAAGCAACAACTAGTGGCCATTTAGTACTCGTAAATATATTTTGGTATACACCAAATGAACATAAAATGTTTAGTTTGCCTTAACAAATCGATAATTTACGGAAATTTTTTTAAAAGCTCTTTAGTGTAGACACAATCTTTCTTTTTCTGTCTGTTTTTTTCTTTTTTTTTTGCTTGCGCAATAAAATAAAGTGGTTGAAAAAATGCGCACATTTAAACTCTAATAAATCAGAGCAATTATACTCGGTCAAGATCCATCATCACACCACGGCTTGGTGAAATACTTACAAACACATATACACACATATGTAGATATATGATCGTACTTATGAACATTCTGAAAATTAGTATTTTCATAATATTTCTTATAACTTGTCTTAGGGTGATAAGAAAAAAACCGCATCTTAGGATCTAGCTTTTCCATAACCTCAACATGTACACGGACTGACGTACTTCAAACATGACAGCTGCAGCAAACCTGAGATCTCAATACGCTGCTGCTGCTCCAGTATTTAATATTTCATTACACACACCAGTCAGTAGTATTTAGAAGATTTAAATGGCCATTTCTATTCCAACAGAAGTCCAAATGCTCTATTTATTACCAACGGTTTTGTATGACAACACAACAACAACAACAACAGCAACAACCAAAGAGCCGTCTTATGCAAATCGTTTTGATAAATGGCTCATTTTGACATATTTCTTGCTCACTTGCTATTTAAGTATCTCATTTAACCTTGGGTTGAAAAATTATAAATAAAATCGTTTAATTGGGCAATTTACAAGGGCTTTGATTTAGTAACAATACGGGTATGCGTGTGTGTGTGTGTATGTATACGTGCGAGTACACACATACATACATTTACTTCTCCTTCTTCCTCTTCTGGCTATTTGTAATTATTGTTGAGACTGTCACTGTAACATTAAACATTGCAGAGTTCTTGGAAAAGCGGCACATGTCAAGACGAACGACAACAACGATGAATTCTCATCTGTCAAACTTGCATTACAGTAGAGACATTATTAGCGAATATTATTTAGTTGGTGTTGTTGCACTGTTTTTGTTTTTTTTTTTTTTTTTTCTTGGTGCAGTTTTATTGTTGCCATTCGTCGTGGTGGTCAAATACCGAAATTAACATTTTTCGCCCCTCTTTTAGTGCAGTACATACATACATGCGTTTTATTTTTTATATAATTTTTGCTCTTTTTTTTTATTATTAAATGTAAAACCTGTGGCTGTCTGTCGAACTCACTGACTACTTGAGTTGCATACTTTGCTTAATTTTAGCATATTACGTTTATGATCAAACAGTGTTAGGTGATCTGTAAAAAGCTTTTGTTGCAGTTGCTGCTGCTGCTGCTGCTGTTGTTGCAGTTTTTATTGTTGTTATTATATTGTCCCATATCACCTTGTAAACAATGCCAGGCAGGCGACAACGACAAATTGCCAACAATTACAATGTTCAACTACAACAACAGCAAACAAAATTATTTCTTTTATTATAAAAAGAAAATGAAAACGAAATAAACTGCACCATGCACTACAAAAGCATGAGAGCAGATAAAAATCTTCATTTTTTCCTTTCCTACACTCTTCGATATTAAGGCGACATTGTGTGAGGAGTACGTACGTCCCCTGTGTAACAACACCTTTTAATTTAAAACGTTTTTGCTTTAAAATCACTTCATTTCTTTACAACCATAAATTTTAAACAAAGAGAAGAAAATAGTTTCACATTCATACATGTGTATGTGTGTATGTATGCATGTGTACATATACATACATATTTGGAATCTAAAAATGGGACATACTTTTATGGAAAATGTTGATTGGTTGGATTCCAAAAAGCATAAAACCTATAGCAGAACATACACAATTTGCGCATATGAGAACCTATTTACGTTACTTAAATTATGTACTTGCATAAATGCATATGAATTTATAATGGGTGATTTTTTAGCAACTTTATTTTTATCAACACTTTTTTTGGCATCTCAGCTGTTTTCGGGTTACACTGTTACTGCTAAACATGTTCAGTTTGGTCTATAATTTAAGCATAAATCGACTCAGATATTATTGAATTTAATGATCAAAATTCATGGTCGGCTAAGAAAGTGCATCGTGATCATTTCTGGTTAAATTTTCTCATTTCTGGTTGAATGGATAAGTGAACAAGCAAAATTGTCGTATTTGGTGGGAAGAGCAGCCAGCAACTGTTTTTGCCCAAAAAGGGAAAAGCTGGACTTGGCTGACATGTGGTTTCAACAAGGCGGTGCCACACGCCACACAGCACTCGAAAGAGTGGTCGAATTGGGCGCCGAGTTTGGTGAACACTTTTAGACTAATTTTGTGGGTCTATGTATGAACCATTTGAGGCGTAGCCGCGATCAACATTTACATGAAATCAACTTTAAACATTGAATTATATAGATCGCTGTATCGACTAAAATAAAGATTTCTCTGAACTTCATGTGCTAGTTTTTTAATTAAATCCGAAAGCTCTTAAAAAATTGCGCATTATATGTACAAACGTGGTATATACATACATACATACATACATACATACATACATACATACATAAGTGTGTACATAGTTTGGTTATTACTGTATTAGTTTTACAGGACTTCAAAAGATTAACTGCATGTAGAAAAAGTGGCCAAGGAAATGTTTGTAGCCTTGGAGTATGTTAAAGGAATTGATTTCAACCTACGCTTTCTAAGGTGCTGTTGGAATGAGACTCTGAAGCCGAAAGTCCAGCCATTAATATAGTGTCGAACTCCTCTGATCGGGATTAGTGATGTGGTACTGTTACAGTGACGAAGGCACAGCACTGTGTACTGAGCATTAATGGCAGCGGTTGACACTGTCATATAATAAGGGAAGATTAACAGCATCCGCCTTTGTTGGCCGGTGTAGTATAGCCTAAAACAATTTTAAAAAATCTCCATCTTCTCATCTTCTAAATACTCTTCCCACCTTTCTAGTTTCGGTGCAATGTATTTTATATAAAAGGGTCATCCACTGTGTGGTGATCCTACCAGAAAAAGATATAAAAATATGTTTCCGAACAAGAAAATGTGAAACTCAAGAATGCTCTTTAGTAACCCCCATCAAACTTGCAGTCTCTTTCTGTTGCAGTTACATGTAGAGCTATGGGAAAACTAAAAATTGCTTTGTGTGGGAGCATCCGTTTCCGTAAGCGTCACTTTTGCATTTGTGCAGATACCTATATCGGTATTGATATTTGCCTCTTCCCCAATATCCGCTTAGAGAAAAATATTATGTAAAGTTATTATAATTACTTAAGTTAATTCAATATAATATATTTGAGATAACTACTGCCCCAGTTAATATATTAAACACATGCTTTACTAAGGATTTCTGTATGCATTAAGTTGAGGTCTACTGATGATTTGGTATAAGAACCAATGAAAAGCGGCCATACACACAGAAATACTTAACCCGCAACAATCAAAGCATCAGTATAGTTTAATATGAAAATTAATTTTTAGTGAAATCATATGTTTAAAACCTGCACAATAAACTTGTAAGAAAACCGACCACAACAACAACCGCAAACATTTTTGCAACCAAAAAAAAAAATATGTCAACACCCACACGCATATTACATCCACTGAATGCAGCCATAAAACCGACAACAGTAACAGCAGCATTTATACAATCACAACCGTATCTTTGCAAGAGAATCAGAAGAAATTCACACACAAACTTAGTCATAATAATATCAACGTGATTTGTTTGTTTTTTGTTTTTTCAATGTACTGCGCTAATCCTTGGCTGGGCCCTAAAAGCTACAAGATATCTACAATAACAATAAACGTACAACAAAATTCCCAAGAAAACAGTGCGGAGGTACAGGCGTACACACTTACACACGGCCTTTTGGTTACTTTTTATTGTTGTGCTTAGCTAAGCAAAAACAACAACGCTCATAAATTGCACAAAACATGTCAGCAGCATAATTTGGCAAGAAAAGCTCTAGTCATTCTCGTTTATTTAGTCAGTAAGTCAGCCTGCTGGTGGCTTAATTATATTCACCAGTAAGTTAGTGCACACATACATACGCACGCATCTACTTTCGTTAAATACCTAGAAACTTCCACTTGTCACGATTACAAACCGATGCAAAGTATGGAAAAGGGGTAGCCAATGCCAACTATGCTTGCCCCAAGTATTGTGTCCATTCGTATTTGCATAAATATGTTAGTAGTCTACTTCCAACTTGACAAATTTTCCACGTGCATACATCCATACTTGCAGGCAGCCATAAGTAGATATCCTGAAGGGAGTCTGGGTTCAAGTGTAGACAAATCAACACTTTGTCGACCATATACAGTAACAATATTTGAAACATTTACTTTGACGAACTCAATAGAAAGGTTTTGGTTTCGTTCAGCGAGAGTAAACATTTCCTTTTTTATCTGCAGTATCATTCATGAGTGGGAAAATTAAAGAAAAGTAAAAATAATGTTATATATGAAAAAAGAGTTTTTATTCAAATTAGCATTCCTCTTAAAACGCAGATGGTCCCGTTTCATACCGTGGTGAAATAGAACATTAAAACAATTAAAGGTGTGTTGAATTAACTAAATTATAGTGTAAACACTGAATCAGCCGTACATGTTTAAAAAATAAAATGGGGGGGAAATTAAGGCATTTGATATCGGTCGAAATTTTTATGTATCTAAATTGTAGTGACATAACGCGCGATATCGAATACTATAATTAGGCTCCAGATCTGAACACACCTCACATAAAGTGCTACTAAACTGTTGTATCGCACATCACCATATTGATTACTTGAACTTTTGACACAAAGATGGCGTCTTTCATCTGTAATGTGTGTTAGTCGAAACAAGCACCAATTTTTAATAAACCATCAAGATACAGCAGTAATTTAATACTTTAATATATAGCAGTCGAATCTTTTTTATATACATCTCCAACAAAAATGTGACCTCAAGCAATAACAAGAAGCAATTGCTGTGTTCGTTAGAGATAAGGATTGCCTATTAAGCTTTGTCCAGCGGTAGTGTTCATCGTAGCAAGATGAATGTATTTATATTAAAAAGGTTAATTTGTTACAGCGCTGTCACCAGCTTTTCAAAATGGCCTGCCAGATTTTTTTGTATTTGGCACAGTTGAAGAAGTACTGCTGCACACATCGCTGCGTTGTATATTTTCGTATTATTGGAATTCTTGATAAAACCATGTGTGTAAGTATATTGATGTTCGTTGTTGTTTACATTTGCCTTGTTTTGGGATTGATTTTGATTACCAATTGTTGCCTTTTATATTAATATGGTATGGATTTAGAATCGTTTTTAGAATTGGAAAGACGTCGCTTGGCTGAAGAACGTCAGCGTCTGTATGAACAATCCCAGAGTCTGAATACCTGCACACCAATGGCGAACGCGGACCCTTTCATGGCTTTGGAAATCAAAAGCTTTCATCAGTCAAAAGAAGGAAACTCATTAAGTAAAAACAGTAAAGACTGGATTAACAATAAGTACAATAAAGAGAAGACTGAGAACGATAACTTCAGAAGTAGTGGCCGTAAGATGGATAAACAAGTACGTTATGTTATACACGATTTTTGAATGTACACGTACCATACCGATGGTCACAAGTATTTTTAAGAAATTGACTCACTGATTCCAATAGAATGCACAATAATTATAGAAGCAAATTACACTACGGTTTCCATTATGATCGATACAGTTTCTGTTGTGTTTTTGCTTTCTGTAAAGTTACAATTATTTGTGATCATCGATATACACTACAATTGTAGCCTCTATTCTATTTCATGAGAACTGTTACTTAAAAAGTGGTCCATGAGTCGCTTTATTAAATTCCTATGAATACAACTAAATATTTAAACATTGCGATGTAATAGGCTGTATCCAATTGCCCTACTCTGTGTTACTTTCTAACTTAAATTCCTAAACGATTATTTTCAGTTAAGTTTTCGTCTCTAATCTAACTGCTTTTTCTTGGCTGTAATAGTTTAATTAACTATAAATTGACTGAAAACTCATTTTTAGTAAAACTAAACCTAATAAGATATTGTTTATAGTGTTTTTGGCCTTTAATTTTTTAATATAAGTAATAATATTGAGGTTGAGGCCTTTTTTATAAAATAATAACTTTAAAACCTTATATTTGTTTATTTTTCAATATTGAACCTACAAGAAAAAGGTGAACCTACATAATCCTCGTTTTGCGGGATAATTTTACTTAGGTTTAGTTCACTTTGTTTGAATTTTATTAAAAGAATTAATAACGAATTCGAAATTTAGTATTCAGTGAATGAATCAGGAAGTATTTCTGTTGTTAATTTCAACTACAAAAAATATGTTTTGACTCTAATTGAAGCAAATTGTTGTCATCACATTTTAGATGGCAAAACTATTATGTATGTGCATACATACATAAAGTAATATGATTAGTACCCAATACAACAATACCAAAAACCACATTTATAATTTAAATATTTATATAAAATCTTATTATTTGATACAAATCCATAAAATTTGTATTCTTTTAGCTGGAATGGGGTACACATTAGAATTAAATGGGTGCGTTTGTAGGAGAGGTAAATGATAATTATTTGTAGTAATTATGCATGTTCTGTGCAAAATTAAACATATATATGGATGTACGTATGAGTGTGTAGCGATGCACACAGCTCACATAAATTTTGTGAATTACGCATCACCCTGAGTGAGTAGGTACGAGTAGATATTTTTATTATTAAAAATCTGCTATTAACTCAATTCTAAATTTTCTGCTAGCGGGTTAGAACTGTGGGGATATATCACGTGCTCCAAAAGACATTGGCATGAAATCGTTTAATCGTGAATCAAGTCACGGTGTCATATCAAATATATGGATGTATAAATGTACATGCAATGTTTATGTATAGGTTTATAAATAGTTGTATTTAATTAAGGCAAGCCCACAATAAAGATGAACTAAGTACTTATCTTGTTATATTATAACATTCGTTGTATTATCTATTTCAGCGGCATTTCAATAAAAGTAAGTGATGATAGATGACTGCTGAACATATATTTGATATGATACATTCAGTTATTCGGAGTATGAAGTGATAATTGCATGTGTATTTCCTCAATAAAAATCGAAAATTGACTTGAAAACCAATTAAAGACAATCGTATGCGAGAATATTTATTTAGTTTACAAATTAGAATTTATCAAAAAAAATGTTCTACAATTTTTGTAATTAAAATCATCTTAAGCTTTTCCTGTATGCAAATTAATTTGATTTAAATTGCTTTAATAATATGTGTAGCTGTAAAGGGGGAATGTGCGTGTTGGTTAGAATTTGTATAGGCCTTAGCAAAAGTTAGCTAAAGCAAAAGTGTCCATACATAAATATGTACATATATGTACGTATGTATGTATAAATATCCAACTACATAATCATTCATTTATAGTTAAGGAAAAGTTCTGTCTGTGGGTTTGAGTTCGCAAAAATACTTTAGTTGTTCGGAGAGATGGTAAATGCATGCACGTGTTGTGGGTTGTTATAAAGTGGGCGATAGCTGTACCATTTTTACCCCCTTCGTTGGTAAGTTAAAAATGTTTCTACTATGGCCTAGTTTTGCCTTTTGTATATTTGTCAGGAGCATATTTAAACTTTCAGAGTTCCGTTGCTCCGTGTTTGCAAGAAACAAGTTAAGTTTCATAATTTGTTTTTTGTGCATGTTAGTATATTTCGAACAAGGGAAAAGCTACAATTGACGAAAAATATGTATCAAAGTTTCTTTATTGTTGTTAAGTTGTTGGTGTTATTGTTGTTTGGGCAGACTTTAATTATATATATTAAAATCTTTTTATATTTTCATTTTGACAGGATGATATGGAGCAATGGGTATCAGATACTTTTTATTCATATTTTCCTGGTTTTAGTAATGAATATCAAAAGCGGCAGAATGAATTACAAAAAAAACAGCAGGAAAATCGAGAAAATTTAATTAAACATCAGGTAACAATTGACCAAATAACTTTGACATTAATTTATCTTTTTACTTTAACAGATGTTGAATAACAAACAAATTAAAAAAAAGAAACATTTTGAGACGGAAGCGTCGAACATTAATAGCGCTAGGTCTATCAATTCGTCTTTAACATCAAATTGTGAAAATGGATCTGCACGCAGTGTTGGGAAAACTGACATGGAAATTATAAATGTTAACAATCCGAATTATATTCCTTCAAAACATTCAAATTACACATTGCGACCAGATTCGGCACGTCATCGACTTTTGCAAGATTTACGTCACACTAATTTAACAAATTTGGTAAATGAAGGCAGTGAAGATGCATTGGAAATAAATCGAAGACAAGCAGAGGTATAGAGTTAATGCTATTAACCTAAGTTTACTAATACCATGTTTTACTTCTCAGATTGAGTCTGCACGCAAAAAAGAATATCAGCGAGAACTTATGCAACAAATCGAAGAAAAACGTCGTAGCATACAGATATTAAGAGATAAGGAACATCATCAAGAACAAGTTTTAACCAGGTAATTTTTATAATTTGAATGCACCTGCTGCAATTAAGCAAAAATCAATTTAGACGTTTACAGGAACAGCTTAAAACCATGCAATTGGAAGAACAATTAGAAAAGGAAAGAATTAAAGCAATAAAGGTATGTAAAGCTTGTGTAGCTAGAAACATTGTATTTTGCAGGAGTATAAAAATACCTGAAACCATCCATAGGTGCGCTTTGATGTAGAACAAAATCGATTAACCCGAGACCAACTATTGGCAAAATTAGAAAATGATTCAGAACTTATTTCGGCTGCCAATTTAAATTCAACCTCTCTTAACACTGAAACTGATAAAGACAATATCTCCAATAAGCAGGATAACAAAGTTTATAAATATTTTAGTAATTCAGAGAAACATGACTATAGCTATCGAAATAAGTCATCGTCATTACCAACTGAACTTGATATAGAATTAAACCACATAGAAATGGATAAAATTGAACGAGAGTGCTTTCATTTGAGTGAAAAAATATGTCCAATGTGTGATGAACCATTAAAGGAACTGGAAAACTTTTGCCTGCGTTGCCAAACAAAAATATCATTTCGAATAAGGTCACCACCACCAATGTCTATTACAACTACTACCAAACCGTATGCCAGCCAAAAGACAACATCTGACGAAAATGATATTGATAAAAATTCTGTGCTGCACAATGCTGAATCGGATTGTAGTTTTTTTCTAGTTTGTATAAGATGTGAACGTTTGTACTCGTGGTGTAAAACATGTACGAGTAAAAGTGATATATGTAAAGCTTGCCAAAATAGAAGAAATCTTTGCATGACTTGCCGCAAAACATTGTGTTCTTTTTGTTTAGAGGAAGTCGCCTGCGGCAAGGATGCTGAACGTATGCACATTAATGATAGTATAAATGGAATTGAAAACGTGAGTAATATTTATACGGAAGTGTTTGTATATACATATACACACATATGCTGCATACAGCTTATAATATAAATCTTGCAATTTTAGAAAACGATTACAAAATATGATTCTCCAAAGGACATGTCTTTTCAAATCGTGAACAATCGAGAATGCGTAAAAAATGATAATAAAAGCTCCAATATATCTTCATTGTCTGCCGACTATTGTTCCTTTAATAATTTAGATAACACAAGTGATCCTCCATACTCCATAAATATCGAGCCGAACTCAGTTTTTCATCCTGATAAACCATTCTCATTATATTCCACAAATGAAGATAAAAACTTAAACAAGGCTCGCAACGTTAGCGAAAGTAATTCAACATATTACAATAAGGATTATGAGATGAACACTTCGGTTAATGACAATAATATTGAGAAACTACGCCGAGACACCGATAAGAAACTGATTCGTTATTTGAAGAATTATGGTGATTTGGCTTATCAAACACGTGGTACTCAAACTACACCTACTTCTACGGGTCGCCGGGATATTGTAATACAAGGGGAACACAGTTTATCTATTCCACTTTTGCGTGAAATGCCAAAAATGACTCGCATGCAAACCACAAAATTAAAAGGAAACTCAAAAGAATTGATGGATTTGCAGCAAAGATGGGATGTACGATTTTCATACCGTATATATTATTTAAAAAGTTAATGATTTCATTGAATTATAGATTCCGGCTGTCCAGAAGTACACAATATCGCCATTGTCGCCAAAAGTAATAACACAGGTTGGTGCCATAAGGAAACAGCTACAAATTGATAGAGTATTTTCGCAGGATACTGATTCTTAATAATGAAGAAACTTTTGTACTTACATTTGTATTAACTTTTTACAGAATACAAACTTTTATTATTGAACTTTTAATAATGAACTAATTTTTATGAATTTTTTGAAAATCAAATGAATTTGACTTACTTTCAGTTGTTGCTCTTCCATAAATCACACTACATAGTAGATATTTAGTTTATTTGATTCACTGGCTCGTTTGCTCTCTTTAAATATGTAAGTTTGCCCTTCAAAATGTTAGTTCCAAAATTATTTATCCCTAAGATAGTTTTATTTCAGTCTATTTATTGCAAAAATCCTTACAGACAATAAGAAATAGTCGAAAACTGTGGAGTCCCTAAACAACAAACCACTTTGAAGTTAACTTCATGGAGCATGTTTACGGATTGCGTATTGAATAATTTCAAGTGTGCCAGTACGGTGTTTTCATTTCCATAATTTTTGAATTTTTCGGCTGTTTAATTGCGAAACACCAATCATTCGACAACAGCTACATAAAACAAAATGTTCGATACATGTATTCAAAAATTGCACAGATAAACATTTTTCTTTAATCTGGCACAAAATGTCGATTCGATTCGGCATTCCTAATAAGGCCAAAATAATTCACAATTATTTTGATATTCCTACTAACTAGCACCACTTGCAAAAGTGGAAAAATTGAACAAAGAACGCTGATGAGATGGCGTAGCGGCCTCGAAATCAGTACTGATCCGTTCTGCTGGTTTGATGATTATTAAAAAATATTCTTAATATTCCAATCTTAATATAAAAATAATAAATAGAATTTAAACAAATTCATTTATTAATAAAATAACAAAAAATAATTTGCAGTCATGCAAGATTCGAACTTAAGCCCGTTAAAAAATTAACAATTTACATAAAGAAAAAGTTCGACTAATAAAAATTCATACATAATTTAAAAAATTATTTTCTGTATTTCAAATCAAAAGAAAATATTTTCGAGAAAGAACGTTCCATACTTTTTAACGGTTTCAGGAGTTTTAAAATCTAATTGGCATACACATAAAATTAATACAACCAATCGATACCATTCATCAAATAAAGTACTAAATATAAAAAAGCAACTCTGACTGTTTAGCGCGCGACAACAGGCATGTAATAATAAAGAATACCAAAGAAAAGAGAAAAAGAAAGAAAATCAGTTGTTGGAAAAATGGCTGACGGGTGTTGAAATTTTTTGTATCAAGTGTTTTTTAAATGTTTAATTTAAAGATAAATGAGAATAATTTGTCAGCATACCACTTATTAGATGTAATAGACGTGGTATAACCGAGAACATTAAAAACATTCATCAGTTTTTTTATAAGAAGGTAAAAAGGTTTTATGCACAAAAATTGATTGTTGCAGACAGAACACTAATATATAGTGTCAAAAAAATTGTAGTAGACATTCTGTGTAGAAGATAAGTGCATATGTATGTATGTCTATTAAAACAAAATAAAATGCTTATATATTTGAAAATGTGTGAAATTAAAATTGTATGATTGAACAAAAATCAACAAGTTTTGTAATATAAAAATATGCTGATTATAGATAAAATTATTGCATGTGTATATGCATACATACAATGTCCATGTAATATTCTGCCGGTAACATATATATATATATATATATATATATATATATATATATATATATATATACATATCTATATATGTAGAGATATGTATATATATATATATATATATATATATATATATATATATATATATATATATGTATAAATATACACATGCATATGTATATAACTCAACGATATGTAGGTAAAAAAATGTTGCTATTGTTAAGAGTTACCAAATCTTTTAACGAAGTTATGGGAGGGATTATAATTCGGATGTGAAGAGTAATAAAATACAAAATTTGTAGTTTGGAATTTAAAAACACCATTGTCAACAAAACATTTAATAAGATCCGTAACCCCTTTGTTATTATTAATTTTTCGACAGATTTCTTATGTGAATAATTCATAACCACAGGCCAACATATAAACTGAAGTAAATTTTGTATATTAAACAAAGATGAATAATCAATTTAGTACCACAAATATGACCCAAAACGGCATACAAGTTGCGCAGCATGTTTCCACTCCAACGCCACAAGCATCAGCATCGGTTTTAAATACATTCCTCAACGCACAGCAACAACAGTTGGCTGCAGCAGTAGCAGCTGGGACTATATATGGAGATCCTAGACAATTACAACTTAATACAAACAATGTTGACAAGAACTATTATACAACAGCGGCTGCCACGTTAGCGCCGATGGGAGCACCTCAACGTTACTACACCACTGCTGGAGTAGCTGCAAATCCTTCAGTAACAGCAACTGCAGCACACCATCCAAGTACGATATTAATAACAAACAATTTTTCACATCAACAAGCTGCTCAATCGCACAATCCTGATCACCAGCCAAACATTAGAATTGTTACGCCCAATTCAAATCCTTTGAATCAAGCCAATACTTCAAGCCTGACAACCACGGCAAACGAATTCCAACATGCTCAACATGTTTATAATTTAAACAACAATAAACAATTGCAACACTTGTTTCCTCAACATTTATTATCTCAACCAAGTTTTCAGCCATCAGCAACTGAACTGTTGCAGCAACATTTCGCAACACAACCTTTTCAAACATCTGAACAACAACAGTCTCAACAAAATCATGCCCCAGCATCTGCAATACAGATGCCACATTACTATGTGTCACCTGAAAACTCTGTGACAGCTCCACTCAGCTCAAATCAAAAAATAATAACCAATATAACTTCGAATAATGTGACATCTGCAACCGCCAACGCAACTTCATCTCCTTTAGTAGCCAATTGCTCTAACCCAAATAATTCTACGGTTGTGTTGGACCGCATAAATATCTGCATTAACAATTTATATACTGATACATCATCACCTTCAACCTCAAATTCGTTAGCTTCCACACCAGCCCAACAGCCTTCTCCAATTATACCTGCCATACAACATAAGCCCATTTTGGAAAATGCGATGACTCTGCCTATTGCAGATATATATGAATCAAATGTTTTAGTTATCGATGAACCCGATTCAACTACGACTGCCACAACACCCCATACACCGCCAGCAACACCAGAAAATACGCCTCCCATGCCAAGTACGGGCAATAGCTCAAACAATAACGTTATATCAACGACCAGCTCCATTAACAGTCCCAGTACATCATATAAATATCAGAAAATGGAAAAAACAAACTTAGTTATATCACCAAAACCGAGTTTTGCTATAGCTGCACAAAGTATTGAAGAAGCAGCTGAAGGTATATTAAATTGTGTACAAAATTTGGACAGACCTCCGGCAGCATCAACTATAATTTCACAATCAAACAGTTCTGCAACAGAAATAGAACCAACACATAGTATTACAACATCATCAACAAACTCTAATGTACCATTAACTCCTCCAACACCATCGTCACCGGAAATGATGATTGAAAATAAGCAAACAGTATCCAGCGCTGACTGTGCGCCGTTGTTTGCAAATGGCGAAGACGTTTTCATAAAACGCCACGATGATCGCTTCTACCTGGGTACTGTTATTGACACCGCTCGCAATCAATTTCTAATACGTTTCGATGACAAGACCGAAGTGTGGTGTGAAGCAGATGAAATGCGAAAATTTGGTGTTTCTTCAGGAGGCAGTACCTCAACAACTGAGAAGTCAGTTATCCAACCGATGTGTGTTGCTTGCAAACGAACACGTTCAGATTGTAAGGTGGAGATTTGTGAGCGCTGTGGACGTGGTTATCATCGTAAATGTACGTCCGAAACTTCACCTGGTAGTGAAGTTTGGCTGTGCAAGCGCTGCTCGAAACCTATGAAATTAGACGCATTAATAAAGTTTAGTTCTGGGGAAGACGAAACGGAATCTGAAGCATGTCTTCAATTACATTACGACGTTAGTTCTTACTAGTATCCTATTTGATGATAATGATGTTTTTTTGTTTTATTTATATTTAACCTTTTTAGCTAGAATCGCTTACATGGGACGATAAACATCGAATGAACACGGAGCAAATATACTGTTATTGTGGTAAATCTGGAAAATTTGACTACAATATGCTTCAGTGCTGGCGTTGTTTGAACTGGTATCACATCCATTGCACACAAAAATGCAGGGCCAACATATTGAGAGGAGATTGGTAAGTACAGAATAAAATGGAACATTTTCAAAGAATTTTTTGCAATCGGCATTTTTTTTTATAGTTTTTTTGTATTTTGCTGTTCCATTTGTAACGATGGGGATGAATATATAAGACGACTTCAAGCAAGTTGGGTAGATTTGATTCATTTAGTTTTATACAATTTATCAATAATAAAAAAACATCATAAATATCACCATCTACACAAGGATATTAATCCATACGTATTAGAGAAAAGAAAAATATTACCAATACCAATAGAGGTTAGATGATATTCGTATATTGTACAAATCTTATTTTAACACACATTTATTCATATTCTGCTCATTTGATACAGTGGGTTTTAATGCAGGAAAATGACTTCTTGCATAAAGTCAAATCTACGCTTAATGAAAATACTCAATTATTTATGAGTGGCAAAGAAGCAAAACGAGATAGCTTTACTTTAAGGGCAATGGAGCCACCACAGATTGTAAAATTTTCTGTGGATTCGCATAGCACATTTAATGATGAGTTTGTATTCAATAACTTAAAAGTACCACTTTTAATCGGAGCTCAGGAAAACTTTGATTTCAAATTGTTAAATGCAAATAATATAGAAAGTACTCCCAAGCTCAAACGAAAACTAAATGATGTTTTCAGTTCACATGATGTATATGAATTCGACGATACTTCAGAGGATGAAATCCCTATTAAGCATATATTGGAAAAAGTGAAGAAAACTAAATTGTCTCCATTATCGGAAACATTACTTGATATTGAACCTAAAGCAGCAAGTAGCGTAAATAATGTGTCCTCAGCAGCCATGTTAGAAAAAATGGACGTAGAAGATGACAATGCAAATGATGTTTTAATAACTTCATTGCCAGACCTAGAAACTTCTGCATTAACTGCAGCTAAAACCAATAAGGAGCATACTCCCACAAAAGATGGAAAAGGTATTAGTACCGTCAAGTCTCTTTCAAGCAGTGCAAATAAATATAAAGAAGAATCTATGTTAAACTCAGCCGAGAAATGTAAATCGGTTAATATGAAACAAACGGAGAAAAGCTCACGTAAACGTAAAGCTTTCACTTTATCCAAAAGCTATAATCCTCCTCATTTAATCGATTCATCATCCGATGAAAATTCCAGCAGCAGTTCCAGAGGAACATCTTTAGATTTGATTATACCACCTCCTAAAAATTTTTTGGGTCAAAACAATCCATTTCGAATAATTTCTCCCAAAAAGAATACTTCAGACTTTAATATTTCTAAGAAATCTGTAAACTTTGGAATATTCAATACTACAGCATTGAATTTTAGTTCAAAATTAGCTGCTCTTAAAAGCGCGGGTTTGTTTCCGAAGTTAAGTACAAGTAATCTGGTCAAGGCTGCAGGTCAGCCAAGGACAGTTCGTACCATAAAGCGAAGACTGAGTGCCAAAGATATTACTATCGGCCCAAATAAGGAAATACGCAGAAGACGCACCAGAAGACTCTCGTCAAACATTGAAGTAAATCCATAAATTTTATTTAATAAATTTTATAACGTTTTTCTTTGAAACGAATATCTTCATACATTTTTACAGGTTATAAGTACAACTACCATTAATCCTATTCCTACAAACTTTTTCCCAATACAAGCCAAAGATTTATTAGCAGCTGCAGCATCATCAACAACTACTGCTGCATCTTTATTTAGTACACAAATTAAGACAACGCCATCAACAGCATCATTAAATGTAAACCATATCGCAAGCATTTCGGCATCCTCCTCTCCTAATACTGACTCCGGAAATACTAATGCCGTAAGTGCAGCACAAGCCACAAATTCACAACCAACTCATGGACGGCGCTTGCGGCAACGTCCACAAAAAAGCTCACCCAATACAAGCCGGCGAAGCTCTGTGTCATCAAATCAATCATCGACCTCATCAGCATCGGCTGCTGGAGGTGGACTTGCTTCCCAAACTTCCAATCCACCCCATCAGCCTCATGAAGATTTAAAGCAAACAGTTAATAAGTATTTCGGTGTCATAAATCGCATTCAATCCGGGGAACAGTTCTCTATTCGTGCCAAACGTCAACTAGCCAATGGACAAATGCAGTATTTAATAGAATGGGGTGAAACGCAAATTACAATCCCATCGAAAACTCAAAATCCTTCTCAGCTAGAAAGTCCTAAAAGACCACTGATGGAGGAAGCTTTAAAAACAACTTAACTGCGAACATCTCATTGGATATGGTAAAACGGTTGTACATTTTTCTTTTTTTTTCTATATTTGCTTTGAAAATGGGAGTGAGTTAGTTGTTTAATCTAAATACTTTCAGCATTTATTATATGAGCAGATTTAACAGCAATTGACTGCATCTAAATTTTCTTGTTAAAATTGTGTTTATAGCTTTAGAAAACAATGTAATTTTTAATCTTTTTGCTATGACCAGAAGTTAATAATATGCATTATAAAAAAAAAAACTAAAAAACATCGCATTTAGAAACTATATTTCCGCTTTTCACAACAAATTGCGTGATTCGCTGTCATAGAAAAAGTTTCCATGTTTGTATTAATTTATGTACCGATGCAGATTAAGAGGTGGAGGAAAATAATAGTTTCTATCCAAATTAAATATCTATTACATCCAATACGTTCATGAAAAGATATTTGTAGAAACTGTTTGATTCATTAAAAAGCTTAAGAGGGAACCGTGGCAGTAGGAAAACTTATAGTAGTAACACTGCGTTAGATCAGAAGTATGAGAAACAAAACAATAACGCTTTTTTTCTAATTAAAAATTAAACGAATTACAGGATTATATTGTGCAATTGCAGAATTAATATTACTTTTCTTAATCTATGAACATATTTGTAGTATTGATATGTAGACATCTTTCCCAAACAATTTTAAGCTACAACAATTATTTAAGAACTTTATAATAATACTCTCGTATGAAGTTTAAAAAATAAATTTATATAACTTTTTAGCTTAGTATACAAATAAAATTTAGACAAATTTCTTTACAAAAAATTCAAAATCTTAAAGATTAACACGAATATAATTAGGTCATATATATTTAAATTTTTTAAATAATTTTTCTTTTGAGTTCTGTTTGAAGAAAATGAATGTACCATGTATATTTTGTTTTAAAAATTACATTTAAATTTAGTTACAAAAATTGTGTCGCTGTTATTTAAAAGTTTCAAATTTTTAATACAAAAATTTCAATAATTGAAATTTGTATAGAATTATACTGCATATGTTTTAAGTTTTTTATTTTATTACAGCATTTTCATTTCTTTAAATTTTTTAGTTAATTAGATTTTTCTACTTTTTTTTTGTTTTGTTTTTTCATAGTTATTTTTTATTTCGATGTCATAATAAATAAAATGCGAAATTCAATATCGATGTGTGAAGTCTGTATGTATGTATGTACGTTAAGTAATGCAAAGAAACATTAATTAATATTATAACGTATAATTGGAATAAATATTGAAAAAATTTTATGTGTACTGAAATGTACTGTAATCTAATTTACTAACGTTTGTATCATCAATCAATTATACCGGGCGTTATTCTGTAACGCAAATCTAAAGCAAATACTTTCCAATTGCAATTTATATTAAAGTCAGCTTTGGTGAGAATCTTTCGTGGAATATCAGCTATAATTCGGCGGAAAAATTTGCACAGATTTCAAAACAAAATTTTTTAATCAATGTCGTTAGAATATGTGAGTTCGACTTCTAACTGACAATGTACAAGAATACAAATACAATGCATAGTATATTAATGTTCTGTAAATCGAATTCAAACCCCTTCGAAGGTAAATGAAATACATAACAATTATTTAATATAAATGTACAAGATGAATACATGCAGGAAAAAGCACGAACAGTTCCTTTTCATTTCCTACGAAAACTCCATGCCAGACGAGCCAAATATGCTATAAATGAACGAGTACTAATCGGCAACCATAGCAACCAAATATTATTTTCCAAAATATTTGCTTTTTTTTTAATAAATGTAACATTATATACGAGTCTAGCTAAATTTACAAATTGTATACAATTTAAATTATATTTCAAGCAAATCAGCAATGGCCGATGAAGGTAAGGAGAAATTATGTTTAAATCTGTGCACTGAAGTAATTCTTTTAATAGTTTCTTGGTAATCATGCATTTCACGTTTTACTTCAAAAATATACATGATTCAAATACACGGCGAGATATCACGTGTTAAGATTGAGTGATTAATTAATTGTTAAACCAACGATTACATAACTAAGACATTTCAAGTGATAATAGTTGGGAGTTTTCTCCCAAGGTTTGAGTTTTTAGGAAAGCCTATAGTGTATGCATATGTATATCATGTAGAAAGGCCAACTCACATAATTATGACTTTACAGGAGAAGTTAAAACAATTCAACTATTTTGGGATCTCTAAAATGACGAGTTAGGTCATTTCTACATGAAACTAACAATGTGTCATGTTTGCAATATTTTGATGCCATTATAATATTTTAGAATTGTCATTGGAACGCCAATCGCAAATTAATATCATTTTAAGGATGTTGCGGGAATCGTTAAACAAAATTCGCGTGTCACTGATATTACCGGATGTTTTTGAAAACCTCATTTGTACAAGACGACGATTAAATGGATCCAAATATAAACACTGTGTCGAATTGATAGAGGAATATATAAAAGAAAAGGTAATTCGATATACATACATATGTATATGCCCAAATGTAAGTAGACAGCGTTTATATGTTCATAAGCACATTTTGCGTTTTATATGACGATATTCATATGCACATGAGTATGTACAAGAGACTATTGCATTGCATTTTAACTTCTGTCGATCTAATTTTAGAATATGCAGACAAGCAATATGCCGCCGCATTTAAGTTATCGTTTGATTAAAGTAATTGATTTTTTTCATCAAAATACAAATGTATTGGAGTATTTCAATGATTGGTTAGCTGATTTAAGGCCATCTGATACATCTCTCATAGATGTATTTCAATTGCTTCTTGAGATAACGGAGAAACGATTAAAAAAATCCGCGATATCCGAACTCAATAAAGAGAGGCAAATTCACGAGCTTCATGAACAAAATGAAAAAGTAAAAAGGAAAATTAAAGGTTTGGAGGTCGATACATAAATATATGTATGTATGTATATGAAAATGTATAATATGTTTTGTTTGTTGCGAGTTAATGATCTATAATGCAACAAACAAAGCACTGGTTGTTTAATAAATTGATTGAGACAATAGCTCAAGAAAATTTCATTGAATATAAAGAAAATATGTACACTGATATCAAAAAACTATATTTAATATCTACCAATATTTCTGAATTTAGTTTTCCAAAGTTTGCTTAAAAGTCTGCGCATAAACTTCAAATGGAAGCAAACTGTGGAAGAGGTTTTGATACAAAAATATGAAAAGGATTTGGCTAAATGTAGATACGAAAACAATATAAAGATAAAGCAGGAAATGTAAGAACTTTTCACATAAACACTACAAATGTATCAGATTTGAACATATCTATTCAATATATAGAGTTCGATCTAGTCGTGATATACGACAGATACATGCCTCAAGCACATCCAAACAAAAAGAGCTAGAGGAAGAACTTGAGCGAACCAAAATTATCTATAAACGGTTATTGGATGAAAATCTACAACAAGAAAAGTCTGCTCGGGATGAAAAGTTTGTAACTATTTTTGTAGATATACGTACATATATATGTACGTAGATATACATATGTATGTACATGCTAATGTATTATTTTTTCAATTTTAGAAATAAACTAGTGCATCAGTTGGAATCCCTTATAAAAAAATTTGATAAAACTATGGCTGATAAAATCAAGGAGAACATGTTCCTTCAGCAAGAGTACGAAAAACAAAAGATATCTTTCGACGAGTTTTTGATAGAGTATAACCGAGAAGAGGCTGAATATGATCGCATTGTACGTGTAAAGGAAGAAGAAGAACAACTTCAACACGAACAAGAGATTCTGCTCTTTATGATGAATCGGGCTGCACGAGTAATTCAAAAACAATGGCGGAAATTTAGGCGCGTTAAAAAAAAAGCAGCCAAAAGAAAATCTAAGAAAAAATTGTAAATTTTTATGTTCTAAGCGCGATCGACAGAATCATAATGCTTGCTGTCAAGTTCTTAAATGATTTAAATTTGTCATCAATAGTCAAACTAACAAATTTTCACTCATACCGTAAAGTAAATATTCTCGATAAGCATGTAGATCGTGTTTAGAACTCTTTCAAGGCCTACATGCATATCTTTGGTCTCAATAGCATTTTTCCGAAATTTTTTGTTTTAAGTGATCCATAATTCGCACAACACATACTGAGACACAAAAATAATTGCAGTTTCTGTTACCATGATTATAGATCAACGATACGTAAACATGTACATACATATGTTCATATGTATACAAAACAAAACTAGAATTTGATAATGTAGGAAGATGTTCTCAGTTTTCCCGCTGGGTACATACTGTATGTTCATACACATGGATATGTACATACACACATATATACCTTATTCTAATTCAAACTATTATTCATTGAATAAATTTTCAGAAGTAGACAAAATAAAAAATTATCATTTTTGTTTCGAATGTTTGTCAAAAAACTGTAAAATAAATCTTCTCGCAATTAAACCAAAAAAAGTTTAAATATTTTTTCGCTTATTTTGGAAGTCAAAAATGTCCTTGTTTGAACGCGTATACTAAAACTTGAATATCTACATGTGTACATATAATGCTAAATGTTTAGTGGTAATCGATCAACTTCATATACATACATACATGCAAATGTATAGTGCATGCTTGCATGTACAATAGACTGAAAATTTATCAAAATACAATTTACTAATTTTGAACTCATTTTTTGTGGATTCGAAATCTATGTGCTCTTCTTGGTCCTTGGTTGTTGTATATCCTACATATTGCAGACAGAAGGTAAGAAATTTCATAACGTTCCTAGATAGTGTATTTTTAACTTATGAAGGCATTGTTGCTAAGGACAGTTGACAAGCTCGATTAGCCTCTAAAGCAATCGATTCAAAAGTTGTAATGAAGTTTTGTTTGAAAACGAATGATATAAGTTGGCTCAAAAATAAATTTTTTAAATACCTACTTATCTGACCTAAAGTGCCTTGAAAACGGCAAAAAAATCAATCGAATGGTTGTGTGCGTGCTGTCGAGTTTATTCGGTAAACGCTCAAAAATAGTTGGTTTTTAATAAACATTAGGATACGATGACATCCTACTTAAGGTCTATGTTTGTCAGACTATCTAAATCTGGCAGAAAGTTGGAGCCCAGCAAAGATACTCTTGCCGTAGTCAGAGCAGGCCACTGACCAGATATATTGAAGACTGAAGATACAGAGTCCTGTCTGAACAATCCCCTGTTGACGCGTTAAACTTGGTGGGACCACGTGATAGCCATGAATTAAAAACTTACGACGGGCTAATATAGCTGGCAATTCCGCCCGCAATATGATTAATAGGACATGCCTAGTGTCCCACTATCTCATTAATAGGCATTCGTCATTCGACCGTAGTTATGGATGTACTGTATAAATCACTGTTAGCTTAGCTGTCGGCAATACTATCTTTCAATATCCTACAATAACTCAGACATCTTCCAAAGATTTAGGCTTGCAAGTTACTGGAAGCGCAAATAAAAATCTTACATTCAAGTTCTTCATCTAGAAACCTCCGCCTACAGAACCTTAAGGAAATGGTAGTATTGTCACCGACAACGGAGTGGTATAGCCCACCAAAGAAAGGTTTTTGTATATTCATTGGCTCCTACGCCACATCAGCAAACTTCAATATCATTCTAAAAATAAAGCCGCTCAGGTTATTCGAAAACTTTCAAAAATCTTTTGAGAATTACATAGCGGAAGATATAGCAACTAACATTTCCATCTCATATGAATTTTTTTCCGTGCTATTTGGAATCAGGATATTGATTTTCCACTAAGTCGGTTGCCTGTTTTTATATAACTTAATGACAAGAGATATGTAAATGAGACACGTATAAAATGTTTTAGTGGCACGGGTAAAGCGCAAGATGCTAATAGCGCCTTTTTTTTGCATAGCTGGGAGTTAGAAAGCGGAAGCTAATATAAGTCTGGCAGGTCAGCGAAAATCAAAAGAAAAAATTATCTATCGCTCCCATGTACACTGATGCCATATCTATTTGATTGGAATATGCCTGAAAAATATCTGCTAAATCGTGATATGAAGATTTCTAAGATATATATATATATATATATATATATATATATATATGTATATATATATATATATATATATATATATATATATATGTATATATATATATATATATATATATATGTATATATATATATATATATATATATATATATATATATATATATATATATACAAATATATGTATGCATAGCATATATATTAAAACTATGTCATACACAAGTTTTTTATGTTAATATTAATATGAACTCACTTTTGAAATATGAGAGTAAAAGATATGCTAAATATATTGATCAAGGTATCGGAATTTTTGTCATGTTTTAAAAATACAATGATATGTTTGTTGGTTCATCTGGAATTCTGTGTCGTGTCACCATACAAACATTTAAGTCTGGCAGTACTGTTATTAGATGATTTTTTTTGTTGTTGAAATTTTCCATTAAATTATCTCTTTCATTTCAAACCGACCGTCAAACGAGTCGAGTCCGTTTTGGTGAGCGGTCGTGAGTTAATTAACACGGCTTATCACATTGTTTTGTGAAATTAAAAAAAAATAAAAAAACCAAAAAAAAATTATAAAAATAAAAAATTAACAAAAAAAATTGTAAAAAGTAGCAAAAATCGAAAAAGTGTGAAAACGTAAGTTAGAGCAGAAAATATTCTGAACATACTCTGGTAGATGAAAGTGAAAAAACGTGGTGTGGCATGCTATTAAGAAATGAGTGAAATGAGCAATGGGCGAATAGGATATAATAGACATGTGTTGAAGCGAGAAAGAATTTTTCTCTGGGAAATTCCATAAAGTTCTTTTTGTGGTTAATAAAATTTATTACAAATATTCGTCTTATATTTAAATGTTATAGGTTATTAATTACTATTATGTGTTTTATATAAATTTTTTGTAGTTGAAAAAGAATTCTCCAAATTAAGTACCAAATTGTATTAAACAAGTATACATTTATCTGGCATTCCAATGAAAAAATGGAAACACTCATTTCAGTATTGCCATTGAAATTATATCGGCATAAATTAAAAAACTTACTCATTGCAGTATTGCCATTGTAGTTACATTTGTATTAATTAAAATACTTTGCTTATGTGTATAACAGTACATTACTGAATTTAATGCAAACATTTTTTCTTTGCAGTTTCTTTGGGTTTTTCCTTTGTGTAGATTTTTTATACTTCGTTTCTTGATTCATCAAATTAAAAGGATCACACATTTGTCAGATTTCCTTTTGCTTTTGTGATAAAAAGAAGGCAACTTCAAATAAATTTTTTTTTTTCGTAAAACGATGAACTCTGGTGGACCCAACTATCAAATGGCTTCATTATACGTAGGGGATTTGCATCAGGATATAAATGAAGCTGGACTTTTCGAGAAATTCTCTGATGCTGGTCCAGTTCTATCCATTCGGGTATGTCGTGACGTGATGACACGTCGTTCTCTGGGCTATGCTTATGTTAATTTTCAACAACCTGCTGATGGTAAGTTTTGTAAAGTACATATTTATTACACATATAATATTAATAAATTATAGAAGTTGCTATTGTTATACTTTTGTATATCGTGAAATTTGTAAACGTTGCATATTGTAAGACGATGCGAGTATGCATACACACTGTAGGTTACACCCAACAAACCTCAATTACATATCACTTATACTTGTATATATTAATCAAATGTATCTCTAGCCTTTTCGAGTTTTATAAAAGTTTAATAAAAATAATAGTTGTTCTCATACTTTTTAAGTGGTAGGAGGTATTCAACTTCAGAACTTAATCCCAAGACTTTTGAAAGTAGTACATGAACGTACCGACGGAGAACGTAAATCAGTTGTTTGTCTCCATTTTATTTATCACCTTAATTTTATTTATTTTCTCAAACAAAATTACAGCACTGGTAACTACACAGTACCGACATAGAATTGATACTACCATATATCAAAGGAGACTTTACAGTATCCTCTTTTATCGATTGTTGTATTAAATAAAGTTTCTGAATTTTATGTTACCGAAAGCCAGCCTATAAATCTATATACAGTGAAAACTTGCTAATCCGAATTATTCGTTAATCCGGACATCGTTGGTCATTAAATTGTGTACTCTATAATCCGGATTGATTGCAACTTTATAGTCCGAATTGTGTTAATCTCTATTAATGTTTACTCCAAAAACATTTTTATTTTTTATTAATTTTTTTTTTTGCTGCAACAGCAAACTATTTTACTACTCAAAGTAGTCGCAAGAGTACAACAACATAAAATTACAAAAACCACCGTACATATTTTTTCTGTGAAATTCTAATCTTATGTCAGAAATTTTTTTTTATAATATGGATATTTTGTTCACAATTATTTCCAAAAGTTTAAATACTTTTCGCATAGAACTTTTTTAAAACAATTTCTTTTTGTTACTTAAACAATACACTTTTTCACAAAAATCTTTTCCACAACAATTCTTTTTTGCTACTTTTGTTGAATTAATAATGTTTTTCACAATTTTACAAAATTATGTTTTCAACGGAATAAACAAATGTGGATCGCTACAAAAGTAAAAAAAAATTTGACATACGTTCAGGTAAAAACTAAAAAAAATTTTAGTCAGCTGGGCTCTTGCATATACTTGATATAGATATACTTTCTCAATTCCATGTTTTTCCCCTAAAACGTAGGAAAGTACCCTTCTATTTATGTGGAAAGATATTTTTCTTTGCTTGTTTTATTTAAAACATAAATATAATATATGCGATATGTTTTGAAAGCATATTTAATGCAAAAAAATGTTTTTAAATATTTATTCGGTAATCAGGATATCATGGCCTGCAATTATCCGGATTATAAACTTTTTACTGTATACATACATATATATTCATTCCGTTGACTATATAGATATGAATTAATTTTGTCGTGTATAGAGTTCTTCTTTACATATTTGAACACTATTTTAGTTCGCACTTTTTAAGTTCATTTGTATCTTGAACAGGTTTCACTTTTGATGTATGCGTGTATTTACATACACATATATATGTATGTGTGTATAAATTTATTGTGTATGACTGTAATACAAATGAGGAATACCATATCGTGAAAGTACATTCATACTTGTGCCACATAGCCAGTCAGCAGTTTACGAAATTATTGATCATATTCGAATCTGGACTACACGCAGTTGTTTTGTTTTTTTTTATATATAGTTTTGTGGTTTTTGGTGAAACAATGTTCCACACGTTGACGATATGTATGTATTTGGATTCCAAATACATACATATCGTCAACGTTGGAACTTACGTACCTAAATATGTATAAATGAATAAATAAACATAGGTATATATAATGTGTACATGAGTAGGGTGTAAATAGAAGTATGTATGTATTAATCGGTTTTGAAATGATATGTTCTTTGATATCCTCCGGACCAAGATCACTCGCTGTGAGCAGGCTGGCTTACCATGCATACATGCTCCAGCTCGTCAAACTAACGATCTGTTGGTCAGTATTTTTAGAAAGAATCTTGTATTTGAGCTTTGCGGTGTATGGATTTAGTAACTAAACCGAAGGGAAAATTTAAAACGAGTATTTTGTAAAAGTATAGATTCTCCAGGGTTGTTGAGATACACAGCTTTAAACACCCATATGAAAAGTATGTATTAAAAGGTTGGCAGCACTGGTGATAATTTGATGTGTGTATGGTTTTGTAACATACATTGCAATAGAATTCTTTACGCGGATAGAAATAATATGAACCGAACTTATTTGTTAAACAGGAAGAAAACTACAAGTTTTTTTTTTAATATTTTAAAACACGAACAGTGCGCAAATGCTTTTGTAAAACAAGTTTAACGTTTTCTGAAATTTATTTTCCGAATTCGAACTTCCCATTCACTACTATCAAAAGTGCATTTGTGTCTTCATATGGATATATTTTGGGGTAATATTGTACTATGTACATATGTATATACACATTACTAATGATATTGTATGCACATATGAATGTTTGTCCATGCATACTTGCAAACTAATTACAAGTTTCCAAGGCCATTTGAAATGTTTATAGCATACAGTTTCAATCGTTATATTATATACTCCTTTGTTGGTTAAGAAATTTATAAAATAACTGCGCAATTCAAAAATATTTTGTTTGGTGTTTGTTTATTTTGTATGCTTTTTTTCCTCTACAACTTTCACCTGTTTTATTATTTTTGGGAGGTCATTGGCTATCTCTGGAATGCTAAAATGCTTATTAATGTAAAATGAAAGTGAATCAACTCTGTAGCTTACTGCAAGAAAGACCAGCAAATAAAGCAATTTTCTATCAATTGAGAAAATTTATATAAATATGTATAAGTATATGTATTGGTTTTTCAACCTCTACCCATTGATCGGTTAAATAGAATTATTACTTTAACAGATTAAGATTCATGGTTGCTAGAATAAATCAGCTTGACTTACCGTATCATATGTGCTTTTTCAAAAAAAAATGATAGAAGTAGAAAAGTTACAAATTTGGTCTGTAAGATGAAAACCTTTGTTAGTTTAATTGAAAAATGTATTTATTTCTTGCGAGTTACGCATGTTTATGCATGCATTTCTTCGCTCTTACATCAAATCGTCGGTAGAATTTAAAAAAATTCTGTAATTAATTTCAGAAGTATAAAAGTTTCAGTTTAATCAGAGACCTTGTTAAAAATTTTAAAAGAAATATATATAATATATTTTTTTGCAACTTCTACCCATTGATCGGTTACATACAATTCTCTTGTTTAACAGATTAAGATTCATGGTTGCTAGAATAAATCAGCTTGACTTACCATATCATTTATGCTTTTTCTAAAAAATGATAGAAGTAGAAAAGTTACAATTTTGTTCTGTAAGATGAAAACGTATGTTAGTTAGTTTAATTAAAAAATTATTTCCTTATTGCCAGTTACGCATGTTTATGCATGCATTTCTTGCTCTTGCATCAAATCGTCGGTAGAACTCCAAAAATTCTGTAATTAATTTCAGAAGTATAAAAGTTTCAGTTTAATCAGAGACCTTGTTAAAAATTTTAAAAGAAATATATATAATATATTTTTTTGCAACTTCTACCCATTGATCGGTTACATACAATTCTCTTGTTTAACAGATTAAGATTCATGGTTGCTAGAATAAATCAGCTTGACTTACCATATCATTTATGCTTTTTCTAAAAAATGATAGAAGTAGAAAAGTTACAATTTTGTTCTGTAAGATGAAAACGTATGTTAGTTAGTTTAATTAAAAAATTATTTCCTTATTGCCAGTTACGCATGTTTATGCATGCATTTCTTGCTCTTGCATCAAATCGTCGGTAGAACTCAAAAAATTCTGTAATTAATTTCAGAAGTATAAAAGTTTCAGTTTATTCAGAGACCTTGTTAAAAATTTTAAAAGAAATATATATAATATTTTTTTGCAACTTCTACCCATTGATCGGTTACATACAATTCTCTTGTTTAACAGATTAAGATTCATGGTTGCTAGAATAAATCAGCTTGACTTACCATATCATTTATGCTTTTTCTAAGAAATGATAGAAGTAGAAAAGTTACAGTTTATTGCTGTATTCACAAAAATTAATGTGTGCTTTAACGTACAAATTTCATAGAAAATTTGTTTTAAAGTATTGATTAAGTCTACTTTATTTTTTTGTGAATACTGCCGTTAATCTGCAAGATGAAAACGTATGTTAGTTTAATTAAAAAATTGATTTCCTTCTTGCCAGTTACGCATGTTTATGCATGCATTTCTTGCTCTTGCATCAAATCGTCGGTAGAACTCAAAAAATTCTGTAATTAATTTCAGAAGTATAAAAGTTTCAGTTTATTCAGAGACCTTGTTAAAAATTTTAAAAGAAATATATATAATTACCCTTATCGTGTTTGGCGGTTTTCGCCTTCAAATTCGCCAATTTGTAATAGCTTAAAGACAAAAAACTAAATTTTTCTTTAATCTATTACAAATTGTCGAATTTGAAGGCGAGAAACGACAACCACGATAAGGCTTAATATTTTTTTGCAACTTCTACCCATTGATCGGTTACATACAATTCTCTTGTTTAACAGATTAAGATTCATGGTTGCTAGAATAAATCAGCTTGACTTACCATATCATTTATGCTTTTTCTAAGAAATGATAGAAGTAGAAAAGTTACAGTTTATTGCTGTATTCACAAAAATTAATGTGTGCTTTAAAGTACAAATTTCATAGAAAATTTGTTTTAAAATATTGATTAAGTCTACTTTATTTTTTTGTGAATACTGCCGTTAATCTGCAAGATGTAAACGTATGTTAGTTTAGTTAAAAAATTGATTTCCTTCTTGCCAGTTACGCATGTTTATGCATGCATTTCTTGCTCTTGCATCAAATCGTCGGTAGAACTCAAAAAATTCTGTAATTAATTTCAGAAGTATAAAAGTTTCAGTTTATTCAGAGACCTTGTTAAAAATTTTAAAAGAAATATATATAATATTTTTTTGCAACTTCTACCCATTGATCGGTTACATACAATTCTCTTGTTTAACAGATTAAGATTCATGGTTGCTAGAATAAATCAGCTTGACTTACCATATCATTTATGCTTTTTCTAAGAAATGATAGAAGTAGAAAAGTTACAGTTTATTGCTGTATTCACAAAAATTAATGTGTGCTTTAAAGTACAAATTTCATAGAAAATTTGTTTTAAAATATTGATTAAGTCTACTTTATTTTTTTGTGAATACTGCCGTTAATCTGCAAGATGAAAACGTATGTTAGTTTAGTTAAAAAATTGATTTCCTTCTTGCCAGTTACGCATGTTTATGCATGCATTTCTTGCTCTTGCATCAAATCGTCGGTAGAACTCAAAAAAATCTGTAATTAATTTCAGAAGTATAAAAGTTTCAGTTTATTCAGAGACCTTGTTAAAAATTTTAAAAGAAATATATATAATATTTTTTTGCAACTTCTACCCATTGATCGGTTACACACAATTCTCTTGTTTAACAGATTAAGATTCATGGTTGCTAGAATAAATCAGCTTGACTTACCATATCATTTATGCTTTTTCTAAAAAATGATAGAAGTAGAAAAGTTACAATTTTGTTCTGTAAGATGAAAACGTATGTTAGTTAGTTTAATTAAAAAATTATTTCCTTATTGCCAGTTACGCATGTTTATGCATGCATTTCTTGCTCTTGCATCAAATCGTCGGTAGAACTCAAAAAATTCTGTAATTAATTTCAGAAGTATAAAAGTTTCAGTTTAATCAGAGACCTTGTTAAAAATTTGAGAAGAAATATATATACATAATATTTTTTTGCAACTTCTACCCATTGATCGGTTACATACAATTCTCTTGTTTAACAGATTAAGATTCATGGTTGCTAGAATAAATCAGCTTGACTTACCATATCATTTATGCTTTTTCTAAAAAATGATAGAAGTAGAAAAGTTACAATTTTGTTCTGTAAGATGAAAACGTATGTTAGTTTAATTAAAAAATTGATTTCCTTCTTGCCAGTTATGCATGTTTATGCATGCATTTCTTGCTCTTGCATCAAATCGTCGGTAGAACTCAAAAAATTCTGTAATTAATTTCAGAAGTATAAAAGTTTCAGTTTAATCAGAGACCTTGTTAAAAATTTTAAAAGAAATATATATAATATATATTTTTGCAACTTCTACTCATTGATCGGTTACATACAATTCTCTTCTTTAACAGATTAAGATTCATGGTTGCCTAGAATAAATCAGCTTGACTTACCATACCATTTATGCTTTTTCTAAGAAATGATAGAAGTAGAAAAGTTACAGTTTATTGCTGTATTCACAAAAATTAATGTGCTTTAAAGTACAAATTTCATAGAAAATTTGTTTTAAAGTATTAATCAAGTCTACTTTATTTTTTTGTGAATACTGCCGTTAATCTGCAAGATGAAAACGTATGTTAGTTTAATTAAAAAATGTATTTATTTCTTGCGAGTTACGCATGTTTATGCATGCATTTCTTCGCTCTTACATCATATCGTCAGTAGAATTTAAAAAAATTCTGTAATTGATTTTCAGAAATATAAGAGTTCCAGTTTAATACGAGATCTTGTCAAAAATTTTATAACAAATTATCATTTTTTGTTTCGCAACTTCTACCCATTGATCGGTTACATACAATTCTCTTGTTTAACAGATTAAGATTCATGGTTGCTAGAATAAATTAGCTTGACTTACCATATCATTTATGCTTTTTCTAAAAAATGATAGAAGTAGAAAAGTTACAATTTTGTTCTGTAAGATGAAAACGTATGTTAGTTTAATTAAAAAATTGATTTCCTTCTTGCCACTTATGCATGTTTATGCATGCATTTCTTGCTCTTGCATCAAATCGTCGGTAGAACTCAAAAAATTCTGTAATTAATTTCAGAAGTATAAAAGTTTCAGTTTAATCAGAGACCTTGTTAAAAATTTTAAAAGAAATATATATAATATATTTTTTTGCAACTTCTACCCATTGATCGGTTACATACAATTCTCTTGTTTAACAGATTAAGATTCATGGTTGCTAGAATAAATTAGCTTGACTTACCATATCATTTATGCTTTTTCTAAAAAATGATAGAAGTAGAAAAGTTACAATTTTGTTCTGTAAGATGAAAACGTATGTTAGTTTAATTAAAAAATTGATTTCCTTCTTGCCAGTTATGCATGTTTATGCATGCATTTCTTGCTCTTGCATCAAATCGTCGGTAGAACTCAAAAAATTCTGTAATTAATTTCAGAAGTATAAAAGTTTCAGTTTATTCAGAGACCTTGTTAAAAATTTTAAAAGAAATATATATAATATTTTTTTGCAACTTCTACCCATTGATCGGTTACATACAATTCTCTTGTTTAACAGATTAAGATTCATGGTTGCTAGAATAAATCAGCTTGACTTACCATATCATTTGTGCTTTTTGTAAAAAATGATAGAAGTAGAAAAGTTACAGTTTAACCCGTGAAATTTAGATTAAATATTGTATGGTGTGCAACAAATGGATGGGTGTTTAAGAAAGAGAAATTAATTGATTTTCAGATTTATTGGGACATTTTATCAACGGTAGTAGCAAATAACACTAATTAGGCTGGTTTTTATGGGCGTTATAAATTTATCAATTTTCTTTCTATTTATTGCAAATATTTTTTATTTAGAAATCAGCAATAGCTTTATTTTACTGAATTTGTATTATATATTTTAAATTGTGTGTAAAATGAAATTTATTTTAAATGTTATTCTTTAAGCCGAACGTGCTTTGGATACAATGAACTTTGACTTAATTGGCGATAAACCCATTCGCATTATGTGGTCCCAACGAGATCCTTCATTGCGTCGTTCTGGCATTGGTAACGTGTTCATAAAAAACTTGGATAAGAGCATTGATAATAAAGCTATTTATGATACTTTCTCGGCATTTGGCAATATTTTGAGTTGCAAAGTTGCCACTGATGATAAGGGACAATCTAAAGGTTACGGATTTGTACATTTCGAAACTGAAGAAGCTGCAAATAAAGCTATTGCCAAAGTAAATGGTATGTTATTGAACGGCAAGAAAGTTTACGTTGGTAAATTTATTCCACGTAAGGAACGCGAGAAGGAACTCGGCGAAAAGGCTAAATTGTTCACTAACGTCTATGTTAAAAATTTCCTCGACGACATTAACGATGAAAAGTTGAAAGAAATGTTTGAGCCATATGGTAAAATTACCAGCTACAAAGTCATGACTAAGGACGACGGCAAAAGCAAATGTTTCGGTTTTGTTGCCTTTGAGACTACTGAAGCTGCCGAGGCTGCTGTCGAAGCCCTTAATGGCAAGGACATGGGTGAAGGTAAGACCTTGTATGTAGCTCGCGCCCAAAAGAAGGCAGAGCGTCAACAAGAACTTAAACGTAAGTTCGAAGAATTGAAAAAGAAACGTCAAGATTCAGCCTATGGTGTCAATTTATATGTTAAAAATCTCGACGACACTATCGATGATGAACGCTTACGCAAAGAATTTTGTTTGTATGGTACCATCACATCCGCGAAGGTTATGACCGATGAAGAAGGCCGCTCTAAAGGCTTTGGTTTCGTATGTTTTGTTGCTCCAAACGAAGCCACTTGTGCTGTCACCGAGTTAAACGGCCGTGTGCTGGGCTCGAAACCTTTGTATGTAGCCTTGGCTCAACGCAAAGAAGCTCGTAAAGCTCATTTGGCATCCCAGTACATGCGTCACATGGGCGGTATGCGTATGCAACAGCTTGGTCAAATATTCCCACATAATGCTGCTGGTGGCTTCTTTGTTCCCACTATGACGCCCGGCCAACGTTTCCTGAGTCCACAAGTGCCTACACAAATGCGTAATACTCCACGCTGGGCTACACATGTGCCTCGTCCAGTTGGAGGAGCTCAAGCCGGTGCCGCTCCTGCTGCCGGAGGTTTCCAAAATGCTGCTATGGCTCCTGCTGGAACTGCTCAGTACCGTCCACAAGCTGCTGGAGGTCCTCGTGGCCAACCTCAAGCTGTTCAGGGTGCACATGCTGCTGCTGCCAACACCATTCGCAACACTGGTGCTCGTGCAATCACTGGTCAACAAACGATTCCAGCAGCAAATATTGCTTTGGCTGGTCCACCTTTGGCAGCTGGTGCTGCTCAACAGCGTGCTGCCAATTACAAATACAACACAAATGTACGCAATCCAACAGTTCAACAGGTTCCAGCACCTCAACCTGTCGCACAAATGCATCAAAAAGGTAAGATTTTTAGAGCAATATTTTGTCACAAATTCTAATCTTCTCTTGTCGTTTGACTTCATTTAAGGACCCGAAAAGCTTTTAGCTTCTTTGTTGGCAAATGCAACACCGCAAGAACAGAAACAAATTTTGGGCGAACGCTTGTATCCAATGATTGAACGTATGCATGCATCGTTGGCTGGTAAGATCACTGGCATGTTGCTCGAAATTGAGAACTCCGAACTCCTGCACATGATCGAAGATCATGATGCCCTTAAAGCCAAAGTTGAGGAAGCCTTTGCTGTCTTGCAAGTTCACAATGTTCGTGAAAATGTGCCTACCAATTAAACAAAGGGAAAACTTGAAGGAAACCAAAAAAAGAATATATATAAAAACAACTACAGCCAACAAAATAATAAAACAAAAAGTTTAGTAGCAAAACTCTTATAACAAAAAAAAAAAAACTTAGCAAGAAAGCTCAGCAAAATTTTACACCTATTTTTGCAATTTTCTTTACATTCAATTATCCTCCATATTTAAAATATTTTCTTTTTTTTCAGTTTAATATTCTATCTATTAACTAGAAATCCAAAACAAGTTTCTCAAGAATTCCAAATAAATTCTTATTCTCAGAAGGAATAAGTAATGGTCATGACGCTACCGCCACTTAATTTAATTACTATTTTTTTTTACTGTACCCTAAATTTTCAATACAGATATTAATTAATTTTCATATTCATTAATAAATTTTTATTTGTCCATTTACTTGCTGAGTTTTAACAAAACATATATCGATCTTTTGTTTTTATCCCTTCAACATCATTGATAAATTTTTTAAACAAAAAAAAAAATGCGAAAAAAATGAAAAAAAATCGAAAAAATAAAAACTAAAAAATTGAAAACAAAGTAATGAAAAAAACCAACCCAGAATGTTATGAAAACGATTGTTTGCTACTTGAAACAAAACTTTAAAAATGTATTAAAAAAAAAAACAAAATAAAAAAAAAAATCGTAAAATTTTATTAAAAAAAAATTATAAAAAGTAACAACCTCAGAAGGTTAAAATAAAATTAAAAAAACATTCTTCAAAAAATACAAATAAAAATCAGCAAAAGAAAAATTTCAAAATAATGAGAAAAAAAGTTACAACCAGAACCCTTTTGGAAACGAAAAAAATATTGATGCTTTTTCTAAAACACCACAACTGAATACAACCATCCGCATTATTTTTCTATTAGCTTTTTCTTCTAATGTTAAAGTTTATCGTCACCTTGAAATGTTTTATTTACCAATTTGTGTGTCTGGAGTATATCGCATTTCTTTTCCAAACAATTTACATTTAACAAATGTTCAAAAATAAAACAAAGAATTGGAATTTTGCTTTCACGACTTTAACATATTATTTAGACAACTTAATTACTTCTTTAATTTTTATTATATTTGAACTACAATTTTTAATTTTGGTATATTAAAATGTTTAATTATCTTACAATAAATATACTTATGCTATATATACATAAATGCTATAAGAAGAATTATCTGAAATATTTATAAATTCTATATATTATAAATGCATTAAAGTCCTATTGAAGACACACATTTTTAATAAAATAAAAATACATAAAATTCCACTTCGGCAAAAGTTAATATTTTTATTTATCTCAGGGGGTTAAGTTAGTTAATTCGATATAAAGGCGAATCAACACTACATTTTCAGTGACTGAAATTTTCAAAAATTATGGAGATTTTATTAGAAATAGACAAGTTTTGGGTAAAATTGTGTTACAACTAAAAATTTCATTTTTGCAAAAAAAAATTTTTCAAACGCTTGTGGTCGTGGATGAGCGAATCAATTATTTAGTTGTAACACATTTTTTCCCAAAACGTTTTGTTTCCAATAAATTTATGTTGAAAGGAATTTCAAGGGAAAGAAGCTTCTGAAAAACCATAATTCGCATGCATTTAAAGAAAAAAAAAATTTTTTTATGAAATTGCTAGTGTGAGTTCATTTAAAAACTTGTTTTTTATTTTAAGTTATATTATTGAGCTTGAGGCTTATTTTTATAAAATAATAACTTCAAATAGCTAATTATTATTTTATAAAAATAAGCCTCAAGCTCAATAATATTACTTAAAATAAAAAATTAAAACAAAATATTTTTAATACTGTATTTTCTGCGTAACGCAGTCACAAATTGCCCAACACATGTTTGTTGCATGGCCAGTATGAATGTATAGGCCCATTTGAGGAGGATAGACCAAAAGGTGAGAATATAAGTGAATTTTAAAAATTATTTTATTGTAGAAAGCAAAATAAGGTTGCGTATAAAATTGCATTAATTGGTTGACAACTGTCAACTTCGCTATGAGACACATGCAATAATTAAATACGATTTAGTACTCAGTACTCGAAAAAGTAACGAGCTATTATTTATATGCATGTGACACACCCTGTTTCAGTACTCATATGCAGTGCAGTTATATTAACTTTGCTATTCTTAAAAGAAATTAAGGTACACTCATATACATATATTTGTACACATATTTAATATTTTAATAGATTTATTCTGAAAGTTATTGTTATATTTTATAAATTAATTTTAGGACTGTAAATTTAATCAATAGAATGATTATTTCACGATTTTCACAACTAAAAGCTGCAGTATCGATTGAAACTCTTTCATCAATAAAACACTTTGGTCGTCGCACTGTCAGCGAGACTCAAAGACGTAATGCTACACATTTCCGTAGTGGTGCCCTGAAACCCAAGCCTGAAGAAATGCCTTTTGGCATGATGGGTGTTTTGTGCGCCGTAGTACCTGCTCTTTTTATTGGTGCGGCCATAAGTAAAAGTGTAGCGAACTTCTTAGAAGAGAATGATTTGTTTGTGCCTGAGGATGACGATGATGATGAGATCTAAATTTTGGAAACAAATTAGACCTTTCGAATTACCAATATTAAAGCACAAACTTCTTAACACAGCACAAACCTAGTCATATTGTTATATATTGAATTATAAGAAAAAGTTTTAACGATAAATTTGTTAATAATAAATAAAATTAAAGATGAGAATTACAAAATCGCTTGAGACGTAGTTTGTTCCTTACATTTTTACCTTTAAATACTGCTTGCATGTACATATGTACATATTCGCTATTTTAAACTTAGTACTTTCAATAGAATTATTAAAATATACCTATTTATTGATTAAAGTGGTGTGAAGATAGCGGAATAGAAAAAAATTATGTTTTTTAATCTATCACATATGTATTATAAAAGTTTAAGTTTGAATATTCCTTCTAACACACAGACAATTTGGTAAATTTATTAAAGAAAAGGAAAATTTCATTCCTTGATTTTCGTCAAGTCGATTATCAGATTTTTGGAAATTAATTAATGGTTAGTGAGATTTACAAATTGCGTAATCCATTTTTTCAGTAGAAATTTTCAACTAGATGAGAATGTCCACATTTCTATTTACTTTCCCACAAACAATTTCTAATATGACTTAAGGCTATTATTAATTTATATTAGACGTGCATAGAAAAACTCCATCCCAATCGAAGCAATTTGTTTCTATTCGCTTAGTTGCAATCAATATTACGCATTCTCAAGTATATGTAATACAGAAAAAATAAAGTGATGCATAGCAACTTGGTCTTTATATTACAATGTATGTACGTATGTAGCACTGCGGTGGTTGATACGCATGGGAAAATAAGTATATCCATGACAGTTTCTAATCCAATGTATACCTTTATCTGCACAGTTAGGTCTGTTTTTGTAAATTAAATAAAAGTAATCGTTTGGGATTTTATATTTAAACAAAAACAAATTTGAGTCTCTTATTGTTGTTTCAATACAAATATCTACCCAGACGAAAATTTTTATTTAATGTTCAAAATCATCCAGTTATTACCATGGTGATTACTGCCTTATTTTGTATATAAAATAGATATTCTCTTCTGGGGGTTGTTGTCTGTTGAGAGCACAATAAAAAAACTCAAATTTGTTATTGCTTTCAATATAAAAAGCCCAAAACAACATTTTAATTTTGTTTAAAAAAGCAGACAGGATTCAGAGAATATTATATTGTTAATTCAATTATCCTGCAATGAACAAATTTTTAATAATAGTCCGTTTAAAGTTTGTTATTTATTTTGATCGCCATTTAATGTATGTATTTTCTATTTGATAACTTGTATTGGAATTTTTCTGCATGTTTATATGCGTATGTATATTTGGTTATATGTATATTAATAATTAATTAATAATTATTGTGCAAGTTACATGTATATATATATATATATATATATATATATATATATATATATATATATATATGTATATATATTGCCAATTTATTTAACTTCAAAAATATGCATTCATATGAAAATAACCTACATTATGTACCCTTTTCATTTAGCAATATTATATCATTTTTGTTCTAAAAAATATATAACTACATATTTACTATTCATTGCTTGCTTCCATACCATTTGCAAATTAAATTTTGCTATAATTAAAATCAAAGGAACTTGCACATTAGGTTTAATTACGATCAACTCAAAGAATTAATTCGCGCTATATTAGTAAATAATCTAATTTATTTTAAATTTCTATATTATTTAAAAATTACACAAATTAAGTTTAAACACATGACTAGACAGCGATTATATAATTTAAAAAGAATGTTAACAAAAATCCTTAATTGAAACGAAATAATTTCCAGAAGATGGTTCATTAAAATAAGTTAACATTAATAGTAGCTACGAAAAATGTAAAGCAATATTAAACTTTTATAGACTTTAACACTTTTTTTGTACGTTAAAAGCTTAAACTATTTGTAAAAAATGCTATGTTTTCAGTTTAGATGAATTTGCCAGTAAATTAGTTTCTACTTTGTAAAAACTTGGCTACAATAAGAAAAATAAATGTACTTGTTAAGAAAATGCTGCCAGGCAGTGAGAGTCTTAAAGGAAGATTTGCGTCACGTTCTCGCTGGGCGAATAAAGCTAAATCAGATTCGAAACTCTCATAATTATCCCAGGTCAAACATTTTCTAATACTGTACTCCCAGCGCTTATATAAAAGATCACGCCCTGAAAGAAAAGAATATGTAGAACTTCCACGACAAAATTCTTATCTTAAACTTACGATTGGGTGTGGTAGTTGGACTAAAAGCATCTGATGGTGGCATAAATGCAATTTGTGCATATGTCTCAGTAAGCACGTCCATAGTTATTCCTGCTGCAATCATAGCACCCAGACCACTAGGTGATGTTGTTTGGGGTCTTTCCAATATAATGCCCACAATATCGGCTATAAATTGGATAAATGTACTATTTTCAGAATAATCCCCTCCAAATATAAGACGTTCCGTTATATTTGTCCATTTCCAATTTTTTGTGTCACTTTTGAAAGCTTCTAAAATTTCATGGATTTGAAATCCAGTCGCTTCAAATGCTGCTTGGGAAACATTTTCTGCGGTGGTCTGGCTGGTTAAGCCTAATATTGTGCTAAACATGTACAAATTGAAATCAATTAAATTTTCGAACTATTGACAATTGAACGTAAGATAAAGGCGTGTTAATTTACCTTCTAGCATCATAACGCCAATAGGGTGCATATAACCCATGAAAAGCAGGTACAAATGTTACTTCACATCTTTTTGCGGCTACTCCGAATTCTGTATTTAACATACTCGACGAACACGACGATGAAATCATTGAGCTCTCACCCAAGAATGTATTTAATACTTCAACAACATTATCGTTAGAGTTGATTTCAGTATTGATGCGTAAGCCATCTTTTAACCAGTTCACCGTTGACCCGGCGTTGCTTATTGCACCTTCCAGTGCAAAATTAGTTTTTGCTTTTGGGCCCAACTTATATGAAATTATAGACAGTAAGCCATTATCAGATTCGACAAACTCTTGCCCAGTATTAAGTAGAACAAAACAACTTTCGTCAATGGAACAGCTATTTTGACCGGGCTTTAACGATAGCTGTCCTAGCAATGCTGCTGGCTGGTCTCCTATACACTGAGCAATAAAAATGAGAGCAATATATCAATTATTTATTGAATACAAATGTAATTTACACTGGCTATTGGTACATTGTTCAAAGGCCCCTCAATAATGTAACCATATATTTCGGAATTGGAGCGTATTCTTGGCAGGATATTTAACGGTATTTTATAAAATTTGCAAATATTTTTATCCCACTGCAGTGTGTTTACATTCATCAAGCCGGTATACTGAGCATTAGTTACATCTGTCGCATGAACTCCACAAGTTTCGGAGCCAGTAAAGTTCTGCAAATAGAACGAAATTCATTTGAAAGCATCCCTTAAAACACTAACAGGACTATTTCAGCCAAAACAGAGAACGTACATTAATAAACTTTTTTTGGTTTGGTATAGTTTTTCATATATAAATCGATAGAAAATAATGCATACCCATAACAGCCATGATTCAATAGTACCAAAACATAGAGTTTCCCTTTCTAGAGAGTCGCGAACAGAAGAATTATTTTCCATTAACCATTTTATCTTTAATGCACTAAAGCATGTGCTTAGTGGTAAGCCGGTATGACATCTTAGATAATTCACATTCCTTTTAACGTTTCTAAGCAATGTTTTTAATAGAGATGTACATCGGCAATCTGTCCAACCTTTCATCCAAAACAAAAAAAAAGGGTTTAGACATGACTGTTTTGCTTTTAAAAATCAATTACCCACCAATAGCGTTATGCAAAGCCAAGCCAGTTTCCTTGTCCCACAGCACGGTCGTGCCTCGCATATTGCAAATACCAACGGCTATGATGTCATGGGGGCTTATTTCTAATATTACAAGATTTTTATACGCAACCTTTAAAACATAAAAAGAGGAAAATTACATACAACAACAATATGATAGTTAAAAAACATATTACTTCAATGCACTCCACAGTATTTCTCCATATTTCGTTTGGATCGTATTCACACCATCCGGCATTATGAACAATTTGTTTGATTTTCAATTCATGTGATGTTAAAACTTCAGCATTTTTCGTGGAATATATCTAAAAGTGAGCATTAATTTTGAAGTCTCACCAATAGGAGCGGAAAATACTTACCATGAATTTGCAATGTGTGTTACTAACGTGTACGACACCAATTAAGGGCCCAAAATTTCCGTAATCAGACATATTAGAGCTTGTTTGTTTTTATATAAAGTGCGTTATCACAAGAAATAAAACGGCAGACAAGTTTCACGGGTTAAGAGCAGCAAAACTTTTTTCGACACATTTACTCTTCCTAATTGTGGCTTTTCAGCATCGATTGCGTAAAAGCTGAAGAGTATATATTTTTTTAGTTGTTTGTGCGCGTTTTTTTTTTTTTGGTTTCGTCTGTTCTTCTTTTTGTTTTGCTTTTAAAAATTCTTTACAGCTGACTAATTTTTTTGTGGAAATAGGGCTACCAAGCTAACAAAATGAAATGTTTAGAATGATGATTGAAAGAGAACAAGAGTACTAAGGACATAATCGTATAGCCGTCACAAAATGTAGGCGTTATAGACAAGAGCGATGAATGTTATATACTGTTATATTGTAGACGACTTCGAACAACACTACTCAATGTTCTGTCGTTTCTAAAGCGATTTGCTAATATTTTTTTAATATATTCCATTACATCACTGTTTACAAATTGATTTTTATATTCTTGCTGTACATGTACAAAATATATGGTTTGGCAACATGAAAAGAGCTACACCCGACTACCCCTTTTCGAAAACTGGATGCTGCAAATGGTAGGTCGGAGGAGGCGCAATGAAACATATGTTTTCAACTTAAACCTTTTTAAATTGTTTAATATTCAAATGACTTTAAAAAAACACTTGTTCCTCTTTTTAATTATTTATTCTTCTTTTGGTGAAAACATACATAAATATTTCCTAATACAAGCATTTTCTTATTTTGTGGTTGAAATTTATTCTAAACTTGAAAATTATTTTTCTTTTTTTATTATATAATATACATACAAATAAATTCAATTCATTAGGTTAAAAAACTTAAAAGGTTGGTTTTGATGAAAAATAAGTGATGTAAATAATATTGTGTAAAAAATAAATAAATTAAACGTTTATGTATGGCAGCGAAATAATTTTTAAACTATATATTTTCCTCTTTTTCGATTTTAATAATATCTAATATTTTTAAGCTGAAGGGTTTTTTATATATACATAAAATGGTGTTTATTTTTATATAAAAAATAAAACACCTTGAAGTTAAAAATATAAGATATTAATAAAAATTTCAAACATATTAAACATATCAAATAATATTTGCATTCTTTCCAATCAGTTCTATAGGGTTTAATCAGAAATATTAAGAAAATTACCAATAATTAAATGCTTATTTCAAAATGTTTACTTCAACCCTAAAAACAGACTCACGAGACAAAAAGAAATATGATTTGGGTATAAACATATATATATATATTAGTGTCTTAGCTATGTAGAATAATACAAATTAACATTCAAGTACTCAAATAATCTTATGTATTATAATTAATTATTAATTTTCATACAACCAAAATTAGTGTTACTTTGGTTATATTTTGTTTAATTTTAAAATACATTTAGCCTTATCATAAGTAAAATTTCACTTTGAAATTTCCAAATCTGGAATTCCTATATTTTCACACGTAGAATTCATGATAAGAAGACTAATTAAATATCCCTATACTGGATATATACAACAAAAGATACACTTTTGTTTACATTTGAGTTGTTTTGTAGATCGATAATTTTATTTCCTTAACACAATTGAACATATAAATCAGCAATAATATTACTTAGAAAATTTCTAAGAATATTGTAAGCTTATGACATAACAGTTCGCATTTTACTAAAAAATGTCAAGTAAAAATTAATAATAAAAATGGGCTAAGAGAGAACATTAAACTTATATGAATTTAATTTGCTGAGGAAATAAGCAACTAATATATCCTTAAAATATTTTATTTTTTTTCTAATTTTTCCACATAATTTCATAATAAACAAACTATCAAAAGATGTATTGCAAAGTTTGAAAATAATTGTTTTTTTTATATTAAGAAATATAAAACTGAATATGGCACATAACTGAAATTGTTCTGTTTTCAAACAAAACTTAATTTGAGATAACGGTATGTTCCGAATTAAAAAAAATATTACAATTTAGTTACATTTTTAATGTTGTATGATCTCCAACAAAATTTCATTTTAATAAGATATTTATTACACACACAATTTTTTAGTTATTAAAATAATGGTGTCGTATATCCCTAAGAAATACTTTACATCGTTTAAAGATTTTGAATTTTATAACTTTTCCTAGGATTCAAATTTCTTTTCGCAAGGAAATTATTTAATATTTCATTACACTTGTTGATTTCATCAAACACGACTGTAAAAAACTTAAAATTCTTTTATGAAATTTTTTATTTGACACATTGTTGTCACAATACTATTATATATAAATGAAATTTATTTGTTGGTGGTTAAGCAATGTCTATATGCATTTCATTCTCAGATGGTTTTCGGAAGTATATGCATAAGATAAGAGGTTTTTAACTTTTCAAAACTGTGGTTAAAGTCTACTGACGATTTGGTAAAGCACCAATGAAATGCATATAGACATTGCTTAACCACCAACAAATAAATTTCATTAAAATTCTTTTAATTGAAAATAAAAAAAAAGTCAATAAATAAACAAATAGTCTTCAAATAAGTACTTAGTTATAAGTTTGTAAAACATATAATATTAGATATGGTATTGACTGAGTTTTCGGTTACAATAATTCATGCTTAAGTAAACGAAATTTCTTCTTATTTTTGTCTGAACCAGAATGAAAGAAAAACTAATGAAATCAAAGCAAAGTAACTGAAATATATTATCTAATAAGCATTTACATATATGCTGTAAAATGCATATATGTATTTATATTCCAAATTGCTATTAATAGGAATTATTTGTTTTGTGACCTACAAACAAACTTAAACGTAAGTATTATTATTTTATTAAACAACAAAATCTAAATTATGAAAACTTACATAAAAATAAACATAAAAGAAGTTCTAAGCTTTGATACTTAATACAAATGTATGTATGTAAACTAAAAATTATTTCCCCATAAGAAGTGCTTCAATGGTGTAGATAATTATTTCTGCAAACAAACAAAATATTAATATATTAATATTTCTGTGTTTCAATTTTCAATAGGCAAGAAAAAAGTATCAAAACAAGTTTAGCATACTCTTTAATGCGATGCGAATGGAAATCTGAACGTATTTAGATGCTCTTTACATTGAAATGCGAAAGCACTTCGTTTCGCAAACACTTTGTGTGTATTGCACACACAAGTATGAATATTAAAAATCCAGTGAAGTACTCGAACGTATTTTGTTCACAACTATTACAATATTAGTGTTAAAAACACAACCACAAAAAGAATGTATCGTTGTTGGCCTTGTGTGCTAACTAATGTACAGTATTTATGTGAGCATTGATGGTAGATATGTAAAGTAAAAGCCAAATTAAATAATTTTTACATGAAAATAAAGCCATCAAAAATGTGTTTTTTTTTCTAAAATGGAGTAAAACTCAATCTTTAATTTAAAAACGTTAAGTATGATTTATAACTTACTACTTATCCATCAATATGTATAAAGGTAAAATCATCAAAAGATTGTCTTTAGAACTTTTCATTTTTATTTGAATTGCGGTTCACGTCCGCTTGATCTTGTTCGCCAGGTCATAAGTCAGGAAAACGGCTGGAATCTTCAACATAGTGTTTAGGTATTTCAAAAAGCGACGGTGAGATATTGTCACGAAATTCAAACTTCTGAAAAGTTATCTTGGCTGTTACAGTATGCAAAACGGGTATTTCAACTTTCACCGGAAAACCGGGAGGCAGTTTTAGTGCAACAAATTCACGCAATTTGCTAATGTGTTTTAATGGACCAATGACTTCTAATATATTCAATAGCATCTCAACATTAAGTGGAAACTCTTTACTCATGGCAACGGTGGCTTTTAAAGATTTATTAGATTGTTTATGGACGGGCACACGCCCCAGGGGAGGACATTTACCAGCCACCGCATTGATATATTGCTCCCAAGTGATGGAAGGTTTAGGTGGCGGCGGAAGAGAAGATCTTCTATTGATTTCTACAGAACCGTTTGTCGATCCTGCATCTGTAGAATTGCTGTTACTGTTGGTAAGACTCGAACGTCGTCCTTGTGACATGGTTGCCAACATAGCTTTATTTTTTTGTATGTCATCTTGTGACAGATGTTCCCTACGTTTACGTTGTTTAAGTACTAGTCCATGTATGGCGTACAGTTCAGATTGATACTGACCACCCACAACTTCCTTGCGGTCTTCACGAAAAATCCACCCAGATTGAGCACGTGCAAATTGTATACTTTTGGTTGACATATGAGCTGCTAAAATGTCGCTCGACATCAATATGTCCACTTCATCTTCGATGTCCGAATCTTCATAGTGTAAATGTTTGTAACATTGATATTCATTATCCAGCACAGTAATGGAATGATTCATTGGTTGATCGCCACGAAATATAAACGATGTATCCCCTCGTTCCCAACGCATATCGTTAAAGTCGACCAGCGTCGTATCTAAGCGCAATGATGATCCACATTTGTGAATACGACAGACGTCGGAGGGCAGCATGCGTGAAACCAATGGAACCCATGATGTAAAGTCCCATTTCAGTTCCATATAAAAATCTTGTATGTGTTTAAGTCCTTTTATCATTACCGATCTTCTAGATTCTAAATGGGCACGCGATTGTTGTCGCAATTTCTTAAGCAAACTTGAAATAGTGTCACGGTCGCCATAGGATATAGCCTCAGCCAAGACGGTCCAACCTTCATTATTTTTTATCTTTACAGCTGCATTGTGGGACAGAAGTAAATCAATGCACTGTTTACGTCCCAACATTACGGCTAAATGGAGTGGGGTGTTGCCATGTTTGTCCTTTTGAGACAAACTTTGTGTCTTCTTTTCCAACATCTCCTTCAGTCCACTGTGATCGTTAAGAAATATGCATTTGTGCAGAAGCAGCTCAGCCCCAGCCCCTAAATCTTTTCTTGGAAACGAAACAGAATGTAATTTGGTCGGCGTGGTTGGTGCAGAATGAAATTGATCTTCTGCATCATCCTCATCATCTTCTTCAAGTAAATATGGGGAATTCAAATCTTGTTCTGTTTTTTCATTGAAGTTTTCTGTTGTGGTCTTTTGGTTTTCTTCCTCTAAAACGGAGTTTTCTTTTATACTGTCTTTAGTTATTTTTGATATTGAACCATTAATAGTTTTTATTTTATTTTCTTTCAACGTGGACATTTTCATTATATATGTATATATTTAGTATAAAGTAACCAAAATGAAATATTTTATTCGTATTATAACACTAAAAATACAAAAAACATTTGCACTTTTATTTAACAAAATAAGTAAAAACTATATTGAATTTTCACACAAAACATTGAACACGAAATGACAAATGAAGAGTTTGGAAGCATATTTCGAGAGAGCGTTAAAAACATTGCAGTATGGCAACATCCAAGGCAGATTTACCAGGTACTCTTACTAGTACAACAATGAAACAACACCAAAAACCACACGTATTTTGTTGGTAGAAAATGAAGAGCTAATGTCAAAATCAAAGAAGAAGAAGCATCATTAACAAGGAATTTTTAAGAAAAAACAACATTTTATGTGGCTTGTATATAAACTTTTGACAGTAGCTCAACAAATTTCAATATACAGCTGCGGTACTGAGAGTACCTGGTAAATCTGCCTTGGCAACATCATAACATGAACAGAAAACACTGCTGCTATAGATACGAATCTTTCCACTCTTTATAAAAGTATATTTTATTATTTTAACATTAATTAATATTATGTATTTATTTTATTTTTACTTATTTTTGCTTATATGCTTTGTATCACAAACATACATTTGCATTTGTAGGTGCATATGTCGATCATCCACTTTATTTATTATATAAACGATTCTAATGGCCACCTTAAACTTTTATTTTGATTTCTTTTTGTTTTCAATCTGCTTCTATCGTTATTTTGACAATATAAATATTTTCTTTTAACCATACCATATGTCTGAGGGAAATTGTCGCACTTTTACTCGCAACTTTTTATTACATCTATCGTTGAAGAAATAATTGTAAATGTTGCAAAAAACAAGTGGTTGTTTCCCTGAAGTACTAATTTAATTTATAACACTTATATTTGGTACATTGTTCACTAATAATGTTTGGCACTACTATTGATAACTTTTTTTTAATTTATAAATATATAAAAGAAAAATTCAAGTGAAAGAGAAAAATAAATTAAGTCACACTGTTTAAGGCAGTTTTGCAATAATATCAGATAATTAGAATGTGCATGCAAACATATAAAAAAGGTACATTGATTTGTATATAAGTTGCAAATTAATAAATACGAAGCGATAATAGTGGATATATATTCGTTCATATCTATACTTACATAAATACTTATGTATGTACATTGTATAATTCTTTAAAAAAGATAATAAAACATTTTCAGAGTTGAGTGAGTTTCGTTTCATAAAAGTTCAAGTGGTACAAGTATATTTTACATATTTTCTCTTGTTTGTTCTACAGTTTGATTTGATTATAAAATGTTAAATCCAAAACAATTCCATTCGAAACGTATTAACATCAGCCAGCTTTTAAATGATCGAATGGTGTATACTAACTTTGGGTCCCATGTCAGAAGGCAACTGCAGGCAGCTCCGCCATTTATAAATCGCCTCGGTCAATGTGGAATCTTAAAAGGACACGAAGGCTGTGTAAATTGCTTAGACTGGAGCACAAATGGGCGCGTATTGGCTTCAGGATCAGATGATTTTCAATTATGTCTATGGGATCCCTTTCGTAAAAAGCGGATACAATGCATTGATACCAAGCATTTTGGAAACATATTCTCCGTAAAATTTTTACCTAAACACAATGATAGTCTGATTGCCACGGCAGGAGCAGACAAGACAATTATGTTGTTCGACATTAATCATCCATATGAATCCATATATTCATGCCATTGTCATTTCTCCCGGGTAAAAAGATTAGCCACAGCACCGGATTCACCATTCGTATTTTGGTAAGTTAATTTTGTATCACCTCTGACTGAATGGCGTAATTTCGTTTCCAATCATTATTAACATTTTCCTACAATATCTACCACCTTCTTATTAGTCCAAATGTCATACACACTATATGTATATGCACAATTAAAATATTCCCTTAATAATATATGCGATATTATTTGCCTGTGGCGAACAACATTTATTGAAATAAAAATGGAAGGCTTTCCAATAATATGCTCCTATTTTCTGTTGCAAAACAATTAAATCCGTTACTTTAACTCTTGATAAGCTATAATAATTGGCCTTAACTCTAGCAGTAGAACTTTCAATATACGGGGGCAAATTGCGGCATTCGATATCGATCTAAATTTGTACTTAAATTGTGTGGAAACTCCGATCGATATCGAATGCGGTCAGGACTGCAATTTCTACCGTCTCCGCAAGATTGTTGGTTTTTCCCAAAAGAAACCAAACATTTATTGAAGGAAAATTATGTATCTAAATGATCGATTTATTTCAGACAGATTATTTTCAAAAGATGTGAACTGTTAATTCAATTTGCAACATAATTTCCCTGTAAGCATGTACGGAAAATAGGCCGAATTATTAATGAAAATTTCATCTCAAAGTGAATAACATAAATTGAAATGTAGTCCAATCTAAAATGAAAAAAGGTGCAACGTTTTATAAATGTGGCAATTATTTTTGGTTGAAAGTAATGCATTTTCGTCACAATTTTCCATGTTCTTCGAAACATTCTTGATTGTCAATTTAGTCTGTTTTACAAATTATAACCATTTATAATAATGGATATTATGATTCAATTAGATTTTTAATTATTATAAAAATTTTTATGATTGCAAAATTTCATAAAAAAGATGACATTCTGTTTTGCATATTTTCTAGAAAAGAAAACGCTAAGAGGTTTTTCGAATATCAACAATAATGCATTAGATTTTCAATTTCACCACTGCATTTTTTATTGGATATTAATAAAATAAATAAATAATATAGGTCTGCAGGAGAAGATGGATCTGTTATGCAGCTGGATCACCGTGAACAACATACATGTCGTTCATTGGAAAATAAAGTGTGCCTTATTTATCTTAGATCCGAAATCGATGAAAACGCTGAAGCCAAGTGTATAGCAGTCAATCCTACACGTACTGAGTATATTGCTGTAGGAGCTAATGATCCATATGCACGATTATACGACAGACGTATGCTGAAGATGATGGCTTCAGGACAGCGCAACATTGAACGCCGACGTGGTTCGTATATTTTGTTAACCATGTTAAGAACTCAGTTCTAATTAAGACTATTCTCCAGATATAACAGCATCATCATCAATACCTAAAGATTGTGTTACCTATTTTTGTCCTGGCCATATCAGTAAGAATAATACAAAACATATTGAACACGAGTCTCGCGCTATTACTCACCTCACTTTTAATGCCACTGGCACTGAGTTGTTGGTAAATATGGGTGCGGAACACATTTACCTCTACGATTTATACAACTCTGAACAGCCCGTGTTTTTAAATTTGCCGGAATATAAAAATGTCAATTCTACAAAAAGTGTTGAGGGTGGTGACACTGAATTGCCTCCTCAAATAAACAGCCGTCGAAAGTTACCAGAACACATAGAAGAGTGCAAAAAATTAGGTAATGAATTTTTAGAAAATGAAAAGTATTATCTTGCCATACGTACTTATTCGGATGCTATAAGTCAAGCACCTCAGTGGCCTGTTTTGTATCTAAATCGAGCAACGGCATATATGAGGCGGCTGTGGTTCGGCGATGTTTATGCGGCCTTAAAAGATTGCCATACGGCGTTGAAACTGGATCCTACATATGTTAAAGCTCATTTTCGTTTGGCCAGGTCGTTACTCGAACTTGGGCGACCGCAAGAAGCCGATGAATGCCTAAATGAATTAATACGCCGCTTTCCCAGTTATTCTAACAATCATGGAGTGCTAATGTTGAACAAAGATATTAAGGAAAATAGGCAGACCACACCTCAACTGCATCAGCAGCAGTCAACTGTCGCTGATATTTTGGAAAGAGGAGAAATGACTGACGATGAATTCTATTGGCGGTGCAAGGCAAAAGATTATTCCCAACGTTTTGTTGGTCATTGCAATACAACAACAGATATCAAGGAAGCCAACTATTTTGGCTTCGATGGTCATTACATTGTTGCCGGATCTGATGATGGAAACTTTTTTATATGGGAACGTAAATCTGGTAACATACAAAGCATCTCTAAGGCCGATAATGCCATAGTGAATTGCGTGCTACCGCATCCTGAAATATGTTTGATGGCCACTTCTGGCATAGACCACGACATCAAAATATGGTCTCCCATGGTAGAAGAAGAAAACCCTCATTTTGTCGACCCAGTTGGTAGATGCGTTGAAGATAATCAATTGAAAATGAAAGCCGATCCATTTGATATCAGTACTCGCAATGCGTTTTGTTGGAACGGATAATATGTACATATATTGAAAATTCGATTGAATAAATATTAAAATTTTTTACAATAACGAAGCAAAAATAAAATATTGTATTTAAATTTCTGTTTTCTAACATGTTTTTATAGTTTGGATGCATAACTTAAATAAAACATATTGAAAAATAAATAAATAAAGACTAGCAGAACTTTAAATCTAGGTCAGAATTGTGTTATGATTTAATCAATAGCTTTTTTTATAAAAAATTTCAAATGAAGTCGAATCAAAAAACTTTGGATTAATAGACAAGTATCGCTCGCAAGCAGAAAATGTTCTTGACATAAGTATTAAGATGCTCAAAGCAAAGAAAAATGGATAAAATTATTTTTGACTTTGTCTTTGTGTTGATTAAAATTATTGATTACAATTATTGTCTCAGTGTCAAAATGCCCCCTTTGTTAACACAAGCTGCAGTTTAATGGGCCAGAGTCTGGGGCTTAGTTTAAAGTCAGTAGACTTTAACCACAGTTTTGAAAAGTTGAAAACCTCTTATCTTATTCATATACTTCTGAAAACCATCTGAGAATTCACAGATAAATTTCATTTAAAATAGTAGAATAAGTGCGGGTAATATGGTATACCTATTTGTTTTTTGATTACCAAATTTTTATTTTTTGTTCGATTAAACTATGATTTAACCATCCACGTGCTACATGTGTTGTGCATCCAGGAATATATTTGAGAAAAACACTAAATCCACAATTTCAGAGATACTTGAGAAAATAGTTCAAATTCCATTAAAGACCATTTTAAAAAATGTGCTGGTAATGTGGTACACCATATGCTGGTAAAGTGGTATAGTGTACCAAAAGTTGTGTGGGGTACGCCAAATGTTTTTGAATCCAAAATAATACCCATTTCACTATCTCGGACAGCCTGTATAGCTTTTTCCATATTTTCTGCTGCCCATTTTCTTATTTCACCTGTTTTCGGCATTCTGATTTTTTGGAAGGTAATGTGGTATACTAACCAAATTAGGTGACTCAACGTATACCATAATAGCTGCACTTGTGTTTACTGTAGATATTTATATATTTAAAAATAACGGCTACATATATAGAGCAATTGCGTACATTATTTGCTTATTTAGTACTTACCAGTTATTTGAATCTTTCACTTAAAAACTTTAATATACGCCTTTAAAGCAAAAACTTATTTTTTTAACTGATTCCAAGAATGGCTACCAAATATAAAACAGATCCTTGCTCTCTTAATTCTCTGAGAGCAACAAACTATTAAGCCTGTTTCCGTAATCCTTAATTTGTCAGTTTAAGAAAAAAGCTACTATACCACATTACCGGCCTATACCTTATTACCCGCACTTACTCTATTGTGACAACAAAATGTCAAATAAAAATTTCATATACATTTTGTTTCTAAACTGTTGCCCGAATCGAATGAAATTTGTTCTAAAGACAAAAGAAGTGCGAGAAAATATATGGAAATATTTAAAAGTCTGTAATAAATGTCGCCGTTGACTATTAACAGCTTATTTCACAATGTCGAATGAATTCTTGCTTTCGAAAGAAAACACTCTGTCGACATTGTGCAATCGGCAGAAAAAGTTTCATCAACTAAGAAAAAATTTTTTAATTGTTTCACATATATTCTCCTGTAATTTTTTTGAATGTAACTTACGAAAACATATTATGACATATTCCGACTTAATCCAGTGAATTAGGTTTAGAGTAAATATATTGATATTTGTAATGATGTACATATACTCGTATAATAAATTCAAGACCTATTTAACAAATCAGGAATATATCTCGGTTGTATTGTCAAAAATCTCCAGATACTCCGTTTATCTTTTTTTTAAGCTAAAACATTGACCTAAATTTATTTTAATATACATACATTCATATTAATCATATCAGACCCATATATGTACATATGTATGTATATTGCATATTGAATAATATACTACAGTCTGTTTAAAATGCTTATGTTCAATTGTTATCTCAAATTAAATAAAAGGTGAGCAACAGTTTTTAAAGTTCAATAGGGATTTCAAGTTTAATCAAATAATAAATCTTGCTAACTATCGCGTAAAGTTTCTGATTTCGTATTATCGCCTCAAACTTATCGTGCTATAAGATTTAGATAATGACAGTATTAATTTGGTCTAATACTTAATATGTTTTCCATACGAGTTCACAAAAATCAGTTCGCTTCCAAACGTTGTACGAACATGTTGAAACACTTCGGCCTTTCGCTTTTATTTGTAGTCATCGGGCTATTAACGACGTTTGCCGCACCAGAGTTATTAAAAAATGACCAACGGATTGTCGGTGGCCGTAATGTCAGTATTACCAAGCATCCGTATCAAATATCAATGAGACGTAAAGCTTCTTCCACATCAGCCTTCAGTCATCACTGTGGCGGTAGTATTATCAGAGATAATTTAATTCTAACTGCTGCACATTGCCTTTACAATCGTCAGTCCGAAAACTTCATGATCGTTGCTGGTACAGATAATCGTAAAGGCGGAGATGGCGCCGTAGCACTTGTTAGTAAACTTATCATCCATGAGAACTACAATCCAAGCAGATTCGATAATGATATTGCTATAATGGTTTTGAGTATGCCACTGCCAATAAATAATGTAACGATAGGCACCATTTCTTTGACAGATGAACCACCACAACATGGCACTAAGGCCGTGACACTCGGTTGGGGAACTACATCATCTGGCGGATATTTGTCCGACACGTTGTTAGAAGTTGAGGTGCCTATTATAAGCAATGACGACTGTGATGCTGATTATGCCAAATATTATGGACCCGGTCGCATTTCAGACAGTATGTTATGTGCTGGTTTTCGAGGGGTTGGTGGAAAAGATGCTTGTCAAGGTGATTCTGGTGGTCCTTTAGTGAGAAACAATAAGTTAGCAGGTGTTGTTTCCTGGGGACTTGGTTGTGCTTCGCCTGATTATGCTGGCGTTTACACTAATGTGTACCAACTTCGGGACTGGGTGGAAACCAAAGCCAAAGAAAATGCTTAATAAAATATAATAAAAGAAGTCAATTAAAGGCGTACTGCGTTGCCATTTTGTATTATTTTCGATGGAGATATGGGGCATAGTATTTTATTTTTATTTTAGATAAGAATTTTTTGCAATTATACATTCCAAATAATAATCGCTGTTGCTTAGGGAATGAAATTGTTATCGATATGGTAGTGCACCTGCAAATACACTTTTTTCTTTAAATGCACTACGTTACCCCGAAAAAAGTTTGTTGGGCAAACAAAGAACTTCTTAATATCAGAAATTACCTTAAATTGTTCAAATTTTTTTTTTCAGTTTAGGCTTGTTGATAAGGATGTTATTTTTAGTTGTGAGAGCTTAAAACTTTGCAATATCATATTTTTTGATACAGTGCATCGTAGTCAATCAAAAATACCGTTTTGAATTCTATTGTAAAATTAGCGGTTTGTTTTGGAAACTATGGCGATATGCAAATAGTCGAACAATTTTTGTCTACGTTCTTATTAAAATAATATATACGGTAATAAAATTATATATGGTCAAGTATCTTTTTTCTAAATAGGTATAAATAAAACTTAAGGCCCTGATTTTGTAAATCACTTTGCTAGTGAAAACTAAATTACAAATATTTTTATTATCTTTGCTCCCTTTTGCCCTATTCGGATACATTTTTCATAAAAATTTTGTAAGTTTTATCGATGAACAAATTGTGTACGAAACAAAAACAAATATTTGAATTTTTTAGAAATATCTTTTCGTTTTCTAATAAATTTGAAAATTGAATTAAGGCCTAAGAATATTTATCCCAACGTTCCTATCTAAATATTAGTTCTGTTTCTTTATTTTCTGTGCAAAGTGGGGTAAAATGAAAATAATCTATAGATTCTCTCAATAACAGGCGCAAACGCTTAAAAGTACGGGAACGCGAAAAACCAAATATTGTACTACAAAAGAAACCATAGGTTATTGAAGATTTTTATGTAAAGGATACATTAATGCCTTTAAATATGATTCAATAGTACAAGTTTCCATATTTTCTTAGTTTTTCCAAAATATTTAATTTTCTTGGTTACTGTTTATTTCTTAAATAGCTGTTTGCCCCACTAGCCCGAGAAAAGTACGGCCTATTTTGCGCAAGAAGAAGATTATTCCCTCAGAACCTCTCTCATTTAGCCAATTTTTGAGAACGGAAATTCTTTTTTCCGAAATTGGCTTACAAATTGGAAAGAGAATGGAATATTGTTTCAAATGTTGTTTACTAAAATATGCAAAAGTGTGCATGCGTACTTTGTAACAGTTATTTTTACTTGGGCCGGAATTCAGTGTATGAGTCCTACTCATCTAATGCTTTGTGCCGAAAGTAGGTAAAGAAGGATAATGTTGACAGGACAGGACGGTAAAGAATTTGCTGCATCTGTGTTATTCAGATCGACAACAACTAACACAACCACTCCTTAGTGCAGATCGAAAAAAATCTATTCCATATTCATGACTGAGTTCGAAAGTAAATCACTACTTCAGGAAACCTGGGGACGAGTGTCCTCAAGTCATCACTTTTGTCCCCTATTTTGGTGACTGGTTGGCCACATTGTCAATACAGCGTATACATTTTTATATATGCCTTTGATGAGAAAAAAAGTATGTAGTGGTGGCAGATGTCTGAAATGAATTAGTACCATATTTTAGTTGTAATATTTAAATTTTTTTACAAATTGGAGCCTTTTAGTATTTCCATTTTTTTTATTGAAACTTTTAAATTTAACAAACTATGCATTTTCATTATCGACAACTATTTCAGAAAAGTATCAAAAGTGTGTAATACAATTACTAAAATGTACCAGTGAATTACTAGTTCCAGTGTCTACATATGGTCCCGAAAGAACTACCTGGGCAATAGTACAAATGTCAGTAGTGGATTTTTAATGAAATGCACGTATTAAAAGTCTTTACTAAATAGCATTATCCGGGCTATTGTACTGGTGACTGTGTCAATAGTAAGTCATTACAGTTTCCCTATTGGCATTTTGTGCAGAGTATGCATCGGATATATGTACATGCTTACATACGTATGTATTTATGTACGTACATCCAAGTACAATATTACATAAATTTATGAAATTCATTAACATTACATTGAACTAATTGTTTATAGATATAATTTTATGGCCGATTTAGTGTTTGAATAGATTACAAATCTCGTATGCAATATTTTATCTAAATTAGTTGAAAATTTGTTTTTATGGTTTGTGTCATATACGCAACGTTAGGGCGGGCCAATTGCAGTGCGTACTAGAAAATAGTTTGATGAACACTTTCAAAGATGAAAAATTAAAAAAGTTGAAAATGCTCTTTTAGAATTATTCGCTGATAACGAAATGTAATGCGACTGAAATGTATGTATGTATGTATTTCCCCTAATATGTTTACATACTAGTGCATAGCTACTCATATCTGACTGACTTGCAGTCGTAGATATAGGCGTAACCTACTCTGATAAACTGAAATTATTAACCTTCAGCTGGACAAATATATCAAAAGTCCTCGAAATAATTACAGTTTGTAAAACACTCAAGGCAACACTAGATTATGAAAGCAAATTCCGAATAACTATATAAAGCAATGCGTAGAGCTCGAATGATCAGTATCAGTTTGCGATCTTAAAACTGAAAATGCATAATATTTGGCAGTTAGTTGGCTTGACGTTGTTCTGTTCGTTAGTAGCAGCAACACCAAGTTTGGACGGACGCATTGTTGGTGGTTACGAAGCCGATATTAAGGATATACCATTCCAAGTGTCTTTGCAGAAGCCTTATCACTTCTGTGGTGGAACATTAATAGCAAAACATTACGTTTTAACTGCAGCCCATTGTACTCATGACAGATCCGCTACAAATCCCGGTATCAGAGTTCGCATAGGATCCAAATATGCTTCCAAGGATGGCCTTCTTGTGGAAGTGGTTAGAATATATCAGCATAAGAAATACAGTCGGCGTAATATTCGATACGATTTTGCAATCTTAAAGTTAAGGGACTATGATGATTCCTTGTTGCCATTTAAAATTCAATATGCTCAGTTGCCGCCGGAGCATGATATCGACGATAGAACAGTTATGACTGTTTCAGGCTGGGGCTATACACGAAACTCCATTCAGTCCCGTGAAGTTTTAAGAGCCGTAAAAGTGCTAAAAATTAATGAGAATTTTTGTAGGGAAATCTATGAAGACTACAACGAAATTACTGATGAAATGATTTGTGCTGGCCGTCTAGGAGGGGGCAAAGATGCTTGTCAAGGCGATTCTGGTGGACCACTATTCACAGATGATGTTATTTGGGGTGTTGTATCCTGGGGTAACGGCTGTGCTAGACCCTATTTCCCCGGTGTCTATTCCCGAGTGTCAAGTGTATTGCAATGGATAAAATCAATAATTGAAGAATAAATTGAAATTCAAGAAAAATCTTTTTTGTTTCAATGTGTCTGAGACAGTATGTCAAGAATTATATTCAAAATCGTTTTATTTTTAATTTTTTAGAATTATGTTGAAGCCTACTGACGATTTGCTATAACCTAAACCACAACAAATAAAACGATTTTTCATGTAATTTGTTAAAGTTAAAATGACATCCTTTTGTTTCTATAAAACTAATTTGAGATCAAAGGAAAGGAAACTAAAAGTTCTAGAGGCTTGTTGTCACGACATTTTTATTAAGGTGACAGGGCGTAGCTAAGATTAGATTCCATGTTAGTTGAAAGGAAGTTAGAACAATGTTTGATCCCTTATCCGAATACTAGATCTTTCATGGACTTTCTCTTATTCGAACGGTTGAATAGTTTTAGGCTGAATAACAATTTTAATTGAAATATGTATATATTTAAAGCAATGTGAACGAAATCGGCGTATTGGTTAAATCTTTTACTGCGGAGCAGGACTTTAGTTATTTTTATAGCTTTAAAAATCGTAACACACAATATTTTGTGGTACACCTTTAAGTATCTTATCGTCTACCGATGCTGATAAAGCATGCATGTTTAAAAAGAGATTTTTATTTAGATATGCTAAATAGATATATATTTTCTTTACTTCCTTAGCATAAAAGAGATCAAGAACCGTTTTAAATTTGCTTGGTTACAACCTCTTTTTAAAAAAAACACAATTCTTTAAAGTTTATTTCTGAGTTTAATGAAAAGCGTGTCATCTACAATACAAACGACAACGAAGATTTGTATTTATTTTTCTAATATTTTTGGAATTGTTGTTTAACACAAAATTGTAGTTTAAGCGTTCTGTTTTTCGCAAATAATCCCACAAATTACAAGTATTTTCGGAAAATGAGCAAATATGAGGGCAGTACAATAGAAATATTTTCAAATTCCGACGTAAGATTAAGTTTCTGTCTTATTACGGTTGTCGTAGTCGTGACAGAATATATAAAATGTGATAACGCTTGCCCTATGCTTATGAAAGAAATTTTCCACTAAAATCATGTTTTTAAAATCGTCTTGAACTTCTATTTCAGAACTAAATTACAGTTGAAATAAATATTTTATTAAGACAAACGATTAGGAATATTTATTGTTATTTTCTTACATGTACGAACGCTATATAAATAGGTCATCCTCGTATAAAAATTTTACTAAAAGCATCACAAGTTCACTAATTCACTTTCAATCCAATCTTTAAAATACACCAAGTTTGTGTATACACTGGGCCAATTTAGGCCTGAACAACCGAAGCCCCACGATATCAACCCTATAGCACTGTTTTGGTAAACTAATGCACCTCCGGCATCACCCAAACACGCGTCTACATCATTTTTAGCTGCACACAGCATTGCCTGGGATATACGATTTTCACCATATGACTGCTTGCAGTCCAAGCCATTTAACAGGTTGACATGTCCAATTCGCAGATTTTCTGAAAAGTTACTGTTTACTCCAGACTCTTTAAGGCCCCAACCGGCTATAGTGGCCAAACTACCCACTGGCGGCACATGAGTGTTTATGTTGATGGGAGCAATTGTTTTTGCAAGACTTTGAGTCAAATTAAATGCCAATATTATTAAGGCCAAATCGTTGTCAGTATACCAAATGTTGTATGCCGGATGTATTATATATTTCTCCACCAAATATAAATAGCCATCGACCTGTGTTCGATAAGTGGATCCTGCTTTAACATGTAAAAGCTTCGCATCCAAACTAAGCAAGCATGTGGCTGTTGTAAGTATCACTTTTGGAGAGTAAATTGTTCCCGAGCAGCGATGTTCAAATGGACTGCTACTGTTTTTCTTATAACGTATTGAAACTAGATACGGCGCCTTGTTAATTTCGCTAGACTCTCCGCCACTAACTCGGCTTGGAGCGGCATCTATTGAAGGCATGCAGCAAATTGCCAATGTTGCAAGTAAAAGGCATTTAAACATTTTTTTATTTATTTTGTAACGTCTGTTAAACACGAAAACTGCGCAACATGGTGACGTGTTCTGAGAGTGTTTTTGAACTGAAAACAGAAATCTAATAAATATATCCTACTGATAATACAAAAACTAAATTTATTATCACTATAGTTGGCCAACTTTCCCTTATCAATTGCAGATTGTCACAAAATTTCGTCGTCGCGCTTTGCTGAGCAAAAACTATTTTAAAAGAACTTACCGCATGTCGCGAATTTGCTAGAATAAGTACTCATTACGACGTAAATTCTAACTTTTTTATAGAAATATATGTATCGTCACCGAAGCTGCAAAAAGTTCTTTCTAAAATTTTAAAGTTTAATTAAAATAAATACTTCGCTGGTGCAGGGGTTTTTAAGGTAAATTGCAAAACTTTTTTAAATCTTTCATGACATAAATAAATAAAAAAGTTTTTACATTGTGCATATCTACACAGACATGCATTTCAAACCATATCGTCGTCGAAAATCCAAAGTACGTAACATCACTTTTTCTAATTTTACAGGAGAAGCAGAAAACGTTATAAAATAAAAAATATTTCAGACGGAATATGGCATTAAAACAGAACAACTAAACTAGTTCAAGAGAAAAAACTATATTTTTCGAAATATTTTTATATTTGTTACGTTCTTTTGTATTTGTGTTTTCTGAAACAAAAGGACGTATCACATCATAAATATTTTTTTAACAAAGATAAAAAGTTAAAACTATGAAATATTATTTTAATTGCGTTTATTACAGTTTAAGTTTGATGAAAGATTAAATGCATTTATTCCGTTTCTTAACTATTATCTTTTGATAAGAAGAATGAAGTTTCACTAAAATAAATACTAACAATAAAAGTAATAATTTTATAATTTAAATAATACAAAACGCAAATATGTATTACATTATCAACGCTTACAACTTACAAACAAACGAATAATCAATGTTTGCTTTGTTATTTAAAAATTCAAATATTTCATTTTCATTTCTTACCCCCAGTTTGATGATACGTTCATTTGGCTTGTGAAAATGATGCACATGTTGATACGTTATTTTGAATTATAGATATAAAAGCGTTATTTTTGGTCGCAAAAGTCTAAAAAGTGGTAGAGACATCTGAGATAACCTAACGAATCATAATCAATCAAAAACTCGATTTTGATTTTTTTGATGATACGTACTTTTGGATTTTCGACGACGATATATAATTTATGAATATCAGTGGACAATAAGATACTTGAGAGTGTACCACAATCATATGTGTGCGTTATTTAAGTACACGATTTGCAGATATTGCACAATTATTACCGTACAGTTTCTGTAATAGTTTTATGAAGAAACAGTTCAGGGAGGTTTGATACAAAATATCTGGAACTTAAAGTGCCTAGACATTTTATTGTTTTTCTTATAACTGACACCAACGACATATGAATTTCTCTATCAGCTATCGGTTGCGTTGCATATATTATATTTTTATACGGCTATTTGTGAAATTTTGAACAAGTTTCAAAGTATTATTTAGGTAGATTATCAGGGCGATAATAGCCAATCATATAGCAAGCAGTTGCCAACAGAATAGATTTTGTGAATTGATAACATTAACATTTAGTACTTTGTTCAGACCTGTTCATTCTGGCCGGAAAAACAAATGGACAAGCGTTTCATATTAATTACTGTCTGCGCATGGTTCGGTTTAGCTAGTGCTGGATTTGAAGGTCGCATAATTGGTGGCCGCGAAGTCAGTATTAATAAACATCCCTATTTGGTATCAATACGCTATAGAACGCAACATATAGCGAATGCATCATATATTCACAAATGTGCTGGAGTTATTTATAGTGAAAGTGTTGTCGTTACTGCCGCTCAATGTGTGGCAGACATTAAAGACAATGAGCAAATAATGATCGTGGCCGCTGCCAATTCCCGTACCGGCTTAGATGGCTTTCTCTATCCAGCGTTTAAATGGTTTTCACATCCGAATTATTCATCGTGGACGGTTGACTACGATATTGGCGTGATAATGATTGATCATACTTTTGATTTTGGTCACATGAAAATAAATTCTATTTCTATCAAGGAGTCTCGACCCATTGATGGCAAAGTGGCAACAGTTGCCGGTTGGGGTTATCGAGAGGAATTTGGGCCTTCGTCTGCGATGCTTGAGGAGATTGAGGTACCAATTGTAAGCTCCAACGATTGTACTGCCTCGTATGGTGTTGGAGAAATTACCGAACGCATGATATGCGCGGGTTACTTAAACAGCGGTGGCAAAGATTCTTGTCAAGGTGATACTGGTGGACCTTTGATAGTGGATAATTATTTGGTTGGTTTAGTGTCATGGGGTCGTGGTTGTGCCAGACCTGGTTATCCTACAGTTTATACTTTTGTCAGCCCTTTAAAACAATGGATTGATGAAACCATTAGTATGTTTAAGCTTAAATCAGATTACTAAATTGTATTTATCTTCGTATGTATGTATGTATGTATGTATGTACATATAACGTATGTGTATAAAGAAAGATATTTGTCAGCATTAAATTTTATGGATTTGGAGATGACGTACAATTCAGAGTCTTATCTTTAAAAAATAAAATTCGCAAGGAAAAGTCTATTTTTGTTTTATGGAAGCCATATTCATTTTAACGTACGGCTGCACTTTCGTACATACACACATGTTTTCTTTTTGTTTTTTCTTGTGGCATTTCAATTTAAATCTCTTTGTACAACTGCGGCTATAGTGTAGATCTTCTTATCCGCTAACGTTTTGTGCACATAAATAACACTTTTTTAATATACCAAACTATCTGTGAAGAAGAGTACTTAAGAAACTGATATGTTTTATCAGCTAACATCAAACTAAATTAATTTTTACTACTCTTATCAATTTTATATGGATCTTAGATAAGTTCTCCCTACCAAATCCAAATGAACAATTTCAACATATATTTAATAGAATAAAATTAAAATAACTCCAAGTTCAATAATAATAACCTTCATTGTTTTTTATTTGTATTTTCGAGATGTGGATAAGTTTTCCATTTTAAGCAAAACTAAGCTGCTCCTTAAAAATTTTGTATACGATCTTGGTAACAGCGGCACAAAACCATTTTCCGATTAACTGAATCAAGTTTAGCTGGGATCTGAAAAACAAAACAGCATAAATTACCAAGTTGAAAATTATTGGTCCGCGAATTAGCAAACCACTTACTATTTTAAGAATGTGTATTAAATTGAATTTTTTATTTAGAACATTTTGTTAATCATCATATGGATCTGTACTGATTTCGAGGCCGCTAGATCATCGCAACTGATTATTTTCGCTTTCGAAATTAGCCGGATGGAATATCCATTATTTAATCAATATAATTTTTATTTCTTTTAGCTACATTGAGTTTATTTAAACGAGACAATTATTTTCGTGTATTTTGGCAACGAATGTATTCCTGAGATTCAGAATGCCAACCTTTATCGGTAATGATAAGCAAATCTGTTTATCAAGAGCTATTCGGTATAATCCAGCTATGAGTTATTAATGTTTTCATACTTAACAAATTTGCATTACGCTATTTACAAGAAAACAAATAATAAAAATTCTTTGAAATTTGTTTTCCACTGCTTGGAGCTTTTCTATAAATGAAAAAATCATACGAATTTAAATTCCTGTAAAATAGATCGATTTAGATAACTAATTTGTTATTGGGGAGAAAATTATAACCAAAATATTGTTGTAATTTCATGGATTTTAACTTTTCAAAATAATTTACTGTTAGAATGCTAATAACATACAAATACGAATGTTATCTTTTTGAATCGAAATATACAGTAAACCAACAGAGCTGACGATAAAAATAATAAACAAGAATTACACAATAATTGAACGTTGAATTATACCATTACAAAAAAAAAAAAAAAAATAGAAGGATTCGATTAATTGTTTACGAAGTTTATCACTTATCATATTAGAATGGTTAGAAAAAGTTCGTTATTAAAAATAATCCTGAACACTTAAAGAGATACACAAAATCAATACTTTTCCCGTAACGAAAGTTAACATAATTCTTTTTTAATTGTATGATTAGACGTTCTCATCTAGGCATACAATAATCGTTATTCGTTAGGTCGAAAACCTTTGTCGTTAGCACCTGTATTTTCTCTAATTTTATTTACATAATTAATTTATGTATATAAAACTTTTAAATAAATAAATAAATAAATCGTTATTCGTAGCCTTAGTGTTGGAGTGAATACACTTGTCGGATGCCAAGGAAATTATTTCTTCCCAGCTTGCTGAAAATGAGTTATTAAAACACAGGGAATTTATTTGTCGCAAAGGATTATGTATTTGACGTAAAAGAGTACGTAACCAAAGTCGAATTAATCCAATTTATAAAATTTGCAACATTCGTGTAAACACCCGGATAATTAGCACGGCCACATCCGAAACCAAATGAAGTGATACCGATCAATCGCCCATCTCTCACCAATGGACCACCAGAATCATCTTTACAAGCATCTTTCCCGCCACCAATGACACCAGCACACAGCATCTTTTCGTTTACACGGATGATATGATTGTATTGATCCTCACAAGTGGCTTTATCAATAATTTCGATAGAAACTTGTTGCAAAATAGAAGCATTCGGACCGTCTTCGGCCAGTGCACCCCAACCTAAAACAATAGCGGCATCTCCGGCTTCAGGTGCTTTCGATGCTAATTGTATGGGTTGGGCGACAGCACTGAATGGAATGTCAGAAACTAAGAAGATTAATGCAATATCGTTGTTATAGTAGTCATATTTGTCGTGCGCAACAACACGCTTTGCAGTAATGATATTGTTGCCGGCACCAATAACAGAAGTGCCATATTGTACGCTGTAGCTCCTGGCAGGAAGATTTTGAAGAACACAGTGGCCAGCAGTAATCACTACCCGTTTCTCGATAATTGTGCCACCACATACATGAATGTTAAAGAGGCGAAAAGATACCTGATAAGGAAAACTCTCAATGGTAGTATCTTTGCCACCCACAATGCGCCCCTCTATCCTGGGTACACGTCCTATTTTAACACTGCCATAAGTCGTGGCGGATATAACAGCCAATAACAAAAGTGTGCGGCTATACATTATGACGGTTTTAAAATCTCTGTCAGCCCTGACAATCTTTTGAAGAATATTTCAGTTCATTCTAACAACTTTTAGAAAGTTATCATAAACGACGTTTCAGATCATTTTAAGATAAAGAAATATCAGACAAAAAGCGTTATGTCTCTAAAAAAAGATATTATTTATTATCCTACTTTAAGCGATAAAATAAAGCATAAAGCAGAGTATCGCTATACAAAACGAAACCCAACCTGAAGAAATGGAGTGAAATTTTCTTATTTTAATGTTGGTATGTGAAGTAGTTTACACATACATACATACACATGTACACAAATTTGGTCTAAAGGCGTGATAAGGGTGAAAGGGGTATTATTTGGACTACTCGCATTGTTAACACTCATATGACTTCTCTTCAATTCTCACAATAGTTGTTTTTGAGTGCTGTTGTTTCTTTTTATGTACAAGGCGGTTTTGTTCCAGTATTTAATTTGTAAAAAATTCTTTGATAATTCAATGTACATACTTTATTTGAAATATTATCTCAGCTGATCTTTTATTATTTTTTCGAAATTAGATTAAAGTCTGCTGATGAACGAATGAAATGCAGGCATATAGATAAGATAAGAGTTTAAGATTATTTCGTTGGTAATTAGAAAACTGTTATAAATGGTATTATAGTTAATCCAAAAATATATTGCAGAATAAATAATTTAAGGTCATTGCAAATAAAATTTATAAAACGTGTATTTTCGCGAGCTTCTCTTCATTTTCTTAAGGTGACGAATATGTAAAAATACATTCTTATCAATAATTAGTGTAGTAGTGTCTGACCGAATGCTTTGGTTCGGCAAAAATTAGGTTCGGACATGGTTCCGTGTGAGCAATTTGTACCGAATACCGAACTTTTGTTTTGTTAAATGAGTAAGTGTACGTATATTAGTAATAGTAAAATTATATTGTTCAAAATACTACAAAAAAAGGACGGTTACTTTTTATTTTAGCACAAATTCTATTATTTGTATATAAAAGAAGTCAAACGTACATATATGTTGATTTAGTTAAGTTTTATTGCGTTTTAAATATATTAAGAAAAAGTACAATTGACAAAAAATTTGTGTTCGGCCGAACTTTTGGAAAATTGACCAATCTTCGTCCTCGGTCATTAGCGTTCAAGTACTAATTTTATGCTTTCAGCATGACGTTGTATAGACAAGGTATTCTTATGTAACAGGAGATATTGTATACACATAACCGCTAATAAGTTAATTTTTTAGCGGATTAAGTCCGAATGTATGTATGTAACATAAAAGATGTTATTAATATATAAAGTTGATATTAATAAGATTTAAGAACCAGCGAATACTGTTTGACCTCGCCGTGAAATTAAAACAATAATAATAATTTTCTAATTTTTCTTAATATTTAAAATTGATAAAAACAAACATTATGAAATACCGATATGAGTTTCTACGGCCCTTAGATTAAGTTTTGTGGGCCATTGTCTCCTCGAGACAAAACACTTGGCGCCGTAGATTCAATACCTTTGTGATGCTCTGCAGCAGTGGATATTTTGCTGGCCGTCCTTCGCTTCATGAAACCACCATTTATTTCTTAAAATGGATAATATCCTGTCAAGTCTGGCAGGTAATTAGAGTCTAGTTACGCTGTTCTTAGTTATTGAAATCTTTACCAACAACGATGTCAAACACATAAATGCCTTAAATACTTCGTCAAACATTAACAAAATTACCACATAAATGTTGTTAAGAATACACATACATACATTTAAAAATTAACAAATTAAGAAATTTTTGTAACAACATTTTTGAAACACAGTTTAATTAATACCTGATTCCATTTGTAATTCACATTCTTCGACTTCAATTAGAAGAGTTCACGCTAGTCCACTTTGAAGTTTTGTCATTAATACTACTTGTCCATTTCAAAAATTCTGTTTTATTCACCATACATATATAAATAATTATAATACAATACCAAGAAGTAAAACACTAGTTTTTTATATTATTTGAACACAAAGAGTTCGGTTTTTGGTTTTTAATTGTTGGTTAATTTCAGTGTTGAAACTGATGGTATGAACATATTTAGCGCATTTATTAAAAAACTAAAATCGCTGTATGTAAATCAAAGTAGGTTGACTTCAGAGTAGTGCTAAGATTACAACACTATACAACAAAATCATGGTGAATAAATATTAGGAGAGTGGAGCAAGAACCACAACATTACAACAACCAAGGAGATTGTTGATCTGAAAAGCTTCGGTAAACGTCAAAAATTATGGCAACTAAACATATTGAACTACCGCACAGATGCACACTATTAACATACTCACACATACAAACACTGCAATGCAATGGTTGGACAAAAATATGTAGAGCAGAGCACCCACCATATACATACTTCATGCACAATACTGCTTTCTGGTGTTTCTTGCCACTATAGTTCAATAAGTATATGAATGCTTATGGAGTTAAGATAAATTGTTTTAATAAGTCTGTGTTTACACCATGAAATTCTTATTTTTAGGATTGCTAGTTTATAGGCAAGAGAGGCGAGGGGAACTGAAACGAGTACACTCCATGACATACGGTCGATAAGTTTTGTTTTCTTATTCGTAACGCACACATGCATACCCCCAACTATGCATAGCATACATTCAGTCAAAAATGAGACTTTCATTGTGTGAACGGGGAAGATAGTTTAAAGAAGAAAAATAACAATCTTATATATCACACATGAAAGTCTTATTTTTAAGATTCTTATTTATTCCTCTTTGAACTATCTTCGGCGTTCACACAATGAAAGTCTTATTGTTGGCGACATATATGTTGTGCATAGTTGTGTGTAGGAATGTGTGCGTTACGAATAACAAAACAAAACGTATCGACAGTACATCATAGTGTGTACTCGTTTCAGTTCCCCTCGCCATTCATGCCCATAAACTAGCAATCTTATATATGACTTCCATGGTGTAAACACAGACTAAGACTTTCATGGTGTGAACACAGACTAACAATTTAAGTATATAACTGTTTCTTCTCTCAGTGTACCCATTGAATTTGATATCGAGTCTCGAAAGTAGCAATAGCTATATACTCTTCACATTTTCTTCATAAGGTAGGTGTTTCTTTTTAACTTATGTATTTCATGCTATCAGTAAATTTTCAAAGAAATTTGTAGAATTTTCTTCATTATTTGAAGAAACGCAGATTACCCAAAAGCTGAGCATTTACACTGTACTATTGAGTTTTCAATTATTTACAAAAACTTGTGAAAACTACTATATTCAAAATATATATTATTAACAGCACATTATAATAACATCAAAAGTGAAAAATAAATAAAAATGTCGCTGTTTGGATCATTAATGGGAGATTTTGATGATGATATATTTGGGTAAGTAGGAATATAAAGTTATCTTTAAAAATTTGTTAAAATGCGTTGAAAAAAGTATGAATTTATGTAAATGAATATACATACAGATGTATGAATGGCATTATATATAAATGTATATATGTAATGTTTTCGTAAGATTTGGGATTTGGGGCGTGGAAAATTTTCAAGTTAATTACAAGAAGCAAAAACACGGTTATCATAATTATTTTCTATGTGGATACTATGAAAAATAGAAATTTAATCAAGTTGCTCTCCTAATTTATTAGGATACTCTTATTTATATGCAAAACCTGTATTCCGTAATTGGCTTGCGTTAAGAAAATCAATAATCAGATTTATATAGCATCTGTGCATGCATGTGTATGTATATATGCATGTTTCTACATACTACATGTAAAAAAAAGGGAAGAATACTCTGCATATTAGATACAACATTTCTAAGTATATCCGATGTAAATATGGAAAATGTATATATAATATATATATATATATATATATATATATATATATATATATATATATACATATATATATATATATATATATATATATATACATATATATATATATATATATATATATATATATATATACATATATATATATATATATATATATATATATATATACATATATATATATATATATACATATATATATATATATATATATATATATATATATATATGTATATATATACATAGATATTAGAGATTTTGGAAGATTTTATATACATATATGAATGTACGAAGCTACATAAGGATATTATTTTTTATAAAATACTAAGCCATAAAAAAATAAGTCGTTAAAAATAAAAAAATCGCGGACTCGTTTCCGCGATAATTAAGTCTCATCCTTTATGTAAAAGAACAACTATTTATGTATGTGTATACATATACATACATATGTGCATGCATACTTATGTAAGTACTTAATCTTAACTGCATTTTCAGAAATCACATGAATGCAATGAATATGCAGATGCGTTCAATGAATCGTTTGATGAACTCTTTTATGCCGGATCCTTTTAACATGTTGGGCAATTTTGATGGTGGTTTTCAACAAAATGCACTAATGGAACGACAAAATCCTCATCAAATGGGTGGATTATTTGGCTTTCCAGCTATGCCAAACATGAATCGTTTGTTGAGTGCAGGTAAACTTTGATTTAAAAAGTATATAAAATAATTAATGAAATGATTCCAACATATCACGTAGAATACGGAAAACGAAATAAAAAGTTCGCACCTTAGCTTCATTTCACAAATCTATAATTTGCATGAAAACGAAATCAGTTTTTGTTGTCCAATTATTGCTTTTAAGTTAATTATAAATACTTGCTGCAACAGCTTTGTGAAAGACGCTGTTAAAAATTTCCACATGTGATAGTCTAACAGATAGTCAATTTAAATGTGTGAAAAAAGTGATGAGAAAATGAGAGAAAAGAAAGCCACGAGTTTCTCCCAATAACATAAACATATTTAAATGTTCTCTTTCAGATATTGGCAACAATGGGGGAGCAGCATTTTGTTCAAGTTCTGTTATATCAATGTCCTCTGGACCAGATGGCCGACCACAAATCTATCAAGCTACTAGTAGTACAAAAACTGGACCAGGAGGAATACGCGAAACTCGTCGTACTGTACAGGATTCCGCAAATGGCGTTAAAAAAATGGCTATAGGTCATCATATTGGTGAACGTGCTCACATTATAGAAAAAGAACAAGATTTGCGTTCGGGCCAATTGGAGGAACATCAGGAATTTATTAATTTGGAAGAAGATGAAGCTGAAGACTTCGATCGTGAGTTTATTACAAAAGCACGTGGTGTAAGCGGACGAGCAGGAGCTAGAGCTATATGCGGGCCACAAGCACCGCCACAGCAGGCCCTAACCATTGAAGAAATAGACGATGATGATGATGTCATTGAAACGGTTCCTCATATCCAAAGACCATCTTCATCATTACAACATCGTAGACAATTACCTGCTGTACCAGCACCTATTATTCAACAGCCCTCATCTCAAACACATCAAAATAGGTTAGTGTAAAACGAGTCTCTATTGCCTTTACAATTGTATATATTTTCATTTTCATTACTTTGTTCAACAAGGTTATTTTTATTTTTGTATTTAATGTCCTTAAAGAGTACACTTTTTATAGCATAAATTTTAATTGATAAAAAAAAATAATATAAAAAAAATAAAATAAAAAAATGTTGAGGTTAAAAAATACACTTTTTGCAATAATAAAAATAAATATGGAATTAAAAGTCGAATGATCTATAGGCAAAATGAAAAATATAAATTTTGAACATAACTGAACCATTTTGTCTACAGAATTCTTTAATAATATTACAAAAAATAGCTTTTCTTATATTTGATTTTTAATTAAAGAAATAAAATTTGAAATATTTGGTCTTTTGCAGATACCATTATTAATATAAAAAGTCAGATTTAAATTAAATGAAATCGTATGAACAAATAAAAACACAACACTCCCAGCTACTAGCGATCTCTTCTAAATAAAATCTCTTAACCAAAACGCGATTAAATTAAGCTTACTAACGAATTACTTACGAATAAACCTAAACAACATCTAAAATTACTAAAAAAAAAACCTAAATACTAAATCAAAACCTAATGTCTCAGAGGTAGGCGGAAATATATATTAAACTTAAAGTTTTTCTTTTAAATCATTTACCAAAGACATATTCTTTTAGTTTTTGCTTTGATTAAAAATGATAACTAACCCCCAACTTATCTCTTATTAAAGTTCATAAATAACCCTCTTTCTTACATTTTTCAATTATCTAAAATCATTTGGTCATTAAGTCACTTCAGTTTACTATTGTTTTTGAACATTTCCAAATTCAATAAAATCAGATTGAAATCATGAAAACAAATCTATCTACCATTATAAAATAATATGTGATTGAACCAAATCAATATTTTTCTCTAAAATTCATCATTCAGCTCCTCTTTTAAATTGACTTCGTCTACTTCCTCGGCTACCGAATTGTCGCCGTCGTCTTCTGCGTTGTATACGAAATCTACAAAGCCACCGTCATCAGTAACAGCACCAACTTCAGCATCAGCATCAACATTATCGACTACGACAACAACCACTGGCATCGACGACCAATATCCATCGACAACTGCGAGACGCTCCACGTATCGTGGCAGTAATCATTTGACCGGAGCCTCAGCACGCAGGCCTCTACGAACTGCGCCATCTTCGCCGTTAGCAACAACACCAACACTCCACAGTCATAGTACAACATCGACGCCAAGGTTTGTGTGTTTACCTTAACAAACGAAAACATTTTATCAAAAATCGATTTTCCACAATCACAATTGCGTTTATGCTGACAATGAAACTTTCAAACTAATAGAATTCTGCGCAAAAGCAACATTAAATACTCATGATTTAAGGCTTAACGAAGAGAAATATTGCATTTATTAAATTGCGAATGTAATATTTCCGTATTTATCAAATGCATTGAGATCTAAAATCATTTAGTTTTGTATGCGTTTGGTTTGGTCTAAGATTTCGTTACCTTAACAACGTTAATTATTTTAACAACAACAGCAAGCTTTGCGCGTACGCCTTTACTTACTAAAACTCGACATTTATTTTTTCCATCAAAATTTACAAACAAGTACATTTAAAAAAGAATACTCAACCATTTAACATCATTCAGAACTTAATTAAAATGTTTTCTCTATTTAGAGATTGGCGCTTATATAACTCAAGATTTTATCGCACGCAAGCAAACAAATACAAGCATTAAAAGAAACCTCCATCCAAACAACGATAAAGATGAATATGAAACCCGATATAAAAGTGCAGAAAACCGCAAGAAAATATGTGTGTTGAAATGCTATCAGCTTTAGATTAAAAGTACATGCACGCATACGTTCATCAAAACCAAACAATCCTTCCTTTCTCTATACATAATCAATGCACGTAGATTTTGAGTGTCTGCAAGAATACTCAACGGAAAACTTTTGCTCTGGCACACAAACCCCAACAACGTTTTCAAGCGAATTCCCATTTTATTCTTCCTCATCTACCGTCTACTGAAAATATTAACAATGCAACCATGTAAACAAAACTGGGTCTACGTGTAAGATTTTTTGCCTAGTAGATATCTTATAATTATAATTTTACAGCTAATCAAATTCATACATTGGTTTTATTGTCGTAATTGTAATTTCTTTCAATATCTAAATATGTTGCAATCTCTGGAATATCCCTTCTACATCGTATTGCTTTATGAGCTCCAGTTATACACTACATATATATTTGTTAAATACGCCTTGTTTGCTTCATCCAATTATATTCGTACTATCTACACCTACACAATTTGTTACATACGTCTAATAAAATGCTGGCTAAACATGCGTGAGGAAATGTTTTGATATAAAGCGCTGAAAATAATACACAAAATGGATGACGGCGACTACGGGTGGTAGCTTCATTACGCAAATTCCTTCAATTAACATTCCATTAATACACACACACACGATAGTAGCATCCATCCTATTGGAAAAAAATCACACAATTGTAAAATCTGTAATTATATTTTAATCGTTTTTAAAACTATAATATACATTTTGAAAAAGAAAAACAGTTTTTAAAACCAGCTGACTTTTCCGCGATGTCGCAAGCAATATCGATTTCTTACGACATTGCGGATCAGGCAGTTAGTTATTCATCCAATTTCTTTTAAAATGCATGATCACATCAACCCCAAAAATACACAACTTTATTTTAAAATATTCTGTAATTAGTGCAGCGATTGTCAAGTCATGTGCAATTGAAATTATGGCATATTTTGCTAGCATTTGTTCGCATTTTATTTAAAGCATTTCACGAAATGTGTTTTGTGAGCACCGGAATGAGAATACGGAAGCACAATCGGCTTTAAAGAACACAGACCAAAATTTTCATTAAAATTGCCGCCACTGAAATACCGAATTCATCTGTGATTTCTCTTTCCGACTTTCTTATAGAAAAAGAGGAGCTACTCCATATTATTTTACTGCTTGGCTCACGATGTCACTCGAAACAAATTCCAAAATTTTGTTTTTAGTAAATTTATTTGACAGAACGATATCGAGTAACATCGTGGGTCAAGTACTTAAAATCACTGATATATCCACCCTTATATTGAAGAAAAGTCCTTCACGGAAATTATTTTCCATGAGCAACAAACGAAAAAGAAGTGAAATATTTTCGCAAAATGATTGAGGCGGCTGTTGACTTTTTCGTTTGTGGATTCGCTTTTATTTGTCGAATTGCAGTGCAAACTTCCTGCTTAAAAAAATACGCTTTTTAAATCTCTACTAACAATATTAAAACGTTATTTGTTTTGCGTATGCATTTAATGGCCACTATTAAATTGTTTAAACATACAAGATTTTTCACATCATCATTACATTTTTACCGTATATAAATTTCTTTTGTAAATCCTTTCCAAGTTTTAATTTATTTTCTTAATAAATATTAGTTAGTACATGATTCTTTGCTCTCCTTATATAACTAAACATTATATGAAACATAATAATAGCCTACGGAGTCTGATTTTAATAAAATTATCTTTTGGATTTTGCAGCGTTCATCCACATCCTTACAATACATCGGCCGCTAGACGATCACATCATCACCATCATCAGCATCGTCCTAAGCAACAGGCAACAAAACATCATGCAGCATCTTCTGCTAATAGTAACAATGAACCAACTGCATCGTTGTCACAATCCAAAGGGGAAGAGGATAACTCCTCTAAATAAATGTGACAACTTTAAGGGAACGCATAAAATCCAGCTGTTTTCTTGTGTTATAAAATCGTATAAAATAATTGGGATGTAGGAAGAGACACTTTAAAAAGAAATTAGGAAACCCAGAAGAAAATATTAGAATTACGTATTAATAACATATGGACAAATGATTATCCTTATTTTATCATAATTACACTTAATTTAGTTCATAATTTGAGCAAAATTTTCTTAAGCTGTGCGTATGTACGGAGTTGTTCACGATAAATTCCAAATATGTTTGAAATAGAAGCCAAAATATTGGTTTTGTTAGTGTGGCTGATCGCTTCTTAAAGAATCGATGATTAGCAAAGAATTTTATAATTTGATTTATTAATAATTTTCTTATTTCCGAAATATTTCAAGCATACTAATCTTTTTACAATTAAGTTATTTGTAAGCTTTTCCCAACTTTTTAGAAAATCAGTTATTTGATATAATCTCGATTTTAGGTCACCAAACTGAAAATTTGTATTTTTGAATTTTAAGCTTTTCTTTTTTCATTTAAAATATATATTTTAACTCTGTTTCATCTTAAAGAATATCTTAACATGTAGTAGTAAAGTGAAAAAAAAGGAAAGTAACAAATGCAAAGAAAAAATCTCTTAAACAGTAAAAAATTATATGTAAAATGTTTCTTGGATTACAAAATTTGAATAAAACTTTAGATGAGGTGGAAAAAAAGCAATAAAACTTTCGTTTCTCTTGGAATATTAGTTGCTCAGTAAAATACAAAAACTCGAATAAAACGTTTTTCATTATTACACTACAATACAGAATAACTATTACTTCAGATGTGCGTAAAAATCCTAGGTTGATCAGCTCTTTCGATGTGATCCAATTGCTTTGTGATTTTCATACACTGACTTCCAAAGCGCATCAATACAAAGTTCGAAAGGTTTAATCAGATATTGTTATGACCATAACGGCCGTTGGTGGTTACGTCGGGAAACCTAGAAAAATTTGGTTTCTATTTTTGGGGTATGGTATATCACCTGCAATGTTATCCATATGATTGCTTCGAATAGCAGTAGTCGCTAGGGTTTGAAATGGTATTGGCATTCTCAGTATTTTGTGGTCCTATCGGAGAGACACTATTCTTTGTTCAGGCAGGCTACCTGTTAATTCTTCTCTGGTTGGAAGTCGTTCTGGAATTCCGAATTTCAAGTTTATGATCGAATTATTTTCTACGGTTTAATATAATTCTTTAAGCTTGATATTCTTTAGCTAACAAAGGCAATAGATACAATTTTTTCCAAAATAGATTTTTTGACAAGCTGTTCTACTTGCATACATATACATACATATGTATATGTAATATGTATACCTTCCGCATTAGAACAAGAAAACTTCTTCTGTTTTATGATTTATGACAAGATTTTAAATTATTTTAATATATCGGATTATACAACTAAATTACATTTAAATTTCTAAAAATCTAGTTGTGAATAATAACAAACTTCTCTTAATGTTCTAACTGAGCTTCTGATTCCCTCCAATTGCGTTTAATCATTTCGACAATTTGCTTAAACAAGTGTGATTTAGAGAAATAAAAACCAGCACAGGATAGGATAAACCACCAGGCCAAAATGAGAACATAGTCTGTTTGACGTTGCACTTTAAGTGGCAATGGCGAGGGCTTTCTATGCTTGGGAACATCGGCTGGTTTAATCCCCGTGTGACGAGTGATGAATGAGTTAAGAAATTCTTGAGCACGATACTTAACCACTGGTCTTCCTTGATGGAATAACATAAGCGTTGGCAAAGCTACAATACCGAATTCAGTATTGAAGCTGGGGAATTTGTAGGCGTCTATAGCAGCAACTGGAATTGTTTTAAAAGCATATGGTAGATCCTTTATAGCTATGGCCGCCAAAGAGCAAGTAAAACAACTAGGCGTGTAGAAAAATATTAACACACAGCTGCCAGGCTGATAGCGTTTAGTATTGTTGCCTATAGGCTTTAGCAAGTCAACTATTTCTTGAACACTTTCCATAAGACGAAATGTATTGTTGCCCTTAACAACTGCAGGATGTTCCGGTAGACATTTTACCATTATGGGCGGTCTACGCGTACTTTCAGAAGCACTTGCCGATGGCAGCAAATGCAAAATATATTCATCATCTAGATTACATTGATGAGCATCTTTGTGGCTAATATAGGTCAGGAATTCATAGGGGCACTCTCCTCTTGATACCCCCAATTCGTCCACAGTCATTTCTTCTACGCTTTTTGTTGTATTATTAGCATTATTGGGACTATCCCTTTGCAAGAAATCAAACAATTTATAAACATTTCCAAACATCGAGTTCTTAGTTGCGGAACAGGCTGCTGAAGTAAAAAGTGCTGTTTTGGAAAATATGTGTTAGCAAAATTATCACATCACATATAAAATTCTTTTCTTACAAGTCATTAAAATACATAAATATATATTGATTTTCATTATTCTGATATTTCTTTACTATTTGCTATACTATTTGTTACTTTTCGCAGCTGTTGTGTCTTGTATTTTTTTGAACCGTCATGAGTAATCGGTATGTGTTTATGTGATTAAAGGAGTGCTGCCAGATGTCTTGTGTTATTAAAGACCACGAAGCTTCTTCTTACTTGCTACAATAATATGGTAGGCAGTTATTATTTTGGCGCCATTTCCTTAGTCTTGTTTGACGTTTAAGCTAAAATGCTGAAAGTTTAACAATATGTTTCAGTGAAATAAGTATTTTAATAAAACTGCGTTGGAGGTGTACACAATTTTGATTATTGCGCTAAGGACTTGTGAAAAGTATGAAAGCTAATTGTTTCTCATAGCGTAGAGTGTGGTAGTGTTTTGTTTGTTTTTAATTTAAACGTTTTAACTCCGTGCGGAAGGAATGTTCATGTGTGTTTAAAATATTGTGTGTGTCAATCAAATTAGATATTCAAGGATTTCGGTAAGTGAATATGTAACGCATTAATATCGGTTGTTACCTTAAAAAGCTAAGTTTTGTACACATTAAATATTTGTGGATACACAATTTTGTGTATGTATGTAAGACGGAATTATTATAGATAAATAAATGAGCATTAAAGCAAAATAGCAATCTGTAAGTACATTCTCAAACTAAAAACACGAGAATAATAATAACCAGAATCAATATATGACATAAATCTTAAATACTGCAGTATGAGTAGATTTTTTACTAGAAATTGTGGTACGTCGATAAATTTTGTTTCTTATAGTTTCAGAATATAATATTAGGAAAACTATCAAATAGTTTGTAGTGGATACTCTGGCGCTGTTGGCTGAAGTAGTTAACACCAGACTATGAAGTTAGACTCCGCGCTCAGTCATGAATATTGTGTTGAATTCTTCTGATCAGCGCTAGTGCATGAAAGCATTGGCCACCGAACAGAACTGTAGTGTATTAAAGAACAGAAGAACATCAATCCTTCACCGACCCTGTAGCAAAAAATTTGCCGGCGAAGTAAAATGTTGAAATAGCTACAAAAAAAATTCCCTATCATCTCATCTTCCTTCATTTGTCCCTTCAATATTATTCCCTCCTTTCTAGTTCCGGTGCAATACGTTGCATATGTAGGGATCCTCCCCTGAGTACTGGCCCGAGTTAAAAAAAAAATCATTCGTTTTAAATCCATATTTTCTTTTTCCTGGTAATTTCACTTCGACATCATCTCTTCAAATTAAAGTGAAGAAAGTGTGGGAAACATTCAAATTACAGCAATTGCATTATAGACTAGTTCACTATAATGAAGTTCTACTGTATGTCTACTGACGCACGTTTAAAGAAGTCTTTAACTAAATTGCAATTTACAATCAAAGTGTTTTTGTAGAACAGGGAAGGAAAGGCTTTTTATTAGAAGAAAAATAATGATAAAAAAAGATTCATCTCTAGCAAATGCATTTGAGATGATGACGGGCAAAAAGCCAAGAAACAAAACTATTGCTGATAGATTAAAAAAATCTAAAACGCTTTGCTCTTTACCACTAAATTCGATTAATAAGTTTTTGGTTGCATATGCGGAGGGTATATACTTTTTTCTAAAGATGAATGAAATAAATCAGAAAAATGGGGAAACATTTTTTATTAAAGTTGCAAAATTATTATGAAGACTTCTAATTATTCAATAATTTTGTTCAATGTTACATATAAAAGAGAGAGGCGATTCTGCTTAATTTAAAAATGATCCGGTGAAGTCCTTTATTTTGCATGGCCTCTTGCTGGCTACTTTATACCAGCAAACAAGGTTTTACTTAAGTAATTTTAAATATAAATTTAACATTTCATTTAAATCAACCAGATTTATTTAGTTTCTCTTGTTTTGTTTGTTTGCAGTTACTCTCCATAAATTAGTTTTTGATTCGTTCTTTTCAATATTCCTCAAGATAGTATTACGTATGTATGTGTGTATGTGTGTATGTATTTGTTTTCATCATGCATATTTTAAATTTACATCCAAGCTGCATAATTTGACAAGTCAGTTGCATTATCATAATATCAAATGTAATGACAACGAAACATGACAGATGCTCAGAAAAATAATAATAATAATAAAAATAATAATAATAATAATACCAACGATAGAAAATGCAAAGCTTCAAGAAACAAGTTAATATTTTATTTTCTGAATATTCAATACGAGTGTATTACATTCCTGCTTCGCAGTACATCATTTCCATGTGTTGGTAAAATGTTACTCATTTGAATTATTTTGAAAATGTTGCTTCAATTCGTTTAGCTTGAACAGAAATTCGTCACGTTGAGCTCTTCTTTGCGGCAATTTATCTCTGGGCAGCATTTCATCGCACTGCATCGACAGCTTGTCAAGAGTTTTTCCGCATTTCATTTCAGGTATGGGATCATAAGTCTCACTTACTTTCCAGATTTCACTGCCAAATCGCTGCACATAGTCGGCAATGCCATCCGCATTTAAATGTGCCGTCTCCAGGGGACCCAGAATGGCATAACGTAAGCCCAAGCCCTGGCTCATAACTGTATCAACATCGGCTGCAGTTAGAATATTCTTTTCGACCAAATGCCACACTTCGTTTAAAATGGCGTACTGTATGCGATTGGTGGCGAAACCCAGCACTTCATGCGTTAAAGTGACAGGTTTTTGTTTAATTTCCAACATTAAGTTTTTCGTAAATGTCACAGCCGCCTGAGATGTCCAGGGAGATGGTACAATTTCTACCAAAGGTATAAAGTAGGGTGGATTTAAAGGATGTGCTACTAAAATCTATTAGCCCAGAAAGAAAAACAGAAGAAAAAAAAATTGAAAAAAAAGAAAACATATTGAATTTCGCAGTATATTGAACAGGAGCATGCATGCCGTTTGCAACAATAACATGCAGAGTGATCAGTGTGTGTTTGTCTGTGCTTGGCTCTGTGTGTGTCGTCCTTACATTTTCTTTGTGCTTTAAATCTTGACTGAACAACGATGGCACAAAAGTACTCGTCGAACTGGAAATAATTGTTTTTGCTTCGACTATGTCGTCCAATTGTTGGTACAATGACTTCTTCCATTCAATACGTTCGGGTATGCACTCTTGTATGAAGATGGCATTTTTAGCCAACTCTTTAATGTCGGTGGTGATTTGAATGCACTTAAATTGTTCCCTCGCACTTAATTTGCCTCTTAGACAATTTCTTCCTTCCAAGTGCACCAATTCCTTTTCAATATATTCCAAGGCGGATGTTAGTTGTTGTGGCAAAATGTCATACAACATGACCTGGTAGCCTGCGGAAGCAAATAACATGGACCAGGCACGTCCGATGAGGCCGCTAGTGTGTGGAATACAAGAATTATTTTCATATTTTTCTTCAAATTATTGTACCATCCATACCTTCCCACTATGCCAATTTTTTCCAATCTCATTTCTTTTATTTCATTTAGGGAAACTGTTCCCAATGACTGCCACTAATTAAATGATATTAAAAAATATATAAGAATTTTATTTAAATTTAAGTTGGCTGGCTGCAAAACATTATCACCAACTTCACTATCTTATTTAGGAAGAATAGTTCGGTTCAGCGTTGCATATGTTACATGTGCCCGATAATACATCAATATTGTTCCGAGTAGAACGACGTTTTGTTTAACCAAAATTAATTGTACTAGAACGAGGAAAATTTTGTATGGAAAGGAGAACAGGCGGAACGAGCTCTCATTGTGATTCATTGGTGTTGTCTGAAGTGCTGCAATCCTTTTTCATGGCCGTTTGGGGTCTTAAACTTCAATGCGTTTCTTTTGTGCCGGTGCAGGGGTAAAACAACTATTGTTAGCCCCACAGATGTGTGACATGATTCCAAAGAAGCTGCTGAAACCGAACTTGTATGTGAGAACGAGTTTTTGGTGGAGTTCAAAAAAAAGTCTAGCACATCGGCTGTGAAAAGAAATTGTTCTTATCATTCTGCAAATTCTTTTCCTTTTCAGGCATAAACTTGTAGGCAAGTAATTTATAAATTAATAATGAATGAATTTTGCAATAAAAACAAAACGATTGTGTATAACAAAATTTTTATCGCACCCAGAGGAGTTCAATTTGTGGGGTCAGTGGCGTATAGAAAACTAATAAAACGAGTTCTAGTCCAATAGAAAGACTCATTAAATGACTGATAATTGTCGTGTTGTTTGGCGTTTTTATTTGTTGAAATAATAACAATTAATTAATTAAATTAATGAGGCATAAAGAACGTGCTTTTCGAGATTAAGTTCTTGTGATTTGAAAGAAAAACAAAAATAAAATTTTTAATAAATAGAAATAAATAAAATATCAGGCACTTAAGCATTTTGACAGTCACACATTTGATTGTTTGTTGTTATATTTGGCTGGTTTTCCACTGTCGCACAAATTTCAGTGTCACTTGCATTTTGCTCCAGCGAAGATAAAAAGAAAGCCTCCAGATTTTACTACAATTTATAATGATGCTAGGGATATATAAATTTCCATATAATCCGATAATATTGATCGTTTTCGGGCCCTCTACGAAAATGTTGTTATAAACGAAATAAGTCGGCCTCATACTGCACAAGCCGCTTGCGACAAATTCAATATTGCACTCAAAATATTAAAACTTGTTGATTTTTCAGCAAATCTCTTGTCAAACACTAAAACACCGCCGCATATTACGCAACGGGCTTGTACAAACGTAACTTTTTGTCTTATTTGACAAGAGGCTTGCGTAGTCTATTTGGCTTTCGAAGAAATTTCATGTTTCTGCTAATAAATAAAAAATTCTATTGTTTCTTTTTCTATTAATAAAAAAAATCAATGAGTGTTCGAACTCACGGGCGATGTGTTAACAACTTTTTGTTTATTTATTTTATATTAAACCCACAAAAAACAAAGAGAATGCAAAGCAACAGACAAATGTACATACATACATTGTTATGTTTGTACATAAGCTACATACGTTGCTGTCTTGCTATCTCATTTTTATATATGTACGTATAACCACGTCACTATTCTCTTTGCTATGCATAAGACAAAACCGAAGATCAACATAAAACACTTTTTTAATATTACTCCAAATTAATACTCCGAATTAAAACACTTAAATCTCCGCTCGCCGATATCAGATCGCCTTAATTTTTGGCCTAAACTCTTCGTTGAAACCCGCACTAGCGTTTTAATCCAAAAATTAATAAAATCGGCTATGAATTTCCGAAGAAAATCGCGTGGAAAAATTATATGAAAATCGCCCAATAATCACTTTCAATACCGACTGCCAAGCAACGAACAAACAACCGCTGATTGACTCTTACATCTTACACCTTACACTTGCGTATGTATTGAAACTGATAGTTTACTGTCCTAGAGGCGCGCGTATAGATGTTAACACATCAAAAAATATTGTACACTTTATGTGCACTCGCGTCATTTTTAATAGTTTGAAAATAAATTAAAAACAGAGCAGATCTTCACGTAAAAAATCAAAATTTTTTTTTAAATAACTGCACCAGTTTTACATGTAAAAACTCTAACAGGAGAACAACAATAAACCCCGAAAAAAAATAATAATATGTAATATGTACGAGTATTTGAAAGCATCAGTGCGCGCTACTTTAACGAAATGCATACTTCAGCGAACGAACAGTTTGTGAAAGTTTATTTTATTATTGGTATTGATTCTGGCACAGAAATTGCTAAGCAGTCCAGAGTTGAAGTTGCCCATCTAGCCTACAATCTCCACACTGATAGGCTAGAGCACTACTCACTAGTCTATAAAGGCACTCATGGGTTATTTGAATATTTAAGCTTTCGTAGTTATTTGGTTCAGTGCTACAGGTTGCATCGTGTGCATGCAGATGAATATTTTTATTATTATTATTTTCTAACATTTTGTTATTGATTTAATAATATTTTTAAACGCAGACATGAAGATATTTATTTATTTGTTAGCTTTTGATGGACGAAAGGTAATTGTAATGCACAACAACAAACGTGGGCAAAGTTACCGCAAGTACGGGCATGAGACGTACAGTTTGTCAAGCAATTATTTACAAATTGACTGTTAGGAATTCCCATTTACTGCTTGTTTTATATAAAATGAAAAATGTAATGAAGTACAATTAATGGCGATTTCTTTTCTGGAAAATATGTAACACTTTATCACTTTTTATTCTAAAAAAAACCACAATTAGGAGCAATTTTAAAATAAAACTCTTCTTCATAAGAGATGGTAGATCAATTTCCAATAAATTCACTATTTTCAAATGCCATAATGCTACCATTTTCCATTGAAAACTGCAAATAATGTAGCATTTTTTTTAGAAAAGAAAACAACATAAGTTTTGTAAATCTTTGGTTTGTGGCAAATAAAAATTACCCTATTTAATAGTTGTTTTTCAATTAAATTTCACCATGAATTTTTAAAAGTGTTCCTTATTTCGGCATAGATCTATTTTTTTATTTTTAACTCGAACCAGCACTCAGTGGATGATATGCAGTGCATTGCGCCGGAACTAGAAAGGAGGAGATAGTATTGAGGGGACAAATGATGAAAGATGAGAAAACAGAGACTTTTTGTAGCTATTAGAACCTTTTTACTTTGCAGCCAAGTTTTTGGCTACATAGACGACGAAGGAGATCATTTGATTATAAAAAATTTTTTCGCATTAAGAACGACACATTTTAGTTTACTACACTACTATCAATGAACTTTAGCAGCAATAACGTCATAACTCAAAGTATAAACAATTTTCCATCTAAAAACAATTATTAAACATTTTTTACTATACTTTTTTCTATACGGATATATTAAATACAAGTTGATTTACAAGATGATATCAAAATATTTACATTTATTAATTTTTCTTCAGAGCTATAGTCAATTGAACACCTACAACGCATTTACCTCAAAATCGAAAATTTTGAGTTATGCCGTTCTTGCAGCAAATGAGCGATATGTATATTCTTGATCAGTGATGATATCTAAGACGATCTGAGCGTGTCCGTCCGTCTTAATTTTGTTAAGCTAATGATATAGTTTTATGCCTTAAACTTGGAGCCATAAAAATTAAAAATGTTTTTTTGAACCCCCGCCCCCTTTACTGGGCGTTATTATATCCAAAAATAGTGTAAAAGTTTAACAAATTCTTTTACTTAAGCCTACATTCCTTAAAAATAAAATTTTTAAGCTTAAATGACGAAGCTGAGACATAACCTGGTACTACTCTGTCCTACCCCCTTCTCCCCCTTTGCCCTGTAAATGACCCTACCAAAAAAATAAAAAATTTTTTATTTTAAATATTGTATATAATTATCCCAAACATTTATTTTTAGAGTTTTATGACAAAGGGGAAATGTCTCCCCCACAGCCCTTGCCAGAGCGACCCCGCCAAAATACAGTTGTAATACCCTTCAAAGAGAATTGGACCACATAAAGTATATATATTCTTGATCAGTGATGAAGTATAAGACGGTCTAGCCATGCCCATACATTCGTCTGTGGAAAACATGATATTGTCTATTTTTGAACCCTGCCCCCTTTAGTGGGCGTTGACGTACGATATTATATAAAGTGACTCTGGCCCACCCAGCTAAACATTTTAATTGTACTCTCTAAATATTTGGAGGGTATTTAAGATTCGACCCGGTCGAATATAACGTTTTTACTTGTTACATTCTACTGCCCAATTTTGGCAGAAAAGACTTTAACAAATTCAAATAAGTTGTCAGAGCTGTCCCTTCATTTTTGGAACTTTGAAACAAAAATAACTGGTTATCAGGGGAAATTGTAAGTAACGCTATGGAAATGTTGCTCAAATTGTCATGGAAGGTACCTGTCCTGTGACTGGTGAAAGTGGTGCATGTTACAAAACAGAGTGTAGGAACCCTGCACTAAATCGTAAATATTTCTGTTTGATTTTTCTGTGCAAATTAATTGGATGCAAGAATATTTTCAAGTATTTAAAAAAACTGTAATTTGCAGCTACTCCCTTCCATACATACGCCCCACTAGCCTCAGTTTAATTTTATTACCGGTTTTCATGAAACTATACTTGGACACCTACACAATTTGTTACATACGTCTAATAAAATGCTGGCTAAACATGCGTGAGGAAATGTTTTGATATAAAGCGCTGAAAATAATACACAAAATGGATGACGGCGACTACGGGTGGTAGCTTCATTACGCAAATTCCTTCAATTAACATTCCATTAATACACACACACACGATAGTAGCATCCATCCTATTGGAAAAAAATCACACAATTGTAAAATCTGTAATTATATTTTAATCGTTTTTAAAACTATAATATATTATACATTTTGAAAAAGAAAACAGTTTTTAAAACCAGCTGACTTTTCTGCGATGTCGTAAGCAATATCGATTTCTTACGATATTGCGGATCAGGCAGTTAGTTATTCATCCAATTTCTTTTAAAATGCATGATCACATCAACCCCCAAAATACACAACTTTATTTTAAAATATTCTGTAATTAGTGCAGTGATAGTCAAGTCATGTGCAAGTGAAATTATGGCATATTTTGCTAGCATTTGTTCGCATTTTATTTAAAGTGAAAAAAATTAAGTAAAAACATTTCACGAAATGTGTTTTCTGAGCACTGGAATGAGAATACGGAAGCACAATAGGCTTTAAAGAACACAGACCAAAATTTCCATTAAAATTGCCGCCACTGAAATACCGAATTCATCCGTGATTTCTCTTTCCGACTTTCTTATAGAAAAAGAGGAGCTCAAATTCTAAGCATTTCTTTTTAGTAATTAAATTCATTTTTTTCCTTCTATTTTGTTACTTCAGTCATCTTTGAAATTAACTAGTGCGAGTGAGACGCAAAACTCTCGAAAGAGAGTAAACGATCAGTGGTCTGGCTGCACTTAAAATTTAATTGCCAACGAGCCTTGATGTTGACTGACTCAGAGCTGCTTTGCGAATGTAAATTCATTTTAACGTTGAATTTAAAAATGTACTCCATATTATTTTACTGCTTGGCCCACGATTTCACTCGAAACAAATTCCAAAAATTTGTTTTTAGTAAATTTATTTGACAGAACGATATCGAGTAACATCGTGGGTCAAGTACTTAAAATCACTGATATATCCACCCTTATATTGAAGAAAAGTCCTTCACGGAAATTGTTTTCCATGAGCAACAAACGAAAAAGAAGTGAAATATTTTCGCAAAATGATTGAGGCGGCTGTTGACTTTTTCGTTTGTGGAATGGTCGTGTGGAGTTGTTTCGTAATTAGATTCGCTTTTATTTGTCGAATTGCAGTGCAAACTTCCTGCTTAAAAAAATACGCTTTTTAAACCTCTACTAACAATATTAAAATGTTATTTGTTTTGCGTATGCATTTAGTGGCCACTATTAAAATTGTTTAAACATACAAGATTTTTCACATCATCATTACATTTTTACCGTATATAAATTTCTTTTGTAAATCCTTTCCAAGTTTTAATTTATTTTCTTAATAAATATTAGTTAGTACATGATTCTTTGCTCTCCTTATATAACTAAACATTATATGAAACATAATAATAGCCTACGGAGTCTGATTTTAATAAAATTATCTTTTGGATTTTGCAGCGTTCATCCACATCCTTACAATACATCGGCCGCTAGACGATCACATCATCACCATCATCAGCATCGTCCTAAGCAACAGGCAACAAAACATCATGCAGCATCTTCTGCTAATAGTAACAATGAACCAACTGCATCGTTGTCACAATCCAAAGGGGAAGAGGATAACTCCTCTAAATAAATGTGACAACTTTAAGGGAACGCATAAAATCCAGCTGTTTTCTTGTGTTATAAAATCGTATAAAATAATTGGGATGTAGGAAGAGACACTTTAAAAAGAAATTAGGAAACCCAGAAGAAAATATTAGAATTACGTATTAATAACATATGGACAAATGATTATCCTTATTTTATCATAATTACACTTAATTTAGTTCATAATTTGAGCAAAATTTTCTTAAGCTGTGCGTATGTACGGAGTTGTTCACGATAAATTCCAAATATGTTTGAAATAGAAGCCAAAATATTGGTTTTGTTAGTGTGGCTGATCGCTTCTTAAAGAATCGATGATTAGCAAAGAATTTTATAATTTGATTTATTAATAATTTTCTTATTTCCGAAATATTTCAAGCATACTAATCTTTTTACAATTAAGTTATTTGTAAGCTTTTCCCAACTTTTTAGAAAATCAGTTATTTGATATAATCTCGATTTTAGGTCACCAAACTGAAAATTTGTATTTTTGAATTTTAAGCTTTTCTTTTTTCATTTAAAATATATATTTTAACTCTGTTTCATCTTAAAGAATATCTTAACATGTAGTAGTAAAGTGAAAAAAAAGGAAAGTAACAAATGCAAAGAAAAAATCTCTTAAACAGTAAAAAATTATATGTAAAATGTTTCTTGGATTACAAAATTTGAATAAAACTTTAGATGAGGTGGAAAAAAAGCAATAAAACTTTCGTTTCTCTTGGAATATTAGTTGCTCAGTAAAATACAAAAACTCGAATAAAACGTTTTTCATTATTACACTACAATACAGAATAACTATTACTTCAGATGTGCGTAAAAATCCTAGGTTGATCAGCTCTTTCGATGTGATCCAATTGCTTTGTGATTTTCATACACTGACTTCCAAAGCGCATCAATACAAAGTTCGAAAGGTTTAATCAGATATTGTTATGACCATAACGGCCGTTGGTGGTTACGTCGGGAAACCTAGAAAAATTTGGTTTCTATTTTTGGGGTATGGTATATCACCTGCAATGTTATCCATATGATTGCTTCGAATAGCAGTAGTCGCTAGGGTTTGAAATGGTATTGGCATTCTCAGTATTTTGTGGTCCTATCGGAGAGACACTATTCTTTGTTCAGGCAGGCTACCTGTTAATTCTTCTCTGGTTGGAAGTCGTTCTGGAATTCCGAATTTCAAGTTTATGATCGAATTATTTTCTACGGTTTAATATAATTCTTTAAGCTTGATATTCTTTAGCTAACAAAGGCAATAGATACAATTTTTTCCAAAATAGATTTTTTGACAAGCTGTTCTACTTGCATACATATACATACATATGTATATGTAATATGTATACCTTCCGCATTAGAACAAGAAAACTTCTTCTGTTTTATGATTTATGACAAGATTTTAAATTATTTTAATATATCGGATTATACAACTAAATTACATTTAAATTTCTAAAAATCTAGTTGTGAATAATAACAAACTTCTCTTAATGTTCTAACTGAGCTTCTGATTCCCTCCAATTGCGTTTAATCATTTCGACAATTTGCTTAAACAAGTGTGATTTAGAGAAATAAAAACCAGCACAGGATAGGATAAACCACCAGGCCAAAATGAGAACATAGTCTGTTTGACGTTGCACTTTAAGTGGCAATGGCGAGGGCTTTCTATGCTTGGGAACATCGGCTGGTTTAATCCCCGTGTGACGAGTGATGAATGAGTTAAGAAATTCTTGAGCACGATACTTAACCACTGGTCTTCCTTGATGGAATAACATAAGCGTTGGCAAAGCTACAATACCGAATTCAGTATTGAAGCTGGGGAATTTGTAGGCGTCTATAGCAGCAACTGGAATTGTTTTAAAAGCATATGGTAGATCCTTTATAGCTATGGCCGCCAAAGAGCAAGTAAAACAACTAGGCGTGTAGAAAAATATTAACACACAGCTGCCAGGCTGATAGCGTTTAGTATTGTTGCCTATAGGCTTTAGCAAGTCAACTATTTCTTGAACACTTTCCATAAGACGAAATGTATTGTTGCCCTTAACAACTGCAGGATGTTCCGGTAGACATTTTACCATTATGGGCGGTCTACGCGTACTTTCAGAAGCACTTGCCGATGGCAGCAAATGCAAAATATATTCATCATCTAGATTACATTGATGAGCATCTTTGTGGCTAATATAGGTCAGGAATTCATAGGGGCACTCTCCTCTTGATACCCCCAATTCGTCCACAGTCATTTCTTCTACGCTTTTTGTTGTATTATTAGCATTATTGGGACTATCCCTTTGCAAGAAATCAAACAATTTATAAACATTTCCAAACATCGAGTTCTTAGTTGCGGAACAGGCTGCTGAAGTAAAAAGTGCTGTTTTGGAAAATATGTGTTAGCAAAATTATCACATCACATATAAAATTCTTTTCTTACAAGTCATTAAAATACATAAATATATATTGATTTTCATTATTCTGATATTTCTTTACTATTTGCTATACTATTTGTTACTTTTCGCAGCTGTTGTGTCTTGTATTTTTTTGAACCGTCATGAGTAATCGGTATGTGTTTATGTGATTAAAGGAGTGCTGCCAGATGTCTTGTGTTATTAAAGACCACGAAGCTTCTTCTTACTTGCTACAATAATATGGTAGGCAGTTATTATTTTGGCGCCATTTCCTTAGTCTTGTTTGACGTTTAAGCTAAAATGCTGAAAGTTTAACAATATGTTTCAGTGAAATAAGTATTTTAATAAAACTGCGTTGGAGGTGTACACAATTTTGATTATTGCGCTAAGGACTTGTGAAAAGTATGAAAGCTAATTGTTTCTCATAGCGTAGAGTGTGGTAGTGTTTTGTTTGTTTTTAATTTAAACGTTTTAACTCCGTGCGGAAGGAATGTTCATGTGTGTTTAAAATATTGTGTGTGTCAATCAAATTAGATATTCAAGGATTTCGGTAAGTGAATATGTAACGCATTAATATCGGTTGTTACCTTAAAAAGCTAAGTTTTGTACACATTAAATATTTGTGGATACACAATTTTGTGTATGTATGTAAGACGGAATTATTATAGATAAATAAATGAGCATTAAAGCAAAATAGCAATCTGTAAGTACATTCTCAAACTAAAAACACGAGAATAATAATAACCAGAATCAATATATGACATAAATCTTAAATACTGCAGTATGAGTAGATTTTTTACTAGAAATTGTGGTACGTCGATAAATTTTGTTTCTTATAGTTTCAGAATATAATATTAGGAAAACTATCAAATAGTTTGTAGTGGATACTCTGGCGCTGTTGGCTGAAGTAGTTAACACCAGACTATGAAGTTAGACTCCGCGCTCAGTCATGAATATTGTGTTGAATTCTTCTGATCAGCGCTAGTGCATGAAAGCATTGGCCACCGAACAGAACTGTAGTGTATTAAAGAACAGAAGAACATCAATCCTTCACCGACCCTGTAGCAAAAAATTTGCCGGCGAAGTAAAATGTTGAAATAGCTACAAAAAAAATTCCCTATCATCTCATCTTCCTTCATTTGTCCCTTCAATATTATTCCCTCCTTTCTAGTTCCGGTGCAATACGTTGCATATGTAGGGATCCTCCCCTGAGTACTGGCCCGAGTTAAAAAAAAAATCATTCGTTTTAAATCCATATTTTCTTTTTCCTGGTAATTTCACTTCGACATCATCTCTTCAAATTAAAGTGAAGAAAGTGTGGGAAACATTCAAATTACAGCAATTGCATTATAGACTAGTTCACTATAATGAAGTTCTACTGTATGTCTACTGACGCACGTTTAAAGAAGTCTTTAACTAAATTGCAATTTACAATCAAAGTGTTTTTGTAGAACAGGGAAGGAAAGGCTTTTTATTAGAAGAAAAATAATGATAAAAAAAGATTCATCTCTAGCAAATGCATTTGAGATGATGACGGGCAAAAAGCCAAGAAACAAAACTATTGCTGATAGATTAAAAAAATCTAAAACGCTTTGCTCTTTACCACTAAATTCGATTAATAAGTTTTTGGTTGCATATGCGGAGGGTATATACTTTTTTCTAAAGATGAATGAAATAAATCAGAAAAATGGGGAAACATTTTTTATTAAAGTTGCAAAATTATTATGAAGACTTCTAATTATTCAATAATTTTGTTCAATGTTACATATAAAAGAGAGAGGCGATTCTGCTTAATTTAAAAATGATCCGGTGAAGTCCTTTATTTTGCATGGCCTCTTGCTGGCTACTTTATACCAGCAAACAAGGTTTTACTTAAGTAATTTTAAATATAAATTAAACATTTCATTTAAATCAACCAGATTTATTTAGTTTCTCTTGTTTTGTTTGTTTGCAGTTACTCTCCATAAATTAGTTTTTGATTCGTTCTTTTCAATATTCCTCAAGATAGTATTACGTATGTATGTGTGTATGTGTGTATGTATTTGTTTTCATCATGCATATTTTAAATTTACATCCAAGCTGCATAATTTGACAAGTCAGTTGCATTATCATAATATCAAATGTAATGACAACGAAACATGACAGATGCTCAGAAAAATAATAATAATAATAAAAATAATAATAATAATAATACCAACGATAGAAAATGCAAAGCTTCAAGAAACAAGTTAATATTTTATTTTCTGAATATTCAATACGAGTGTATTACATTCCTGCTTCGCAGTACATCATTTCCATGTGTTGGTAAAATGTTACTCATTTGAATTATTTTGAAAATGTTGCTTCAATTCGTTTAGCTTGAACAGAAATTCGTCACGTTGAGCTCTTCTTTGCGGCAATTTATCTCTGGGCAGCATTTCATCGCACTGCATCGACAGCTTGTCAAGAGTTTTTCCGCATTTCATTTCAGGTATGGGATCATAAGTCTCACTTACTTTCCAGATTTCACTGCCAAATCGCTGCACATAGTCGGCAATGCCATCCGCATTTAAATGTGCCGTCTCCAGGGGACCCAGAATGGCATAACGTAAGCCCAAGCCCTGGCTCATAACTGTATCAACATCGGCTGCAGTTAGAATATTCTTTTCGACCAAATGCCACACTTCGTTTAAAATGGCGTACTGTATGCGATTGGTGGCGAAACCCAGCACTTCATGCGTTAAAGTGACAGGTTTTTGTTTAATTTCCAACATTAAGTTTTTCGTAAATGTCACAGCCGCCTGAGATGTCCAGGGAGATGGTACAATTTCTACCAAAGGTATAAAGTAGGGTGGATTTAAAGGATGTGCTACTAAAATCTATTAGCCCAGAAAGAAAAACAGAAGAAAAAAAAATTGAAAAAAAAGAAAACATATTGAATTTCGCAGTATATTGAACAGGAGCATGCATGCCGTTTGCAACAATAACATGCAGAGTGATCAGTGTGTGTTTGTCTGTGCTTGGCTCTGTGTGTGTCGTCCTTACATTTTCTTTGTGCTTTAAATCTTGACTGAACAACGATGGCACAAAAGTACTCGTCGAACTGGAAATAATTGTTTTTGCTTCGACTATGTCGTCCAATTGTTGGTACAATGACTTCTTCCATTCAATACGTTCGGGTATGCACTCTTGTATGAAGATGGCATTTTTAGCCAACTCTTTAATGTCGGTGGTGATTTGAATGCACTTAAATTGTTCCCTCGCACTTAATTTGCCTCTTAGACAATTTCTTCCTTCCAAGTGCACCAATTCCTTTTCAATATATTCCAAGGCGGATGTTAGTTGTTGTGGCAAAATGTCATACAACATGACCTGGTAGCCTGCGGAAGCAAATAACATGGACCAGGCACGTCCGATGAGGCCGCTAGTGTGTGGAATACAAGAATTATTTTCATATTTTTCTTCAAATTATTGTACCATCCATACCTTCCCACTATGCCAATTTTTTCCAATCTCATTTCTTTTATTTCATTTAGGGAAACTGTTCCCAATGACTGCCACTAATTAAATGATATTAAAAAATATATAAGAATTTTATTTAAATTTAAGTTGGCTGGCTGCAAAACATTATCACCAACTTCACTATCTTATTTAGGAAGAATAGTTCGGTTCAGCGTTGCATATGTTACATGTGCCCGATAATACATCAATATTGTTCCGAGTAGAACGACGTTTTGTTTAACCAAAATTAATTGTACTAGAACGAGGAAAATTTTGTATGGAAAGGAGAACAGGCGGAACGAGCTCTCATTGTGATTCATTGGTGTTGTCTGAAGTGCTGCAATCCTTTTTCATGGCCGTTTGGGGTCTTAAACTTCAATGCGTTTCTTTTGTGCCGGTGCAGGGGTAAAACAACTATTGTTAGCCCCACAGATGTGTGACATGATTCCAAAGAAGCTGCTGAAACCGAACTTGTATGTGAGAACGAGTTTTTGGTGGAGTTCAAAAAAAAGTCTAGCACATCGGCTGTGAAAAGAAATTGTTCTTATCATTCTGCAAATTCTTTTCCTTTTCAGGCATAAACTTGTAGGCAAGTAATTTATAAATTAATAATGAATGAATTTTGCAATAAAAACAAAACGATTGTGTATAACAAAATTTTTATCGCACCCAGAGGAGTTCAATTTGTGGGGTCAGTGGCGTATAGAAAACTAATAAAACGAGTTCTAGTCCAATAGAAAGACTCATTAAATGACTGATAATTGTCGTGTTGTTTGGCGTTTTTATTTGTTGAAATAATAACAATTAATTAATTAAATTAATGAGGCATAAAGAACGTGCTTTTCGAGATTAAGTTCTTGTGATTTGAAAGAAAAACAAAAATAAAATTTTTAATAAATAGAAATAAATAAAATATCAGGCACTTAAGCATTTTGACAGTCACACATTTGATTGTTTGTTGTTATATTTGGCTGGTTTTCCACTGTCGCACAAATTTCAGTGTCACTTGCATTTTGCTCCAGCGAAGATAAAAAGAAAGCCTCCAGATTTTACTACAATTTATAATGATGCTAGGGATATATAAATTTCCATATAATCCGATAATATTGATCGTTTTCGGGCCCTCTACGAAAATGTTGTTATAAACGAAATAAGTCGGCCTCATACTGCACAAGCCGCTTGCGACAAATTCAATATTGCACTCAAAATATTAAAACTTGTTGATTTTTCAGCAAATCTCTTGTCAAACACTAAAACACCGCCGCATATTACGCAACGGGCTTGTACAAACGTAACTTTTTGTCTTATTTGACAAGAGGCTTGCGTAGTCTATTTGGCTTTCGAAGAAATTTCATGTTTCTGCTAATAAATAAAAAATTCTATTGTTTCTTTTTCTATTAATAAAAAAAATCAATGAGTGTTCGAACTCACGGGCGATGTGTTAACAACTTTTTGTTTATTTATTTTATATTAAACCCACAAAAAACAAAGAGAATGCAAAGCAACAGACAAATGTACATACATACATTGTTATGTTTGTACATAAGCTACATACGTTGCTGTCTTGCTATCTCATTTTTATATATGTACGTATAACCACGTCACTATTCTCTTTGCTATGCATAAGACAAAACCGAAGATCAACATAAAACACTTTTTTAATATTACTCCAAATTAATACTCCGAATTAAAACACTTAAATCTCCGCTCGCCGATATCAGATCGCCTTAATTTTTGGCCTAAACTCTTCGTTGAAACCCGCACTAGCGTTTTAATCCAAAAATTAATAAAATCGGCTATGAATTTCCGAAGAAAATCGCGTGGAAAAATTATATGAAAATCGCCCAATAATCACTTTCAATACCGACTGCCAAGCAACGAACAAACAACCGCTGATTGACTCTTACATCTTACACCTTACACTTGCGTATGTATTGAAACTGATAGTTTACTGTCCTAGAGGCGCGCGTATAGATGTTAACACATCAAAAAATATTGTACACTTTATGTGCACTCGCGTCATTTTTAATAGTTTGAAAATAAATTAAAAACAGAGCAGATCTTCACGTAAAAAATCAAAATTTTTTTTTAAATAACTGCACCAGTTTTACATGTAAAAACTCTAACAGGAGAACAACAATAAACCCCGAAAAAAAATAATAATATGTAATATGTACGAGTATTTGAAAGCATCAGTGCGCGCTACTTTAACGAAATGCATACTTCAGCGAACGAACAGTTTGTGAAAGTTTATTTTATTATTGGTATTGATTCTGGCACAGAAATTGCTAAGCAGTCCAGAGTTGAAGTTGCCCATCTAGCCTACAATCTCCACACTGATAGGCTAGAGCACTACTCACTAGTCTATAAAGGCACTCATGGGTTATTTGAATATTTAAGCTTTCGTAGTTATTTGGTTCAGTGCTACAGGTTGCATCGTGTGCATGCAGATGAATATTTTTATTATTATTATTTTCTAACATTTTGTTATTGATTTAATAATATTTTTAAACGCAGACATGAAGATATTTATTTATTTGTTAGCTTTTGATGGACGAAAGGTAATTGTAATGCACAACAACAAACGTGGGCAAAGTTACCGCAAGTACGGGCATGAGACGTACAGTTTGTCAAGCAATTATTTACAAATTGACTGTTAGGAATTCCCATTTACTGCTTGTTTTATATAAAATGAAAAATGTAATGAAGTACAATTAATGGCGATTTCTTTTCTGGAAAATATGTAACACTTTATCACTTTTTATTCTAAAAAAAACCACAATTAGGAGCAATTTTAAAATAAAACTCTTCTTCATAAGAGATGGTAGATCAATTTCCAATAAATTCACTATTTTCAAATGCCATAATGCTACCATTTTCCATTGAAAACTGCAAATAATGTAGCATTTTTTTTAGAAAAGAAAACAACATAAGTTTTGTAAATCTTTGGTTTGTGGCAAATAAAAATTACCCTATTTAATAGTTGTTTTTCAATTAAATTTCACCATGAATTTTTAAAAGTGTTCCTTATTTCGGCATAGATCTATTTTTTTATTTTTAACTCGAACCAGCACTCAGTGGATGATATGCAGTGCATTGCGCCGGAACTAGAAAGGAGGAGATAGTATTGAGGGGACAAATGATGAAAGATGAGAAAACAGAGACTTTTTGTAGCTATTAGAACCTTTTTACTTTGCAGCCAAGTTTTTGGCTACATAGACGACGAAGGAGATCATTTGATTATAAAAAATTTTTTCGCATTAAGAACGACACATTTTAGTTTACTACACTACTATCAATGAACTTTAGCAGCAATAACGTCATAACTCAAAGTATAAACAATTTTCCATCTAAAAACAATTATTAAACATTTTTTACTATACTTTTTTCTATACGGATATATTAAATACAAGTTGATTTACAAGATGATATCAAAATATTTACATTTATTAATTTTTCTTCAGAGCTATAGTCAATTGAACACCTACAACGCATTTACCTCAAAATCGAAAATTTTGAGTTATGCCGTTCTTGCAGCAAATGAGCGATATGTATATTCTTGATCAGTGATGATATCTAAGACGATCTGAGCGTGTCCGTCCGTCTTAATTTTGTTAAGCTAATGATATAGTTTTATGCCTTAAACTTGGAGCCATAAAAATTAAAAATGTTTTTTTGAACCCCCGCCCCCTTTACTGGGCGTTATTATATCCAAAAATAGTGTAAAAGTTTAACAAATTCTTTTACTTAAGCCTACATTCCTTAAAAATAAAATTTTTAAGCTTAAATGACGAAGCTGAGACATAACCTGGTACTACTCTGTCCTACCCCCTTCTCCCCCTTTGCCCTGTAAATGACCCTACCAAAAAAATAAAAAATTTTTTATTTTAAATATTGTATATAATTATCCCAAACATTTATTTTTAGAGTTTTATGACAAAGGGGAAATGTCTCCCCCACAGCCCTTGCCAGAGCGACCCCGCCAAAATACAGTTGTAATACCCTTCAAAGAGAATTGGACCACATAAAGTATATATATTCTTGATCAGTGATGAAGTATAAGACGGTCTAGCCATGCCCATACATTCGTCTGTGGAAAACATGATATTGTCTATTTTTGAACCCTGCCCCCTTTAGTGGGCGTTGACGTACGATATTATATAAAGTGACTCTGGCCCACCCAGCTAAACATTTTAATTGTACTCTCTAAATATTTGGAGGGTATTTAAGATTCGACCCGGTCGAATATAACGTTTTTACTTGTTACATTCTACTGCCCAATTTTGGCAGAAAAGACTTTAACAAATTCAAATAAGTTGTCAGAGCTGTCCCTTCATTTTTGGAACTTTGAAACAAAAATAACTGGTTATCAGGGGAAATTGTAAGTAACGCTATGGAAATGTTGCTCAAATTGTCATGGAAGGTACCTGTCCTGTGACTGGTGAAAGTGGTGCATGTTACAAAACAGAGTGTAGGAACCCTGCACTAAATCGTAAATATTTCTGTTTGATTTTTCTGTGCAAATTAATTGGATGCAAGAATATTTTCAAGTATTTAAAAAAACTGTAATTTGCAGCTACTCCCTTCCATACATACGCCCCACTAGCCTCAGTTTAATTTTATTACCGGTTTTCATGAAACTATACTTGGACTGGTATTAAACAACCTTTCACCTGGTATATAAATAAATCAATTAGTAGCCTACATTTCACAGAGTTGCGCAACTCGAAGCAGTTGCTAGCAACTGGTAACCAGTCACGTTAGTTGTCTCGTGCCAATGTTTTTTATCCATTTGGGATGGCTTTACCACTTACTCTGTAAATTTTTGTTGCATTTCTGGGCTGCATACAATAGCTAAAATATTATTTCTATTTGATACGAGATTCTCGACGAGCTGTACATACAAATACATGTGCAGCCTTTTCTCTGCTTATGTGGTTATGTGTGTGTGTGTGTGTGGTTGTACATGTGTTTTTAGGGATGCATGCTTTTTAAGCTGCCGGCATATTTAAATTAAAAGTAAATTATATTTTGCATGATGGAAAACGAATAAGAAAATCTAGAAAATGGGAATGAAGCAAATAAATAAAAAAGAGCTGCAAGACATTTTACTCGTATTATTTTTTTAAATGGTTTTAATATTAATTTCTTTTTATAAATAATTTTTGTCTAGTGCCAAGTTTCTTGTTTAATTCTCCATTAAAAATCAATAGATTTTTAAATTAATGTCTTGCAGGTCAGGAAGTTTTATAAATATGAGAGTTCGCTATTTGATATGAGAAAGATGAACTGCGGTGGAACACGGTGTCATTAGTGATTTGTGCACGCTGCTCCCAAAAGCCTGCCTTATAATATTGTGTTAATGTTGTTAATAAATACTTTCTCACAACTTTATTTTCCTTAAGACGGCATAGCAATTCATTATATTGCTGTTAAAGTTCATGTGTGGAGTGCCGAGTGTGAGCATAAAAATCGAGTTTGTATGTTGGGAATGTGGAGGAAAACTTAATTAACATTTTTGAAATTTTAATAATTTAAAGTTCCATCTTCATCTGTTTAAAATTTGGCTACACGCAAAAAGTTGTTTATTTAACATTTTGTGAGTTCTTCTCATTGAAGAATCCTTATGACTTGAGCTGAATCCTTATGATTGAGTCATGAGTTTTGTTGGTGTGGGTTCACTTAAAGTAACTAAATATTAAGTGGATGTTGGAGAATTATTCTAAGATGATAATAGGAATATTTTAAAATTTTCACATCATCGCATATGTTTTATAAACAGTTTTTATAGTTTATTTTATATATTTATGAATTTGTTATTTATTCGTCCTGACTCTTTTCCCAAATTAAAAAAAAACAAGTAAAAACGTTATATTCGACCGGGTCGAATCTTAAATACCCTCCAAATATTTAGTAAGTGAATTTGAAATGTTTAACTTGGTGGGACGGAGTTCCTTTATATAATATCGTACGACAGCGCCCACTAAAGGGGGCGGGGTTCAAAAATATACAATATCATGTTTTCCACAGTATTTTGGCGGGGTCGCTCTGGCAAGGGCTGTGGGGGAAACATTTCGCCTTTGTCATAAAACTCTAAAAATAAATGCTTGAGATAATTATATACAAAATTAAAATTTCTTTTTTTTGATAGGGTCATTTAGCGGGCAAAGGGGGTGGAGGGGGAGGGCAGAAACAGGCAGTCATAAAACTCTAAAGATAAATGCTTGGGATGATTATATACAAAATTTAAAAAAAACATTTTATTTTTTTTTGGTAGGGTCATTTAGGGGGCGAAGGGGAAGGAGGGGGTAGGGCAGAGTAGTACCAGGTTTCGTCTCAGCTTCGTCATTAAAGCTTAAAAGTGTTATTTTTAAGGAATGTAGACTTAAGTAAAACAATTTGTTAAATTTTTATGCTACTTTTGCCTATAATAACGCCCACTAAAGTGGGCGGGGTCAAAAAATATTTTTATTTTATTTAATGGCTCCAAGTTTAAGGCGTTGGACCGTATTTGACATAAAAATATATCATTTGCTTAACAAAATAACCAAAAAACTTTAAAAATTATGTTGTTTTTTCTGGGTTGGTTTAGTTCTTCTTAGGGGAACTTTTTTCCCTCTTGCCCGATTTAGCCCATCTTCGAACTTAACCTGCTCCAAGTTTTAAAATATATTTATGCCAAATTTCAAGAGTCTAGCTCTTTTCGTTTGGACTGAATCGTGATTTCCACAGACGGACGGACGGACGGACGGACATGCTCAGTTCGTCTTAGATTTCATCACTGATCAAGAATATATATACTTTATGGGGTCTGAGATGGATATTTCGATGCGTTACAAACGGAATTACAAAGTGAATATACCCTCCAAATTCTTTTTTGGAGGGTATAAAAATTCGAAATTGATTATTGAGGGGTTTAGCTATGAGCATTTCACTGAGGCTAATGCAGATCCTCAGGGAACTTTTACCCAACATTTCTTAGAATAACTAAAGATATTCCCCCTTATTCTGTAAAAATTTGTCAACGTCACGTGAAGACAATATCAAAAGTAGAACACTTACATATTCCATGTGGACAACAATTACCAACTTCTCACTTCTCTTACTACTCTCTATGGCACTGAATATAGCAAGAGGTTGTGAGAAATTATTAACTGTTGCAGAGAAAGAGTATAGAAATGTTCTGATTTTGATATTGTCTTGACGTGACATTAACAAATAGTTACAGAATAAGGGGGATTATTTCAAGCTTGGACTCAATTGAATCAGAAGCTTAAGCAAATATCAAATATCAAGAACTCAATAATCACTTGTTCCTTTTTTATAAACAGTTTTTATTTTTCGCGCTGTAAAACCTTTTGTACTTGTAAATGGGACAACAATTTTCAAGCATTTAAAATCGGGTCTTATGCAAAAAATTATAAATAATAACAAACGTACATTTGATTTTGTTATGTAATTGTAATTTTTATTTGTTTTCACAGTTTGTGTACGAGATATTTTATTTAAGCGTGAGGTTTTCAATAATTTATTTTATTTACTTCAATAGGTATTTCGCTAATCATCAGTCCCCACATACCGAATTCAACTGTAGAGCAGTTGCTTTTACAAATGCGGTTTAATTTTTTAATTTTTCATTGTCAAGGTAGCAGTGGTCATTATTTAGACGGTCTCGTCAGTGACAAACAACCATTAACATGACAAAGCAAAACAAAGAAGGTGGAATAAATCCGAAGCTAAAATGAAATATAATAGAGAATCTTTCTGCACAAAATCAACACATAACAAGAATATTTCTTAATGGCAGTTTTTTATTTACTGCTTGTTGTTTTCCCAACTCAAGTGGGAGGCAGCAGAGGACTTTCCAATTGTTATTGCTCCTTCGAACGAAAGAAAGATAAATAAAAACGAAGCAAAAAGGAAACTACAACCTCATCGTGCCCAGACGACACTTAGGAAATACCAAAATAAATTCTTTAAATTTAAATGAAAATGTTTGTATGAGCGTCGCATGAGTATGTAAACCGTTATTTGTACCACTACACTACATACTGCATGCATGAGCATGCCTTTTGAAAAATGCTCACAATATGTCGTCTGGCTTAATGTCTCTGGCATAAAAACATTTCAAGAGTAAATTGAATGGTGTAATATGTCACTGAAAAACACAAGACAGAATATAACTTAACAAAATATTAAATGTTTGCCTGAATATGAATAGTAAAACTTGTTTGTACGAATACAACAATATTTGTCATGTGAAAAAAAGTACACAAAAAATCAAAACAAAACATAAATAAGAAAAATAATGACAAGTCACTAAGAGATAAAGTTACATGCAAATAAGGACGTACTTTGACACACAACAACAACTTGACTTGAAGTAAGGCCAAAATCTGTTCAGCACTATTTTATAAAAGACAACATATTTTGGATAAATTAACTAATCGCAAGTTAATTTTTAAAACTCTACCAGCAGTCAGTCTCTAGAAAACAGCAGTCGGAAAAAAGATTTCTTAAGCTGGGGCTTAGCAGTGAAGAGAAAAATATATTCAAGGATATGTCAAATTACTCAAATTTGCCAAATTAGTCTAGAAATGGGTCATCTTTGCATACCGCAGAACTATAATGGGAATGATATGGAAACAAATCGATGGGCATGTAAACTCATGTGCTTAAGGCAAATTTGGCCTTAACACTTAATAATGAAACATTTAATTTTAATAATTGCAAAACAACTCCCGGAATCGTTGCACTTATGTATGCATATGACTGCCAACCGAATAACCTTTCCTGGAAAATTTTAAATTTAATAATTTAAAAGAACCGGACATGTGCTTTTCCTTGCAGACTGTGCAATACCTACTCGCCATATGAATATTTTCCGCATGTCTTGGATTAGAAAATTTAATTTTTTATCAAAACAGAGCACAATTTAGTGTGCGCTGGAAATTTCTAAATGATGTCACAAAATACTAAACCGTATTTTCAGCTTTATGGTAGGAACACAACTGGGACGAACGACGAACTTCGTTCAGTACGACGAATTCGTTGGTAAAAATTCGCTCTATAAATTCGTTGTATGAAACACAATAACGACGAATAAATTAAAATAATGAACAACAAAAATTGCACATTTTTTTAATCTTTGTAATCCTCTGATGCTAGATTGTTTAGACAGTCAATAATTACCCCGGTGGTGTCCATTTTTTCGAGAAGAAATTACTTTTTGTAATTATTTTCTGAGAATTTTTTTGTCTGTAAATAAATTACTCTTTTCATTTAACAGCTGATGGGGTGACCATATGAAAAAGTAGGAAATAGGAAGAAATACTATATAATAAAATGTGTTCAAAATTAATAACAAGTCGTCCGAATGATAAATTTTTGTGAATTAGTGAATGCATTTTTGGTATGCACAGAAAATGTTCGTGCCACATGCAGCAATACAGTAGCAAACTATGTTTTTCCAAAAAAAAGAAAACAGTTTGAGTATATGAAACCTGGTCACCTGATACTGTTTTGTTTATCGTTCGCTGACGAAACAATTAGAAATACAGTTACAGAATAAGGGGGAATAATTATATTGAAAAACTGTGCACATGACTCTTCGCTACGTCTCTGTTTCCTTTTAAACAAACTCATTCGGCAACACATTAAAAAAAAGAAATAAAGAAAAACTTCAAATAAGCAAATTCTTTGTCAACAATAACGATGATAATAATAATGATGACGATGAGCATGATGATGATGATGATGCTGATGACGGTGATGGGAATGTCTCTGGAAATATGCCATTTATTCCGTTTATTCATGAGTTCGTATATGAATTTCAGTAAACATGAGTTTCCCTGACTTCATCACATATTTGATTAATGTTGATTGAAAAAAAGGAAAAAATGTTTTTGTATTTGAACTTCTCAAGTTACTCATCTAAATCAGTGCTCAGGATAACAAAATTTTTTTTCAAGAAATCTAATCAAAGAAATTGTCATACTCAGTAGTTTTAATCTGTTTTTGACTTTTTACTTTGCGGATGGATATTTTCAAAGATTATTTCTCAAGTTCATATAAAAAGTATTTTTTTTTTGTAAGAAGTTGTTTCTGCTTTCTTGTTGTTGTTATTCAAGTGCTGTTTGTTGCTAAACCTCAATTGTTTATGGTCATTTGTGTGTGTGTGTGTTTGTTTGTGGCCAAAGCCTGTGCCTTTTAATTTGATGGTTTGAATATTACAAGGAAATTTGTTGAAGCAAATGAAATGATATTCTTACGCAATTGTTTTTTCTTTTCCTTTCTTTATATGAATTCTGCGGAGGGGGCGGAATTGACAGTACCAGCGTGGTGTTATGCCGAGCGTGCGTACTTTTTAGCCTCAGGTTCACATATGCAATTTGTATGTTTAAAATTAAACAAGTAAAAACGTTATATTCGACCGACTCGAATCTTAAATGCCCTGCAAATATTTAGAGAGTACAATTAAAATGTTTAACTGGGTGGGATAGAGTCGCTTTATATAATATCGTACGTCAACGCCCACTAACGGGGACGAGGTCCAAAAATAGACTACATCATGTTTTCCACAGGCGAACGTATGGGCATTGCTGGACCGTCTTCGACTTCATCACTGATCAAGAAGATGTATACTTTCTGTGATCTAATTATATTTTGGAGAGCATTAAATCTGAATTTTTTGCGGTCTCTCTGGCAAGGGCCGTGGGTGAGACATTTCACCTTTGCCATAAGACTATAAAATTAAATATTTGGGACAATTAAATGTAAAATTTATTATGTGAGTGAGGATAAATAGGCCGAGTTAAACATGTTTTGACGTAAGCAGTTACGAAACAACGTATTTCGTTACGTCATGTTATGACGTAATGAAATGGCAAACAGTAAAAAGTTTTCTTTTATGAAAATCCATATTTAACAAATTTTTTGAGCATTTTGTGAAAATATTTACAGGCCATGAAAGGCCTATTTACAGGCCATGAGAGTGTGTGTGATCTTGGAGAGATTTTGGCCCAAGTGGCCAAATAACGAGTTGGCATGCATTGCCAGTAAATTAATTTTTATTATGTGAGAGTCTTGTAACACACACAAGAATTGGAATAACTGAATTGAGTTTGTGAAAATATTTACTTTTCCCATTCTTTTTGGATTAAAGAAATCACAGAATTTTTTGTATTTTCACAAAAAATGTTAAATGCTTCTTTTTACAATATGCAAACACACATTTGATAAATATAACATTTTAAAAAAAATTTATTTTAAAGTGCTTAGAAAGTTTGTTTAACAAACAAAATTGGCTTTTGTAAATAGAACAGTTCATAAAAATTACCTTTTGTGAAAGCAATTTTTTTCTTTGAAATGGTACCTTTTATGCAAAACTCCTGCTGCTAAATGTACCTTTAACAATTAGTACTTTTCTTTGAGAAAATTTGCTTTATTTACAGTTTAACTGAATTTAAAATTCACTGCAAAATAATGAAAATATCTTAAATTAATGTATCCTCCCCGCATTCGCTGAAAATATCAATATTCATGGCTGAATATAAAATAATTGGCAGTTTGATATACAGAAATATCGTACAAGTTGAGACGAAAAATAGCATTAACTTTTCAAATATTAAATCTGTTACTATTCCGGTCACGTCCGAACAAAAAAAAAATTGCTTCTTTTTTTTCTCAAAAGTGTCAATAGAACATAAAAAGTATGATTGATTTAATATTGATAGACTGACTGACTGACTGCCTGCATGAAAAATGCTCAACTAATTTTAAGGTTACGACAACAATAGAAGCTAAGAAATTAGAAAACCATTTAATATTCAATGTTCGCCTGTTAAATATAAAAATTAAAGCACTTCCTGGCCAAACGGGTGGGGTGTTTAATTATTTGTGTATTGAAAATGACTTGATATACAAAACAAACACTCAGTTTTTTATCCGCACTTAATTTTTGCACTTCTTGCCGACCGTAAGCACTGAAATTAATTAAGCAAAGTAAGTTAGACAATAAAATATAGAAAAATATTTCCAAGTAAACAGATAAAAATGTTGACAAAGACCTAAACAAACACAGCGAGTGGCATGGAAATAGCAGGACTGTGAAATTGATACAACAACCAACAGCCAACAACATTCTGTTCATGTCAGCTTACCTGTGGGTATCCTGCTGCAGTCAGATGCTCGCATTTCAGCAGTTGCGACCAACAGCTTGAGTAGAGAATCTTTGTCACCAACAAGTCCTGCCATTGCTGCAGCAGCGGCTGTTGATACGCACAAGCACACGCACACATACCTTCAAGGCCCTCCTTTCACATTTCACGAATTAAAGGATGAAGTAATGGTTTTGGTGCACACTCGTTGTACAGCCAGGCGGCGGCGGCAACGTTTAAGGGTTACCTGGATAATAATCCGTTTCTCTTATTATATTGATTAAATATTTACATTTTCATTAAGTAGCTGCTGCCAAAGGTAAAAGCACTTTGTAAGGGACAGCACACACATCACAACGCATTTGCTCGTATTGCGGGTGTGATGATGTGGACCCCAGCACAATGACTACAACGGCCACGACCACGACCACGACGACTACGATGATGACGGCGATGTTGGCATGGCAGGAAGGGTAAAAGCTCTTCGCAAATTAAGTTAACGACAAGGCATTTGTAAATAGAAAACGTTTCACAAAATCAAGGAGAGAAAAAATATTAGACAATATAAAAAAACGTTTTATTTGTGTTGCAAATTAAAATGTTTATTAATAGAAAAAGCAGGCAAATAAATAAATAATAATGGAAAAAAGTATGAAAACAAAAGTAAATTCATTAAGCATTATGAAAGTTTCTCCATTAACGTTTATTTACTTTTAAACGTCAGTCGCTCATTCATTGTTAACGCCATCATCATCATCATCATCATCGTCATTATCCTCGTCGGCAGTAATTTAAATAAATATTATTTTTGCTTTCGGTACCAGAGCACACATGACTTCAATTAGACTGAATGACAGTTTTCAACAATTGAAATACATATTTTCTCGATTTGTTGAAATAAAATGAAATTCAGTTGTGAAATAATTTTCTGCGCGAGGCCAAAAAAAAAAGAAGAATGAAAAGAGGAAATGGAAATAATTAATATATTTCTTTTGCGATGTAAAATATTTCATTTATGGTTCATGGCACGGCTTTTTACCATTCATCCACTTGGCAAAAATGTTGCGGTGTAACTGATGTCTTACCAGTTTCTTAAGTACTCGAAAGTTGTTTTAAATAAATGGGGGCCAAAATAAGTTTGTTTCAAAATTTCAGATTTTTAAGGATTTCAAAAAATCTCTATCTCTTCATCTGTCTGTCTTCTCAGTACGAGTAGTATCCCCTACTTTCAAGTTCCGGCGCAATGCACTACATATGCAGGGGTCATCCCTGAGTGCTGGTCTTAAAAAAGAGATATAAATATAAAATCGATCTACGTTTGGCATTCCGTAGGTAACGCAGCGAAATATCCCTCTAAGACCCCATAAAGTAAAGGGTGTTTTTTTAAGCTAGATAGAACTTTAAATTGTAAAAAGTAACACAAAAAATTAAATTTTGATGAAACTTTTTTTTTATTTGTTTCAGTATACTCTGACAAATCATCATGAATAGACTCACGCTTGAACAACGCTACGAAATTATCCAAATTTACTTTGAAAATCAGTCGTCGATTCGCGCAACTTATAGACGACTTCGTCATTTGTATGGCGTACATAATCGTCCATCTGAATCTGGCTTAACGGGTTTGTTAATAAGCAAAATTGCCGCAAGAGACCCTACAGACTCCATTACATCCAGAAAAATGCACCGTATGGTGCGGTTTTCACGCTGGTGGCATCATCGGACCTTATTTCTTCAAAAATGAGGCCGGAGCTCGCGTTACGGTCAATGGAGATCGTTACCGCACCATGATCAATGATTTTTTGTTTGAAAATATGGATGACATTGATCCGGAGGAGATGTGGTTTCAACAGGATGGCGCTACGTGCCATACGGCGAACGCAACCATCGACTTATTGAAATCAAAATTTGGCGATAAGTTGATTTCGAGAAATGGACCTGTCAATTGGCCTCCAAGGTCGTGCGATTTGACACCTCTCGATTATTTCCTGTGGGTCTACGTGAAGTCACTGGTTTATGCTGATAAACCAACAACAATTGACGCCTTGGAGGCCAGCATTCTTCGTGTTATTCGTGACATACGGCCAGCAGTGCTCGAAAAAGTGGCCCAAAATTGGACGTCCAGAATGCACTTCGTCAAGAACAGCAGCGGTGCCCATATTCCCCAAATTATTTTCAAATGTTAATGTCACGTATTGATCTTTCGAATAAAAAAAAATTTTTGATTACAATTTAATTTTTTGTGTTATTTTTTACAATTTAAAGTTCTATCGGGCTTAAAAAAACACCCTTTATATTCCTGATCACTGATGAAATCTGAGCACGTCCGTCCGTCCGTCAGTGGAAATTACAATTCAGTCCAAACGAAAAGTGGCAGACCCTCGAAACTTCTGATAATTATATCTGGAAGGATAGCACAGGCCAACTTCGTAAATCGGCTGAATCGCGCTAGAGGGAAAGAAGTTCCACCAAAAAGAGCTAAACGAGCTTCTAAAAAAAACACAATTTTTAAAGTTTTTTTTTTTATAATTTTGTTAAGCAAATGATATATTTTTTATGTCAAAGAACGTCCAAAGTGTTGAACTTGCAGCCAAAAAAAAAAAAAAATTTTTTTTGGAACCCGCCTCTTTTAATGGGCGTTATTATATGCAAAAATAGTGTAAGAATTTAACAAATTGTTTTACTTAAGCTTAAATTCCTTAAAAATAACATTTTTAAGCTTTTATGACGAAGCTGAGCCTCTGCCCTACCATCCCCCCCCTCCCCCTTTTGACCCTAAATGATCCTATAAAAAATTTTCTTTACACTTAATTCTTTTCAGAAAGAAAATGTTGAAATAATAGGAGCCATCCACGCGTTATTTTGTGGTTCCAAATATTTGGCTGCGCTGAAATACTTGAAGGGAAGATAAGCAGCTGCTTATTGACAAGACGCCACTTGCACTGTGTTTTATTTTTGTAACAGTAAAACTAAATAAACAATTTATTAAACACCCGTATTAATTAATATTTCCGCTAAAACCATAAACAAGTCAAGGTTGAAGTACTCGAAAAAAGGTCACTATGGAAATTTTCAATTTGCTGAAAAATTTTCAGAGTTTCAACAACCATTTGCAAATAATTTCAAATTGCAGCCTTCATATCCATTATTTTTTCATTATTATGTTGTGATTTTGTGGTTTTAATTAAATACAGAATTAAATAAAAACACTTAAAAGGAAACAGCCACAACAACAATAAGCATTTTTGCAAAAAACTGATATTAATTGATGTTGTGTTTTTATTGATATTTCTGCTTTTGCTTAAAGTAGATCTCTACCTGTCACGGTGAATGCTTCAGCTCTACCTTACCCATCGCCCGGCTAACACTTCTGGAATATTAACCGCAACCAAGTCTTTTAAAATGTTAAGCACGTAAAAGATTTTTCCATTTTTCATAAAATTTATATTTTTGTTGCTCAAGAAGATTGAAAGACAAGAAAAATAAAAATCATTTTGGAAATTTATAGAAAAATCAGAAAATAAATTGAATTGAAATTGGCACCAGCAAAGCAAGTGCTAAGTAACAATAACAACATCTATCATCTAATTTGCTGCCCCTCAGCCGCCCCTGCACACTGTCACACACTAAAATACTTGTGGCATTATTTAGGCTTAAATTGTGGCGACTGTATCACTCACCGTTATTGCTTTGGCTGTAACACTCTCGTATTACATCACCAGCCGTGGATGTTGCAACAGTCAAACAACAACTACAACAGCAGCAACTGCCAGCACTTTTGTCGTTTGTCCTCGTTATTACTGCTATTTATTGTGATTGACGAATCCCGTTGCTACTTTAGCTTCGCCGTTGCCCTCTCCTTCTGCTTAATTATCAAACGGGCGCCAACAGCACATCAACAATATTTACAAATTTTTAAAATGTTTTCGTGTTATTGTTGTGTCGTATGTGTTAACGTCATGGTGTTGTTGGCCCACGCGTGTGCAATTGTATTATTTGTAATGATATTTACATTAAATTAGTTTATTTTAACCTGCAGAAGTCGAAAAAAAATGAAAGACAAATCAGAAAAGCCGATAAATAAAATTACAAACAACTTTTAGTTTTAAGCATTTTAAATGAATCATCAGTGCTGGGGCCAAATTACTGCATTCGATATCGATCGAAATTCCAATACAATTTAAATGAAATTTCGATCGACATCGAATGCCGTAACTTGCCCCCTGATCAGTTGCAGGTCATGTAAATTACTTTTTCTAGGACCGGCATTCCTGCAATGCATTGTGCCGAAGCTTTGAAAGGATGTGATAGGGGGTGTTGTGCAGTAAAGTAGCGGGAGTGTGGTGGCCTTCGAAAACATACGAGTTTAAGATTTTGCATGTGTTATTGGTAGTATTTTTCCTTTTGAATTTTAATACCTTCCAAAAAAGAATTGGAGGGTATATTCACTTTGTCATTCCGTGTGTAACGCAGCGAAATATCCATCAGACGACATAAAATATATATATATATATATATATATATATATATTCATGATCAGTGATACAATCTAAGACGATCTAGCCATGTCCGTTCGTCCGTCCGTCAGTCTGTGGAAATCAAAATTCAGTCCAAACGAAAACAGCCAGACGCTTGAAATTTGGTATAAATATACCTTGAAGGATAGTACAGGTCAAGTTCGGAAATGGGCTGAATCGGGCCGGAGGAAAAAATGTTCCCCTAAGGAGAACTAAAAACAACATAATTTTTAATGTTTCTTTTTGTAATTTTGTTAAGCAAAAAAAATTCAGAAAAATGGGACATGAAGAAAAATAATCAAAACGGTAACACGGGTATTATAACAATAACATGTTAACATCAGGTTGATACAGTTCTCGGATTCTTTTTCACAATAAAATTTGTGTAAATAGGAACTGTTATCAAATTCCACTAAGCCACCTAATAAGTGGTGAGAAACACAATACACATGAGCACTGATGATGAAAGGGTTGCGTCTTTCGAAAACAGCTGTTCTGCTCTGCTGTGTAAGTTGAATAAAACTGATGTTGACTATCCTTTGTGCCTTGGAATATTTATCATGTCTTTCTGAGATTTAAAAACAAATTTCGAACAATTAGCCTATCAATCTTGATATTATTTCATGTCAAAGAAGGTCCAACGCGTTAAAATTGAAGTCATAAAATCCAAAAACTTTATTTTTGGACACCGCCCATTTAGTGGGCGTTATTATATGCACAAATAGTGTACGCATTTAACAAGTTTTACTAGTTAACTCTATATTGCTTAAAAATAAAATTTTGAAGCTGAGACGTAATCTGATGCTCCTCTGCCTCCCTCCTCCCTCGTTGCCTTCTAAATGACCCTATACATTTTTTTTACACTTAATTAATTTATTTATTTTTAAGTGTTTTATGGCAAAGGTGAAATGTCTCCCCCACGGCTCTTTCCAGAGTGGACCCGACAAAATACCCTCCAAAAGGAATTGGACCCCATACAGTATATGTAAAGGGTGTTTTTTTATGCAGTTTTTTTTTATACGAATCACTCTGTTGTCTGACAGCTGTTTTGACAGTTTAAAGTGACGTCTCTACTCAGTATTGTTTGGCAAATCATCATGAACAGGTTAACTCCAGAGCAACGCTTCCAAATCGTGGAAATATATTTTCAAAAACAGTGTTCAATTAAAAATGTTTATCCGCTTTTTTACCGCAAAACTCTCTTCAGTGATGAGGCGCATTTTTGGTTGAATGGATATGTCAACAAGCAAAATTGCCGTATTTGGAGCAAAGATAATCCACACGCCGTTCAAGAATTACCAATGCATCCCGGTAAATGTACTGTTTGGTGCGGTCTATGGGCTGGTGGAAACATCGGTCCTTATTTCTTTAAAAATGAGGAAGGACGACGACGCGTTACCGTGAATGGAAACCGATACAGAATCATGATCAATGAATTTTTGGTGCCAAAACTTCAAGATATGGATGTAAACGAAATGTGGTTTCAACAGGTCATACTGCGCGCGAAACAGTGGACTTATTGAAAGAACATTTCAACGACAACGTTATTTCGAGAAATGGACCGGCGTTCGGGTGATTTGACGCCACTCGATTATTTTTTGTGGGGATACCTGAAATCATTGGTTTACGTGGATAAACCAGCAACGATTGACGCTTTGGAAACCAGTATTGAACGTATCATTGCTGAAATACGCCCTGAAATGCTTGAAAAGGTGGTCGAAAATTGGACCTCCAGAATGACCTTTGTGCAAAATAGTCGTGGTGGCCATATGCCCGAAATTATATTTAAATGTTAAATGACAAGAAATTATCAACCAAATAAAAAATTTTTTTTTTATTTGGCATGTGTTTTATTTAAATTTCAAATCAGCAAGCTCTTATAAAAACACCCTTTATATTCTTGATCAGTGAGGAAGTCTAAGACGATCTATACTCCCGCCTGTGGAAAACCCGATATAGGCTATTTTTGGACCCCGCCCCTTTCAAAATTACTTTAATGAATATCCTCTATTTTGGTAATTAAACAAACAGAACAAAATTCCAATTGATTTCGAAGATAGAGCCTTGAGAAAAAATGCATGTTCTTGGGAAGTTATTTTTTTTAAACACTTTGAGAAATTCTACACTCGAAGCAGTTCGCATTATATGTGTTGCACTGTGTAATACATGCTTTTCATTGATTTCTTATTCTAATTCTAAAACTAATTAAAAAAATTTCTGTAATGGAATCATAATCTCTGCTAAAGAAACAAATTTTATTTTTTATTTCTGTGCTTCTAAATCCATAAATATGCACTTTTCCCTTTTCCTGTTGCCGCCAACTCTAACGAAAATATAAAAATAATTTCAATTACAATTCGGGTTGTTCATGTGCTCTTGCTTAATTTAGTAAACTTTGTATTCTTTGTTGTTGTTGTTGTTGTTGCTGCTGCTGCTGCTGCTGCACTTGTTATTTCCATTTGAAGGTACACAATTTTTATGATTATTGCAAAATTTGTTTACAGTCATTAACTTACTTTATGGACCAGTGCTCCCAGGTCAGAAACTGGAGTTAAAAAATAAAAAACAAAAACAATAAAAATGAAATGGGAGAAATGAAAACACATGTGTTTATAACACAATGAAAATGCTTTAAATATGTACTTTGTATTTGCAATTTTATGAAATTGTAGTTAAAATACAATCTGTAAGTGAAACTGGTGCAAATGATACTAAAACTCGTTTGCCAAATGTGCAAAATGTTTTTATTATCATCCCCCGTCGCTCGCCCTGCTACGCCCTTTGAACTGTTTCTTCTCCTTCTGTTGGCAACATTAGAAAAGTGAAATTTTGTAAATTTCTTAATGTTGTTGTTGCTGTTGGTTGTGGTGTGGCGTGCTTAAATGCTTTCAGTTAGTTTTACAATAAGAATATTGTCGATATTTGTTTCTCTAATCCCCTTCCTGCTTTGCCGTTGTTTTGTTGTTTTAATTGCAATAGCCCAGATACTTGATCGGTTCGCTTAATGTTTTTAAATAAATGCAAAAAGCAGCAAATCGTTAACACAGGCAGCCACCTGCAAGGAAAATGCTTATTTCAATGATTTTGTTGCTAAATCCACTTGGGATTTCTCACATACAATTGCGCTTTAAATATATTGCATTTCAGAAAAACTTGCCAAATCTTTCAATTTGGAAAACTTAAGAAAAGTCTGTGTGTACTACGAAAGATTTTTTTCTCTATATTTTTAATTCCTTTCTGCGTAAAAATGTAAAATTTCGCAACCATTTTTCTAAACGATGTGTCTTATGGGGTGTTGCTTTTTGAATTGTATAAATATGGGCAGGATATTTTGTACGAATTTTTTTTTTATAATTGAGTTACGGAAAGAGTTGAATTTTATTTAATTTGTAAATTAAATTATTTATAACTTTCGGCCCTTCAATACAGTCTTTAACTCTTTTCATATTAAAAGTTTATTTTTTAATCCACAAAGAAGGTTTAAGCTCTTCGGATGCGATTTGACTTGTCTATTAGCAAAACAGTTGGCAAAGATGGAATTGAAATTTTTTTCATACGCATATCTGCTAAACTATAAGCGGGAATTCATATGCATAGCAGTAACTTTTAGCTCCTGGAGGAGAAAAAGCTACCAGCAAAAAAAAAAAAAGAACTATCAGATTGACTCAAATTTTAATCACCTTTATTCCATTTACCGTCGTCGTCATCGTCATCAATTTAATATCAATATCAATTTCTATCGACATCGTCATCAAAGCGATACAAAACTTACATTCCATAACAGCAATGTAACGATGTCGATGGTTTATCGTTTTTTTAAATCACATCTCTAATAATTTGGACAGCTGGTTTGTTTTGTTTTCAATTTTTATTAAAAACTTTTCTTGAAAACTTTAAACAAGTAAAATGTTGTTTGTTCCTGTTTGTAAATCCGATCAGAATGATGAGGAAATGAAAAAAAAATTGGTGTTACAAAAAAAAAGATTGGTTTTAGCACTATTTATCTTACATTTTGCCAACCTTCACCTGCTCTTTTCGGTGGACCAACATCATTTAGTGTAATTGCAATTCTTTCCCACTGCTCTTTAAAATCGGAAGGAAGACTGACTTTTTGAAATCTTTTGGCACGTGAAGGATTTTTTTCGATCTCCTCCACTAACTTCTGGAATTACACAACGTTTGTAATTTTTTTTGCATTTTTTTAAACAGATTAATTATTATTGAACAAAATTTAAAAGAAATAAAACTGTTTCGACACCAATAACAGTGACGATAAAATGCGAGTCAATTTAAATCGATGCCGGCGTTAACGTTGCTTACGGCATACCAAAATTACATCGACGCTTACCGATAACATTTGATATTGACAATGGGCATACCGATTTATAACAATTGATACAAAACGTTATCGTTTCGTATTGATGACGCTAAATGGAATATGGGTGAATATTCCATAACCTCGAGGTGACCCATTGTGGAGACTCGTGGGTCCGATTACTTAAAATTTATAAAATTAAAGGTCAATATCTTTTTAAGGACTATGCAAAGTTGTATTGCAATCGGAATAGCCGTTTAGAAACTGTGAAACTGTGTTTAAAATTTCTCCACTGGTGACAACTAAAATTAATATCACTTATACGTCCCGATACACGTTTTTAAATTTTAAATAATTATACGCCTGCAATACCCGATTTCTAATGAGCGGCTTACCCATCGGAGCCAATGTTGTGTAAATTTAGCGAAAAGTCTCGCGTGGAAAAAATTAGTCTTCCTGTGAAAGAGAAAGTTAAGTAAGAATATTTTTAATTTATTTAGATTGAATTAAGATTCATAGGCTAATTGTTCGAAATTTGTTTTTAAATCTCAGAAAGACATGATAAATATTCCAAGGCACAAAGGAAAGTCAACATCAGTTTTATTCAACTTACACAGCAGAGCAGAACAGCTGTTTTCGAAAGACGCAACCCTTTCATCATCAGTGCTCATGTGTATTGTGTTTGTCACCACTTATTAGGTGGCTTAGTTGAATTTGATAACAGTTCCTATTTACACAAATTTTATTGTGAATAAGAATACGAGAACTGTATCAACCTGATGTTAACACGTTATTGTTATAATACCCGTGTTACCGTTTGATTAGTTTTTCTTCATGTCCCTTTTTCTGAATTTTTTGTTCCATCATACCTAAGTCAAACTTATTTGGTTTGAATTTTATACTTAAGTACATGTGAACGTTTTTCCAATGACCCCTACATACGCAGTGCATTGCGCCGGAACTGAAAACGTGGGGAGAGTATTTAGGGAATATGAGAAGAAATACAGTATTTTTGTAGCTATTTTAACCTTTTTACTTCGCCGCCTAATTTTTGCTACAGGACCGACGAAGGAGGATGCTGCTGTTACTCTGCCTTTTAGTACATGATCGTGTCAAACGCTGCCAATTATATACAGTAACCAGTGACTATGCCTTCATCATTGAAACTGGCTGGCAACAACTAACACAACCATGCACTAATGCTGATCCGGAGAATTCAACACAATATTCATGACTCAGCGCGGGGTTGAACTGAGGAGCCTCCGCTTCATAGTAAAAGAATATTTAATTTTTTTTTATTTATTTCATTGAATTGCACCACAAAAAATTCCTCGCCAAGCATAATTAAAATTTTTGTTTGTTATGGAAGCAGGCGATTTAGTTCCGGCTTACACTATGCAATTTTTGTTGCAGCAATTCCTGATATTTAGAGAGGAAGAGCGAGAAAGGAATACAAATGGTATATATTCCTATTTCAGGACTCTCACACAAAATAAGAATTGCTGCAACAAAAGTTGCATAGTGTAAACCGGGACTTATGCAACATGGGCACAGAGCAACTGATCGGTCATAACTCTATGTTAACTTGTCTAACTATTAAATTACTCCCACTAGCAAAAATAAAATAAAACAGTAAGAAAACACCAATAATTGTGTTTGTTCGTTGCTATTGCAAACTTTTTTAAATTGCAAATCTCTATTAATTATTTTTAATTAGTTAACAAGACACATCTACAAGTTGTTACTTTCAATTTAATTTTCACATTAATGCCCACATCTAGTGGTCATTTGGAACCTGCATTTATCGTTGTTTCCGTTTAAGTGCAACAACATTTGTTACACTTAAATTAAATTAAATTACAAGCACGGATTATACTCAGTAATCCATTAAAATAGTATTTTTTTGTAAACAACTTTAGTGCAGCAATTATTTGTGCAACTAAATGAACGACTAAAATAGCAAATGAAAAGAATAAAATGTACGATTGTGTGGTGTGAGAACATTTTAAATATTCTACTTTTCTTAAAAATGTTTAACATTTCTTAGAAATTATATGTGCATATAAAATATATAAAAACTCAAGCTCAAGTTTTATGAACCTATTTGGGAATCGGCATTGAGAGAGAAACTTTTGTTTACATTTAATTTGTTGTTTTTTAACTAAATTGTCACCTTTATAGCATGTTGGAGTTTTATGTTTTATTAAAAACAAAACTTTTTGTCTAACTTGTTATTGAGTTTACAACAACCAGAACTTTTTATACCCCCAGCATCCACCTTTTCTGAAAGCGATAAAAAGGGTTAAAATTATGACCTTAAACATAAAACTTGTTTAAATAAAGTTAAAAGGATTGTTTTTTCTTTTTTTTGATTTTTGTTATTCAGTTGAAAACTTTTGTTTGTCTAAACCAGCAAATAAAAATGTTTTAATTTTATTAGATAACAGATGACGCAGTTGTCTATACGCTTGTGCTAAGCCAGTAAGCAAGTGCCACTTTCGCGTGAGTACTACTCCGGTTTATCTCAACATAAAATGAAAAGCAATAGTAGGGTGCTTGCAGAGACCATTTACAACTTAAAATTATGTTTCCAGCAAACCTGTACTACATGCAGGCTGCTCATACCCATTTTTAAGGGCAGTGGGGATGAAAACAAAACAATTTGATCTAAATTTACACTATGAACTAGTTGGCTGTGTGGTTTGTGTGCACAGAGTCAAGGTTAGACTTTTACATATGGCTTTGATATGTTTGCAAAACAGTAGCAACAATGTTGTGATTACTTCGGTTGCTATTGTGTATCTGTGCTGCTTTTATTTTTGCACAAAACGAGCATAAAAATTGCCCAGGAGACGGCCTTTTTAAAAGAAATGTAACGGCGTAGTTGCATTCAATTCAAATACGGAAACAAGTTGAAGCAAATTGAAGTAGCACATGCATGTAGGGAAAAGGTGGGGGCCGTTCGTAAAAATTACCTTTGCAGCTCTTTAATCAAATAATTTTCGTTCTTACTTAAGCACTACACGACGACTAGATACAAGTATGAGAGGTATTTTATAAAATATATCCATCATACGCCACCTACAACCGCAGTCTAGTTTTAGTAACGAGCCACAGCAACCTCAGCATCGCACAGTGGGGTGAATGGTAGAGGAAGTGGCGATTAATTCATAGAACTTGTAATTTTAAAATGTTGTTATTTTTTATTGATGAGTATTAATAAATACATAAAAAACCAGCATTTAAAATAAATGTTTGAAAAAATTTTTAAACTTTTATGGGCTTTTTTGTATTTCGGAGAAAATGGTCTTATTTGACTATTTTTGCTAAATTGTAAATTAAAGCATACTTTATGTGCCTTTGGAAAAAAATAATAAAAAAGGTAATAAAAACAAGTTTTTTTTTTGTTTGGTTTTTTTCACATTCACAAAAACCTTCATAACTCAAAATTCGCACAAATGCGCAAATCGGCATTCTGGGATTTATTAGCTAAAATCTTATATTTTAAGAACATACAAACATTTTTTCCTGCACTCATCCGCAAAGTTGTTGAAACTCAAAAAATATATCAAAAATACCACATTTTTGGAGACATTTAATAATTTTTTTTAAATATTTCTAAAACCTTTATCTAAACAAAAAATACTTTTTTAAATGCTCATATACCTGAAGTTGGCGATTCCATTATAAAACTTTTACTTATAGAAGTCTTAACAAAAACTATAATCTGATGATGAAAGGGTTGCGTCTTTCGAAAACAACTGTTCTGCTCTGCTGTGTAAGTTGAATAACAAAAACTGATGTTGACTTGCCTTTGTGCCTGGGAATATTTATCATGTCTTTCTGAGATTTAAATTAAAAATTTCGAACAATTAGCCTATAGAATCTTAATTCAATTTAAAAAACTATAATCACTTGAAATATCAAAATTTTCTCTTTTAATCAAAAATAACAAAAATTATTGAATTTTGAACACACACTGCAAATAAAGTAAACTACCAAGAACTTTTATTTTTGCAGTTAGTGATGTAGAATTTTATCTACTTTCATATGGTACCAAATACGGTGGTGAAAGTTAAAGTCAATATTTTGAATTAATAGCCACTTGTGAGGGCGTTCACCCCACAGTGCATCGGCTTACTATATACATAGAAGCAAAATTAGAATTACAACTTACCAGTTTCCTAGAATTGTGATACATATTTATAATTATTTATAATTTGTGTGTATTTATTACTTGCCATTGATATACTGAGTGTGTGTGTGTGTGTGTGACGATATATTCTTATAATTAAAATATCGTATAACTTTCAAAATTAGTAATGCTAGCGATTTTACAAATAGAAGCGGTGTTGCCCAGACACTTACTCTATGCTGCCTTTTTCCATAAAAATGGCGATGACGGTGATGATAAGCAAGTTTGTATGTTTGTTTACTATTGTGTTCTTTTTTTCCATATACTTGTGCTTTGGTGCTTTGAGCCAACAAATATCTTTATTATGAACAACTTTTTTATTTGAGTTTTGAACATAGTTTTCTATTTTGTTTTTCTGTTTTTCAAAAATATGTTAGTTAAAAACAACAATGTTGAAGAGGTATTTGCACAACTCCCAATTCTGGGATATAATACACAAAAAGTCCCATTAAATAAGTGTCATTGTTTTGGAAAGGAACAAAGAAAAAAAAACAAGCAACAACAAACTTTGCAGTATTTATTGGAATATCCAAACAAATACACTAACACTAGTTTAAATAGCCGTTATATTAATGTACGAACAGAAGCCTCTTCTCTCACACTCTACTCTCTCTAGCATTAAAGAGCAAACGTAAATATTTTTCAATAAGTAAAACAAACACTACTTGTATTATTATTGTAGCATATTTTTAGGCTGGCGGTGAGTTTATGGCAATAGCATGTGGGTGCCATTATGGTGGCAAATGTCATAAAATATTGGCAGAAAATATATTTTTCCCAGTATTTTAATTGCATAGAATCTTAATATTAAAAACAAAAAAACATTATTTCTTTATCTGTTTTATAACTGGCTGCATTAAAACGTTACATGTGTATGTAGTATTTTTATCATTGTCAGCAACGCGACAGTAATAATAGCAACAACAACAACAACAATAACGAGAACATCAACAGCAATAGCTTTAATGTATAAATAAAAACTCATCGGAGAATTGATAAAAATCCTTTTAAATTTATTTTAACAGCGTGCAAACTCTAACAAGTCCCTATTGCACACAGATATTTAAATACATTTTAGCCATTCGGCGAATTTAGTCTTATTCATGGCAATATGGTGGACACCATGGTTCTTTGTGCTGCATGTGTATGAATTTGAATGACAGTGATAATTTTTAAACGTTGCGAACAAAAGAGGGGGGAAACGAGAAAGTATTTATCAGTCCTTATAAATTCATAAATGGTCAGTCTGTCTGTTTGTCTGCTGGTATCTTTCGCCAGTTTTTTTTTGTTCCCATAAAACTTCCACTACCCGCCACTTTTCACTTAATAAATCTATCTAAGCTATTTGGCTGTTTCGTAATAATTTGCGTACGAGTGTCGGACTGTGTTTCGTTCGCCGGCTATTGTGTTGATGCTATTTTCAGTTAACAAAAGATAACAACAGCGTAATAATAATAAAAACACCAAAGAGAAAAAAAAATATTAAATGACAATGACAACAATTAACGATAAAAGGCCAAATTGATGGGATGTTAAAACAATAATAAAACGACCGCATTTTTAGTCACTTAACTTTTTGTTTTATCTGTTAAATTTATAATCAATGTGTATGCCCATGGGTAACAAAATTAAATTAACACCGAAGACTGTTAACTGAAACTATTAATGCTGAATGAAAAGTGATGTTTTTGAATAAATTTTGGAGGAAAAGTAATATTTTAAATAGCTGTATTTGAGAAAAACTGAATTCTTTTGAATAAAAAGCAACAGTTGTTTCATTAAAAGTTGATATCCGGTGAAAACCCATTTTTTTTGCAAAATGGAATAAAAGCAGTACATTTTTGGAAAATGTTCAATTTTCTTAGCAAGAGAAATTAAATATAATTAAAAATTTTTTTATTTCTTTTAAATTAAAATGAGTGACGGAACGATATCCACTGACATCGTGGTACAGGCAGTAAATGTATAACAAATAAATTTTTCTAGAAAATATTTTATAAACACATTTTATGGAAAATAAACTATTATAAAAAGGTTTAATTAAAAAATATTCTTTGTTATAAAAATGCCTTTCAAAAGGCATTTTTAAATATATCGTTTCATTAAATAAATGGCTTCTGCATGGCCGTCCAATACGAATTTAGATAATGTGTTCATAATCGAATAGTTTTTCACTTTTTTATAAAAAAAAAAATATTTGCTTGTAATCCTGGCAACAGTCCTGTCTGGCTCCCAAATAACGTCATCAATTGTTTACATGACAGTAAATAATAAAAGACTCTTGTGCTTAACAAAAAAATATTTCTTGCCAGAAGAAAAAACTGTTTTTTTCCCATATTTTTTTTTTCAAGATTTTTCACTCCTGCTATTTCTAATTTTAAAAATAGTACGAGTACATTGTGTGCGCTTCTGAGTGTGTGTGTATGTATGTGTAGCTTTTTGTTAACACTATCTTTGAGTGTTTCGATTGTGGCAACATTTTCATTGACATTGTCTCTGTTTTTTTTAATCTATTTTGGCTGCACATTTTCATTTTTCTTCAACAATTCTTTGTTAGCGTTGTTGTTAAGTGTTGTTGAGTGTGTGTGTGCATGCAATACGAGTCCTGAATGTCACCACATACACAACAACCAAATGCTGCTGTTAGTGCACTTGATGCTGGTTATTGCCTCAACTGAGATGATTTTATGAAAATATATAAATTAAAATTTGCGCACACGTCCCGAAGCACACGCTGGGTCCAGCATGCATTAAAGGTAGCCATTAAAAAAAAGGAGCAATAAAGGAAGCAGCACTTAGTTAAGGATTTCATTATTAAAATAAAGAGAGAGAGAGAGAGAGGGATAGGAAGGAGCTATGCAACATACATGGTTTTTCGCCACATGCGTAACCGCATTACACGCAGTTGTATGTTTTAATTATTTCATATGCGGGTGTTGTTTGATAAATAACAGCAAACAACTCCAAGTTTGTTGCTGTTAAAAAGTACATGCAAACACGAAACCTTTTTTTGCAGCACGAGTTGCAACTTTCATTTAAAGTTTCTCAAAAAAAAAACACTTCATTTTCAATACCCTCCTTCTGTGGAAAGGCCCTGCAATTCACCACTCAGAGAAATATTTCCTTTCTATTGATTCCGAAAACTTTGGCGTCATAACACTATTTAAAGTTGAGCGTCTCATAATTTAGCCACTTGAACAACAACTTCGTCTGGTATTTTGGCAACTTTGGTTTGTCATATTTTGTTTGTAGTACATAAATATCGTGTCTTGGTTTGTTTATAAGCTGCAAGTAGTGAACGTGTATAGACAACCTTAAATACTCCACGTAAAGGTATTTGAAAAAGAAAATGTAGTTGATACAGGAAACTTTCCAAAGGGGGAGAACAGGAACAAAAATATTCACAATTTTTGACTTGAAAGTGTTTTAGAGGAGGAAAATCTATTGAAAATGTATGAGAAGTATTCAAGAGCTGGTGAACAAAAAAAAAACTTTTTTTGGAACATGTATTTATTGCAGGAATTCCTTTTTAATATTAAATTTAAAGTTAATTGTCATATTCTTTGTTATTAGTTTAGCTTTATATCCGTGTTTTATGTAAGTTTATCTCTATATTTCTGTGTCTTTCCTTAAATGAGGCCTACTGAAATGCAAAAAACGCTGAAACTGATTTCAATAAGTATTTATTAGAAATAAACACGTTTTGTGTAGAATTGCATTACAGCCAAAAAATTGATTTTGGCAAAGAGGTACCCCTTTGTAAAAAATATGGCAAAGAGGTACCCATTTGCAAAAAAATTTGGGAAAAAATTGTTCTTCTTTAAGTGCTTGCGATTTAAGTTTTTTCAAAAGCTTCCTTACTTTTGAAACTCGTTTCAGTACTTATTTATTAGAAATAAACACATTTTGGCCAAAATTGTGCTACAACCAACAAATTCATACCCCCTTCCAACAAAAACAAGTAAAAACGTTATATTCGACCTGGTCGAAACTTAAATATCCTTCAAATATTTAGTAAGTAAAATTAAAATGTTTAACTGGGTGGGACAGAGTTCCCTTATATAATATCATACGTCAACGCCCACTGCAGGGGCGGGGTCCAAAAATAAACTACGTCATGTTTTCTATAGACGAACTTATGGGCATTGCTAGACCGTCTTAGACTTCATCACTGATCAAAAATATATATACTTTATGGGGTCCAATTCTTTTTGGAGGGCATTAAAACTGAATTTTGTCAGGGTTTCCCTGGGCAACGACCGTGGGGGAGACATTTCACCTTTGCCATAAGACTCTAAAAATGAATATTTTTGATAATTAAATGTAAAATTTATTATGTGAGTGAAGATAAATTTGCAGAGTTAAACATGTTTTGACGTAAGCAGTTACGAAAGAACGTATATCGTTACGTCATGTTATGACGTAACTAAATGACAAACAGTGAAGGTTTTTTTTGATGAAAATCCATATTTAATAAATTTTTGGAGCATTTTGTGAAAATATTTACAGGCCATGAAAGGCCAATTTACACGCCATGAGAGTGTGCCAAATAAGGAGTTGGCATGCATTGTCAGTATATACAAAATGATGTATGAGATAGAAGATACTCCCATAATCATATCATTGTATATAAATATGGATTTTTATAAAAAAAAAATTTTACTGATTGCCATTTCGTTACGTCATAACATATTTAACTTCACTTCGTAACTGCTTACGTCAAAACATATATAACTCGTCATATTTATCTTCACACACATAAAATTATTTTTAATATTTTTTTGATTTTTTGAAAGGGTCATTTAGGAGGCAAATGAGAGGAGGGGTAGGGCAGAGGAGTACCATATTATAACCTCTAATTCTTTTTTGGAGGGTATAAAAATGAATAAATTTTTTTTTTAAATATAATTTTTTTTAAATCGCTTTTTTCTTGTTCAGAAGTCGTTCCTATTTTTGCCGCCAAAAAATATATATAATAAAATATATAGACGTTTACATTTGTGTGTATGTACTTATAAAATAAACATTTTGCATTTAATGTTTAAGTAAATTTAAAACTTTTTGTCTATTAATTTATTTTATTTTGTTAAGAATTTAGCAATGAAATTTATGTTGTGCATATCTACATAAAATTACCTTTTAAAAATTGTGCGTTTTATTTTCTTAGTGAACAAAAAAGCGCTTAAAAGTGTACCACACAAAAACAATGCCACAACAGAGTTGCTTTTGTAAAGAAGAGAAGCCTGAAACGGGAGCCACTTTGGTTCTTCATAAAATTTTCAGAATGAAATAATTTTTAATTTCATTTACTAATTCCTCTCTTTCAATTTGCTATGAATACAATTGCTGCACAAGCGTCATAACGACCCTAAAAAATGAAATTTTTATTAAAAATCCAACTGTTGATTGTTGTGACTATTGGTCGTCGTATAACAGCAATTTTCATTCGCCCAGGTATACCCATATTCCTGACGTGTATTTCTTAAATAAATTCAATATCTGAAATTTTTATTAAAACTCCAACTGTTGAGTGTTTGGCCAGTAGTAAATTTGTTTTTGTTTTTTTTTTTAGTTTGAAAAGACGTACTCCAGCTTGCCTTAATTAAGAGAATATTTAAGCAAGACAAAGCAAAATCAAAACTCCTAAAGCTGTTTTACAAAGTTTTAAAGATTTTCGAAATAAAGTTGCTTTAACAAATTTCGCTGTTCATCTTTACCAGTTCCTGCTGCAGGAGCAAAACAAGCAAAAAAAATATATAATAAAATCAGCGAGTAGCTGACTGGCTGTACTGCTGACAAGTGACTGCATATTTTTGCTTTCACTCAATTCGCTTTAAAATGTTGCATGTAATTTCATTACACTTTTGTAATCCAGTTCTTTTTGGTGTCGCATGGTTGCATTTGGCAGAGCGTATCATTTACTGTAAATTAAAAATAAAATGGTTTGCTGCAACCCTCTACTGTGATTCCTTGCCTCTTCCCTGCAAACCCGTTTTTCTGTTTAATATAAAAAAAGGAAATAATAAAAAATAAAACAATTTTTAAGAGGGGCAGTAATGTACAACACATGCAGTTTTACTATTATTTTTACTGGAAAAATCATGAAGTAACTTTGAAACGTAAAAGAAAAAAGTCAAACTGCTGTGCTAAAAAGGGTTTACGCGACGTTTGTCCATATGAAGGATATTTTTATGTCGAATAACGACATCCGAAATTTGTTTAAGAAAAACGTATGCGCCATAAGACTCATGAAATTGTTATAAGTACTCACCAGGTAGAAAAGTTCACATACGCTGGGCTAGGGAGTATTTTATTTAATTGCATTAAAAAATGAAATGAAAAATTTGATGTACGAGTATTTTGCGTGCAGGGATGTTTGCTGTGTATGCTGATATGGGAAACCTCCACAGAAAGATTCAACACAAACTGCAAATGCGCAGCTTTCTTTTTAAATTTTGAAAATTAAATATATTTTATATTTTGTGCCACTACAGAGTGCCAGCGAATAGTTAGTTTATATCACTAGTCTAAAAATACTTAAATATTTAAAAAAAAATGCTATCAATTTTTATTTTTTTAAATTTATATTTAAGTGAAAAGAAACAAGTTAAAACGTTATATTCGACGGGTCGAATCTTCACATAGGGCGCATCCTTTTGTGGATGAGTTGCCAGCGAACCGCACCACGCATTATAGAGAGAATTCGTTCATTGGCCGAACGGTTCGTATGTGGAACAAACTTCCAGCACAGGTCTGTCCTGCTAGTTTTAACTTGGGGAGGTTCAAATCGAACGTCCAACTTTCCTAGTTCTGGCACAATGCATCGAATATGTAGGGGTCATCCCCTGAGTGCTGGTCCAAGAAAATAAAAAATCTTAAATACCCTTCAAATATTGTTTTTTAAAGGTTGGTTTAGTTCTTCTTAGCGGAACTACTTTCCCTCTTGTCCGATTCAGTACAATTCCGAACTTGACCTGTGAAATCCTTTAAGGTATATTTGTGCCAAGTTTCCAGGATCTAGCTCTTTTCGTGTGGACGTCATAGATTTCGTCACTGATCAAGAATATACTTATATACTTTGTGGGTGCTGTTGGCTGTAGTAGTAGAACACGAGACTATGAAGCGGAGGAGGGTCCTGAGTTCGAGACCGCGCTGAGTCATGAAATATTGTGTTGAATTCTTCTGATCAGCATTAGTGCATGGTTGTGTTAGTCGTTGCCAGCCTGTTTCAATGATGAAGGCATAGTCACTGGTCAGTGAACATAATTGGCAGCGACTGACACGACCATGAACTAAAAGCAGAGTAACAGCAGCTCCCTATTTCGTCGGTCATGTAGCAAAAATTAACCGGCGAAGTACAAAAAAAGGTTGAAATAGCTACAAAACAACTGTCTATCTTCTCATCCTTCCTAATCTGTCCACTCAATACTATTCCCTCGTTTTCAGTTCCGGCGCAATGCATTGCATATATATAGGGGTCATCCCCTGAGTGCTGGTCCAAGATAAAAAAAATATACTTTATGGGGTCTTAGATGTATATATCACCGCGTTACACACGGAATGACAAAGTGAATATATCCTCCAATTTTTTTTTAAGGTTACAAAAAAAATAGATTTCTTTCTGAGTTCGTCGCAGTTGTTAAGGAAAAAATTTCGATTTTTTGTTATATGTATTTTTTTTCGAGAAATTTAGAAGCCTCCAAGGCCTCAAATTGAATTGCAAATCTTTTTGACTGCTGCTTGGGCTTTAAATTTAATATTTGCACTAAAACTAGTTCTAATTTGATAGATTTTATATATGAATACGTTGCACAAATTTTTTTGTGGTACACTTTTCAGCATCTTATCATTTACATATGTCGATGAAATATATATGCTTTAAAAGGTATTTTTATGCAGATATGTAAAGCATAAATATCTTTTTTATAAACTGTAATCATAAAAGTGGTTCAAAAGCAACAACAACATCTTGCCATTTCGTTTCCATGGCATGTGTATAATTTTTTATTGGCTGGTGGCTTTGAAAATACTGTGAAGGAAATTTCCACAACAACATATTTCAAATTTATATGTGAGAGAAAAACAATTTTTTAAACCATAAAATGAAAAATAGGGGATTTTTTATAAGGTTTTGGGAATGCCGTAACTTTATAATAAATATATTCCTATAGAAGGCCTATAGAAGTTTTGGGGCCTCCCAAATCCAAATAAATCAATTTTGGGAATTCTCATATATACGGGCAAAACTATTAACTTGATTGGCAACTCTAATACCTTAGCAGTATTTAGTTATTAGCCAAACGGAAGTTAGTGTGAAAAAGAGTAAAGAAGTAAGAGAGAAAGAAAGAACAAGAACTCCTAAATGTATGCTAGAATTCATGGATCAAAGAATTCAATAAATTCGTAATTAATTACAACTACAAATCCTTTTAACGCTTAGCAGTTTTTACGTTTTGCTTGATTTTTATTTATTTTTTTTCGTTTTCCTCAGTTAAGCTCACCGGTTTTTTTTTTTTGTTATTTGTTTTGTGTTAAAACTTTTATTTCGCTACTACAGATTTCGAGTTCAAGTAAAAAAAAAATAATAATAATAAAAAATAAAACAAAAATACTGATAAACAAACAACAAATTCGTAAAAATTTAAAACTTTTTCATTCAACTAAATATATTTTTTCCAACCAAATTTGTTGCATGTACCTGACATTTTTTCTTCTAGTTTCCTTATACCCTACAACACAAGTGGAAAGGAAATGCACAAGTTTCACATTTCGCATAAGATTTATTATTTTTATTGTTGACAAAATTTATTTTTGGGAATTGTACTGTCTTTCAAAAATGGAAGTGCTAATTCAGATCTTTATATTCTCTTAGAAAATCCTACATTCTTTTAATAATGCTGGAGGCTTTATGTTAAGCTTTTAGTGCAGCTAAGGAAGCTTAATAAATATCAAAGCTGAAATAACAACTAAAATAATCACTCGCCTTTAACATTTTCCTAGGCTGGCTTTTTCCCCACTCTTGGTAAAATGCACAATATGTCAATATTTCTACTCTACTAATTAATTTCTACTTCAAAACCTTCCGTAGGGGTGCACAGGATTCGTTGCAGTCAAAAAACGTCAACGTGGCATGTGATGGCGTGTTTTAAAAACTGTGGATTTAACTTCACAGTTTGATTTGGTATTAAAGTTTCGTTGAATTCATTTTTTTTTTCAAATTATTTTTATTAACAACTTTATTTTATTGCGAGCATTTTGTTATATTGCAGCTGTTGTTTTTTTCTTCAACTGCTTACTTAAACAAATTCTCGGCTCTGACCTTTTTTTTTGGATTTAATTTCATTTTGCTGTAGGCATTGAAATCTCCTGCCACTGCCACTGATGTGACGGGTTAAATGTAGAAGTTTGCAATTGCCCTGATCAACCACGCGATAAAATTATTTTATTTTTTGCTTGTTTTTAGTTTTTAACAATGTTTTTTATTCCATAGGAAAACAAATTTTTGTTGAGGGGGCGGAGTACATTTTTATGGAGGATGATAAAATTATTATACGAGATTGTTGTTGTTTAAAAAGGGAACAATATTTTAAAACATAAATTTTAGTCTTGGAGAAATGCCCGTCGAAAACATTATGGTGTTTCGTTGCCAGATTTAACAAAAGTAAAATTGGGTGTAACAAAATTGTATACAGTGGAATCCGCTTTAGCGCAGCACGCTGTACTGAAAAAAATCGGATTACTGAAAGCGATACAAATCCCCGCACTGATTTTAAACGCAGCTAGTGTTATTCACTTCGCTTTACTGAAAATATCGTATTACTGAAAACCAAAGCCAAGCCCACAACTACGTTTTGTATGAGACTTACTACGCTTTAGTGAAAAAATAAACAATGACAAATTTATTTACTAGAAATCGATTGCATAACTTCAGGCTGAAAAAATTAAGTGGCAAAATATATTTGTCCTTTTCGCTCTTACGTACTTTATTGTATTTTTCTGTTATATTGTCAATGCAAGTGGCTAGACATTTTCGAGGAATTCGTAAAAAATTCCACAACAAAATGTGCACATATGCATTTGTATGTTTTACTGATTTTAAGCAGTACGCTTAACTGTAACAAATTTCAATAATCCAAACTACGTTTAAAGAAAAAATCGGATAACTGGAAAAAATGGGGTTTTGGTTATTTCCAGTAAAGCGGAGTCGACTGTAATCGAAAAAAGATATAAACAACCATGAGAATCTATTACATTCAGAGCCAGCATCAATTTAATTGTGAAACTTGCACATCAGATCACATCACCTGTTTTCGAAAGCCTCTACAGTTTCATCATCAGTACTCATGTCGCGTGGCTCGGTTGAAACAGTTTTTATGAAAAAGTATAAGAGAACTCGCAACTAAATTCAGGCACCATGTGGCCGAGCCTTTTAATTGAAATATTACAAATAATAGAACAAAATTTTAGCCCATATTTTGAATTGCACTTTAAATTAATTTGAATAATTTTAAAAGTACACAAGAAGCCTTAAAATTTCATATTGTGGTGTGATATTTAAAAATCCAAAGTACCAGCATTCTTTCCTAATTATGCTTCTCGCATTAATTCCAATGCAGCGCACAAATTCATCAACAGCAGCCTTCCACCGCACAAGTGGCACGGAGTTTGTTTTCGGTGTTGTTGAGAGTGAAGTGCGTTTTATATTTTTAGCCTGCTTCTGTGCAACTTAACAATTTTTATTATTATTTTTATACACATTTTTTTTGTTTTGGGGAGAAAACTTTGCTATAAGTGAATGAAATTCCAAGTGGTCTTAAATACACAACAAACAAAAAAGAAAAAAAAAGAAAAAAAGGATCAAGTGAAATATTTAAAGAAACAAGAAATAAACTCAAATTAAATATTTGAAAATTTAATAAGAATTGTTGCAACTGCAATTGCCAATTATAACACAATATGAAAATCCCTAACCCATGGAGACATTTTAATAGGAAATTGTTAAGGAAAATAATTTCAAAGGCCACACGAGAGTCCATTTAGCCACAAAAACCCCAATAACAAGCCCTTAATCACAATTAAATATCATAATTTGTTTTAATAGGGAAATCATTTGAATAAAATATGCAGTCGTTTGGACTGCAACTTAATTTTCTACATCCTAAACAACATTTTGCCATGATGATAAAGATGTTCCAAGCAAATTTGCCATAATGAGCTTAATGAGCTTCACCTTGAATTGATTTTCAAAATTCCATAAAGCACTTGAGCGTTCATGCATCTAACGTTTTTTGCGTTTACAGCAACTTCCTGCTGCAGCTTCTAACACACACACACACACATACACACACACGCACTCGTTCCCCAAGCAGACCAGAGAAATGAATGAAGGAAACAAGGAGCGGCATGAATGTTGCAATGAAATAAAACTATCTGATGAATAGAGAGCGAGAGTGTGTGTGCAACATCTTGTTGATAGTTGAATGCGTTTTGTGTTCATCTTTATAGTTTTTGTTGTTGCTGCTTAGAGGGGTTTTCTTTTCATAGCATAGCATCTATCTCTAGTGTTGTTGTTGTTGTTGCTGCTGCTGCTGCTGTGAGATTCTTTTGTAAATTTACTCAACCGCTTAAATTATCTTTACAATTATGCGGAAACCTTTGAGTTTTCATCCAATTTGCTGCTTACCACATTCGTTCAAGAAAACTTATTTCAAAAACTTACCAGACCGTGCATAGTTTAAAGGCACACACACACACGCACACACAACTATCCTACGAATATGAATAGAACCAACCAGTCGTATCAGCATCTCGGCAGCAATACTCAGCAAAATATATTACAATAAACAGTACGAGGATGCCGAGTGGTGATGCAACAACAAATTTGGTTGTACTTGAAACGTTTCGACTAGATTTACAAATTGGGCTTCCGCAAGGAGAAGTTGCCAAGTAAAAGTACTTTTGCTGCTTAAGAAATAAAACTCGCCTGTACGAAGTCTGTTGAGAAAATGAGGTGAATTGGCGAAATTCGCCATCTGGTCACATGTGATTAGCGTTCACATTCTTATTATTCTTAAAATACTTTACAAAGTAAATTTGCTAAGTATTGGTGCACAGATGCCGACGGAGTGACCAGACTCGTACACGACCTATGCCTTCACATAGGAAGGCATAGCAACGTAGTTAACCACGGAGTCGTTGAAATTAACTAGTGCGAGTGAGACGCAAAACTGTCGAAAGAGAGCAAACAATCAGTGGTCTGGCTGCACTCAAAAAATAATTTGCCATCGAGGCTTGATGTTGACTGACTCAGAGCTGCTTTGCGACTGATAAGCGGTCACAGTTTTAGCCGTTTGTAAGAGTCAGTCTGAATTGTTTACAAATAAATTTGGAAGTGTTTAGCGTGTTTCGCGATTTTCTTTAGTCGAAAACAATCGGTTAAAGAATTTGCATGTCGTCACATCGGTTGGCTCACGTCATGCAACTTTTTATGAAATTTTGGCCCTGAATCAATCGTGTGGCAGTGAAGTTACGGAACAAACTGATTGTTTTTACCATAAAAGGCCGTCATTTCTGGGGCAAACGCAATACCGTAATGTTGCCTCAGCCATCGTGTTCACCAGATTTGGACTCTTGACATAATTTTTTCTGCGACGTTTGAGGAGTTAAAATCGAGAGCTCAAGGACACACCACAAAACTGCATGTGAGAAATAATTCTATGGCACAATTATATTGTATCTTAGAGGTGCACTTTGAAAGGCATGAAATACAAATTGTTGAATAGATAAATATTTTTTTTAAATGAAAATTCACCTTATTTTAGGAAGAGACCTCGTATTGTGGATTTCAGTTTGTATTCATGTACTTGATTATCTTTTTCTTCAAACAACCCTGCAGGAGATCGAACTAGTATCAAACTAGTATTGCACTAGTACAAAAATGACCAGTAGTAGTTCCCAACTGTAAACTTTCTTATACCATGTTAATGCTCAAATTAACATTGAGTGTGTTTGGAAAATTACTAGTACCATTGGTACTAGATGGAAACTAGGCGGATACTAGTACTATTAGTACTAGTATAATTTCTTCTAGTCGGATACTAGTACAATCAGTTCTGCATTAAGAACTGGTTTATATATAAAAAAATCCCTAAATTAATTGGTTTTTTAAGCCCAATGAAATTTGTTAAGTCTTTGTCTTCACAAGTAATTTTTGGTTCATCAATTGTTAGTTTATGAGAGAAAATGGAAAGTTCCTTCAGGGCACACTCAATCCACTAGCACCTTTGTACAACTTGAGTTACGGTTGGTACTCCACCATATACCAAACACTAATGAACATACAATACATATATCAGTTTTTACTACTTTAAAAAAGATTGCTGATTTTACATATGAACATAAATATTAACAAAAAAATACGTTTAAGAAATTTTAAAATTAGCTCTTAACATTATTTATTTTTTAAAAACTGTGTCTTACTTACATAAATTATCGAATAAATGAACTGATATTCAGGTGGCAAAGTCTTCTAATAATTTTCAGCGGCGGTGCAGCGAAAAAGTGCACAGCATACTATTCTTTGTTTCAAATTTGAATTTGTTTCAAAATTGTAACAACTAAAAATAATATAAATGAAAATTAGCAATTCGCGTTAAAACATTATCAAAAAATATGAAATTCTACAAGTCAAATCAATCTACAAATGAACTACTTGAAGTACTAGTACTTTTCTGTATATGTTTAATCATCTTTTGAAGTAGTGCTTGCTATACTAGTAATTGTAGCAGTAGCTAAAAGACAATTAACGCTTATCCTCCTGCAGGCAATATTTAAATTTGTTACGTTGAAAAAATCGTTTTTGAAAAAAAACTATTGCAGAAAAATTATTGAGTGTGAATTAAAGCATTCGAATTCGATTGAAATTTCAAATAGAAATTTTGAACGATATCGAGTGCCGTAATTTGCTCCCTGTTGTTTTGAAAAAGTGTTTGCTGCAGAAATTGGCCGATACTACGGAGGGCTCGGGGGCCGCGAAGAGAGTTTGAGCGGTGGATTATTTGTGTCAATAGGCAAATGGCCCGTGGTCTTCCAGGCTGATATTCAAGCAATCAAAAGGTGTCTACTCGTATATCTGGGGAAGGGTGTGCAAGGAGGGCGTGCCAGATAGCCCGACTTGTCTGGGGGCTCTTTGACTCGCTACTGGAAACGGTACATTTGAAATAAATGTCTCTAATTTAAGAAGGTTCCATAAAAGGAGTTCCCTAAAGACGACAGGGTTTCTAAGAAATTTGGGAATTTAAGTCTGCCATATGGGAGAAGTTTTTAGAGGAAAAATAAATTGAAAACCCGTACGGGAAGATGATTGTACTCGGAACAAATCACAAGAGTTTAAATGTGATGCTGGTGTGTGTGCATGTTTGTTTATCGACATAAAGTGGGTATTATGCAGGATCACAAATTACGACACCATCAACAGCAACAACATCCACAAGAACAGCCAACAATAGCACAAGCAGCAGCAGCAGCAGTGGCATCAGTGGCAGTGGCAATAACAAGTTTTATAATGCAACTAATGTTTGGAACGGAAAACTATGAAGTGCTTAGAAATGATACCAATTTGAAACAATATTTTGCTGGATACTCATGAATACACGCACACTCGTGCAAATGAAAGTGAACTTGTGCCTGCATGAGTGTGCGTGTGTGTGCATGTGTGCATATGAGTTTCAATCTGTGCTTATTTATGTAAGAATGTTTGTTTTTGCTTAAGATGGCGTAACAAACTGTTACTTGAAATCTGTTTTCAGTTTCCTTTCGTAGAAATTAAAACAGAATGGAAAAGAAAAAAAAAACGTCTATTCATTTACAGCCACCACAAAATGTTGTGAATGAAGTTTTGGAATGAAAACTAGAAAATGGGAAATGAAAGAATCAAACTTTAAAAAATCTTATTAAAAGTAAGTTTTCTTTATGTGGTGTTGTTGTTGTTGCTGTAGCGGTTGCTTTTCAAAAACTATTTACAGCAACATCAACAGAGAATTTGCTACACTTGAGCACCTGCTGCCACATGTAATTGTCACTCATTATTATTTTTTCCCCTGCTAATCTGTTTGTTTATGTATGTGTATGTGTGTGTGTGTGTGAACTGCACTCATACACAGCAAAAGTCTTATTAACTGTTAAATACAATTTGCTTTATTAAAAAGCAAAAGCTGCAAAATTTGCCCACAATCACGTTTAATTTTTAATAATCCCAACCATCAGCAACAATTGCTGTTCCAATAATCATGTGAGTGCGCTGTTTGTCGGGATTTCGTGAAAATATTAGTTTCTTACGAAATCGCCTTAAAAGTGGTGAATTGATCTCATTGCAAGACTATTAAGGCTCGTTTGCAAATATTTCTTTAAAAACAAAATCAAGTTGCTGTTTTACCTTTAAACCCTTAAAAAGCTCCAGCTGTTGCCTTGTGCTGCCAAAACACAATTTTAATCTGATGCAATTTATTTACTTTGACAGACTTTTAAAAATGATTGTAAAACTCTCACGCATAACAGCGAACAAAGTCATTCAAAACTTTTGTTATTAAAATCGAGTTGTACGTTAGAAAAAACCACAAGTATTTATTTCAATTCTTTTTTCTTAAAAAATATTTGTTTGAGTTTTTCAACAAAATGAAAAATAAAATAAACTAAAATAAAGAAAACAGCAGAGAGATTATCGGCCAAAAACTTCATTCATCTAACAGGACAAGCAAAAAACATAAAAAAAACAAAAAAATGTATTTAAAAAAAAAATACAACAAGGAAGCCAAGCCAACTGAAATAAAAATAAAAAGGAAAAAAAATTATGTAAAAAATAGATAAAAAATCTTTTAGTAAAATCTATTAGGGGAACATGCATGTCACGTACACAAAACACGTGACGACAAACTACGAATAAGAGGAAACGGAAATTGGCGCCTACTTGCGCTGCTATAAAAACAAAAACACTTGCACGATTCACCTTCATTTTTAAATGCGATTTATATGGAATTGTAAAAGAATAAAAAAAGAAAAATTCTACATTTAATAAAATTTACAAAATGATGGCATCAAGGTAAAAGTTTTTTAATATTTTTTTTTACTTTTTCCACAAATTGGATTTACACACACACACACGTGCACACCGATTTTACGGCAGTAAGAGGAAAAGGCAACACCAAATGCCAAATGTAACTTTTCAACTATTCAGACAACAGCAATAAAAACAAAAATCAAAAAATATCAAAATTATTATCATAAACATTTTTTGGGACACAAAATCTGGTCGTTTATGCGGAAAATAAATTATTCGAATAAAATTATATTTATACAAATAAAATTAGTTATAAAAAATTATACGACTAAGTAGTATTCGATTAAAATTTCAGATTGCTTTATCCGATTATTTAAGTTGAAATTATTGCAAGAAATCTAAAATTAAAAAGTCTTCCTGTATAGACAAGCGGGAAGGGCACAGTGTAAATTGTGTGTAATCGAGATCACTTTATTGTGTGTAACTTTTCCTTTTCGTGAGTAAAAACACGAAAAGTTTTATTCATCAGTAGGGATATAAATTCGGTAAAATTTTCACTCTAAAAATTTAAAAAAAAAAAACAATTTGGAAAATAGCATTTCAAAGTCATTTTTGGTCTACTTAAAAAGTTTCATATCATACGAGTACTTTAAATAAATTGTTAATTTTTTCAACGGGCTTAAGTTCGAATCTGCATGACTGCAAATGACTTTTTATTATTTTATTAATAAATGAATTTGTTCAAATTCTATTTATTATTTTTTATATTAAGATTGGAATATTAAGAATATTTTCAATAATCATCAAACCAGCAGAACGGATCAGTACTGATTTTTTTTTTTATGTTGGACCAGCACTCAGGGGATGACCCCTATATATGCGATGCATTGCGCCGGAAATGAAAACGAGGGGATAGTATTGAGTGGACAAATTAGGAAGGATGAGAAGATAGACATTTTTTTTTGTAGCTATTTCAACCTTTTTACTTCGCCGGCTAATTTTTGCTACAGGGCCGACGAAGGCGAGTGCTGTTACTCTGCTTTTAGTACATGATGGTGTCAGTCGCTGCCAATTATGTTCAGTGATCAGTGACTATGCCTTCATCATTGAAACTGGCTGGAAACAACTAACACAACCACGCACTAATGCTGATCAGAAGAATTCAACACAATATTTCATGAGTCAGCGGGGGCTCGAACTCAGGACCCTCCGCTTCATAGTTTCGTGTTCTACTACTTCAGCCAACATCATCCACAGATCAGTACTTATTTCGAGGCCGCTACGCCATCTCATCAGCGTTTTTGTTCAATTTTTCCACTCTTAATATAAAATAATGAATAGAATTTGAACAAATTCATTTATTAATAAAATAATAAAAAATCATTTGCAGTCATGCAGATTCGAACTTAAGCCCGTTGAAAAAATTAACAATTTATTTAAAGTACTCGTATGATATGAAACTTTTTAAGTAGACCAAAAATGACTTTGAAATGCTATTTTCCAAATTTTTTTTTTTTTTTAATTTTAAGCCCGTTGAATAAATTAACAATTTACATAAGAAAGTTCGACTAATAAAAATTCATACATAATTTAAGTACTTTCAATATTTTATCGAAAGTCTTCTAACTAATATATTGATCACATATATTTTGTCGTGTATTTAACCGTTTTGGTCACACCTGAAGATACTTCATATTTGCTGAGCTTTCTATCGCTTGAAATCCTTGTCAAATGAACAAAATTATTTGTAGTATTTTTTATTTGTGCAGGTTTTTTTCCAATTAAACAACAATTGAATACAAAATAATTTTTTTTATAATCCTGTGCAAATGCACAATAAAAAAGGAAAAAAGTCGATGGCCTTTTTGCCACCCACAATATCGTAAATCAATATTTGCTAACAGTTTATGATTTAGATTTTTTTTTTTGCAATAATAGAAATTCCGGCAATTGTTTTTTTTAGAAAATAGCTGAAATATAAAACGAAAAGGAATAGATGCGATGCTATTGATGCTTTGGCACGAGCCTGAATTCAAATTTATACCACATTTTAATGCAAAAACAATTGTTTGGCGACTTAGCACCGTTTTAAAAAAAATTTACAATATTATTTATATGAGTTTTTTTTATTGGTTTTACCAAATAAAAAGTCCAATTGTTGTGTTAAGAGTGGGAGTATAAAGAACGCATAAAATAAAAATCCATTAACAATTTAAAGTTTTCTAAAAAGTTTTTTTTTAGCCCGAATCGGCTAAACGAATTTGGAAAAGCTGATTTTTGCTGTAAACGGCTGTCGGGAAAGCAGAAAATTGCAATTTGAATTTAAAAGCAAAATAAAGGAAAAGTTATTTAATTTTCGTAATGTTGCTTTATGTGACTGACCACTTTCAGCATAATCTGATCCAGACAGGATGTTTAATGTTTAGTTGTGTGCCTGTGTGAGTCACTTTTAATGGCTGTGCGTTTGTGTCCATGTGCGCGTGTGTGTGTAAGTGTTATTACTCCCTGATATCCTTTATTGCTTGTTCGCAAGAATGTTTTATGTGCAGACTTTGTTTTTACCAACGACCATGTCAATGATGATAATCGAAAGTGATGAAAACATTAAAAGCTTTTAAATGGCATTTTGAAATTATATGGCTTTGCACCTAAACAAGCACACACACACACACACACACACACACAGACCCGAAGTCTGGTCATAAAAAAGGATATGCAGTTTGAATTTGTGAGAACTGGGGTTGAAAAAATTACTTTCACATGCATGTTTTTAAAAGGCAAAAAAAAAAAAAGGAACACTTGTCTGCCTTTTATGAATTACAATTTAATTAAATCGAAAATTGTCTCTAATTTAACACTCAAAATTTTTAATTTGAATCGTAGTAGTTCTCTTCTTCTCACGCAATTTAAAAAATTTAAGGTGCTTTTTATCCAGTTTAATTTGCATAACTATATAAAGACTTTAAAAATTAACCTACGAACAAACTTCGTTTAATAAATCAAGTTTCTCAAAAAATTAATTTGAAAAAAATGAGCAAATTCTTACGAAAAATACCTTTGGAAAGGCAGTGCTTAAAACAGTAGTTTTCGAAAAAGGACTTTTTAAAATAATATCTTTTAAAAATATATAAAAAATTGTATGTAATTGCTTTTTTAAGTAACTATAAAATTGTTCTCTTCTAAAACGCTCATAATAAGGAAAGTACTCTTAAAAAGTACTTTTAAAAAGTACTTTTAAAAAGTTCTTTTAAAAAGTACTCTTAAAAATACTTTTAAAAATACCCTTAAAAGTACTTTTAAAAGTACTTTTAAAAGTACTCTTCAAAAGTACTTTTAAAAAGTACTCTTAAAAAGTACTTTTAAAAAGTACTCTTAAAAAGTACTTTTAAAAAGTACTCTTAAAAAGTACTTTAAAAAAGTACTTTTGAAAAGTACTTTTAAAAAGTACTTTTAAAAAGTACTCTTAAATAGTACTTTTAAAAAGTACTCTTAAATAGTACTTTTAAAAAGTACTCTTATATAGTACTTTTAAAAAGTACTCTTAAAAAGCACTTTTAAAAAGTACTCTTAAAAAGTACTTTTAAAAAGTACTCGTAAAAAGTACTGTTAAAAAAGTACCTTTGCTGAAAAATACCTTTGTAAAAAAGTACCCTTGTAAATAGTACCATTTTAAAAATTGCCTTTTATAAAAGTCACATTTTGAAGAACGTAGAAACTTAAGAAAAATTTAGGGCCTTTGTAAAAAAGTACCTTTTAAAAAAGAACTTTCCATAAAAAATACTTATTAAATAAAGTGGAAAATTATCTTTGAAATGCCGCAGAAAAGTCGAAATGTTTTTATTACATTTTGGAATGTTTCCACAAAACATTTTATTGTGCAATATAATTATTACACATCAAATTAGCTTTTATTTTAAAGAGGTAGAGGTGAATTCCTCAAAAATTTTTTTGAATTAAATAAATCTTATTCAACATTTTAAATTCTAAACAAAATTTCGTCTCGCCGGAATGTTTATTTTCTTGCTAATTAAATCGTTTATCAATAAATAGTGATCAATTGCTCCCATTAGCCGCTCTTGTCTTCCATGTCACATCCATTTAATTTAGGGGTTTTCAATTTATTTCCATTTTTCACTGCAGCATAAGAGAACAATGGCAACAACCACATAATAATATTTTTATGTTCATCAAAAATTAAATTCTCCAGTGACCAGGTATTATAATTGAAATAATGCTAATTGGATTAAATTCAATACCACAAAATTTAGAATCCTTGATGTGTGTGTGTGTGTGTATGTGTGTGTATGTGTGTGTGGTGTGTTTTCGGTGCATGTGATGGAGGGATAAATGGCAGGCAGAAGAAAGCGGGAGTGCAGTAGAGTGTAATCGCATTGTAACCGCTTAAGTTGTATTACATTGTTATCCGTAGGAGGGTATAAATTAAACGAGGGTTGTGCCGAAAATACGGCCTGGATCTCATATGCTGGAAATTAAAATCTAACAAAAAATTGGGAAGAATCAAGGATGCGCGAAAGGACAGAAAATCAGTCTCTGTACAAGTATTTGTGTTAATTGCCTGCCCGTGTAAGACTAATTTAATTCCCCGCAATACATACTTTTTTCCATACACTATTTAAAATATAGTCATCGACGTTAGTTAGTATTGCTACACCCTCAAACTTACACAAGTGTGTGTGGTTACTTATGCAATAATGGCAGCGGTAATACCAACCAGCCAGGCTAGCAGTGGCCAACAGTTTATGGCGTTAATGAAGAAACATTTTATTTTCAAACACGCCACAAATACTTCCTTGCAGTTTTGCCAGCTTAAGTTTAACCAGGACCTTTATACATCTATCTGTCCATGGTCGTATATTTAATATGAAATTTGAAAATAACACACACACACACACTCACAATAACTCATGCATGTACGCTTGCAAATGCTGCTAAAGCCTTTACAGCTAAACATGAAATACTCGTAGTGTCATATTTTAACATGATACTCACATGCATGCACATGCCTGTTGTGTTGTGTTTGTGCTTGTGTTGGTGCATATTTGAATACTAGTTCTGGTTACAAATTCTAGACCTGTCAATTTGCATTGAATTGTTGGCATAATATGAAAACCATAATTTATTATATATCGTATACTTTCTAATACGCCCGCATATTCCAACCAACAGGCACAAAGTTTTCTAAAACCAATGAGACGAGGAGAAGGAGAAAGAGAGAGAGTGAGGGCGAAGAAAAATGAACGAAATTCAATTCATTTTAAGCAGCTGTAGGGTGTGGGAGGCCGCTTTAGGGAATTTAAAAGGAATTATCTATTAAACTAATTTATTTCAAGAAAAGCTGCAAACAGCCACACATACATACGAGTGCATATTTATGAACATTCAACTAAATTATGGAAACAGAAATAACACGACTTGTGGTAAAGACAATTCAAATTGTTAGCAAATGCCCTCCCTACGGATATTTCGGTGAACTGAAAATAAACTCCAGAGTAGACAATTTTTTATGAATCGTTGAGGCGAGAAAGTCTGGGTATATCACACTTGAAATAAATATCAGTAAAAAGGGACTAGTGGTAAGAGAGTTCCAAACAACTTTGAAAATATGAAATAAAGATTGGAGCTAAAGGGACGAACAGACTTTCCTTAGAAGTTGTTCAGAAACCTATAGGAATCTCTTAGCACTTCCACGAAAATCGTAGATGAAATTTTCGTACAAATGGCGCCAAAGTCACACAAAACGATGTGAGCGAAAATGTTGTTGTTGACGAATTTTTCCAACTGGGCATACACCCATTAATGTCTGTACACACAAACACAGACAAAATGAACTCAAACGCTCAATTTCAATATTTATAAAAAACTAGCTTTTACCCGCGACTTTGCCCGTGAAGAATATGTGAAACTTCAGCTAATGCGTTTGTTATGTTAGTGATGTGCTGTATATTTACGGTATCAAATTTTAAAACGCTCTTAGTTATCAGTTTCATAATTTTATGTGTTTGTACAAATTTTCGACCAGCCTTGACCACTCATTTCCAAAAACAAAAAACAGCTTATGCTATTCTTCGGATCTCAAAATATCCCTACGCCAAATTTCATATAAATCGGTTAAGCGGTTTGAGCAAGAAGAGGTAACAGACAGACGGAGGTACAGAGTTACTTTCATATTTATCATATTAGTAAGGAAAAACTTCAAGTTATTATAAAAAGTGGAATTCATTATAAAAAGTGCTAGTCGTTATGAAAAGTGCAAGTCATCATAAAAAGTGTAAGTCATTATAAAAAGTGCAAATCAATATAAAAGTGCAAGTCATTATAAAAAGTGCAAGTCATTATAAAAAGTGCAACTCATTATAAAAAGTGCAAGTCATCATAAAAAGTGCAAGTCATTATGAAAAGTGCAAGTCATAAAAAGTGCAAGTCATAAGAAGTGCAAGTCATAAAAAGTGCAAGTCATAAAAAGTGCAAGTCATTATGGAAAGTGCAAGAAATTAAAAAAAGGTGCAAGTCATTATAAAAAGTGCAAGTCATTATGAAAAGTGCAAGTCATTATAAAAAGTGCAATAAAACTGCAAGTCATCATAAAAAGTGCAAGTCATTATAAAAAGTGCAAGTCATCATAAAAAGGGCAAGTCATCATAAAAAGTGCAAGTCATTATGAAAACTGCAAGTCATAAAAAGTGCAAGTCATAAGAAGTGCAAGTCATAAAAATGCAAGTCATAAAAAGTGCAAGTCATTATGGAAAGTGCAAGAAATTAAAAAAGAGGTGCAAGTCATTATAAAAAGCGCAAGTCATTATGAAAAGTGCAAGTCATTATAAAAAGTGCAATAAAACTGCAAGTCATCATAAAAAGTGCAAGTCATTATAAAAAGTGCAAGTCATCATAAAAAGTGCAAGTCTTGATAAAAAGTGCAAGTCATTATAAAAAGTGCAAGTCACCACAAAAAGTGCAAGTAATTATAAAAAGTGCAAGTCATCATAAGAAATGCAAGTCATCATAAAAAATGCAAGTCATCATAAAAAGTGCAAGTCATTATAAAAAGTGCAAGTCATTAGAAAAAGTGCAACTTATTATAAAAGCGGACCTTGACCACTCAATAGGATCATTTATAAAACCAAAAGACACCCTATGTTATTCCTCGGATCTCAAAATATCTCAGCATTCGTTTTTTTTGCGATCATAAACTGCTATCCGTTTGAATAAAAGCAAGAATTTAAAGTAAAATTCTTTTTCCGAATTTTATTTTAAAATTTCCCAAAAACAAATCTCGAAATAAACAGAAAAAAGAAAAATAAAGACAGAGAAGAATCTTAATATAAAGAAGAACTGACTGATCACATTGGCATTTCTTGGTTAAATTTAATCCAAATGGTGCGTTGCAGCAAACTTTTTGTATAAAAATCCCACACAATAGCATAAAGAACCCAGCCTCATTTCCTTTTTTCTAATATCTATTTTAAACAATAATAACCGGAAATTGGATTTAAAATTAGAGATTGATTTCTCCGTAATAAATTCAAAATAATTGGTGGTTTACAATAACGCAAAAAAAGTCCTGTCTAGAATAAACAACCATTAAGTAAAATTATTAAAACCGAAAGAAAAAATTGTGGTTTCATCTGTGTGTGTGTGTTTGTGTGTACTTTCTTCACTCGAGCCAACATGCTGGCTGCTTCGTTTTTTCTATTTTGTATGCAAAATATGTTGCTTCATTATGCTCAAAAATTGTTTTTGGTCTTCCTTGAGTGCAGAGATTTTTTCATGTTTCCCATTGTGTTTTGTTTTATCTTGTACTCTTCCGTATTGAATTTCAATTGCTTTCCAATTTATTTTCTTAAATAATTTTCATTCTGTTGGGTCTTCTTTAGTCTTTGCAGCTTTATTTCCTCAAGTGGTTTTGGGCTGTGAAGTTCTTTTTCTTTCCATTTTACCAGAATATGAAGTTTAATGAGACGGTTGTCTATGGCGCTTGCAGGAATATTATTTCGTATCATTGAAATTTGAATAATTTGCTTTTTAATATTTCCAGGGTTATTAGATTCATGACTAATATTTCTGTAATAGCTTTAAATGTTTGTAGGCTTTAACTTTTCAGTTCACTGGAATATCCAACAAAATGGATTTGCTGCATGAGGGGATTCGTTACGGCGGAGTCCTTTATTCTCAGATAGAAAAAGTTGTAGGTGAAAATATCATATTGGGCTGGTGGATTTGGCTAATTTTAATGAAAATCGTTTTAGAAAGTAGATTTGCGGAACAAATAATGGTTGGCCGTTTTGGGTGGGACCACCCTTTATGTACAGTGGGCGTGGTACTTTTTAATAAAACCTGGTAAATGTCTTTCTTATTATTCCACAAGGCGATGTACTAAATTTGAGAACTTTTGCTTGAGTAGAAACATTTTATGCAAAAAAAAAAAAAAACCGATTTGAATTACATGGGAAGTGGGCGTGGCGGATTTTTAACAAAACTCTAACCTTCTTTGTTGCAGAAAGTGTTTGTACGCAAGTTTTGCTTGAATAGACACAAATTTAAGCAGCAAAATTTATTTGCATTGTACTGGCGGTGGGCGTTGGGCGTGGCCGCTAACATTTATGTCTTTTTTTATTTTGTCAATATAACCTGAGGTGTTAGCTTTCAATGATCTTTATAGTTTTTGCACACAAAGGTTTTGAAGCCATGCCATAGTGCAATGATTCGTCGGAGTCTCAGAAGATTTTCCATAAAGGACTCTTCTTCTTCTTTAAATCAATCTTCTTGCTTATCCAAAAATACACTTAATGTGTGTAAAAAAAGCATAAAATAATAATAAAAAACAAAATCGAATAAGAAGCTTTTATGTATCTGTTACCAAGTGTATAATAAATTTTTGTTGGCAAGTGTTAAATTCTGCGTGTGTGTGACCCGAACAAATGTTGCACACTTTAATATTAATTCGGTTATTTTAATATTTCCCTCTCACTGAGTTTTTGCTAAGCAATTATTATTATTTTATTTTTTGTTTAATTTTATTTCCCATTCAAAAGTTCGTGTTTTATTTATTTAACACTTTATTGATAGATATTTTACTTTGTGCAAATTGTTATAATATTTCATTTGCTGCTGCTCGTTTATAGCCTGTTTAAATAAAGCTTTAGGTCATTGAGGAGAAGCGAACACAAATGCTACACTTCATTGATTTAATGGAGTGGAATGAAATAGCAAAAAGTAAAAATATTCAACTTGAATTTATAGAAAAGTTTCCATCATGAGGAGAGTGTGGGAGAGAGAGAGAGAGGGAGCAGGGCAGGTGAGGTGTGTTGTGTTGTGAAATGAGGTTTCAAATAAATATGAAATTAAGCCAATTAATAACTGTGGCACGAACATGCTGTGTGTCGTGTCTTCAGGTGTATAATTGTTGTCAGATGATTTCCATAGTCGTATTTATTTCTGCGTGCGTTCAAAACGATTTCGCTTGAAGAAAAGTATTGTTTTACGCCATTTTTCATTTAAATTTATTAGCTCATAAATTTAAATGCTGCTGAAAGATTTTTGGTTCCAGTGTGTAGTTCATTTGTAATAACCATTTGTTGTTGCCGTCTAATTTGCTGGGGGGAAAGCCTACAGGATTAACAAAATTCTCATCGTTAGTCTAACCTTTAGCTGCTTGCAGGAATGCGAACATAATTTAAATATTGTTACAAAGATCATGTGACAATTTACACTGACGACAATGTAATAATTCTTTACACTTTGGCAAAAAACTGTGTAGAGAGCTCAGCGACGAAAGAGGGATATTAAAGGCCTTTCATAAGGCCTCCTTCTTGGCGGATATCCAGCACTAATATTATATGATAATTTCTTTTTTGAGGCCAATTCGTCCAGATTTTCGTCATTTCTGCTTTAGAGTTGACATACACTTTGCACAGTGGGTCATTTCATATACGGTGCGGAATTATATTTCTAACTGTTTAAAATATATCAACCCTTTCGGAGATAACATCAGTCAATCTTATTCCTATATATTCAACTGTAGGTGGCGTTGGCTGAAGTAGTAGAACTCGAGACAATGAAGCGGAGGGTCCTGAGTTCGAGCCCGCGCTGAGTCATAAAATATTGTGTTGAGCTCTTCTGATCAGCATTAGTGCGTGGTTGTGTTAGTTGTTGCCAGCCTGTTTCAATGATGAAGGCATACTCACTGGTCACTGAACATAATTGGCAGCGACTGACACTATCATGTACTAAAAAAGCAGAGTAACAGCACCATCCACCTTCGTCGGCCCTGTAGCAAAAATTATCCGGCGAAGTACAAAAGATTGAAATAGCTACAAAAAAAAAAAGCTGTATATCTTCTCATCTTTCCTAATCTGTCCCCTCAATACTATCCCCTCGTTTTCAGTTCCGGCGCAATGCATTGCATATATATATATATATATATATATATATATATATATATATGTATATCCCCTGAGTGCTGGTCCAAGATAAAAAAAAAAAAATTACGGGCCTTTATTGGCTTAGATGAGGCAGAATATGAATTTGGGGTCAAAGCAATAAGATCTATTTTAACGCGATTAAGATCCATTGTTGTGCGTGTACGCAGCGGCATATGACACTAAACCCTCTATTCCCTGCTGGTCCTACTAAAAAAAGTCTTTAATGTGTATTGTTTTGAACTATAAAAATTCTACTTTGAAAATGACTAGTTGGGCTCAAGTTCAAATCATTTAATTTTAAAGTTATGGAATACAACTCTCATGTATGGGCCGGTGCTTCAAAGTTTATTTTGAAGTAGCTCGACCGTGTATAAGATAGACCGAAAAAGCTCATCTGTGGCAGTAGGATAGCCAACTCTATTGACTCACTGGAGCATCGATGCAACGTGGAGTGTGTTTCACAATTTTAATACGATACTACAACGGAATGTGTTCTGGTGACGTTTGTTCTTTGGCCGAACGGTTCGTATGTGGAACAAACTTCCTGAAGAGGTCTTTCCTGCCAGTTTTAACTTGGGGAGATTCAAATTGAACGTCCACAAATACTACTCCCTTTATTCTCCTTCCCATAACCAACTTTCCTAGTAGCGGCACAATGCGTTGCATGTGTAGGTGTCATCCTCTGAGTGCAATACAAAAAAAAAAATTATAATTTCGTAAAAATTAAGTACAGATTTTCAAAAATCTGGGGGGTTGCTCCGTAATGCGATGCGAATGAAAAACTGAACGCATTTGTGTGCTATTTACATTGAAATGCGAAAGCAATTCCTTTCGCATCGCATTACAGGGTAACCCCCCATATTATCCTTTAAGGTCAGGTCGCACATGAATTCGCTTGAACTGTCCAAAGACTGTTATTGTTATTTATTCTAAGAAGAGTTTCCGCAGAACCTTTGAATTTTTTCTCGTATTGAAGACACGTTTCAGGCCTTGGGTATATTTTTATTTCTGATAAATCACCATGCGATTGTATTTAGTTTTACAGTTTTTGTTTGGCATCTATTTCGGATTTGCTTGCTGTTCTCCACGACAGAACTCAGCATGTCCAAACAGGTTTGAGAATGGCCCTTTATATAAACAGTTTATTGCTTAAATTTTCTTTCTATTTCTTATCCTTGTAATCAATATAAAATATGAGTTTTTATGTAAAGTAGCATTAGTTTAGCTTTAAAAATTAAAATATCTCATTAAGTAGACCTTGAAGAGGCCCTCATAATATTTGCCGCTGGGATTTTCCTTTTAGCACACATCCATACATATAAAGCAAATGACTTATGGCTGCCTCTGACGGCATATAAGAAACCAAATAAATTATTTAATCCTAAAAATTAAGCTCATGTTCAACAAAACTTATTTTTGCTTGACATAAATACCAACCAAGCGAACATTTTTGTAGGTCTTGTGTATATAATTTGTGTGGATGTGTAGGTTCACAATTTGTGGAAAGAATACCTGGTCATAATATGTGGATTATTTTCCATTCCAATTGCTAGTGGACAATTATTATTTTGAGGAATTTACTGGGGCTGTAGAAGATCCCAAGTAAATTTGCCAAGTCTTGTATTTTGCCCAGCAATATTTCATTCCTGGCATTAGAATATCGAATCACGTATTCTATTTACTTAAGCGAGAGCTGGAGGAAGCGGGTGTTAGTGTTACTAACAAACTGCGATGTTTGCAATAGAAATAAGAATTGGAAAAAAGTGTGTTGTGCTGTGTGGCTGCTGCACAATGAGCTTGAAAAGGCAACTGAAGTTGGAGGTGAGCAACAGCTAATAACCATGCTGATGTTGTAAGTTTGAAATGAATTTATAATGACTGAAAAATGAAGTACAACAACAGCAGTTCACTTCACTTTTCATCGCTGTTGTTGCGGAGTTTTTATATTTTTTTTTAATTTTATTTTGTTTAATGATGTTCTAGTCGTTCGTCATGATGAGGCCAATTTAAAATTTCATGAATATAAATTGGATTTACAAAATACATTAAATAATAAAACTACGAGTTTGGGAAAATGAGTCCCAACATACGCAGCATATAATTGTTGAAAGTGATTGCGAGTCAAAGCAAGCACGAGCACGTGTTGGCATGCGTTTGCAAGGGAAATAAACACTGAGATTTTTTTCATACTTTAATTTGAATCGAGTTTACATGTTACTTTAAAACGGAATCCAAATAAATTTTTATGAAATACAAAATATTGAGGGCATGGTTTAAAGTGAGTTCTGAAATTATTTTGCTGCACCACAAATTTCTATTAGTGTACTTATGTCGCTCAAAAAAAAAAAAAAAAAGAAATAATAATCATAATTTTACTTTAAATTGATTGTCTGCGGTTTGTCTGTAGTAAAAGTTAAGACTTTGACTTTTGAATAGGCCAACAATTTTTTTAAATGTTGAAAGCCGAGTATTTTTAAATAGCAAAAGTTGCAGTGGAGGGTGGCCATAATTAACACTTTTTTATATTCAGGCCTAAAGTGATTATTATGATGATTGTTTAATGATAATTTATGGCAGAATTACTTGCTTCTTCATACTCCTATTATGTAAGTCCAGGCGATTTAAACTGATTAGGAAAAGTTCAAACCATTAGCAACATTCTGAAGTAACATTTATTAAGACTCCTTTGGTTGAACTCTATTTCTTAGAGGTTAAAGTATCATATCTGGTATTAATTTATTACATGTGACCTACTCCACGCAAAGGGACCTCTGCGCCGAATTTTGATGTGTAAACATCTATTCGCTGGGTGTAAAAATATTTTTCACAATACAATCACAAATTTAGAGTAAGATCAAATCGGTGTGAGCTATATGTATATGAGTGTATTAGTGTAATCATACGGACAACAAGAAGTACAGAGAAACTTAACAGCTGCATAGAAATACACTCAACAACATCAAGTGTGCTATAGACTTGTGTCCAACTAGCACATTCGCTCAGTTTTGACAAGAACCTCTAATCAAACCTATTTAAATTATTGATAGGTTTGATTAAAGGTTCTTGTCAAAACTAAGTGAATGAGCTAGTTGGACACAAGTCTAGTGTGCAATAGTAGTAGTCGTACATTGTTATCGTAGGCAAATAAAAACAAATAAATAAAATGAGTACAAAAACATTTCATTTTAATAACTTTTATAAAGATTTTTTGCACTTTAAATTTACTAAAACAAAGCAAAATAAGGAAAACAAAAGAAGTAAACTTGCCAAACTAAAAGTCTTCTTCGTCTTTGAGATTGTCATTCATACGGACAACAAAAAGTAGACAGAAACTTAACAGCTGCATATAAACACCATCTAGTGTGCAATAGCAGCATATAATTGTGCTAGCGCCGTACAGTTCGAAAGCCATTGCTGTAAAATAACTGCCTTACATTACATTTCAGTAAACAGCTGATTAATAGATTTTTCATTACTAGATGTTTACACATCTCGCTTGTGATCGGACTCCACTGCTTTTTTTTACTTTTTGAGTGATTCTTATAGGAAAAAACGCTCTTTCAAATGCCACAAGCCGCAAGTTTCTATGTCTTAGTTTCTTTTTACAAATCACCTGTATAGAAGAACATAATTAATTGCGCATAACTATGCGCAAAATACGGAAAAACGAAGCGATTTTTTTAAACACGTTTTTCTCAATAACTTCTTTTCGGCGCAGAGGTCCCTTTTCGTGGAGAAGGTCACATATATGAGCTAAAATGCATAAATAATATTATTTATTTTTGGAGAACGTGAAATTTGCTCGGTCTCGGTTTACAGAACAGCGCCAATTAACTTTATAACAGTAAAGATGAAAAATCGGTCTTATTATGATAATCGTAGTCGTGTTCAAGTCTAAAAAATATGGCAACACTTGCTATTGGAGTCGTTTCACGTCGACTATGAGTAGGATAATCGTCATCAGGTCTGATAGTAGAGACCAGGGCTGTGGAGTCGGAGTCGGAGTCGAAGAGTCGGAGTTGCACTGTTTTTGCCGGAGTCGGAGTTGGAGTCGCTAAAAAAAGTCGCGACTCCGACTCCGACAAAGAATTTTTTAAATATTTTTCATAATAAAAATTCTGCGAATTTTTTTTTTTTAAATATTTTCTATTTTCAAATATTTGCCTTTTTACAGAAATTGACTTAATCTTTTTAATGAATTATTATTTAGTTTATTTAATTTGAATTATTAATTTTGTTGATTTTTTGTTGTGTGTTGGAATAATAAAAACGTAAAAATGTGGGACTTTTCGTTTAAAAAAAAACGACTATTTTGCTCCTTTTTCAAAAACTTCAACATTAACCCTATTTGTCACTCATAAACTTGTGCTTTTATATTCTCATGATTGAGAAGAAACCGAAGCAAACAAAAGCATTAACGTTCTCTCCCAAGTAAAAGCAATTTTGAAAAGTCACGGTTCACACAGTGAAATTTCATTACAAAAATTTCAGTGTGCAGACACGGATGAAAGTGTAGAAGAGAATAAAAAAAAATTCATAAGAAATATTTCACTATGTAAACCCAGACTAAAATCTAAAAAATTTAACAACTTTACAATTTCAAATTATGGCAACACTGAATGCAATTACTGTTTGCATATATTCTCTATCGTGTAAATACTCTCTTTCGTTAGAATTATGTATTGATAAAGCATTGCATTCAGTCGGAGTCGGAGTCGGAGTTGGAGTCGGAGTCGTACTTTAAAAATTTCGGCGGCTGGAGTCGGAGTCGGAGTCGCAACTATTTTTTCACGACTCCACAGCCCTGGTAGAGACCATGGAATAATAAAACAAGGTACTGCCACTGTGAGCTACTAAATTTAAAATAATTTTCTGAAAACTTTAAGGATTCTGACATTCCCATAAAAATTAAGCTACCATATTATTTTAAGTTGCCCGTTTTTTTTTATTGATTTGAGTTGCTAAAATTTTTAATTGCATCGATGTCATAATTAACAAAAATTTAAATCCGTTTGCCAAGTAATATATCATAAAAATCTTTTCGTGGATCTTGAATAAACATATTTGTTGTTAAATTGTCTTATTGATCAATGTAATAGTTTCAATGTTTTTGGTCCAATGCAAAGCAACACAATGACTTTTTATTTCTAGTGGAAATGCATAGAAACTGTGATTTTTCGTAGTTTTCTATATTCTTTACATATTATATAGCTCTTTTAACAAAATATTGCAAATATCAAATAAAAAAATTTATTATATTAAATTCAATTAAGATTCATAGGCTAATTGTTCGAAATTTGTTTTTAAATCTCAGAAAGACATGATAAATATTCCAAGGCACAAAGGAAAGTCAACATCAGTTTTATTATGCAACTTACACAGCAGAGCAGAACAGCTGTTTACGAAAGCCGCAACACCTTCACCATCAGTGCTCATGTGTATTGTGTTTATCAACACTATAAATGTTCGTGAATATGGATACTTACTACAAAGAAAATTATTTTTTATTATGTAGCAACGTCATATTCAATATGATGTAGAAAAATAAATTTAATAAAAGCAAGTGGGAATACCTTGTATTTATATATCTTGCAGACTGCGTTTGGAAGAGGCAGTTCAGGTCTTGTTGGGAAGTTTAGCTCGACTTCCATTCTATTTTACGAATATGTAGAAAAAAGTGCCAGCAGATTTTTTTTTTGTATAAAATTAGAATATCAAAAAATTATATTGTGCATATTTACATAAAAATATTTTTAAAATTATGTAAAAATTATTAATATTAAAGAATGATAAAATGCTGAAAAGTGCACTACAAAAATATGTGTGGCATAAAACGATGTAAGATTTTAATGTTGAATTTTTGAATAAAAATTAAATATGTTTAAAGATTTTGTCTTAGCCAACAGGCTACAGATTTTTAAAGAAAAATAATATCCATGTGACTTTTAAAATTTTTAAATTTCAAAAATATTCTCATTTATTTTTACAGCAGCGAAGAGGTGAAAGTTTTCTTACGCACAAATAAAATCACAAATAATTGTAAAACACTTTTAACTTTTCCTTATAATAAAGTGTAAATTCTTCAAATGTTTTATTGCCATTTTGGAAAATACATATTTAAATTTGAAAAAGTTTGCCATGCACCCTTTTTTTCATTTGTTTTACTTGTTGGTTTGAATAAAAATTGTTTGACTTTTCTTTCCTGGCATTTACAGCACCTGTGCATAACAATAAACTGGTGTGTATCCTAGAAAAAGGACAACGAAGTTTCTTCATCCTGTTGTTTAATTTTTATAGAATTTTCATTTACAACTGACACTGGCATGAAGTTCTCCTTCAATAGTTTTAACTATTTTTGTAAGTGTTTATGTAGATGTGGCTCTTGCTTGTCTCCCTCTCTCTCTCTTATCTCTATATCTCGGTTTCTCATTCCTTCATTTAGTTAGTAAAGTAAAAACGTCATACTGCACATGTGGTTTTGGGGTTAAAATTTATGCTTTTTAATGTTGGGGTTATACCCATCGTCCGCCATTCCCTCCACTTGCCATACCAATACAATGAAATACAATCAGACGAAATGTGAAACAGTATCTGTGCTACGTGTGTGTGCATGTGTGTGTGGCTGTTTTGTCCAATGTCTAGTTACCTCTTAATAGGAACATTTTGCATACTTGGTTTATTTCAGCAAAAGGTGTAGAAAACTTATGCGGTTTTTTTCAACTGCTTGCCAAAGCCAGAAAGCAGAAATAATAAAAAGGAAAGCCATCATGAATACCCTACGATTTGTTTGCTAAAAGGGTGTAAAAAGAAACAGGATAAAAAAGGATAGAAAAGCTGAAATCATGATACGGTTTATGACATGCAGAAACAAAAAAGAAACCAAACGAAATGAACTTTTACTATTTTGCCACATGCCCACCCGTTTACCTCTATTTGTGGTCTTCAATGCTTTTAAATTTATGTGCAAGTTTGTGTCCCAGAAAGAAGCAAAAAACATATTAAAGCAGATTCGCTTTATTTTGTCTTTGTAAAGTTCAACATGACTCCTGCAGTTTCAAATATCTGATGTATGATGACGACGACGATGACGACTATGATAGAAATGTACATTAAAAAAACAAAAAAATAAAAAAAAAATAAAACAAATAAAAAAACGTACATTTCAGCAATAAGAAGTTGTAGTTGCTGCGAGGGTAGTTCAATGGATTCAGTTAAATATGTGTATCAATGACAAGTAAAAACGTGTCCTTGCTGAATTAATTAATTTTTAATCTCAATAGACATTTGATCAAGTCAAAAAATATCTTATGTATGCATATTCGAGGTCTGTTCAAAGAATAAGGAAATATAAATTTTGTGAAAAAATATGAGGGCAAGTTTTTTGAAATAGCTTCTCTTTTGTTACCTTGTGTTTCCTTCTTAATGTTCTCTTTGCAAAAACAATTCTAAATATCGCCTTTACAGTACGAGCTCAAAAGAACGAAAAAGACAAACCACTTCTCTTTTTGCTAAACCTGTGAAGTAACCAATTTTAAGCTGTCTACCCTCGTATTGCACGAGCTGGGGTAAGGAATTTTAATAAAGCAAATAAATTTGAAATATTAGCAAGCATTGCCGGCTAAAAGCAGGTAAAAAGAAAAATCTGTGATGGACATGCGTCAATAACATTTATGTGACTTAAAAAACTATGCAACCTTTGAAAGTAAGAACAACTTTGAAACTTAAATCTTGCTCTGCCTTTAAATGCTCAAAATTTAGCAAAATAAACAATAAAAAAAATTTCGATAAATTTTAAATAAACTGAAATTAAATATAAGAGAAATAAAATTTATTATAAATAATTACTTGTCTTAAACACGTTCACAGGCCACTTGCACACATCGACTTACTTTAAATGTCCTTAAGAAAATCTCTTTAGCTTATTTACATTTTGCACAAGACTTCCTGCTCAGAGTCTCGGAAATCATTTCTGGCAAATATTTACTCTAAGCCACAGAATAGACAGACTGTATCTTTTTGTATTTAATTTTGGCACTTTTTGTTTAGGATTAAATAGTTTGAACTTCGGATGTGTAAATAATACTGAAAATTTAACATAAAATAAACCATTAAAAGTTTAATTGACCAGAACTTGTATAAAAATACAAATAAAAAGAGAAAGGAAATGAAAATACTAAAATAGACACACACTCTTGCAGCATATAAACAGAGGGCACACACACATTCACTGCCACACACACACACACAATCATCATTTGGCTGAATTAAAAATGTTTCAGCTAAACTATTTGGACACGATACAAGAGTGAAAGATATATGGTCTGGCTGTTTGTGTGTGTGTGTGTGTGCGTGCGTGCGTTCATCGTGCTTGTGTTCACAGTGATGCCTGTTTGCATTAAAAATGTACAATTTAGTCTTGTACACATTGGCTTAAAATGAGAAATTACGCACTTCCGCTTGCCTTACTCTTCCATTTGTGCTACATATTCTACAAGAATTGCACAGGCATACACAAGCACACACGCACACACAAGCTTTCATATGCAACAAAACTGTAGTCGGAGCAGACCTACGAGTACAAATGAATGATGTTGCCTGGCATTAATATGAACAAGCACGAGTAATTGTGTCTATGTTTGTTTAAATAAGTTATGTTGGCTGCTAGTTTTCTATTCTAACGCATACAAACACACACACACATACACAGACAAACATGTGTTTTTTTGTGTTGTATAAAACACAACGTTTGTTCGTTTGTTTGTGTTCTTGAACTGTGTGTTCAACATGTTTATGTCAGTGTAAAGTACCGGTTATTGTAACAGCAACAATAACATGATGACTATGCTGAAGCTAACAGCAACAACAACAACCACAACGACAGCATTAGATATACCACAACATATACACTTTACACCAAAAGCAAAACAATAATAGCAACAACATTAATAAGCATTTGAAAGAAGTGCTAGAATCATGAACACGCTTGGCGATTGACTAGAATGCAACCAACTAAAATTGTGTGCTTTTCTTTGGAATTTGGAACTATTTCTTTTTAATTTTTCAAAAAATTTTAATTTTAACATATTCATAGAGGACACTACACACCACCGAAATTCTTGTTGTCAAAGATCTAGGGCGCATGCTTGACCATCGGTGACATCAAGTAGCTGAACTGATTTGATTGACTAAATATCCTATTCACTTCTCTGAACTAAAATATTTTTTTCCAAGACATTTTCGGAAAAGTCTTCTGTTTCACACTCTGGTTCAGCAACTAGGTCCTTGATGTCTATTTGTTGGTTATCTACTTTTGAACAAGTCCTTCTTCTCGACTCTTTTTACTTTTAAAATACCAGTTTATCATTAAAGAATTCACTTGTTATTTATTTACAGCATTTAAATTTGAATCAATTACTAAAAATCGCAAATCGTAGTCAGCAACAACAATTTTTGAAACCTATTTTTGATGTGTTAACATCTATACGCGCGCCTCTAGGGCAGTAAACTATCAGTTTCAATACATACGCAAGTGTAAGTGTAAGAGTTTGTTTTTTTGTTGTTGTTGCTTGGCAGTCGGTATTGAAAGTGGTTATTGGGCGATTTTCATATAATTTTCCCACGCGATTTTCTCCGGAAATTCATAGCCGATTTTATTAATTTTTGGATTAAAACGCTAGTGCGGGTTTCGACGAAGAGTTTAGGCCAAAAATTAGGGCGATCCGATATCGGCGAGCGGAGATTTAAGTGTTTTAATTCGGAGTATTAATTTGGAGTAATATTAAAAAAGTGTTTTATGTTGATCTTCGGTTTTGTCTTATGCATAGCAAAGAGAATAGTGACGTGGTTATACGTACATATATAAAAATGAGATAGCAAGACAGCAACGTATGTAGCTTATGTACAAACATAACAATGTATGTATGTACATTTGCCTGTTGCTTTGCATTCTCTTTGTTTTTTGTGGGTTTAATATAAAATAAGTAAAAAATACTTTATATTAACTCCACCTCCGGGTTTGTGGGTCTGTGTTCATAGAAATCGAACAGGTACCGTGTAACAAAAAGGTGTTAACACATCGCCGTGAGTTCGAACACTCATTGATTTTTTCATATAGAGGGCGCTTCTTCGTAACAACAGCAAATTATTAAATTTTTTTTTTCAAACATTTTTTTTTGCTGTAGATGCGAGTGAGTGTGAGTGTAGAGTTAATGTCGACGCCATTGACGGCTTTTTAACGCCGAAAAAGTTGAAATAGATTGAACTTTTACGGCATTGCAACGCGTTGAAATTAACTGCTCTCATACAATTTCATACGATTCAACTTTTTTTTTGACATTTGACGCCGTCGACGACGTCGACATTAACTCTCATTTCTTTTATCTTCTATCTGGAACAGCATGGCGTATGATTGTTAACAAAATTAAATTAAAATTCCACATACGCCAGAGTGACTTTGCAACTCTACGCTGCTAATTCTTACTTAGAAATAACTTTTTTGATCATTGGCATGGATTTTTACAAATTAAGCTAAAATTTGTGATATCTCTAGAAAATGGAGTTAACCGTTAGACACAAGTTGTACATGTATTGAAAAAAACATGGCCCCAACCAAGGATGCGTTCTAAAGATCGTTTTGCTTGACCAGAACAATTTTGCAAAAATATAACAAATACTTTCGTTACAAGTTATTTCTGTATGCAACTTTCTTTCATCACTCTTAGGCCGTTTGCAGGAAATATGATTGCTTCAACAAGTAAATTCTTTACTTTTTTTAATTGAAAAAAAATATATATATTTTTTTTGGTTGGTCTCATTTTGCATCTTGTCTAATGCCTTTGGAAACAAACTACCGCAAAATCTGCGTATGTATGCAACTACATACATTTGCATTTATATGCAAAAATTTACTTTAAAAATATTATATCAAGTTAAATTTTGACTTTTATTAAGAGGGATATTTAAAAATGAAACAACAAAACTGTAAATTAAACACATACGATTTACAATGTAACCTCAACTTGTTATTGTTTTAAATACTCAAACAGATTTAAACAATAAAAAAAAGGAAAAATACATATAAAACCATAATGTCTGAGTGTTTGTCTAAGTGGCTCATATTATACATGCACACACACACACATACACAAACCCATACATATGAACAGATAAATTTGCATATTCATGCTGGATTGTATGCACTTGAAGGTAAATGACCAATTGGTCTGTCTTTTAGTCATTTCACTTGAACCAAGATTCTCGATATCTGTCAGTCAGACCGTTTGTTTGTTTGTTTGTTTGTTTGTCTCCCTGAATCACAATTATAAATGAAATTTTCACATCTTTTATTTCATGTGCGTTTTGCAAGAGCATGTGAGTTGAAAATAGCTCCATAAATCCTTCAAGTGTTTCATTATAAATTATTTTATATGCACTTTAGCAATTCACAAACATGTCTACGCATACTCTTGCAGTTGTACTATACCCAGCAAACAATTGCAATGGCGGAAGTTAATCCTTAATACCAAATTTTATTTTAAAGTGTCACCAGATTAAGTAGCGAAAGTTAAATTTTTTAAACGACTAATCACGCTGTTGGAAGGGGTTGTATACTTTGTAAGTAGAGTTGGACGTCAAGCATATATAATAACTGAGTCGATTTCTTTTTACCAATGATCGGTCGATCGGCAGTGTTAGTTTCGTGCCTCCGTAGTGCATTTCATTTTATGAATTCCAACTGTCATTGGGAAGAGATTGATATGAGATGTTTGAGAGTAACAATATTTCACATTTTTACGGGCATATGTGCACTTGTTGGTGTGTGTGTGTGTGTGGGATGGTGTGAGTTTATGTATGGAATTCCCAAAGTCCTTTTATTGTTTATTGTTGTAGTCATTCATACAATTGCTTTACTTGTCTGATACGACTTAATGTTAATTCGTTTTGTATTATTCATGCTCGTCCACATACAATGAAACATAGTGGAACACATGCATGAGTGCAATTATATTTGTAGTCACGTGCTTGCCAGTGAGTGTTTTTTTTTTTTTTTTTTTTTTTTTTTTTTTTTTTTTTGTATAGAACCGGAGGTGGGAATCTTCAAAAGATACTTATGTTCCCTCATAAGCATGCACGATTCACCATCACTGGTGCCTACGTACTAAACCCACCCCCTGTTTCCTTCGACCACTCTCCCTCCGCGGGACTGCCGTTAGGTATTACTTCGCGGAGGGCTGGTTAGCGATTTCGCTTCATCTTATGTACGCTCGTTCGATCTCTGTCTCTCAAGCCTTCGTAGTTCCTGCATAACTACAGATATATGGTGGTTACACTCGTTCCATTTAATCTCGGAACCCAAAATCTCGTCTAGAAGCTGGCGGGGATTAATATTCAACTCCCAAGGCCCCCTAAATCTCGGGCAGCAAAATAAAACGTGCTGAGCGTCCTCATCTTCTTCAACACAATTTGGACATGTTGGGGATCTATCGTGCCCAAATTTGTGCAGATATTTCCTGAAACAACCATGTCCACTCAAGAACTGCGTCATATAAAAGTTGGGCTCGCAGTGTTGTGCCTCCAGCCAGGGAATTATGATGGGCAGAAGATAATAAGTCCATCTGCCCTTCGAACTGCATTCCCATCTAGACTGCCAACTGCAGAGAGAAACACTCCTCTCCTCTCTCCTTATTGTAGCAATCTGCCCTGGATTGTGTGTGTGTGTGTGTGTGTGTGTGGGATGGTGTGAGTTTATGTATGGAATTCCCAAAGTCCTTTTATTGTTTATTATTGTAGTCATTCATACAATTGCTTTACTTGTCTGATACGACTTAATGTTAATTCGTTTTGTATTATTCATGCTCGTCCACATACAATGAAACATAGTGGAACACATGCATGAGTGCAATTATATTTGTAGTCACGTGCTTGCCAGTGAGTGTGTAAGTGTGTGTGTGTGTGTGTGTGTGTGATTGTGTGCGTGTGCACATTTGAAATAATTGTGTAGTGCGATTGTATTTTAATGCAACAATTCATGTTTTTACCATGACTACATTTTATGGTCGGCATGATGATACGGGTACATTTCCCCCCCTTTAGAAAGTGCACTCGTGTAAATGTGCATTCAGGCATAAATAGTTTTAACAAGAATTACGGTGCCCTTCAAATAATTCTTTTCTTTTCTATATAAAAGTATAATGAATTTTTTTGTTTTTATTCAAAAACCTTTTTACGATGCCATTAAATAAGATAAATTGCAAAAAATAAAATATTTTTAAAAGATTCTGTTGCTCTGCTGGAGGGCCGAAGGTTTGTTTTTGAACACATATGTGCACATGCCATCATGTTTGTTTATCTTGAGTGAGTATTTGTTTTAAATGAATCGTTTATCGTCAAAGTGTTTTAACTTCTTCAGAAAAAGTATAAAATAAAAAAAAAAATTATTTTTACATCTCGTAAGTATTCATTTTTAAAATGAGGTATATAAATATATTTAAAAGTTTTAATTATTTTTATTGAAATGCTTAAGGCGCTTTGAAACAAATCGGATCAAAATAATGCATTGAATGTTGCCTTTGAAATTTAACAGTTTTTATTTGTTTATTTTTTTTCGACGACTGTATGTTGCATTTAATTATGGATATTTCATTGATTCCTGAACAAATTTTGTTTTTATTGCGGAAGAGTGCTAAATTTATTATAATAATATTTCCTAGACTGGCTAATAAGGAAATATTAATTGCTGTTGTAAGAGAGTTTTACAATTGATGGAATTGAAGCAATTTTAATTTAAAGTTTTTCATATTTAATAAATCGGGGTTTTTCCATGAATTTGTTTGAGAGCAAAAGAAAATACAATTTTTGTAAACAATTCACCCTCTTGCAAAGTGGACGACTTTAATCAAAATTTTTCCTGAAGAAGAATTCCGAAGGTGTTCGAAATATTGAAATAAAATATACGAATACATACGAAAATAAAACATAAAAAGAGTTTATTTTCAATTCTTAGACCTAGTGCCTGAAGAATAATAAAAATTAAGAAGTTTATTCAAAAAAAGATCGAATAAAATACACAAAATTAATTGGCAAATGAAAATATATGTATTTCGGTAAAAATGTCTATAGAAAATTGATTGATTGAATCATGTTATAAATCCAGCTCTTATAAAAAATGTATGCCTGTAGACAATTTTTGATGGATTTTATATGAATCAAATTTGTTTTTAAATAGAATTTATGGAAAAATTTTAACATTTTTAACACCGGCATCGGTGGTGCGATGAAGGTAATTAGATTAGGAAGTGCAAAACTAAAATTTTGCAGAGAGATCAACCTATATGCTGTCTTGGTATAAGTGGCACCATGGGAACTAGTTCCAGACTGGCGACAGTCGTATTACGTACAAAGCAATTCTTGCATACAAGATACTATTTCATCCAAACATTTGAAACCTCCAGTATCCTAAAGTCAAACGAGCATTAGGATAAACACCTGCGGGAGTCGCTACTTGTCATGCATCAAAACAAGATTATAAATTTTGTATGAAAACTAAATAAAATCTTATATATTCATGATTGCAAATACATTAAGAACTTCTATTTGAGTAAAGCAAACGGAATTACTGGCTGGCACTCCAAACAGGCTGCTATAGGAGCTTCCATATTTCTTTTTTTTTCTGCATGAGTGCATGGTTGTGTTAGTTGTTATCACCCTGTTTCAGTGATGGAGATATTACACTGGTCACTGAACATAACTGGCATGTACTAAAGAGCAGAGGAACAGCACCCTCGTTCGTCGGCCCTGTAGCAAAAAAATTAGCCGGCGAAGTAAAAAGATCGAATAAGCTACAAAACATTTTCTGTATAATCATCTTAGCTCTTAATGCATTAAACACATTCACGGCAGCAAGCTACAGACTACAAGACTACAGAAATAAAATACATCTAGGTAAATATGAAAAGTAGCACGGACAGCAACCTGTCGTGTAGCCTTGAAAATAATCATTCCTATATAAACACATGTATTGCTTGTTTTGTAGTCGTGTAGTCGGTAGCCGGCTGTCGTGAATGTGTTTCATGCATAATACTATACCCTCCTTTCTGATTCCGGCGCAATGCACTGCATATGTAGAGGTTATCACCTGAGTGCAGGACCGAGTTAAATAAATAATCTCAAATGACATAAAAATAAGATCTAAATATGGAAATAATCACCCCTATTCTGCGTTTCGATTCGAATCGAAATTTTCTCCGTTCGGCAACTTTGGTATTATGTGTTCAGTTTCTTTTCTATTCCATTTGTTCCTTCGATTGTGTGTATTCTGCATTACGATCGTAGCTACGTTTTTCTAAGTTGTGTATGTGCTAACGGAAAATTTTTAATTATTGTTGGAGTTCTTTAAAAAAAGGGTAAAACTAAAAAAAATGTAAGTATAAAATACAATAATTTTATTTTGTAACCATTTTTTGTTTATTTTAAATTTTAAACCTTTAATTTATTAAAGGTCGAAAACAACAACACCTCAGCAGTACGAGAAGCTGCTAAGCTTAATGGAAATTAACAGCGATATTGCTTGTGGTTACTACAAGCTCCCTAAGGAGGAAGTCAAGGCATTCTGGGAAGAAGTTGCAACTGCACTTAACGCAATAGGACCACCAACACGCAATGAAACTCTTTGGAAGGAAGTATGGCATTTTAATAATCTGTTGTATATAAATTAAACAAATTTAATTTAAATTAAATAAATTTATTCAGGCGAAAGTTTTTTTGAAATCTGTAAAGCTTAAGTAATAATTTCACATATATGTATTGTATATAAACAAAAGACTCACAATTTATCAGTCATCTCGAATGGATTACAATTGTCTCTCATCCTCTGCCTTTCAATTCTTAACTCTGCATTCTGGAGTGCGTTGTTTTCCTCTTCCAACAACAGCGCCGCTGCCATTGATTCCATTTTGTTAAGAAAAATAAATTTTTTGGCCCGCAACGATGTAAAAGAATTAAAGTATCAACTCCGGCGCGGCTGGATTCTTCAAACTGATATTCTGGCCACAAATTCCACTTACTCACATATGTATGTTCTGACACTTTTTTCTTTTCTTATTTAATTATTGTTCTTAACTTTATTCAATTATTGTTTTCACAAACTTTAGTTTTTATTTGTTTATTAATTTTATTTTTTGCTTTTTTTGCACTAATTTTTTAAAGTTTTATTATAAAATTGTTTATTTTTACTGTTTCTATCTCACACGTTTCACAACAAACAACTTATTTTAAACATACTCCGCTCTTCTTCTTTTTCTTTCGATTAGGTTTTTTGTCAGAATGCCTTTTTTCGATCCGAGCGTAACTGAATGCGGGAACGTAATCGAAACGCAGAATAAGGGTGAATGAAAATAAGCGCTATTTGATTTCCATGTGACAGGTCTATCCCTCTCTCTCATTCAGTCATATCGGTTATGCTACGAACACAACTGCGACGAACGACGCACTTTTGACCACGAATATTCGTCTCCGAAAATAAAACACGTTGGTGTATATGAAAATGCACACAATCGTGGCGTTGATCGTAATTCGTCATACTCAGCGAAAGTTGAAATAGATTTTTTTTTAATTGTTTCGTCAGCGAGCGACGAACAAATCAATATGAGGTGGCCAGGTTTCATATACTCAAACTTTTTGTTTTTTTTTGGAAAAACATAGTCTGCTACTGTATTGTTGCATGTGGCACGAACATTTTCTGTGCATACTAAAAATGCATTCACCAATTCCCAAAAATTTAATATTCGGAAGACTTTTTATTAATTTTGAACACTTTTTATAATATATTCTTTCTTCTTATTTCCTACTTTTTCATATGGTCACCCCATCAGCTGTTAAATGAAAAGAATAATTTATTTATATAAAGGAATTTGTTCTGGAAAAAAATGGACACCACCGGGGTAATTATTGAATGGCTAAAGAATCTGGCATCAGAGGATTGCAAAGATTTTTAACAAAATTTACAATTTATTTGTTCATTATTTTAATTTATTCGTCGTTATTGTGTTTTTTAAATTTATAAAGCGAATTTTTACCAACGAATTCGTCGTTCGTCCCAGTTGTGTTCCTACCTTTAAAGTGATACTGAACGAGTCCTATTTAAATTAAGTGCGTATTAAGAGGACCCACCACTCACGTATTGGCTTAAATTCAAACTTTTCATGGCAAATAGGTAAATCCTGTTTTCATCTGCCACCCCTCTTACTCTTTGGTAGCACTTCCAATTTTTTAAGTCAAGGAATGAAAATGTGTCATGCCATTTCTTCCAGAGATAATTTTTTATTTATTTAATTTTTTAGTCCTTGAATTCAAAAGCACTAATTGTGGAAGCCGAAATATACCTGGAACAACTAAAGCCAGAAATGAAGAAAATTTTCAATAAACTAAAATGAAATTATAACTGATTCCGGAAAATTTAGTTGGAATCAAAGCAATTGCAAAGTATTTCCACTTTCATTGTTGCATACAAAAATATTTAACTTAAAAATATAAAAAGAATATCTCTGATTTTTACTTAATTTCTCTTTCACTTTCGCTGCTGCGCTGCTGCTGCTGCTGCAAACTGTCCATCATTTTGTCTTGATTGGCTTTCGGATTTCAGTTTAGCCAACTTGCAACATCCTTAAGCTAAATGTTGCATGCTTTATGTCGTATTTTGTTTTCAAATTTGCAAAAAAAAAATCTATTGCATTTTTTTCTGCTGCTTCTTTGTTTCGCAGCACAAAAAGGTTTGCCAAATAAACTTCGTTATACAATCAGTCCACCCATTGTTCTTGCCAACGTCTTTGAAAGTGTTTTATTTTTTAGTTCTGCTACTTAATTGAGAGCTTTTTGTTTTGTCTGTCTCTGGAAATACATTTGTAACACTCTAATATGTTGTGATGGAAAAGCCAATTAAAATAGAGATTTTCGTTAATAAAAAAAAGAAGAAGAAAAAAATGTAGAAAAAAATCAAGACGAAAAGAAATGAAAATTATCGAAAACACATCATGGACAGACGTAGTTGTTGTTTTTACAACAGAATCGGATAACAGCCATCGAACCCTGAGTTGGAAAGCAGATAAAACAGATGAACGAAATAACAAATTAAAACTCCATAAAGAAAAGATAATTGAAGTTTGACTATGAAACATTATTGCAGACAGCCAGCCAAAATTGTACTCGTACAATTGGCCATTGTTACGCTGCTCGTCGACCACCCGTTCTCTTTGTTATATTTGATTTGGAAATGTGTTCCGAATGTTACTTGTGTTTCAAAATGAAGTGAAGTTTTTTTTTTTTTTGACTACCAGAAAGTTGAGTTAGCTGCAAGAAAGTTTTGCTTTAGAAAAACCATTTTGGTTTTATATTTAGTTTTACTCGCGTAGCAAAAACTTGTTAATGTTAATCATTAGAGAAGGAAATAATTTCGAAGCATAATGAAATAATTCACGGTTTTATTTAATTCACTCTGTTCTTATTTTTTGAGTTAAAATACTCTAGCATTTGAAATATTTTTAATCAAGTTAGAAGTTATTTAAATTGACAAACAGTTTCCTAATATTGTGTCTTATTTGATTTTATAATCCTGACACCCAAACTTTCATTTTACTCAAAATAAGTTTATGTGATTCGAATCATGACCTGCATATTTTCTATATAATTTCGTTACGTGCATCTTGTGCTGGAAGGGGTTGTCGTCGAATATAAATTCGTAACAAACTGTTTCATAAACACACAAGTTTGGAATTTATTGTCGAAAATAAAATGATTCTATCTTGCAAATATTCGCATTCACACAACGCAGTTGTAAATTACAATACGAAATGTGGGTTAAACTATCGAAAAAACATCAATAGGGTGACCATATTAATTGTAGATTAAGATGTTGTTTGTGATTTTCACTCATTGTGAATTCCCATGTCTTTATGAAAATTTACTAATATTCCCTTTTGTTGCTTAGTATCTTTTGTTTTCCTTTTTTTTAAATTTTTATATAGAGTTTATTGTTCACCTCTGTACCGGAAGTAGCGGGAAATGCCTTCGGTCATATCCTTGAACTGGTTGAGACTTGCTTAGCTACTTCCCGGTTTGTACCCAAATGGGTTTGTGACAATGGGGTTCACTCTTGGCCAATGGATGCATTTACGAGTATAAACATTCTAGGTTGCGATAATTTTTTGGCTAAAAAATATTTTGTTTTAGATTTTACCAATAAATGCCTGTCCCACGATGTTACGAAATATTGTACGGTCGAATAAACACTTTTAAAATAAAAACAAAATTTTAAAAATTGTTTTTGTTTTACATGAGATCATTCTACAGATCGATCTCTAGTGGCATCGTGGAATAGACAGTAAATATTATTGATAAAATTTAATAATTTTTTTTTGCTGGGCCGATAGCCATTAGTTGCTAGTGCCTTCACTTCTTTTTGTTTATTGTAATTCTAATTATAATAGATTTGAAATAATAATAATAAATAATATTGATAAAATTTCTTGAGCAATAGTGACATAATTTCTGTTAAAATTAAAATAAAGCCTGATTCTTGCTAAAATTACTTATCACGAGAGTCGGAATCAAGTAAAGAAATTTATTTAATTATTTAAATTTACTTCCGCCTGCTGCAGCGGCATATGAAAACAGCTGGTTACCTTTTTGAACAGGAAAATATACACATGAAACCAGTATTTATTACAACTATTAAAGGAAAACTATGAATTTAATTATAACCGAGTATTTATGCAAATACACCCACAAACGGTGGCAGTATAACAGCGCTGCTGCCGCTTCTTCCACAAAAGAAATATTACAAATGTAACACACTCCCACACACACACACACACACATTACATGAAGCCACCCCGCCTACGGCATACAAAGTGTTTGAGCATCAATTTAAAATGTACGAGTGTAATTAAATGTGAATACAACAACTACAAGTTACGAGCACGACAACACATCTTGCAGATAATGTTTATATTTATTATCCTGCGTTGGTGTGAGTGTGTCAAAATTAAGACGCAGCTCAAGAAAATGTCATGTTATCGAAACGATGAATAAATAAATTTATACACAAAAGAGCACACACGCACGAACGCACGCACCTACCAAAACACTTCCGTTTAAAACTGCAAGCCCACAAGTGGAAGTGTTGTGATGTTGTACATGTTCTCAACTGAAACTGTTTATTCTCGAGCCTTTCAGGCTCTTTTCCATAAATACGAGTATTTTTATACAAAATTTGAAATAAAATTTCTTGCCATAAAATTCTTCGTGTATGCAAATAATCGTACACACGATAAATTTTGTGGTCTTAACAACTTTATGGCATTCAAATATATTTTGTTTTTATGCTTCTTTTCACTCTATTGAGATGTATTTTATGTTAAGCACACACACACGCACACACACATGCCACTAAAGGCGAGCCAAGATCGTAAGTGGCCATTTTGGGATAACAAGTGAAGGAGGTTGTAATAAAAATCTAAATTGAATACGCAATACTTTTGACAAAATTGTTCAAGCGTTTGGGTGCTAAGGAGAGCCCATAACTTTATTTAATAATAGTTTCCTTTGAAAATCTATCACAGAGTTGAAATTGTTATTTTCCATATTTTCCAATGGTTGAAAAAAGAAACCTTGGCCGTGTTTTAAAGGGCATAGTATTAGCACCCTTGAAGCGAAAAGTCGCTGGCGAAGGAAGATGAAAATATCAATAAAATAAGTAATCACTTCTCTTCACCTGCCCTCCGAATACTATCACCTACTATCCGTTAGAAATTTTATAAGTTTTTAGCAAAAACGACAGCCTTGATTTTAGGAGGAAATAATATTGATTTTTATCCGGCGTTTGTTGGTGTTTATTCTTCTGCTGAAACATATGAAAATAATTTTTTTTGGCCACAAATCACTTGATTTCATACTCTTTTCACACTGAAAGTTAAAACCTGGTGTTAGCGTTAAAACCATAAACAGCTGATTTTGCATTCATACTGCAAATTGTGGTTTGAAAATACAGTCTGTAATATAAATCTCTTCCAAATAAATTAAATCGCTCATAGAAATGTGTGAATTTGTTGCTGTACTTGTTCTCTATTTTGACAACACTTAATTGACAAGCTGTACAACAGAAGTTTTTGTTTGAAGGAAAAAAGAAAGCCTATTTTCTCCTCGCGCACATCTATGAGAATATTTTCATTAATCTCCGTCCATAATCTCTTTTTTTCTCTGGGATTTTTTAGTTCTTCTAGTGGCTGCCAACATTTTGACAATGTTTTCACAATATTTTCATTAACATAAACAATATCAGCTGTTTCCAATATATAACTTGGCAGCACTCAACTTAGCACAGCCAAAAACCAGGTGGCATTTCATAAAACCGAATTAAAACCTTCGAATTGGTTTTAAGTAGGTTTTAGGAAATTGTTTTAAGTTGGTTAAAAAAAAAAACCATTTTGTATTGTAAAACCAGGTTTTAACAGTTGATTTTAACGTTAAAACCATAATTTATTAAAACCAATTCAGTGTGAAAACACCATTAGCAACTTCTCCTGTCAGCAACTAAAGTTAATTGCATTTTGTTTTCCCAACGTCACATGAACTGCAGAATTGCCTTCCTAATTCGTCAAGTGTGTGTATTTTTTATGCAATCACGATTCCCGTACAGACGACAGGATGTGCATTAGAACCCCACAAAAATTTTCTTATTTTGCAAATGATTTTTCTTCGCTATTGTGCACAAAATTTTTCGAATTCACTTAAAACTTGCGAAAAATTACGCTGTCATTCCACGCAAAGAGACTTTAAACTCTTTGCCTTAACATCATTTTTATATTTTCGCTTATTTTGTTTTGGCAGAAACAGAAACAGTTTCTGTTTTGAAAAATCTCATTAAATGAAATTTAACATTCCAGCTCGTATAACAACATTTTCATCGTCACTTCACTATGGCATCGACAAAATTCGTTTGATGTTCCTGCCACCGTCAGTCGTCATGCAAGAAAGTCGGCCTTTCATTTTCATCCCCTTTTCACTAATCACCGATATTCGAGTACTTTTCCGTTTTCATGTGAGTTCTTGCTGTTCCCCCTTTCGTTTTAGCACACTTCCAGCAACCCGCTCCCCCCCTTAAAAATTTCTTAACCATTAATGGCTTTTAGATTTAATTTATTTTTGGCTTTTTTGTGCAATAAGAAACATATAAGATTTTTTTTCTTTTTTGGGGAAAAAAAATCAAACTTTAATGAACAGTTTTTGTGTTAATGGCATCCTTAAGTAATTAGTGGATTTTTAATTTCAGTTGGCATCCTGACACCCTCCCCTTTGCCATTCGACTGCTTTAATCAATTAGATATCAATTCGAGTCTTTAAGTAGACACGCTTTTTATTTTTATTTTTGCTTGGGGGAATATTTCGCTCTTCCCTGTGCTCCCTTGAATGCTTTCAGCTGTTCTTCCAAGGATTTTTGTTAATGTTTGATTTTTCCATTCACTTTGCACTTCATTATACACAAGTGTTGCTATAGTGTTTGTTGTTTGTTGTTTGTGTTTTTGCTGGTATCGCTCCAGTTGCTGGCATCTCGAATGGCAAGACATTGGAAAAGATTCGCATGAATAGGAAGAATAGAAACTAGTTTTTTTTTCTTTCCTTTTTTTTTGTGAAAACGGCAACAGTTGCCTAAGATGAGTCTAATGTTATTTGTTGTTGTCATTTCTTTCTTTCATATATTCTTCTTGCTGTTTCTCCCTTAAGATTGCTGGCAGATGATGTGTTGCGATGTTGTGTCGTGATACGGACTGCACTTCAATTATTTCGAAGATGCTGCGATATGATGTGTCCCACATTTGTTAATTTTTATGGATCAATAGAGCCATTCAATATCTGTGCCATTTGAGTTTATTAAAAGGAAAATTACATGAAATGGCAGATGTTGCTGACGCATTGTTGTTACATTGCTCCGGCTCTGCTCTTGTGTGTTTTTTCTAAGTTAAGAGTTCATTGTACTGAAAGGAGAAACTTGTCACAACATGTTTTCACATGCAGGATTGTGATCTAAAAAACAAATATCAAGAGGTAATAATTTTGATGTTCTTTGTGATTAAATAATTCGTCAAAGTGTTGTTCACAATTGACTGGCAGCGGGGAAGAGGACTTTAAAGCACTTAAATTGTGTGGCGCAAAAAATTTGGTAACACACAATCCTTTAGCTTTTATCATTGACTTGCTAATCAGGGCAGAATTTTTTTATTCGAAAATTCAAATCAATGATTGATTATTTTCCATGAATTCGTGTTATATTTCGAACTTTTAAAGATTGACCTCCTGTCATTCTCTTGAACAAATGCATTTAAAACAAAAACAAAATTTTAGAATTTTTTTTTATTTTATATGTAATTGTACGACAGAACGATATCGAGGGACATCGTGAGGCCACGCAGTAAATTATCAAGTTGAAAATTATTATTCGGGCTCCAGTTCTTTTGCCTGAATAATAATTTTCAGTTTGTTAAATTAAATATTTTTCGAATATATGCAAGATTCTTGGTCTATGTGAAAGTTAATTTTTCTATTTTTTCAAACCCGTTTTTATACCCTGCAAAAAAGAATTGGAGGGTAGAAATATGCCTCTAAGACCCCATAAACTATATTCTTGTTCAGTTATGTACAAGTTTCAAGGGGCCTGACCCTTGAAACTTAATATAAATATATCTTGAAGGATAGCACAGGTCAAGTTCGTAAATGGGCTGAATCGGGCCAGAGGGCAAGAAGAACTAAAACAACCTCTAAAAACCAGCATAATTTTTAAAGTTTTTTTTTTATAATTTTGTTAAGCAAAAGCGTTTAACTTGGAGTCGTAAAATAAGAAACATCAATTTTTGAACCCCTCCCCTTTTGGCGGGCTTTGAAGTAAGATATTGCGTTTGGCGTTATTTGCCTTCAGACTCGAAATTTTGTAATAGATTAAAGAAAATGTTAGCTTTTTTTCTTTAAGCTATTACAATTTGTGGCATTTGAAGGCGCAAAACGCCAAACACAATAAGGCTGATTATATTCCCCCTGATTGTGTAAGGCGTTGGCGTTTTTCGTTTTAGATTAAAGAAAACTGAATGTGTGTTTCTTTAATCTTGTACAAAAAACGCCTTCGGTGTAAACGCCAACGCCTTACACAATCAGGCCGATTACAAAAATAGTGTAAATATTCCTTAAAAATTAAATTTTTAGACTTTTATGACGAAGCTGAGACGTTATCTGATCGTCCTCTGCTTTAGCCCCCCTTTGGCCCCAAATGACCCTAAAAAAAAATATTTTTTTGTACACTTCATAACCGCAAAAATTGCATTTTTAGTGTTTCATGGCAAAGGTGAGATGTCTCCCTCACTCCCCCTTCCAGAGTGATTCCTACAAAATCCAGTTTAAATATTTGGAGGGTATTTAAGATTCGACCCGGTCGAATTTAACGTTCTTACGTGTTTTATTTTTTTTTTATAATTTAACTATTTTTTTATTGAAAGCAAAAAACAATATATAAAATTTCCTGAAGGATTTAAATGAAAAAAAAAAAAATAACGAAATTTTGAAAATAAAAGTGCATGCAATTTATATATAAAATAAAAAGCTAAAGCTTAAAAAAATAGTTTAATTTATGTCAAATTCATCAAATGTGTTGTGCAATCAGTTTAAGAATAAATAAATAAATTTATAAAACTGCAGCATTAATTTGTGTTAACCTAGACCAAATCTTCAAGCACATCAAATTACATTTATTCCACATTTTTATAGGCAGCCTCAGGATAAAAATCTTGTAACATTTCATTTTGAAATTTAATTTCACATTTTACAAGGAAAAACTTCAATAACATTTAAAACGAATTCATGTCATATGACATGTTTGTTCTACATTTAAACGTTTGCATACTCGCACTCATGATTTATGAATGCCAAAACAGCAGCATTATTAATTCCACTTGCAACAAAAAGAAAAAAAAGAGAAATGCAACACAAACCAAATCTACTCATCATTCGAGGCATATTCATAAAAGGCAAATATGAATGTGTTATAATTTCAAAAACTGTTACATGCAGCACAAACGTCATCATTCTTATCTTGATAATCATGCTGGGCATAATATTACGGCATTAAAATATTAAAAAAAAAATATAAGAAAAATAGAAAAAAAAAAACGGAAAGAACACATTAAATCTGCTTAAAACATTTTTTATGGGTTTCTATTAAAAACAAGCAAAAACATACAAACCCTAGATAAACAAAAATTTCTCAACTCATATGCCAGTATTCATCATTATCCTCAGAGCAACAACAAGATCAACAACATGCAGTTCGTACATCAGGCATCATCACACATCATCATATTCCATGAAATTATAGACTTTAGCACAGAATCTCCTATATTTTGAGTTGAAGTTGCAAAGATGTATTTACACAAAATAAACGTGTGTGAGTGTGTGTGCGTGTGTGTGTGTGTGTGAAAGTGAGGAGACAGGATTTTAGCATGTTTTTTTTTTTATTAACGTTTGAGTTGCTGTGTGCAAGTGAAAGTTTGTGTTGTAGCCGTGCCCGGGTGCGAGAGGGAAGAAACGCAAAGAAATAAAAATATTCTTAAAATGCAAACATGCACAACAACATCTGCCTAAGCTCTCATTATTATGTTTATTTTTTAACTTGTTGTTGCTGTTGTTGTTTTTTGTTCTCTCCACTAAAAATTCAGGGCTCTTAAAGTGGTCCAAAATCATCTATTTTATGCTGCTGCCTTAATTTACAACTAAATTTTATGGGTCAATGGTTGAAGAAGAAAGTGATATGAGAAACCAGCTACAGCAACAACAACGATATTAAATATACAAACTTTTTCTTTTTTGTTTTTGGAACAACTGTTCATAGTGTTTGAGTATGTGTGTGTGCGCCCGTTTCCTCTTTCGATTTTACTTGAGTAGTTGTAGAGATTTCATTCTGTTTTAAAATGTAAGTGCATTTTAAATGATTTGCCTTGGATGGGATTAAGCAAAAAAAAAAAAAAAAGAAAACGCTCTTTAGTAAAAGATATAAATGCCAGCATAATAATCCAACAAAAATATAACAAAATTAATATAAAAAAAGCACAAGCAGCATCTGTAGTGTATTTATAATGAGATGATAATATTACGATGTCTTTATAAATTTTTTAAGCTCAATTTCAGAGGGGATTAGGGAAATAAATAAAAAAAAAATCAACAGCAGCATGCAACTTTCACAGAAATAATGAAAGCACCAGCCTTGATAAGGCTGCAGGCAGGGCCTTTCTAGGCCAGCACAGAATATGTAATGGAATTAGGAAAAGTTTAAAACTAAATATTTGGACAACAGAAACTAAATGTTGATCATGTAATTGAATTAAAAATATTGCAACATGTCAAACAAAGTTTGAGAAAAATTCTTATTAGACGGCAATAATTGAAATAAACTTTTATTTATATATATTTTTGTAGCTTGAAACGTCATTTCCTTGAGTGACGACCCACCCCCACTCATGCCATTCATTGTAACGGTATTGAGGAAAGTATGCGATAGTGCTAAGAGGATAGAAGGCGAAAACTCAGAAAAGGGAGAGGGAGAGATTTGGGAGGCTGACGTTTTTTTTAATTATTTTACTTCGCGCCCGTGTTGTGTTCTAGATCATTCAAAATTTCGATAAAAAATTGTCATAATTATTGCCTGGACACCTGCAATACACTGACAATTATCAATGTTTTTGACAGTTAACACATTTTCGCTATTGTCTGGTGTACAGAAACTGAAAATTATGTTTTGAGTTGCGCTATTTAGACCCCAAAAGCCAAACACTAATTGTAACGCACGCATATAAATTGAAATCAAATCTTCGTTGATGTTAAAATCTCCATTAATGAGAACTAAAAAAGATTTTTTATTTTGTCATGCGTTTATGTTTCCTTAATGAACACCGAACTCAGTAAAGCTGGAAAAATATTTCATGTTGCTATTTAACGATGAGTGAAGAAGTGTTTGTTTGTTTGTTGTTGCTGTACGGGAATGTGTTGAGACACACGTTTGTTTGGCTGAGTGTGTTTGTGCTCTGGCATGTCTAAAAGCAAGCAGGCAATTTAATTTCCATTTAATCAAACAGTAAATCAATGTCTCTACTCACACATGCACAAGTCCTGAGTATGAGTGCGTGTCTGTCTGTTCGCTTTAATGTTTCACTGCATGTTCTAATGTGTTTAAGTATGTTGGCTGTGGCAGTCAGTGTATTTGGTAGAGCACTTCAGACTGTAGTTCGTTCGTTTGTTCATTCGATTGCAAACGTCAAAAGCACATGTTGTTTATCTGCATGCAAAAATCTGCTTTAGTCGCTTCTTAGTATTTTAGCATTTTTCTTTTTAATTTTGCTTTCCATTGAATTCGATTCATGTTTTTTTAAATGCGAGAGCAGGAGCAGGCTAGACTGCCAGTCAGGTTAATAGAAATGTAATTAACTAAATAAAAATATTTAGTAACTATATTTTGTAAAAAGGGAATATGGAATTGTAAAATTAAAGGCAAGACTTTGCATAAATAAAATAAAAAGGAAAAAAAAAAAAAACAAAATCAAATCAAATAAAAATGATGTAAAGCATGTCACAGTGGGGGGCAGTAACCAGAGTTGTTGTAAATAAAAAAATTCTCAGCCAAGTTTGAGGGAGACCGACAATTTTATAAATAAAAAAAAATAACTTAACAGTGTAAATGATAATGTCCTGGGTATTCCTTTGTTTTAATTTTCTTTCCCAAAAGTTTTATTTTCTCCCGAGGAATGAAATATTTCTCAATATATTTTTGTTGCCACTTAATGTATTGCATTGCTTCTTTATAGATTGATGTGGTATTACGATCATCCTTTTTATATTCCATGGCGATCCACTTTCGTCATGGGTATAGAAAACTTAAAAAACTGAAATTTATTTTGTTAAACCCAAAAATGGGAGAATTTATGGAGATTTTTTGTCCGCGATCGGCCATTCCAGCGCACGTTTGTGAGATTGTCCATTTGTCCGAGATAATGGTTCGAAGTGTAGCAAAAATGTCCAGCCCAGCAAGATATCCATTTCTAAAAGCAGTTTGTAAATAATCTATCAGTGCATAAAGCGTATAGGTTATTGTATGCACATTTGTGAGTATTAGCGGCAACTCCTAAAATATTTGGCGGATATATATTAAATACGGATTGTGCACATCTGCCTATAAAATCTTTTAAAATTATGTATTTTTCTTCTCGAGGAGCAGCGTAGTAGGAGAGTAAAAGGGATGACAAAAAGACGACATTGGCTATTCATTACATATATTCTGCCTGCACTTAGTTGTTGTAACGTTAGCAACAATTTGGCTGCCTTGCAAGTGTAATTTCTGCTTGACGTATTGTTTTTACCATTTTCCTCTTTTTTCAATATATATTTTAACAATTTTGCTATACCGCACCACTGTGCAGGGTTAAATAATAAAATAGAAATAAATTTTGTTTTCAAAAAGAATATATAAACTCTAAAGAACATGATATTTAAAAAGATCAATTGTAGAAAGAATTTGGAATGTTTTCAATCAAATTCAGATGGAAATGATTTCTTTTTTTTTCAAAGAAAAAGTATGCCACAAGGCAAAGGTGTCCAACAAGCGCTCATTAAGTTAACCGACCACCAACTGAATAAATATTTATTAAATATTTATGAGCATATAAACATACTTAAGCATATCACATATGTGTATGTGTATGTGTGTGTGTGTGACTGTTTTGCTTGTTTTGTCTAGCCAACGAGAATATTCTTTTCCTATAATTATTGTGGGTTTTGGGTGACACATTTTGGAAATTTGTCAAAAGAAAACAATTAAGAAAATCTAAAGAACTTATAAATCTAATTTATGTGCTACGAACAAAATCATTAATCTTTTGCAAAGAAAAAATTCATTTTATTTTCTAAAATGACAAACTTGAAATATGTGCTTAGATTGATCGATTATCGCTAGGGTGTGAATTTTTTCCCCAGGAGTATAACAAAAAAAAAAAAAATTAATAAATAAAATAAAAAAAATAAAAATAAAATGTTTCATGACTTGGGTGAAACTGTACCTCGTACCACTGTTGCACTATTTGAAGGACACTGTGAATTCCTGTGCTGCAAAGCACTAGAACAATGACTTGGGGAATAAATTTGCTGCAAAGTAAATTCGCAATACAAACAAATTTTAATATTAATATTACTGTGATGAGATCTCACAGTGAAACACTTTTGGTGACATTGACAATAATGCAAGACAACTTATCTTTTCTCCAGCTATTTTTATAATACTGATGAGTTCATAATCTGTACAACTTTGACAGAAAAAAACTCACATCAAATGTTGTCTATTCGTTGCTTCAGTTGAGATGGATTAGCCTTTTATCTGCTAAAATAGTAAATTACATCGTGGGCGACATCATCATACCGCACATTCACCACATGGTGATCATAAATTAGATTAGAGTAAATTTAATTCAATTTTCATATTTATTTTTTTTTAAAAGAATCAATGCCAGGAGATTTTTATTTTAAACTATTCGTATGAAGAAAACTTAAGAATTATAACAAATAAGTAAACAATATCATTTTAATCTTTTATAGATCATTATTTTCCATTTCCGCTGTCTAACACTCTGGTATAGTTGGACTGCTGGTTCAAATTGCTTCAAAACTTGACACATAAAAAAAAGCTTGATAAAATCTTCAATATTTTGCAAAAAAACTTATTCTATAATCCAGACACGTAGAATTATTTAGTAGGTTTAAACAAAACGCCAGTGTTTGCCAGTATCACACAAGTTTTTTTTATTTTTATTGAAAATTGTTTTTCGCCTATTTCTTACGTTACCATCTAACTCTTTTAAACTTTTTTAAAAAGTGTGCTATAACGAAGGTAATGGCGAACGCGTGTAACAAGTGCATTAAATATGGGAACAGACGATCTTATTCCTTTAATTTACAGTAGTCACCTCTAAGAACTTATAGAATAGATGGGATAAACACGTGGGTCATATGAAGAAACCAATAGTTGATTAGACTTATAGATTACAAAAGCTGCAGCGTGCGTCACAAAAGATTCATGGCTTTTGATAAAAACCACACAAAATTATTGTGCTACAATTAAATTCTTTTAAAACTTCTTTGTTCAGTTTTTTGTGGCGTGCTTTATTGATTGCAGAAACTGTAGCGTGCGTCACAAAATATTCCTAACTTTTGATAAAAAACACACAAAATTCTTGGGTTGCAATTAAATTCTTTTAAAACTTCTTTGTTCAGTTGTTGTAGCGTGCGTCACATACATTTGTGTTTTCTTATTTTGTCATAAATACCTCGATTTTTGCTTTAATAGGAATTGACGAAACCAATAGTTGATTAAAGTAATGGATTGCAGAAAATGTACCGTGCGTCACGAAATTTTCATGGCTTTTGATAAAAACCACACAAAATTCTTGGACTACAATTAAATTCTTTTAAAACTGATTTGTTCAGTTTTTTGAAGCGTGCGTCATAGATTGCAGAATATGTAGCGTGCGTCACAAAATATTTATGCCCTTTGATAAAAATCACACAAAGTTCTTGGGCTGCAATTAAATTCTTTTTTGTTCAGTTTTATGTAGCGTGCGTCACGCACGTCGGTGATTCATTATTTTGTCACAAATGCCTCGTTTTTTGCTTTAATAGGAATTGATTGAATGCTAGAGCTTCCAATGCTGATTTTTCAAAGAAAATTTTATTCAGCTCTATAACATCAATTAGCGGTCATTCAAATGACCTGGAATTTCGTACGTGATGGCAATAATGCAATAAGAATTTTATCAAAATCGTTGCTTTATTTATTTAACTTTACTTTTTAAACTGACGACTGAGTAACCCTTAATAAAATGTTAAACATGAATTGTAAAATTAAATAAAAAGTACAAATAAAAACTTCTATTGCCTTGGGAGTGATCAACAGTGAAGTTCAAAAATATATCGGAAAACAAAATTTAAGATAAATAAACTTTTTAAAGTGGTATTTAAATTTTTTCTGCAAGTTGTTTGAATTTGAAATAAAAAATTTGTTCAGAAATTTTTGCTTGAAAAATAAGGTTTTTCTTCGATGGCGCTGTTATCATCATCTTCTATCTTTACCACGACTACCGGTTTTCATATTTTTTCGGTTGCTCTTAACTGATCCAACATTTTGGTAAAACCAAAGACAAGCAAGGAAATTGAAAACATACTAAAGCTTTATTAGTATAGCAAAACTAATATTATGTTAGAAGCACACACATACACACTCACACACATACACACTCACACACACACACGCACACCAGTCAACCTGTAGTAGGACATTGGCATACCTACACATGCATGATGGAAGATGGAGGGAATCTCTTTAAGTGTCACACATATTTTGGTGTCATTTTCCTTAGATTTTTCATTTTTTTTCTGCTGCTGCTAATATTGTTTTTGTTATTGTTGCTGTTGGATCATCCATAAATAGAACGTAGATACAACATTTTGCCATGTCTTTAGTGTACATCTACAGCCACCGGCTGTTCTTGATAACTAAAACGTGATTTTACTGCAAAAAACGTATAAAATTAAGTTTCATTCTATTCAACACTTTTAGAGCAGCAGCAAGAAACTTGCACAGACACACACATACCACGACCACGACCATTGAGCTGTACAGCGTGTGTGTGTGTGTGTGTGTCTGTGCCACTGATTTGATGACAATAGTGCTGCTAATGAAGATTCCAATGAGCACAACTCCGCAGTGACAGCAATGCTGCATTAAGCAAAGTGCCACTGGAGTGTGACAACATTGAAGTGGAGCACAAACTAGAAACGACCCTTTAAATTTCTTTTTTTTCCGTTTCATTTCAAAACTCGAAAATTTCCAACTAAAATTTCAAACAAAAAAAAAACCCATAAAAATGTGTTGAAAATAAAAACATGATGTTCTGATGTTCGTTTGTTGGTGTCTTTGTTTTCCTGCATAAAAGACACAATTATCTGCTGCCAGTGCTGCACACATACCAAGAGTGTAAATTTGAGTTAATTTAAGTTGGTATTCTTCTTCTTTTTTTCTGGTTTTTTGTTTGTCTATTTCGTGCGGACTATTTCGAGTTGTTGGCTTCTCGTTATTATTATTTTTTTCTTGCTTTGGTCGCATGTCGGCGGCAAGTCTTTTATGTTTTCGTTTTTCATCAAGCGTATTTTCCTTAAATTTTTATGTGTGTTTCCAACGTTTCACAATAATATTTATTTACAACATTTGGCGTTGACATTGTTGTTTGTGTTATAAAAATAAAGTGGAATTAAATTGAAATTTATTTCTCAAACGATTGGAAACTTGGAAACACAAGATATTTATATCCTCTTGTTTTATTTCTGTAAGATTCCCTAATGAATTTCTAAATTGCTTGGCAATTTCCAGACATCACAAACATATTTTATGTCTCGTACTCTCTCGCACTTTAATTCAAAGTTATTAAATAAAATTTCAAATGCGTCAAAGCAGGTGAGTAAATCTGGTTATTGTTATTAATATTGAGAAAATAAAAACTAAATTAAAAACAATACAGAACAACATGTTGTTCCAAAGTCGCTAAATTTTTGAAACAGCACGCAAAGCGTTAAGACGAACAATTAATGCCAATTGACTGGTTTATTCTGAGCTACTGATCTAGTACAGCAGGCAATTGATCAATATTTTTTTTTACAATTTTAGGAGTTCAAATCTAAAGACTTCGCTTTATAAAAAGAAAATTAATAGAATAAATGAATATAAAATACAAAAAAATAGTTGTCCAATTCACAAGCTCTCCTTAACTTTATGTGTATTTTAAATAGTTGTATTGAGGCCAGGGCTGAGAATATCCTATATATTATATTAATTTGTAGAAATCTTTGGCAACTAATACGAATATCTTCTTCTTGTTCTAATTGATAAGTATGCATATTGAATTCAATTAACATTCAAAGGCTAATGAGTTTTGATTCAGAAAGACAGAGCAGCTGTTTTCGAAGGGCGCTGCCATAGGACTCATTTCTAAATTTTATAGAAAAGCAAGCGCCATAAGTGCTTGCTTTTCAGCCCTCTTCAAAGCAAATTTATTTTGTTGCACAGTGTTCGTTCTACGACACATCTTACAATTATTTTGCCCTTAATTAGTACAAATCAATCGACACTGGCAAGATTTACTGTCAACTCAAACTTCTTGTCATATTCTTTTGTAATTATTTCATGTAAAACAACAACAGAAAAAAGTATGAAATGAAAACAAATAAATACATCATTATATTGTGCTACTCAAGAGCACAAACTTAACACAGAAAGTTTTACACAAGCAAATACATACAGACATGTTCTTGGGCATGCACAGATTGTCTATAGAATGTTTGCACTATGAAATAGTGCTATAAATAAATTGCTCATATGAACTAAAGGGAAGAAAACGTAAAATGATTATCTATTTTACATCACCGATAGCAAGGTGTAGATAGAGTAGGGTGTACACAATTAATTATATTAAAACTTTCCTCTTGTGGAATTTCAGTAGAAAGAAGAAAATATTAAAAAGTGTTAAAAAATTTTATACAATTTTTATTCATCAATATTTGAGCCACACCTAGATAAAAATTTAAGTGGAAAACAAATAAGATTTTTTTTGTGAGATCCCTACAATTCCCAAAATATATATCTAAAATCCCAAAATCCCAAAAGGGAATTTTTCGGTATTTTCGCTCTATTTTTCTAATTTTACGCGCGATACGGATAATTTTATTCCAAAAATTTTCAAAATCCCAAAAGGTAGATTTTTCAGTATTTCCGCTGTATTTTTCTAATTTTACGCGTGATACGGATAATTTTTTTCCAAAATCCCAAAAGGTAGGGTTTTCGGTATTTCCGCTACATATTTCTAATTTTACGCGTATACGGATAATTTTATTCCAAAAATTTCCAAAATCCCAAAAGGTAGGGTTTTCGGTATTTCCGCTAAATTTTTCTAATTTTACGCGTGATACGGATAATTTTTTTCCAAAAATTTTCAAAATCCCAAAAGCTAGATTTTTCGGTATTTCGCTAAATTTTTCTAATTTTACGAGTGATACGATTAATTTTTTTCCAAAAATTTCCAAAATCCCAAAAGGTAGACTTTTCAGTATTTCCGCTGTATTTTTCTAATTTTACGAGTGATACGGATAATTTTTTTCCAAAAATTTACAAAATCCCAAAAGGTAGAGTTTTCGGTATTTCCGCTGTATTTTTCTAATTTTTATCGTGAAGTGAATAATGTTTTTTTATTTTCTAAAATAGTTTTTAACAACTTTTTATATGTTGACAAAAAATATAAAAAAGAAAAGCAATAAATTAGAATATGACGAAAATTAATAGATAGCTAAAAATCTATTGCCCGCCCCTGAAGTGTGTAACAAGTCCAACACGTTCAAAACGTATCATATAAAGCTTCGGATATTGCCGTCCTCCATTTAGCTTAATATGTGTGCGATTTTGTACATTTTTCTTACAGCCACTTATACATTTTATTTGTTTTTTTTTGGCCTTAAATGATAAATATGATTTTGATTTAAAAAAATTTAAAATAATTTAAAATATTTGTTTGCACTTTGAAGACAACCTCAAGCTCATTATGAATCAATTAATGGAAAATGTGGGAGGTATTTTGCGGATGTGTGGTAAAGAGCTGTTAATTTTTTATGAAAATAGTAATTATAAAAATTAAAAAGAAAAAACAAGTGAAATAAAAATAAAAAGTTATTGGATTGATAGTAAAATTTAAAATATTTTTCTTTTGATTTTAATCCGCCTGCTGATTCTATTTTTTTCAACTACTTCAAAAAATATTTTTGCCTACTGACTTTCTTGTTTTTGAGTAAAATTAATAAAACTTTTTTGAATATTTATGGCAAAATCAAAATTCATCATTTATTTAAAACTATTCTGCTGTCATGTGTTTTTTGGCTGTTTTTGATGAAATCATAAATAAACAAATTCCAAAACGAAAGAAACTTAATAAACAATTTTTATTTATTTTTATAACAACAATAAAGTGCTGAATAAATGGCTGCTACTTTCGGTCTCATACGGCCACCTTAATTTAGATTCAGTTTTCTTCGAATCTCTAGAATATGAATTCGATTTTTTCCAGGCCTGCGCATTCAATTTTGTGCTCATTTTTATTTCATTTAATTTTTTGTTTTTAGAAAACAATTTTAATACTGGGTAATTGTTGTTTGTTGTTGTTGTTGTTGTTGCTGGTGTTATTCTTACCTGACCACGTTCAACAAAACATTAAATTAAAAAAATGAAACTTGTCGCAATATAAAATTGTTATTTTATCTGTACAAATGCTTTAACTTAAGGCCAGGACCTACTTTCTTAATTTGTGTCCTTTTAAAGGACGAGTACATGAAACTCTATTTTAGTTGCTGTTGAATGTGTTGGAAATGTTTTATTTAAAATGAAACAAATATTTATTCATTAGTGATTAGTTGCACTGCGATATAATAAAGCATAATGCAACAATTCATTTCTTTATGAATTTTGTTTTGAAAATAGTTTCAATATAAGAGAATTAAGGAAAGAGTGGTTTTCTTTCTTATGTAGAAAAATCTTAAGTGACGTACCTTATATTCGTATTCGTTTTCTGATTAAAATATAAAAATTTTTGGATTAAAATAAATTGTACAAAACATATTCTCTTGCCAGGTATTTGTGGCATAATAATTGATTTGATCAAAAAGTAGTGTGACGCACGCTACAAAAAGGAAGTTACTTTGAGAGTTGATGAACTATTTCGTAACTTTTTGCGATTTTTACATAATAAATCACACAAAATCTGATTTCTAGTATAAAAATTCTTATTAGAATATTTTAAAATAATTTTTAATAATTTTTTTTATAAGTTTTATTTCCTGAAGATGTTAACAAGCTGTTAACGAAATATTGAATAGAAATTATAAGAACTTAAATTTTATAAAAAACGACCACTAGCTTGATTAATATTACAATATTTTAAAATAAGTTATTTGTATCCATGTGACGCACGCTACATTTTCTTCAGCAGATTCATCAAGGTTAACTGAGAGCATAAGAAAACAATTGTGTTTTTGCTAAAAATTTTGCATAATTTAATTTATAAAACATAATTAATAAAATTATAAATATTTTTAATTTCTTGTGATTTGGAATCTTGTGATAAGGAATCGCATTTAGTTACTCTTATAACAGGTTCTCTAGTACGAGTGAAACACACTGCAATCTTAATCAAGCTCTTAAAGGGTTAAGTTGGCAGCACTAAAATTTAATCTTCCAAAAAGTTATTCTGAGACATGCACCACAGCTTTCCTACAAACATTCTCACATACTAGTGCACACTACAACAAATAAATATTTACAATAGATGTCTGCCATTTATTTTGTCTACTTCTAGGAAGAACAATGTCCACAACATTTTCAATAAAACCAAATTTTATTTATCATCATTCAAGTATTTTTAACATGTCCGCCATTCATTCATGGAAATTTATTTTATTAAAAATCGAAACATGAACAATAAGAACAATTACCGATTAAATGATTTTTGAATGGTTTCCATTGCAGTAATTACAATTCAATTAGAATTGATGTGTCATCGACAATAAAATTACAACGAACGAGCGAACGAACGAGCGAGCGAACGACCAATCACCCACCCACTGCAAAATACATTAACGGAAACTCACACTAATTACTCACTCAGTGTTCTGAAAAGTGAGGGGCAGGGAGACGATATAAATTTCCAATTTAACACGCATATGAAAACACACACACACACACATACATACACTTTCCTATTCGTGCTTGTACTATTCATACTTGCAACATTAGAGTTTTAACAACAAATACAAGACTATCAACTAATTCAATAAGTCAGTCAGTCAGTCAGTCATTTATTCATTTACTTAAGTGGTCATTCTCACACTACAGTGAACAGCAACAACAATTGCTACACGAGTATTATCTATCGTAAGTAGTATCGTTGTATTGTTCAGCTGCAAGAAGAACATCGAGTTGGATGCATGTTTCTGTACAAACAAGCAAAAGTTCATGTACTGAAACAACATGCAGATGCCTGCACTCTACGAGTATTGCGAATAGCGTGTAATTGCAACAACTAAGAAGTGAGGCAAGCACATGCCCGCAATCTTTTCCGTTTGCCCATCTGCTGCAGTTGCAAGTTGAAACAGTCTTCCATTTGACCTTAAATCCTTAAAGCAGCTGGAGGCATTTGCTGAATGTTTTTAAAAAAACTTGCCCACAAAATAAGTATTTAACTAAAAATTCTAAAAATTTTAAAATTATTAATTAAAAATGAGTAGGGCAAATTATTAATATAAGTAGACATTTCTTTGTATTATTCCTTGGCAGCATTCAGGAATTTCTGATCATTTAAGGAAGCAGATGAGTAGTGATTTTGGAGTGATACACAGTGTACAGTGTGGCGCAAAACTTACCATATTTTTTATGTTTGTGAACCGGACAGATTCAGTAGACAAACAGCCAGACAATGGAGAGCGCTTTACTCCCCAAGAGAGTGGAATAATTGTGTAAATTTTTCACCAGTAAACGGCCGTTGGTTTTAGCGACTGCGATTTCCTAATCGAGTTGAGCCAACTAGGCAACCATTCCGCCTCTTAGCTGCTTGAATAGAATAGAGTGGAGCTACAAAGACCTTTACACTCTCAAATATGTTGCCAATGTCGCTAAGGACGAAGAAACATTAACTTGACAACTAGCCACGCCTTTGCCAGAGGGACTCTGTAACAATTTTTAGTGAAAGACTTAGACATGTTGCCCTGAAAACTGCAACCAGTGCTTTAGGGGGCCACTTGCATGTGAATTACTTTGCAGCCATCCTTAACCTCAGCGATGAAGAGAACAATTTTGAGCCGAAAATAATCATGAGAAACGAGAAGATCATCCGATTCAACCATCCTTAACTTCTATATTAAATTGAATTAAGATTCATAGGCTCATTGTTCGAAATTTGTTTTTAAATCTCAGAGAGACATGATTAACTTATTTTTGTGGGGCTACTTGGAGTTGCGGGTTTATGGCACCAAGACCAACTTAAGGAGAATATTTAACACCAGAAATTTAGTGGAAAGTAGTGGGAAATGCAATAAAACGAACTGTAGCCACTTCACAAATAGGATCCGTCAACTGAGGGTGCTGTTGGCTGAAGTAGTTAATACGAGACTATGAAGCGGAGGGTCCTGAGTTCAAATCCGAGCTCTGTCGTACATATTATGTCGAATTCCTCTGATCAGCTTTAGTAGAAGGCTGTGCTAGTTGTTGTCAGTCTGTTTCATTGATGAAGGAAGGCAAAGCACTGGACACTGAACAGAACTGGCACAATCATGTACTAAAGAGCAGATAAACAGCAGCCTCTTTCGTCGGCCCTGTAGCAAAAAAAAAAATTGCCCGGCGAAGTAAAAAGATTCAAAGTACTACACAAAATTCTCTATCCTCTCATCTTTCCCCATCTGTCCCCTCAATACTATCCCCTCGTTTTCAGTTCCGGCGCAATGCATTGCATATGTAGGGTCACCCCCTGAGCGCTGGTCCTACTTCTAAAAAAAAAAATGAAACAGAAAAAATTTTAAAGATCCCAATAAATATTTCAATTACTGAATTTTTTTTTCGCAGAGACGTTATTGACAAACAAAATTGCATGATTAAGTTTGCACCGAGCTGTACTCTCGTATGATTGATACTGACATACAAAAAAGACACACCTTTTATAATTATCCAAGTAAACTATTATTCTTTCAGTCAATAAATGTATTTACCAGATCCTTGATATTTTAATGAATTGTGTGCAGCCTGACAAGTTTTTGCAGCGTTACAAAATTTAATAATACTTTATTGCTTCCCCAACAAAAACATTTAAATAAAAGAAATAGACGGAATGGTGACACTAAGAAACCATCATTAATGAGACTCTCACTGCTGAATTGGTTTAATAAATTGTTTCCTTGGTGTCACTCAATTATTTCCTCCAAGGACAATCAGTTACGAGTGGTCAAGTGTTTGGCTGCAGTGGGAAATATCAAATGATGGCTCATGTCAGTTGACTTGGAGTCTCTATTATATTTTAATTGCTCGTTGTTTGTTATTGCATTTATTTTATTTAATTTCTAAACACAAACTATTGACATGTTAATTTTCAGTTCTGCACTTTTGATATTTATTTATTTAATTTGTTGGTATTGTTTTGATCTGCATCAATAAATATGCAGATTGAAAAAATTCGAAATTAAATTTTATTACGAGGGCGACTATTTATTTCAGTTTTTCCAATTCACAAAAACTCTGCTTTGAGAACTATTTGCTACAGATTGAATATTTGCGAAAGTGAAATTGAAAAAAAATAAATTTTTTTTTTTTGGGAAGCCTAAATTTTTTGTAATTTTGATTTAGTTTTCATATGCATTTTCAATACTTCGACAGGATTTCCAGAATAGTTTTGGATATGGATTGTTGTGAAATAGAGAAGGTTAAATTCGCTACCAGGAGCGAAGTGGCAAAAAAAGGACATATAGCAAGACATGACGCAAAGAGCTTTTAGGACATGCCAAGTCTACACCTATTAAATGTGACAGCCGCTAAGTTTTTAAAATGAATTGTAATCCTCGTATGAAAATATAAAACCATTTGGACAAACACAAAGTCCCGTCATTGACAAAAAGATACATGTGCTAATTATCAAACATGCCAATGAATGCTATTCCGTTCGGAAACGGAATTGAAGTTGTAGTATTTTGAATCCTCAGCAAATAAGGAGGGAAACAATGATATTCTTTTTAAATTCATTAGCTAGTTATTATGTCTTTTATCGTTCTTCTTTGTCAATTTTTTTAAATAAATTTTTCTTGAGACCCGCATTTAAGGGATGGGCCCTATTCATGCAATGCATTCTGCCGGAACTATTCATGCTGTGAGACAATACTGAGAGGAAAGAAGGTGAGAAGATTTAAATTGTGCTAGACATATTTTTAATATTTTGGAATGCCGACATACAGGATCAAACCCATGATCACCAGCACCTTGCGGGAAGAAAATTAAAAAAAAAACAAATCAAAATATATTTGTAAAGTGCCCTGGAGACGATAAAAAACACGTCAATGTTCTAAGTGTGTGCGTGCAGTCGTGCATTTTCGGGTACTCATGCAGGTTGTCGGCTCTGATTGATGAAAATCAAAAAAACTTTTGATATATTATTTTGACGTATAATTATTTTGATAGTCTGCAATTGTGATTGACGATAGAAAATGTTACTGTTTTGTTACCGAAGTAAAAAGGTGGCATTTTCGTGTGTAAAAGTGTTTCTTTTTTTATACCAACTTTTCATTCGTAGTTTTTTTCCTTTTTCATGTTTTCTTTTTTAACAAAATTGCACAAGATGCAATTAACAATAATTCATCATCCAATGACGACATGTTTAGAAACGAACGCCGCGAAGTCAAAATACAAATGATGATTGCCGGTTTTATTTGTATGTACGTCTTCCTTTAAACGATAATAACACGACACTCACACATATGCAGTGATTGACGTGTTTCTTTTTATCGTCTCCAGGGCACTTAAACCTACAAGTGAAAGTATATATTTTCCCTAAAAATTTCACTTAATCTATTTTGCAGGCTCTGGGAAAATACAAACTATAAAATCCGCATGTAGGCGGATTTATTTAAATTAGAAATAAATATAATAAAATCTAATTTCAGATAAATTGTTGAGTTAACATTAAATGTGTTTTGTTTATTTGCTTGTTTTATGTTCAGTTTTATTTAAAAAAATATCAAATTATAATATAAAACTGCAACAATAGAAATAAATAAAATAGATTATGGTTATTTGTTCACAATTTAATAATAGTTTACATTGTTGCTATTAATAAAGAGATTATAATTATTTATTTATTAGAAATTATTTTCATGACTTTTCATAAATATCCTTTATTATTACAACAAGAGAATTTATTATTTATTTATTTGCATTCTAGCGAATGAAGGGGGGGCCAGAAGGGAGTGCATGTGTTGAGTTTAATATAGAATTCATTACAAATTGAGTGTTCCAGTCTGCATGAACACATACACATGCTTACACACACTTACATGTATGCGTGTATATATGCCAATATGTATTCAGTAAAACTTACACACACACACACTTTTGTGCAAGTATGGCTAAGGTATCAATTTAATGAAAAATTTATTAATAACAAATGAACAAAATAATTCATTTTAACAATATGACAAATATGTCAGAAATATGCGAATTGACAGATAGATTAATTGGATTCACTGCCACAGTGGGAAAGAGTTTTGGTGCTGGAGTGAAATATTTAGATACATTTTAGCTGCGTGAGATGCATATTTCAAATGCTTGAATGAACACATGAAAATAACATTTAGGCCGCAATACAAAAGCGTAAAATTTTTGCCATTGATTAAAATAATAATAAAAATTTTTTTTGTACAAATTCGGCATCACATTTTAGGAAATCAACAAAATGCACTTGATCTCATGGTTTCAGCCAATAAAAAATTACAATTGAATATATGGTGTGTATGTATTTGTGTTGTTAATCTCAAAGCAAAAACTTATCATCAGCGGGATATTGCTGTTGCTTTTCTAGTCAATTTAAGGCGCATTAATGACATTTCTGTACATAAAATTTTGTACAAAATATTTAGGTTGTGCTTATCTGCATAAAAATAACTTTCAAACTATTTAGTTTCATCATTATTGATGGACGATACGATACTTGAAAGTGTACCACAAAAAACTGTGTGGCGTATTTGTATAAAAGATGTGGCTGGTTTCGTTGTACATCGTATAAAAATAGAGTTTCATAAATAATTTGCAAGGAAGTTTAGTTGAAAATATCTCTCAAATATTGGAGAATTACATATTTGCGATACAATTAACAAAATTAAAATTTGTTTCCATAGAAGAGTTATTAAGAAGCAGGAAAATAATGTTATTTGACCCCCTACACTAAAATTTAAAACGGATTCCTATCACTCAACAACCAGTCAGCTATTGTTAACTCAAAACTCTTTTTTTTTTATTAAACATCATTTCATTTCCTTTATGAATTTTAAAGTACGCTTGAATGCTCTAAAATTGTAGTTTCATGTAAATAAAACTGCAACGAAGATATTCAAATCTTGTTGTTGTCATATCAAAAACTTTGACCCAAATTTCTTACGGACTAGTCGAAAAAGTTTTATGTATTTTATTTCGTTTTTATTTATTTAGTTTTGTTATTCATAAAAGGAAGAATATCTGACTAATCCCAATGTAATGATGACAGTTTATAAAATATTAAATTAAATATTCACAATGTAATTACCCCCCTTTATTCTGCTCTGCATTGTAGTTGTTGTTGCTGTTATACGAAAATAAAAATAAGGCAACAGGCGGCTGTCATGCAAGACACATAAACACATCCAGACACACGCGCTCAAATTTATATAAAATGCATAAATAAACACTCACTAATGCCACTGCTCTACACTCACACACACACGTGCACACAGCAGCTGAAATAACGGTAAAATTTCCCACTTTTTAAGAAATTGCCATACATTTCGCACAGAGAAGGCATTAAAGAGAAAACCAGAGAGCAGATAGATGAAAGAGAGCAAACAGGCAAATAGTTCGAATTTCAAACGGGACATTTTATCGTGTGTGTATTTTATAGCCAACAAAATATCTCACAAAAATACAACTTCTTCTTTAGCATAGAACACAGAAAACGGCACAAATTCAGTATCAAACGAAACTTTAACAGCTACGGACGGCCTAAGCGGTTTGGATAAAGACGAGCTGATATGTGAAGAAACCAAATTCAAAATAAAAAACGAAACGATTTAAAAAAAAAAGAATTAATTTATACGAGAAAAATAATGGATTTTCAAATGATGTTTTACTTTCTTCCCAAACTCACTGAAACGGTATTTCATGCGCTTATCTGTGTTTAGTGGTCTGTGCGCGCCATAAAAATTACGGCAAGCAAAAGCACGACACGACATGTTACTTAAAGTAATGCCACGCTGAAACACATTGCACTCGCAATAAACTTTAATGTCTCCACTTAAGCGTAGGGAAGGCATGTTGGCAGCATGCAGCAATAAAATTTTATAGTGCAGAGAAAAAGTGACATTTAAAATAAAATGTGAAACGTCTAATAAATCGAATAAAAGTGAAAAGTTCTACAAAATACAAAAATAAAAATAAGAAAATAAAAAGCTAATGAGAAGAAAAGAAAAAAAAATCATATAAAAATAAAGAAACCGGAAAGTGGCATATAAAAAGGATACCCAGAGGAATAGAACCGTTAGGCTGGTAACAAAGAAATAAAAAAGGTTTTCGAAAAAGGTCAAACAGGTGCTTTAAATTTCTTTTTAAATTTCCTGGCCATTTTGGCGTGACAACATAAAATTCATAATGAAAAAACCACCTGCAAAAATGTTTTTGCATTTATTTTTAACGTGTTTTGTGTTACTGTTGGCCCTCACAAGGGCGGCACCTTCAAACGCGGCCGGTGATTCTTCTTCATTTTATAGTTCTTCTTCGGGCTTCATCTCGAGTCCTTCCATTTATTCATACACTGTGGAAAATCAATTGCCTTCGAATCATACGACCACCATTTACCAGGCCCAACCGCTCAACCGAATCTTAAAGACGCAACAAAAACAACAACCCCATCAGGCAGTGGGCTCCACAAATCGTAATTTATATTTCACCAGCTCGAACTCCAAGTTAAATTCAAATATTTACAATGGGAGTAAACGACCAATTGGCTCTTCGTCGACCACAAGCACAACAACTACTGCAGCTGCTTCATCTGTGGCCAATGCCGATATAGAGTCCACCCAACCGGCTCCAATTAGTGATTGCACTTTGGACCGCCTGGCGGTTTACAAAGTCGTCCTGCACACCTATTGGACCAGAGAACTGTTTCCCAAACACTACCCCGACTGGCGGCCAACAGCTCAATGGACTAAAACCTTAGGTGAGTAGACTATTTTTTATTTTAGATTTTATATAAAAAAACCATTTGCTTCTGTTACATTTATCTAGGGAATTTATTTGTAATCAAATAGAAATATTTTTCTATATCCATGAAAATATTTAAAAAAAGGAAGAATAAAATATTTAAGGCTTTTTTTTTAAATTTCTATCTGATTTATAGCAGGTTAAGCCTGTTTTTGCTAAATCAAGTGGTTAAAATATTTCAATAGCGAATTTTACGGAAAACTAAATTTGTTTGAATTGTATTTGCTATTTTATGCTATTTAAAGTTGTATTTTTAATTCCAAAGAATATGTCTTCTTAAGAAAATAACGAATTTTTTGTAAAATAAATTGTTTGGGCAGATGTTTATTGAAGGCTTCTATACCAAGAATTTGTAAATTTAGTAGATTCTCATAAATGTCACACTGTTAACTTTACATTTTAATTCTATTCACTAAAGAGGGCATTATTTATAAAAAGTATTTTTGATTATAAAAGGCTTATACAACTGATTTCTTTGAAAAATCTGTTTTATAAACCCTTTATAGGGCAGAAATATTTTTTATGAATAAGGGAGTAAAAGATATCAGCACCTTTGAACGCTACTGGGAAAAATAACTGATTATAAAAATTTTGTTCTTGCAATTGAATTTTAAGTATTTCTATAGGGTCCGCAATCAAACGTTTTTTTTCAACTAGTGCTTATTTCGTGAATGGTAACACTTAGCTCATGTCTGATTTGACAGATAATTATTTTTATCCTTCCGCTGAACGAATATGGTTAACCATCCAATGCGTTTTCGCTTCTCTAAGAGGGCCTGCGATCGACTTACAGAAGATGCTGATTTTGCAAAAAAAATCATCTTTTCAGATGAAGCTCATTTTGATCTTGGCTGGTGTGTAAACAAGCAAAATTGTCGCATTTGGGGCACAGAAAACCCGCACGCATACATTGAAAAGCCGACGCACCCAAAACGAGTCACTGTTTGGTGCGGATTTTGGTCCAGAGGCATAATTGGGCCATTGTTCTTCGAAAATGAGCAAAGAGTGGCCGTTACAGTCAATGGCGATCGTTATCGGGCCATGCAGCCATTTGAATGAAATTATTTTCCGTTATTAATTTTAGAAAACATTCAGTAGTTTTTTTATAGCATTTTCAAATAAAAAGTTATTTGGCGGACCCTATATTCGTATATTAATTTGAATTTGAAAAATATTGTGTCCAAGTGCCTCATAAACCAAGAAAATTCGAAAGGGAATGTCTATAAATACCGCCTTGTGTCTCCTCCTCCACACAAGCGACTTTGCTACTTCCAACAAACGTTACCTCATGTGTAAGGATCATGCCTCAGGATTACCTACGGGTGAAAAGTTTTCAAATAATTGATAAATTATATCTATGTTTACTTTTTTGTATATTTGGGAATCTGTTGCTTAACACTAAATTTTAAGTTTTTAAAATTTACAAAAAAAAGTTTCTAAATTCAAATCCACAAAAATACCCTAAGGGAAATTAATACCTTTTCTGTTGAAAGTACCAGCCCCTGGATCGATAAGAATGGGAGTGGTGAAAAAATTTCCTCACTTCACCAGTCGTGAAAACTATAAGAAAAGTGCTTACAGAATTCCTTCATTCATTTTATTATTTCTGTGATTAATTTTTTCCCAAAAATACCCTAAGGGAAATTTTTACCTTTTGTGTTGAAAGTGCACGTCCTTTGACTGATGAAAATGGGAGTGGTGAAAAAGTTTCCTGACTTGTGTCTGGTGAAAAGAGGACTTATTACAAAAATGTAGTAAAATTCATTTTGATAAATTATTTCTGTGATTAATTTTTTCCCAAAAATACCCTAAGGGAAATTTTTACCTTTTGTGTTGAAATTGCACGTTCTTTGACTGATGAAAATGGGAGTGGTGAAAAAGTTTCCTGACTTGTGACTGGTGAGAAGAGGACTTCTTAGAAAAATATAGTATAATTTATTTTGATAAATTATTTCTGTGATTAAATTTTTCCCAAAAAAATAGCCCAGGGGAAATTTTTACCTTTTGTGTTGAAAGTGCACGTCCTTTGACTGATGAAAATGGGTGTGGTGAAAAAGTTTCCTGACTTGTGACTGGTGAAAAGAGGACTTATTACAAAAATATAGTAATATTCATTTTGATAAATTAAATTTTTTCCCAAAAATAGCCTAGGTGAAATTTTTACCTCTTGTGTTGAAATTGCACGTTCTTTGACTGATGAAAATGGGGGTGGTGAAAAAGTTTACTGACTTGTGTCTGGTGAAAAGAGGACTTATTACAAAAATATAGTAAAATTAATTTTAATAAATTATTTCTGTGATTAATTTTTTTCCTAAAAAATAGCCTAGGGGAAATTTTTACCTTTTGTGTTGAAATTGCACGTCCTTTGACTGATGAAAATGGGAGTGGTGAAAAAGTTTACTGACTCCTGACTGGTGATTTATTACAAAACTATAGTAAAAGTGCTGACAGAATTCCTTCTTATCTTAAGATTTCTGAATTTTTGGAGGTTTTCTTTTCAATGCTAAAGTGCTTTCAAGTAATTTTTATCATATTTGTTTTACACTTTTTTTCATATTAACAGGATGGTTTTTCCCGGTCCTTGAGAAATTATACTTCAATAAATAGAAAAGTGTCGTATTAGTGTACAGAAAAATCTAGTTTTTAACTTAGATACGAAATTATATGAATCATATGAAACTTATGTAAATTTTGTAATAATCTGTTTGGAAAAGCCAATTAAGAATTTATTTCAGTCTGCAGATCTAAATTAAAAAGCAAAGCAATAATTAAAAATTATATATATAATTTCGACAAAGTTATTACTAATATATCTGACCTGCATGAATAAAAATATTAATCAGTTCAGATAATATTTTTATAAAATTGTTATATTCTGATATTTTTAAGCTTAAGGTCTCTTTATTTTAATATAAGTTTTAATTTCAATATTTTGTGTGACAGGAAATCAATTATTTTATTTTATAAAATCAGAATATAACAATAATTAAAAAGAGGTCAAGAAACCAGAAGAATGTTTATAAAATGAAATTTTGACCAAATAGTTCAGATTGACCAAATACAACCAGACAACTTTTTTGTGGTACACTTTTAGGTATTTCAACGATCATCAATATTAATAAAATATATATGATTTAATAGATACTTTTATGGAGATTTGCACAATTTACGTGTATAAATAGTTTTCCCAAATTTTTGTTATAAAATAAGTAAGAAACCTTGAAAGCTTGCTGCGTAACAAATAAAAGGATATATTTATAAAGTCATTTGTAGTTTCTCTTCAATTTGAAAAAAAAACATATCCATCAAGATTTAATTTAATCGAAAATGTCATATATTTAGAATGATTCAGCAGTATTTGTTGTGATCCTGGCTGTAGCGCTTATGAGGATAAAAGTCCTGCATATATTTTTGTTTTAATTTGATTTTTTTTCCAGTCAACATGTTTCATATTTGTCCCGGTTGTGTTCCCAGCATAAGACTCTGGATAAAAACGTTATTGTTGATTGCACAAGTGTAAAATTTTGCATTTACTTATTTTGAAACAGCCATCAGAGTCAAACATTTTTAAGAACATTTAACGATGTGCTGTGATGTGATTTCTGAATTGTAGTTTTTTATATAAAGGCGAATTATTCATGTATTGTATTCCCTTAGTTGAAGCAAATTTAACTTTAATGGCAATTAATGCCAATTTAATTGCATCACTTTTCTTCAAAAGGCCAATTCAATCAACAATAAAAGTTCACTAATATTTAATACATATTTTTCAAAATATATCGTTGGTCAGCAAATTATTCTTGCTTCGCTATGGCAATCATTTTGCCTGGAATGGTCGCACTTGAAAAGGAAAAGTTTTACCAAAAACTTAATGCAAGTAAACGATAAACAACTTGAAAATAAAAAATGTTCAAAAGGAAAACAAAATATTATAAATAAATATAGGCAGACAGAGAGACGGACAGCCAAACAACGGAAGACAAAACGCATTTCAACACAGTCAAATATAAACAGACTTTTAAAAATATGAAAAATGAATAGGGAGAGCATCATGTTAAGGATGTTTTCATGTTTGTTTTTCCTTATTTGATATGAAAGTTGTGATAAACAAAAATTAAGCCAGGATATACTCGTGGAAGTAAAACAACAGCAGCAACGGAAAAAGCAAAAACCTGACAAAACTAAGAAGCATTACGGGAAACAAAACAACAAACATACGAACACAACACACACACAGAGGCACCACATTTATATAAACAAGGCAAATAATATGATGCTGTGTTTGTGTGTGTGTCAGAATTCTTCAAAAAGGCATTCGGAAAAATTTTATTCCATTTCAGTATTAAAGCACATAAAGTAGATTTTTCAAATGCAAACGGACATAAATTCCACTTGAATGTCAAAATGAATTATTTACAAAAACAAACTTTTATAGAAAATCAAATCAAATAAAATGAAGCCCGAGCAGAAACGTTAGGAAAATTGTACAAAAGGAATGCAATAAAACTTAATAAATACAAAGGAGCCTTAAACTAAGGCGAAAAGAATATAATAAAATATCTTGAATTCAATTCTGGAAAAAGTTTTCAGAATGCGGCCAATCTTCATGACGAGAATTTGATATCCGGGTAAACGAAATGAGTCCTGATCTAATTGTAAAACCTTTATTCATCGCACTGCCCGATAACATTTTCCCAGGAAATTCCTTAAGTGGCACATTTTTAAGTTCACCATCTGCTGCTTCCTGCCAAAACAATACACTTGCCAGCAAAGAGTCTGCCATAATGAAGAGCCGATTTATTTGGCAGAAACAACTTCTTACCAGATCTAATCATTAAACAGACACAAGGAGATAAGCAAAGAAAACAGATAACAAAATCATAACAAATTTATCATTATTCAAACACAATAAGAAAAACAGACAAGAAACTTACAAATTCTTTATATTTCTCGAGGAAAAATAAAACTGAAGGCACTGAAGACACACTGAATAAATTTTATTATAAATGAGAAGAAATAAAATACAAAAATTATGATAAATAGGAAGCAGCCAAGCAGAAAGTTAACATGTACATGTTTGTGCGAATGTTTTGTATTGCACTGCTAAAACTTACACTAGCCTACAGGAATCAAATTATGTATATGTCTTTTTTATACAATTTCTGTTATTAAGACTAATTTTCTCAAAATTTAATTTTTAAAATTTTTTTGAAACCTAAATTGACATTTTACCATTTTTTTTTGTTTTCTTACGAATGATTCTAGTTTTGCAATTTTGTCTGGAAGGGAATTCCCACTGTTACTCGCCAACTGACACAATTCAGATACCCGGTGGTGGGTTGTAGGCCTGCTTAGCGGTTTTTTTTCACATCGGAAATCATGTACTAATTTTTTGGTCTGCAATGGCGGAGTTAAGAGTAAAAAAAATGAAATTGGCAATTGATTTGATACTCACCTCTTCGGTTAAAATGGCCCCCCCCCCTTGCGGTCTATTTTCATGGATCTGGAATATTTCAAATATTTCGTATCGAGAAAATGTCTTTTCGAATTCCAAAACTGTTGAAGTCACGATCAGCCCTTACAACAATTAATGGGTTATCCATTTGGTGGCTTCAAAAGTAAAGTTAAATAAAACAAACTTAAATCTTTTTTATAGGAAATTTTATTTCCTTGTCCTTGTGCAGGAAATTCAATGTCATTGAAATGACCTTGTGTAGATTGTTGGAAGCAGCCGATGCCAAAAAGGAAAGGAGAATTTTGTTGGAAAAAATCAGCATCAAAATCCTGTTGCTCTAACATCCATTTAATGTATCTACAGGGTTGTGATAGGGGTTTTCTATGGATGGAGGTGTAAACCCACATGCAAAATATGCTACAAGGAGCCATCAAATAGGTCCCATAGCTGTGAAAGCCGCGCAATCAACAAATTCGAATCTTCAAATTATTTTTAGCGTTCTTCGCTTGATAAACGATCAAATGGCAAATATTTCACTGAAGAAATGACATTTTATGTATCAGATGTTTAACAGCTGACAGCCTTGCCAGATCGGTGGTTTTCAAATCACTAAATGGATAACTTTGGTAAGTCGACGGTAGATAAACGGGCCTTGGGGTGTTTGTGAAAAACATTATAGGATATTTCGAGTACGAAGATTGTCTGTTCCTTCCTGGCTAAGGCTCTGCTAGAGAAGAATTCGAATGGTACCCTAGAGAATAAAAAAAAAAAATTCTACAGAAATGCTAAAATTTTGAAATGAGCTCTGGAAGACTTCTTTTTTTTTAAGAATAGGACTGGCGCTCAGGGGATGGCCGCTACATATGCTATGCATTGCGCCGGAACTGGAAAGGGAGGCAGTTTTAAATGTTTTGGCAAAATCGTCTCAAAAGCAGGGACCGTAACTGTTATGACTTTTATCAAAAAAATCAAGAAATAAGAGTTATTTTTGATTTTTATATTTTTAGATAGAAAATAAGAGTTAGTTTTGATTTATATTTTTTTAAATGAAAAATAAGAGTTATCTTTGATTTTTATTTTTTTAAATGAAAAATAAGAGTTATCTTTGATTTTTATTTTTTTAAATGAAAAATAAAAGTTATTTTTGATTTTTATATTTTTATATCAATAATAAAAGTTATTTTTGATTTTTATATTTTTATATCAATAATAAAAATCAATTCAAAATTCGTGACATAGGTAAAGTGTTTATTAATCTTTGTTACGTATTAAAGTAAAAATAAAGTACACAGTTATAATAACAACAAAATGTGTGTAACAAAGTTTCTAAATTACGCTGTGCATTGCCCTTGAACTTGAAATAACGCTATTATTTGTTCTTTCATTTTTGTTGTTGTTATTTGAATGAAGCAGCATACTATAATACATACGGCATCAACAAATAAATAAGAGTTTTGAATTGATTTTTATTATTGATATAAAAATATAAAAATCAAAAATAACTTTTATTTTTCATTTAAAAATATAAAAATCAAAAATAACTTTTATTTTTCATTTAAAAAAATAAAAATCAAAAATAACTCTTATTTTTCATTTAAAAAAATAAAAATCAAAAATAACTCTTATTTTTCATTTAAAAAAATAAAAATCAAAAAAAACTCTTATTTTTGATTGTTAAAATAAAAATCAGAAATTTAAAAATCATGCAATATGTTGGATGCATTTCGCCTAAAAATCATGATGGTGTAATTAAAAGTTTTCTACGATGTTCATTTATGCATGATTTATTTCTTCAAAAATTGAAAAATAACTCTTATTTCCGGTCCCTGCTCAAAAGTTAGAAACGTTTTTATTTTCTTAGTACCAACTTGGCGCTGTTATTTTGTAAAAAATATCTTAAATTTATTGTTAAATTTGTTGTGAGCTCAATTAAAATTTTTTTGTTTTTTAAATCTTAATAATAACAAATTTTAATATTAACTGGAGTTTTGACAATTATAATTTGGAATTAAATTCGATAAAATGGCGTATCCTTACATCCCTACCTTAAATTACACTTATCCCTCGATTTACACGATACTTTTTTTACACGATTATTTCGGTTGTCGTGTAAATTGAGAGATTTATGCAATACCTCGACTTACACGACTTTTAATGTGTAATGCGAGTAAACGCTTCTGTATTTTAAAAACTAAGTTGAAATACATATACATATAGTTTCTTAATAAAATCAATTTTTATGCGATTCTGCCTTTATTGTCGATTTACACGATTTTTCATAAAAAAAATTAAAATTTCGATTTACACGACTTTCTCAGGAACGTATCTATCGTGTAAATCGAGAGATAGGTGTACTGCCAAGAAAAATATTGAAGTCTTTAATGCTTAAAAAAATAACATGAAATTAAACTTTTTTTGCCATTTAAATGCATCTTTTTTCACATACTTTTTTCCACCTTGAAGCATTTTAATCCTTTTTTTTCTTCCTTTGCTAGACAAATCACATGAGTCTAAGCCGGAGCATATGGACGGCAGTTGGAGTGTGTTGATGCTTCTGTGTTAGTGTGCCATTGTGTTACTCACACATATGCTTAAGTTTGTTTGCTCGGATCTTAGGCGGCGTATGTGTAGTTGTATGCCAAACGGATAGGAGTTCTTTGCAACATACTCAGTCGCTCCTTTTGCCGTTATTGTGCTCCTTGCTAATGGTTATATAAAGGATGTTGGAAGGAAATGAAGCAAAACAAAAAAAAAACCTTTAATATCATAATGTGATTTGTACGTGCTTAACCTAGTTTCATAGACTTATATGCTCGTGTAAAAGACATGTTGGCCATATTTTGCAACTCTTACATTCGCTCCATAAGAGTGAATGGTGCAGGAATATATTATAAAGATGTCATAGAATCCTTTGGGAACTTAAGGCCACTTATGCCAGCAAATTCCAGGCATTTTATTCTTAACTCAGGCGGTCACTCACTCAGCCGCTTTGTTATGATTATTTTGAAAGCCTTTTAATACTACGAGTTTAAAGAATGCTCAAGTTAAATAAAAAGAGGACTATGCAAATAGCCAGAAAGGAGTTTAGTCAGCAAATGTGTAAATTTGTTAATTTAAAAGAGTTTTCAATTGGCATGAATTTAAGAAAAACTCTTTATATAATTTTTGTTATTTACGGATGCATTGAGTCGCCCAGAAATTGTGTCACGAAATTCGAATGTTTTCAGTTTGTGTTTTTCTTCTTATCTTGCATTCAGCCAGATTTACATTCTCCCTGAACTGTTCTAGTAAGACGAGCAAGGAAATATTAAAACGACAGGCAACTAGATGAACATTAAATATTTAAACATCATTTGGGTAAATACGGACTCTCAAACAACTCCAGTTTTGTGCGGCAGAGTGTGTTTAACGGTAAACGTTTCAGAATCCACACGTTAATGTTTGCATTTGTGTTGAGATGAGCTTTTAAATAAATATTTAAATGTATTTTAATTTAACATATGGGACACTGCATGTATTTCATCGCGATTTGGATCTATAGGAGTTGCTGGAGGAGTTTGAAAATTTATGAAAAAATTGTTGAAATACAAATTATTTAAAAAAAATTAATCCTTGTACTCGTGCATTCTTTTTACGTGGAATGCCCCATACAACAGCTCGTATGTAATTGCATGTGCCAGCTTTTAATTTATGATTTGAAATGATTCCACATTTTCTTTAAAATATCAAATTCTGTACTCCAGCACCCAGAGCAGGAATAGTTTCAAACTGGAAGTGAATTTTGTAATTTAATGAAATAATATTGACACACATACGAGTAAGGCAAATATTTTTAATTAAGTGCATATTTGCCCAGCAGTTCTGGGATATGATTTTCTGCTGGAAGTATTTCTGAAGAATTTTTTGAAATTCCACTTGTTAAATAAATCAACTGTCAACTTATTAGATTATCCAGAGACAGCAAAGTTCTTAAATCTGATTTAATTGGTTCTATTAAATTTCAAAAGCTAAAAATTTTAAATATTTTTAAATTAAAATAATTTAGATTTCCTAAGAATTCCAAAAGTATCAGGCTGAAGCTGTCATCGAATAGAAAGAAATTTGTGTGCATTTGGGATTCACATAAGTATTAGCCCTATTCACGGTCTTGTGCAAATAGTCTTGCATTATTGCATTTGCAAATTTGAAGAGTATTTGCAATAGTCCTATTCACAATCTTGTGCAAATGGTCCTGCATTATTGCATTTGCAAATCGAGAGAGTATTTGAGAGCATCTTCAGGGTATTTTTTTAGTGTAGAGTACAATTATTTTGCAAATGCAATGATATAAGACTATTTGCACAAGACTGTGAATAGGGGTAATGTATTTCATTGGTGTAGAGTACAAATATTTAGCAAATGCAATCATGCAAGACTATTTGCACAAGACCGTGAATATGGCTATTGTGTAAATTTAAAGTAAATCTGTTTGAAAGATTTCCTCAAAACTTTCGAATTGCAGGAGAACTTAAACTTATGATTTCCTAAAAAAAAAACTTCAAGAAGTAGTTATTTTTTTTTGCACGAAACTGCTGGGTCCCTACAATAACACCGTACGACTTCAATTTCCCTTCCAACTTGGCAAGTTTTAGCGTAAACCACCCCCTCTACCTGCGCTTGCTAGTTACTTTTAATATTTTATTTTTTCTTGTCACACGTAATAAAAACTTCTTAAACTCTACAACTGCATTTCTCAAACCACCTTTTCCTCTTGCCAACTAAAACAGGTAGAAAAGAAGAAAAAAAGGGGGAATATAAAAAAAAACAGGAAAGAAACCCTTGTGTCTTAAAGTCAATTGAATTATTTGTTCCCTTTTTGTAGTTCAACTCAAGACTTTATGGCACAAAACTTTGGCAATTTGCAAAAAATTTAGTTTCATTTTATAAGATTTTATTGCTTTAGCATTTTGTTTTAATGATAATAAATTAAAGGAATTTCTCGCAGGGAAGCTGTTAAAGTGCGACAATATTTAACAAAACAATGGACAGCACACCAACACCCACACCCACACCAACACGAAACTAACGCGTTGTATATACACTTTTTATTTGCAACACTTGTTTCCAAACAGTCATTAAGGCGGGGGCGGGGGGGAGGAAAATGAAACAACCGGGGCAAATAACTTTAACCCGTATCTAATTTTGATAAACACTACAAATTGCCAGCACCACAAACAACAATAGAGCCGAGAGAATAACACACGCAGGCTGCTTGTTTGTACAGCAGGACCAGCACCAATACCAACTCACCGCTAATGCCACTACCACCACTACAACGATAATAAACAACAGCAACCAAACAATTGTCAAATTTTCAATCTATTTCGTTTGTATGGATTTCTGTGAGTCTGTGTGAGTGAGTTGGAGAGTTTCTACAATTTTTTGTTGTTTTTTTTTTGCTTTGGTTGGACATTATTTTATTTGCTCGGTTTTATTGTCCAATTCAAACGGTTTATTGGCCTACAAAAACCTCAATTGACATCTACAGTCTCATGCACACACACACACAGATGACAAACAAATTCAAACGAAGGCCGCCAACTCATACACGACCGACCACAGGCAGGACTAAAACTACTAACCCAAATTTCTAATGCACGACTGCAAATAAAAATCTATATGAATTTGAAAATCCTTTTGCAATTTATAGACATTTTTGCTGGTTATTTGTTTGCGAGTGTTTTTTTTCTTCCCTCCGTGACTGCATCGTGCCCGACGATGTCCGTGTGTGCATGTGTGTGTTTGAAATTTCTAAATCTTTAGTTTGTGCAACAGCAACAATAACAAAAAAAGAAGTTAAATTTGCTTTATCTTCACGTTGCTTCAGGGCTTTGATTTTGTTTATCTTTTTTAAGGCAACTGCATGAAACTCTAAAGAGAATTGAGAGTCTATTGATGCTACACCATCAAATTTTGTTTGCATGTATGTGTGTGTGTGTGTTTGTGGCTTGCTAACGGTAACTATATTTTGTATGATTTTTATTAAATCAAGTTGTGCAAGAATAAATCAAGAAACATGATTTTAGTTGATGGAACTGAAAAAGAACGTCTTTTTTTCTCTAGATCAATACTTTTCTCCATTCGTTACTCGGCACGTCCGATGGTTTTAAGTGTTTAGCAACGCAACACACTTTTTGTCCATTGGAAGAAGCAAATAATGAAATACACACGATTATTAAAGTTTAACCCCGGTATTCATAAAACTTAAAATGAGTTTGAAATGTATTTTAATCAAATTTTTTCATACAAAATTTTCTTAAAACAGATTTCAAATATGTTTTAATTTTTATGAATATGGAGGTAAATATTATAGGCTGACAATCGTAAAATTGTATTAAAAAAGTTACAATAAATATTTACAAGAAGAAGCAAAAGCAATTTATATAAAAACAAGTAAAAACGTTATATTCGACCGGGTCGAATCTTAAATACCCTCCAAATATTTAGTAAGTGAATTTGAAATGTTTAACTTGGTGGGACAGAGTTCCTTTATATAATATCGTACGTCAACGCCCACTAAAGGGGGCGGGGTTCAAAAATATGCAATATCATGTTTTCCACAGACGAACGTATGGGCATTGCTAGACCGTCTTAGACTTCATCGCAATTCTCTTTGGAGGCTATAAAAACTGTATTTTGGCGGGGTCGCTCTGGCAAGGGCTGTGGGGGAAACATTTTACCTTTGTCATTAAACTCTAAAAATAAATGCTTGGGATAATTATATACAAAATTAAAATTTCTTTTTTTTTGATAGGGTCATTTAGTGGACAAAGGGGGAGGAGGGGGTAGGGCAGAAATCGGCAGTCATAAAACTCTAAAGATAAATGCTTGGGATGATTATATACAAAATTTAAAAAATTTTTTTTTTTTTGGTAGGGTCATTTAGGGGGCGAAGGGGAAGAGAGGGTAGTACCAGGTTTCGTCTCAGCTTCGTCATGAAAGCTTAAAAGTGTTATTTTTAAGGAATGTAGGCTGAAGTAAAACAATTTGTTAAATTTTTATGCTATTTTTGCCTATAATAACGCCCACTGAAGTGGGCGGGGTCAAAAAATATTTTTATTTTATTTAATGGCTCCAAGTTTAAGGCGTTGGACCGTATTTGACATAAAAATATATCATTTGCTTAACAAAATAACCAAAAAACTTTAAAAATTATGTTGTTTTTTCTGGGTTGGTTTAGTTCTTCTTAGGGGAACTTTTTTCCCTCTTGCCCGCTTTAGCCCATCTTCGAACTTAACCTGCTCTAAGTTTTAAAATATATTTATGCCAAATTTCAAGAGTCTAGCTCTTTTCGTTTGGACTGAATCGTGATTTCCACAGACGGACGGACGGACGGACGGACATGCTCAGTTCGTCTTAGATTTCATCACTGATCAAGAATATATATACTTTATGGGGTCTGAGATGGATATTTCGATGCGTTACAAACGGAATGACAAAGTGAATATACCCTCCAAATTCTTTTTTGGAGGGTATAAAAACTATATTTTCTAAAACCTCCACAATTTTGTTCTCAGCACTCATGTGTATTTTTGGTTATGCCCACTTGAGTACTGATGATCAAAAAGTAGCGGCTTTCGAAAATAGCCGCTTTGCCGTGTAGGTTGAAAATGAATCTGGTGTTGATTTTCCCTTGTTCCTTGCCCTATTAGCCCAGTCTTTCTGAATTTTATATTACGATTTTCAGCCTATAAAATTTCAAATATAGCAAACAATTTCGTAAGCACCCAATTTTATTAAATTAATCGTTAAACCGATTAATTATTAACCATTTGATTGCCCTACATTCGTATACATTTTAAATTCATTTCGATTTAATTGCCAGAATTTAATGAATCTTGCACACAATTTTTCAATTAAAATTGTGTTGTTTCTGAATAGTATTTTTTTGTTTTATTCCTATAATTCAGAGGTGACACTGACAGCTTTTATATCAGATTATTCATATTTGCAAGTTTGTAGCAAAATTTCATTTTATCAGTTTCGTCTTTGATTGTTTTCAATTTAAGAAAACATTGAAATGCTTTTAGTTTAAATATTATTTTTATTTTTAAAACATAATAATTCTAGTTCTCTGATTTTGTGCGTGCATGTATGTGTATGTATGCATGTATTTGTGTCATTAAACGACATTGGAATTAACAACATGACGTGCAGATGGTGCTTTGAGCAACACAATAGTTTGGAGCATTTTAATGAAAAAGAAAAAAAAAACGCAGTTTAAATGAAATGAGAAAGTAAACTACAAGTGCAACAAAAAAGAAAATGGTTTACATTCCCAACAAAACGGGTGTTGCATGACAGTTTAGCGGAGGAAATCAGTTATTAAAAAAGTGAAATCTTTTCCTAAGAAATATTTAAGCTCTTGAACGATCCAGTTTGATTTTAATATTAAAATATCTGCTATTGGCTCATTATTTGTAAATCAGTAACTGCCATAGAATTACAATTCGTGCCGTGCCCTCCTGTAAAAGCGCATTGCAGTTCTAGTAAAACCACTTAATAAAAGAAAATTTCCAAAAGACCATGAAAAAATGAATTAAATCTGTTCCACTTATTAAAATATCTCTGGGCTCAGTTACTAAAAACAACCACAACAACAACAACTGGAACAAACATAATCATTATAATAAAAATAACAACAAATTTAAACATCATTTAACGAAAAGAGCCGGGAAAGTATTCGTGCCATTTTCAAAAGGCACAACAACTAAATTAACACAATCTACCATTCCAATCATTTACATACATTAACACAAAATGACTACGTATTGTTTTGTCTGTGTGTGTGTGCAGGAGTGTGTGTGCACGTTTATTTTGTATGGGTTAATGTTCAACCACAGAAATGGTGCATCATTAAGAAAAAAAGCGACAAAACAGCAACACAAAATACGAACACATCCTTTGAAAAGGGCACGCAATCTGAACACATACCAAAATAACTGTGGAGAGATAAAGAAAACTGCTCATCACAGTGTGCGCATTAAGTTTTCGTACAGAAATTCAAATTTCTGTACAAAAAATTTATATATTTTTGGTTTGTTTGAAAATCTTTGGCTTTTTTAGAGATTTGGTTTAAGCAATAGGGTTTCAATTTATAGGTTTTTTTTTCTAGTGGAGGCATCGTGTACTATGCGATATGCATACATATCGTTATCTGAAATTCAAAAGGCCATTGGTGACACAAAATCAAGATTAATTTTTGATGTGTTAACATCTATACGCGCGCCTCTAGGGCAGTAAACTATCAGTTTCAATACATACGCAAGTGTAAGGTGTAAGATGTAAGAGTTTGTTTGTTCGTTTCTTGGCAGTCGGTATTGAAAGTGATTATTGGGCGAATTTCATATAATTTTCCCACGCGATTTTCTCCGGAAATTCATAGCCGATTTTATTAATTTTTGGATTAAAACGCTAGTGCGGGTTTCGACGAAGAGTTTAGGCCAAAAATTAAGGCGATCCGATATCGGCGAGCGGAGATTTAAGTGTTTTAATTCGGAGTATTAATTTGGAGTAATATTAAAAAAGTGTTTTATGTTGATCTTCGGTTTTGTCTTATGCATAGCAAAGAGAATAGTGACGTGGCTATACGTACATGTATAAAAATGAGATAGCAAGACACCAACGTACGTAGCTTATGTACAAAAATAACAATGTATGTATGTACATTTGTCTGTTGCTTTGCATTCTCTTTGGTTTTTGTGGGTTTAATATAAAATAAATAAACAAAAAGGTGTTAACACATCGCCCGTGAGTTCGAACACTCATTGATTTTTTTTTTATTAATAACGCTCAAAATGAACAAAAATACATTTAATAAAACAAATAATCCATTTTTGCTTTTATTTACTTAGCCTTTTGGATTTCAGGTGACGTTATATAGCATATGGCATGGCACAGGGTGTCCGTCGGGAAGGTTAAATGAGAGAGAATGGATTTAATATTGATAAACGTTTTATTTAATGTCGGCGATTATGCAGGGAATAAAATATCAGATAAATGTCCGCCTCTGTTAGCCTCACAAATACGACCCCTTTCGAGCAAATTTTTCATTACAATCTCACACATTTCAGACGGTATTTCATTAATTTCATCACGAATATTTTGTTTGAGTTGCTCAATCGTTTCTGGTTTGTTTGCATAAAACTTTGTTTTTCAGATATTCCCTCACAAAGAAGTCCGGAGCAGTCAAATCTGGCCAAACCGTGGAGGCCAATCAACATCACAATTTCTTCAAATAAGTTGTTGTGAAAAGAGGTCGCGCAGTAACTCCATTGTAATCCTGGCTTTATCGAATATTTTTCCATAATAAATTTGCCAAGTGTCTACTTCACGACTGCCAAATATGAACAGTCAGGACTAGTGCTTATCAAAATGGGTGCAAAACAAAGCAGTATACCTTCCCGGCGGACACCCTGTATATGTATGTGAATTTATTAGCTTATTAACTTTATTATATTTCATTTCAAATGAAATAGTTTGCTATTGATGTTTTTCCTCGAGAGTTATCAAACCAAACTTGAAAGCCTTTAATAAAAATTAAAACTAAAGCTTCTGAATTTTTGTTTAGGAGGGCTGAATTTGTATTTGAAACCCTCCGGTCTTCGAGATGCTGACTATGAAAAATTATTGGACTTGCATGCCACACTCGTATATTGTGTAACTTGCTAGCAGCGCACAGTGGGGCCAGTGTGGCCATATTTTTTCAATGTTTAAATTCAACGTGCCACTACAAAGATATCGTTACCCATTTGATAGTTATATTTTGTCTCAAATGATGGCGTGGAACACAAAATACATTCAATACAATTTTTAAAACAGGGGGAAAATTACGGCATTCGATATCGATCGAAATTTCCATTTAAATTGTATTAAAATTGTGATCAAATTACGAATGCGGTAATTTGTCGCCAGATATCATCAAGGAATTATAAAGTAATTAAAAAATTATAAAGCATACAAAATCAAAAACAGAGTGTTTTCGAAGGCCGCTACTTGTTCGCACTTTAATTTAATTTAATTATTTTTTGACAAATATCTCTATAAATGTTGTGAAATAAACGAATTACATAATATAAAATATGTTTCATGAAAAAAATATCGATTGTAGGATGCATAAGAATTTTGTTTGGATTGTCTGGGAAGGTAGCCAAGCCTTCCGTTAAACTTATACACGAGCGTAGATAATTCTATCTCCGTTGCACTAATTATTTAAAAACTGCAGATTTACATCAAACATTTGGCAGTGCTCTGGCCCCACAGTGCACAACCAACGAAATCTTTTTAAGGAATTCTGTTTACAATTTTAAAGGATTTTGTAAACAATACAAAAAACGTACAAATAAAAAAAAAGCAAAGAGGGCACAAAAAACAAAAAAAAAAAAAAAAATAAATAAATTACTGAAACTTAAAATAACTTTGGCTGCAGTTATAACTTCTACTTCAATTCCATAATAGAGCCAAAAGAGAAGAGGGAGAAAACAGAAACAATGCAAACAGAATTCTTAAGCAGGCGATGGCCTAAAATTGTTTCCAAGATAACGATACGATGGCAAGCGGAAAAACACAAGACCGCCAGCAACAAAACAAAAAGAAGGAGCAAAATTATTTTGCAGCACCCTTAACCTGAACCAGAAAGAATAACGAGCAACAAAATGTTTTGTATAAAACAACAGCAACAGCAACAACAACAATTAAACTAATAAACAATGGCCCGTACCAACAAGCCACTTGTAGTTAAACAACCAGCAAGCAGCCATAAGCTGGCAGAACTTAATTTTGCCGTGTTCTCTTATTGGCATTTAAAAAATTGTTCACAAGTTGCAGTTTTCCTGAATTGTATTTGAAATTTATTTCAAATCTATGTGAAACTAAAGCTGCTAGACAAAAAAACCTCTGCGCCAACTGCTTAATCAGCATCGTTTTCAATTGCTGTTCTAATTATTGTTGCTTGACTCTTGGAAACAACAACATTGAGGCAGTCTTTTTTTTGTCGAAGCAGAAAGTCTTTCAACTTTAAAAGAAATTGATGCAATTATTATGACGTTGTGTTGGCAAGAGTATTTCCTTTTTTCACTGGAATTTATTAAATTCGATTTTAGTTCGTTAATTCGATTAACAGCCATTTTCACAATGTATGATTAAGACTTAACGTTTACTTTAACGACAACTTTTGTATGCCAAACTTGACGTTAAAGTCCACGTTAGTTAATTTTTAATCATACATTATGAAAAGGGCCGTTAATGATATTAATTGTTTTAGTTAAGAAATAAGTGACAGAAAACTTAATTGGAACTGAGCATAACCGCAGCACAACCTAAATGCTGTTGCCTGAAGTAGTAGAACACAAGACTATGAAGCGGTGGGTCCTGAGTTCAAACCCGCGCTGTCATGAAATATTGTGTTGAATTCTTCTGATCAGCATTAGGTTTTGTTAGTTGTTTCCAGCCTTTTTTCAGTGATGAAAAGGCATAGTCCTGGTCACTGAACAAAAGCAGAGTAACAGCAGCTCCCTCTTTCGTCGGTCATGTAGCAAAAATTAGCCAGCGCAGTGAAAGGGTTGAAAAAACTATAAAAAATTCTTCTCACCTTTCATCTGTCGCCTCAATACTATCCCCTCCTTTCTAGTTTCGGCGCAATGCACTGCATATGTAGGGGTCATCCCCTGAGTGCTGGTCCAAGATAAAAAAATGCAACTGGAGCAATATTTTTGACTTTGTTTTCCAATAGTGCGACTAATATTTGTTATGACAATGCGAAAAGTAACGCACACATACGAGGTCTGTTAAAAAAAATTAAGCGCCCTTTTCAAACTCCGCGGGCAACGTACATTCGAATACCGTTTCTTTATTTTCTGTTGCTTCACAGTATCACACTTTAAGAGAGTCATAAAAGTATAAAGCAAAAATTATCCTGCGAAGTAAAAGGTTAAAATAGCTACAAAAAATTCTCTCCAAAAAATTCTCTATCCTCACAACTTTCTTTATCTGCCTTCTCAATAATACCGCCTTCTTTCTAGTTCCGGTACAATGCAATGAATATGTAGAGGTCATCTCCTGAGTGCTGCTCCTACTAAAAAATATATATAAAAAAGTGTTTTGCGTCTGGAGATTTTCTGCTAAGGCGAATTCATACCAGGTGGCCTTAGTTCAGAAATTGGTGATCAGCTGTTACCAAGGCGATATTATTGAACTGTCAAATTGAACTGTTTTTGTGTGCGGCCATTGTTTTTTCCAAAGCATTTTATTTGACAGTTCAATAAATTTTACACAGAGTTGCATAAATGAGTCCACCTTGTATGAATTCGCCTTGTTTTCTGCTGTCAAAAATAATGAGCCAAAAAATTTGCAAAAAATGTTTTGAAAAACAAAAAAAAAAATTGAATTAAGTATTCAAGAGCACTCGAAATGCTGACAGTGACCTGCGGTGATCGTGCTCTGAGTAAAAAAAGTGTTTGCAAGTGGTACACGATTTTCAAAGAAGATCGGAAAAATATGAATGAAGGCCGTAGGCTCGTCCTGGACGTCACAGCAAATCAGCAACCCATAGAAATGTTGAGAAAGTAGAGAAAATTGTTGTGGATATTATTCAATCACTATTAGAGAAGTTGCTGAGGACTTCAAGGCATTGAACTCTTTCCGAAATTTAGGGCAAAATAGTTGAATTTTTATAAAAAATATTTATATATATTTTTTTAAATTATGTATGGATTTCTATTTGAATAGTGAACTTTATTTATGTAAATTGTATAACAGGATGCTAATTTTCTCAACGGGCTATAAGTTCAAATCTGCGAAACTGCAAATTATTTTTATTTAATAAATGAATGAGTTTACATTATATTTATTTTTTTTTTATTCTTAATATTCCACTCTGAAAAATAAATTGAATGTAAACACATTCAGTTATTAAATAAAAATAAAAAAATAATTTGCAGTTTCGCAGATTTGAACTTATAGCCCGTTGAGAAAATTAGCATTCTGTAATACAATTTAATTTTTTGTTTTATAAAAATAGCAGCGTAATCATGCCTCAGGTACTGTACCTGAACCAAATTTGGTTCCCTGTAATTATTCCCTTTTCCCAATATTAAAAAAGACCCATGAAAGGGTGGCATTTTGGGACGATTGAGGAAATAAGAAGTGAATAGCTCAAGGACATTCAAAAATTGTATTTATAAATTTTTTGCATCTGAGGAGTACTACTTTGAAGGCGGAAAAATAAAAATTGATGAACAGGAAAAAATATTAAAATTTCACTTATTTTTTGAACTGACCTCGTACAATTTGCCTTGAAATATTGAAATAAATATAATAAAGCTTCTGCTCAAATAGAACTATTATATAATTGTTAATCTTTTAGAAAATCTTTATCCTTTTGTTGCCGGGAAGTGTCTGCGAAGAAATTGTTTTCTTTTTCCAACAAAGAAAAAACATGTCCTTTCTTCTTGTAAATAACTTACAAAGTTTGTATTTGTTGTTGTTGTTTTGTTTTTTGTAACCTTTTAAGGATTAAGAAAACAAAGACGAGGGTATAGAAATGTTTTTGTTTAAAGCAAAATTTGCTGTAGGATACTGTGCAGCATATAAATAATTAGGGGCGTTGCAGGACTTTTACAAATCGTTAGCTTTTCTTTAGTTCTACACAAAGAAAGGGCGATTAGCTTGACTATATAAATAAGTTATTAGCCAGCATTAGGACTGAGCTCTTGTTACACAATATTTTCAGTTGATTTTCTTTGAAAAAGAAAATCTGGTAAATTATTTTGCTGCTTTGATTCGCCAGCACAGTTTCCAGCTTAACAGCTTCTGCATCTTTAATAGTGTCACGTACAAATTGCACTTTTCATTTTTATTCCAAACAACTCTTGGCCATTTACATGCTCCCTCTCTCTGTGTCTCTCCCTCTCTCTTTGCTGTGTTTTAAAACGTTTTCTGGGATTGAAAGAATATTGTTGTTAAGCTACAGATATTTTTTACAGATATTTTCTTTCGGTTTCAGTGCACTTTGGGTTTCCTCGTCCTACTTTTCGCTTTTCTTAAGGTTTTCATTATTTTTTTAAGACCTTTTCATGTTGTGTGTGTTTGCTGTCGTACAGTTTCAAACAACAACCACAATCTAACACATCCATCTAGTCGATGTTGGTCGTACAAGAAACAAGAACAACAACAATTCGAGGAAGAAACAAAATGGTATTTTAGCAGCAAACAAAAACAGCAATAACATAAAACTACTCAACATATCAAAAGTTATGGCTGAAAGTTTATATCGTACAAAGCCAGCAAAATAGCCACAATTTGTTTAATAAAAACAATTTTGCAAAATAATATGTGGAGTTGGAATTTAAGGACCTGCTGGTAAAAACTTTTTACTGCAAAAAAAAAAAAATTAATATTATTAATGTGATGAAATTTTAAATTATTGATATTTTTAGACTTAAAAATTCGTGTTTTTTCAAGGTGCAAAAGGAAACTTCCAGCAAATCGGAAAAGTTTAGTGTTCTAGCATAAAGGGATAATAAACATTTTTTTTGCGGGCATTTGAAATACGAAAATCCTCAAGTTGAATTATTTTTAATCAGATGAAAATTATGCGCGGGATTGAATTTTTTCTAACATCGAGATGATGCACTTTTGGGTTCCTGTGGTTCCGCTGCATCTAATTTTATACAGTCAGAGGGGGAGGCGCAATATCTTCTTAAATATTTTGTGAAATTCTATTATAGTCGTACGATCTGCTTAGAAAGTGCAGAAGTATTTCCATTTTCACAGATCCCCTACTGCAAGACGAATGTCAAGTCATCGCCGTTAGTGTCATATCGTGATATTTAAATTCTTTTAGTTGTGCTATTGAGTAGTCAACCGGAAATAAAAGTTTACTTTACGGAGCATCACTACCTCCTATAATAATGGCTTTGAAGGGTCTCGTTAACTTCTTCCTATTTCTCTAGTTTTTTGTTTGAAAATTCAGTTATTGTAGTTGGGGAGAAAATTAATATTTATGAGGGTATCCAAAAATAAATTAATCTATTTGAAATTCCCGATCGTCAGTGAGACAAGTACAAACAAGCAAACAAACAGACAAATTCAGATCCAGATGTACTTTTTACAGATTAACTTAATTTTAACCAAATGAGAATTTTAAATCAGCCACAGCACATTGTGGTGCTGTTGGCTGAAGTAGTTAACACTAGACAATGAAACGGGAGGTACTGAGTTCAACCCCGCCCTCAGTCATGAAAATTGTGTAGAAATCTTGTGATCAGCAAAATTAGGCGACGAAGTAAAAGGGTTCAAATTGCTACAACTCATCTGTCCCCTCAACTACAGTTCTGACGCAAATCATTGCATATGAGGGGTATCTCCTAAAAAAACAATAAAAAAGCAGTGTGAGTCTGATCACAGGGAGATGTGTAAACATCTAGTAATTAAAAAGCTAGTAATCAGCTGTTTACGGAAATGTAAAGAAGGTAGTTATTTTACAGCAATGGCTTTCGAACTGTACAGCGCTAGCACAATTATAGGCTACTATTGCACACTAGATGGCGTTTATATGCAGTTGTTAAGTATCTCTGTTCTTCTTGTTGTGACGAAGAAGACTTTTAGTTTGGCAAGTTTATTTCTTTTGTTTTCCTAATGTTGCTTTGTTTTAGTAAATTTCTTATTAAAAGTGCAAAAAATCTTTTTAAAAGTTAGTAAAATTAAATGTTTTTGTACTCATTTTATTTATTTGAAATTTTCCAACTAGCTCATTCGCTTAGTTTTGACAAGAGCCTTTAATCAAACCTATGTAATTTAAATGGGTTTGATCAGAGGTTCTTGTCAAAACTGAGCGAATGAGCTAAATAGTTGGACACAAGTCTATTGCACACTAGATGGTGTTGAGTGTAGTTCTATGCAGCTGTTAAGTTTCTCTGTACTTCTGGTTGTCCGTATGATTACACTAATACACTCATATATAGCTCACACCGATTTGATCTTACTCCAAATTTGTGATTGTATTGTGAAAAATATTTTTACCCCCCAGCGTATGGATGTTTTGCAAATGAACAATTTTATTTTAATTCAGCAATTTGCTAAATTGTGCCAACAATTTGCTGATCAAAATTTGAACAACAACTTTTCAATCATGAATCGATTTTCATGTTCTATTCTGCTAAATAAATAGCAGCCACTTTTCCAAATCCTTAAAAACAGCTTAAAACTTAAAAAAAAATAACGAAAAGTATCCTAAACCTGCTGCTGCCTTTGTTTTTGCCTCTCATATCATCCATCAATCTGTTGAAGTTTGGCAGAAAGCTGAGAAAGTTATTTTCCAAAAATTCCTCCGCTGCGGCGTCTTTTAAAAGAAATTTAACAAATTATGTTTTTATTAAAAACTTTTTTCGTTTTTGTCCTTAGCAAAATAGTGTTGTGGCCCAAAAAAGAGAAACGGAAAGTAACCAACAGCAGCAGCATTTAACAATAAATAAAAAAAGGACTTAATAAATCTTAACACGTAGTGTTTTTCCTTCATTATTACTTTTTTTAAGGATAACAAGCGCAAAAAATCCTGAAAAAAAGAAAAAAAAATTAATAAAAAGTTGCCAGCAACACTTGCGAAATGTCCTTAATAGCAGGATGATATCGAGGGTAGGGAAAGTGGCAGAAGAGAACAGCAGCGGCAAGCGGTTTAAAAACGCATAAATTCTTTTATGTTTATGGCTGAGGAACAGCTACTCTGTTCTCCATAATTTTTTTTCTTTTTACTACGTTGCGGTCGGTTAACGCGACAATAAAATGTTTTCCACTTTTTCTCTTCTGCCAGCGACCAGCCCGACCATCAGCAAAAGAAAAGTTTTTCTTTTCTTTCAAAAACTGTTTTTTGTCAAGTTGTTTTTCTTTGTTATCTTTCTTTTGCTTTTCTTTGTTGTTGTTGTTGCTGTTAAGTGTTGTTTATTACTGTCCTCCATTAGAGGCGTTTTATCAAGGAAGAGGACATTGACATGCTACAGTGAATAAAAGCATTGTTTTGCTGTTGTTTTTGTTGTTGTTGTTGTTTTGAGTCCTATGCCGTTTGTTTGTGCTGGCAGAAGGGGGCATTGATGTGCATGTGGGCTCCCATTTAAAATGAATCAGTGCTCGAGCAGTTGTATTATTTAACCACTTGATGAACAGAATATTTTTTGAAAACACTCAAGTAGTCATTCATGCTTGGGAATTGTTTGAGCAAATATTGAGGCAACACGCATTTTGTTTACGTAGGGGGGCTTTTTTTTGTTTGTTTGAACATTTTTATATTCGAAACCTCTTAGTGAAATTATTTTGGGGGAGTAGATATTACAAAATAATTTTCAATGATTGAACTGACGAAATATTCAAAATAACAAAAACATTTTTGATGCCAAGTATTTATAAAATTAATGGCAACAAAATTTTATCCTTTAAGCCTAGTACTCTGTTTGAATTTGTGGAATATGTTGCGCAACATGACTTATTTCAGTTTCAGTTTTTTTCCTTTTTAATTGAAATTATGTTTTCCATTTTCAATGAGAATTTTTTTTTTTTCGTTCGAAATAAATAACATTCATGTTATTTCACATGTTTTTCATAATTAAAACAGAGTACTAGTCTAGCAACATTTTTCCACAAATATTTCGATTGAATATTTTTTGTATGGGTTCTGTCAGAATTTCACATGAAATTTGAAACAGAATACTAGGCTTTAGACGAATCTATAATTCACATGTCCCCGACTGTAGCACACCATCGAGTGCAGCAATTAATTGAAAACTTTAAAATGTTTTGGCATAAATAAAAGTCTACAAGAATTTAATTAAATACTGAAGTTATTATTTTTTGTCTTAAGGCAAAAACCATATGTGCTGTATGATTTTTTTTTTAATTTCTCAACAAGAGTTATAATCATGTTTAGTTTTTTTGCTTGTCATCTACCAGTTGTGGGCGGGTGTATGTGTGTGTGTGTGTGTTTTTGTTCTTAATATGTACACCCCCGCCAGTTTGTAAAAGTTTTAAAGCCAATATTAGCAAAAACGAAAATTATGCTCGAAAGCGAACAAAAACAATAAGAAAGCAGCCAACATAACAAGCCACCAACAACATTTACAAAAACAACAACAACAACAAGCCGAGAAACCGACAAAAAGGCACTGGCGGAAGAAATATGAAAAAGAAAACTTCAAACGACTGAAATGTTAAAGAAAATCAACCTAAAAGTTTTTGCTTCTCTTTTTTCAATTTTTTTTTTATTTTTTATCAAATTGGCGCCACATTTTAAATAATATGCGACGCCTTTTTTACTTTTAACGAGCAAAATATATACAAGAATATTGCAAAGGAAAATTAGTTTCCGGTGAAATGGGGGATCGACACACACACACACACAGTAACAGACAGCAGACATTTCTAGTGCTTAAAACAAAAGCAAAAATAAAAATATTTCCCTCATAAATAGCACTTTCGTTGGTATTTGTTTCTGGTTACACAAGAGTTCACAAAGTCGTCTAGGTGAATAAAATAAGGTGATTTTTCAAGGGGTGTCCTTTTAAAGAGGGGGAAAAAGAGTTGAAGTTTTCTTGCTGGAATAAATTTAAATGACAACAAGCAGCGGTTTTATGCTGCCTGTAAATTTCTGCAACAGCCACAACAACTTTTGCTTTTTGATTTCATTCCGCCATCCTTAAGTCTTCTTCATGTCTCATTTAGTTTGTGGCTCAAAATTATTATTGGTTGTTAATAATTTGTTTATGGCATGAAGCACGTAAAAATGGCCGAAATTTAAAATCTTTCAATAAAAATAATATAAATTACTGCGTTATCTCCAGCGCTGTCGTTGTCGTTCGCTCTCAGCCCGGCTGTTGGCGGGAAATGGTTATGATATTGATGATGTTCTTATGGCTGTTGCTGTTATTTATTTTTTTTTTATTACTGAAATATTAACGCTTTAATGATTTTTGTGTAGCCGAAATATTGATTTTTATTAAAAGGACGCTTGGCTCCCCTCTTTTATTTCCTGTTTATCGTTCAACTCACACAAACAACCCCCATAATCTGTATTCCGTTAAGACTTTCAGCTTCAGTTTGCCAATAGATAATACATTTTCATAATTTTTTCTCTAGCAATAATAACTTTATTTGCCAATATTAAAGCAATAAACAAAACAAAATTTAACTATAACAATTTCAAATACAAAAAGAATGCAGGGAAAAATTATATTCAACATTGATTTCTTGTTTAGAGTTTGATTTTTCTTTTTTTTTATTGTGTGTGTGTGTGTGTGTCTTTTCTTAAATAGAATTTTAATGTTTTCCTGCTGTTACACAAAACCCTTTAGGGAATTTCCAGAAACAGAAAAAAACTAAAACAAATAAAAATAAAAATAAAAATAAAGAAGAAGATGTAACAGACAGGTACACAGTTTTCTTCTTCTTGAAAACGTGATTTGTTTTTTTTTTTGGTTTTATTTTGCGAGGGCTGCCTTAAGCCACTCGCAGGTTTCCGTGTTTCTTTCAAGTTGCCAAGGATTTCTTTTGAAAGAAATGTTAATAAGAAAAAACTTGACGAGAAGTTAAAGAAAATAAAGAACTTCTGCTACAAAAATGATAATAAAATCAAATAAAATTCTTAATGCATTAATTTGCTATGAAAAATTCCGTTGGCGTTTTACTTTAACAAGCCTCCGTTGGAAATCTTTTGTTTTTTCGCAGAATTATTTCTATTTCTGTAGGAATATAATTTATTTGCTGGGAAGACAACAAACGACTTGGCGACAAACACTCACTTTCCACTGACTTTAACTAAAATAAATAATAAAATATAAATTGTGTATTAGTTAACAGAATTCACTTTTAACAAAAACTCTTGCTTCACAATGGCAAGTTTTTGTTATTAATAACTCTTTCAACATGCACTTGAATGCACTTTGCAAACACTCCTTTTCATTCTCGTTCTCCCCTCTCTTATGGAAAAGTTATAAATACGATGAAATTTAATTCTATTTATTTTTTATACAATAAACATCCTCATCGAAAGTGTTTGTTTTCATAAGAGTGAGCAGATTCAACAACGATGTGCTGTAGTCCGAACTGTTTTATTTTTATTTTATAAAACAGGAGTTTGCAGCAAATTTAATCCCATTGGAAATCAATAAAATACCTTCAGGATATCAAACTTTTTATAATGCAAATGCTGCCATAATTTTATTGTTCTAAGGAAACTCCTTGTATTACCAGTTTTATTTGAAATTTACTCCATTGAAAATTCGTTGTTTAGCGGATCGCAATAATTGCTTAAACACTTAAGATTAAACCGCTTCTTTTGCTCATAAACAGAATTTTAAGGAACAATATTTTCATTCACTTTCACTTAATTTTTCGTTCCGAATGTCTTTCTTTTTCACCTATTTCCATCGTGACTGATTTCCCTTTTGAAATGTTTTCCCTTTTTCTGAACTGCAGTTAAACATGAACTCAAATATTCCCATTCAATAAATTTCCCTTATAGTGAATGATTTTTGTCAAATTTGATTTTCCCTTTTATCGTGTTATTTGGTCACTTTGTTGTCCCTATACGATTTCGGACACTCGATGTCGATTGAAATTCTAATACAATTTAAATATGGATTTTGATACAAATTTAAAGGACCTATTTATAGTTTAATGTTCTTTTTATATTGGAGGCGGGAGATTCATTAAGTGGAACACACATCGCGCAATTTTTAAAATATTTTTTTTAAATCGAAATCAATAAGATGGCGGAGGGCCATCTCCCGCAATAGGCTGAATAGAGAAAAAAATGATTGTCCGGTCAGAGTTGAAAAATGCCATGGGGAGCAGCATGTGGACCACATCGTTTCAAAAGAAGGCAGTTATTGAGGCGTTTTTTATAGGAATTGATAGCAATGAAAGAGTCAGTGAAGAGCTAAGAAACATCTTTCAATTTGGACATTTATTTCATTTGATTCCGCAGTAAATGAAGAATCGTGTCTAAGGAACCGTTGCTGTATCTCCCTCTCTTGCAACAAATCAATGGCCTTAATTTGTAAACATTTCCCCTCTTGAAGTTAAAATGTAGAAAAACTCCACTTTCCTTTGCACTTGAAAACTTTTCAATTACAGCATGAGTTTCTGTTTAATTATTTCATAAATTATTATTATTATTATTTGATTCTTAATCTAGTTCTCTCTGTGCTGCTTCTTTATTTTACATTCACTATTTATTAATAGTGAGAGCAAAAATTCCCATGAAATTCACAATAGGGAAATTTACCCCTTCGTGGGGAATGTAAATTTGATGAGAACAAAGAATTCACATTTTACTCACGACACCGGTCATTAATTGCCTGCTTGTTGATGATAAAATTTATGCAACACAAAAAATGGTGGAAATGAAATACTCATTCTTTTCGTATGAATTTTATTTAACCGCTGGAATGGAGGGAAATTCATGTTAAAGTTATTAAATCAACTTGAATTTGCTAATTTGAATTATTTTCGTTGAAAAATAAGAAAAAGCTAATAAATCTCAGTCACGAAAATTCGATATCTTAATGAGTGCAGAATCGCTCTCTTAAGAAAGAAGAATGATGGTCCATACCAGGGAAATAACTTTAAAATGAACTTATTTCCAGCATTATTAAAACAACGAGAAACGGTCACTTCGTGTGTTAAACGTTTTAGTGTGTGTTGGGATGCGTGTTTGCATGATTGTGTTGTTTATAAAGCTTAACTGCTCATCGGTTATTTATACGAGTATTTGGATGTGTGTGTGTGTGAATTTAATTCAACATTTTCATTGAAATGTTAATAATTGGATTAACGTTTCAATATTTTTAATGCTGCCCGTTCACAATGTTGCTGCTGCTGCTACTCTCTATTGTTGTTTAACATTTTTTTTCACATGCTGTGCGATAACAACAACAACAACAATAGAATTATATAATTTGACTATGTCAATCATTTCAATGATAATTTTGTTAAGCAAATAAAAATATATAAACAGTTATTAAGGAAGGATTCTATCTGTTTCCCATTAATGCGGAAATAAAAAATATTTATTTCTGATTGGGAATAAAACTGAGAAAAATATAAAACACAGCGGCCACATGTAAAGTTGTCTCTTATTTTGGAAAAATTGTCTTGATTTGAAGTTTTTTTTTTCAGAAAAAGTATATATAATTATTTCAAAGTTGCGAGAAATTCGAAAACAAGAGACTTGTTTCGCCTCATTTATTTTTAGAATATGCAATTTTGAATGCTTCTGGCTATGCCGCATAACAAAAAATCCTACACTGTCTAACAAAAATTTTAAAATATAATTAAGACCTTGAGTGTGTAAATCCCTTTGCGTTAGTGGAGTTCATATGCACACAAAAACAAAATATCACATATTCTTACTCTCTTCTCTCAACTATTTTTCATAAAATGTTTATGAAAAGCAAAACATTGCGTGAATTTTTGTAAAATTGTGTAAAAAACAAAAAACACTTTTTTAAATTCTTAAATTTTTTTTTTACTTTTCTATGAATTTTATTAGCGCTAAGTGATTTATAAAATTTATAAAATTCATTTACTAAATTGTATTTTCTTTCTTTAATAATTAAACACTCACACAAACTCTCACATACGCACAAACACATATTGCCTTTTACAAAAAAAAAAAAATATTAAAAGGATTCATATTTTCGTCGGCATTTCCGTATGCTTGTATGGAATTAGATTCATGAAAAATGCATGTGAATTTCATAACTCTAGCAAAAATGTATCAAATTGAGTTTTATATCCTCCGGGTGGTTTATTTAACTTTTCTTTATGAAAGCAAGAGAATATCAAAATTGGAGAAAATTTTTAAGTGCACTTGCTAATCCTCAACCTTAACGTGTTGTGGCCATTATAACCAGACACAAGTGTTACAACTTACTGGGTCTCAATGCTACTTATGTACGTCTCTATGTGTGTTTGTGTGAGTGTGTGTGTACACAAATCCACACTCAGATCGAATGTTCAAATATAAAGTTGTGAAAATATAATGTTTTGCATTATTAATGAAATCTACAGAACAACAAGAACATAAAAAGTTGTTGTTTTTAACAACAAAAGTATTCAAAACACGCACACATACACTTACATGTACACCTACACCAGTTTGCATTTTACACTTGCCTACATCCTTGAAATTTTTCGGGATATTTTTTTTTTGTTAAAAGTGTAAAATTGTTTTTGGAAAAATGCCTAAAAATATTTTAGACGAGGTACAGTAGCCGCTCGGTTATATGAACATCCAGAATAGTGAACAACAAAATTTAAACACATGGGGTTTTAAAGAGTGAACACAGCCTATCTCTATTATTTGAACAGCTTTCAACCGTTAATTTTTTTTTTTAATGTTTGTCTTATTGGAAGTATGTTTTTCCTCGAAACAAGTGAAAAAACTCAAAGTCCCAGTTTACATTGTGCGATTTTTGTCGCTGCGATTCTTATTTTGTGTGAGAGTCCTGAAATGGGAATATATACCACTTGTATTCCTTTCTCGCTCTTCCTCACTAAATATCAAGAATTGCTGCGACAAAAATTGCATGGTGTAAACCGGGACAAACTGTATTTTGTTAATGTTTTGAGTGTTGAGTGATTATCTGAATTAAATTAGCAAGCGTGTGCATACGAATACAAAAAAGGAAAATTAAAAGGAAAACATTGAGAGAAGCTGAAATGCCGTTGGTGGAGGCGAAGCTATATCATTGGTTCAATTAAGAAAGACTTACCCATTACAAGTGAATTAATTAAAGTAAAAGCAAAATATTTAAACGACCAATTGAAAGAAAAAATTTCTTTTACTGCAAGTGATGGGTGGCTGCAGAAATTTAAGCGACGATTTGGTATGCGGGTTTTAAATATATCCGGTAAAAAATTATCGTCCAATCCGGAGTTTGTAGAACCTTTTAAAAAAGGACCCCATTCTTTAATAGTAGAACCCAATTTACAATACGAACGAAACTGGCCTATTTTGGAAACTGCTTTCAGACAAAACATACGTTTTAAGAAGTGAAAAAAGTGCACATGGAAGAAAAACCGAAAAAGCACGTCTTACATTCCTGGCCTGTACAAATGCTTCTGGTGATAGGGAATGCAAAAAATCCAAAATGTTTCAACAATTTTACTCCACCCGTTGATTATGGCCATTCTAAAAACGCATGGATGACGGCAGCAATTTTCCAAAAGTGGTTCAAAGATTCATTTTGTACAGGACTTCTTTTATGTTCATTAATTATTAAAAAAAGTATTAAAAATAAAAAAATTAGTTTAATAAAAATCATATGAATTACTTATTTGATGTTCTCTCGATTTAGTGAACTTCTCCATTTAGTGAACAGGCTCTGTTTGAATTTGTTCATATAACCGAGCGACTACTGTATTTGTTTTTCACTTTTTTGATTTTGTTTCCCAATTTTTGTTTTAAATTCCTTGTAATAGGGGCTGTTTTCAGAAATAATTTTTTTTTGTCCTGTTAATGGCCTTGTGATACATAATTTTTCATTGAATTCTGAAACAAATTGGAAATTATTTTCCTTGTCTTACCAAACGGTTGAGGTGACTTCCTTAGCAGTTAGTTAATTGCATGCAAATGCTGCTCAGGATTGTGCAAAAAATTAGCCACCGGAATAAATGGTTCAAATAGCTACAAAATGTACTCTATCTCATCATCTGCCTTCATGTGGCCTTTTAATAATGTGCCCTCCTTTCTAGCTCTGGATAAGTGCACTGCCCTTGAGTGCTGGTACAAGTTAAAAAAGAAGAAAAGGAATCAATAAGTCAGTTTCAGGATTTTTCTGTATATCACTTTTAATTTTTTTACCGGGATATTATAATTTTTATTTAAAATCAATAGGTTGAAAGTTGCGAGGCTTAAGTTCAAATCTCACATATTTTATTGTATGACCTTTTTGATTGCGTGTTGGAAGAGTATAAGAATTTAGTGCCAGCAGAATAAATTCGCACTTAATTGTAATTCAAGCAATAAATAAACTAATTTGAGTTGTTGTGCGAATAGTGCATTCTTTATTCAAACACACGGGTAAATGTTCTGAATGTTTCATTTGGGAATTTAAAAGAATTTATGTTCCACACATTCCTTTTGACTTCCATTTAAGGCAATTCGTGTCAAATTGTTTGTGTCCAATTCAAAGTCTACGTCAGACAGTAAACAGTTTCTAATTAAAACACACAACTTTAATTTCTCCCACAAGATTCAGTCTCATAAAAATCAATTATATTTTCCTTTAATGCCAAGAATATTTTATTTTTGCACAATTTCTGTAGACACAATTTCAAGTCATTGAAATCCTTTTGCTTTTAAGCGGCTGATAGGTTAAACAGAAATTAATATGAAGCAATCACGTTTATATTTTTGCCGCATTATAAATTTATGAGCCCTCGGGGAGGGAGTTTTATTAATTTCGTATCAAGTATTCAATATTTGATACTTGAAGAAGCACTGCAATGCCGTCTTTGCCTCTTCGAGGCAGTTCATGTCAGGGGAGTTTTGTATTTGGCTTAAAATCAATCGTTACAATTCCATAAAAAAGGGGGCCAAACACATTTGCCATTTAATTTGAAATTTAATTGAAGAAGAACGTGGAGGGAGGGGGAAGTGTGTGAATACGAGCCAGTACGAGTAACTGCCAGAGTGTTTTGCAGTACAAATTTATGGATTTATGATTTAAATGAGTTCTTGTGAAAGTTATTTATTGAGTCATGAGGGTTGGATTACAGACGTGTTGGTAAATGTTGCAGTGCTCTTCTGACTGAATGTCTGCAGTCGTGGGTGTTTGTGTGTGTGTGTGTGTGTGTGTGTGCTGGTGTTTGTCTGTTAAACCCAAATTGAAAGTCAATATAGAAAACGAATTAAATTTTATGTGTTAGTTGTTTATGAACTCTCGTGCACTATTTGAGGGGCGGACTGAATAAACAAACTTCTGCTGGCAAAAGAATAGTGTTTTCGCAAGGAAATGTCGTTCGGTAAATATTTTATAAATAAGGTGTAGTAATTGTATATAAATTGAAATATTATTAATATTTGATTATGCAGTCAAGTGAAAAGCGCCCTTAGAAAGTCGTACGAGTACGAGTGCGAGTACGAGTCATTGGATTGTGCACACTTATGCATTTCAACTTGTACGAGTCCTGTTTGCTCTTTTCTTGTAAATACTTGTTTGTGGGGGATTATTTAATTTAAATAATGGCGTATGTGTGAGTGTGTGTGTGTGTGTTTGTTTTTAGGGATTTTCATTCAAACGATTTCATTCGAATTTGTGTTTGACAGCATTTGCTTTTTTAATTAATTTTATTTAATTGAAAATGGAGGAGGTGCTGCAGTTGAAGCAACTAAAAGTCTGATACGTCCAAGTCGTAGAAGTGGCAGAGTAATTAATTTATTTAATATCTTGCTTGTATATCATGTTGTTCATCTCTTGCTCGTGTGTTTAAACAGCTGCTGTGCTCTACAGTCGATGAGATCTCTGTTATACACGCTGCTGATCTGCAATGGATGCAATACAAAAGAGTCCTTGTGAATACGGAATCGGTATCAAAAGTAAACAAAAGTATAGGATCCATTGAATGTTATGAAAAGCTTAACCCTCCGTCATACACATGGGTCTAGCCAGACCTTTTTCCCTTATATTTGGAATTTAAACGTATTTACAGTATTGCTAGAGAGGTGATTTTTCTGGTACCCTCCTGATTTATTCTTTGCTATCCAAGAATAAAAAAAGAATATCAAAAAATTAATCAAAAAAGGATACGCAAGGATTTTTTGGAGTCTATGTCACATTAGTAACACATGGGGTCTGGCCAGACCCATATGTATCTTTTATGAAAAATTCTTGTTTAATCCTATATAGCTATATTAAAATTTCCGATAAAATGCGTAAAACGTGATAAATTTTTTCTTATACAAGTCACAAAAAACTACTTGACAATAAAATCTGCTTTTTACAGCAAAATAGAAGCTAAATGGCTATCACTTTTTTACTGTTATATATTTTCGTTGAAATAGCCTTAGCGAGTTCTCTTTCAGTTTGTTATAAACTTTGAAAGTGTATACGCGAGTTATTTTTTCTATAAAGTTGATTTTTTTTTGTTACAAAAATGAATGAAGAATTGGAATTTATATTCAATACAAGACATTCTAGTGCATATGATGCAGATTTTTACACCCGAATCGCCGAAGCTTTGGCTAATGATTTGGAACGTGAACGAGCTGCTGAAGAAGCTGAATATCATGAGGAGGACGACATATTTGGCGAAGAAGATGATGACAAGGATGTGGACTATTTGCCAAACGAAAATGAGGCATCCGATGTGGAAAACGATTTAGTCATTGAACCAAATCTTGAACAAGACATTGATGAAGAAGAGGAAGAGTGCAACTTTGAAATAGCCGAAAACAATTATATTAGCAATTGTTTCTTTGGAAAAGATGGTACTAGATGGGATAAACACCCACCGAACAGTGGTATACGTGTCCGTCAACATAACATCATGCGCTTTCGAGCAGGACCTAAAAATAATGGCTCTATTCCAATTGAAGTCTTCAAGCAATTTTTAACACAAAACATTACGTTTATTATTATAACTGAGACGAATCGATATGGAAGAGAGGCAGTGAGTAAATGGAATGCGGCCAATATCAACAAAAAACCAAGAGTGTGGAAAGATATTACCGAAAACGAGTTATATGCATTCATCGGAATCCTTCTTGCAGCGGGAGTTTCACAAAATAACATGCAGAAGGCACAAGTTTTGTGGAGGTCAGATAATTTACCGATATTTAGAGCAGCAATGTCTTTTCATCGGTTTATGTGCCTAACAAGATACATTCGGTTTGATAATGGTAAAACCCGATTGCAGCGATTACGTGAAGACAAAGCTGCACCCATTCGCGACATATGGAATTTTTTAAATGAAAATCTTGCGAAAAACTATAGTCCCCATGAAAATATAACAATTGATGAACAGTTGTTTCCATATAGGGGAAAAACCAAATTTACTCAATATATACCATCAAAACCCGCAAAATACGGTATAAAAATATGGTGGGCGTGCGACGCAAAAACAAAGTATCCATTGCAAGGAAAATTATATACAGGTCGACTGGACGGCGAAGAACGTGAAGTCAATCAAGGAGAAAACGTAATGATACATCTTGCAAAACCATATGCTAATAGTGGCCGCACAATTATTGCTGACAACTTTTTTACATCGCTGGAAGGAGTAAAACGCCTTGCTAAATTTGGCTTGGCATTCGTTGGTACTATTCGAACTAACAAGAAATGCATACCTGTAGAAATGAGAAAACATCCTTCACGACCTGTTCTTTCGTCTGTTTTTGGATTTCATGACAATTTGGTTTCGATTTGTAGTTACGTTCCAAAAAAAAATAAGTGCGTTAATCTTCTTTCCACTGTACATTATACAAATAATTGTGAAGGCGAAGCCAAGAAACCAGAAGCAATATTGTTTTATAATAAAAATAAAGCTGGCGTCGACTGTATGGATCAAATGGTTACACATTTCACAACAAAACGGTCAACCAAGAGATGGACTTTCGCATTTTTCTGCAATATGCTGGATATTATGGCGCTGGCTGCGTATTGTATTTGTAAAGAAGTCGATGGCGTGAAAAGAAGTGACGCAAGAAGAAATTTTTTGAATAGTCTATCTAAGTCTTTAGTTCTTCCTAATATTGAACACCGAATGAATAACTCCCATGTTGTAAAACAATTTGGCACATGTTCAGCAATCGAATCTTTTCTTGGAAAGCCAATACAGGTAAGTTGAATAATATAAAGAAATTTGTGTACGTTTTACCATATTTCATACCACTCTTTTGATTTTCATATAAGATATCCAAAGTACTACCTAGCAATAGCGGAGCTGATACTCTGGAGAAGAAGAAATATTGTAAAGAATGCGCAATGGGAATTGACAAAATACGCAGAAAGACACGATTTTTTTGCTCAAAATGTTCAAATGCAGTGTGCCAGCAACATTCTAAAGTGGAATATATATGTTTTAGTTGTATAGATTCTTAAATTTTTACTTCAAAAGTGAAGTTCTTGTTTTTTTATACATTGAAAACCCTTTTAAAAATAAAGTAAAAATTAATGAAATAAAAGATTTTTTATATCTTTCAAATTTAATATGATTTAAGCAGTTTTAGGCTTAATTGTATCCAAAATTTATATTATTTACTCAAACATACCAATATATTTATATGGGGTCTGGCTAGGCCCCATGTGTTACTAATGTGACAAACAAAATATGTGTATCACGGAGGGTTAATATGTGGAATATGTGTCTTTTAGTTTTCCACATTTCGTTTCCTCACTAAATGTGAGTTAAAAACCGAAAGATAATAACGAAAACAAGTCCATTTGAAATGAGAAGCATCCTCGTAATAAATTAAAGCCGCCTTGAAAATGCTTTAAAGTGAAAACAATTCCCATTTAAAGTGAAGTCATTGTCTGCCACTATTGTGCTAAATTATTCTTTATGATACTAATTCCTTAAATCCTTTAGTTCCTTTTATTTTTTCAAGCCTTTTTTTTTAATTTCTATACGAGTATTGCTCTATTAAATACGTTTCGTTGCGCTTTGCCCATTTGAATATTTGAAATTCCGTTGCAAATCCGTATTGTGTCTTTGGCTGTTGCTGCTGCTGGTTGCCAACAAAATATTTCCTCCATTAATTCCAGTGTTTATTTTTCAAAAGAACAAAATAAAAGACAGACACACGTTCACACTACGTGGCACAGTCATGTGTTTCTTTATTATTATTTGAGTCTGTGTAGAGGGACTAGAAAAACAAAACAGAAAAGAAAGAACAAAAAAAAAAACAAGAACTGAATACTAAAACAATTCATAAAGATAAAGAAAATTTATGTGAAACCACAATAAAAATTAGGTTAACGATTTTAATGTTTTTCTTATTCTCTGTACATTTTTTCATTCTGTTTTGCACTTTGGTGTTATTTTTTGTTTTTTTTGTTTCAGTTGTAGAAACAAAATCTGAAAACAACAACAAAGCAATAGAAATCAAAGAAAAAGATGAGTTCTTTTTTCTGAAGCCATTTAACGTGATTCACAAAGACAAATCACTCCAATTTCAGAGCTACTTTAGCCACGAACATGGAAATGTATGAAGATAAGAATCTGAATGGAGAACGGAAGTTAGAAATATACGAGGCCGGTTGAAGAATTATTTTAACTGGCAAACAAATTGAGGATATGCAGATCAGAGTTGTAAACGAATCATTCATTTTTTAATTAATTCGCGAATCATTCATGCACTGAATTGGTAAAATTTTGAATTAATTCTTTTCGACAGAAAACGAATTGAATGAAATTTGAATCAAATAATTTGAATTTAGAAAACATGAATTGCAATTCATTTGCAATTCAAATGAATTGGGCAAAATGAACTCTTTTTAAATTCAAATGAATTGGTAAAATGAATTGTAATTCATTTTCAATTCTTTTGAATTAATTCAAATGAGTTTAAAAAAATTAATTGCAATTCATTTGAATTAATAATAATAATAATAATAATAATAATAATAATAACTTGAAGTTTTTTGGTTTGGTTCTTCAAGTAGTACTTATTTCACTTTTGACATACACTGAATAACAAGACATTTACACCCATATTCATAAAAAAATAAAACGTATTTGAAATCTGTTTTAAGAAAATTTTGTATAAAATTTTTTTATTAAAATACATTTCAAACTTATTTTAAATTTTATGAATACCGGGGTTAATATTTAAAATCTATTAATAATTTATGAAATTTTCATTTCTTCTCACTCATTTGAATTAATTCAAAGTCAATTCAATTAAAATGAATTGGAAATGAATTACAATTCATTTGAATTAAAAATGAATTGCAATTCATTTTTGCAAGTTTATTTTAATTGATTCAAATTTCATTCAATTATTTTTTTTGGGGAAAACGATTAATTCAAAATTTAGCTAATTCGCAATGAATTGAAATCAAAAAAGGATGATGCAGATTGATTTTAAAATTTGGAAAATGTTTCTGGCACGTGTTTGCTTGCCATTGGACGAGAATTTTTACAAAATGGCATAAGAATTATTTTATTCACTGCACCATTTTGCAATTAATATTTGCTTAAGCATGAAAAATTGTGTTACGTGGAATTTTATTTGGTACAGATTTTCTGAATACAAAACTAAAAACTTAAATTAAACAATAAGTCTTTAAATGCTGAAAAAAATTGTATTATAATCGAACCACCCGTTTGGAATTTACAGAATGATTTCCAATAATTTTTAAAACTTCCCCATTGTGCAGTACTGCTTCTCGAGCTAAATAGACAAACTCCGAAATCGTGCTCACTTCTCTGAAATTTTCTTCAGTGCAGGCAAGGGATAGAGGATTTGTGAACTTGTGTAATCCTGCAGTCATGTGCTGCTGAATCTGTTGGGCGTATACTTAATATTATTATTTTTTTATTGCGTATACGTAATGCGACTATATGGCAACGTCCCTTAAGCCTGCCATGCACCACAAGTGTTTTACATCAGTGTTGCCAACTTTTCAACCCATATTTAGTAATGGGTGCCTGTCGATTTTGATATTTTACAGAAAGTTTATAATATTCGATCACTAAAGTTCGTGTTTGTTGCTCCTGATGTGAGTGTACAGCTGACCTGTGCTGAAATTTTATTAACATATTTTTTTCGCTTTTCGCCTAGCAAAAGTTCTGTTTTTTTTGCTGGCTAATAGGAAACCTCCCCTGCCTGCTTTCAATTAAAATATTGAAGATGTCACAGAAAGTACAATACCTTTTCTTGCGGTAACCTCCCTCGTAAAATAAATTATACTTAAAAATACAGCAAAATGGATAATTTAAAAAACAGAAATATAAAAAGGAAACTAAATACAGAAACGAAACAACACCATAAATAGAAAAAAGAGGGCAATTAATATCCCCACAAACAGTTGTTTTTTGTTGCCGTACAAAATACGGACAAGTTTAAAAACGGAAATTTGTAGCAACTTAATGTTTTGCTTCAAATTCGTTTATGATGACAATCTTTTAACAGATTAAGAATGAAAAAGAAATGGCAGTAAAATATTATTTAAAGTGCTTGCAGCTGAACATTTTCAGTCCAAATGGAGATCTCAATCTTCAACTGGCAAGTGGTTAATGGATAGAAATATAATATTTGTTTATGTCTTTCTTATTTACGAGCAACAAAAATAGAAAAATAAAAAATAATTTTCAACATAAATTTTTCAAAAGGATAATTTTTTAGCATTTGCAGCTTAAGTTTGTTTAATCATTGTGCTTAAATGGCTTTTGAATTCAATGTTGTGCTGGTGCTCTGGTGGAGGGACAAGAGGAGTGGAGGTTGAAAAAAGAAAAATATTACTTTGAGCAGTTGGTTTTCTCTCCCTCTGTTGGTGAAAATGGTACTTTTATTTTCAGTCTATGAAATTTTCCTTTCAATATTTACTTATCTTTTTACCTGTTTCATAGTTATTTATTTATTTACTTGTGACATGAATTGCATTTTTATTTGTGATGATGAGATTAAAAATCTAGAGAAGAAGCAAAAGCACTTCTGTGTGTTACTCCAAATGTTCGAAAGAAAAAGGAACGTATTTAGAAAGAAAATATTAAATTTAGTTAAGCATAAGAGGTATTAGGAAACAAGTATGACAAGCTTTCAGATTTCTTAACCAATTGCTGGGTAGTGAACATTTCTCAATTCCAAACGAAAATTTTGAATATCACTGATCTTGTTGATGACCAAAAATACATCCTCTTATAACACTCTGTTTTAAATTTGCGAAGAAGTCCTGCATTTTCTTCATAAGAAATAAACATGCAGGACATGTAAATAAATTTCATTCTATATTTTATAAACTGACATACAAACTGAATTCAAAAATAAACATTTCAGCTGCCTCCTTTTGAAAAAATTTCACTTATGGAATAATCATTTTGATAAACTCATAGACACATTTGACTGGAATATTATTTAAAAATGTATTTTAATAAATTTTACAAAATTCGTCAGGCTCTACACGAATACAGTGGGAAGTAATTGCAGACGGTTACAAATCTGGGGAAAATAGGAAAGAAAACATGAATATGAGTCTAAAGATCGGACCATAGGATGTAAAAAATATACACATTTTTGGAATGATTTTCTTTATTAAGATTTCGTGCAATTAAAAAGTCCTCATACCATTTTTATAGCTTTAATATATTTCGTTATAAATACATTCGAATACAATTTTGCACTTTTGAAGATGAAGTTGAATTATTTCTTTCTATTAAAGATGATTTCTTTCTATTAACTGCCTACTGCTAACCAAAGTGGACAATAGGGTCGAGAATTTTCCAGCTCCCAAGAGAATTAGAGACTATAAATTTTTATTGGTGTCTGAAATATGTACCACAAAGTCCACATTCCCAGCTTGAACGCATGGCTATAAACTGCAATTTATTCTCTTTTTCACTAGCTTCCACTGTATTTATTTGGATTCACTTCAACGTCATAATGAAATTGTATGTTAGTTAATGGGAATGTGAATGCAAACTAATGCACTTGAGCCTTTAGAATAAATACACATGCATTTTTACTACGTAAAACTTAAACATTTAAATTTATAGAATATTTGAATGTGTGAGATTATGATAAATATGTTATTCACACACACACATGCGCGCGCACACACACAACAACAGCAGTAATAATGTATAATAATTTTAAATGTTTGTATTCAATTCCGCAATGAAACAATGGCTACAAATAAACAAAAGCTGCATCTGTAACATGAATAGAGAAAATTATTTATAAAAAATACATATTTAATGAAAATTCGGGGGGGAAAATGTGCGAATACGAATGAATGTGTGCTGCACAATTATAAAAAAAAGCAGGGGCTTTTATGAAAATATAAAAACAGTTTTATTAATTTGAAATGCAAGTTTTTCTGTTTGCGTTAAATGTTCATTCAGTCTTTTCAATTGTTTACCAAAGTAAAATTCTTTTTTAATTATTTATGGATGGATTAATATTCATATGGGTCCGCCTGATTTGGAGCTGATGGAAAGTAAAGTAAAATTTGCAATAAATTAAATTAGTTCTGAAATGCTTACATTACCAACACAAAGATCACGAGTTCAATTCTGCACTCAGAAGTGAATATGAAATAAGATCTAAATTGAACATTAGCGGCGGCGATTGTCACTGTCTTCATGTACTACAAAAAGCTGTACAGTAGCCTTCTTCATTGGCACTGTCATCGACAATTTCTCAGCGAAGTATAAGAAGTAAAAGGACTACCACAAATTTTCTAACTTTTCATTTTTCTCTTTCTGTCCTCTCAACACCATTCCCTCCTTTCATAGTTCTCATGAGTTATAGTTTACATGTGTAACATTCATTCCCTCAGTGCCAAGTAAAAACTAGTGTCCAAGTAAAAACAAGTAAAAACGTTATATTCGACCGGGTCGAAACTTAAATACCCTCCAAATATTTAGTAAGTAAATTTAAAACGTTTAACTTGGTGAGACAGAGTTACTTTATATAATATCGTACGTCAACGCCCACTAAGGGGGGCGGGGTTCAAAATTAGACAATATCATGCTTCCCACAGATGAACGTATGGGCATGGCTAGACCGTCTTAGACTTCACCACTGATCAAGAATATATTTACTTTATGGGGTCCAATTCTCTTTGGAGGGTATTAAAACTGTATTTTGGCGGGGTCGCTCTGGCAAGGGCTGTGGGGGAGACATTTCGCCTTTGTCATAAAACTCTAAAAATAAATAATTGGGATAATTATATACAAAATTTAATTTTTTTATAGGGTCATTAGGGAGCAAAGGGGGAGGAGGGAGTAGGGCAGAGATAGGCAGTCATAAAACTCTAAAAACAAATACTTGGGATGATTACATACAAAATTAAAATCTTTTTTGATAGGGTCATTTAGGGGGCAATTGGGAAAACGGGGTAGGGCAGAAATAGGCAGTCATAAAACTGTAAAATTAAATGCTTGGGATGATTATATACAAAATTAATTTTTTTTTTTGTGATAAGGTCATTTAGAGGGTGAAGGTGGTGGAGGGGGTAGGGCAGAGTAGTACCAGGTTACGTCTCAGCTTCGTCATTAAAGCTTAAAAATGTTATTTTTAAGGAATGTAGACTTAAGTAACACAATTTGTTAAATTTTTACACTATTTTTGCATATAATAACGCCCACTAAAGAGGGCGGGATCCAAAAGCAATAATTTTTTTTATTTTATGGCTCCAGGTTTAACGCGTTGCTTGACAAAATAACCAAAAAACTTTAAAAATTATGTTGTTTTTTCTGGGTTGGTTTAGTTCTTCTTGGGGGAACTTTTTTCCCCCTTACCCGACTTAGCCCATCTCCGAACTTAAACTGTTTTATCTTTCAAGATATATTTATACAAAAACTTCAATAGTGTAGCTCTTTTCATTTGAACTGAATCGGGATTTCCACAGACGGACGGACGGACATGCTCAGATCGTCTTAGATTTCATCACTGATCAAGAATATATATACTTTATGGGGTTTCAGATGGATATTTCGCTGCGTTACAAACGGAATGACAAAGTGAGTATGCCATCCATATGCTTTTTTGGAGCGTATAAAAACAACATAATGCACAACTCACCTTCTTATTCACAATTAAAATTTTAATAAACAAAATAAATTTTGGTGCTGGTGATATTTATATGAGACTTTAGTAATAAGATCTTTCGACAGGTTCTTTCATTTCCAAAATGATATGGAAAAATTATTTAATATAACGGAGGCGTATACTTAATATGGATATTTTGCAATCATATGTATGACGTGCGCGCGTACAATGTGAACGAAATTTTTAATTTTATATACTGAAGCAGTTGCAATAATATTATTTATGAGAAATTTGTTGGCATATCAAATAAAAAAACGGCAAATAAAGAGACGAAATTGTTATTCTCGATGTCACTTTGCAGCATTTTTCATTCTCCGTTTTGGTTTATTTGCTGGAGGTTAAAATAAATAAAAGGAAATTAAATTATTCATAAATTTCTTTCTAGAGTTGTTAGAAAAATGTATTGTGGTAAATATTGTTGTGTTACACACGCGAATAAATCATAAAATATTTTTATTACGAAGCAGTGCCATTAAAAATGTAAACATTCAAAAGCCCTGCAGTTCTGGTTGAGACAAGCAATACACTGTTACTTAGTTGTAAAGCTTAGTGTCAAACTTTTCCTGCTACTGCTTATATGTAACTGCTTACACAATTTATCAAGTTTAAGCCGAAATTGGGCTGTTCATTCAAGTTCATTCCGAACTACCGGGTAATAATTTATATACAATCCAAATATGCAGGTTATATAAAAATATGTCAATATTATGACAGTTGACATAGTTCTTGTTTGTTTTCAATGCAATTCATTCAGGTTTTTTTTATAAAGAAAACATTTACACGTTTTTTTTGTGAAAATTTTTATATGTTTTCCATTTCACATTCATTTAAGTGAGTCCCTGGATAGAATTGTTGTTTGTAGTTGGAAATTGAAATGCATTTGATATGTGTTTGCTTCTTTCAGTGGAGATGCGGCTGCCAAAGTTGTTTTAGTTTTGTATTTATTTCGAAAAGATTTCTTTGGAAATATTTGTGCCACTGCTGCTCATGTGCTTTTCGTGTTGCAAGTTGTAGTGACAGGGAAAATTTTAATTGCAAATAATATATTAAAGTGACATGTCGCTGTGTTTACCTTCAATGCAAATAAATTAAAATTTACATTTGAAATGAATTGAAACAGATGCGTTTGTAAATCTTTTTTCAAATCTCCTGTTGCATTCTTGTAACACTCTACACAGGGGAACAAAAATATGTTTGTTGTAAACAACTATGAAATCTATTTGTTGTATAAAGGCCATTAATTATTATTGCTTTTCCATTGATTGATTCTGGGTCGCACGACTACATATAAAACTCAATGTCAGTTCGGCTTTGATTAATAAATATCTCGAATTCTTATTGTTTGTTTTTTAGAGTCAATTATCACATATTTAAAAGATTTTTCCTAATTAACAGAATATTCCCAACCCTGGGGACAAATTATCGCATCCGATATCCAAAGAAATTTCCATACAATTGAAATAAAATTATTCTATTAATATCGATTGCCGTAATTTGTCCCCTGGCCTCAATACAAATATTTGAAAAACATTAGAATTTAATCGTGCAATTAGAGCACAATTTTGTGTGAAAGCTTAAAACAATAAAAATTTAATACCGCATAATTAGACGATTAGACTACGCACACCACGTCCATGGCAGCCGGTGAATAGTATTTTTAATTCGAAACCCACAACTTTTTTATAGTTTCAGCAGAATTTCAGGTGAAAAATACAATTATTTTCAATTAATTTCCTCAAAAATTTGTATGCACGAAAAAAATGCTTTAATTTTATTTTTTTCTTTGTAGAATTTTGTATAAAACGGATAATAAAAATGCTCACATGATTTTCTAATTAAAATGCGGATTTTAATAACTTTAACATGAATCATTAAAATCATGTGTATTTTTTATCATGTGGCTGGTTTTTCTGCAAAATACCGATGAACAATTTTTAAAATAAATATAGAGTATCACCTTAAAAACAAAACACTTAATCTAATATCCCCCTACACACACTAAAAGGCATTCAGCCAAGCAACTAATCAACTCACCGCACACACATTCCCACAAACGCACAAAATCTTTATTCGCAAACTACAAAATTTAGCATAAAAATGTTTAAAATTTCAAATATTTCTTGTCACTTTTCGAACGAATAGTCACCAGCAATGAAACGCAAAAATTAATCATCAGCAATTTGGGCAACACGCCAACTCAAATGACACTCAACTCAAAAAAAGAAAAAAAAACCAAAGGAAAAAATATTAATAAAGAAAATAAACCCATAAAAAACAAGATGTGGAAAAGTAGTGACAAGTCAAGTCGAAGTGAAAAATAAGCATTTAGTATTTTTTTTTTTGCATTAATAAAATCATAATAATTTATGCAAAACGGGAAGAAGAAGCGAACAAATCATGCACGCAAAATCATTTTATGCACATGCTGCTGCCTGCATTTAAGCAATTGACTGCAAGTGATTTCATCGTCATTATGAAAAAATGACGACGACTGCAAGATGCACCACAAACATGTCGGCTGCGATTATCAGTTGCATATTTAGAGCAAGAGATTTAAAATAATTTATGATGAACAACAAAAAAAAATAATATTTATACTCGTATATGCAGATGATTGGGAAAACACTTACTTCTGCCGGAGCTGGAAATTTTATTTCGCAAAAATATAGAAAACTTTAGAAACTCCAATCTTTTTTAAGAAATGTGTGTTAAGCAGACGGCATAACAACCGAAATAGTCTTTACTTTTAGAGTTTTATAAATACTTCACTTGTTAGTGGAAGATAAAAAATTAGTGCTTTCTTGCATTATGGAACAATTTACCTGGCAATTCAACTGCCATCCCTGCGAAGACGAACAACCCTTTTCCAATTAAAACGCAGGAAAAAATCAAGAGGGGAAGAAAGATTTATAATTAAATTTTTAATATCAACTGAATGTGCATGCACAGACATGAAGCGACGCCATTTTAATCACCCTCGCTGCTCTCATTTAAATGCAGTTTCTGTTGATGCTGACGAGGAAATAATCAAATTTTAATAATTTACGGGTTTATAAGTGAAAAGCATTTTTATGGCTGCAAATATTTTCCATTTATTTTTACGATTTTTTTTTCAGAAATAAATGTTTATTTATTATTTGAAACATAAATAATTTTAGAAATCATTTTCTGAAAGAAAAATCGTTTTCAACAAAAAGTGCTAAATGTTTTCTAATTCGCGTGTTCTTATGGATCAATAAATATTGTTTAAAGTTGATAAGCTTTTTTCTAAAAATATAAATTTGTTCGTAGATATATTTTAAAAATATTAAATTTAAAATATATAAAATTGCACTTTTTGTAATGACTTGCACTTTTTGTAATGACTTGCACTTTTTATGATAACTTGATCTTTTTATGATGACTTACACTTTTTACGATGACTTGCACTTTTTATGATGACTTGTACTTTTGCGACGACTTGCACTTTTTATAATGACTTGCACTTTTTATGATGATTTGCACTTCTTATAATGATTTGCATTTGTTATGATGACTTCCACTTTTTTTAATGACTTGCACTTTTTATGATGACTTGCACTTTTCATAATGACTTGCACTTGCACATTTTATGATGACTTCCACTTTTCATAATGACTTGCACTTTTTATAATGACTTGCACTTTTTATAAGGACTTGCACTTTTTATAATGACTTGCATTTGTTATGATGACTTCCACTTTTTTTAATGACTTGCACTTTTTATAATGACTTGCACTTTTTATAATGACTTGCACTTTTCATAATGACTTGCACCGTTTTATAATGACATGTACTTTTTATAATGACTTGTACTTCTTACGATGACTTGCACTATTTATAATGACTTGCACTTCTTATGATAACTTGCACTATTTATAAAGACTTGCACTTTTCATAATGACTTGCACTTTTTATAATGACTTGTACTTTTTATAATGACTTGCACTTCTTACGATGACTTGCACTATTTATAATGACTTGCACTTTTTATAAGGACTTGCACTTTTCATAATGACTTGCACTTTTTATAATGACTTGCACTTTTTATGATGACTTGCACATTTTATGATGACTTCCACTTTTCATAATGACTTGCACTTTTTATGATGATTTGCACTTTTCATAATGACTTGCACTTTCTATAATGACTTGCACTTCTTATGATGACTTGAACTTTTTATGATGACTTGCACTTTTTATGATGACTTGCACTTTTCATAATGACGTTAAATATAATGTAAAAAATTATTTTACTAAAGATTCTTAAAAATATTTATTTACTAAGACAGTTGATGCCATCAGTTAAATTAGTTTTGCATACACTTTTTTGTATTTAAATTCAAAAATAGGAAGCGATAAAAAATACTTGTATGTATTTCAGGAAATTTTAAAATTTACATTATTTTTGAACACACCTCTTATATAAAAGCGTTGGCAGACTTTTTTTTCCTAATAAATTTACTCTTGAATTCATTAAAAGAGTTAAACGTGTGTACAACATATTACAATTAATCACATTTAAAAGTTTATCTGGTTTTCAAAACAATTTAATCTTCTTTGCAGTATTTAAATTATTAAATTTTGTTATTAAAACAAACTTCATATTGCATTTTGCGATTTTTTATAATATTTCTATGAAAATGTTAAAGTAAAAATAAAATAAAAAAAAAAAACACAACAGCAGCTGTTGCTGACACAAAAGTTAACAAAAAGTGTGTTCATAACAACAACTACAAAAAAATGTTAAAATAGACGACACAAAAACTGATAATCACCAGCACTGCCCAGAACAGTGCGCACAGTGCTGGCTAAATAATTAGGCTGGTTATTACACTCGTGTGGCACGGCATGACAAACTTTCTGATACTCCTGCTTCGCTAATGAGAATTGGGAATAACAGAATTCACCGGCATTTACGCGGCCACCACTGTTTGTAATTATTTGTACGTGGCCATGTTCTTGTTGTTGTTGACTTGTAATCATAATATGTGTGTTTGTTATCTTGTTTGTGGTCATAATATGTCATAGAGATAATTTGTTAGTTTTTGTTTACAAGTTTAAAAATATTATTTTTTAAGGTGAATAAACAACCGCCGACCATTAAGCAGAAGTTTTAAATTAAACTCGTATAGTGAATTTAGTAAAAAAGTTAAATCACTGTAAAACATGAAAAATTATTAAAAAAAAACGCCAGTCATTTGGTATTTTGTTTTTTGTTGCAGAAAAATTAATTCATTTTTGTGGTCATGATAGACATTTTAAAAATCCTTAATGCAAAAATGCCATTTTTCTAAATTAACTAAATATTTAAATAAAATTTTCTTCTTCTCTACAGGCCGCACACATGACTCAACATTTGCGCTGTACCACATCGGCCAGCAGGCAACAGCCGGGGTTAAACAGTTTTCCGAAACAGGCAAAAGTGATATTTTGGATACTCTACAGGGTGAACAACAGCAACAGCAGCAACAATCATCCAAACAGCAACAACAAATGACAGCAACAAACAATAAAATTGCAACACGTTACAAGAGCAGCAACAACAAGAACCTGAATGAACGCAGTGTCTTTGATGAATTCAATATGCCGGCCATAACGGCAGGTGCTGGCCGCACCGAAGCGAAATTCTTTGTCGACAGCAATCACAGTCTGGTGTCGTTAATGACACGAATTGTGCCCTCGCCCGATTGGTTCATAGGGGTTGATTCATTTCAGGTATGAATTTTTCAAGTTTTCACTTTTATTTTCCTACAAAACATTTGCATCCTATTGTGTATCCATCCTGCAATTGGTTAATTTACCTTTTTTTATAATTTGCATTCAAAAATTCCACAATTCCTCTATTTAGAAAAGTTGCCACAAACTGCTTGAATTCTTTTTTTTGTTGAGTAAAAATGAGGCAGAAAAAACTCGAACGATATTTTTTTTTCTAAGAGGCGTATTCAGTGTGCAACACATACGATTGCATTCCTTAATGAGGCTGCTGGTATAGACACACGTTGTGGTAAATTGATAAGAAATTAAAATGAATTTCTACTAAAATGGCCTTTCCATTTTAGTAGAAATTCCTTTTTTTTTGTAATCAGCAAACAGACAGAATTCAGATGAAGTCTTTGCTGAAGACGGGCGGTATTGCGGAAATCGTTCTGAATTAATATGTATTAAAATACAGGAAAAAGCAGTGTTGAGGAGTGTTGGAAAAAATGCTGCATATGAAGGACTTGACCCAACTTTTACACAAGCAAGAGCAAATTTAAAAAAATTCAATACACTAACACATTCACATTTTTCTTATTTATACCTTAACTTGAGAATTTTTGGCAATTGAAGCAACTAAACTGGTTGGGGTTCAATTCAATTTGTTAGTATCGGGTGTTTTTTTATAGAGTGATACAAGTTTAAATCATAATAAAACATCGTAATATATTTTTAATATTAATGAAACGTTCTTTATTGGATATTAATGTTTACCACGTCGTGTTCTGCCACGTCTAGAACACCAATATTCAACAACTAAGAAAATCTTCCATAAAGTGGAAGGACGCAGCCTCCCCAGTTGCTGAGAACGGCGCCGAATTCATGGATTAGGATCATCTTCAATGCTTTCCTGTACAGCGGCAACAGCTTATCCAGTGCACATTATCACAGTAACAGTAAATGTGGTCCGAAAACGATCTATTGTTCTTCGAATTAACCGCGCCGCTCTGAAGAACGATTGTGTACGCCATAAAATGGAAGAAGTGCACAATGAGTTTGACGAACAAAACAATTGTTTTGATTAAAAATTTCAACAATTTGCACGCGTTGCTCTGGTGTAAGTCGATCCATAATGAAATGTCAAAGCAAACTAAACAAAAATCAACTATCAGCTGTTAAAGGGGTGGTCAAATAAAGCAGTGATGCCAACTCAAAGTTGTATCACTGTATAAAAAACACCCTTTACTTAATAAAATAAAAGAAATAATTCTAGCTGATTTTCTGTGTATTTATATAAAAGAAAAACTAAAATATAAAAAGAACACAACCACAGTTTTTAAACATAAATTTCATTCTATATTCAAATCCAATTCAGATTTATGGGCTGATGGTTGCGATATTAAATTCAGAACGACATGATCAATATTACAAGAAACAAGGGAAAATTAACACTAATTTAATTTTCAGTTTACACGGCAGAGCCGTTGCACTTCCATCATTAATGATCATGTGTATTTTAGTTTGTCACCAATTATGAGATGAATGAGTTTCATAGGGTGTTTTTTTAGCTGCATGAGAACTTTAAATGATAATACGAGAATTACTTGCTCAGTACGGCACTGTTGTGGCCAGTAAAATGCACACATTGCGAACAGTTTTATTTTGCAAAATAAATTTCCACAATTTGGAAACGTTCTTCTGGCATTAAACTATTCATTATGACCTGCCAAATCCTACTGAACATAAATGCCAACACATTTTGACATTATCATCTGTCAAACTATAGTTATCGATAACGTTAGTTTGCATGCGGGTTAAAATCTCCCGATACAATTTACTTTAAAAGTTATAAAACTAAAGAAATTATGAGCCCTCATTCAGCCTTCAAATGCTCTATGCAAAATCAGTTTTATTTTTTAAATTGTCAATAGAATACAGATTGTAGAAAATGAGGCATTTGATAAGCAGAGCCTTTGTCTTAGCTCAATTAAGTGAATCGTTCAAATGAACTAGTTCGTTCAGGAGCTGCACATACGCTTAGGCAATAATTGGACGACAAAAAAAATCAAACTTTAATAATCCAAATTTCAAATGAACAGTTCTTTGCTTTCGCACTTTCAAAAAGTACGTAAATGTCTGAGTGCTTGCTATCAAACACATGCGAGTGGCTGAAATAGAACAACAGAACAGAATTTCCAATTTTCTGTGGTGTAAAATCAAGACGGATACTGTCATCAAAATTTTTACATGCATGCAAATCAGCACCAACAACAAAAACAACAACAACAATGACGACGACAATAAAGCAACAGCCCTGTCATTACGCTCATCATCTTCATCATCACTAACACGCACACACACACACACACACACACACACAAAACACAATCGCGTGTGTGTGCATGTGTTAGTGGAAACCACAAAAGCCCGACAGCAGTGACAGCATGAATCAGCTGAAAAAAAGCAGACAAAACAAAAATGAACTTAAACCAGAAATTAGACAAACTATTGACAGCTCAGCGCGAAGTATGACAGACAGCTGACAAGCGATAGATGACGAAAATTGCAATTGACTTTTTTTGGAATGTTTAACTTGATGTGCCCAACAATTTTCCACTTAGAAAGCAATAGATATTAGAGCACGACATTCGGCTGGTTAAAAGCAGTTAAAATGTGTGGAAAACTGTATTCTGATATTTTTAAGCTTAAAATAATTAATTTCCTGAAGAAGTCACACAAACGAGTGACGAAATATTGAAATTAAAAATTAAATTAAAGAGACCTTGAACTTAAAAATATCAGAATATAACAATAATTAAAAAGAGGTCCAGAAACCAGAAGAATTTAAACTGAATTCCTGAATTTATTTTTTGTGGGAAATTTTATCATCTTCTTCTGATGAATTTTTCATTTGTTTTCGTTTCATTTTCAGCTCTGTGTGGGCGGCTCTTGGATTGATACTGTGACCGTGGAAATGGATCCGCTGGACGCTGGCACCGATAATGGTTTCACCTTTACCGCCCCAAATTGGCCCACCTCGCCGCAGGGTGTCATTTACCGCATCACCTCACGCTACCCCGCCCATCCGGCTGGCAGTTTCTTTTACCCGAAAAGCAAACGTTTGCCGCCCATAGCAACATTTCAATTTATCAAGGTGAGTTACAAAAATCTGCATTTGATTTTTCTTATTTGCACGCCGTTTATTGTGGTTGTGCGGAATTATTGGAATAATTGAAAGATCTTCGTCAGTCAGGCTCGTGCTTTTGTGTTATTGACTGACATGCAATTGATTGCGACTAATCCCGGCCACAACTTAATTAACAACAAATTAGCTACACTTCCGTTGTTGTGAGTTTTCTTACTTTTGCAATTTGTTCAGTTTTAGTTTTAGTTTTTTTTTTTGGTCTTTTGAAAAAGTAAATTTTGTGTGGGCTTTGCCTGGCACAAGCAGGTGGTAGTGGGTTGCTGGTGTGCGCACTGTAAGTGTTGCTTTGAAAATTAACAACATCATTAAAGAAGAAATAAAAAATACAAAAAGAAAAAAGAAAAGATACAAATGATTCATTAACACGAATTCAGTTGCTGTCTATCAAAAGTTGTAACATTTAGGAGGAGCGAGCTGTTACAAAATGTTGTGCAGAAAACACTCGTTCATACGGGTACGAACTTGAATGAGTTCATTTGGCAAGCAGGGAAGTATAGCCAAGAGTTGGAAACAAATTTGAAATGGAAGTTGGAAATCTGGACAACTGGAACGGATATCATTTAGCCTACACGAATTAAATAAATTAATGAAAAATATTAATAAATAAAGACTTCGCTGTCCCTTTTTCTGCTGTCAAAACTTTCAAACAATGAAATCAACTCGTTATCCTTTCAAAACTTCCATCAGCTAATGAAGGCAGCAGGACATGTTGTTGTTGGAATTTGTTAAAATCTCTTTTTAATTAAACAAATTTCAATTATAATTTTTTTAATTCAACAATGAAAATATTACCAGACCTCAGAATGGAATTTCGTTCAAAAACGAAATTCAGTCTGTGTTTTGCTTCTTCAAAAAACGAATAATAAATAGGAACTGTTGTCACATTCAACTAAGCCACCTAATAAGTGGTGACAAACACAATACACATGAGCACTGATGATGAAAGGGTTGCGTCTTTCGAAAACAGCTGTTCTGCTCTGCTGTGTAAGTTGAATAACAAAAACTGATGTTGACTTGCCTTTGTGCCTTGGAATATTTATCATGTCTTTCTGAGATTTAAATTAAAAATTTCGAACAATTAGCCTATAGAATCTTAATTCAATTTAATATAGAATAATAAAAACTTTTTTGAAAAGAAATTCTTTCTTGATATTGAAAATGGTATCCAAGGCGCTCATATAACTTTATTTTCAGAAATGGAGGCAGATCCGGGAGCTCTTTTTTCATTTAAGTTCATTTTAATATTGTTTGCCTTTTTAATTGCATCAGCACTCAGGGAGTGAGTCCTATTCATGCAATGCGCTGTTGAGAGGTCATGTAGACAATTTTTTGTACTCATTTTACTTCTTAAAATTACTTCTTAAAATTTTTGTTGTTGCAATGCCAACAAATTCTTTGACATTTCGTGTTGAATTACTGGTTATAGCAGACAGCAGATAATTAGCCAGCGAGGCCACTGCTACTCCACTTATGCGCCCAGAGCCATTTATTGGAATAGATTGGACAGCGATCACCTCATAGATAAGACTCTGGCAACTAGAGTTGCTCTCTCGGCTGATTTCTCTGGTTATGAGATAAATCAAGCCTTTGAGGGAACCGTTTTCGCATAAAGGACTTATTTATCAGCCGTTAAGTTAAGCGTTTTCGCATAAAGGACTTCTAGGATTTATCATATGCGTTCTGCAACTGGTATAATCTTTGTGGCAAAAACTCGAATGTATTCACTTCTATATTATTTGTGAATGGAAAAGAATTTTGCTGCGACACTCATTCATTCATTTGAATGTATTCTGTTGTGTGGTTATTGTAGGAGGGTCCTTTAGTTGGAGGACATCAGATGGATGTCTCTAAAGTCTGCATTGACACTCATCAGGAGCATCATGCCATGCTTTGATTGATTAGTGCACTATGACACAATTAATAAAACAAAAACACTAAATCTCATTCGCTGAAGGGAAGTAGAAATTTACAAGATAGCAAAAATTATCGCTTTTTATCTATAAATTATTTTTGGCATAATTTCTTTATTTATGTCTCCCCACAATTTCCTCTTAGGGCGGCGTTCCATTTAAAATCGTGTCAAAACTTGTTAATGTTTCTTTCCGTTACCACCCGTTAATGAATACATGAAAATCAGTTCGCCGCAACAACAACAACAACATGCAAGGATATTTTGTGGGATTCTCATAATTTTCAAAAATCCTACTTAATTACAACGAAAATGAAAATTCGTTTCTGTTCAACGTGTGTTTTACACGGGCTCTGCAATTGTGGGTGACTGGCTGGCTGACTGGCTCGCTGGCTGGCACAAGCAGAGGCTCATTCATATTAATTAGTTAAATTTTTGGATTTTTTTCCTGGTCGTTTTTTTGTTAACCGTGAAATACAAATCATGTTTTTGTTTCCTGTTAACGCATTAAAAGCAAATCAAAATTAATGGTTATTTAGGTTGGTTGCATAAAGGGTTGCCAAGTGTGCATGATTTGCTAAAAGGCACGAGAAAGGAAAATCCCCTCTGTTTGGTTTTTTCCTCTAAAACCGCCAGCCTGTCTGTTTCTCTATTGAGCCGTAATTGAGTGAATAAAGCACAAAAATAATGTTTAGCTTTTTCGGGCAAATTGACCTCAAATGTTCGTAGTCTGGCATTTCTTCATTTACTAAAGCAATCAACAAAATTCCGTTTATGTTTTGCAATACAAAACTCTGAGTTCTAGAAATATAAACTCACAGGCATACACAAAAACACCAACACATAAGCAAATACGACAGCGTACGGCTGCTTATGGAAAGCAGGCAGGAGGAAGAGCTGGAGTGTAATAATTTACAACCGGAAATAAAAAAAGGAAATTCACATATAAACACAGTCGGAAATTATACATTAAATAAATGCAATAATAATTTAAAATATTTTTTATTTTCGGTTGCCTTTTAGTTTTCCCTCTTCCTTTTGGAAAATGTGCTGTAAAAGCGATTCACAGTTTCATGTATTTCATTATTTCGTTTTCTATTATTGAATATAAAATTTAATAGAGCAGAATTTTTAAGGCGTTTAAATGACACAAGGCCGAAACGTAAAATTATTATTACCGAAATATAAAAATTGATTAAGTGGAAATATTTTGGCGCACTTTTTGGCAGCCGTTTATTCTCTGCACAGACAATAAAACTTTAAGAAGCAGAAGCATATTTATTCAAAAAGTTATTTAATCGGGAGCTTAAACATTTATTTTGATAATAATTTTTTTATATAATAATTTTATTTAAGTTTGTATGTTCAATATTTTGAGTCGCCTTTGGGCATCTTGTTGAGGAAAATGTTGTCTATTTTTTCTTTTCTTTATCTCTTTTTTATTTCTTAAATGGCTTCATTTCAAATCTTCTTTCTAACGGTTTCACTACGAACAGCGGTCGGCCACTTTATAAGTTCTTAGCGATTTTTATTCTTCCGATTTGAGGGCTATAATTGTTCATAAATATTAACCGGCTGAGGTGTAAAACTTCATCTAGGGCACAGTGTGGAAGTAAGAGTTTATCTTGGCGGCACTTAAATGCCTCTATATTCAGGGCATACGAAGGAACCTGCATGAGGCACAGAGTGTCTTTGGTATTTTTTAAATATTTTTTTTTTGAGACAAGAATCAGCACAATTAGGATTAAAAATTGAAGTGTTAAACAACATTTTTCAAATATATAAATTTAACCCTATTTTTGATTGCCGCAATTTTAACAATCAGGTGGAGCAGTTTTGTAAAGCATTTTTTGTATTTTTTTTAAATAGCATTTTATTGTTAATTTTTTTCAACGGGCTTAAGTTGGAATCTGCATGACTGCAAATGATTTTTTATTATTTTATTAATAAATGAATTTGTTCAAATTCTATTTATTATTTCTTATATTAAGATTGGAATATTAAGAATATTTTCAATAATGATCAAACCAGCAGAACGGATCAGTACTGATTTCGAGGCCGCTACGCCAACTAGCACCACTGGCAAAAGTGGAAAAATTGAACAAAGAACGCTGATGAGATGGCGTAGCGGCCTCGAAATCAGTACTGATCCGTTCTGCTGGTTTGATCATTATTGAAAATATTCTTAATATTACACTCTTAATATAAAAATAATAAATAGAATTTGAACAAATTCATTTATTCATAAAATAATAAAAAATCATTTGCAGTCATGCAGATTCGAACTTAAGCCCTTTGAAAAAAATAACAATTTACATCAGAAAGTTCGACTAATAAAAATTCATACATAATTTATAGCATTTTATTTTAAAAAAGTCGTATATATACATATTTGGCATAAATATCATAAGAAGTAGGCGTGGCTGTTAAAAATCAAACTCAACAATTATCTTCTCTGTGTTTCGGAAAGTGTGGGTACCAAATTTGAGAACTCTCGCAAACAATTTTATGTAAAAAAGTCGATTTGGAATGCATTTGGCATTCTGCGTGGCCGATTTTAATGAATCTCGGTATTTCCCTTTCATTATTCGATTAACCAAATGGAAAATTTAGTACAAAAAACAGAATCCAGGAAATATTCGCCCCTATTATGAATGTCGACATCGATGTTGCATCAACATGATAGCAAAGGAATTGTCCTTCGTTTAATCCCTGTCGACAGCAATTGACTACTATTGACTTGTTCTATAAATATTATATGCCTTAGAGAATACTAAGAGATTGTCAAGAGTAATTAATTGTTATCGACAACTAGTAGACAAGTGATAATGTTTTGCTGTCGAGTTGATGTGACGTCGACGTCGACGTCGCCTTTCGTAATAAAGTGGATTAATTACAACTTTGAAAAGGTTTGCTTTGATAGCAAGGAATTTTATGCGAAAAAGTCTTTATGGAGCGCATGGCGGGAGTTGGGGGTGGTAAAGTTTGCTTTAATACTTCATTATTGTTTCATTCCAATTTGGGAAGTTTTGCGTGGATAGAAAAAATTCTATGATAAAATTCTATTTGCGTTGCATGGGCGGTGGTTGGTGGGCGTTGCAGATTTTAATGAATCTCTTTATGCCTCTTTTTGTTATTCCATAACGTACGGGGAATTGGGCATGGCAGATTTAATGAAACTCCACATAGAGTTATTGTGTTTCAGAAATTTCAAATTGTATAATAGGACAGAAACTATTTTATGGTATGTCATAGACAGATGTCGGGCTAAGCCAATTTCATTTTTTTTTATACCTGAAAGTGTATTTTTTTCAAATGTGAGAACTTTTGCTCGAATAGAAATAGTTTTATATTAAAAAATATATGACGAAAGTCAGCATGGCCCGCTCTTTATTCCATAAAATGTATAGACAAATTTTTCAAAAACCAAAAAACGATTTGGTTGGGATGGCCACCACCCCTGTAGTTTTTGCACTGAAATGTATGAACCCATCCCATTGTGTGTCGAGCCATAGTGTTGATACCTCAACTTCTATAAACATTAAACTTTTGTTTTACCGAATTTAAAACCCAATTTTTAACACCCAAATATAAATTGCAATCTCCGTGTATCGTCGTATAAATAAAATTTTCTACCCAATGGAATGATATCAATTTCCATAGTCTCTAAAATTTTAAAAACTCTCAAGTTATTTGCAAAAGAAATCTCTACTGTTTTTATTTAACGCCTTCAATGCAAAAACAAATACAAAATCTCCAAAGGGATTTCACCCTGGTATACATTTTTATAGGATTATGGTTTCTAATACCATTCACTTCCAAGGCAACGCAAGCACCCCTCCTGCGTGGCGTCTTCTTTGTTGCAGAGCACAACAACAAAAGAATAAATAATGGCTGGGAATGTCTGGCCTGGCAAAAAGGCGACTACAAAATAAACAAGACAATTTTGAAAACATCGGCATTTTTCTTTGTTATTGTTTTTTATTTTTTTCGTGGCAAAAAAAGGTGTGAAATATTAAAGCACATTCGGCAGGCCAAAAATGAGTTAAAAGTGATTAAGACTGCAGGCATGGGATTTTATTGAAAGTGACTGATTGATTTTAGTAGCTGCACAAACGTTATTGAAAATGTTGTCAAAATAAATTCTTGAAAATCTTTTATGCTGCTTTCAATGATTTCAATATATTTCTTGTTTGATGTAAATCAAGTCTCGATATAAATTGATCGTATCTGAATTTTTTATATACGAAGAAGTTCACGTGTTCAATCTCTTTTATTTTCATTTCAGCTTAAAGAATATGAGTTGAGCGAAGTGTTTAATTTTGCCGAAGATGATCGCAAGTATGAAACAGTACAGACACAAACCCATTTGGAAATGGAACACAATCATGTTGAAATGAACAACGAATTGTCAGCGAGCATAGAGCGTGAAAGGCAAAATGAGATCACACCACAGCCCACAAGAGTGACGGAGAAGGATCGTATACGTTCCAAGCTGTTGGAGAAAATGAATCCAATGTAAGTATGGAAAGTGATCGTTAAATGCGAAAGTTGGTTGAAATGGTGTTGCGATCAATGAAAACGGGATGTTGTTAGCTTTTTGCTATAGTTGCAGGGAAATTAAATATTTATGTATTCAAGTATTAAGTGGATTTCAAAACAGTTTGAGGATGACACTTGATCTCAAATGATAAAAAAAATTATTATCAAAATAAGAGATAAACTGAAGAGCCTTAAGAGTGCGGAAATTCTCTTAAAATGCATTTCTTTCATGTGCTAATATTTTTTCCTAAATTATGTTTACAAAAATTATTTGATCGCGGCAATATTGTTAATCAGGTGCCAAAGAATTTGAACAGTTGCTAGACAGCCGTACCATATCGGCCACTAAGACGGGGTTTATCTGATAAGATATTGAATAAATAAATAAAATATTTCAAACAAATTTCAGCAAATTTTTTATCATTTTTATATTGTGCACCCATAATTAGCGCCTAATTGATTTCTAATGTCTGTTATCTGTTGGAATATAAAAAAAAATTTAAATGCCAAATTAGCTGAGCAAAATGTGTTGGCAAATTTAGTTTGAAATTAAAACTCAACGTTGAAAGAAGCGGTTGCAAAGAACAAAAAAAAAACTAGAGGAATCTAATAAAAAAAGCGATGCCTCCTCCGCCTAGTGCTCGTGTTGGCTTTGGTGGCAGACCCGGTGGGGGTCCTCCGCCGCCCTATGGCAGGCCGGGTTGGGGTCCACCACCACCTAGACCAGGACCATCTGTAGGAGTCAACATAAATGTTGGAGCCCGACCACCACCACCACCAGGCCCAGTTGTAGTTGTGGGCGGTATGGCACCACCACCTGTTGTTTGGGGTGCAGCAGCCCCGGTTGTTGTTGGCACTCAAGTGGCACAAGCAACTGTGATAGCCGGGCCGCCACGCCCCCAAGCTGTGGTTTACACCAGCGGCGGCTGTTGTATCATTTTATGAAAATTCTTAACTTTTTTTTTTTTGAAGAAAAGTATCGCAAGTAGTTGTAAATTATGTTGTAAGTTGTAAACTATTGTACTTTGTAATTTATTGTTAATAAAAATCATATAAAATCCAAAGAATGATAAAAAAAATGTAAAAAACCATGATTGAAAAATTGTGTTGTCACTGTCCCCACAAGGATGTGGTTGCAGATTTTAAGCTGCTCCTTTCAGAACCAAATTTAGAAAATGTTTCCTTTAACTTCGAACTATTGGAAAATGGAAAGAAAGCCATTGACTTGATTACAATTTTTGTAGGGATTGGAGTCTCTGTAGAAATGTCTTAGCTTTTAAAATCCTAGAAAAGACCCACCAATAAATCAGCTTGCGTGGGTCTGTCTGGACACTCCTCTGCCTCAACTATTAAATTTTTGGGCCGTTGTAATAGAAGCAAAAATCTCTTATTTGTTCCCCTACAAACTGCTGGCATTTTCAAATATTTTATATATTTTTTTAGGCCATTAAAGGTCACCTAGACACTTTATTGTCCTCAGAGTTGATGCGATATGCGTTGTTCTGAATTTACATAAATTTTTTCATTTTTAAATTGAAAAATATGCATCACAGAATGCATTTTTCGATAATATTTGCAATCCAGATGGAAGCATAATTTAGAAATTATACCTTGAAAAGTCAATAAAAAATTGCATGCAAATGTATTCACTGACTTTTCATTTAGATACGAGTGCTTAAATCAATGTTTTGAAGTCTGTAAAAAAGAAATAGTGTACGAAATTAATTCTCTTATCAAACGCAGTACACAAACTCAACTGCAAAACTAAAAATGATGAAAAAACAAACAAAAGAACTAAATACATATGGCAGGGGTAGCAAACCTGTGTCCCTCACCACATAAAATGTGTGAAAAAAAAAACTGAAATAGTTTTGACGAAAGTTAAATTTTGCTGGCAACTAAATGAATCCGTTTTATGTAAATTTTTTTTTTACAAGGATCACTTGATATGAGTTCTGCTCATGCGTTGCATTTTGTAGTTTTCTTAAGTTTTACGCAAAAATCAATTTTAAAATCAAATGTCAAGTGATTAAATTTTGAACACCGAGCGATTTTAGCAAAGAGTTTGATAAACATAATATAATTTTTTAATAATTCAATACGATACAGTATTTACCATCTCTGCAATAAAAATTTAGAACATGATCCATAGAAAAAAGCAAAGAAACATGGAACAAACAGAAAGAAAAAACCAAAATATTCATTGAAAAACACACCACCCACAGCTACACTTGAACACATACGAGTACTTAATCGAATACACACACACGCACACATACACACACACACACATCCGTATACACACGAAAATGCAATCACTATGGACAGACTACATGACATTTATACTCGTACACAGAAAAGCATGCATGTCAAATGGAAACAAACATGAATATGCAAAACTGCAAAAAACTGTACGCAAACAAGTGCAACAAAATGCAAAACAAAAACAACAACAAAAAAATATCTTGAATAAATGAAAAATTGGAACTGATTTTTTATGTTTATGCACATAGACAAGATTTGGCATGCACACACATGCACAAATTGACAGCTACTCAACTACAAACAAACACAAAATAAAACAGAACAAGGACAGCAGAATTTTAATTTCTAATTAACTAATTTGTGTTTTTTGTTGTTGCGATAAATAAATATTAAAAAGTTTATCATTAATAATCCAATCATTTGCAGGGTCAATACGTCATCAATAAATTCAGGGATCGTACCAAAAAATGACAAGCAGGCAATCATGCAAAATATAGCCAACAGCTACAGACGCCCCGATTTGATATATTCGCCTTATGCCAACACAAACCACAGGCGTCGCTCGAAACGTGTTCGCGATTGTCGTGTCAGCCATTGGTCCGAGTGGTCGGACTGCAGTAAATCATGCGGCATCGGCGAAATGCATCGATACCGCAAAGTCGTTAAACATGGCAAACGTGGTGGCCGCCCCTGTCCGCCGCTAAAGGAATCAAAATGGTGTGGCTCCGAAAAGGGCTGCCATAAACCAGAGACTTATTTCAATTGGTGAGTGCAAGCAAAGTGATCTTTTCAATGCAAAAAAAATTTTTTATATGCAATTTTAATGAAGAATATTTCGTTATTCACAATAGAAATTGTACTTCATTTGTTTTTGCTGATTTCTAAAAAAAAAGAAAAAAAAAGTTGTATATCTCTCTGTGCTATGGAGAAGTATTCAAAATTAACTGTTATTTACCTCCCCCGTAAAGTTTTAAAATTCTGAGTCTCCCCGCTTTCAATGTTCAGCTTCGAAATGCAACTCAAAATTGTGTTGTGGCGCTGAGGCGTTCTTTGCATTTCGGCGAAGGTTACTTCCCTAATGTGGAATATTTAATTTTTTAATTTTTTTTTCAATTCAATTTCTTTATTTACAATATCATTTTACATTTCCTTTTAGGTATAATTTACATGGTTAAGAGTTCAAGATTTTTCTTTTTCTGCTTAAAAATTATAAGTTTGTTTTTTTTATTATTGTTATGTACATAAAGGGTGTTTTTATAAGAGCTTGCTGATTTGAAATTTAAATAAAACACATGCCGAATTATGAAATGGCAAAAAAAAATTTTTTTATTTGCTAGATAATTTCTTGTCATTTAACATTTAAATATAATTTCGGGCATATGGCCACCACGACTATTTTCCACAAAGGTCATTCTGGAGGTCCAATTTTCGACCACCTTTTCAAGCATTTGAGGGCGTATTTCAGCAATGACACGTTCAATACTGGTTTCCAAAGCGTCAATCGTTGCTGGTTTATCCACGTAAAGCAATGATTTCAGGTATCCCCACAAAAAATAATCGAGTGGCGTCAAATCACACGAACGCCGGTCCATTTCTCGAAATAACGTTGTCGTTGAAATTTTCTTTCAATAAGTCCATTGTTTCGCCCGCAGTATGACCTGTTGAAACCACATTTCGTTTACATCCATATCTTGAAGTTTTGACACCAAAAATTCATAGATCATGATTCTGTATCGATTTCCATTCACGGTAACGCGTCGTCCTTCCTCATTTTTAAAGAAACAAGGACCGATGATTCCACCAGCCCATAGACCGCACCAAACAGTACATTTATCGGGATGCATTGGTAATTCTTGAACGGCGTGTGGATTATCTTTGCTCCAAATACGGCCATTTTGCTTGTTGACATATCCATTCAACCAAAAATGCGCCTCATCACTGAAGAGAGTTTTGCGGTTAAAAAAGCGGATAAACATTTTTAATTGAACACTGTTTTTGAAAATATATTTCCACGATTTGGAAGCGTTGTTCTGGAGTTAACCTGTTCATGATGATTTGCCAAACAATACTGAGTAGAGACGTCACTTTAAACTGTCAAAACAGCTGTCAGACAACAGAGTGATTCGTATAAAAAAAAACTTCATAAAAAAACACCCTTTATATACATGATTAACTAAATTTGGAGGCAAAAATTACAAAAACCTATTTGATTATTTTTAATTAAATTTATTTTCCCGATATGAATCAAAGTAACTATATATTAATTTATTATAAAAGCCATTTTTACAAAAGCACAATGATTAAGCAAAACGAATCCCCTAACACTCACGTTTTAAATCGCATTTCATTGAAATTTTCAGCGGATATTAATCAAAGAATTATTATGACTACTTTTACACACAAAAAAAAAAAAAATGCAAAATCTGATTTCAATGCTGTTTTTAATCTTTTTTAGGTCTAATACATGAATATACACAAGCAACCATAAAAACCTCTAAAAAAGGCGTATTATTTTTTAAATCGAATAAATAAAATCTATCAAACCATTACAACTCTGACAAAAAATGTATTAATTTAAATAATACCTTTAAATGAATAGAAATAAAACAAGCAGCCGTAAATTATGAATAAAAAATATATATAAAACGGGCAAAACAAAAATAACAAACAATATTTATAAATACAATTAAAAAAATTATTTAGTTTTATAGACCGTCGAACAAGAAAACAATTTAAATTTGATTTAATCCAATAGCAACAGCTAAATTAACAAAAGAGTATAAAATGAAAAATAAATTAATTATTTTCGCCCCCAAACTAAAGTCAATTTAAAAACAACAAAATTAAAAACCAAATAAAGATTTTTCAGTTTAATTTAGTTTTAGTTGTTGTTTTTTGTTTTTCCTTTTTTCAAACTATCGGTCACTTCAGCAAAAAGAGACACTATGGACAATATTTAAACAAAAGTTAAATGAAAAAACTTAATGAGATTACAAAAAAAAAAAAAAAAACAGAAAAAAATTTTAAAAAAGGCAAATACGAAACACTGAATTGGCTTAAAGAATTGCAATTCCAGTAGCAAGAAAAAACTAGAGGAAAAAAGCAAAAAACAAACCGGTCAAACGTGTTAATGAAAACGGTTCGTAATGAGAATCAGATCACTCGACCCCAAAACCAAAATGAAAATTTATTTATTCAAATAAACATGTATTTAAGTGTATAAAATTAAGTTTAAATTAAGAGAGAGATAAATTAAATCAAATAAATATTTTCATAAAAATAAAATGCAAAAATGGAAAATCAGAAACAAAAACAAATTGTATATTTAATTAAGTCAACAAATTTATTAAACTAGTAACTATTTAAATATTATTAACAAACAAAAAATAATAATAAAACAGAGATTAACAAAAACTTTTCTTTTTATGTAGAGTTTTTTTTTCTTGGTTAATAAAAAGCAACAGCAAACAACTGCTTTCGGAAAAGTAACACCAAATTGTCCTTTCTGGCTACAAGCAATTTATTGAAAAATAAACACATATATTGCAAAAAGTACCTTTTACACAAAAGTATATTTTCGAATTTCCAGGCATTTGAATAACAGCATTTGTTTCCAAAAAAGCACTATATTTAATTTTTTCTTAAAGGTCCTTTGGCTAGGAAAATATATATTCCGAGATAAGGGCTTTTTTTTGAAGGTAAGCCAATTTTGGACAGAAAATATTTGTGCAAAAAAACAAATTCCTTTAAAAAAAGTACTTTGTACAAGAAACACATGTGTTTTATAAAAAGTCCTTTTTTGCAAAAAAAAAAGGAATTTTCAATTTTTTAAGGCATTAAAAGAAGACTGTTAGAGAAAGAAATTTTTTAGAGAATTATAGTTTTTTTAAAAACTACCTTTTTGCAAAAAACCATACATTCAAAAAAACTAAGCATTTTTTTTTGAAGTAAAACACATTTTTTTATCTTGGACCAGCACTCAGCATTGCACCGGAATTGAAAACGAGGGGATATCATTGAGGGGACAGATTAGGAAAAATGATAGACAGTTTTTTTGTAGCTATTTCAACCTTCTACTTCGCCGGCTAATTTTTGCTACAGGTATTTACTTAATAAAATTTGTTTTCTTTTAATAAAGTACTTTCTTAAAAAAGTACTATTTCGAAAAAAGTACTTTTTAAAAGAAAGCACTATTTTGAAAAAAAGTACTTTTTAAAAAAAGAACTATGTTGAAAAAAGTACTTTTTTGAAAAAAAAACTTTTTTTAAAAAAGTACTTTTAAAAAAAACTTTTTTTTAAAAAGTACTTTTTAAATAAAAAACTTTTTAAAAAAAGTACTTAAAAAAAACTTTTCTTAAAAAAGTATTTTTTTGAAAAAAAATTTTTTTTAAAAAAGTATTATTTTGAAAAAAGTACTTTATAAAAAAAAGTACTATTTTGAAAAAACTACTTTTTAAAAGAAATTACTATTTCGAAAAAATTACTTTTTAATAAAAGTACTATTTTGAAAAAAGTACTTTAAAAAAAAAACTTCTTTTAAAAAAGTACTTTTTTGAAAAAAAATATTTATTTAAATAAGTACTTTTTTGAAAAAAAACTTTTTTTAAAAAAGTACTATTTTGAAAAAAGTACTTTATAAAAAAAGTACTATTTAGAACAAAGTACTTTTTTGGAAAAATATTTATTTTCTTCAGGAAACAGGTTTCTGAAGAAGAAAAGTTTTTTAAGAAAAGCTACTTATTTTAAGTACCATATTTGAAAAAAAGTACTTTTATACAGAAATGTAAATTTTTAATAATAAATCTTTTTTTGTAGTCTACCAACCACATTTTCTGGAGAGAAAATATTTGTTGCAAAAAAATTTCCTTTTTGAAGAAAGTACTTTAGAAAGTCCGTTTTTGCAATTTTTTTTTGGAAAATATGATATTTTTGTTTCAAGGTATTTCAATTTTTGGTACTTTACGGAAGAAGCAAAAAAACTTAATAAACTGTGTAAAATTTATGACATGAAAAAGTTTTTATGAATTTTTAATAGAATGTGTTGCATCTATTAAAAATTGCATCAAAATGTTTTTTGCTTCAGAAATTTTACTTTTTTTTATCGATTTGTTTTATAAAAGTGTCTACTATTTTTAAAAATTGAAGGCAGGTACTAATTAGTAACGAAAATAAGTACTCCAGCGAAGACAATAGTGTTTTTCGCAGAAGAAATACCTTTCGCAAGAAACGGGTCTTTTGCAAAATTAATATCACCTTTTTAAATAAAAGTGCATCTGCACGTGTTTACTTTTAAATAAAATTAATTGAAATTTTTAATCCAAATAATACTTTCGAAAGCAGTTTTAAAATTTTTGTTTGTTGCATATTTCTCTGATTTTCATACACACAAATTTTCAGTCATTTTGAACGTCTTTCAAATCAAACAAGGTAAAACGTATTTTAAGTCAAAAAACAATATTTTATATAACTAAAGAATACATCCAAAGATTAAATTATATAGTAGATAACGTCTAGAAATTAAGTATTTTTAGCCTGGCAACAACACCCACATAAGCAGACACACACACACACACACACACACACAACTGAAAATATAAAACCTTTCCTCTTCCTGAAACCCGTACTATAGTCGTATTAAGCAGTTTAAAATATTAATAAAAAATAAAGATTCAACAAGTTAATTATGTAAACCCAAATGTAGATATTGTAACTTTATTTGAATTAATTGTAAACAACTAAACAAAATAAAATAAAATTAAATTAAATTTAAAAGAAACATAAATTGCAATCATTCAGCAAAGGGAAAAATGAAAAGTTAAAAAAATGTTTGCAAAATCCATTAAGTGAGCAAGTCAAATGCAGCCACGAGCAGGCATTCTACTACATAAAAGGAGTATCAAAGCCTTGAAAGGAACTTATGATTTAAACAGAATTTTATTTTAACAAGGATCTGGCAGTCCTTAAGAAAATTAACGTATTCTTTTGTAAAGTTTGTAAAGTCATTTACAGCAAATTAAACTGATGCAAATAGTTCGAATCGTATAGTATTTCTTAGTGTAAAGCGGAAATGAAATAAAAGAACAATTGCGTGTTAATTTCACTTTCTTCAAATGAACTCTTGCTTTCAGCGAAGTTCAATTTGTTTGCTGCACTCGTTTAAATGAGGATTATAATTAAATATTGTACGTTTGCAATAAATAATTTTAATTTGTTTATAAATAATTATGAATTAAAGTTCTTCATAAAGAGCAAATTTCAGATTTGATTAAAATATTAACACACAAATGGACTATGGAAGTGAAAAAGAATAAAAATTCTATAATTGATAAATGGAAAACATTTTATTATTTATGTAATTATCAATAATGTTTTGTATAAAATAATAATAACAATAAAAATTAGAATAAAAATGAATTAAAACAAACAAATCGATGTTATTTCTTAAAAAGGGATCAAGGAAAATATGGTCGGTGTGATTCTATTGAAATTTTCAATTGAACAGGATTTAAGATTTAAGATCATAATATTCTATTCTAAAAATCTATCGCCAATTTATTGATTTCAAAAAATTATGTCGGAGCACAGTGACTTTGAATAGAATGTTTGCAATTAAGATCAACTTAATGTTCCAGGATATCAATTTCGTACAAATATAATTGAAACAAAAACAAAATTTTTTATAAATTTTTTTTGTTTCAAATATATTTATACGAAGTAACGAACTCTGTCGTCTTTGTAGAATATGCTGTAAACTTTAAAATTTTTTTTTTTATTTTTTATATATATTTTTTTGTAACTTTGTTTTCTTGGTGCTGAAATCTGTTGAGCATTGAAATTTCATAAATTGTGGGAGTTTTATATATGAAAGAGTTACTAGTGTAATTTGGTAAGTAAAGCTAAACATATTTAGAGATATACGAGGCCTGTTCAATTTCACTTTTCTCAAAATCAATTTATTTATTCATCAATTCATATATTTTTTTTCTCTTCAAAGTAGTCCCCCTCAAACGAAACACTTGTGGCAAAATCTTTTTCAATTCACAAAGCAGTTCTGATATGCAGCAGTTCTCAGCACCTCGATTTTTGAATCCTCCATCTTTGCAAACTGCCAAAGTTTTATGAATGTCTTTAATCTTGGGCATGATTACGTTGCTGATTTTGACGTGTTCACACATGCTATAGAAAATTACTCGGTGAAATTTCAAAATTCGTGTTATTTCTTAAACAAACCTCGTATGATAAACTTAGTTGTTTTAAAATCAACTATTTTGAAAATAATACTCGTTACTAATTCCTAATGAAATCAAATTAAAGTCCTTTAAACCTTAAATTTGTTTATTTCCTTCTGCTTGTAATTGCAGTTTCATGCTCTCATTCATTCTGCATTTCATTTCATTTCATTTGGTGTCATGTGGTTTGTTAATTATTTCACTTTCTTTCATTATCTTGCGCAACCTGAATAAAATAGGGCAGCAGCAATTTTAAGACACCCGCCCAACAAAAATATATTCCCGCAAAAATAAATGAGACTGTAAAACTCGGCGTAAGATCATTTAAGAGTCCACCGGCTGTTGCGCCAATTCAGACAACCAAACCCGTGATGGCCAAAGTCGTTAAAGCAAAAGCGTTTGTCAGTGCATGTCGCACAGAAGGCTGGTGGGAAAAAAATTAACATTAAATGAAACAGGGACAGGACATGCAACTGAATGGTTAGGCAGCTGGCCAATAAAGACAAAACACACGCCAGCACTCGGCCATGAGTCGGGCGAGAGCAACAGAAAGAAGACCCTAAAGATTTCGCATAAATAGACGACATAAAAGAGGAATAAAATTAAAATTGCAATCGTTTACTTAGTCTCATATGCACAAACAGATACACAGAAACACAAATACAAACACACACACACACGTACACATAATGAAGCCAATATGAAGCAGCATAATTAATACTGTTTGCTTGTGGTCATTTATTCAATGACTATTAAATGTGTTTGTGTGAATATTGCAAATGCAGGTTGATGATGATGCAAACACACACATACACACTCACACTCAAACACATATGTGTTTCAATCTTGTAAGTTGTTTTAAAACGTGCCTGATGAGCACAAGTTAATGGTAAGAGGATTTGCGTTAGCAAAAGAAAAATAAATAGCAAGAAAAAATGTTCAAGGAAATTTTTATGTGAAAATACGAGTATTTGCAATAGACGAAATAAAGTTTACCTGGAGCAATACGGCTGCACAAGGCATATGAGTATAGAAATTAAAACCCAACCACATCGAGGCCATGGAAGATACTCACGAATACATACAGACACACAGACAGCAGCAGCATCAAAACACATACCGCCACCACCACAAATGCAAGTTGTGTTGTATTTAGGAAATTTGAATGCAACAAAACCAGATGCAGTAGGAAAGGCAACATTTGAGAAACCGATGGTGGGTGTAATTAGCCTGGCAAAGGATGCAGCAATTTGGGTGCATTCAAGCAAAACATGGGCAAACGATAAACACATGCAAATGAAGGAGATTGAAACAAGAAACCGATACAAAAACAAAGAAGAACGTTTTTCAGAATATCAAGGCCACCGGGGTGCCTCAATGGCAGATTCCACTGCAATGTAAAGTTTCAAATTGTTTGCCCATCGATTAGGTTTACCTCATCTTTCCAAAGCTTTAAAGCTCCACTTGGCCATTGAGTGTGCAAATGGTATAATAAAGTCCTTGGGATGTAGAGACACCGAAAGCAAACGAGATAAATTCTTGAGATATTCGATCACCAAACGGTTGTCTCAACAAAGTGACGGTTTTACACACGGGACGATATGTGCCGCCGGTTTTTTTTAAACGCTCCCAATAATTTTCAATGACATGAGGAATAACAAGTATTATATTCGACCAGGTCGAATCTTAAATACCCTCCAAATACAGGGTGTTTTTTTTAAAGGTATAGAACTTCGAATTGAAATAAAACACAAGAAAATCGTTTTAATGTCCATCAATTTGGCTTTATTGGAAGGATAATTTTATGCCATTAATGTTTAAATATTATTTCGGGCATGTGGGCGCCGCGACTGGCTCGAATAAAGCCAATTCTACAGGTCCAATTTTCAACCACTTTTTCGAGCATATGGGGCCGTATGTTGGCAATAGCGCCACGAATGTTGGCTTCCAAGTCCCCTAACGTTTCTGGTTTGTTGGCGTAGACGAGCGACTTCACATATCCCCAAAGAAAATAATCCAATGGTGTCAAATCACACGATCTTGGTGGCCAATTGACAGGTCCATTCCGCGAAATTATGCGCTCATCGAATGCTTCCTTCAATAAATCGATTGTGACGTGCGCTGTGTGGCATGTAGCGCCGTCTTGTTGGAACCACAACTCATCCACATTCATGCCATCCAATTCGGGAACAAAATAGTCGGTTATCATGGCTCTATACCGGTCTCCATTAGCGGTAACTGACTCTCCAGCATTATGGCTGGAAGAAGTATGGCCCAATGACTCCACCAGCCCATAGAGCACACCAAACAGTCAGTTTTTGTGGATGTAATGGCGTCTCAAGGGTCTCATGTGGATTCTCTTCACTCCAAATGCGGCAATTTTGCTTGTTGACGTAGCCATTCAACCAAAAATGAGCCTCATCACTGAACAAAATTTTGCGATGAAAATCAGCATCGAGATCAATCTCATTTTCGGCTCATACACCAAAATCCCGACGCATTGCATGGTCTCGCGGCTTTAATTCTTGCACAAGCTGGATCTTGTAAGGTCGCAAGCCAAGATCTTTGCGCAAAATCTTCCATAAAGTTGATGGACAAAGCTCCAATTGCTGTGCACGGTGGCGAATCGATTCATTCGGGTCCTCTTCAACACTTTGCTCTACAGCGGCAATTGTTTCTTCGGTGCGCACTGTTTGACGTCTCTGCGGATGCGTATTATCACATAGAGTAAACGTAGTGCGAAAACGATCCATGGTTAACCGAATTAATTGCTCTGATGGACGATTATGTCGACCATAAAATGGACGGAGCTTGCGGTAAACTTCGCGAACTGAACCATTACTTTCGAAATAAATTTGCACGATTTGCAAGCGTTGTTCTTTTGTCAACCTGTTCATGATGAAATGGCAAACCAAACTAAATATTAATCAGTTGACAGGTGATAAAATGGGCGCCAGTTAAGTGATGTCAACTTAAAGTTCTATACCTCAATAAAAAACACCCAATATTTACCCCCATATTCATAAAAAAATAAAACTTATTTGAAATCTGTTTTAAGAAAATTTTGTATGAAAAAATTTGACTAAAATACATTTTAAACTCATTTTAAATTTTATGAATACCGGGGTTAGTAAATAAAAAGTATATTTTAACAGTCCTGGAGGAGGACAAGGGGGGTACATCTCCACTTTACCATAAAACACTAAAAAGTCAATGTTTGGAGTTATTAAGTGTAAATTTTTTTTTTTTTTTTGAACAAAGTTCCTTACGGGACGATGCGGAGGAGTGCCCTAACCGGGAAAAAACGTTCGTAACGTAAGATCTATTGTTTCTAAATCAATGTTTCATAAGTATGAGTAATACGATTCCATACAAACAAATATTAGTCATACGCAGCCGTGCCGTGACAGAATTCAATTTCGTTTGGGAACAAACGAAATTGAATTGAAATTGATTCTGTATTTTCATTGGTCGGCAAAACAAAAAACAAAATCATAATAAAAAATGTATACCCGAATAATTATTTTCTTTATACCTCGAATCGAACTTGAAATTAATATTTTTTATAATAAAAGACTTCGTTCCTGTCCGGTGTCCCACGACACCACACATCTTTTTTTTTTTTTTTTTATAGGGTGATTTACGGACAGAGAAAGATCAGAGAGCATTTCAGCTTCGTCTTAAAAGCTTTAAAATTTAATTTTTTCTAGACTGAAATTTTATATACAATTTATTAAATATTTGCACTTTTTCCCCTGTATATGTTACTTCAACGCGGGGCGGGGTACAAAATGGATTTTTCCTATTTTCTGGCTGCAAGTTCAACGCTTTGGATCTTCTTTTTTGGTATTTGCTTAACAATATCTATTACAAAAAAAATGTGTGATGTCGTGGGACACCCTTAATATAAAAATATTAATTTTAAGTTCTATTCGAGGTATAAAGAAAATAATTATTCTATTCGAGGTATAAAGAAAATAATTAATCGGGTATACATTTTTTATTATGATATTTTTGTTTCGCCGACCAACGAAAATACAGAATCAATTTTGTTCCCAAACGAAATTGAATTCTATCACGGCACGGCTGCGTATGATTAATATTTGTTTGTATGGAATCGTATTACTCATACTTATGAAACATTGATATAGAAACCATAAATCTTACGTTACGGACGTTTTTTCCCGGTTAGGATACCCGCCCGCATCGTCCCATAAGAAACTTCGTTCCAAAAATTAAAAAATTATATTGTTCTTTACAGCGTCTAGGGGTACTTTCTTCCCTCTGCCCCGATTAAGACCATTTACAAACTTCACCTGCGCTATCCTTCAAAATATATTTATACCAAATTTCATTTCATTTGAACTGAATCGTGATCTTCACAGATGGGCGGACATGGCTAGATCGTGCTAGATTTCATTACTCATCAAGAATATATATACGAGCACTTTATGGTGTCTTAGAGGGATAATTCGCTTTGTCTAACTTCTAGTGAATTCTTAGTCGAATAAACGATGCAATTAATGGTCCGCTGACTTTTATTTTTACCCCAGTTGGCTATAGGCCAAGATCTTTCCTCAAAATTGTCTAAGTATTGAACGTGCAGAGATCCAATGGGCTGTGAACGACGTCGGAACGGTTATATCTCGGTCACTGTTGCACTTACAGCGGTTATAAGCTCTTCAGTGAGCACCGGTTGGTGTGATATTTGCAATGCCGTTTGTTATTGTAGACTGCCACCATACATATCGTTACCTTAACATAAAAAGGCCCTAACTCTTTATTTATCTGATTCCGAGTTTTTTGTATATTTCGGTAGAAGAACATCTAAAATGCAAAAATCTCGATTTCAAAATAATAATGAGTTAGGGCCTTTCTGTTTTAAGGTAACGATATTAAATGTGATTTGTTATACGACTCGAAATGATCTCATAGTTTCATAAAGTTGTACTAAAATAAACTGAATTTTCAAAAATATTTATTTGTTGCGGTTTCAACTAAACCACGACTCTGTAGCAGAATGAATGGAAATTTGAGTGTCTTTAACTACTTCACGCAAAAACAGTAGCCGAATACGGAGTGCAGAAAAATCTATCGCCACTAAAAACTATCAGCGTAGTTGTAATGACAGTGCAATGTAAAAGTATGATGCACAGCAGCGCCATAGATTAATTGAAATATTTTTGAAAAAATAATATAAATGAAATTTATTTGTTGGTGGTCGTCACAATTCTATATGTCAAATAAAAATTTCATAAAAAATAATATATTTATATAAATTATTAAATTATGTATGAATTTTTATTAGTCGAACTTTTTCTTATGTAAATTGTTAATTTGTTATCGGGCTTTAGTTCGAATCTTGCATGACTGCAAATTATTTTTTTGTTATTTTTTATTATTAATAAATGAATTTGTTTAAATTCTATTTATTATTTTATATTAAGATTGGAATATTAAGAATATTTTTAATAATCATCAAACCAGCAGAACGGATCAGTACTGATTTCGAGGCCGCTACGCCATCTCATCAGCGTTCTTTGTTCAATTTTTCCCACTTTTTTGCAAGTGGTGCTTAATAAACCTCAAATCCATTCAAGACATCAATTGAACAGCTTTTCGATTCTTCTTTAATATTTTATGCAATTTTATAAAAGTGTTATTTTTAATTTAATATTTTTACTCAAATAATCCTTAACAATTGCAGTTTGAATTTATTTAAATTTTATTTCTTTTGTCTTGCTGGATAATTTATTGCTGCATTTTCCTCAAATAATAGATTTTCAAATTGAAGTTTTTAAACTCTTGGGACTTGTTCTGATTACTGTGAGATGTTTATCTACTACCAAACATTTTTTATTAAATAAATGCAAAAAAAAAATAAAACATATTTTATTATTATTTTTATAAATTATTTTTCTATGCATTTATTTGCTACAAAGACTTATAATAAATAGCCTTGTGTAAATTGATAAATTTGAAAGAAATATGAAAAAAAAATTCCTAGAAATTGAATGTTTTCAGTGCAAGTGGAACGTTTGAAGCACAAACGGAGAGAAGTCAGAGGCAGTCCGGCATGATTTTGTTATAATTTTAGGAAAACTTGGCTTGAACTGGTGGCTTCATTCGGAATGTACATATTTATTCAACCATATTTTGCTTTTATTTAATTAAAAAACTAATTCGAAAAATACTTGAAATATATATTTTTGTTTTAAATTGAAGTGTAGTGATGATGATGATGATGATGAGGCCAGCCAACATTTAAAACAATACTTTTGATTATTTCTTAAATTTTCCTAATTGGATATTTTCTACTGGCCTTTTCTGTTAGTTTGACTGTGAGTTCTATAGAGTCTTAGTTTTCTTATTTATGGCGGTCGCCGTTGTATTTTCTCTTTTACTTTAAAACTTTTGCTTAATTTTGTAGCATTTTATTTTTATTTCGTTGAACTTAAACTTTTGAAAATCCTGTTAAGCAATAATTGCTAATAAAAGTTAACATACAATTTTAGCACAAGTCTGAGCATGCAAATGCGTGCCCTTAAGATCTTGGCGAGCAAACTGAAAGCAAAACTTACTTTGCAAACTTTACAAATCTGGCGAGTTATTCATTTGCAAATAATCCCTTTTACAAGAGAAAAAAAAAACAACATCCATTTTCTTTTAAACTACAAAATGACAAAACGTTCATTGTAGTCTTGGAATTAATACAACAACGACAAAATATATATATAATTTGTTGTAGAAAAAAAATACTTGAGCTAAATTAAGAAAAAACGAAAGCAAAAGAATCTTAGCCAAAATGTACAATCAATAACATTTACTTGCAACAAAATTGCTTTTCTTAGTTCAATCATCTCTCCTCTAAGACCTTTTGATACGAGTATCATGTAAGAAAAATTTGATGTGAAAAAAAGCAAGAAATTTTAAGGCCAGATGCATGCACACGCATGCACAGGCATGCACATGATACACTTGTTGTGTAGAAAAAGTTGCAAAATAATGTTGCACGAGCAGGATTTAAAATTCAGCGAGTGATTCGATTATTACACGGGAAGAATTTTTATGGAAAAAGTAATCAAACAAATTGTTGTTTGATGTATTTTTTTACTGCCGCAGTTGTCTGAACATTTTTTATTCTCCCTGTTTTAGTTTTTTGCCTTAAAATTTTTAAATAAATAAATTTCATTTAAAATAGAATTGTGACAATATTTCAAATAAAAATTTTATAACAATTTAAAATGAAATTTATTTGTCTATATGCATTTCATTGGTGCTTTACCAAATCATCAGTAGACTTTAACCACAGTTTTGAAAAGTTAAAAACCTCTTATCTCATGCATATACTTCCGAAAACCATCTGAGAATTCACAATTTGTAAATTACAAACAATTTTCAAAAATCACAACAGAAGAAGCATAGTTAGTAGGCCTTGAAACTCATACAAAACTAACCCAACAACAAGGTCATTCATTTACAATAGTATTGTGACAACAATATGTCAAATAAAAATTTCATAACAATAAAAATTTATATATATTTTTGTGCTATCGAACTATTGGCTTTAATTCTTTTGAATTTCTATACTGAAAACTGCCCAGTCAGCATGTGGAAGATTGTGTCACCAAACTGAGTCTTTTTCGAGTACCTCAGGTGATCAAAAACTGATTAATCAGTTCTGCGCTTAAAATAAGACTCGAAAATGATTCCCAGAAATACTTAGAAAGTGATTTAAAAAAAAAACAAACACAAACAGCAAGCTCGTGTAGTAAAATCAAAACAAAATATATAAAAAACTACCACAAACTGTCGAAACTGTCGAAAATGAGTCGAAATTGATCAGAAGCGCGAATCATAAAAGCCTTCTTTAGAATTTTCTCCCGAATAAACAGTCATTTTCGACTCGAAAACGAGCGCATAAATGCTTATTTTAATCGTACGAAGGAGTCGAAGAAGACTCGAATATGATCATTAATTTCATAAAATGCTGACTGGGTGTAGTTACATTGAATATTTTTCTCCGCGTAGCAGCCATATAATTGTGTGCGAATATGTTTGATGTTGTATGCGTTTTCGTGTGTGCTTGTGTCAGAATTGCTGTAGTAACAGCATCGATGTAATTTATAAACATAATCTTCTTTGTAAGTTTTTCTTGTTTTTTTTTTTCATAAAACTAGTCAACGATTCCTGCACAGTGGCTTTGCCGCAATAAAAGAGAAGAGAGGGAATATTACCACTACCACTATTGGTGTTTTAGCAGCAATTTCTGTTGACGTGCGTGCCACTGTAGGTGTCATTAAGTTTAAGAAGAATGCAGCTACAACATCCTGCAGTTACAACATGCCTGTGTGTGTGTGTGTGAGAGAGAATGATATTCACAAGGAAAAAGTTATTGGTATGCAAGTAATCGAATTGTAAGCTAATGCTCTACTGCTGCACTTCATTAGGGAAACGTATGCTATGGAAAGTATCAGGAGAATGTATGTGTGTGTGTATGTGTGTGTATTTATTGCTTGTTAATAAAGTACACACATGCAGTGTGCTGCAGCAGGTTCATGTCAAATTGTTGCTCGTCTATACGCTTGCCTGCCTGCCTGCCTGCCTGTCTGCCTGCTAGCGTGCATGTTTATGTGTGTATGTGTGTTTTGATAACATGTTTCCTTGTTCCTGCCCCGTTTCCCTCCCAAAAGCAGCGTATTTTGTAAGGAAAAACTGTATAAAATCTTAAAACCTCATATCATATGCATTTCCGCCTTGATGAACACCTTTACCCTGATGGCAGATTAAAGTGAAATAAGCACTTTAAAAATAACATATTGATTTCTACATTTTTTTTTTTTTTTGGAGCTGATAAAGATGCTTTCAACAAGATTTTCTTTTTATAGGAAACTTATTACCAAACAAAATGACACATAAAAGCAATTTAATTTTAAACTAAAATATTTTTAGCAGCATTTTTATCTTAAGTTTTTCTTTATGCTTGATAGCTAAACGATGTTTCGTTATTTTGTAGATATTTTTATTGGTATGAACACACTCACACAATCACATACACAATCATACATGAGTGTGCCTGCAAAAGGGGAAGTCAAACATGTTTGTTACATCACGGATGGATCACCAAGAGTTTTAAAGAAAATATCACGATACTAAGGGCGATTTGCAAAGTTGTGGGAAAGAAAGTTCAAGTTTTTTTTTCTAGTAAAACTTTTTTTAGGTTCCCTTCACTGACACGATGGTTTTTACACAAAATTGTTATTTTATTTTTTTGTAAATCTGTTTGTTGAAATATATTTTGTAAATTTGTGCTGCGTGCCGGAATATTTAGCCATTAAAAAAATTCACTGGCTTATTTCGGCATGACTTGATAGCAGCGAAAGTATTCTGAAACACAGACTAAATTTGTTGATTCAGCACTTTGAAATATTTGAGGATCACCCGGTGGGAAAAAATTCGATCACTTGACATCTGCGTTTAAGATAAATAGTAAATATAATTACGTACTTATAAGCAATTCTTTTTCAATCTTAAGGCTACCAGAATTTAAGAAAACAATTTCAGTGAAATATAAAAGGACTTTTCCACAAGGCCAATAAAAAAATTATACAGAGACCTTTTAAAGTATTAAAGTACACCTGTGGGCATGTATGTGTCTTATAAGTAATTGGCGTGTTGGCGTGATTTTTTAACATCTCTCGGAATTGATTTAAATAAAAGGAATTACAAAATTTGTTTAGAAATATGTGAAATATTTATTTGAGTGAATAGAAGAACGATTTTTATAATTCAATATTTAAATATGATTTCACTTAAATGTTGGCTGCTGTTACGCCTCTAATATTCATACGCAGCATGGAATTTTGTCGTACTCTCTCCCAACATATCGGCCGGTATCCCATGAATAAATTCTTCAAATGTGTACACACCCATTCAACCGGACATGTGGTTCGTGCCTGAACTTTCTTAACCGAACATGAATTTTGATAATCAAATTCAAGAATCTGCAATTGTTGTTCGTTTGTTAGGCGCTTCGTGGTTAAGTTGAACATGCTTAACAGCAAGATATTACACGAAAACGAAAAAAAAAACCCGTTAGAAATCAAACCATTTTTTTTTGCTTTTGCAAAAAATCATTGACTTCCTCTCTTCTGTATTTTTTCTTGTTTATATATATGATTTGGACTTTTCATTTCAACACCAGATTTTTCTTTTGCCGTTTGCTGGAGTTTTTGTTACATGATTTTCCCGCCACGCGTGTTTTGTCCAAACGTGTTTTGTACCGAGGAAATGTTGTTTTCTTTGCAGCAGCAGGATGACGTGCTGTTTTTTAAAATTCTGAAAGTGTACAAAAAAAAAATATTTTGTTTTGCTGGATTATTTTGCTTCTCACAATTTTTTATTTGCAGTCTAAAAGTCAGGTAAAGCAGTCAGGTTTTTGGATGTGGAGTTTCTTTGTACCAAAATTTTTCTTCTTCAAACTTTATGAATTATTTGACATTTTGTACAGATTTTTATGTAGAGCATGACAACCAAAAGGGTACATGATTCTTGCAAGAAAAAATTAAAAAGCGTCGAGTGGTTTATTTTCAAAATTGATGCGGAATTCTTAAACAGGCAAATGGAAATAATATTTAAATTGTAAATCATGTATGGTTTAGGGACCAGTAAACGCATTTAACATTTTTAACAGAATGTAAGAAATTTTCAAAATTTTTATTTACAGCAAAAATCTGTGGGAACGGTTTTTGTTTTTAATTCTTTCCATTTTTTACATTTCAAGTGTTCAAAATTTGAAAAGTTCAAGTGTTCATTAATATTTCAGCTTAAAGATTTATCAAATTGCTCAACATAATTTTACCTGCAATCTTCTGGCTCAATTCAATTTAAGTCACAATTTCCTTTGCCATTAATTATTTGTAAAACACATAAAATTTTGATTTCTCTTTGCAACTAAAAGGCAAAACTTTAATTTAAAGATGTTAAGAGCTCAAAGCAAACACGAACGAGGAAGCTTAAAAAGTGTGTGTGTGCGTGTGTGAATGTAAATGAACAGCAACTGTGAAAGCAGATGATGATGATGATGAAGAAGAAAAAATATTTGAAATGTTCAGATGACATTAACGAAATTAATTTAACTTTCATTCACCGGAAACACATAAATGAACTTCAATGTGTCGTATTTCCGTTCAAAAGGTAAACTGAGATTTTATTTCATCTCGTTTTTTGTCTTTTATTCACTCAACATTTCCAGAGTTGAAGCGGATGCCCGAAAACATACTTTTACTTCAGACTTGAAGGCACGTAAAGATTCAGTCTGTCAGTCAGTCGTTTACTTCAGTTTCAGATGTTGCAAAGATGTTCTTTTGAAAAACACATTTTTGCACAGTCTTGTGAAATGCAATCATATTTATTTCCCTGGCTTTTATGTTTAACTGAAATCACTATCAACAATAAATAAATGGCAGGAAAGTGCGAGGCGGACACCATTTTCTTTGGCTGAATTGGTCACTTTTAGTCAATTTTCAATTGGAATTTCTTAGGTTTTTGTTCTTTACACTTTTGAATTATTCAGTAGCGTTTTGAAAGCTTTTTCTTTTAATTTACCTGCCAGAATAAGAATATTATTCATTAAATCGTTCAAAGTGTAATTAATTTGGATTTCTTAACAATTGATTTTTCTATTCTAGAGCACAACTGCTAAAGAAATAGACGCCTTCAAGTAACTGAAAGATATTGATGAGTCGTTTCTGCTGTTGAAAAATGGATCCTATGGAGGCTGGACAAACAAACGCATTGTCTTCCTTGGCTTTATGCAAATCATTTTGAAAGGTTCATTTTCTGTTTAATAAAACAGCGCATTTTATTTGTACAATAATTGTTATATAATTTTTATTTTATTTTTTTTTGCTTTTAGCTATTCTTTTAGCCAATAATTTTTAATTTTTGCTCAAAATGCTAATGAAAAAAATAAATAGATATTTTATACTCCCTAAAACATTTATCACAATATGTTGCGGTTTTTGGTGTTTTGTTGTCGTAACTGATTCAGTGGCTGCTGGTGCTGATGCTGATGTCGACGACGCTGCAGCTGCTGTAGATGACACCGCCGCCTGCACCGTTACTGGTGGTATTATGTGGCACAGACTCACCGCAGGACATTTATATTTAATTATCTCAACAGGAAGAACTGACTGCGTAGGCAATTTTCACTATTAAACCGTAATCATACCCATTCATGAAATAATAACAAAATACGGACAAAAAAAATTTACAATAGAACACGAAAATATTCGCTAAAGCACCACAAACCAACAGAAATGTACAATTAAATTTAATATGAAAAAAAAAATGGATAAAATGAGTTTTTTCTTTTTTTTTTCATTTGCAACCATAGAAAAATAATGAAATTGTAGATTATGAGGATGATAATCAAATATGGAAACAAAAATTGTTTTAATTAAAAAAGTAGTGGGAAGACAGAAGGATTCAGTGGAGAAAAGTAATAAATTGAAAAATGTCTGATAATATTTTTAAATAAATGCAGGGAAGTGGTCATGAAGGTTTGCGCACTCGTCTATTTTTTTAAGTAATTCCATTTTATTAAGCAATATTCCATGTTTATATCGGGTGAGCCATCTATCGGTTTAAATTTGAACTACCGGTTGTTTCGAATCTGGCACTGCTTATGTCATTCTACAGAGTCCGCCAAATAACTTTTTTTTTGAAAATGCTATTAAAAAAACTACTGAATGTTTTCTCAAATTTATTTTTTTATTTGAAAGTACAATCCTTCCGGTTCATAATGGAAAATAATTTCATTCAAATGGCTGCCTCGGCTGGCCATGCAGTAGCCTACACGATCGGTCCAATTTTTAAGCACATTATCGATTGTCTGTAGCTGTATTTCACCAATGGCTTCACGAATATTGCCCTTTAAAGCGTCAATTGTCTCTGGCTTGTCGGCGTAACACTTATCTTTGACGGATGCGACAATTTTGCTTGTTTACATTCCCGCCAAGATCAAAATGAGCGTCATCTGAAAAGATGATTTTTTGGCAAAATCGGGATCTTCTGTAAGTCGATCGCAGGCTCACTTAGCGAAGCGAAAACGTAACGTATACACAATCATATTCGTTCAGCGGAAGCATAAAACTAATTATCTGTCAAATCAGACATGAGCCAAGTGTTACCATTCACGAAATAAGCACTGGTTGAAATAAAAAAACGTTAGATTGCGGACCCTTTATTATGTCAATAAATTCTGTACATAATCTCCACTGAAAGAAATGAATCGACTTGAGCTTGAACAACGTGCGGAGTTATTGGAAATTTATTTCCAAAACAAAGACAATTGTTCGGAAATCGATTTCTTCTTTTTACCAAAAAAAAAGTCGGATAAAACTCATTTTTATCTTGGTGAGTACTTTAATAAAAAAAATTGTTATATTTGGGGCTCCGAAAATCCACTTGAAGCCAATGCACCCTTTACGAGTGACTGTTTGGTGCGTCTTGTGAAGCGGCAGCATCATTGGCCCGTATCTCTTTAAAAATGAGGACCAACTTGCCGCCAAGAAACTGCGATTTGGCACCACTGGACTATTTTCTGTGGGGCGCCGTCAAAGACAAGTCCTACGCCGACAAACCAAAGACAATTGAGCATTTGAAGGCCAACATTCATTGTGCCACTGCCGCAACACGACCCCATACGCCCAAAAAAATTCTCGACAATTGGTCCGATCGAATTGGATACTATGAGTACAGCCGCGGCAGCCATATGAATGAAATAATCCCCATTATTCTGTAACTGTTTGTCAACGTCACGTCGAGACAATATCACAATTAGATGACTCCTTCTCTTCAACAATTATTAATTTCCAGCAACGCCTTGCAATATTTAACGCCAAAGAGAGTATCCAGAAGCCCTCAGAAGTAGTTAATTGTCGTCCACAAGGAGTTTATAAGTGTTCTATTCTTGATATTGTCTTGACGTGACATTGACAAGTAGTTACGGAATAAGGGGTAATATTTCATCTCAATTGTATCACAACAATTGTACTTCACAACAGAAAAATAAATTTGGCGAAATTTCAAGCCGTTTTTGTTTTACTGCATTTTTAAATTTAAAGTTTTACATGGCCCACCCTTTTACATGTGAAGACCGCCCGGTGCTCAAAATATTAACAACTGACACATACAGTCTTGCAGGAATACACACACACGTTTATGCAATTTATTCCTTTTAATTAGCGAATAGCGAAAAGTAAGAAATTTATTCCCTTGAACACACGTTCCATTTCCAGTAGCCAATAAAAATTTTACACTGGGCACTTTCAAAATTCATACTTTTTTTTTTAAATTAGTGTTTCCCAGTACAAAACAAATACAAAATTTCTTACATAAACATTTACACCCGGTATTCATAACATTTATAATAAGTTTGAAATGTATTTTAATGAAAATTTTTTCATACAAAATTTTCTTAAAACAGAATTCAAATACGTTTTATTTTTTTGTGAATATGGGGATTCAAATTTTGAAATAATAGTTTTTGTGTTTCTAAGGAATTTTGGGAGATCACAGATCAGTTTGAATACATGAAATATTTCGGGAAAAAAGGATTAGCACGATTAAAAAGTTTTCATCTTTGTGAAAAAGTGTTTTCCTTAAATCCTGTAGTTAATGGTTTTTTAAAAAATTACTTTAAAAAATATATTTTTTTAAGACGTTTTTTAACTAAAACTAGAACATTTAAATTATAATTTTTTTGAACCATTTTTTTAGAGTCCTTCTTTAATAGTGCATTTAAAAATAGACTTTTAAAAAGGCGTTTAGAATTAGCTTTTCAAAAAGCACTTTTCTAAACGAGTGAAAATAAAGCACAAGAATTATAATGGAAGTTTTTCATGTAACCGGAAAGTCCCTTTTCCTTGTATATTTTTAATAAACACGCTTTTTTGAAAGCAAAACTTTCCCTGTTAGAGGCCCTGAAAGGCAGCACATTTATTTTCTTTCATTTAAAACCTTTTCAACAAAAAAGGATTTCTTTTTAATACAAAAAAGGAAGGCTTCAGTCAAGGAAATCCTTTCAAATATTATTGCTTTTAAAAAAGTCACATTCTATAGAAAATGGATTTATTGCGAAATATTAAAAGCATAAAAAATAAATATAAATTTAGAATAACATTCACGATTGTTAAAAAGAAATTAATTAGTATAATTTCACTAAAAAAAAAAACTTTTTATACAGCAAATCCTTTTTTGTGTTTTTGTAGTTCTTTTGCTTCTTCTAGCATTTCATTATAGCTGGCCTTTTTGTGAATCTATTTTTTTTCCTTTTTTTTTTGTAGCTCAAAGATACTTTTTGCGTTTTCAGTTGAATGCTGCTAAGCATCAGCCAATTTTCCACACTACCATAAATTTTACACTGCTTGACAGCTAGATATCCTGTAAACTGTGTGTATATGCTTGCAGGTCCTTTATGGAATTGTTTTCTGTTATTTAATAATATGCGAGTGTGTGTGTGTGTGTGAGAATATTGTGCTAAAGTAAGTAATTTAAATCAAGTTCTTTCAACAAAAAATATACTTTTACTTGCAAATCCTTAAAAAACGTGAAATATGTGGTGTGTTCGTGTTCGTGTTCCCTGTTCATTGTTTACACACACACGCACGCACACACACCCGCATACACACTGTCTCTTATACATCAACTGTTGCCTAAATGCACACAATGTTTTTTTTTTTCTTGTTTCCCTTTTTCATTTTCGTTTATTTAATATAAATATAAATGACGCTTTCTTTACACAACTAGTTTAGCTTTATTAAAACGAAAAAAATCTTTTCACAAGAATAGAAAAATGTTGTCTGAATATTATTATAGAGTTTCATGGTTTCATATGAATTATTATTTTTCTTTTTTTTTTCTTGTGGCAGAAAAAAAACCAGAAAAGAGGATGTCGGAGAGAGACTACAAACAAAACAGTGTAAAAACGTTGGGATTTCGGGGTTTTTAAGTAATTTATTTTACTGTTATTCATGCACCATCGCATGAATTATACACAAACATGCATACAGACTCAACATATTTTTTGAAATTATGACGAAAAAAAAAACACGATTGTGTTGAGGATTTATGTTGCGAGTAGAGCAAAAAGTAACCACAGAGATTTTAAAGACATAATTTTATTTCACTAAAAATCTTTATAAGTATTAAAAATAAACCCTGCTGTTGCTTTAGGGCGTACTTGTCGTTTCCCACAATTAACATCTACGCCAATTTACTTTATTAGATCTAGAATTTTTTGCAAATTAAATCCCTGCAGTAAATTGATGTACGAGTGTATGTGCCAAAGCCTACAAAACTTAAGCGTCTTGGGATTATCAGTTTGCTTTCCTTAAGCCAAAAGCAAACAAAAAAAAAAAACAAAAAACAAACAACAAAAAATGTTTACCGAGAAATAAGTTTCAATTAAATAAAAATAAGTAAAACTGTGCTGTCTTTATTACTTTAGTGCTTTTAGCCAAATTCTATCAAAAAACCAATAACACTAAACCAAACAAGTACGTGCATGTGTAAGTTTGTACTCGTATGCATACACAAGTTCCCAAATCACTTACACATATTCATTAATATTAAGGGCAGCTGTCAGTCAAACTGCAGTTTAAGACAATTTTGGAGCTCGTGTAGCATTAAACATTTCAATTAATATCTAGTGTTTTCCGAATCCTGGAATGAGTTGCAATCAGTCTAACGATCTATTGTGAATGCATTAGCTATTCACAATAGGGATACTCTTGAACGGTTTTTATTGATTTGTGTTACTGGTATTATTACATTTTGAATGCAGTGAAATATGTTTAAATTTAGAAACGTGTTAAAAAGGATTCATTGGCACATACGAGATCTGTTCGAAATATAAGATGCATTTTCAAAATTCGTGAGCCACGTATCTGCGATTAGCGTTCTTTTTTTACGTTGGTACTCTGGTGTCGCACGTACACATATCCTCACATTTTCAACTACTTAACGATTTTAGCTTTTCAAGGAAAATCGACAAGATGAGAACGGTGCTCGTCTCATAAAAAACGCTCCAACACATCAACATCCAATGAAAATGTTGATAAGAGTGGAATTAAATTATTGCGTAGAATCATCGCATCCCTATGACCGAAGTTGCTGAGGATGTCAGAATATATGCTGGCCCAGGACATGCAATTTTTTCGAAAAATTTGGCCTTCATTTTTGGAATTGTAGTTGTTTTATTTCACAACAAAATATGCATGAAATAAACCTGTTTAGCTAGTCTCCGTCCTTAGTTACCTACGAGCATGTTAAGTAAATTATATGAAACTTACAATTTAGCAATAAAAACCGACGAAATAAATTCAACCTCATAAAAGCTTTTTGCATTAATAGATAGAAATCTAGAGAGATAGATGGATGGATACCCTTTCCACCAGTTCAGATGAAAATACAAATAAGCACCAGCCACCCACACATACACACACACACGCACACACATTGACATGCCTACTTATTTTTGTGTGTGATAAATGTATAAATAAAGAGACTAGAAATAAATGCTGATATAGGAGTGAATATGTGAGCGTCAGTATGAGTTCCCCGCCCCCTTCTTCGTAATGAAGTACAGGATTAGTTAAAATGGGATGGATGTTCGGCAGCCTTTAATGTCGAAAGAAAAAATATGTTTCTGTGCTGGGCATTTTGTGTAATTACAAGTGTGTAAGCCGTGTATGTTACGGTCGCCTGGTAAGTTTTTATGACATTAAGCCGGGCAATGAAACTGATTATGCTGTTTGTACATGAGCCTTAATATTATTTTAAGGAAGAAGAAAAAATAAAAAACACACAAGAAAAATAACACAAGTATTTGCACCATAAACTGTTAAATGTGTTGCCTGCTTCTCGGCGAAAACATAAAATAGCAGGAGAAAGTGTTCATTTGCCCCGGGCTGATGTGCCATAAACTACGCCTTTAATGTTGTTGTTAACATTTTACAGCCAACACAACAGCAATTGTTTGCTTCAGCCATGTAAAATGCCTCAACGTGGAAAAGCTTATGGCGGCAGCATCGTCATCTGCCCGTAAATGTTTGCGTTTCATTTATTTTGCTGATTTGCCTGCATACGGAGTACTTCCACACTCGGTTAAGTGTTAATACACAAAACACATGAAGGGGCCACGCATACACACACATGCGTTATTGTTTAGGTAAGCAGGTTTCAATGAAGTGGCTCATGGTCGCCACCACCCATTTCCAGGGCCTAAATGGTCATGCGGGGCGTATGAGTTTTGGAATACGAGCAATAAATGAAACTGAACACAAAATGTAGAAAATACATAAAATCTAAAACCAATTACCGATGAAAAACGTACATCTGGATTTGGGGGAGAGTGCGAAAAACAAACGCATATAAAAATACAACAAATATTTTTACGATCTCAGGCATTTAATTAAGATTAAGACGTAAAACACTTTTCGAAGTAATAAAAGAATTACTCGTGTTTTATTAAGCATTTAACAAACTACAGTGGAAACTTCTTACCTTTTCGCGAAAATTCATATGGAGAAATTAAATAATGGAACCGATAACCATAAACATTTTAAACTTTGATACAATTGACTTAAGAATGTCATAAGTCATTGCCAAAAACCAATGGCAATGACTTTATGAGGGGTCCAGAGTGGAATAAAATTTCTAGGGATATATGAAACTGTGAAACTGATAATCATGAAAACGTTAAGGTTATGATACAGTTAACATGCACATTAGCTGAAGTTTCACATATCCTTGGCGGACAAAGTTTGGGGGGTAGAATGTAGGGTAAAGTACAAAACAACCAATTTTAATAGACGCTGGTATGAGCGCACAAGCTTCCGCTTTTTATAATAAGTGGCACTTTTTATTATGACTTGCACTTTTTATGATGACTTGCACTTTCCATAATGACTTGCATTTTTTATGATGACTTGCACTTTTTATAATAACTTGCACTTTTTATGATGACTTGCACTTTTTATGATGACTTGCACTTTTTATTATGACTTGCACTTTTTATAATGACTTGCATTTTTTATGATGACTTGCACTCTTTATTATGACTTGCACTTTTTATGATGACTTGCACTTTTTATGATGACTTGCACCTTTTATTATGACTTGCCCTTTTTATAATGACTTGCCCTTTTTATAATGACTTGCATTTTTTATGATGACTTGCACTTTTTTAATAAGTTGCACTTTTTATGATGACATGCACTTTTTATCATGACTTGCACTTTTTGTAATGACATGCATTTTTTATGATGACTTGCACTTTTTATTATGACTTGCACTTTTTATGATGACTTGCACTTTTTATGATGACTTGCACTTTTTATTATGACTTGCACTTTTTATAATGACTTGCATTTTTTATGATGACTTGCACTCTTTATTATGACTTGCACTTTTTATGATGACTTGCACTTTTTATGATGACTTGCACTTTTTATTATGACTTGCCCTTTTTATAATGACTTGCATTTTTTATGATGACTTGCACTTTTTATAATAAGTTGCACTTTTTATGATGACATGCACTTTTTATCATGACTTGCACTTTTTGTAATGACATGCATTTTTTATGATGACTTGCACTTTTTATTATGACTTGCACTTTTTATGATGACATGCACTTTTTATCATGACTTGCACTTTTTGTAATGACATGCATTTTTTATGATGACTTGCACTTTTTATTATGACTTGCACTTTTTATGACGATTGCACTTTTTATGATGACCTGCACTTTTTATAATGACTTGCAATTTTCACGATGACTTGTACTTTTTATGATGAATTGCACTTTTTTCCTTACTAATATAATAAATATGACAGTAACTCTGTTTCACTGTCTGCCTGTTACCTTCCCATGCTCAAACCGCTGAACCGATTTGAATGAAATCTGGCATAGAGATAGTTTAAGAGCCGAGAAATAACATAGGGTATTTTCTGCTTTTGGAAATCATCGTATTGAGTGTTCAAGAGTGGTCGAAAATTAGTACCCATACATACATATATGAAATTTGTTAAACTGATAACTAAGAACGTTTTAAAGTTTGTTACAGTGAATATACAAGACATCATTGACATAACATACACATTAGCTGAAGTTTCACATATTCCTCGCGAACAAAATTGCGGGTAAAAGCTAGAATAAAATAAAATGAAACCATAATATGATGTAAAATAAAATATTGCGGTATAAAAATATAATTTGAATGAAAATCTTTTATTTTCCAAAAAAAAACTTTACAAACTTTGAAATTCAAATAGCAAAAGTCTTTAAATTCCTTTAAAAAAATAAAGCAATTGCTAATAAAGGTTTGCAGTGACAAAATAAGAATCAGCACTCCTCACGTTCCCACGTACTTCCACATTAAATAAATAAGAAACGAAACAAATTCGAAGCTTAAGTAGGTGTCAATTTGCACGCCTCAAATACACAAGTTGTAACAATTTCTGTTTGTTTTCTTTTTTTTTGCTGCATGTTTAAATTTGTTCTTTTCCATTTTAATAAAAACACAAAATATACATTAAAAGAACGCAATTGTTTGATTCGCCTTCCTAAAAACACACATACACTTTGAGAAAGAACAGGATAATACCCTCTTTCATACAATCCTGCACACATACAAATAACAGGCAGGCTTATCTGCTTCAACACCGACGGAGGTATCACTTATCGGAGGTGTTGCGAAATGAAACTCAAAAGTTTCATCGAAGAGAGAGAGCGAGAGAAATGGGGGAAAATGTCGAAGTGATTTCATTTTGCAACTTAAAGCTCGTACATCAAATCTAAAGTGATTTTTGTTATTTTTATTGCTCGCAATATTTCATTTTGTTATTTTTATTACTTCAAAATATGCTGCGTTTTATTGTTCGCCAATTGAACACATGTTTTGTTTTTATGTTTACAAAATAACAGTGGACACTGTACATCGGGGACAGCACCCGTATAGATTTTTTTCAACCTTAAAATGCCACCCACTACCACGCGTCAAGAAAAATAGTGTCTTAAATTAATTTTGACTGAGAAACAAGGAAATGGCAAATAGAATATGTAGAATGCTTTAAGTCCTTTTTTGTGCCATTTTATTTAAATGCAAGACATTTAAGCCACTAAGAAAATTTCGACGTATTTTTTGCTATTTTTTTTTAGTATCAATTTTAAATCCAGAAGGACATTCTCCATATTCCAGGGAAAACTGCAACATTCTAACGGCAAGTCATTGAAATAGAATCCGCTTCACTTAACTGTAATTATTTCAAATGCAGTAAAATATTCAGACAAAAAAATACTCCTACTCCAAAAGAAACATGGAATGACCTTAAATGCAAAAAAAAAACAAGAAATATTAATTAATGCTGACCGCTCCGAATAGCGTCTAACTTTTAAAAATTTCAAAAATTAACAAATTGTTTATTTGTCCTTATGCTAAAAATGAGACCACGAAAGAATCATTTGGGACTTTATGCGAAGTACAAAAATTACAAGGTACAAAAACAATATTAAAACTGTTTACCCACATACGAGGTCTGTTCAAAATTTCTATAATTATTTTAATATATATTTTTTCATTAATTACTATTTGTCCCGTTGAAAGTAGTTCCCTTCAAATATGAAACACTTGTAACTGGGATTTTTTCAATTCCCGCGTCAATGTCCTGGACAACCACGATTCGGTATTTATTCACATAAAATTTATAGGAATAGAAGAACTGTTTTAAAATGTACTGCAAATACTCTTGGTAAATTAAATTATATTTATTTAAATACTATCCTCCGTATTCAAAAAACTGATTTAAAAAATTATATAAAAATTTAATAAAATCCATTTCAAACTCGTTTAAATTTTTTGAATATGAGTCTAAGGGCCATTATTACAACTTAAAGTTAGTTAAAAGTAGGATTTTATCGGACGTAAAAAAAACTTTATCATTTGCAAAATTTTACTTCAACCTATAGTGAGCGATACATTACAGGTAATTTTATCCAATTTGCAATAATGGAAAGCTTTTTATATGTCTGATAAAATCTTACTTTTAACTAACTTTAAGTTGTAATAATGGCTATAAGTATGGAAAAGACAATTTATGACTTCCAACAATGAAAGTTTATATGACAGTATTTGAAAAACTTTAGCCTATTGGTTTAAAAACAAAACAAAACATACACTTAATTAAAAAAGAATTGAAACCAAAAGAGTTTGGCTTAAGTACAACCGAACAAATGATTCGGAAAGCAGGACTGGAAGGAAATCCTCAAACGGCAACACGGGGATTAAAAGCGTGTTGCCATCGTTTTGATACAGTTCCCGTATTCAGATGCCTAATCAAATTTTGTATAAATAAAAACTGCTGTCACCTTCAACTAAAGCCACTTAACAAGTGGTGACACAAAAAAAACACATGAGTACTGATGATAAAAGCGTAGCGGCTTTCGAAAACAGTTGCTGCCAGTTTTAATAAACTGATTTTGACTTGCAATATTTCTCATGTCTTTCTGAATTTAGAACAAATTTTCGAACACTTAGCCTAACAATCTTAATTCGAACAAAAATTATTACAAGACGAAGAAGTTCAAATAAAATATGTCATTTTATAGATATTCATCATTAAATATTTGCATAAAATTTGTGCACTCACTATCGCAACATTTAAATGCTGCAAAATTTATTTTGCCAAAACAGAATTAAAGCAATTGTATCATATTTTAAATGAAATATTTATTTGCATAAATATTTGTATGAGTTGTTCCCCAATGAAAGTGATCTCATGTAAAATTTTTCACATTGAAATGGAAAACACACAAACAAAAAATCAAGTACCCAGAGTGTCCTTAAAACCCATAACTTTTACTATAAATGTCATACGAGAGTGTGCAGAGAGGAGCCGAGGCAAAACAAAATAGTACACTTTCCTACTCGACAAGTTGTGTGAATTTTATAAAGTGGCTGCAGAAAAAAGAAGAAGCATAAATAAGTATATAATTATAAAATTACTCAAGTGCATGCACACAGTTACGCACAGCGACATGAAAACTAAATATAAATAACCACATGTTTGCACAAATGCACTGGTGTGCTAGCCCTCTCCCTCTCCCTCTCTCTCTCTCACAAAAAGACACACTCGCATTAACAGGCACGGATGGTGTGTTGCATTCGAATTTGTATTTAACCTCTTACTGGCAGACATTTTGTTTGTCTGTTTGTTTGTTTGTTTGTTTGTTCGTTTGTTATTTCTGCAGGGCTCTAGATGTGTGAGTGGGCGTGTGAGTGTTCATAGCGGCTCTTTATTGCAAATGCCTTCATATTAGTTTGGCGTTAAGGTGCTCGTATCGTATGTTTGTTTGTGTAGACATGTGCCGTCACTTGGGGTACTTGGAAAGTATTTATAAACCGAATGAATGTTAAGTAGAGAACACAAGTTTTACATACAATTTTGTTTTTAGGTGCACTCGTACTTAATAATATTTTGTTTTTGTTTTTGCTTTTGTTTCTGTTTTGTTTTTCTTTTAAACTACTTACACACACTCTCTGGAGTGCATGCTGCTACACACACACTCACACATCCTCAAGTCGGCCGAAATGTGTTTCCACTGCTGTTGAGCTTGCGGTTTTCAAATGGAATTCTGGGTTTCTTGCACGAAACATAGTATTAAATAAACTTCTCCAGTTGTTTAATTATTAAATGTTAAATTACGAAATGTGAAATAAAAAACACGTTAGAGGTATTATTCTTTAAATAAATGTACTGACGAACAGCCGTATTTTAGGGAAATATTTTGTGCTTTTGGCCACAACAAAAAATTAATTTAGTGACATTTTCCGTTTAGGAAAACCTTAATTAAAGTGAAACGACTTTCAAGTTGTTTCCTTCGCAATTAATTTCTTTTGCAATCATCAAGCTCTCTTTTGCCGTCTGTTTACTTAAATCCAGCATGTAGCGGTTGGAGTGCTCTGCCATGTGATGGAACTGCCAGAGCCATTAAATTAAAATCAAAAATACGTATCGATTTTCAATTGCAGCCATTTAACTAAGTACTTTGTAATTTCTATTTCTATTGCTTCTTCAGATTCTTTTCTATTCTATTCTATTTGTATTTCTTGTGCGAATGTTCGAGTGGCGTGTCTTCAGTCGTGTAAATACAGATGGAATTTTAAGCCTCTGCTTGAACATGTTTCGAGCAGCAGGAGAATGGGGAGGCAGGCAGTCAGTCAGTCATAAAAGCAATTTAAGCAATTGAAATGTAAAAATAAGTAAAAGTTGGTATTTTTTTTTTTTTGTAAAAACATTTGCACAAAGTAAATTGTTCCAATCACAGATAATGTGTATTTAGATACTCTTGATGTTGTGGATGGAATTTTCTTTTTTGCCGTCTGCCGTTTGTTGGTGTTTGAATAGGTTTCATTGTGCTTTCATTTTGTTAGTGTCGCTTATTTGCAGAAACAGCATTGATACGAGTATTTAAATGTTCTTCAGCCAGCCAGCCAGCCATGAAAATGGGGTTTTCTCTTAAGAGGTTTCATGCTGAAACAAAAAAAAATTAACTTAAAATAAACAACGCAAATTCTTTGTGGATATGCCGCGATTTATTGTAATTGTTCTTATAAATTTCTAAAAAAAAAAAAATAATTGTAATAATAAAATTTAATGTGTTGAAAAGTACATAAATTGAAGAAAATTGTTCATGTTATACATGTTTATATAAATATTACACTAGGCAACAACATATAATTTTTTCAATATTTAATTTGAATCATGCTGATTTTTTTTCACAATATTAAAAAATTTTAAAATGGTCTATTCAGGGGCTTTAAACTTTTCCTGTTTTAAGTTAAACAAGCGTTAGTCTTGCTATCCAATAAACACTGTGGTACATGTACAAGCCTTTTGATTTCTGAATCGATTGAGCGCCTGCTTAAAAACCAAATATTTTATAAAACTAAAAGGCGAAAATAGAAATATTATATTCTGATATTTTTAAGCTTAAGGTCTCTTTATTTTAATTTAATTTTTAATTTCAATATTTCGTCACTTCTTTGTATGGCTTCTTCAGGAAATTAATTCTTTTATTAAATAACCTTAAAAATATCAGAATATAATAATAATTAAAAAGCAGTCAAGAAACCAGAAGCATTCAAAAAAGGACTTATTAAATCAATTTTATTGCAGAGTATTTTCTTTAAATATGTCAAATAAAATATTAATAGTGGCAACAGGTGCCATTAATGAACTCAGTTTTGTAGCCTGGTGTTACTGTATTACATCCAAAAATATTATATAGTAGCCCTATTCACAATCCTGTGCAAATGGTATTGCATTATAGCATTTGCAAATTGAGAGAGTATTTGAGAGCATTTTCAATGTATTATGTTGGTGTAGAGTACAATTATTTTGCAAATGCAATGATGCAAGACTATTTGCTCAAGATTGTGAATAGGGCTAGTGATTGCCACAATTCCAACATTTATGACCGGAATTTGTTTTAATTTTTATCTTATGTTTAAATAATTATTTTTCAGATTTAAAATAAGTTTTCATTCATCATCCCCTTCATTTTATTCTCCCCGTCTTAAGTAATTTTTTCGAAAATATTTTTAATTGTAAAATTTTTTTCTTGTTATTATTTTATATCAAAATCTTAAAAATAAGTACCTGCTTAGCCTTCCCTATTGTTCTCCTTGCACTACAGAACACCTCCACGTATGATTAATTTCAATGCATAAGATAATACGTATACGCCTGCATCAACTTGCAACTGACGTGCACGTGTTAATAAATTTCATGGATTTTAACACTCTCCTTCCAGCAGAGGTGTTGATATATCACTTAATCGATATCAAAATACAAACCGACTGGAAAATATTTGCTTTATTTTTAATTTTAATTACAAAAAAAATATATACAAAAAAGGACTGCGGCCACAGTTACTGTAAAATGTTTTTGTCTGATATTTAACAACAAGAATATGCAAGCACGACTGAATTAACAATAAATTATTTCATTAAATGAAGCGGAAAAGCACCAACACATACACACAATGCATGCATGCATGTACACGATGTAAAAGGATAGTGCAGCAGGCAGAAGTGTCAATAATTGTAGCATATGAATAGATCGGCTCTTCGCCGGGCTGATCTATTCGTATGTGCACACATCGGATACTGCCTAAACATGCATCCGTTTTCAAAATAAATTTTATGAGAAATATGAGAAAATAGAGCACCTTTTTGAGAACTCGTGAGATGCTACAGATAATAATATGCCATAAATCCTCCATTTGAGTGAAATACTGTAACAAGTGAATAACTAATTTTCACTTTTTTGTATTGCAGCAACACTCTTATTTTCACCGCCACTTTAATGCTTTCAAACGCTACAATTTTTCGTTGTTTACAAAGAACACGTGTGTCATTGTAAAACACAACAAATTAATGAATTAATTGAATATAAAATACACAAACATTAAAAAGATTGTTTAAACATTACAACGAAATAAATAATTGATTAAAGTTTGTTATTTTTGCTCCTGCTGCTGCTGACGCTACTAAGAGATTTATGGTGATCACAACAAATGATTGTTACCTTTTTTTGTGTGTTCAAATTCTACAGTCTTTTGTTTGCCTTTCAAGAAGTTTGTTTTGTAACATTCTCAAGATTAATGATTGGGTAGTTTTTCTGTTACCAACAACAACAACAACAATAACAATAAAGAAGGTACCAAAAATAGGAAAACACAATCCTCAGAAACATCTTATGGAGAGCAAATAAAAAAAAATTGATGATGAAATAAAAATAAAGTGATTTATAATGGGACAACTACTAAAATTTGTAACAAAAGACACATATTTGGGAAATGCGAACAACAAAACAAAATAAATAGCCCAAAAACAATTGAATAACAAACAGCAACAACACAAGAAATTAATGATTTCTTTGGCAAATAAAAACTAAATAAAAAGAAAAATAGAAACCAGCACACAAAGAAACAGGACCTCAATCTTTGATAAGGTCGCATAAACACTATTACAGGGAAAATAAAAATATATTTTAACGCATTTAAGTAACGAAAACCTTTAAGTTTCCTTATAGAAGCCAAGTTTACAAAAGAAATAGATCTTGCGATATTTATTTCTAGCCCAAACATCTTTTTCTTTTTTTTTGCAAGTGTGTTAAAATAAATAACAGGCGATATATAAATGAATTATTCTTTTTTATTTTTTTGTGAGAGTTGGGGAAAGGAACAGAGTGTAAGAATGAAATTGTAACTCCCCAGAGAAATTAATTTGATTTATTCTTCACTTTCAGCACTAATTTAATAATAAAACACGACGACTCTGCTAAACTTTATTTTGTTGATTGTTGAATTCTGTTGTTTGTTGCTGCCGCTAACAACACGTGATGCCTTGTGCTGCTCTACGCTAAGGTTGGTGTTCGAGTAACGTTGAAATAAGCAGACAATAAGCAGACAAAAATAAATGAAATAAAACTCTTCGTTTTTTTTCTTTCTTTTTTATACGTTTGTCAACAATTTCTTCATACAGACGAGAATGGATAAACAAATTAATGCATACGACTTTATACAAAATCCAGTAGCCAATTGTTGTAGTGACTCCAACTCCCCCGGTCCCTTCCAAGTTTTATTTTTTCCCATAAATCATGTATGTCTCTAGGACATAATTGATGAATGCTAATTTAACTTAATCCGGATGGCACAAAAACAAAATACAGGATATGAAATATTTAAGTGTGTGTGTGAGTGTTTATCACATACTCGTATGATGTTTACAAAAGAAGTTTCCATTGCAGATAAACAAATTTGATGAAGTAACGAAAGCAAAACTTTCTATTCGTTCCGCCAGGAGACCAGCATCGTAACAGATAAACCAAATAGTTCGATTGCTTTCGCAAATAAGCACGTATCCGGTTTGTCAGGAGTGAAAATTCGCAAGAACATGAATATTTTTTAAATATTAATAGAAATTATTTCCAAAGAAACGTAGTAATTTGATAAATCCTAAAGCTGCCGTTTTGAATGCTCTAAAAAGGACATTCAATCGATAAAAAGATCCTCATCAAGTCACTGTTGATACAAAACCATTTAAACATTTAATTTGTCAAAGACTTATAATGGGTGACTTTTTGTAAATTAAGTTTTTCGGCCTGGCAGCACTGGTTGGCAATTGTGTCCAAATGACAAAGTGTTCAGTATACTCAGCCATTTCATTATGGAGAAACTCACAAACGAACAATGACTGCAAATCGTTGAAATCCATTATCAAAATGGGCCTTAAAACAGCTCGATGGAAATCCACTGTTTTATCGAAAAATTGTGTACAGAAATGAGGCTCATTTCGGGCTAAATGGATACGCAAACAAGCAAAACTGTCGCATCTGGGGTGAAGAACAGACACATGCCGTACAGAAGTTACCGATGCATCCCGAAAAAAAATGATAGTTTGGTGTGGTTTATGGGATGGTGGCATCATCGGTCCATTTTTCTTCAAAGACGACCGTGGAAGAAACGTTACCGTCAACGGAGAACGATGCCGGGGCAGGATACGTGACTTTTTTTGCCCCAATTGCCAGAGTTGGACTTGGTTGATATGTGGTTTTAATAAGACGGTGCCACATGCCACACAGCTCAAGAAACAATGGACATATTGAAGGATGAATTTGGTGAGCAGTTTATCTCTCGAAATGGCATTGTGAGTTGGTGATTTGACGCCTCTTGACTATTTCTTGTGGGGTTGTGTAAAGTCGTTGGTCTATGTGGACAAGCCAAACACGATTGAAGTCTTAGAGTATAATATAATACGTGTTATTCATGGAATACAGGACGAAATGCTCGAGAAAGTGGTGCAAAATTGGACCTTACGAATGGACCATTTGAACCGGAGCCACGGGCAACATTTACATGAAGTTATTTTTAAAAATTAAATGACAAACACCAATTTATCGATTGCAAGAACAATTTTTAATATATGATGCAAATTTGAGTGTTTTATTAGATTTAAAAAAACTATGCTTAAAAAATCACCCTAATCAAGGGCATGCCTGCCTCGTTTAAAAATTATGTCGACGACGTTTACCTTGAAAATTACTTAACATTTTTAAAACTAAACGTTTGAGATGAGGAGAAAAATTAATTTTTGATTAGAGAAAAACTATTGCATCCTAATAATTTACACACAGACATCAGAGTTCTGTTTTTTTTAACAAGGACCGGCACTCAGGGGAAGTTTGACACTAATGCAATATATCGTGTTACAACGGCAGAAAGGAGTCGATTATATTTATTATCGTACTTCGGCGGCTTTCAGCTAAAATTTATAAAACTGAGGCAAATATCCGTATAATTAAACTTGTTAATAATTTTTTTTTTTTATTTTTATGCCCTCCAAAAAAGAATTTGGAGGGTATATTCACTTTGTCATTCCGTTTGTAACGCATCGAAATATCCATCTCAGACCCCATAAAGTATATATATTCTTGATCAGTGATGAAATCTAAGACGATCCGTCCGTCCGTCCGTCTGTGGAAATCACGATTCAGTCCAAACGAAAAGAGCTAGACTCTTGAAATTTGGCATAAATATATTTTAAAACTTAGAGCAGGTTAAGTTCGAAGATGGGCTAAATCGGGCAAGAGGGAAAAAAGTTCCCCTAAGAAGAACTAAACCAACCCAGAAAAAACAACATAATTTTTAAAGTTTTTTGGTTATTTTGTTAAGCAAATGATATATTTTTATGTCAAATACGGTCCAACGCCTTAAACTTGGAGCCATAAAATAAAAAAAAATTATTTTTGGACCCCGCCCACTCTAGTGGGCGTTATTATATGCAAAATTAGCATAAAAATTTATCAAATTTTTTTACTTAAGCCTACATTCCTTCAAAATAAAATTTGTAAGGAGACGATACCTGGTGCTACTCTTCTTGATCAGTGATTAAATCTAAGACGGTCGAGCAATGCCCATACGTTCATCTGTGGAAAACATGATATTGTCTATTTTTGAACCCCGCCCCCTTTAGTGGGCGTTGACGTACGATATTATATAAAGGAACTCTGTCCCACCCAGTTAAACATTTTAAATTCACTTGCTAAATATTTGGAGGGTATTTCAGATTCAACCCGGTCGAATATAACATTTTTTCTTGTTTTTTTTTTAATATTAAATTTTGTGAAACTTTAAATTTAATCAAAGAGATCGTTTTTATCTAACTTTTTTTTCACTTAACCTTTTGCTCATGATTTTCGCTGATTTTAATTTTTTCAAGTTCTGATAAAAACGGTTATTCTTACAGAACAAGCAGTACAAAAACAAATAAAATCATGTGCAATATGTTTCTTTTCATGCTTCAAAATATACTGGAGAGCAGCAAAAAAAGGAAACAGTTAAACAAAAACACAACTTCACCAAAACCAAAAACAAAAATATTTTAACGAAATTGCAGAACACAGCAACAACAATGCAGGATGGCACCAGAAACCGTTGGAAAAAAACTATACAACAGAAAAAAAAAGAATACACACACACACACAAATGCATGCACGTGCATACAAATACAGCTCTTGCAGCAACAACCCGTTTCCAGCAAGAAAAAAATTAAATACGACCATAAACTTCATATGGGTGACTGTGAATTTGTTGTTTTCAATTCAGACGGCAGTTTTTATTATTTCTTTTTTTTCTTTTATTTTTTATGCCAAACAGTCAGTCGGTCAAGTTGGTGTACTGAATGGTGATGGCCTGTAGCGGTAGATGCAATGTCATCATTAAATACTGGTTGCATGACTAAAACGCCATCATGATGTTACTGATGCCGATTCCGATGCCGATGCAGCCACACAGATGTTTTTCTTCTCAAACCAAGTCAGCAGCTACAAACAAATTTGCCTACACAAACACACACATGCAAAGACCCATTCATACTTACATATGCATGTGTGCGTGCGTGTGTGTGTGTGTCACAGTGTTGTGTGTTTCTTGTTTCATGTTTGTTTTTTGCAAACCTTTTTTTTTTGTTTTTTTGCTCCCGTGTCCAACTCGTTGTGGATGCTGCTTAACATTTCCTCTTTTTATTAACTTCTTTTTTGTGTTTGTCTTGCCTTTTTTAGATTTAGGCATATGCTGCCCGTTACTGCATCCACACAACAACAACAATAACAACAACAAAAACATTAAGGGAAAACGTAGCCATTGTGTTGCTATAACTTTTTTATTTGTTTTAGGAGCCACCAAAACAAAACAAAACAAACAAAAAACAAAATAAACTGACTTTTTAGTGACTCGAAACTGTTTATAGTCTGTCTGCGTATTTTTTCTTCTTTTTCCAAAGTGAAACCTTTTTTTCAGAATCATTAAGAATGGGGCGTTTTACTAATTTAATGACTCAATAATTTCAGCATTTTAAATTGAGATGCATTGAAAAATACTTTTGGCATTTTTAAGGAAATTATAAAAAAAAATTGCTTAAAAATCGATAGACAATCAGGCAGCTAGGGCACTTAATTTTTTTGGTCACAGTTTATATGACTGCAAAAATAAATATCAAGCGCTAAATAGCAATAAGAGGCAAAGGGTCGGTGCTGCAATTTTCTTGTATACAATATTTGAAAGGTGCCGCACAGCCTAAAGTATTTAATAGAAAATTTTAGTTTTTCTCAAAAAAATAAACTTATTTTATAAACTTATTTGACGTTATTAAAGCTAATGAATTAACAAAAACAAGTAAAAACGTTATATTCGACCGGGTCGAATCTTAAATACCCTCCAAATATTTAGTAAGTAAATTTAAAATGTTTAACTGGGTGGGACAGAGTTCCCTTATATAATATCGTATGTCAACGCCCACTAAAGGGGGCGGGGTTCAAAAATAGACAATCATGTATGTGCTGTGAATCGCACGATTGTCGAATCACATGCGACTTGAAAAACGCAATTTTTTTTGAACGATTTTGAGCGATTGCGAACTCCAGCACACCAATTTTGTGACTTCAAATCGAAAACGCTTTATTTCATGCGATAAGCGGTTTCCATCACATGGCCGAATATCATGTTTTCCACAGACGAACGTATGGGCATTGCTAGACCGTCTTAAACTTCATCACTAATCAAGAATATACATATTTACTTTATAGGGTCCAATTATCTTTGGGTATAAAAACTGTATTTTGGCGGGGTCGCTCTGGTAAGGGCTGTGGGGGAAATATTTCACCTTTGTCATAAAACTCTAAAAATAAATGCTTGTAATGATTATACACAAAATTAAAAAAAAAAGTTATTTATATTTAATAGGGTCATTTAGCGGGCAAGGGGGGAGGAGGAGGTAGGCCAGCAACAGGCAGTCATAAAACTCTAAAGATAAATGCTTGGGATGATTATATACAAAATTTAAAAAAAAAATTTTTTTTTTGTAGGGTCATTTGGTGGTCAAAGGAAGAGGAGGGGGTAGGGCAGAAATCGGCAGTCATAAAACTCTAAAGATAAATGCTTGGGATGATTATATACAAAATTTAAAAAAAAACCTTTTTTTTTTGGTAGGGTCATTTAGGTGGCGAAGGGGAAGGAGGGGGTAGGGCAGAGTAGTACCAGGTTTCGTCTCAGCTTCGTCATTAAAGCTTAAAAATTTTATTTTTAAGGAATGTAGGCTTAAGTAAAACAATTTGTTAAATTTTTATGCTATTTTTGCCTATAATAACGCCCTCTAAAGTGGGCGGGGTCAAAAAATATTTTTATTTTATTTTATGGCTCCAATTTTAAGGCGTTGGACCGTATTTGACATAAAAATATATCATTTGCTTAACAAAATAACCAAAAAACTTTAAAAATTATGTTGTTTTTGTGGGTTGGTTTAGTTCTTCTTAGGGGAACTTTTTTCCCTCTTGCCCGATTTAGCCCATCTTCGATCTTAACCTGCTCTAGGGTTCGAAATATATTTGTGCCAAATTTCAAGAGTCTACCTTTTTTCGTTTGGACTGAATCGTTATTTCCACGGACGGACGGACGAACGGACGGACGGACGGACATGCTCAGTTCGTCTTAGATTTCATCACTGATCAAGAATATATATACTTTATGGGGTCTGAGATGGATATTTCGATGCGTTACAAACGCATCCAAATTCTTTTTTGGAGGGTATAAAAAGAAACTATATAAATATCAGGGGCTTGTTTTTTGGTGATAACTGTCGCTAGACAATAGAGAATGCCAAATTCAGTGGGGTTTGGCAACTCATCAAGAGTCGGTTAAGGCCAGAAAATCGAAATTCCAAATTGAGGGTGCTTTTGATTAAAGTAGTCAATTTCTATTAAAATTGACGGTTGGTACAGTGTGCACGGTGTCAGCATTACGGATCTTATTTCTTTCAAAATGTGTCAGGAACTTCCATTACGGTGGATGGGCGAGCTGACACTAACTGAATTATTTCAAGAAAGTTGGCTCCAACAAGACGATTCAACTGGACATACAGCGCGTTTAACAATCAATTTATTGCAAAATCATTTTAGTGGCACCTTTATTACCACACGCGGTTCTCCTCACTCGCCCCTTCCTTGATGGGACTTAACGACTCTGGACATTCATTATGAGGCCATGTTAAGTCATTGGTCTATGTCAACAAACCAGCAAATCCTTAAGCATCGTGTGATCAGATTTATTGGAAAAAATGGTTACAAATTGGACTGATCGATTTCACATAGATCATGCAACTTATATCCGCGCGATAGATGCATTCCAGAAATCACTTTTTATGCAAATGCATTTTATTAGATTTAATTTAAATGATTTAATAAACGCCTTCTACCAGACTATAATTAAAGAAAAACTTCATCCCAACAATAATTCTGTTTTCTATTTTCATTTAAAATGCATCTCATGGTGCTGTTGCCTGAAGTTGTTAACACTAGACTATGCAGCGGAGGGTCCTGAGTTCAACCCCGCACTGAGTCACGAATATTGTGTTGAATTCTTCTGATCAGCTTTAGGGCATGATTGTGTTAGTTGTTGTTTGTAGCCTGTTTCAGTGATGAAGGCATAGTACTGATCACTGACCAGGGGCAAATTACGGCATTCGATATCGATCGAAATTTAAATTGTATGGAAATTTCGATCGATATCGAATGCTGTAATTTGGCCTCAGAAGTGACAGCGACTAACACGATCATGTACTAAAGAGCAGAGGAACAGCACTCTCCTTCGTCGTCCTTGCAGCAAATAATTAGAATGCGAAGTAAAGAGTTTCTAATTGCCACAAAAAAATAATAAATTCTCGATCTTCTCGTTTTTCCTCATCTGTCCCCTCAATACTATCACCTCCTTTCTAGTTCCGGCCCAACAAACTGCATATGTAGGGGTCATCCCCTGAGCGCTGGTCCTACTTTAAAAAAAAACTTGTACAAACGGGATAGACACATTCCAGATATCGTATTTAATAATTAAACGAAATTTACCAGACTAAAATAAAAGAAAAACTTCATTGCAACAATAATTCTGTCTTCTATTTCCATTTTCAGTTTCTCTCCTGGAGATAAATAAACACCCTATAAAATCAAATTCCTCCAGTCACTTTTGTTTTCATAATAAAAATTCAATTGCGACTGATTGGCGGAATGACATGTTTTATATTTCAATTTAAATGCAATTTCATATCTGAGATTATCCGTCTTCAAGAGTCTGTCTGTCTGTCTGTCTGTTCGAGTATAAAAATGCTGTGCTGCAATTAAAAAAGCCTTGAGGCCTTCCCATTTCGCAACAATATGTTTCATTAGTAATTTAAGGCATGCAACTACAACTGCAACTATAATGCAACTGCCTATTAAAATTTTATAATTAATATCACTCATACGCTGCATACGACAATTCCTGGCGCAGTTAATGCCACTCACACACTCCTACACAAAAAGCAAGAAACTCCTCCAGGCTACAACATAATTTTCATTTTCCTACTTTTTTCAAGCTATTATATTCATTATGTTGCTGTTGTAGCTGTAATTTGTCTGCCCCCTCCCCCGGGAGAGAATTTTTGCTTAAGCAAAATTAAGCACACAAAACTATTTCTTTATTTAAGATCTTAAAACAAAAGAAGCCAAAGCAAATTCTTAACATTCATAGACTCTGCACAGCAAATTGAGAAAAACTTTTTAAAATACACAAACTTACAGCGCTCGTACAAATATTCTGTGGCATTTGCAAAAGTTAAAGAAGTTTTGCAGCAAAAAAATAAAATAAAAATAAACAAAAAAAGAAGCAAAAGTAAAAGAAACTCCAAACGACGACATTGAACTTATTTAGAGAATTCTCTTGGTGAAAATGTTTGTTAATTTTATTTGCTGATACTCATGATTTTGTTGTTCTTTTGTGTTCTCCAAAAGAGCAGAAAAATAAATGAAATGTTTTCTACTGGAAACTAAAATTTGGTAGCGAAAACACAGTTTTTTTATTAAAAAAAATGTAAATCAGTTGTTGTGCGTTTTGACAGCATCTGATCTGAAGAAATTTAGTGGCTTTTAAGCCACTCTAACGCGAATTTATCTTAATAGCCTGAACATTTATTCTCTCCTTATTCCTGCTTTTTATTAATTTCATTGATTCTTTGCTGCCGCTTAAGCAAACACCTTTTTGTTAATTTTAGTTCTTCACACAAATTGTGTTTAGCTGAAGTTATTTTATGCTCATCTTCCAGCTTAAGTTTATCCCCCAAAAATGTTGCATTTAAGCAGAAACTGTTCCAGGGGGCTGCTAAACTTTTCGTGCGCTTGTCTGTTTGCGCTTAAATTTTCGTTTTTATTCATTCGAGTCACGTGTTTTGCTGCCACTTCTTTTCTGTATATTTTGTTTGCCTCAAATCCTCAAATAACCTTAACTTTTTACTTAATACACATCCACTTATTTCTGCTCAGTTTTACTGCTGTTGGTGTTGTTTCATCTTTCGCTACCTCTTCTCTTTGGTGGGGAAAAGTTTGTTGCTTTTGTATTTCACACACAGCCCTGTACTGCCATAGAAAACGTTTGACTGTCTATTTGTTTGTCTGGCGGTGGCCAGAATTATGCTGCTTTCCAGCCATGACTGTAACTAATTTAATTCTTTGTTTAGAGTCTTTTTGTGTTAACTTTTACATTCACTCTTTTCGTGAGCAGCTCCCATGATCGAGCGAAAAAGAACTTAAACAGCAATTTTTTAGGCGTTTGGAATTATTTGAAAAACTTAAAAAAAAGAAAATTATATCTCTAATAAGATTTCCTAAATTCAAGGTGTGCAGTAATTGATAATTTTTTTTTTACAAAATAAAAAAAAAATGTGGTGTTGCCAACAACACGAATAATCGATTCGATTGCAAATTAACTTTTTATGTTCCTTTTTTTTAACTTGGACTAGCGCTCAGGGGATGACCCCTTCCTACATATGCAGTGCATTGCGCCGGAACTAGACAAGAGGGGATAGTATTGAGGGGACAAATGAAGAAAGATGAGAAGACAGAAACTTTTTTGTAGCTATTCTTACTTGGCCGGCTCATTGTTTGCTACAAAGCCGAAGAAGGAGGGTGCTGTTCCTCTGCTCCTTAGTACAAGATTTTATCAGTCGCTGCCAGTTCTGTTGAGTGATCGGTGCCATGCCTTCATCACTGAAACAGGATGACAGCAACTAACAGATCCATGCCCTAAAACTGATCAGAGGAATTCAACAAAATATTCATGACTGAGCGCGGGGTTGAACTCAGGACCATCCGCTTTATATTCTCGTGCTCTACTACTTCAGGCTACAATCAACTATTTTCAAATTGAGGGGGAATTTTTCGTCTATAGATGAGAACCATGACCGTCATGTCTTTTACTGATAACTTAATCATTTTTATGGAAAAACTAAATTATCGTTAGATTTGCTATCGAAAAGTTTTGAAAATTATGGAAAACTTTTCGCAATTAATAAAAATATTTTCTGTGCTATTCGATGGGTGCAACCCCCTCGCACGAATAGTAAATGAAGCCAGTCCATACGAGGTCTGTTCAAAAAATAAGATTTACGTTCGACTAACACTTGAGTTTATTTCTATTATTATTTTTTGTTTATACACTCGGCTCCCAGTTTCAGTTATTTATCCTGTTTAATTTGTTTCTGAGAGTTAGAAAAAATTCAAAAATTTAGCCGGCGAAGTAAAAAGGTTCAAAGAGCTACAAAAAATCGTTATAATCTTTGTTCATGTGTCCCCTCAATACCCTGCGTTATAGTTCTGGAGTAGTACACTGCGTATGTAGGGGTCATTCGGTCATGCCCCGGAATACTGGTCCGAGTTAAAAAAAAATTGCGCCATCCAAGATTTTTTTGCATTCGAATAAATTGGATCTTAAAATTTGTATAAAATCGTATATTAAAAGGGGAATCGAAAGCACTTGAAATGTTGGCACTGGTCTAACAGAATTACTCCCCCTTTTTGGTAAAATAAAATATTATATACAGGGTCCGCCAAATAACTTTTTTTTGGAAATGCTATAAAAAAAGTACTCAATATTTTCTCAAATTTCGTTTTTTATTTGAAAGTACAATCCTTCCGGTTCATAATGGAAAATAATTTCATTCAAATGGCTGCCTCGGCTGGCCATGCAGTAGCCTACACGATCGGCCCAATTTTTAAGCACATTATCGATTGTGTGCAGCTGTATTTCACCAAAGGCTTCACGAATTCGTTGTCCTTTAAAGCGTCAATTGTCTCTGGTTTGTCGGCGTAACACTTATCTTTGACGGTACCCCACAAATAATAGTTCAACGGTGTCAAATCGCAGCTCCGAGGTGGCCAAACGACATCAGGTGCCAAATTACCGCATTCGATATCGAACGAAATTTACATATAATTTATATACAAATTTCGATCGATATCGAATGCCGTAATTTGGCCCCAGCTCTGCGGCTGATAATGCGGTCTTCAAAAACAGAGCGCAGAACATCGAGTGTAGCTTCGGCTGTGTGGCACGTAGTGCCGTCCTGTTGAAACCAAATGTTGCCAATATCCTCCTCTTCAGTTTTTGTGAAGAAAAATTCGTTCAACATGGCCCGACTGTAACGGCCACTCCTCGCTCATTTTCGCAAAAAAATGGCGCAATTATGCCTCTGGACCAAAATCCGCACCAAACAGTGAGTGACTCGTTTTGGGTGCGTCGGCTTTTCAATGTATGCGTGCGGGTGTTCTGTGCCCCAAATGCGACAATTTTGCTTGTTTACACACCCGCCAAGATCAAAATGAGCGTCATCTGAAAATATGATTTGTTTGTCAAAATCGGCCCATATTTCCCAGCGTTGTTCAAGCGTATACACAACCATATTCGTTCAGCGGAAGGATAAAACTAATTATCTGTCAAATCAGACATGAGCCAAGTGTTACCATTCACGAAATAAGCACTAGTTGAAATAAAAAACGTTACATGGCGGACCCTATATATATTTTTTAATGAAATATTCAGCAATTATGAAATGAACTTGATTTTGCTCTGAGTCAAAAAACAAACAATTTTTTCCAGTGGCACATGATTTTCCAAGAGGGACAAAAATATATGAATGACGACGTTCAGCTGGTCCTTGACAATAAAAAAAGTTATTAAGAAGAATTGTCGAATTAGGGATATCGGTGGACTGAAAGGTACTGAAATTTTATTGGAAAGTCAAATTCATTCCATAATTGCTAAATATTTATCAAAAAAAAAATATTTTTATATATTTTTATTTTACCAAAAAGGGTCGTAGTTGTGGATGGTAAATTTTTGTCTGTTTTCGTCAAAATTGTTTTCTAGCTTTTCCATAAGAAAATAACTGATCGATTGATTAAATCCACTGTTTCACTTCAATCCTGATAATTGCGGATGACACTTTCCTTCAGGAAAAGTTTTGTCCTTGCAAGTGTCCTGTCGCTTGTTGGTTGTTTGGTACTTGGGAACTTTTTGCTTAGAACGTTTCTTTTTTTCTATATTAATTTTTATTTTTATTTTGTATTTGTTTTAGTCGCAAATTTTCATCTAGTTACACTTCCTAACAACAAACAACAGCAACAACTGCAAACAACAACAACAACAACAAGAGCAATAATGTTGAACAGTAGCTGAAATAAGAAAATTTTTGGCTCCTGCTAATTGAATTTCTTTGTCAAATACGTGAGAGGACATATTGTTCATCTCTTATACTGTACTTATCTACACTCCGGCATACGTGCGTATGTGTGTGTTTGTGTGTGTGTGTGTGCATGAATTTGCTAAAATAACTAAAAGTACAAGTTTCTGCGAAAGTTTCTCTGAAGTATGAACTTGTTGTTGTAACACGCAGATAGTTGACTGCTCCTGGTTGTCGTTTGTTGTTTGTGTTGTTGTTCTTTTTGGGCTGCAGCTGCTTGTTCTTCATCTGGATAAGATTTTGTAATTTGTTTATTCTACAGAGAAAGGAATTGCAGAATGTGTTGATTATTTCCTTCGTTTTCTATTCTATTTTTCTTACTTTTCCCTTAAATATTTCTTGGCATTGTTTGAATGTGTGTGTGTGTATTTATTTTAAATGTGATTAAGAAAAGCTTTAATTGAATAGGCTAATTTTAATTCAATTTGTTAAAAAGAAAGTCTTCCTGAGAAGAAGAAGAAGAAGTGCGCAAAGAAATGTTCGTAAATTTTGGAAAATAAATTTATTGTTTAATTTAAAAAGTGTAAAAGAAGTGATTAACTTCTTCCTCCACCCAGTTTACATTTTAATAAATTTTTATTGCAATTACTGGAAATTATGCCGGCCTTTAATGTGAATATTTCAAAAATTGTTGCAAAATAAATTACCCATCGAAATCCAAATGGGAATTAAATTTGTCTTCTTGTAAAAGTTAAATGCATTTTAATTAAATATTTAATGGCTATAATTTCAGATTGTGACCAGCGACATGCAATTCTTTGCTTCTTGCTTTTATCCATTTTTCTTGCAAATATTTTCATATTAATTAATAATTCCTTTTATTAATTAAACGCCATGCACTCGTTAAAATATGTGACTTCTTTAAAATAATTCCTTGACGTGTCGCATCCATCATGAACAGAAATGTGTTGGCTGAGTTAACACGAAACGGCAAACATGACTGAAATATATATATTTTTTTATTTTTTATGCCGCAGCAGCAACAACAACTCAACGAGCGAAGTTTCATTCACAGCATTTTCTGCAGTTTTTTTTATTTTAATTTTTTTTTTTGTTAATATTTTGGGCTGATTGTCAAAAAGGGTTTTATTTTAATGAGTCGTAAAAGTGTTTACATTAATTTTTAATGTGTTTTATATACGCACACAAACACTCACGCAACATTACAACTGCATGACAGAATTACAGTGTGCGAAATGGCTGCAAACATTTTTTGCTATGACATTAATTTGTATTTGCTTTCATCGCGTTGGCAGTTTGGCTTTGGAAAAGATAAACTTAAAAAAGGTTTCGTTTTTTTATTTTTCACATCTCAACATTTTTATTATTGATTAAAAATTTGTGGCTTAAACGAAAAGACATTTTAATTTAATTTCATTCATCTTTCAAGCAGCCAACCCGCCAACAAACTCTTGGCAATAATGAAGGATTATTCTATTTTTTTTTTTGCGCATCGAGTGCAAAATAAATTGAAATTAAAGTTTTTCCCCGTATTGCGTTTCCATTAAAATTTTATTTACTTTAATAAGGACTTTTCCCAGCTCTCTTTTGTTTTGCGATATTTTATTTTTATTTTTAGTTTCGTTTTGAAATTGGTTTTGAGAAATTTCACAGCTGCACATATTTTCATTTACTTGTTTCCCACAACTTTTATTTTTAAACTCATATTTGCTTGTTTTTTTGTTTGTTTTTTACTTGCGTGGCTGTTTAACAAAAAAAGGCACTTTTTTCATATTCTCATTGTTGGGCTTCTTTTAATGCAAATGATGTGGATGACGAAAAATAAATAATAGCAAATAAATTTTTTATATATTTGATTTGTATTTCCCGTATTTAATATTTTTTTTTCTCAACTTGCTATTCTTAAGTTTAACGAGGCGCAGTTTCAAATTTCCCGTTTCCGTTCTCGAACGGAATTGAACTCTGTGACATGGCTGAATAACTAGTTGTATTTAAAAACGTATATTCAACTATTCCTGCGGACAGGCCTCGTATATGTACAAATTTGTCGAATCCTTTCATAAAAGAAAAGAATCCTATCGCAAGTAATTTTGTTGCTTGGAACCAACACTTTAAAGATTCAAAATCAAATAGACAATTTCACGATTTCTCTACATTTTTCTTTTAACTGCGATCAGCACTTAAGGGATGGATGGTTCCTGGGTTCCTGCAGACGCAAAGGGCTCCTTAGTGCCAGTCACTGTCGTGACCACTGTTTTGCTTTCATGTGTGAAAGAGACAGACAACAACGATCACAATATTGAGCTAATGCGGAAATATTCGATCCCATATGCCTGATCGGTTGCGAGTAAAATTGTCCTCTTTTTTATCTTGGACCCGCACTCAGAGGATGATATGCAATGCATTGCGCCGGAACTGAAAACGAGTATTGAGGGGACAGATGAGGAAAGATGAGAAGATGGAGAATTTGTTTTGTAGCAATTTGAAATTTTTCTACTTCGCCGGCTAATTTTTTGCTTCAAGGCCGAAGAAGGAGGATGCTGTTCCTCTGCTCTTTTTTGATAATGTGAGTCACTGCCAGTTCTGTTCAGTGATTAGTGCTATGCCTTTATCACTGAAGTAGGCTACAAACAACAACTAACACAATCATGCACTAAAACTGATCAGACGAACTCGACACAATATTTATGACTCAGCGTGGGGTTGAACTCAGGACCCTCCGCTTCATAGTCTCGTGTTCTACTGCTTCAGCCAAGAGCACCCACTTACAACTTCCAGTAATTTAAATTTTTTTTTTAATTTACTTATTTTTTTTTAATAAATAAAAAAATAAATAAAATTGAGCCTTCACTGCCGAACTTTTTTTAATAAAATGTTCTCAGTACATTTAGTTGGCAGCCGATAGAACACTTTCAAAATAGAGGATATAAACAGATTTCCTGGCTACACAGGGACAGCAGCGATCTGCATGTGCCACTAAACGTTAATAAATTTTAAAGCAGAATATTCATTTTTAAACAACTTCGAATACAATGAAGCGCACATGTACTGCCATAAATGAATTTTTTAAATATATTTTACAGCTCGTAAAGCAAAATCTGAATATAAAAAGGCACTCCACCAAAATACAACAGCAACAAAAAAACAAAAAAGAAGAAGAAAAAAATGTCAATAAAATACAGCATGCAAACACCTTCAATTACACTTCAACAAACTCAGAAGTGTAACATACGTGGCCAACATAATAAAATTTATGTACGATGTGACACGGTAACACACACGCTTCGACGCCCTTTACATTGTCTTTTTTTCTATTGTCACACACACACGCACACACACACACACACTTGCAAGGACAAGAGCTTGATGCCTAACAAAAAAAAATTAAATAGGTCTTATGTGTCTTTAATTTTTTTGCTTCCTCAGTACTTTGCATTAAGCGTGATACGGTGCGATTTTGCTGCTTTTAGCAGTTCATTACCCAGAAAAAATTACAGTATAAAAATATATTCGCTTAAGTGCTTCTTCTTCTTCCCACTTTTTTTCTTAGGGAACAACATATCGAAATCACATGTAGACACAATTTCCTAGTTTTGTTCATCATTTTCTACAAATTGCTGAAAATTTTTATTTTAGAACCTTTTTTCAAAGTGTTTTACTTTTTAAAGGATTCAAGAAAACAAAAAAAAAAGGGAAGAAGTAGTAAAAAAAAAACATGAAAGCGCGTATAAATGCCAGTAGTTTTCCTCAGCAGCTCATACAGTGTGGAACGTATTTTAACAAATAAAATTAAGAATTCTGTGAAATGGAAATAGAATTGAAGAGAAATCCTTTAGTCTGTACAAATTGAAAATAATAGGAAAATTTTTAGACAAAATCTTTTAAAATACTTTAAATACGATTAAGATTTATAAGAAAAGATTTGTAGTATTAAATTCAGAAAGACAAGATAAATTATACGACAAAGCAGAACAGCTGTTTTCAAAAGCCACTGCACTTCCAACATTAATACTAGAGGGTATTTTTGCTTGCCACCATTAGATGTATCGTCGCTACAGCCTAAACTGCTAACAAGACAAGACAGAAGTAATTTTTAAATGCAATTTTTTATTCGAATCTAGTAGACAAATTCAGGGCATTTAATTTTTAAATACAATTCCCGGCATGAGACCATCGCGGATGCAATAGATCGCAGTACAATTTCAGACAGCAATTAATGCTTTATCGGCATAAGACACTGCAGCAGCGCCGTCAAATCGCCAGTGAACAAGACCACTTTTGGAAATAAAATTGTTGCCAAAATTTATTTATAAAAATTAAACGCACTAAATCCGTATGATGCCGATTGATGGTGTTTTTCATGTGGCATTTTTTTAAATAATTTTCCAAGAATTTTAAATTTATTTTTGCCACGCTGTAGCACTTAAACTTAAAGGAATTTTTTATATTATATTTCTTTTTTTCTTTTTTGTGCAGGTTTTTTTTTAGTTTTGCCAAATAAACTTCACATGTTCTTGTTGGTTAAAAAATATCATAAAAAGAAACCAACTCAGCCACTTCGGCGTATATACATAAATGTGGATGGCTGTGTGTGCGTGTGTGTGAGTGTTTGTACTGCTTCAAATAAAATGAACATGAAGGAGTAAATGATGACACTAAGTAGATGTTGAGTGTAGACTACAAACAGAAGAAGAAGATTAGGAAAAAAACGTTAAAAGTGAAAGAAAATAAGGAAAATGGCAGAAAATATATGCCACGAATTTTCTAGTTTGGCGAGTTTTCAAGAGGATTTAATGACTCCCAGCCACCCAAGTAGTTAAAGTGAATATTGTCTCAGCTTGTCTGCACAAGTGGTTGGTTGCCCAACTGCTCACACACACACACACGCACGCACGCTTGCAACAAACATAACAATAATAATAATAAAAATATAAACATATTTTAAAGCGTGCTTTAAGGCTCCCACACTCGTAGCTTCCTTCGAATGCTTAACAAAAAGGGTTAAGATTTTCTTGGGGAAAATTGTTTGTTTAACCCAAGACACACAAATTACATGAAAAGAAAAGAAGACGAAGGAGAAGGAGAAGAAGAAGTGAGTTGAACAAACAATTGCTAATGATGCCATTTTGCGGAAATGATGAAACACACACGAGTACTTTTTTTGTTTTTTTTTTTCCATTTCTAGGAAATATCTGGAAGATGATAAAATAAATAAATAAAAATGCCAAATCTACACATCAACTTTAACATTTCATGTCAAGCAGATTTCTAAATTATTCTGCTTTCATTTTTCTTTTTATTTAACATTTTGCTTCAATTGACATGGTGACACTTAAACTGCATCAGTACAACTGAACACAATCGTCATCAGCATCATCAATTGAAAACTTGACCTCTTTCTTTTACGAGACAAAAATGTTTAATTGAATTTTCGGTTCAGCCAGTGTGAGTTCACATCGCCGCTGCTGCTGTGGTCAATTGTATTCAATGGTACATTAAATTGAATGAACACTTTTGAACCTTGTAAAATAAATTATTTACATTTAAAGTGAAATTGGAGCAAAATTTCAATTCAAGTGCTGGGCAAATGTTAGCCAAAGTTTGTCTAACAAGAAAAAATTTTATTTTAGTTATTTCATGCCTCATTGAATAATTGCCACAATTTTGGGAAAAATAATTTCCCATCCTTAGAAAATATTCCTTCTGTGGAATGAGAAAAAACAAAACTTTTAATATGTGGGGCAAAGCGATTAGATTTGATTTTGGAAATAGTTGACTGCAGTCCTGTGTCCTTTTCATTTACAAATATTTTGTTTATTTTATTTACTTATTTTTTTAATAGAAGAAGGCATGACATATTTCACCAGTTAATGCAATCAACTTGACAGTACGATAATATTTAATATGCATGAAGACTGTCTATCTGTCCATCGAGTGCTGATAACAAAGAACGAATGCAGTGTATTTTCTATTTTCGTGCAAAACTATTTGTAAAAATTTACTGCTGCTTCTATTTGGTTTTTTAAAACAGCTGAAAGCATCTTGTATAATTGAAAAGTGGCAAAAAGTTAGCACAAGTGAAAACATTTAACAGGACTTTGATATCACAAGTCACAAATTGAAAATTGAAAAAAGTGAGTAACAGGAATGCAAAATTAGATATTTTAAATTGTGCCAATTTTTAGGAAAAATCTTTGAATTCTTCAATCAAAACTTTTTTAAATACATTTGCTTTTTTTTAACTCATTTGCTAGTCTGCAGTATTCGGCGACCATTTTACTGAGAGACTAGCGAGGCTACCAAACAGCCCCAGGGTGCCCAAAAACTTGCATGAAATTGAATTTCTGCTTTTCGATACGAGAATGTCGTTTCACTATTTTCTCATTAAAGTGGAATGTGGCCCTCAAATTTATAAAATTCACTTTTTTTTTTTTTGAACAGACCTCGTATATAAAGTTCAGCTGTGGCGGATTTTATTTTATCCGGCATATATTTTATCTAACTTTGCTTTTGTTTTCATTAGACTTATTTTACGCCGATAAATTTAAAAATTCACCTTATGATAAGTGAACAGACCTCGTATATTATTATGGATTTCTTTTTTTATTTTCTCCGTACCGCTTCTGATTTTCGTATTTTTGCCAACCTATAACTCAAAGTCAAACCATTTTTATTATGCAAAAGTGTATATTAAAAGAAACAAATTAAAGAAAAAACAAAATGTGTTTTATTTTTTAGTGTCTTATTTTGAGATAAACGTGCTGGCTCACAGATTTTTTGTGTGTAAAATCTCCCCGAAACGTATAATTGCTAAAAATACCATTAATTCTCTTAATAACACTGTTCAACACGAAAAAAAAATTACGGAGTTCCGACAATTGATTCTTGTGGAGGAGACCAAAAAAAATATACGTGTGTAGGCGTTTTGACGGATCACATCGGAATTTTATTTTAGAGGCGGTTAAAATCTTCCATCTCTGGCCAATCCTTGCAGCATATCGGTATATAAAACTTTCATCTGAGGTCTATGGTATGTTCAGCAACTTTTTAGAAAATGTTACGGCAAATATTTTTGTAGAACATATTAATCCTCTAACTCCCCCCCACACACATAATGGCACTTTGTGGCTTTATTCTAACACATCGCAAAAAACACCCCGAAAGAGGGGAAGGGCTGGGATGAAATGTTCCACCAAAATGTTGGCCATAAAATTTTACTATATGTGTATGTCAGAACACACCAAAGCCCAAAACTTAACGCAAACACCAACAACTAATCAAATTCAAGATTGCTCATTTAGGGTTAATTTAGTTATTTTTCAAAAATGGAAATCACCCCCATCGTCAGAGCTCCGTAATTTTGCAAAAAGCTTGAAATTGTTGTACAGTGTAATTTAATGAAACTAAATCGATTATTTTCTGAAAATCAATTTACACAATTTGAAGTGTTAGAAACTTTTATTTTGTGTTCGCTTTCATTGAGTACCACAGGCCGTATACTTAATAAATGTACTTAATAAATATTACTCATACGCATCAGGACAATTCAATTACATATAAACCACACACTCGTAAATTCAAAGTACAGAGCGAATTATACACATAAAAACACATTATGGAAATACATTTAAAATAACGCGCCATCAATAGCGCTTTAAACATTAGGCTCGGCCAAAATCTTGAGAGGTGTGGCGTTAAAGAAATCACTCAAAAAAAAACTGAGAATTTTTTATATAAATTCTATACAAGAATTTATATTTTAATGTGTTTTATTTAATCAAACATAAGCAAGTAAAATAATTCCAAATATCCAAATTATTAAATTACATTTGATACCGATAGTATTTATTAAATCAAATTATTTTCGACAGAGGATGCTGGGAGATGTTTCTTTTTTTGCTAAGAAAAAATACTTTTACTTATATTTTTTATATACATAAATAAATGTATGTATGCATGTGTGTGTGCCTGCTTGGCAACATTTTTATAGAAAACATTATTTTTATCTATTTTGAAATTGTCAAAATGACAACATTTTGTGACATGAATTGCCTATTTTATGATTTTTCTCCATTTAAATTTTTCATTCTTTATTTTTATACGAACAAACAAACAAACAAACGAGCATATTTTATTATTCGTGTGAGTGTTAGTAAATGGGCTTGTTTGTGTTCGTTAACGCTGAAGTGTACATGAGGGTATTTTGCTAACAAATTTTATTTTCATTTGGATGTTGAAAACTTATTTCTCTTCTTGTTCTTGAAAATAAAATATTCAAATGATATTTATTGTCGAAAATTTTATATGGTTTTACGGATACATTCATGTGAATGTAGATTCAACACTAATAGAAACTACATACTCGTACATGAGACTACTAATATTTTATGGCTACACACACACACACACACATTTATTTACTCTTATACATTTGAGTGATACATCCACTTAAGAAAATAGGGGGACCCAAAATTCAAACCGATTTTCTTAAATATTTTTCATGGAATTTAAAAATTCTAAAATAAAAAATTTTTTACATGTACAAAAGTCTGATTTGAAAAATTAGTATTTATTAACTTCGCCGAGAAAAAACAATTACTTGGCCCTCCTTAACTTATGCAAATGATTACATCGCATACGTAAATTTGACATCAACTCGAGCAAAAAATATGCGAGTGACAATCTCTTGTAGTATTCGCTGCATTGTCATATGGAAATGTTACAAGGTCTGCTCTAAAAACACACACACATCCATACACCCGTAAATGTTCTTAATGAAACACTTGAATAAACTCAAATGATTATTATCCAAAAAGCAATTTGAAGCAAATATTTCTTTTACCAATTAAGCAAAATATTGGAAATATTCGTAAACAACTCGTTTGTCTAAAAGCGTTTCGTTATAAAACTGTAACATTATTTTCTTTGCAAAAAGTTTTGTTATGACAAAATCTATTTATTTTTTTAAATCCAGTTTTTAATACTTCCAAATGGTGTGAAAATAATTGACACCAACACTTTTCCCACTATAGACATAAAAGAGAGTTGGATGGCTGCTGCCAAAGTGTGTCTGAGTGCTGGAGTTTTATGTTCAGGAAATGTTCCTATAACAATATTTCAATACAATTAAATGGAGTGGAAACAACTTGATCAATACAATACAACACATGCTACTAATACCACTTACGTACTTGCAACATCTGAAAGAAGCAAAAACACTTGGAGTACTTTTCGTGCGTGCGTTTGCAAATAAATCCATTTATATTGAGGAGAAATGGGGCAACAAAGAAAGAAAGCAGTAAAAGCTAAAGTTATAAAAAGACATCATGCAAATTTTTATTTTATATATTTTTATTTTCCTACTTTGAAATAGCATAAAGAAAACTAAAAGATGTTATGAAAAAAGTAAACTTTTAAATAAGGCCATTCACAAAGTGTAAAAGTTTTCCAACTCCTCAGAATATTAAAAGATTTTTGCTTTTCGCAAAGCCTTCAAATTCGAAAAATGTGAAAAAGAAAGTAATGAAATTATTACAGAGGCTTTACATATTTAGCAACGAAATTTAAAACTCTTACTTTCAAATTCAGTTTTAAAGACGATCTGCAAAATTGCTAAGAGGTTTTGCAAACTTTTTAATTTTTTTTTTAATTTGAATTCAACGTACTTCGTTTATGCCAATTTTCGTATTTCAAAAAGAACTTTCCAGAAAACTACTTTTTAAAAAATTACTTCTCGCAAAAGTAATTATCGGAAATGTACTTTTTGGAAAAGTACCTATCTGAAAGGTACTTTTTGGAAAAGTACTTATCTGAAAGGTACTTTTTGGAAAAGTACCTATCTGAAAGGTACTTATTGGAAAAGTACTTATCGGATACGTATTTTTTGGAAAATAACTTATCGGAAAAAGTACTTTTTGAAAAAGCATTTTTCGGTAAAAGTACTTTCGGAAAAAGCACTGATCGGCAAACGTACTTTTTGTAACGGCAAGTCTGACATTTGGTACCTTTTTAAGAAATACTTTTCGGAAGAGGCGCTTTTCACAAAAATAGGTTTTTTTTTGAGAAAAATTTATTCACTACGCTTTTTGGCATCAGGTGCTTTTGGGAAATGGTATATTTAGAAATTGGCCTTTTTAAAATTTAATTTTGTAAAATTATAGTTTTGAAAATATAATTTGAAAAGGTAGTTTTGACATACGAAAGCTTTTCAAAAAGGTACTTATTTAGTATGGTACTTTATGAAAAGATCACTTATATTAGAAAAGTACTTTTAAGACAAGCATTTACTTGGTGCTTTTCGAACAAGTAATTTTTGGCAAAGTACTTTATGAAAAACTTTAAGAAAAAAGTACTTTTCAGGAAAGGTACTTTTTCAACAAGTTGGTTTATGAAAAACGGATTTTCCTAAAATATAATTTTTTATAAAAGAACTCTAAGTATGTTTTCCTTAAAGTTCTTTTATAAAAAATAATATTTTAGAAAAATTCGTTTTTCATAAACCGAAAATTAGCTTTTTAGAAAAAGTAAATATTTTTGGAACAACAGTTTCACGTACAAGTATTTATGAAAATAAAAAATATCGTGTATAAATCCGCCAACAAATCGTGCAAAAGATTCCGTTGTTCGCATTGTGATCGACTTTCTGAGTATCACATCCCATGGGAAAGCAGCAGGTACTACGCGGGTATTCAATAATGCAATGAATTCAATAGGCAATTTTATTAGCTGAAGTCTGATTTTGATTTTTTTATGAAAATCGAATATCATAAATTTTCTTAAAATTTAATTAAAAGATTTTTTCTTTTTTAACTTTTTTTATTTTTAATTTTTTTTTTTTTAATTCTTTCACAAATAATAAATTTCTTTACAAATAAAATCTCTGGCTGTTAGGAAAATTTCTAATTTTTCCTTTCAATGAACACAAGTTTATTTGTTGTGAATCTTTTTATTTTTCTTTTAATTTTAAAATAAACAAGCAACACGTGCCCTTTGTGCCAAAAGAACACACTCACACACACACACACATACAGAAAACCCCTTTCTTGTGACCTCATCCTTTGGTCCTCTTTATATAAATTATAAAGCGCAAATAAGAGACCCTTTACAAAAGGGTACATTTAACCCTCATAGAAATTTGCACAAAGGACACAAATAGAATAAAAAGTAAAGAAATTTTGCACAAATGCTCGTATGTAAAAAGGACAAAATGAACAAAAAAAAACAAGTGCCATACAACAGGCAACTGATAAAAAAGTAGCAGCAACAACAACAGCGACAAGAACATACATTAAGCTGACTAAATGAAAATTAATTTGTCTGGACTTTCAAAGATATCCTATCAGAATCTCATATATTTAACTTTAAGTACACACAGGCACACACTGCGCTACACTTGCGAGTCATTAACAGTGACCGGGCGAACACTAAAGGCATGAAGCTGAACTCGTTTTATAAAAATTATCGCTCACAACGAATGAGACTATCTGGCTTGTGGCCACTGGTCACTGAACAGTGCCGACAGCCATTGACACTCATGAGCTTTACAGCAGTCTACTCCGTCGTTATTTGAGCTAGAATTCACGGACGAAATAGTGTGAAATATATAACAAAATGGAAGCCGCAAGTTTTCTCTCTTCTTATCTATCGCTGAACACTATCCTTTTCCTCAAATAGTTCCACCTCAATATAAATATGACAGGAGTAGGGGTCATCACTCAGGATATGATGGTTCAAGTTGAGAATAAATAAACGATTGCCGCTGATGATGTTTCAGTTATTGTTTGTTAATAGAAAAACTAACACTAAAAGCATTTCAATTGTCAAACTTTTGCTGGGGCCAAATTATATTCGATATGGATAGAAATTTCTATACATTTTAAAAATGAATTTCGATCGGTATCGAGTGCCGTAATTTACCCCCTGATAACCCGTAGAACTTATAAGTTTTTGTCCAATCGCTAACAAAATAGAGCAAGGGAATGTGAATATAAGAATTTGAAAAGGATTAGCTTCTTCCAGGACAATCTGGTGGAAGTTGAGCAGGTACCTAAAGTTACTCTCGGAGCCAAAGGCAATAGAAAGTTAACCTCCAGGGGCTCAGCCTTTTAAAGCCTGGCCAGTTACCCCCCACCACAGGATACGGTAAAGCAATGATCACAGGTCTGTTGAGAAGAGCTTGGAACCACATCCTTTTTTGTTTTCTTGCTACAACTTTATTCAGGTGATGACGTGTGGTGGACTTCTTTGCTTCATCAACACAAGTTGGATAATTCTGTGGCCGGAAAATATTGAATACAAATTAATACTCGGATGGTGCTGGTGGCAGCCTATACTTGAGATGTAGCCACTGGAGCAGTAAGAGTTTCAGGTAGGACCGTGGCTTTTGGTGGCTCATGTGCAAGAAGTTGGCAGCTGTGCGTACCCGGTAAGTGATACTGGTGTGGCCAACAGAACAGTCAAGCACGTGTTATTCTTAAAATGCCTTGCCAATAACGCTTCATCGTTTCTTTCAATATCTGTACCTTTCCCATTTCTGTGATACAAACACGGGGTCCTGAGTTCAACGCAGCGCTCAATCATGAATATTGTGTCGAATTCTTCTGATCAGCTTTACTGCATGATTGTGTTAGTTGTTGTCCGCGTGTTTCAGTGATGACGGCATAGCACTGGTCACCTAACATAATTGGCAGCGACTGACAGAATCATTTACTAAAATGAGTAGAGGAACAGCACTCTCTTTCGTCGTCCTTGTAGAAAAAATTAGCCGGCCAAGCCCGAAAAAAGAAAAATCAACACGAAGAAAACTTTTCATTTTGAAGAATAAGAAAGCTGCTGCCTGTAGTTGTAGTCCGAACAGAAAAGTAAACACCAACTGAGAATCAAACAAATACCAACAACAAGAAAAAATAAATATTGCCAAAGTGCACAAACAAATATTGTGGCCTACTCTTGTAGAGTCAATACAGCAGCACAATTTCGAAATTTGTAAAGTTGAAACTCAGCTGAGATGGTAAACGAAGTTGAGTGCACTCTATTTTGAAGACGGAAAAACATCGGTTTCATATCCGGTATATATTTTTAAGGATTTCCTGTTATTCCTGGCCGTTCAATATAATTTTACTATCAACACTTTTTTTAAAAGATCTCATTTTATATAAAAATAATTTCAGTTGTTTTTTTATGTTCAATATTCCGCCACGCCACGTCAATCTTTTATCATGGCCCCGTAGGATTCATTCTTCAGTAACAGACGCCGATGGCGTCTTCGTATTCGGTCCAATAATTCCAAATATTTTTTTATTAAAAATAATTTTTTCAATTTTTATATAAAAATCACAAAAAGCAAAAAAATTATTTTTGTGTTAGTTTTTTCTAATTTAAATTTTTATATAAAAACGTAAAAATTTTTTTTTGTAAAATTTTTTTTAATAAAAAAATTTTTTTTTTATTAAAAAAAATTTTAAAAGAAAAGAAAAATTTTCTGCAAGACCTATCGTCGACGTCGCACCATAAGGATTAAAATCTTTTTGGGGTGCTGTTGGCTGAAGCAGTAGAACACGAGACTATGAAGCTGAGGGTCCTGAGTTCAACCCCAAGTCATGAACATTGTGTTGAATTCTTGTGCTCAGCATTAGAGCGTGGTTGTGTTAGTTGTTGTCAGCCGGTTTCAATGATGAAGGCATTACACTGGTCACTGTACATAATTGGGAGCGACTGACACTATCACGTACTAAAAGCAGAGTAACAACAGCAGCCTCCTTCGTGGTTCCTGTAGCAAAAAAATTAGCCGGCGAAGTAAAAAGGTTGAAATAGCTATAAAAAATTCTCTATCTTCTCATCTTTCTTCATCTGCCCTGTCACAACTATCCCCTCCTTTCAAGTTCCGCCGCAATGCACTGCATATGTAGGGGTCATCCCCTGAGTGCTAGTTCGAGTTGGGTTAGGTTAGGTTGAAAAGAGGAGCATAAGCATCCCAATCCGTCCTGGATTACACTTAAACCTCATGGGCCTGTTGTGCGCTCTATAATAAGGAGTTCCCATTCCACTGTAGGGAGCCTCCACCGATACCATGGAAACCTCTGAGTTTGATTACGTCAAGAACCTAGTTTCTTCAATGTACTTCCTTAAGTCTTTCCAATCAGAGCCCCTAAGAAATTCCATCTCCTGTATAATCTCCTGATTAAATGTTTGTCTTCTGACTTGGCTAAAAGCTGGACAGTAGCATAAGTAGTGCTTCAGTATCTCGTCCTCTTCCTGGCAGGCCCTGCATGTTATATCGCCAACGATACCCATTCGTGCCAGGTGAGTCCTTAACTCTGTATGTCCTGTTATTAAATAAACCAACTTCCGTAGTGCTGGCCTACTCAATGTTAAGACCTCCTTTGTCCTCCTACCATCTGGGTCCGTCCCATAGAATTCTAGTCACCCTGGTCCGAGTTAAAAAAAAAATGTCTGCAGATCACGTCAAACTTGCTGTACTTATTCTTTGTCGAAGACATTAAAGTTGCTGCAAAAGTGTCATATTTTCCAATAATTTTGTAAACTTTTATTAAAGCAAATTCTTCCCAATCATTCCTTAGAAAAACAATTAATTTTTTTTTCTTATAAGTATTTTCTTAAGCAGCTGAATATGAACTTTTTGTGAGTCCACATGAGTTGAATGACCTGCACCAAGAGAAATATGTGTTTGGATTTTGCAGCATAAAATGATCGTCTAAACTCATGTTTCACAATCACGGCCATACGTTGCACAATAATTTGCCAGTATTTAATTTTGACTTTGACCTTTTGCTGCTGCAGGAAAACTATCAGCAAGTGCTGAGGATGTACTTGTAATAGATACTGTAATTCTCTGCTTAACTTGTGTGGCCGTGCCTCTCCCATTTCTACCAATACAATTGCATGCGAGTCTGTGCCATAAATAATGAACATGAATGTGCATGTTTCGCATTTAACATAGTTAATTTTTTAAAACACCAGCAATCACTTGCCCATACACAAGGCTTCCGCTTTTCATATACTTAGACTCGTATACAAGGATTCTTTTATGGAGGGGGGGAAAAAGCAAAAAAGAGTGAAAAATAAAAACCGCAAAAAAGGAAGTCTCATTTCTGTCCAGCCAGCCGACCAGCCAGCATGCATGAAATGTAAACCTTTCAAGGATTAAATTTAAGAGATTAAAACTGTTGCAGTGACACAAACGTAGGCCACTTAAGACAGCAAGTGATTTATGTGCGAGCGGCATTAATGTTTCTGTATTCTTATTTTTTATTTTAATCTTTTTTCCACTGTTTTTTTTTCTTTAACTTTACAAGTGCATTATGGTGGACAGGCAGGCGTGTGGGCGTTTATAAGTTGTTTGACACTGTTCTTTCACTTGTCGAGTTATTTAAAAGATTAAAAATTCATATGAGCCGGTGTAACCTGAAATTAAATGAAAACCCACATTTCCATTTCGCCCTGACATTCTTAATGTTTTCAGTATTTTTTTTTGTCTCTCTCTCTCTCTTTCTTTGCGCTTGTAAAATATTGTTTAAAGTTTTTAATTAAAACTGAAAGCATTTTAAAGAGACCATAATCTGGATAAAGTCAAAGGCCGGCAGCTCTTGTTTTTAGTTAATAAAAAGGAAGGAAAAGCAGTTGATTGCGTTAAGTACGAAACAGATCCTTTTGATTTTCATTTATTTATTCATTTTATTTACGTGTATTTATAAATTTATTTTTATTTTATTTTATTTTTATTTTTTTTTTTTTGAGTTAAAAAAATATTATTCAATTTGTTAAAAAGGATTTGCGGCAAATGCATTCATTCGTAAAGAAATTCCTTGACGACTTTTTTCCCATGTTCAGTATCGTCAACAAAATGAATTTTCCATCCAGCATTAAACCACAAGGATGGTTCCGACTATCAGTTCGGTGTTCCCACTTTCCAGTGTTGGAGTCCTGGTATTGAAAGGATGCTGCAAAACACTGCTGCTGCTGCTGCTGTTGACTCTCCGTCTTAAGAAATAATTTGTTTAATTTACAGCAAATTTGCCAGATTAAATGAAGTGTTTTACGACTCTGATTTATTACAACTGACAATGTGGTTTGCTCGCAGTCTTCTAGTGGGAGACAATTTTAGCAAAACAAATAATTAACAGAGATAAACAATTTACTGGAATATTTCTCGGCTGACACGTTAAGAGATTCATTTTGTTTACCGCAAAATAAAATAATTTCTTTTTTTTTAAATACACACTTTTAATCTTATTGCCAACAATAGGAAAGTTTTATTTGTACAAATTTTTTCCTGAAAACAACATTTTGTTAGTGGCCGTAATTAAAAGCCAAATGGCAACTCAAAATAAGTTTAAATCACTTGACGTTTGTTTTTTACTTCAAACCATCTGGAACGTATTTGATAAGGGCTCTTTTAATAACGTATTTACGTGTTGTTCAATACAACATGTTGTCTCAAATTGCATACAATTTCCTGCCATTCCACAAGGATTTAAGATTTTTGTGTAGAAATACAATAACAACAAAAACTGCTATTCCTTGTGCCAGCATGTGGATATTTACGGTACCCTGACTTCATTTAACACCCTCATTATTTGAAAACAGGAAGCGGAGAAAGGAGCTCAGCAACATTGTAAAAAACAGAATTGGAGACTCTTAAAACAAGCGACCGGAAAATATGAAAATAATAGATAAGAGGCTCTTTTCGAACATCCACAATGAGCAAAATTATAAAATAAATTAATTCCAAGGTGAACAAATAAGGGTATTTGAACATAAATTATTCCTGGTAATTAATCATCTTTTTAAAAGTTAATAATTTCACACAAATCACACAAACAAAGACACAAACGATTCAAAAGCTGCTAAACAGCACAAGCGAATTTATCAATGAACCTGCCCAGCAGAACCTGGAAATTGGAAAAAAAATTTTAATCTGCAAATTTTGACCATCGCACTAACAGGATAGCAGACACCATGTGTTCAGTTTTAGAAACATTTTTTGGGTTTCTTGAGCAGATTTTAAAATTTTGTGGGATTTTGATGTCAGCAGTTATATTGTCCTGTTATTTGTACAAAATACTCCGTGCACTTTTTGTCCGCTGTTATTAAAGGCGCTAAAATCAATACCTAAATAAATTTGAATTTCCATCAAGTGTGGGAAATGGCACGCATCCAAAATCAAAAATTCACTCATACTGTAAACATGCTTGTCAAGCATTTGATCGTTTTCTAGAGCCCTTTGAATGGAATAGATGGTTATATAGGGTCCGCAATCTAACTATTTTTTTTTCAACTGGTGCTTATTTCGTGAATGGTAACACTTGGCTCATGTCTGATTTGACAGATAATTAGTTTTATCCTTCCGCTGAACGAATATGATTGTGTATACGTTACGTTTTCGGTTCGCTAAGTGGGCCTGTGATCGACTTACAGAAGATGCCGATTTTGGTAAAAAAAAATCATATTTTCAGGTGACGCTCATTTTGATCTTGGCGGGCATGTAAACAAGCAAAATTGCCGCATTTGGGGCACAGAAAACCCGCACGCATACATTGAAAAGCCGACGCACCCAAAACGAGTCACTGTTTGGTGCGGATTTTGGTCCAGAGGCATAGTTGGGCCATTTTTTTGCGAAAATGAGGAAGGAGTGGCCGTTACAGTCGGGCCATGTTGAACGAAGTTTTGTTCACAAAAATTGAAGAGGAGGATATTGGCAACATTTGGTTTCAACAGGACGGCGCTACGTGCCACACAGCCGAAGCTACACTCGATGTTTTGCGCCCTGTTTTTGAAGACCGCATTATCAGCCGCAGAGCTGGGGCCAAATTACGGCATTCGATATCGATCGAAATTTGTATATAAATTATATGTAAATTTCGTTCGATATCGAATGCGGTAATTTGGCCCCTTTGTCGTTTGGCCACCTCGGAGCTGCGAATTGACACCGTTGGGCTATTATTTGTGGGGTGCCGTCAAAGATAAGTGTTACGCCGACAAGCCAGAGACAATTGACGCTTTAAAGGACAATATTCGTGAAGCCATTGGTGAAATACAGCTACAGACAATCGATAATGTGCTTAAAAATTGGACCGATCGTGTAGGCTACTGCATGGCCAGCCGAGGCAGCCATTTGAATGAAATTATTTTCCATTATTAACCGGAAGGATTGTACTTTCAAATAAAAAAAGAAATTTGAGAAAATATTCAGTAGTTTTTTTATAGCATTTTCAAAAAAAAAGTTATTTGACGGACCCTATATGCATTGAGTCTTGCAAGAGTTGGATTACCACTAATTTTAAAATGCACACAATTTTATTAACAAATTTTTAAAGATAATATTTACAAATAAAATTTATTCAAATTTATTTAAATATTCCATTTAAATCTAATAAAAGCAATCTCTAACAGAACTGCTGGGTTTGTTTAGCAACACAAAACATATTTATAATCTTATTAAGTCAACATGCCAGGATATGCTGTGTTTATGTGTGTGTGTGCAATGATTCAAGCGCAAACTTAATTTAAATTCTAATTAAAGTTATATCGTTGAATGTTTGCAAACTTTATCAAATAAAAGCTCTTCTCGGCAAATATTTCACAAAAAAACATCCACATCCACAAAATAGCCGCTTCAAGTCTTATTAGAGCAAAAGGATTTTAATTAATGTTTCAAGTTATAAAATTAATGACGACGACAGGTACTTGTATTTAAATCAATTACTTTAGAGATTAATTAAGATAAATTTATTTGTTTATTTGTAATTTTATTACAAAAGTTTTTCCTTTTAAACAACAACTTTGCAATTTTCTATAGGGGAAAGGAAATTTTAAGGAATTTTGCAAACATTTTGGGTGGAGGACACCTGATTGTTTAATAGGCTAATAAAGTGGTTTGTAGCTCATTATTTGAATTTAAGAAAAAATTAAAACAAAACTTTTTATCGCACTCTACAATAAATTTACTACAAATTTAGTTTTGTTTTTAATACAAAATTCTCTTAGGCGCAGTGACAAGGCGAATTAATACCAAGTGAACTAATGGGCGAATTCCCTGCAAGTTAAAATGTCAAAATCGTTTGGAAGCATATAGAAAAAAAGTTTTGACTGACAAGCAAAAAATTCGGAAACAGCTGTCGAATTCACTTTACATGAATTCGGCTTGCGCAGTGATTTACACAATCAGCGTCAAGCTCCGAAATCGTTCCAATTTTGCGATAACATTTGCAATTGTGTAATCTGGCAACTTCCAGAATCGGCAGATGGCATTGTTGTCGTTATATAAATGAAAATAAAAATTTCTTATACAAAAGAAGACAATTACTGAGGTAACAATCGGCATGTAAATGAACAACAGCTTCTTGCCAAGTCTGTTCAAAATCTCAAAAACAGCAGCAACAACAACAACAACAAAGAACCCATATAAGAATAAATAATGTTTAAAGGTAAACAAATGGATTTTATGTTCATAAAACTCCAATTGAATGGATAAATTTTGTTTACGAAAAATTCTTTGCAAAACAACATAAAAAATATTTTATTGATTTTTTTATCTTAATTGGCGTCTTAAATTGTCATTCACATTCAGGCTGAAGTTTTCCAGCTGCCTCGTTTTATTCTACTTGACAGGCTTGATTTGTTTACTGCATGCCTGAGAGCAGATCAAAACAAATAAACATGTTGAATTCGAGATGTCTATATTTCATTTTAGGACCAGATAAATAACGCAAGTAGCAGACGAATATTTAAAGTCCTTCCCATCACACCCACATCAACAAATAAAGTCGTCAAACTTATCAAAAACAAACACACATTTCATTACAAAACAAAAGAATGTTGCTGAATTTATTTGCTAAGGCAATAAATACGTCAATGATTGTTTTTCTTAACATGTCGAGTAAATAAAATATGACAGTTATTTACAAGAAAACGAAACAATGCAACAAATATTCCTAATTGACATTTACATTATTTTGCCATCAATTATAAACACAAGCAAACAAACAAACAAACAGATTGTTGCCGAATTGTTGACACACGAAATGAAACAGAATAGCAGAGATGAATTGAAGACATACAAATAGTTGCCGAATCAGGGAAACTGCCGGACGGACATCATACGAATCCAAACAACAGCAGATTTAATCGTTTTATTTGCCGCACATTTCCCAGGAAACAAACAAGCAGCGAAAGAAAATAATTTTCCTTTTTAAAGCCTACAAAATAATTGGCAAGTCCTTTAAATGAAGGTCCTAAGTGTTCCCAACACTCTAGTTAAAAATATGGCTTTAAAGGGCGCTAGGCACGGCCAAAATGCTTACTGTCAAATACGTGTACGTGTTAATTTTTATACCCCCCAAAAATAGAATTAGAGGGTATTTTACTTCCCTATTCCATGTGTAACGCAGCGAAATATCCATCTGAGACCCCAGACGTGATATATAGTCTTGATCACAGATGAAATCTAACACGATCTAGCCATGTCCGTCCGTCCGCCTGCGAAAATCACGACTCAGTCCAAACGAAAAGAGCCAGACCCTTGAAACTTAATATAAATATATCTTGCAGGATAGCACAAGTCAAATTCGTAAATGGGCTAAATCGGGCTAGAGGGGAAAAAGTTCCCCTAAGAAGAACTAAACCAACCCAGAAAAAACAACATCATTTTTAAGCAAATTATATATTTTTATGTCAAAGAAGGTCCAACGCGTTAAACTTGGAGAAATAAAGTTTAAAAAAATAATGTTTGGACCCCGCCCCCTTTAGTGGGCGTTATTATATGCAAATAAAGAGTAAAAATTTAACAAATTGTTTTACTTAAGCCTACATTCCTTAAAAATAATATTTTTAAGCTTTTCTGACGAAGCTGAGACGTAACCTGATCCTCCTCTGCCCTAAACCCCCTCCCCTCCTTCTTCTTTGCCCAAAAATTTATTTTTAGTAGTCTATGGCAAAGGTGAAATGTCTCCCCACGACATAGAGGTCAAGTATTATCACTTGTAGGGTATCCAAAACTCTATGGCCCTCGCTTGATAGAGGTAGGACTAGACAGCTTCTGACTTTTGGGAAGAAGTCGGCACTCCTGGTGGGAGTCTTGATGGGGCACTGTGCAATTGGGCACATGTCGGGGCGTTTGGGCTTTCCCCATGATGGTCGCTGCAGGAGCTGTTTCGATGAGGTGGAAGAGGAGTTAATATAGCATTTCCTTTGTGTATGTCCGGCCCTGCCTCAGACATCTAGGCTCACGTTTCCTGTGAGATCTGGACTGCCTCAGGGATGCACAGCTGGCTGCCTTGGCGGGCTTTGTGCGAAGTTCTGGGTGGTTATCAGGAACCGTTACTTCGTTTTGAAAGGGTGTAGTCCTCTGGGCATCACAATGGGCGTCTATGGCCTCCGAGTGTTTTTCTCGCTTATGGCGGGCAGCACTTCTAACCTAACTTAAACGAAGTACATATATTCTTGATCAGTGGTTAAGTCTAAAACGATGTAGCAATGCCCCTTTTGTGGGCGTTGAAATTTTTCATTTTTAACTTATCTCAGTCCTTTTTTTTATGCACGTTGATATAAAATATTAATACATAAGTTTTTGTGCTGGCGGAAAGGTGTCGCAGACATACTCTTTCCAACATATTGGAAACGACCGCATTAAAATAAATTTTTTTTCTTGTTTAATTAAGCCAAATTCCACAAAAATGTAAACTTTAATAAGAATAAGAATAGAGTTTTTATTTACCAAATATTTGGAGGGTGTTTAAGATTCGCCCCGGTCGAATATATCGTTCTTACTTGTTTTACTCTGCAATATGTCCTTTAAAGTTCACTTTCAGACAGACGAATGAAACTATCGGCCATGTGATGGAAATCGCTTATCGCATGAAATAAAGTGTTTTCGATTTGAATACCTGAGACTGATATAAAAAAGACTGTCACTGGGGGGACCTTATGTTTTGGGTCTAGAACCCCGTACTAGTCCCTGATAACCATTTACGTGACACAGAGTGATTCTCTTTGCTATAGCACTTTAACAATATTAATCTACAATAATTAATTTAGTAATTAGTTTAAAACTATTACTTAAGCGCTCTCAAATAAAATAAAACAAATGCACGGATTAGCAATTTCCTGTCTTCTAACAGCAAAAGCAATCAATCGCCTGTCGTCTGTGTTGAATAATTGCGAGTATTTTATTAATAATTCTTAAATGTTTTTGAATTTCTTTAAAATAATTACTTGCATTTTATGTGCGCCACAGCGGAAATACCTGAAGGCTATCAGCCAGCCAGCCAGCCAGCCAGCCAGTCAGTCGTCTTGTTTACACCTTTACAATAAATAAATAAATATTCCAAGATTTTTATCTTCCAGCTGCTTTGCCAGCCATTTATTCTTTGCTTCAGGTATTTAAATGAAATCAAACACGTTTTTCTATTTATTTGTGTTCGCATGTCTGTGTTCGCCCCGTGTACTCGCATTTAAGTGATTGTGAATGTCATTCATGTCTATTATTTCAAATAAACCACTTTATTATTGCTGTTATTGTTGTCGTTGCATTTGTTTATCTTCTTCTTCTTCTTCTTCTCATTTTTTATTCTCTCCGGTTTTTAAAAATGGCTTTCAATTTAAGCACAAATACTATTGCAGCAACACAACAGAGATGTTCTTTTAATGCAAATACTCGCGTATACCGTTGCAATATTGCACACTAACACATGATTAATGTGGCTTTAGCAGAAAGCACACGTACACACTAACACATGTTTATGCATACAACCTACTCCATTTTTTGTTTTTTTTTTTGCACTCGCGCTATTATTTTTTTATGAGAAGAAGCTTGCTGGTAAAATGCAAACAATGCATTTGAGTACATGGGATCAGGGCTGGGAAATTCGTTATTCTTAATTAGAGTTATTTTTAAGATTTATTTTAAATAAATACTTTATTTGCTATATTATTAAGAAAATCGAAAGTGGCTTTAGCTGGTTCGTGTAAATGACGATCTTTCCTATGGCCCTATTGTGGTCGGTGAATTATTATCTGCTGAAATTTTGAATAATTAAAGAAATAATACTTTTGAGCTCAAAGAAAATTTCAATTTTCCAGCCCTGCCCTAAATGTTAGAGTTTCTTTGTGTGGGCCAATATGCCATTTTCAATAGTTTAAATTAAGTAACTCCCTGTAAGTTGGGTGTTATTGATAAAACATTTAAACTTATTTTCGTTTTAAAGTTATTTTTTTATAGTTGCCACCGAGAATAAGTAACGTTGGCAGTAAGAATTAATGTTGGGTGCAGATCACTGTAGCAACTCTAAATCACTGAAAAAAAATATATATAATTTTTTTCTCTGACAGGCACACAGGGAAAGAAGAAAAGATGTTTAAAAAATTTTAAAAAAAATCTTTAGTAGTTGACAATTTCTTTCAAGAACAAAAATTAATAGTCCGCCACTTGTTGGAGCTGCCCTAATGTGCTTTAAAAGACCAAAATGTGAAAAAAATCGCAAACCATTACTCTGCAACAATAAAGAGAAATGAATCTATTGAAATATTGAATCCTTTTTATAAAATATTATTGTAATAAATGTTACAATTTATTTTTTTAACTGCAATATTTCTGTTAGTAGGGATTTTGTTGTTATCGTGGATTAAATATCTAGAAGTGCATGCCAGCATGCCATATGCAACTTGTGAAAAAATTAAATATGGAAACGCAATAATTAAAAAAAATATATGCCATCAAAAATTGTAGGATAATGAGAAAAAAATATTATGTTTAATAAAAATTAATCTTGTACATCTAATACCCAGAATTTTAAATGAAAACCGCTAAAATCGTATTGACACCTTCTAGATTAATTTCTACTCAATCACTTCAATATGAATGACTCGTGGCTGTTCTGAGTTCTACTTTTTAAGTTTCATTTGTGTTTTATTTCGAACAGTCACATACACTTTTTATTTCTTTTAAATTTCATTACGAGGTCTGTTCAATGTACAAGGTGAATTTTGATTTTTCTCACAAAATATTTATTTATAAATAGAATGCTTGTGCCAGCATTTTTACAATCCTGGAAGCAGTTCTGATAATCACTTTTTGGCATGTCCTTCAACTGTTTCAGTGATTTGGTTTTTGTCGCTGCCCTTTCATGAGTCTTTTCAATCTTGGGAAGAGAAAAAAAATCTGTGATGGGACCACATCAGGATTCCATGAGTTACGGTGAATCACATAGCGGAGGTGGTGGTGGGGGGAGTATGGCTGACCACCCCAGGAACTCGTTCAGTAAGGTTGGTCGAAATGACAGCACCATGAATCAAAATGCTGCCATGGGCATGAGAGGTTATGGCATGAATACAAACAGCTACAGCGGTGGCAACAGCAACAAATTCGGAAATAATACGGGCGGAATGAATGGTAGTATACCAATGAGCAACAACTCTGGCGGTCTACATTCAAGTCGCTCTGACATGTCTGTACCATACCAAAGGGGAAACCGCGGCAATTATGTAAATAACCATATGGCAGGACCACATGGTCTCCACGGTGGTAGCAATAATAGCAGTTGGAATAACAATCACAACCGAAATTTAGACATGCCTAACCTGCAGACATTAGGTATAAATTCTAAAGGTCCTAAACCGTCATCAGCAGCTCAGAATTTAAATAATTCATTGGGAGTGGGCTTAAATTTTAACTCACTGCCAATGAACCCAGCAATAGTGGCTGCAGAGCTTAAACAATGGAGTATTTTGGGAAACCAACTGCAAAATCAAGCTCCAGATCAGGTAAATATTTCAATAGCAAAGATTTCGTACATAATTTTTTTTTTTCATTTTCTTAAGGCTGGGAACTTTCTTTCCTGGATGGCTTACTCAAATAACGCGGGTTCCAATAGCAATATGCACCCAAGTTCCAATAATCCCAACAAACAAAGTAACAACAATGGCAATAGGTCCCCATCAGTGAATCAACAGCCAACTGGTTCACCTTGCAATGATACTTCTCAAGTAATTCCTTACTAAGAATTACGATTCCCAATAAAAAAACTGTGGCTGAGGCATAATTACGGTGTTATTTTGGAGCGTTGTTGTTTTTTTTCCCAAACGGGTAAACAATTACCCATTAGCTCGCAACATTTTATGGAGAATGTTATTGTAGCAGTTGTTTTTAAAATATTGTATTAATTAAAAATAATATTTGGAAATAGCTACATTTATGAATGTGTTCTCATCTAGAAGGATAATTATGATAATTAGGACACATGAACACATAAAAAATCACAGACTAATAATACATACAAACATTTTCTTACACTTTTTACTCTGTAAGAAACAAAAGAAAAAATATCAAATACCAAAAATTAAAGCAAAAAAGAAATATTATATGAAATTACTGCCATAAAAACACGTCCTAGTCGTATTTACACAAGTCCTGCAAACACTCGAAGAAAAAAGTCTGCTTGAAATGGCGCAAGTGTTACAAAGTTGTTCCTGCAACACACACTTCACACATCCTTTGCGCACTTGGCTGCGTCGTGTAACGATCACTGATGGCCACTCAAGTCGGGTGCTCAGCAATAAGTTTTAATATTAAAGGAAATAAAAAGGAATTGGTTGAAAAACAATAAATGAAAGGACTTCTTTTTTTTTTTTGCCCTACAACATGGCCAGTACAGCATGTTCTGGTCATTTAGAATACGTGAGTTTTTTATAACAATTCCAGCAGAAACAACAAAAACGACAAAGAAAAAATTATGCTATTAACACACCAAGACTCACAATACTGGTAACACGAAGCAACAACTAATACCAGTTCATGTGTGTGTGTATGTGTGTGTGAGAGTTTATGTATGTGTGTATGTGTATACGTGTGTGTGTTTGTGTGCGTACTTGTCTGTTTGCATTAAAACACAGGAAATACGAGTACGTCTCTTACATATTCGTTCAATTTAAGCTGAAAAAATTAAACTTCTTTTTTTTCTGGGAAAGATTGCTTTTAATTATTTCCTGATTTATTTATGGTAATAATGCGTGGTCTGCATAAAAATAACAGAAACGAGCTGGAGAAAAAAAAATCGATTTTCTACAGCAGCACGTTTTTGTTGTGGAAATGGAATTGCGGCGGCTTTTTAATACTCCCATACGAATGAAGGCCTGGTCTTATTTTTTTTTTTTTTTTTGTTTTTTGTTTTTTGTGCACATCTACTCAAATATTTTAACTGCGGGTAATATATCAAACACTAATTTTTATCTTAAACAAAAGAGATTTCACTTGGAATTTAATAAAAAGAGCCACACAAAAGCGTCGCTAATAAAAATTGCAGCCCCGAATATAAGCAGCGATAAAAAAAAGCAAACACAAATGGCTTTGGCATCAATTGAAATCAGTTTTTTAAAAATAGCTAAATTTAAATTCCTTCCCCGGTATTCATAAAATTTAAAACTAGTTTGAAATGTATTTTAATCAAATTTTTTCATACAAAATTTTTTCAAAACAGATTTCAAATACGTTTTATTTTTTTATGAACATGGGTGCTTGACTTTAATTTTATTCACTCAATTATTGAAACCTGGAAGTTTTCATTTATTTAGAAAGACAAAAATGTCAGTCTTTCTTTCTCCGTATGTCATCTTAATATTATCCCCTCCTTTCTAGTTCCGTAGGAGTCATCCCTTGAGTGCTGGTCCTACTAACAAAAAAACAATAACTGCTATGGGGTGATTTAGTTAATGAGTTGTATACGACATAGAAGATCGTTTGATCGATTCTGCTCTCAATCATGGGTATGAGATTGTTGTCGGCCTGGTCCAAGGATAAAGGCGTATCTGTAAAGTAGCAATAGCGATTCACGTTAAAGATCGTATTGAACACTCGCAGAGATAAAAAAAATAAATTCAATAAATTATTTGTCCTCCTTCTTCGGTTTCTTCATCCGTACTTTCAAGACTATACCTTTCATAGTTCCCCTACAATGTCTTGCAATAGTAACGATCACTTCCTGGGCTCTAGTCTTTGTTAGAAAAGTCTTCGAATACTGCTTCGAAGCACTGGCAACTCAGTCTTTCCACAAAAGCGCACCGAAAAAAATCATGAAGCAAATATCTTTGAAAAAAAACGATAAGAAAGCCTAGTAAAATTAAGAAGAGAACATTTTTGAAAAAAAAACAATAAGAAATCCTTGTAAAAATCTTAAGTTTTTTTCTTGATTTTTTCAAAAAGGTTTTCCTTATAAAAATAATAAGAAATTCTTCTTGAAATCTTATAAATTTTGTTCTATTTTACGGTGTGTTTATTAGGTACTGTTTTCTCTGTGCGGCCACATTGCGTCCCCGTCTAACACAATATAACACATTGTTTAATTAACACGAGACAAAAATAAAAAAACGACGTTTTTTAATTACTCGTAAATCCGCATAATAAATAAACCGATTATGTTAATAACGTTTGCCAGACTGTTGAATTGTGCAGTGCTTGCGGCACAATAGTTTTGCCCACAGATCACAGCAACAGCGGCCTCAACTGTTACGCAGTTGTAAATAATAAAAAAAAAAGTCTTGTTACGAACACGTAAATAAATACTCGCACAAAAGACCAGTGAATGGCTTCTGCAGGAGCCGTAACAAAAAGAACATTTTAGATGACACTAAAGATTATTCTTTGTTAGTTTGTGTTACTAAAGCAATTTGCATTTGAACACAAATACTCTACACAACAGATGAGAAGTTAAACGCATTTATTAACATTTTGTACGAGCTTATTTCATAAACTTGACTAAAAGGCTTTAGAGCACGTGAGCATGCATGAGCATGCACCATAAAAACTTAGATTGAGATTTTTTTAATTCATTATTTGAAAAAGACAAAAAAAAATGCAGTTACGACTAAGTGTAAACTTACACAACAAATAAAAAGTAAATACAGTTTATATCTCTGGTTAAAAAATATTTGCAAGTTTTTTTTATATAAAATATTTGCAAGTTTTTTTATATAAAATATTTGCAAGTTTTTTTATATAAAATATTTACAAGTTTTAATATAGGGTCCGCCAGATAACTTTTTTTTTTGCAATGCTGTAAAAAAACTATTGAATATTTTCTCCGATTTCTTTTTTTATTTGAAAGTAGAATCCTTCCAGTTAATAGTGGAAAATAATTTCATTCAAATGGCTGCATGGCCCGATAACGATCGCCATTGACTGTAACGGCCACTACTTTTCTCATTTTCGAAGAAAAACGCCTCTGGACCGAAATACGCCAAGATCAAAATGAGCTTCATCTGAAAATATGATTTTTTTGACAAAATCGGCATTTTCTGTAAGTCGATCGCATGCCCACTTAGCGAAGCGAAAATGCATTGGATGGTCAACCATATTCGTTCAGCGGAAGGATAAAACTAATTATCTGTCAAATCAGACATGAGCTAAGTGTTATTATATTCTTTTTTTAATTATCTAATTTTACTGGAATCAGTTTTATTAATGATGAATGAAATGAAATTTTGTATTCTTTCTTCAAATTGATTTCCTTAATTTAAAAAAAAAAAGAAATCTGATATCTTTATATTTATTTTCCTATTAACAATGTTATTTTTCTTCCAAAAAGCTATTTTCTATTTCCTGTCATTTCTCTATTCTATTTCCAATTTATTTGTGTGCGAAACTAAACACTCACTTCCCAACAGCCAAATTCCTAGTATAAAAAAAAATTCAAAATATTTATCAAATGTCAATTTGATATCTACTTTCATACAACGAAATAACGAAAATTGAAAGACACCAGACCAACCAGAGAGTAAACGGTGTACACCCCCTGAATAAATCTTTATAAAATTGCAACAACAAAAAGAAAACAACTAAATAAATTACAAATCAAAATGAAAATGAAAATCTAAAAAATATAAAACGTTAGCAAAAGCTAAATAAAAGGAAAATTGAAAGGAAAGAAAACTTGAATGGCACACAAAATGATTTGTTTTTGCCAATTTATATGTTAATGGTCTATTAATGACCTGGAATTAATCACCGCATATAATTAAAGGGCATTCGCTTTGAAACAATAAAACTTAATTCAGCAAAAAGCCAAGAACGTAAAATACGCAAATTGGAAATGAGGAAATAAATCACAGAGTATTTATGGGATTAAATTAAAAAAAAATTAACAATTAAATATTAAAATAAAAAGCTGTTAATTTCCAAAGTATCAAAATAAATTATACAACGATTTCTGTTCAACAAACGATTCATTAAATTTTAGTAAAGGGTCTAAAATTTTTCAATAATTAAATTTGCGATTAAATTTTGTTGTTGTTTACCACTTTGCAGAAGAAACAAAAAATGGGACCATGTGATTGGTAACCTTGGTGTTCATCTGACAGAAATTTTATTTGAAAAATAAATTCCGTGAAATTATCTAAAAGATTATTGTATTCTAATATTTTTAAGCTTAAGGTGTCTTTATTTTAATTTAATTTTTAATTTCAATATTTCGTCACTCCTTTTTGTGACTTCTTCAGGAAATTAATTATAATAATAATAATAAAATAATTAATTTCCTGAAGAAGTCACACAAAGGAGTGACGAAATATTGAAATTAAAAATTAAATTAAAATAAAGAGACCTGAAGCTTAAAAATATCAGAATACAATAATAATTAAAAAGAGGTCAAGAAACCAGAAGAATTTATCTAAAAGATTATAATTTCAACAATATTTATGCCTTAACTTCACTTTAAGCTCGCATGCAGCTAAAGCCGCTCTCACACTATAAGACTGAGTCGTATGATTTCCATTCGAATTTCTCTTTTGCGAATTCCTGAGATGCCGAAAAATCTTACGTATCATTATAAAACGCTTTCACACCATCACACTTAAAACAATCCATGAAATCTCTGTAGTAAGCTGTTGCAAAAAAAACAACCCTGAGAATATGAAATGTCTCAGCTTTTAGAATAATTTCAAAAAATGGAGAAAGCCATCGGTGTGTCAAATTTTACTTCTCAATCTATGAAATTTTACTTAAGATCGCTTTCACACTATAAGACTTTTCATATTATTTCGAATTTTTAACAAATCTTAATACTCAGCCTTATAGTGTGAAAGCCGCTTAAGAAACACCGGATATGTAAGCATCCATCACAAGAAAATATTTTAAAAAAGCTCGTTAGCGCCATTTTTCAAACACTTTTCTTTTAATTTTAAGAAATATGTTTCAGTGGCAACTGTAACGAGACTTTCCATGGAAATCTAAAACACAATTTTCATGAATAATTTTTCCCTGGAAATTTTTTCCTTTTCCCCGAAATTGCAATCATGAAAAATTTCCCAGTGAATGATTTCATGTTAAAATTAAATTCCACTTATTGTGAATGATTTTCTTCCTGCGAGTTTTTTCACTTAGTTTTTGGTGGGGAATAGAGTGGAAAATTTAATTTAATTTTCTTTTATAACTCGAATATTAGAGTGTACAAATTTTATTTTGGAGGCAAGATCTCTTAATAAGATATAAACTGATATTTTTGAATGTATTAACCTGGTTTAAATCAAAAACAGTTAATGCTATTCGCTTTTTCTCAAACTTACAAATTTTTATTATTTACTAAATTATTTTCTTTCTGACGACCTTATGCTGGCCAGCTCAACTATATGAATAATAATTTTCAATATTCAAAATTCAAGTATTAAAAATCAGTGTTGCCACATCCCTTCCACCTTTTTTAGTTTCAGTTTCAACGGTTCTTTATTTGGAAACGATGGGTTCTCCGAGTCAAACCAATTGCCTGCGTCTTTGTAAAACTTATTGCTGCAATTCTAAACATTAAGAATACTTTCAATTAGTTTTGTTCCGTATCCAAATTATTTTACTACTAAATATTTTAAAATTTTTTTTTTAATTATTACATAATGCCAATTTTTCAACACAAATTTCTTTGATTTTTCAGGTTTCTTCCAGCTTCTTCTCTTTTTTACATTCACTGAGAACTGATAGCGGGAATAATTTCTTACAGCAGATTCACGATACCATTTTTGCCTTCGAGTGCAATAAAAATTTCACGTGAACAAGAATTTCACTTGTTATTCACGATGATTAATTGGGCATGTCCTTGCATGCATATTCCAGTACCAGACACCAGCCAATCAAACTTCATTTATCTAAGAAATCTTCTATATTTCGGTCATTTTGCTATTTGAATTTTTAAATTTCTTCATATTTTACTTTAAATAGTGATTTTTCTAAGGGGAAAAAAATACTAACCGATTTGAGTTCTAGAATTTTCTATGAAAAGCATCTAAGATTACCTGAAGTAATTCGAATACAATTTCCCAAGTCTAGATTTAATTTGCTTAGCAGCAGATCCTAAAATTTCTGATGGCTCATCAATACAAGATTTTACTTTCTTGTCTGATGGGCAAATTTAAATTTTTACTTTCCAATAGTTAAATTATGGCATTAAAAAAGTTAATTATGGCTTTTCTTTAGCACATTGAAACAAATGATCCCTTTTACCATTAACCGAATTTAAATACAGCAAAATAATGAACGCATGCAACTGCCAACCGATGCAACTTTTGCATGCAACTACAATAAAAAGCAATTCGACTGCAATCAAATTGCAATTTGTACTCGTTTTAATATTCACATGAACATTTTTTTTTAGTTTTTTCCATAAACTTTTTTCACTTTCTTTCTTCTTTCCCCCCACCGTTCAACGAATTGCCAATATTGTGCCAACAAGTTTAAATATTGTTTTATTAGACCTTAAATTATTCAATCGTAATGCGAATACATGCTTGCCAATTTTTGCCAAAGAGCTCAAATAAATATTCGCATGCAGTTAAAACGGCAAAATATGAAACATCTGTATTAACTTGAAGGTATCAGAATAAAATTCACTTATTTATGCAAAAACTGTGCTACACTGAGGCACAAAAGTAGGCAAAGTTCAGTGGAACAAAACGGAAAACATATAACTGAGCGATTATAACAAAAAAAAAATATTAAACAAAACAAAAAAAAACAGAAATTATTAAAAAAAAATCAATGAGTGTTCGAACTCACGGCCGATGTGTTAACAACTTTTTGTTTATTTATTTTATATTAAACCCACAAAAAACAAAGAGAATGCAAAGCAACAGACAAATGAACATACATTGTATGTTTGTACATAAGCTACATACGTTGCTGTCTTGCTATCACATTTTTATATATGTACGTATAACCACGTCACTATTCTCTTTGCTATGCATAAGACAAAACCGAAGATCAACATAAAACACTTTTTTAATATTACTCCAAATTAATACTCCGAATTAAAACACTTAAATCTCCGCTCGCCTATATCGGATCGCCTTAATTTTTGGTCTAAACTCTTCGTCGAAACCCGCACTACCGTTTTAAACCAAAAATTAATAAAATCGGCTATGAATTTCCGGAGAAAATCGCGTGGGAAAATTATATGAATGAAAATCGCCCAATAATCACTTTCAATACCGACTGCCAAGAAACGAACAAACAAACTCTTACATCTTACACCTTACACTTGCGTATGTATTGAAACTGATAGTTTACTGCCCTAGAGGCGCGCGTATAGATGTTAACACATCAAAAATATATAATTAAAAATCGTAAGTGGATTTTCCCTTGAATGTTACTTTTTGTTACTCACTGTTTGTCATACTCGTAGAACACAAGTGCGCTTATGAATGTATTTACCTTGACATCCATGCACAAGAATAATTCACATTGTTATTTATATTAATATTTTCGAATTATGCATGAGAGTGTGTTTGAGTGTATGTGTGTGTGAGTGTGTGTGTTAGTGTCTGTGCGTTCTGTCAAGGTGGAATTCATACAAACATATTCACAGCTCAGCAACAATACAAATAACATTACACCGGCAATGACAATGTTAGCAACCAAACATACCAGTCCTATACTCGGCATTATGAGTTCACATACGAGGCCAAATGCTAAAGGTCTTTGAAAAAGTTTACACATGCGGAGATGGCAAAATTTATTATGGAAACATATACACCCCAATTATAAATATTCCCGGGGAAAAGAGTTCCCGGGGAATTCATTTTCCCGGGAATAAAACTCCCTTATTCTAAACAGACGGGGAGAACAGTATTATGGCAAAGGGAATTTCGAATTTTCGCAGTCAACTGTTTTGCTTTCAGTTGTTTTGTTTTGACTTAAAAAGTGAAAAATATTTTTTTCAGCACAACTCCCTTGCAATTTTTTGAAGGAATTATTTTCTAAATTTATTATCAAATTCTCCCTTTAATTTACATTCATAATACCTACTTTTTTCCCGGGGAAGAGTCTCCCATTTTCGAAGTTTATTTAGAATAAGGGAAAAGGGAGAAGGGAAAAATCTCCCGGGGAGATTCTATTTAGAATAAGGAAAAAGGGAAAAGAGAGAAAATTCTCGGGAAGTTGTTATTCATAATTGGGCAGATAAGTAATTTTTATCATTTAGCATAAATATAAGTTCTAAAACCAAACTCAAGTCACTCGGTTCAATTAGACCTAAATTTCATATAACAAAAAAAAACTGCTGCAATTAATTTCATTGCAGCTATCGAGTACTGTTGACAAGTAAAACGATTCTTTTTAGAAACCTAATCGGTGAACTGAAAAAAAATCAACAGACTTCAATAAAATTAAAATTCCTGAAGATATAGAAAAATCCTTACAAAACTTCGGATATAAAAATAAAACAATTTGTCATTCGCATTTAAAATTGACCTGCAGGCCAACATTTCATTAAACGTGGTGTTTGTTCGCTTCACTCCAACCAAAAACTTTTGATTAAGAACGAGGTACTAGTACCGCATTTCCTTTCATTTCCGGCTACAAACATTATGGACTTTGGAACAACCGTTTGTGATAAAAAATTACCCATTTCTTCGTCTTTCCCAAAATGACTCATTTCAATCACAAATCTTTTCATTGACGTTCACGTGATTTTAATTTTCTGTATTTAATTTCAAAATAAACAAGGACAGCCAGTCGTATCGCTGACTGAAGCACTCATAATTTTAAACATGCAATTTGTGCTCAGAATGTTTCCGAAAATGTTATTTCAATCGGCAGAGCGTCATTTGAAAAACCAATTTCACTGCAGGAAAAATTAATTTCAGTCTGCTTTCGGAAATATCTTGCATTGACATGAGAAGGTATGAACTGACAAGCACAACAGCATTAATGGGAAAAAATTGTTGGCACTCATTCGTACACACATTTCATTTCGTATCATTCGGTTTGTAAAGTCATGTTATTGTTTGTGGCATTTTTTGGCAACATTTTATATCCCAAAGAAGCCACACTCACACACACACACATCGTAATCATACATACACTACTTATTGCTATTCTATTAAAGAGTTCACATGCACGCACACATGTACCTCTAGCATGCACGAGCATGATAGATAGACTCATTCCCGTACATGTGAATTTTTATATGGCAGAAAATTGTAAAATGTTTATTGTTGTCACAATAAACATAATGGCAATAAGGGATACGGAAATACATGACGGCAAGTGTTTAATATAAGTTTGTGCATACAGTGTAACATGGAATACAGCAAACAGTAGAGAAATTATTCAACTTTTTCTTTTTGTTTCTCATAAATGTGGCAATATTTATTAAAAATTAACTTAAGCTTTAAGAGAATATCGCATGAAGAATGTATTATCTGTTTGCTGCTTTTGTTTTATTATTTATGAGCACATGAAAAGCACACATTTACACTGTTCATCATTTTATTTATACACATTCATTTCTTCACTCACTCATTTATTCTCATGCTGAATGTAATTCATAAAAATAAAAGTTTGTTTTTTTTCAAACCGTTTGTTTGTTTGTTGTGTACATGTCAACCAGCCAACTGATTCAGCCACATGCGTAACCCAAGGTAGCACCAATGATAATTTGCCTTTAATGAATATAAATGTTTGTGCTTTTAGATGTTGTTCCAACTCGTGTGTAATTTTGCTATTACAACAACAACAACAACAACAATAAAAAAGGGGAGGAAAAAACCTCAACAACAGATAAAGTAAAATATGAAGATGAGAAAATATTACAAATACGAGTACGAACAACAATAGGGATGGGGTTGGGTTGCCATGTTGTTGTTAATCATGATGCGACTTGTAGCAGGAATTTTTAACTTAATATTATGTTATTTGCCGGATGCGAAAAGAATCATTAAACGAAAAGCAGTGGTGAAATGAAGCCAAAGAAAGCAGGGAAAAATATGAATCAAATTAAGAGGAAAACACGTGGTCATAAATATTAATAAAAGTCACACTCACAAAGAATCCTTTAGAGCTTTAAAATGTTTCATATTTTCAACTTAATTAATAATTATTCTTGGGGAAATATTAAATTTTAATGATTCTTTAAGCGATATTTAAATCCATTTTCTTAGCAATTGAATCAAAGAAAATTGACAATCGATCCAATGCAATGGAGAATGAATGAAATTTAGTTAGCAGCTGGGCCAATGGCAGACCTGCAATCAACTTCAGATTGCTTCGAAATAATTTTTCAAGCAGTGATTATTTATTATACCCTCCAAAAAAAAATTTGGAGGGTATATTCACTTTGTCATTCCGTTTGTAACGCATCGAAATATCCATCTCACACCCCATAAAGTATATATATTCTTGATCAGTGATGAAATCTAAGACGAACTGAGCATGTCCGTCCGTCCGTCCGTCCGTCCGTCTGTGGAAATCACGATTCAGTCCAAACGAAAAAAGCTAGACTCTTGAAATTTGGCACAAATATATTTTAAAATTTAGAGCAGGTTAAGTTCGAAGATAGGCTAAATCGGGCAAGAGGGAAAAAAGTTCCCCTAAGAAGAACTAAACCAACCCAGAAAAAACAACATAATTTTCAACGTTTTTTGCAAAAATAATTAAGCAAATGATATATTTTTATATCAAATACGGTCCAACGCCTTAAATTTGGAGCCATTAAATAAAGTAAAAATATTTTTTGACCCCGCCCAATTCAGTGGGCGTTATTATAGGCAAAAATAGCACAAAAATTTAACAAATTGTTTTACTTAAGCCTACATTCCTTAAAAATAACACTTTTAAGCTTTAATGACGAAGCTGAGACGAAACCTGGTAGTACTCTGCCCTACCCCCTCCTTCCCCTTCGCCCCCTAAATGACCCTACCAAAAAAAAAATTTTTTTTTAAATTTTGTATATAATCATTCCAAGCATTTATCTTTAAAGTTTTATGACTGCCGATTTCTGCCCTACCTCCCCCACCTCTTCCTTTGCCCCCTAAATGACCCTACCAAAAAAAGAAATTTTTTTTAAATTTTGTATATAATCATCCCAAGCATTTATATTTAGAGCTTTATGACTGCCTGTTGCTGCCCTACCCCCTCCTCCCCCTTTGACCGCTAAATGACCCTATTAAAACTAAATACAAATTTTTTTTAATTTTGTGTATTATCATCCAAGCATTTATTTTTAGAGTTTTATGTCTACCTGTTTCTGCCCTACCCCCTCTCCCTCTTTGCCCTCTAAATGACCCTATCAAAAAAAAAGAAATTTTAATTTTGTATATAATTATCCCAAGCATTTATTTTTAGAGTTTCCCCCACAGCCCCGCCAAAATACAGTTTTTATACCCTCGAAGGAGAATTGTGATGAAGTCTAAGACGGTCTAGCAATGCCCATACGTTCGTCTGTGGAAAACATGATATTGTACATTTTTGAACCCCGCCCCCTTTAGTGGGCGTTGACGTACGATATTATATAAAGGAACTCTGTCCCACCAAGTTAAACATTTCTAATTCACTTACTAAATATTTGGAGGGTATTTAAGATTCGATTTATTTAAATGTATAGTCAATGGATATAATCCTTACAGACTATTAGTATAAAATATTCGAACGAAATAAAAATAAATTACAAAATTTATGAATTAAGATAAACAATAATTTTATGTTTCACAGCATTGGAACTTAAAGAATAATTAACGAATTCAGACAAATAATTATATTCACGACATAACCTCAAAAATGGATCAGCAAAAGCATAGTTAGATCTACAAAAATTAATAACAAGAGGATTATAATTACGAGTAGTACGAGTAGGAATGTTAACTTAGACAGAATTTATCAGATATTCGGAACAAATGTTACCATTAATAAGGTTTTACATAAAAGTCACATTAAACATCGTACGACGGCTTTTAAGAGTTGGTAATTTTATTAATGCTAGTCTACTAGTGTAGGATGGAAGATTTGTAGAAGAGCTCCATTGAAGGCCACGTAAACAAAACAATAAAAATTGTTTTTGTACAGACTCAAGACTATTATTGTAGATATTATAATAAGGATGCCATTTGATAGGCCTCACTAAGGATACGTATAGCTGCTTCGTAATGAAAGGGTCAGAAAACTCCTTTGTCCAACGTTTTATGAAGGCAAGAGCACCTCTAGCTCTGTTTACAGTTAGTGTTATATGAGAAGCAAAATTTAATTTTGAATCCAGCATAAATCCAAGATCAAGAAACGAGTCCACCAACTCCAACTGATGACCACCCAATGAGTAGTTAACAGAAATAGCTTTGGTTCTAGAAAAACGAATACATTTACATTTCTTTAGATTCAGCTCCATTATATTATAATTGCACTATTGGAAAAAATTGTTAAGATCCGTTTGGATATAAATATGGTCAGCAAGGTTATTGAAGGATTGAAAAATTTTTATATCATCAGCATACATCAATATATTGGAGGACTTAATAACGCCAGGAAGATCATTAATGAACAAAGAAAACAAAATTGGACCAAGATGACTGCCTTGAGGAACACCAGATGAGACATACATGTATGCATTTCGATGTGCTATTGTTGAAACGAATAGTTTGCTTTATGCCTATTAAATAAGTTCTTAGCCAGCTTAAACTGTTACGAGTTACACCCAATATATCTAATTTATCAAGAAGAAGTTGGTGGTTGACTTTATCAATTGCTTTACTGAAGTCAGTGTAAATAGCATCAGTTTGCTTCTTTTGTGTAAATGCCGAAGATGGAATACAACTCTCATGTTTGGGCCGGTGCTTCAAAGTCTATTTTGAAATTACTCGACCGCGTACAGGAGAGGGCGATGAAACTCATCGGAGACAGTAGGGTAGCCAACTCTATTGACACTCTTGAGCATCGTCGCAATGTGGGGTGCGTATCGTTGTTCTATCGTTACCATAATGGCAGGTGCTCTGGTGAAATTAGGGAACTTGTTCCTGAAACCCATTCTTTCTTACGCTCATCGCGTTTTTCTTCAAGAGCGCATGCGTTTGTGGTCGATATTCCAACGAATCGCACTACGCATTACAGAGAAAATTCGTTTTTTGGCCGAACAGTCCGTATGTGGAACAAACTACCCGCACATGTCTTCCCCGCAGATGTCTTCCCAGCCACTTACAATTTGAGCAGGTTCAAATCGAATATCCACAGACACTACTCCCTTTATCCTCCTCCCCAAAATCTATTTTCCCAGTTCCAGCGCAATGCACTGCATATGTAGGGGTCATCCCCTGAGTGCTGGTCCTACTCCTAAAAAAAAAAAAAATTATCAAAAGAAATGCAAGGACATGCCTGCCTGCTGCATATCCTTAACATAAAATATTCTAATCGCGCTGTATGCATAATTGAACTTTTGTGATTGTGATGAAAAAACTCGATCAATAATGCCGCTTAAATACCCAAGAAATTTCTTAGCATACTGTTAGGCGAAAATCCGGCGTGACGAACGCTACATTTCTACACGTCTTTGAAATAAAATTTAAAATTATTTTTTGCTGTTTGAAAAACTTATTTACATGTTATACGTAGTGTTTAGTGGGATTTAAGTGTGGGATATAAGTGCAATTTTTCAACATGTATTTCTTTGTTGTAAAATACTTTACAACAAAGGTGTGTGACGCTCGCTACACAAAAATAGAAGCAAGGTAAGAACTCTTATATCTCATTCTTAAAAGCAAGATGCATATAAGAGAATTCCGGAATAGCTTATTGGCAGCTAAAAAATTACATAAATCTCTATCAAAGGCAGTGCATACTTTGTGACGTCCGCTACATGAAGCACTTTGCATTTTCCATAGCTCATTAATCAATTCGTTTATTAATCACTTTGTATGACTAAGGGCCATAAAATAATGGACTTTATAATTATTATTATAGAAGAAATTTCTTTTAATTGTCAGCAAAAACAAGGCCATCTCCCGGATATCCTTAATATTGGAAATATAATTTTTAGCCATAATTTCGATAAGACCGTTTTCCACAATCATGCTGAAACTAAAATATCAACCATAATAATTATGAACAAGTTTCTGAACTGAAGCTGTCAAAAATTTCAATGGATTCCATTGCATTAATTAATTTTAAAAATTAAAATTTTATTAAAGCTGCCATTAGAATCACATTACAATCGTCTTTGTTAAATATTTAAATTGTGGTTCGAATGTTTATGGCATTAAACAAAACTTGATTTTAATCCAAATATCATGATTGTTTTCAAATAAATTCTAGCTTTTGGTAATAAAATTTAATTTCATTTAAAATTTTCCAGCAGAGTTCCTTCACCTTTTGCGCCACAATTTTCTATGGAAAAAAAATAAATAAATTTGAAAGCCATAAACTTTACGATCACCCACATGCTGATGCAGGTGCCAAGAAAGCTCCCCAACCATTTAAGATTGCATTTCTTTTTTTTTCCTTATTTTTCTCTTAATATTATTGTCGATATCATGAAAATCTTAAAAATATTAAAAAATTTATATGTCTTTTGAGTTTTTGACTTATTGCAAACGATTATCAACAACAAGTTTTCTTCCTCTTGAGCAACAAACAACGAGAAAAGAAATAAATGAAATGAAATGAAAAAAAATGGCCAAACTGCAGGAGGAATTTTTAAAAACTATTAAATTGGGCTGGCAGCCAAATTTATGCTGCATTCTCTTCTCTATAGCCATTCATTCAAACCGGCTTCTTATTCTTATTTCACTTTGTGCCACCATACAAAAGAATGCAATTCAATTCAATACTTTTTCTTATGCAATTTCTTCTTTTTTTGTTTTTTTTTGCTCTCTTCTACTTTTTTTTATCTTGTGGTTTGCTGAGCCCTTCTTTCCAGCTAACAAGTGCTTAAACATGCTCAAGAGGAAATAAAAACTACTGAAACTATGAATATGGACAATTTTCTTTGCTCGTTTTTGTTCTTTACTTTTGGCTTGTTGGCTGCTTGGCTGCACTATCGAAGGAAAAAAATCTCAAAATTTTAATACTCTACTTTGAAGAGGTCATGGCGATTTAAGGAGCAGAAAAATAAAAATGAAAAAAATCTTCGTTATTGAGAAATTTTTTTCTTACAATTTACGATATTTATTTATAGAGTGTGTTTGTGTAGTTGTGAGCACACAAAAAAACATGTTGACATGTTTGATAACACAGTGACAGGCGATAAAGTTTTAAGAAAAACTTCAACTTATTATTTTTCTAGTTTTACATAAATCATAACAACAACAGCAACAACAAACACAAATAGACAAGCACATTTACATCAATTGTGTGGAATTTCCCCAAAGTAGTATTTTAAATAATAAAAATTTTGCATGTTCCAACAGTTTTCAAAACCAAGTTTCGTAAGAAAAAATCAATTTTATTTTCATAGATCACAAATAAGTTTTTCGTTTGTTAAAAATCGACTAATAATAGAATTCAGTTCAATTTTATTTTATTATCTTTAAAATATTTTTATATTTTCCAGCAAAAAATGCAGTTTAAAAAACAACCGATAAAAGAAATATCATCCACAATTAAAATTAAATTAAAACACTAACAATGAACATTAAATTTGGAGATAAAAAACCCCAAGACAGCACAGAGAAAAAACTGCAGACGACATCCGTCTCTATTTCTTTTACAAAAAACAACAACAACAACAACAAGAGCAGCAGCAGCAGCAGTGACGTTGACAACAAACGGATGAAAAATGTCAACATTAATTTATTTATCATTTGACAAAAGCTAAAACAATCTCAATGAACGAAATACACCATCACACACACATACAAACTCTTAGAAAAAAAAACAAATAAAACCAAACGTATAATAACCAAAGACTATATAGTTAAATACATATATATATACAAACACACACACACATACACACAGTTAGTTAGAAATTTATATAAAATACAATGTCTCTGCTCCAACCACACAAAGGACATCGTAAACAGGATGAGTGCAAAATTTACAGCATCAAAATGCAGAAATTGAATCATTCTGCTTGCTACAAAGCAAGGGAGACAACAAAATTTAAATAAAACAAATAAAATCGAGGAAAAAATAATAACGCACACACACACACACACAAACACACAGAACAAAACCACATTCTCACGATGAAGAAAACTGCAGCAAGAACGCCATCAAGCACTTAAAGTTGTTGTCACAAGTTAAACCACAAAATCTGCTTAAAGAAAAAAGTAAGAAAAAAAAACACATAAAATCTACGTTTGCAAATCTAAAACCGAACACGACGACTTCTTATACACCGCCACACACAAACACACACACACACACACACACACACAGTCACACAATTACTCGTGTAGTAGTACATTTGCTAAGCCACTGTGGCACAGCACTGGCGTACTTTTTTGTTTTGGAAAATAATTCAATGGCTGGCTGCATTATAGCAGACAGCAAACGTGAAATGAAGATGCAATGAAAAAGGAAATAAACACCAAAAATGTCTTGTTGCACCATTTAAAAGGGGATATAGAAATGAGAACAATCGCTGAAGACACTTTGAATTAATCCATTGATGCTAGAAGCGGACTACATCCCGAAGCGCTCTTCTAATATTTCAAACACTTCCTCACCGTGTGTTTGTGTGTATTTTTTTTTTCTGTCAGCAAAAATAAAACTAAGTCAACAATAGTATTTAGTTTAGAATTTCACAGCTAGACTTTGCTAATCGTTCAATTGTATTGAACGAACAGCTAAAAATGAATGCAAAACGATTTTCCAGAATCGTTTAAAGAGTCAACATTAAAACGAAATAAAGGCGATGTAACGACTGATGCAAGACTCCTTCCCCGGTATTGAACCAAATTCAACGATGAGGTAAGATAACAGAAAATCCTATCTTGCTAACTTGTAGCCTTCTGTTCTCCCAGAATTTCATCATCGAGTTTTTTTTGTAGATTTTGTCGTTTCTATTAAAATTTTATCTTTTTGGAAGTTTTACTTTATTTTAATTTTTATTAAAAACAATTAATCCATTCATTGAATATTAGGAGTTTTGGAGAATTTTGTACGAAATAAGGGATATCAGGCGACAACAATAACCTTGCCTGCAAATGCAGCACACAATTTATTATTATTTTATTTTATTTTTATTTTATTTTTATTTTTTTGTAGTACACTTTTAGGTACCCTAGCATCCGCCAATATTTATGAAATAGCTATTATTTGAAAGGTATTTTTATGTACATATGCACAATATAATTTTTAATTTTTTGTTTTTTATTTTTTTATTTTTTATTATTATTTTTTTTTTTGCAAATAACAAAATTTTTCTACGTAAGTCTTTTGTATCGAACTCTTTATTGCCACAATAAGATTGATAGACTAATTGTTCGAAAATGTATTTTAACTGGCGATTTCCTAATGTCGACACAGTTCTTTCTTTCGTATAAATATATTTGAAAAAAAAAACAATTTATAAAATTTGGTTTTTGTTTCAAATATATTTGAACGAAACAAAGAATTCATTCGACAATGTGTAAAAGGCAGTATATATTACAATGCACAAGGGAAAGTCAACATCAGTTTACTGAAACTAGCAGTAGAGCAGAACAGCTGTTTTCGAAAGCCGCTACACTTTCATCATCATGTGTATTGTTGTTTGTTACCACTTATTAGGTGGCTTCAGTTGAAGGCAACAGTTTTCATTTTATTAACAAATTACATATGATGCTCTGCAAAAATAGCTGTGAATGGAAACAGTGTAATGTGCAAATTCCACGTGATTTTTTCCTTCTCATACACAATTTAAAAAATCCCTTCAGCAAAATGAAGATAAAACAACACACAACAAATACTTTTGAAACATTAATAAAACATTTAAATAAATTCATAAGCACGCTGTATTTCTATTTTTTAGTTTCTTTTCTCTTTCCTTTTCTCTTTTTCAACCAGACTTTTAATTTTTTCCATGCAGTCTGCCATCCCGCCAGCAGCAGCTGTCAGCTTATAAATGCAAAAAGGCTTATGCTAAACAGCCAGCTCGACAACATGAAAACTAAGCGCCAAGAAACGAAGATGGCATAAAGAAATCACGAGGATAAAACAAAAGGAACGGGTCAAAAAAATAACAATACGAAACAAAATATCCTGCTGATTTAGCTGATTTCAACAAAATACAACAGGACACTTTCTGCAGAAAATAAATTTATAATAAAAAAATATTTATGAATTTATCTTAAATACAATACAAAGTGAATGCCAAATAAAAACACCTTTTAATGAAATCAACAAAAATTAAATAAAAAATAAAATTTTGCACGCGGCATGTCCTCACAGAGACTAAAGGTGCGCTGTCGCATGCATAATAAGCAAAATTATTACCACGGCCAGGCAAATTAAAAGTTTCATTTTCTCTTCTACTTCATTTTTATGCAAGAAAAATGGGAACAAGTGAAGCTGCTCGCTTTCCTTTTCATTTACAAAATCCCGATTCATAGTACCGAATAAAAATTCATAGAAAAGGTGGAAATAAATAAAAAGTGAAGCTGAATTCCGAATATGTAATCACAAGGCTGAAAAGCATTTTAATATTGGAAAGCAAAATCAAGCATGATTGTTCATGTCTCATGCCACACGTTACTTTGATTAAAATCTGTTATTACACGAGTTAAAAGTGAACGCAATTGAAATTTTTTACACAATGCATGCACAGTGGGAGTGTTTTTTATTAGGAAAAAAAATCATTCAAAAATAAAATTCAATTATTGACCGAGTCTTTATCTACCAAAAAGGAGGAAGACTTCACACCGGAACAGAAACAGTTTCCGTATGAAACTTTTGAGAGAAAGTGTAAAACAAAAAGGCCATTCTTATCAAACTTTATGCATTTTTCACACTTAATTCAATATCTTACATTTGAATATGACAAACATACACCATAGTAATTTAAATAAAATTTTTTTTTAGATATCAATTATACTTTCAACCAAATTTTCCATAGCAATTAAAGTTTTTCTTTTAATTTACTGAACACAAGTGGCAAAGTGAATTACTTGTGTGTGGAAAACATTCTGAGTTTCCAGCGGAAAACCAATCCACTACCCTTCACCAGCATCAGCCACAGCCACAATCTATATTTACAAAAACAGAAAAAATTATATTATTTTGAACGCATTCCGTAATGCACACGTTCAATAAATATGGCGATACTGCATCACTTTCAATATCTATTGATAGTCTAGCAGTGCTCTAATTGATGTGAAAAGCTTTTAGGGATTGATATTAATTTCCTAGCATTTATTTAAAATGCTTAACAAAAAAAGAACTTGTGATGCTGCTGCTCTAATTAGTTTAAATGATCATTAGAAAGGAACTTGCAAACATTTTTTTTTCTATTGCAAATTTATTACTATTTCCTTGTTGTAACTTGTAGCATTAATTGTGTAAAAATATTGGCTTTGAATTGCTTAAAACAAAAACTTATGCAAATCGAATTTTAATGACTTGCAAAGACATTTGTCATTGTCATCGTGGTGAAAAAAGGGAAAGAAAAGGATTCTCGTTGCAAGCAAACAAGACAAGACAAGAACAATGTCAAAATGTTTAGTTGGTTAACTTTGTTTTCAAGACATTAATTCATTTGCTATTCATTTGTTGTTTGAAGATTTATTTGTGTTTTATTTACGTTAAACAAGAGTTTGTTGCTGCCTGCCAGGCAATAATTGCACGCTTTTAATACAATTGTGTTAAAAAAAAAATGCTGGCATTTTCATTTACATTTGAAACTAAAATCAGCAATTGCAATTTCTTAAATATATTTCTTATTTTCCTTTAAATAAAATATAATAAGTAGATGTTATTAGAAATAAACCCTCCCATACGGGCATGAAATTACCATACGAATAACTACGGAACGAACGAAAAAAAAATTGCTTCCAAAACCCACAAACGGAAGGAAGGAAGTCTTGTTACTCCAAATACACACTTGGAAAAAATAACTGTAATACTCTCTTTAAGAGTACAACTGCTAAACAAATACTCAAATGCATTATTTGGCATAAATAGTTGCTGTTGTTGTTCTTGTTGTTAATGTGCGTTGGAGACCATTTTCTATGTATGCAAATATCTTAAGCTCTCTTGCATTTTCACTTGGTTTTCTTTTCATTTTAAGCTCTGAAGATGCACAAGAGACAAACAAACGCAAAGAAATATTTGCAAAACTGCAGCTATTGAATAAAATCGCAAGTACCCGGCAGTTCGTTTGAATGCTATGAAAGAAACGAAATTAAATATCAATATTTAACAGGAAAACCATATGAAATTGCTTGCAATTAATTTTGTAATTAATTCAATTACTCAAAAGCTAAAAACTGTAAAAGAAAATTCAATACATGAATAAACGTGTCTAATTCCTGTCTTGGATTTAACTTCAGCAGCACAAATATGTATTTTATTTATATATGAAATGAAAAAAATACAATTAAAAATTTTATGAAAAATTAATTTACAAATTAATTTGCGAAACAAAACAATTTACAAAACAATTTGCGAATGCCGCAAATTGCAGCAATTTGCGGCATTCGTTATGGATCAAAATTTCCATTTAAGTTGTATAGAAATTTCGATCGATATCGAATGAGTTGATTTCGGCCCAGGTGTAGTAGCACATAGTCCAGAGTCTCAGCTGGTAACAGAAATCACAGTCACCACACTGATTGGCTAGCACATGACCCAATAGTCTGCTAAGATACTGAACACAACAAATAATTGAATATGTTTTTAAAGAAATACTAGAATAATAGAAAAATTAAAAAATTACAGAGAAATCAACTTCAATAGTCCTAAAGATTTATTAAAGAAAATTAATTGCTATGGATAAGGATTCAGGCTAAAAATTAAATTAAATATCGTAAAGGATTTAATGGAAAAAATTATAGAAACATTTTTAAAGATTCAATCAAAATATTAATTAATTGCAAATAATATTCAAAAGTGTTGCCTGGATAGTGTCTCGATATCGAACCAAATTCCAATCGATATTGAATACCGAAAAAAGCAAATCATTCAAATCAACAAACGGCCTATTTCACAAAAAAAAATATTTTCATTGTATTTACTGCTTATTTCACAATTTGCTGTGGCAAATTTGCCAAAAAAGGCTTTAATAAAAATAACAACAACAAAATATATATATATTTTAGAAATTCGGTAGAAAGTTTTCTGTACACCGTTGCCTAGTGTTTCCAACGACATATTGTCTTCAATTTATTTCTATTCAGTCCCAAATGGCTTAATATCCTCTTTTCTTTTGAGAAAGCATCCTTTGCTTTGCTCTGCCTTCCTTCCTCTTTGTTATTTCTGCTAAAAGAAAGTTGTACGAATGCTCTTTATTGTTTTATCATTATTTATTTCCATAAATTAACTTTATCTAAAAGTTTCTAATAATTGTGTAATAAACACATCATTTGTAGTCATGTGAGAGAATCTGCTGCCGGAGCAAACGAACATCTTTGGCTCATGTGAAGGAAGCAATAATTACAAACTAAAGAAGATATTTTGTCATGACAAGAAAAGGAGAAAGTTTTTGTTGGGAAAAAAGTAATTATTAAGGGAAATGTTCAGATAAGGATGCAAGTTTATCTCAACATTTTTATATATTTATGATATGAAATGTATGGAGAATGGAAAAGTCGTTAAAATCTTTGTCACTGCACACACACACACAAACACACAATTTGGTTATAACAAAATCATTAGTTGATATGTACTAGATCTGCATAAAAGATTATTAATATTGAGGTACAAAAGTATTTCAAGAAAATTGTATTACGGCAATATATTTTGTTTTTTTTTTCGAAACATGTTATTTTAATTAAACTATTTTGCTCTGCAAGTGAATATTTCATCATGTGACTATTACAGAAGGATTCAGTGGATTCAAGAGAAGGAATAACGTGATGTTTTCAGTAATTAATTTTCATGTGCATTTGCATAATAAAATCATGTGCATTTATATAATTAAATCCGTGAATAAAATTTTATTGTTTGACGGGGGATTATTTGATTATTGTTTCCATATGCATGTCTCATGAAGCTGGCTAATGATCCTCATTTCACATCCGGACATTTAATTTTATTCACCTTTCGAAAGACACATACAAAAGATTAATGAATTTTCGATTTTCTCTAACAAGAAAAGTGTTGTAGTGATGGTGCAGCAGAGAGATATTCTATATACTCGTATTATAATAATTTGTGAATTCTACAAACAGAATCTTCTGATCCTCTTCTATTTAAAACAATTTCGTCAATTAATATGAATTCTTATTACTTAGCATAGAAATATTTTGAGATCCGAGGAATAACATAGGGTGATTTTTGGTCTTGGAAATGATCCTATTAAGTGGACTTGCACTTTTTATAATGACTTGCATTTTTTATGATGACTTGCACTTTTTATGACGACTTGCACTTTTCAATATGACTTGCACTTTTTATGATTACTTTCACTTTTTATAATGACTTGCATTATGGCTTGCACTTTTTATGCTGACTTGCACTTTTCATAATGATTTGCATTTTTTATGATGACTTGCACTTTTTATGACGACTTGCACTTTTCAAATTGACTTGCACTTTTTATGATGACTTTCACTTTTTATAATGACTTGCACTTTTTATAATGACTTGCATTATGACTTGCACTTTTTATAATGACTTGCATTATAGCTTGCACTTTTTGTGATGACTTGCACTTTTCATAATGATTTGCACTTTTTATGACGACTTGCACTTTTTATAATGACTTTAACTTTTTATAATGACATGCATTTTTCCAAATGACTTACACTTTTTACAATGCACTTTTCAAATTGACTTACACTTTTTATGAGGGCTTTCACTTTTTATAATGACTTGCACTTTTTATAATGACTTGCACTTTTTATGATGACTTGCACTTTTCATAATGATTTGCATTTTGTATGATGACTTGCACTTTTTATGACGACTTGCACTTTTTATGACGACTTGCACTTTTTATAATGGATTGCACTTTTTATAGGGCAGTTTTTTCCTTACTAATATAATATATATATGAAAGGAACTCTGTCTGTCAGTTACCTTTCCATGCTCAAACCACTAAACCGATTTAGATCAAATTTGGCATAGAGATAGTTTAAGTATTATTTTTAGAAATGATCGTATTGAGTGGCCAAGGGTGGTCGAAAATTTGTACAGACATATGAAATTATTTAAGCATTTTAACATGAACATCAGCTGAAATTTCACATATTCTTCGCGGGTAAGAGCTAGTAATAAATAAAAAACAAATGCTAATATTAAAACTTGTTTCACAGATTTATAGATTTTTATAAAATTGAACCCCGCACAATGGGACCAAAGGCCCTAATTTCACGTATTATATAAAAATATTTTTAAATACCGTGAAAACTGATTGCACTCACTGAAACATCTCAAATTAATTTATTTTAATTTAAACAAAACAAAAATTACAAATTTATCTGTTTCCATTTGAATTTTGTCAAAAAAATCTTTCAATCTAATCAGCCAAATTGCACAAGACAACACACAAGTGCTGCTAATACATGAGTATTTTTTTGTGGAACACGTGTATCCACTGGCAGATGATTTCAAATCTAATTATGCAAATAAATTAGAATATCTCACACACACTTGCACATACACACAACACACGCTGGCAAACACAACTAGAGCAAACAAGTAGAAACAAGTAAAAATTCCATACGATACAAATATGGCCAGGATTTTCTCCCAAAAAAAATTAAATAAATAAAAACAACAATTTTAGCAATGATTATGCTCAAAAGTACATACAGGCGTGCACTAGCACTCGCACGCACACAAGCAAATATAACAGCAGCAAAACAACATTTACGTGACATTTAAAACGACATATAGAAATTAAATTTTCAAATACTGATATGACAGGATATGGAGTACTCGTTTGAGTAGCTGCTTAATACACAAAGGCCCTAACTGCCGTTTTTCCTAGTGAACAGCGCAAGAAAAAAAATATTAATAAAACTCTTAAATTTCCAGTAGCAAAAAAATTGTTTTCCTCACAGGTGCAACAGGGAAATTTTTTTAAGAAATTTCTTTGGCCTAAGCAGTTGGGGCCTTTCTTTATAAAGTTAACAATAAGCTGGAACATAAATTTAAATTAAAATAAATTATATACAAAACTTGTTTTCATAAAACATTCTGTGCTTATTTCTCCACCCACTTATGTGGTCTCCCTTTTTAGAACATTTAAATTGCTTGAGACAATACGAACAATAATAAAAATAAATGTTTGCTTTCATTTATCCTGAATTTAATTAATATTTCTATTGTATTTGCAAAACACAAAAAAATTAATTGCTTGAGACACATTTCTGGTTGTTAATAGTTCTTTTTTGTATTTTATTTTTGTTGGAGCTGTCATTGTTTTTCTTAAACCTGTCGCTTTATTTCCACTGATGCACTTTGATGGCTGTTTGATTTCATTCTATTTTCCCCCCACTACAGCAACAACAACAGACCATTCTTAACGTATTCCATAAACTTTATCAAAGAAAATTTATTAACTGGGTCAAAAGCCACTAAAGTTTCATTTATCATTTTCTGAATGAAAATGCAAAAAGAAATGAAATAAAAAACAAATAAAGTGCATTCATTCATTCATTCATATGTATGCATGTCTGTATGTGCGGATGTGCAAATGTTTGTGTGCATATAAAAATAAAACCATAAAAGAATGGAGGCAAAAAATAAATAAATAAAGAAAACAGAAAAGCAAACCATTGGCTTTAGCTCCAGTAAATCATCAAATGTAAAACAGTTACAAATTGTAGGATTGAAGTACTTACGAGCGAGCGGGATGAAAAATAAAATTTAATCCGTAGAAAAAGTTGCAATTTCAACATGAACTAAATGAATAAACGAATAAACGAATAAAAGATATTGAAGAAATTCAGACAAAGAAATGAAAATATAAAAAATTCTCTAGATAAAATGTCAGTGAAGAAAACAAGACGAATGACAATAAAATGCATGCAATTTATTTGATGTGAAACGCAAACTACATTCATTCACAACATGCAGTTGCAAAAATACAACCGCTTCCTGTAGCCGCACACCCACACACTCACACGCATACACACATGCATGGATAGCATCAGACATTGAACATCATCACTTAACGGTATGGAATGCAATAGGAGCTTTAAAACAATTAATTCTTTTATGCTGACATCCGATGTGTTGCACGTTATTCGCGTGCATTTCTTGTTGCATTTTGGACAAATTTGAAAAAGAGGCCACGGACTATGTCCTGTTTATCGCCAATAAATAACAGTGTACCAAAAGGTATTTTGTAAGCTACTTTTTTTTAATAAATTCCCTGTTCGTTCATGTTGCAGGCTACCGAACAATCACACAAATAATAGTTAAAACAAAAGCAAATTCAAAAAACTTGTTTTCATTTTAAATACTCGTGATGTTTTCACCGAAGTTTTTCTTAACAGCCGTCTTTATGCTACATATTTAAAACGGTACTTGCTTCACAGCGCTTTTTCTTAAGGTACTTTTTTGAAGAGGGTCATTTGCAACAAATTTTTTTCAAAAAGGGACTTATTCCAAAAACCACTTATCCAAAAGGTACTTTTTTCAAAAGGTACTTTTTCAAAGGGTACTTTTTCAAAAGATATTTTTTTCAACAAGGTACTTTTTTCAAAAAGGTACTTTTTTCAAATGGTACTTTTTCAAAGGGTACTTTTTCAAAAGGTACTTTTTTCAAAAAGGTACTTTTTTCAAAAAGGTACTTTTTCAAAAGGCACTTTTTTCAAAATAAACTTTTTCAAAAGGTACTTTTTTCACAAGGTACTTTATCAAAAGGCACTTTTTCAAATGGAACTTTTTCAAAAGGTACTTTTTTCAAAAAGTACTTTTTCAAAAGGTACCTTTTTCAAGAGGTTATATTTTTCAATATAAAATTTTTTTCAGAAAGACTCTTTTTGCGAAGATTCCCTTTTCAAAAGGCACTTTAATTTTGCAAAAGGATGGTTTTTAAAGGCTACTTTTCTAAAAAATGCACTTTTTTCAAATGGTACTTTTTCAAAAGGTATATTTTTCAACGGATTATTTTTTCATAATATAATTTTTTTCAGAAGGATACTTTGTTTAAAGAATACTTTTTTCAAAGATACCATTTTTTAAAGACAATTACTTTTTGCAAAACGATGCTTTTCAAAAGATACTTTTCTAAAAAAAAGTACTACATATTTTGAAAAGATATTATTTTCAAAAGGTACTTTTTTCAACAATCTAAAAGAAATTATATATGATAACGCAAAGTTATTCACACGCTGCGCTTCCGAAAAACTCACATTTATATAATAATTTCTAAATTATTTTCGTAAGGTAAACATGGCAGCAGTTTTTATACGCTTTCAGTCCATAGTGCACGTTTTCTAGATGTTAAATATTTTTTGTGGGGTTTTTCCACAACATTTCAATCAGAAGAAATGCATCCAAAACAAAAATACTTATTCATTTTCATTACTGAGGAATTTATTTTACTCCAGTGTGACATGATCAATCATGCTTGATCATGCATGGCTTGAGCAAATCACCTGATTAAGTTATTCCACTGAACTTCTTTTTTCTTCCAATTTTGCCTTAGTATATCAAATTAAGTAAACTGCTTAAACATATTGTTGCATGCAATTTTGCAGAATCTGCAGAAAAAAAAAATCATTAAGAAAATTAAATTTTTCACTAACTCTCAACTTTCTTGCTAAAAGTTAAATGCTCCTTAAAGTTTTGATTAGATTTTGGAATAGTAAAAGAAGAGGAAGGAGAAATACGAGCTTTATTAAGTTTCTTATTTCTGGCATTTTTAGATTAAACGTCTGTATGTTCACCCACATTTGCGACAATGTATTGAAATGTTTTCTGCACAGTCACAGGCACGCAAGCATTGACGAAAGTAATATAGTACATTACTTTACGTGCTTTTATTCCCGGCTAAAAAGCAACAACAACAGCAACACGAAAATACCATGTTTATAAAAATTGTATGACGATTCATAAAAAATTTACAAAATATTGTCGACAAGATGATGAGAATATAAGAGGAAAGTGGAGTTGAAAAAACACACAGAAATAAACTGGATGTTTTAAAGCAGCAAATGACAATTCCTTGTATCCTTCAAGGATATTTGAACGTTACACTCGAACCCACTTAGAACATCATATTTTAAGGCACCTCAAACTTAAAAGACACCTGCCATGTGTAACATTTTTAAGAGTATTTTATGACGCACATCCAGTCTTGAAATAAGTTGCTGAAATTTCGCAGATACAAAGTACGCCTCCCCTCGTACTCGCAAGTATTTCACAGCTTGAGATTCTTTAGTTTTGTTAATATGATTGAAGAGTGATGCCACGGGACATGAAATAATCTGTTACGGATATTCACACCGCCAACCGTCGTTCAAGTTTGCAAAAGGATTGGCAGTCACTCTCTCTCTCTCTCCCTCTCTCTAATTAATGTAATTTGCAAAAAGGAAAAACATTAAACATTTTTCAATCCAATTTGAAATTTCCTTTTAACAGTTACGAAATGTTACGTTTTATTTGTTTCTAATCATTTCAAATGTTTTTTCCAGTTGCACTTTATAAAATGATTTTCTGTGTTCAGCTAAATTTGATTCTTTTTTTCTTGCTTCAACTACAAAAAATGACTGCGGCATTTTAGAAAATATTCCTTTTGTAAGGAAGTTGAGAAAATACAGTTACACGTTTCCTCTTTCCACAAGACCGAGACAAGAACAACACCAGCCCAAATTCTAACGAAGCCACGCAATTTATTTGCAAACAACGTAAAGATGCATCTGCAACGCCAACACAAAAAAAAACAAAAACTTGAAAAATAGAAGCAAAAACAAACTTAATATCTGAATAAATGGATAAAATTTGTAAAGCAAACCCGCAAATGTTGTGGCGAAACGATGCAAAGAAAAATTAAAGCGCGAAAGGAAAACTGAAATTAGTTTTTCTTGATAAAAATAAAAGTATGTAATTTTCATTGTGAAATGGCAAAAATTATCGCAAGAAAAGTTGAAGGTTAACTAAGAGAGATGCATTATATTTAAATTGTACTTCAGTGAAAGTTTTATATCACGCAGAGTAGATTTAGATTTTAGATTCGAGTATGATGTTAAGAAAAGTTTTTAAATATTAAAAATAATTTGCGCAAGACAAGTTTAAAGTTTATTTCATGTTATAAATTTAGCACATTAAATCAGTTTAAATTATTAGCGGTAATTTCTATATTTTAGCATTTTTTGCATTTAAATCAGTGATGTCAAATGTGATTGTGTTGGTAAGATCACTCTTATCTCTTACATTCCCAGCGGGAGAAATGTGCGGTTGCGAGGCCTAACTAGTGGCCTTTTTTAAGAGTATCCTTTTATTTACCAATAATATCTTCTAATTTTATAAGTTGTAAAAAGGGTTTCGAAAATTGCCAAGTGCTCAGATATTTAATTTTAAAATATTTCTCCATTTTTAAGCTGAACATTTGGTTAGTTTATATACAAGAGAAACAATTTTTACAAAAAGTCTTACTTATGAATTAATTTAAAAGCTACTTTAAGAAATTTTCGAAAAGATGTACCTACATACAGTGGATCCAACTTATTTCAAACCTCTTATATGTATTGTATATATATATATATATATTTATATAAATATATTATTTCTGTTTAGAGGCCTCAAAACAGGACTTGCGATACTTCCCGCTGAATGAGAGTGTTTTTCAGTAAACAATTATATTTTACGCTCTCAAAATAAAAGAGCGTAAGCGTACATGTGAGTTTTGCTTCCACAATTGTGTATGAGGCTGACATCACTGATTTAAATACATCCGGCCATAGCGCAATAAATCAAGCGTGATCATGCAATATCTTGCATAACTTGCGACTATCACATTTTCCGGCATTTTGTTATGGGTTTTTGTTGGTATTGCACCGGAGAATATTTCTAGGCCAATACAAAACATTTCAAAAGATTCTACGAAGCCGGACCGGAGGTAAACCTTTTAAAGGGTCTATCAGTGTGGAAGTCGTGGATTCGATTCTGCATATTTCGTTTTGATATGAAATCGTTGGTCTGATGTGGAAATATCACATAACATTTTAAAGCAATAGCACTCGTATTAAAAAAAAAACGTTTTATAAGCAACAGTTCGAATTATGATGATTACAATTTCTATTAAATTCTTATCTTCTTTTGAAAAGTTAGAAATTATACATGAGACCATCGATATGAATTTATACATATTGTGTATTTGTGCCCAGCGAACATTTGTAGGATAATTCGGACAAGATGCCCAACTCGGCCAGAAAATACTTATAACCACAAGAAATTCTGAGCACATTTTTAAATAGTATTTATATCTAAAAAAGCGATTTTCATGACTCAACAATGTCGCGAAAATTAAAATTTCTATTTTCTCTAACGACATGCCATATTAATTTGCCAGAATAGTCTGACAACAATTAGAAATTTATTATAAATGACCAATAAATTTCTCACATAGAATCCAGATGTCAACATCACACAAGTCAACAAGAAAAGTTTGCTGGGACATGCTTAAACATGCTCATACTAGTTAACATTTATTTTCAACAAAACTTTTACGAATATTTTTTGTAAGTACAATTAAATGAATATAAAGAATCCTTTCGTAAACAAAAACTCCCAAAATATTATTTCAGAGAATCCACAATATTCAGTTTTCCCTTTAAAATATTTTTCTCATATTCCGGCTTCGGATATACTGAAATCATACATATATACATTCATAAACATACATGTATGTCCGTATGTAACAACAAAACAGTGCTGCCAGATATATAAAGATAAACTACTGAAGTCATTGAACAATACATGAATATATAAAGATTGATAAAATATTGGAACAATTAAATTACGTTATTGCGATCAGTTGAATTACAGGTTTTCGGCATCATTCAATTGTAATAACAACAACCCTGACGATTAAGCAGCACATGAAATAGAAATTCACATATTTTTTGTGTTAGCAACACTCATTGCATTTAATTAAAGTTATACATCAGTTTGTGTTAGATATAATTAAATAAATATACCACTGCTTTATACTCGAATACACCTCAACCAGTCAACCCAATTTTTTCTGACTACAGCACTCGCTCTCTCGCTTGGTGTGGTAAGTTTCAATTGCCTTTCAAGACCAGCGAAACAGTTGATGGGGAGATGTTGAAAATGAAACACGTGTGTGCGTTGTTGTTAACAATAAAATAATTATAGTTCAACAAAAAAGTAATAAGAAATCAATTAAACAAAAACAATTAATTTTCAAAAGCATTTGCATACTCGTATAGTGGTACAGTTGGTGTGTTACAAAAAAAGTCATAAATTAATTCGTTTCTGTGAGTGCAGTGAGAAAATAGATTCAAACAAACTATTTATTTACAGTAGGTATAAATGAAAACGAGCATTGGAACTGTTAAAGACATAAGTTCAAGCTGCATTCATACATAAATACTTGTGTGCATGCACATGAATGCACAAACATGCATGCATACATACCTATTGTATGTGTGTAGTTGTTTCTTTAGTTTGGAAATGTTTTTTGCAATCTTACAAACACACATTTGTAACATACCTCAATTAAGTATTTAATCACAAATAATATAAATTAATAATGCAATCTAAAAGGAAACCTAATTATTTTAATTAAATCAATTAATGCATCTCATGCAAAAAATGTGTACCTATTCAATAAAACTTTTGTAGTTGCGCTGTGTTTGCATATTTTGTTGTTTCGTATTGTTAATCAAAACTGCCGATTATTGTCTGTATTCAGTGGTGAAAATTATCAAACCGGCTTCTTGGCAAACACACCCAACCACTTAATGAGACCAACAACACAGGGATGGACAATCAGTTGTTGAATTAGAACATTAATACTAATTTGAATAACATTTGAAAGAGAAATAGAATTTTACATGCCTAGCATATTATTAATTTCTATAAAACACTTGTTTCGTTTAAATTTGGTCTAGTTGCACAAGTTCTTAGTTCCCAACTACAGATAAACTTATAAATTGTTGCTAAAGTACTAGTACCTGCAAGTAATTTTTTAAATAAAATATATTGTTACTTAATTAATTATCTGTCTTGAATACCAGTGAAATTGCCCTGGGAATCTCAGCCTTTTTTATAAAAAGAAAAATTCAACTCTATTCTGTTTCATTATACTTATTTTCCATCCCTGCTAAAATATGTGAACAACAGGGGCAACCCAGCAAACACGTCAAATTACCTCAAATTTGAAATGGATTTATTTTATATAATTTTTTTTTTAATTTTATTTCTTAAACAAAAATAATACAAACTGTGATTTGTTAAAATCAATAAAAAAAAACTTTCTCAAGACAGAAAATGAAACTATAATTTGTTAAGTCATTCGCCGACTTCAAACTAAGGCTATGTCAAATAAATTAGATGTAAAAAATATTTTGCAGGTTTTAAAGTAAATATCAAAGTGACAGGTGTCTTTCTAAGACAGTTTAGAAAATGTATGTGGATCAATTCGCATTAATGTATTTATTATTATTTTTTTGGAAGGAAAATCTAAAAGATATTAACAGTCTCAAAAACAGTTATTTCTTTGCTTTCAAATAAGAAATACCTAATTCCAACAATTGTCTGTAATAACATTTAAATAAATAATTTAGGAACTCTTACTTCAAGGTTTTTTAAAATTACTAATTTTAAATTAGTATGTATTAGCTTTGTTACTAAAAACACTTGACATGGAATTGAAAAAGTGTTTTTTTATTATTCCAAATTGCACATATAGACTAAAAGCAATGGATACCTATTTCATAAAACTACATATTTTTTAAATGTTTCACCTTTTTGTTGCTTGGGTAAGCGAATGCTTTATTCACCATGAAAACTGTAAAAACTCTTCACCTTTTCTGGAGAAGAGAGAATATGAAAAATGTTGAAGAGCGATTAAATTTTTCGTTAATTTCGTTTTGTTTGGTTTTCGTATATTTATTTTGTTTTAATTCACGTTGCATAGTGTTGTTGGTTTTCAATAAATAAAATAATAAATCATAGCAACACACACCGCGCCGCACATCCATATACGCTTACAATTGAATTACATTGAATTTTTGATTAATTAAATACGACGCCTTTCTACGTACACATACAGCTAAAGAGTAACAAAGTATTTGATTCATTAAATTATTTAATTAATGATTAATTGCTCTAGTCTATCAACAATGTTTTCTTAGTTAATTTATTGTTTGAGTTTGTTTATGTGTTTCATTGGTTTTTGCTTTATTTTTTCTGTTTAGATTTTGTATTGGATTTTCAGTGCACAATGGATTGTGGTCTGACAGAAGAGGATGACATGGATTTGAAAATACTGCTTCATGAATGGCATTTAAGTCACCATTACAAATATTTTATAGGTAAGAAATTTGTTTATTATTTTATGCTTGTAAATTTTGTTGAAGGCTTCTAGTGCCACACTTTGATCTTTTTATGCTCACACATACTTACATATTTATGTATGTACATCTGAACGAAAGAATTTGCATTAGAACTTCTAATAATAACACACAAATCCCCCCAATTCTCAAACTCGTTAGGAAATTTTATTGAATTGGAATGTGTTTCCAATGTTGAAGTTGTTTTATTCGGCAATTGTCTTTGTTCGTTGGAAGTTTTCATGTGATGTAATTACCAAAAGCCATGTTTGCTTAACTTAATTTTCCAACGGATATTTATTTATCAATTTTCTTTTAGTTCTGCTTTAGTTTTTAAATATTCAAGTAAATTGTTATCAAATATAATTTGTATATTATTTAGAACAAAAAATTTCCACTCAAGTTTTGGCTATACTGAAACCCCAGCATATTGAAAAATTATTTAGAAACTTACCCATAGGAGAGCAGGCCCTATTTGAATACAAACTAGAGTTGTGGAAACAGAACAGACTATTTTCTCATAATACAGAGAAATTGGAACCGAGTAAAATAAAACTTATCAGAGAAACCAATAAGCCAAGAATTTTCCAAAGTCAAGAAGAAAATGTGGAAAATCGAACTACCGCTATTATAGTTCCCCAAATATCTGTGGCGCCCTCTATGCCAACGCCGGCAGTACGTAAAACTGCCGATCATCCTAAAGCAACTTCTACACACAATCCCACTCCCAGTTCATCAGCAATCAAACCATCTCCGGTCTTACCAATTGTACACACGCCTAAGCCACCTGCCATGACACTCGTTGCCGTCAGATACAATCTGCGCACTATTCTAGAGGATACCAGTGGCGGGCAAATGATCATGAGTTATTATGAAAAACATAAAATTCTGCGTGAAGAACATCGCACGGCCCTAATCAATGTTATTGCTCGTTACATTGATGCCAACGGACACGGCTTAACGCTGGCCGAAAGTAATCAACTGGAAGAACAAATCGTGGAATTGTTTCCCTCCGAAAAAGCGGAATTTTATCGCACCAATAGACGTGGCCGCATCTACAATAAAGTGGCAAATATGAAAAGAGTTTATAAGAAATTTATAATGGCGCCCGATGAACCCTCGGCTGCCTCCATGGAAAATTCCATGACTTCTTCACCCTCCTCACCGTGTGATGGTATCAGTAAGTATCGGCCAATATTGCCACCTTAGCGAAAATACTGTATCAGCTGATTTTGACATTTCAGAGGAAGAAGAATTATACGATGACTATTCCATTAGTGAATGGCGTTCGAATACTCATACCCCCGAACAATATTTGCAGTTTTGGAAAAACACACAAAAGATTCGTTTAAAGCACATCGAAGATATTGAGTCCTTGACGCAAATTTTAGACAAATGGCCGGAATATAAACAGCACAATGCTGTGGAATATGTGAGTTGCAGACACGCTATTTATGACTTTTTCTTTGAATATTTTCTTAAGTCCCGGTTTACACTATGCAATTTTTGTCGCAGCAATTCTTGATATTTAGCGAGGAAGAGCGAGAAAGGAATACAAATGGTATATATTCCTATTTCAGGACTCTCACACAAAATAAAAATTGCTGCAACAAAAGTTGCATAGTGTAAACCGGGACTAAGCGGCTCGAGTATTTTATTGTTGGTATTAATCAGCAAGTGGCACAATACACGGAAATGAAATACTTGCCAAATTTACTCAGGACTAACAAAATAAAATATTCTTCATATTTATTCAACTTATTTTTCACAGATTCACATGGACTTCAAAGCAAAGTATCCAGATGCCACTTCCCTTACCGAAATATTTAATCAAAATAAAACAAAAATGGAGAAGCTGTTATACAGCAAAATATCCGTTTGCTCGGCAGGCTACAAGTATCTGCAACAATACCAAAAATGCTCAGCAGGTAAATATTATTGCTTTGAATTTTATGAAAATAAAAATGAAAGCCGCCTTTTGTTTCAAAGAGTAAAATGACATGACTTTCTTTTTCCAGAATCGCAAAATCTGATTATATTGTGGGTATTGCATCAACTCTTCCCGCCCAATCAAAAAGTGGTCATCGATGAGATGGGCAACAAACGCAAGAAGCGCTATTCCATACAGTATTCCCAAAATGCTTTCATATGCATAAGAAGCTCTCTGGTTTCTTTGGAATTGGCTCTGCAAAGTCAACTCAATAGTGCCACGCCACCCATGGTTCTGATAGTGGGCGAATTGGGCGGTGAAATCGATCAAATTTTTGTGTACTTTGAAGGTGTACGTTTTCCCATGGATTCAGTTGTTGCAGCCGCTCAACTGGTGTGCGAATTATTCTTCGTGTTCGATCTGGATTATCCGGAGGAGGCGGTTCTATACTTTTATTTTGTACAAACATTTTTCCTAAACATTGAATCTGAGCATAGAAATACAAAAATCTATACGGTGATTAATGAAATTCATGCCAATTAAATAAATAATTTATTGAAAATAAAATTTAATTTTTAAATAAACAACTAAATCGGTCTTCAGTATTAAAATATATTTTGGATATATTAACAGTTTTTATATTTCTCTGGTGCCTTTACAGTGCACAGTGGGGGAGTGGGAAAAATTTTATATAGTTCTGCAGTTTGTAAAAAAGCAGTACGATTGCAATTAAATTTGCTATAGTATATAAAGAATTGTTGCTGGTTTCATTTTTGAGTTTTTATTTAATATAGTGAAGTTGTAATAGTCACGAGACCCTAAAGGAAGTCAACTTTATGCCAATCAGACTGTTTTCGACTGATGGAAACAATTGTTGCATGCAAATTTTATATGTGGATGGTGTTTTGTTTATAAATAGTTTTAGAGGTATTCCACCAAAAAAAATTTAATTTAAATTTGTTTTTCTTTTTTTTTAAGCAGCTATTTTGCATCAAAAACGAAAGCCTTTTATTAATTAAAAACAGTATATCAGAAAAAAATGGGTTTGATCAATTTAATTAAAAATTTTCAAAAAAATCAATTTTCCTCCTATTTTTAAGAAAAACTGCAATAAAATAATTTTTATTTTTTTAAGTTTTTCAAAAATTCCTATTTTTATTGAAAATATCAAGTTCAATGAACTCTTAAATTTATACAAAAATTTGTCTCCAACTGGCAAAAAATAACAACAACAAAATACAGCAAAAATTCCAAAATTTCGGAATTTTGAAAAATTTGCATTTCCGATGTGAAGCAATTCTAATTTTTAAAAATTGAATTCCATAATTTTTGCACAAAACATTAAAAAAGATTGTATTACTGGATGTTAATTTTCCCAACAGGCTATAGGTTCAAATCTGCGAAACTGCAAATTATTTTTTATTTATTTTTAATTTAATAAATGAACGTGATTACATTCTATTCATTATTTTTGAGAATAATTTGCAGTTTCGCAGATTTGAACCTATAGCCTGTTGGGAAAATTAAAATCCTGTAATACAATTTACATAAATAAAGGTTCACTGCTGAAATAGAAATTCATACATTAATTAAAAAAGATTTTTTCGCTTTGAACTTATGCGAAGAAAAGTATTTAATAAACATCCCGGAAACTATTGCTAAGGATTAAAAAGAATTCAAACGAAATTCAAATGCAAAGTCGATGAGAGCGTTCCTAAGTTACGCCAAGAAATGGGGGTGCCGTGCTACTCACATAATTTTTTTTAATATAAACTTAAACTAGTTTTTTTGTTTTAAATATAATTATTTAACAGCGGGAAACAATTGTTCACATTTACTTGAACGGACAGTCCGTAGCCTCAACGTCAAAATGAATACAATCTTCAAACAATTGTTTTTAAGCTCTTTAAAAAAAATCCCCCACCCACTTGCAACTGACAAATCATTCATTTACCTGATTACCATATTTCATTATATTTATTAATAATGCCATCATTTTTTTCTTAATTGTTTCAATTTAAATTCACAAAGCAGCAGCTCGTCCCCGTCTCCCGTGAGCGGCAATTTTCTTTACAAAATGAAAATTTAGGCTCATTTTAGGGAAGGGGCAAGCATCTAGGAGATTTTAACAAGAAAATTTCCATTTAATTACATTTTAACAAGTTTCAATCAAAAACACTCGGGCCTCCCTTCCAGCCCACTCTGCCTTTTGATGGCTGGGCGTTAAATAAAATTTGCTATTCAAATGTGTTTTTGATGCTGTAAACAACAACAACAACAACAAAAAGACGGTGTCCTGAAGTTGTACTAAATTCAAACCAAAAGCCTGAAAAAAGAAAAATCAACACGAAGAAAACTTTTCATTTTGAAGAATAAGAAAGCTGCTGCCTGTAGTTGTAGTCCAAACAGAAAAGTAAACACCAGCTGAGAATCAAACAAAGACCAACAACAAGAAAAAATAAATATTGCCAAAGTGCACAAACAAATATTGTGGCCTACTCTTGTCGAGTCAATACAATAGCACAATTTCGAAATTTGTAAAATAGAAACTCAGCTGAGATGGTAAACGAAGTTGAGTGCACTCCATTTTGAAGACGGAAAAACATCGGTTTCATATCCGGTATATATTTTTAAGGATTTCCTGTTATTCCTGGCCGTTCAATATAATTTTACTATCAACACTTTTTTTAAAAGATCTCATTTTATATAAAAATCATTTCAGTTGTTTTTTTATGTTCAATATTCCGCCACGCCACGTCAATCTTTTATCATGGCCCTGTAAGATTCATTCTTCAGTAACAGACGCCGATGGCGTCTTCGTATTCGGTCCAATAATTCCAATTTTTTTTTATTAAAAATAATTTTTTCAATTTTTATATAAAAAACACAAAAAGCAAAAAATTATTTTTGTGTTAGTTTTTTTTAATTTAAATTTTTATATAAAAAACGTAAAAAATTTTTTTGGTAAAATTTTTTTAATAAATAATTCCAATTTTTTTTTTTATTAAAAATAATTTTTTCAATTTTTATATAAAAAACACAAAAAGCAAAAAATGATTTTTGTGTTAGTTTTTTTTAATTTAAATTTTTATATAAAAAACGTAAAAATTTTTTTTAATAAAAAATTTTTTTTATTAAAAAAAATTTTTAACAGAAAAGAAAAATTTTCTAGAGGACCTATCGTCGACGTCGCACCATAAGGATTAAAATCTTTTTTGGGGTGCTGTTGGCTGAAGCAGTAGAACACGAGACTATGAAGCTGAGGGTCCTGAGTTCAACCCCGCGCTAAGTCATGAATATTGTGTTGAATTCTTGTGCTCAGCATTAGAGCGTGGTTGCGTTAGTTGTTGTCAGCCGGTTTCAATGATGAAGGCATTACACTGGTCACTGTACATAATTGGGAGCGACTGACACTATCACGTACTAAAAGCAGAGTAACAGCAGCAGCCTCCTTCGTCGGTTATGTAGCAAAAAAATTAGCCGGCGAAGTAAAAAGGTTGAAATAGCTATAAAAAAGTCTCTATCTTCTCATCTGCCCCCTCACAACTATCCCCTCCTTTCTAGTTCCGGCGCAATGCACTGCGTATGTAGGGGTCATCCCCTGAGTGCTGGTCCAAGATAAAAAAACGGTCTGTGTGGTGATGTTTGTGTCATGTAGTGTGATTGTCTGTTCGTATCGAGCAGCTAAGAGCCGGAAGGTTTGCCCACGTTGGCGCGACACGATGAAGAAATCGACATGGAAATTCATCCTGCTTTAACAATATCGACCGATTATTGGCAAAAGAAATAGAAAAAAGTATTACAATGACTGTCTGCCTACTGCAGATGCCCAGTTTTCAAACATGATTGATGTAGGGTGTATTATTTTGTGTCACCCTGTATTCATCAATTCAATAGTTGATTAATTTCTGCAACCAATTCTACTTCAGTCCGTACAGGAGCGAAGTAAATGACCGCAAAAGCTCCACACATTTTGCGTACCATCATTTCAAACATAAAAGAAAAGAAAATTTCATTCTAAAAAATTATTTAATTTCATTTACGTTTTCATTCCTGTACCCGAAATTTGTTTTTCGAACATTAGAAATATATTTCTTCTTCAATTCAAAATTTTCTTCGTACAATTTAATTGAGAGTGAAACAAGGTGAAATTCGCGACACACCCACTGTAGAGTGCCTGCAAACACAACACAAGCGAATAAATTTTTTAAGGAGTTAAAAATCTACAATTCCGAAATTTGACATGCAACCACATTAAAAACAATACAAACACTCTGACAAACACACTTTCAGGCAAACAAAAACACATCGACTGGTTAATGAAAAAGCTGATTCTCTGCCGCTGAATGCCATTCCAGGAATCCACAAAAAGATGAGTTTGTGTGATGGCTTTAAGACAAGCAAATGGATGGTTTCTTCTTTTATGATACAAAAACAGATTCAAATACAAATTAAATGCTCATTTGCGGGTAATAAAGGGAAAGATGTTTATTTTTTTTTTTTTTTTATTAAAAATAATAAAATCTTTCTCCCCAAAAGCAATAGATGCAGACCGAAACGTTTTAAGTGGCTGAAGCATTAAAAAGGAATCAAAGTAAATATTTTATTTGGAAATAAATTCCATTTTATTTCATTAGATGAGTCCTTAAAAACTGCTGCTCATCTCGCCAAAAATGGTTAATGAAAAGGCAATAAATTTTGAAATTATTCAATGATTTTCAATAAAAGTGGAAAGAAAAGCTGAGAGATCCCACGAAGCGCCAGTTGGCAGAGGCGCAAATGATTAGCAAACACGAGGAGTTGCTTGTATTCAAATACACACGTTTTGTAAAGGAATTACGAGATTTATGGAATTTTTAATTTAATGAAATATATGAAAATTTTCATTAAAAAGCAGGAATAAATGAATATAAATAGAAAATATTTGATATGAAAAATAAATCTTGTGGGAGAGATCCTTTTCTTATTTAAAGGATGGATGTGAATGCGGCGGCAGGCAAAGCAAAAGAAGGCAGACAGCGAGACAGACGATTCCATTAAAATATATACAACAGTTGTGTGTATATTTAATTAAATATTTCTTGAATTTAATCTCAGGGAAAGAATTTCAATCTATTTTCTATTAATTTGATTGTTAAAGTGAATTATACAAGGAGATACACTGAAAAAAATTACAATCGATTTCAGTTACAAAAATAGCATATGTGACAGTGCATAGAGAAAGGGACCTAAGGGTAAAAAAAAATCAATTTTCACTTTAAATTTTTTTGATGTGGACAACATCTGAGCATCGAATGAGACCGATCCCATGTCCCAAAAGTGTTCCCTCCCAGAGATATGCGCATTTTATGAAAGTGATGGTGCACCAAAGATACACGTATTTAAATCTTTAAAATAGCTCTCCTGAACAAAATCGGTTTTTACCCTTAGGCCCCTTTCTATTTTGCGCGTCCATATGCAGTTCTTTACTGCAATCGATTACTTCAAAAATTTAGTGAAAATTTTCAAATATTTTTTTTTTTTCTGACTATAAAATTTTGTGGCATAATTTCGCGAAAGGAACTAAAATATTTGGAACAAATTATGGCGATTTTAAATTGGAGTGAGTAGAAGCACTTGTGTTTAAATTCGAGACTCGAAAAAATTTTGTGTGAAAATACATAAAACAAGTTGATTGAAGGTTTACAATTTTTTCAAAATAAGTTTTAATTTACATTTTATACATATTTTTCGACTGCCAGTAAGTATAATAATAATCGGTTGACTGCTCCTATTCAAATTGGTGGCGACTGACTATCATGTACTAAAAAGCAGAGTAACAGCACCCACCTTCGTCGGCCCTGTAGCAAAAATTAGCCGGCGAAGTAAAAGGTTGAAATAGCTACAAAAAAAAAAAAAAAAAAAAAAAAAAAAAAAAACTGTCTATCTTCTCATCTTTCCTCATCTGTCCCCTCAATACTATCCCCTCGTTTTCAGTTCCGGCGCAATGCATTGCATATGTAGGGGTCATCCCCTGAGTGCTGGTCCTACTCCTAAAAAAAAAATACTATTCACGCAGTGCATTGTGCTATATTTATTTAAAAAAAAGGGGAACTCGTGGCAAAGGGGAATAGTGTTGAAAAATAGTGGACTTACGCCTTGCAAATGAGGCCTGTCCCTACGGCGGGATGATTTGGAGGACGACAAATTTTCTACTGGAAAACATTTTATGGCGATTAATTGACAATTATTAAATCTAGATATCATAAAAATCACGCGTGCGTGAGTGACCGTGATTCAAAAATTTTGGAAGGAAAATATGTGTACATACATGCATACATATACATAGAGATATACTCACTTTCACACAAGAGAACAATTTTACTGGGGGCATGCGCGACTTTGCAAAATTTTTACCATCGTGCGTGAAAATATGTGATTCAAAATAATGCGTCCATTAGCGTGCGTAATCGTGAGCGCCTTAAATTTTGCCGTGCGCTAGCGTGAGTGGAAAAATTTGAGTTTTGTGATCGTGAGTTTAACTTTACACACTCGCACATCTCTAATTAAATGAATATATTGAAGATGCCGATAATGAAAATGGGCATCTGAATTCGTTTCACCTCAGCCATTGTATTCAGCGGATTTGACCCATCCCTGTGACTTTTGCCAATTCCCGAAATCAAAGAGGACGACGTGTTGCAACGATGTTAGTGATAAAAATCGAAAGAGAACTCGATGGTCGATCAAAAAGTTCAAATGAGAGTTGCTTCGAGGATTGAAAAAAACGGTGCAGAAAATGTTTTGCGAGTATATTTAAGGGGACAAAATATAAATTTATGAAAAATGGAAATTCCCCTTTATTTTTTAAACAGTTTTTGTAAATAATAATATTAAAAAAAAAATTAATAACATTTTGGACATGTGACAGGGCCTAAGACGGCAGCAAGTGTAAGTTCACCACAGAGAAAGAGGGCGAATTAGTTGCAACTATTTTCTTTTTTGCCACACGACAAGCAAATAATCAATTTCTAGGAACCAAAAATTGTTCCAAAATCATAATTTTCATGTAGTAAATTTTGAGGGATACAACGATTTGTTGTTGTGTGTAAAAATCATTAAAAGAAATAAAATTAATTCATAACATTAAGTTCAATATATTTTAATAGTTTTTTTCTTTTTGTTTATTTATTTTAAAAAGTTCTATATTTTTTCCGACTTTTATTTTATGTTGTAATTCATCAGAAGTTTATTTAAAAAACGTTTTTGTGCAGTCAGCAATTTATCATACGAATATTTGCATGCCAACAAAAATTTGTATGACGAGACTAAAAGTTTTTACACAACGAACGGAGTTAAAATGCGGCTGGCAGTATGAACTTCAGCTGCAACTAAATAACAAATTCAGAATCCAAATACAAATTTGTTTTAAAGCCAATTCGATCTTCTGCTGCTTAATTTTTTATTTTTTTGCGAGAAAGAATGAGATAGACTACAAATTGTGTATGTTTCTATTTCAGTCTGTTTCACTACAGAGCAGAGTTGCGATACGGATTTGCTTGTAGTTGGACTGCAAGAGTTAAATTTTAAGAGATTCCTTTTTCTGTTTACCTCAGAGTAGTTTTTAAAAAGACCTGACTTTTACAATTTTTCCGCCTGCTGCTAAGCAGGATTTGTCTCAATGCTGCAGAGTACCAACCGTCTGGTCGTACTACATCGATTTTTTTTTACTTTTCCAGGTTTTTCATCAGTTTGTTTGTTTTTTACTATAAAAAGTTTCATATTTTTTCGAAAATATAAATAAATTGAAAATATGCAATTTTGCATATTTAAAGGCAATAAGCCAAAAAAAAAAAACTTTACCCAAACACCCAAATTTTTTGCTGCAGAAAATTGTAAAAACTTTTTTGCAACCTCAATATATTCGTTGTACATGTGTTGTGTGTAGAGCCAGCACACCAACACCAACACCGATACACTCCACCAACACTTTTCATCATAAACAACATGATTTTCATCATCAGCGTCATTATGTTGATGTAAAAATATGATTGATGATTGAAACACTGTCTCACACATGAAATCATAAAGTGCAGCGCCGGGCAAAAACTAAATGAAATGAAATATTGTTTATACGCAATTCAAATAACTTTTAATTTAAACTGATATTTTTTTTAAATAAATTGAATTAACTGAAGTTTTTTATTTGTTAAATAATGCTGTAGTCGATACGATATCAAGCACTTGAAAATTATAATCCCATGGCAAACACCGCGTAACCTGCCACCCTGTTTATCAATAAATACCTGGAAAATACTAATTATTTTAATACTTGTTTTTGCTATTATTGCCAACTAATCCATTTGGAAAAAATAAATGAACACCTTTTTTTGTCATTTTTGAAAATTACCTTTAAATATTTTTTGGGTGGCTAATTTTTCCTGTTACGGTCAATTGCCGTTTTTCGCTTTGGGAAAAATATCAAATCTCCCCAATTTTTTATTGTTTTTCCCAGTTTTCTACTAAAAATGCCTTTTTAAAGTTGTTTAAAATTTATTTAATCCCTCTAAACAGCTTGTTGTTTTAATATCTTTTTCTGTTATTTTTTTAGATTTAAAAGTACAAAAGAACGACATTTATTTCCGTTTCCTGCTTTAAATGATAACAATAAGATGTCTTCATTGTCTTGGATTTTGTCGGTCCTTTTTGTCTCTGTGGTTAAATTGCATTCGCAATGTTTCTTGTTTATTTATTTATTTATTTTTCCTATTTTTTATTATCTTATTAAATAGATGAAAAGTAGAAAGATTGTCAAATGATTTGGTATAAAATAATTTAACCGTGTTTGCAGGATTTACAGGAAAACAAAAGAAGGAAAAATATTTTCAGTGGTTTAAACTGAATGAATGAATGTTTTAAGTAAAATTAAAGCATTTTGAGTATAATTGAGGGTCACTTTTTGCTAGTGAACTCAGCTTTGAAAACCTGATTTTTTTTCTTATACCCGCATTCAGCACATGAACGCTACTGATGCCGAAATATATGCCGAAAGTATAGAAAGAGGGGAGAAGAAGGAGAAGTTGTTTAAGCTATTTTCCTTCTTAGCTCCATGATGACTCAAGTGCTCTTAATTTGGAAGATATATACCAAAATGTATAGAACGTTACCTTGTTAAAGTGGCAGCAAAAACAAATTTTAGTTTTTATTTATAGACGTGCATTAAACGGAATATTCTGAATGCAGGATAATATCTAAACGATACTGGAATAAAGTATATGAAAGAAAATGGAGGACACAGATTTACAAAATCATATTAATTTTATTTTTTTATATATATTTTATTTTTTATTGTTAAAGTCCTGCAAGGGCATAGTCCAAATATATTCACTCTAGATGAGAATCAGTCATAAATTTGTATTTCTAATTTGCCAAACCATCTAATAATAAAATTTGTTTGGTTAATTTCAGTTGTTCCCCATAAATTTATGCAAATACTCGTACAGAAACATTTTTTTAATCCAACCAATTACTTAAATTTGTTTTTATCTCCAGCTATTAAATCTAAATTTATTTTTACTGTCCAACAAAACAAACCGAAAAAATCCAAAAAACAATAATAAAGCTAAAGCCAAGTTTTTCTAACAAATTTGTGCATGAATAAAAACAATAAAAATTTATTTTTCCCAAAAATAAAAAATATAAAAAGTGGAAACTACAGAAGCAAAATAAAAATATCAAATAAAAGATAATCTGTATTGTAATATCCGTAAACGGAAATAAAATTTCAAGCTAAACAGCACCGAAAAATAAATTAGATAAATAAAAACAGAATTGTCGCTTTAAATTTATTTAGCTGACATTGTTTATTTTTTCCCATTCTCCTTTTTCTCGCTTTGGTTTTCCTTTTAGCAAAAAGGATCAGTAGGAGTAACAGAGCGAGTGTTGAAATGAAGACGAATTTACATTTGGCACAAGCAAGTGTTTAAATTAACTAACAAAATTTAAACATTCTGGGATTAAATAAATCCACCAACGGATTTCAAACATGTTGAAGAAATGAATATAAAAACCCCAGCAGCAATTACACATCAAATGAAATTGAGTGTTTTAATTTACAAACTCCCCTAATAACCCGGTCTCCTCCACAGACTGGAATTCTCCCTCCCCTCTGGTACTTAAAAATTCTTGTTCGTCAAAAAATGTTTATAAATTTTTCACTACGTACGAGTGTGTGTGTGTGTGAGTGAGTGTTTGTGTATGCCTGCACGTGTATATTCCCAGTCAGCATGTGGAAGACTGTTTCACCAAACTGAGTCTTTTTCGAGTACCTCAGGTGATCAAAAACTGATTAATCAGTTCTGCGCTTAAAATAAGACTCGAAAATGATTCCCAGAAATACTTAGAAAGTGATTTTAAAATAAAACAAACACAAACAGCAAGCTCGTGTAGTAAAACCAAAACAAAATATATAAAGAACTACCACAAACTGTCGAAAATGAGTCGAAATTTATCAGAAGCGCGAATCATGAAAGACTCCCTTAGAAGAGTCGCGGCTAGGGTACCATTTTCTCCCGAATAAACAGTCATTTTCGGCTCGAAAACGAGCGCATAAATGCTTATTTTAATCGTGCGAAGGAGTCGAAAAATACTCGAATATGATCATTAATTTCATAAAATGCCGACTGGGTTTCTACTCGGTATGCGTGTGTGGAGAATCCCAATCATGTACATGAAACATTACGAACATGTTTGAAAACATGTGCGATTGAGTTTCCTGATATTGTTAAATGTTTGTGGTTTTGGGTGTTTTTGAAATTAACATTTATTTGTAGGCATTTCATTAAATCTTTTTTAAATTGAACAAACAAACAACCAACACAAGCACACAGAAATTTATTAGTAATTTGTCTGCAAATTACTCAAATCTAGGACGAGTTGCCATGTGACCAATGAAATTTTTAAGGATTAACTTGTACTGGTGTGTAGGGGGCATCTCGAAGCAAGTCACGGCTGTGGCTCAATAGTTCACTGTGTAGTTCAATAATGATTAAAGGCCCAACAACGGCGTTTGCTCTAGATCTTCATGATTCACAAATATTGGTTTTATAAAAATATATATTTTATCAAAAAAATCTTTTAAGCAATATTATTTTAAAATAGTGTTTTTAAATACTTTAAAAAAAATCCGTATATAAAGTATATTATGTGAGTTATTCAATTTTGAAACCTTTATGTGGGTAAAATATTTTTCATGTATAGTTTATAATACATTTTGTTATAGTTGGTCACATTAGGCTTACATTTTTATAAGCATCTATCTATTTAATAGCTATTTTGATCTTGTGTATGATTTTGTGTTTAATGTGGCATGTTTTAATTATACAAAATCCATTCGCCAGGTTACAATAAATCATTTGCTTTTTTTTGTCTTTGTTAAATGCCATAAGGAATTTTCTTAAAAAATTTATAACAGAAATATTTTTGATGAAAGTATTTGTGGCTATAAAATTGTAATGAAAGACAAATATGAAGCGTTTTTACATATTTTGATTTTGAAATTAATATTGAGGAAAGAATTTTTCAGTTGATTAATTACGAGTATTTTAATGATGGAATAAAATTTAGTGGCTTAAGGTTATTAAAGAAATTTCAAAATAATTCTACTAAAAATCATAAGAGAAATTTAGTTCTAAAAAAATATTATACGAGGTTTAATTTTTTTTTCCTTCAGCAATTAGATCGAATATTTCTGACACACATCCAGAATTTACGAAGAAATTACAAGGCCAGCCGATTTCTGCAAATATTCTTTAATGACAATTTACCTCATTTTTGAACAGACCTCGTATGTAGTTTTAAAAGACATTTTTATTGAAGTTTAGACTTTTGAGCGAATCACAGTTCTAATACTACGAATCAGAAACAACTGAGGGCGTATGATGAATATTCTATGGTGATCCAAGAGCTCACAACAAGTATACGCCACGATATCCAGCATGGAAATTTTGTAAACAAATATTTAAGTTACAGGTTATTTGTATTTAAATTTAAATAGTTTAATCTATTTAAAACTTTTTCATTACAAGTTAAAATCGCTCTTGTAACAATTCACTGCTTGTTGTAAATATATTAAATAATTAAACTGATACGTGTAATAACAACAACAACAACAACAATAATAATAGTGATAATCAGGTGAATTGATAATGGCCACAAAATATTGATGATAAAAATTATTAAATGTTGGTTTTTATTAACAAAATATATTATCGCATTATTTACTACAATAATAATTGCTGATGCAATAGAAAACAACACATTAAGCACACACAGCTTTAAAGTATTATAAAACTAATAAAAACTTTAAACAATTAATTTGCAAAAATACGGGAAAATATGCAAAAAAGAAATTATAAATCATGCTTTAAAAAAAAAGAATATAAAAGTGTTTTAAAGCAAATTAAACTAATTAATAGAACCAGTACAACTTAATTGTATAAAAATAGACGCTAATAATTTAATCATAAATTTATTGCGTTTTAATGAAAAGAAATGGATACAGAAATAATATATCGATAGTTATTATAATTAATTGAGCTTGTTTTTATGCTTTATGTTGTTTACTAATTTTTAATTCATATTAATTTTAATTAATCTATTGCAATATATGTATGAATGAGTCTTAAATTTATAATAAACTTAAATTATACAATAGTTTCGTTTTAATGACTTCGTTTATCTCGCTGGCTTCTTAAACGCCAGCGATAATGTCTTTGTTCACCACTAGGTGAGTATTTCTGCATACACGTACAAACAGAAATTAAATATCGTGCATACTTACAGGCGCTAATCAAACAAATAACAAACTTGGAACTGGTGCACTTTTATTCTTATTAGTTCCTCCTTTTTCTCCAGACTACGAGTACTTGCTTAGCGGCGTAAAATCGTTATTCCACTGTATCGGCCAGGGGATAGTTTAATGTTGAGGGGCAAAAGTTCAAAATGATGAAAACTAAGAAATGCCAGGATATTGTTGGTGGCTATTTTCTTGTTAATCGACTTCTCTCTTCTTGTTTTTTATTATTAATATTTTTTTAATCTTATTTCAAACCACTATTATTTTACTTTATTGCTTCTCTAGCCACACGTTCAGGGTGTGGTGCTGAGTTTTACTGCCGGCAGGGGAGTGAGTTCAATTAGCAGGGTAAATGCGTTCTTTATGTGTTACTTTTATGTGCCGAGAGTGTTATTGAGTTTATTACTATACTATTAAAAAATATGCCTATAACACTTATTAATAAGGGGAAAGCTATAAAATCAACACCACCATTACTTTCATGTTAGCAACTATTTTCCTTTTGATTATATATTTATGCTTCATGTCCTTTTATTAAGTAAAATCAATACAATGAAAAAGGACCAAACAGTAATAGGGAATTATTTGTATATGTTCTAAGTGATGGCAAATAAATGTGTTAAAGTGTTTGTAATTGTGGCGATAAAATTTTTATAACTTCTTAGAACAAAACCCTGTGTGACCGACATTTACTGCTGGCAAATGAGGAACGGAGATGAAGAATGAAAATATTATGGAGAACATATTTTACAAGTTTGTACAAGAGGTATTTAAAGTAAAAGACTGTTGTCGTTGCATGCAATATTTGTAAAGATTTCAAAGAAAATTCAAATTTTTTAACAAAAGTTGCATTTCTGTAGTGGACCACTCTATTTGATTTTCTGTTTCATTTAAAGTCCCCTTTTTAAAAAATATTTCTTGATTTACTGACTAAAAATTGTTAACAGAAAATATGTCTTTTGAAATTAAAATGTCATTCAATAGCTTAAATTTAATTAAAATCATGTTACATGCTCCCTTTTCTAAAATATCCTGCAGGAGCCCTTTATTTACAGTAAACAGGCTGTTTTATAAACATTTTGTAAACTGGCATTTTTATAAACATTTTGTTGCACTATATAATGTGGTCGTGTTCGTGTGTAGTTGTGTGAATAACAACTTGTGCATGCTTCTATGTGTGTGTGTGTGTGTTTTATACACCCAGTTACGTGGATATGTGTGTTCAACTGAAAAATAATTTGATGAAAAGAAATTATGAAAACAGCCAGCACAGAGACGAGTGTGTTCAGCCCTGCATTTTGAATTATGCTGTTTTCTCCTACAGGAAAACCTTAGAAAACTGCAACAAAAAGCTGAACATTTTTAATTTGTCCTTGTAAGAGCAAAACTTTAATACTCCAACAGAAAGCAGATTATTTTATTATTTTGCAAGTGTATGTGTGTGTGTGTGTGTGTTTGAGTGTGGCACATGCAAATCTTATGTATCTTACCAACAACACATAAATAGTTAATGAGCATGCCATTAGCTGCAAGCAATCTGCAACTTTCTTTTGGCTTACGAAACCAAAAATAAAAAAAGGAAGACTTTTCTCTTTTGGCATATTTTTATTATTTCTATTTATTTATTTTTTTTTCTACTATTTTGTTATAAAAAATGTAAGAGCGTACATTTCATAACTCTGCATAAAAATTGTTTCTCATAAAATCACAAATCGATGTGTGCCAGGGTATTTGTGTGCACCATATCAACACAAACATCATGTTCTGCCTCTTGAAAGCATGCAAAAAAAATTTAATTTTCTTACATTCTTTTCTTCAAAATTGTAAGAATACTCAGACACATATTAAACTAAAAATAGATGAACATGCACATACACATACACTTACACATACACATGCACGTATACAAGTGGAATTGCATGGAGACATTTGTTACTTGCAAGCAGTCTTGCCACAACCACAAATATTCTTGTACACCCAGAACTTTATTCAAAAATGACATAAATAAAAGATGTTTTTAGATTTATAGAAGATTCCATAGAAGAACTGTTAAAATAACTGTCAAACCAACTGTCATACTATGAAGTTTGTTGCAATTTTTTTTAAATAAAATGCAAAAACAATTAGCGAAACCCTTTTATACCCTCCAAAAAATAATATGATTCGTATATTCACTTTGTCATTCCATTTGTAACGCAGCGAAATATCCATCTGAGACCCCAGACGTGATATATGTATATTCTTGATCAGTGATGAAATCTAACACGATCTGAGCATGTCCGTCCGTCCGCCTGTGGAAATCACGATTCAGTCCAAACGAAAAAAGCCAGACTCCTAAAATTTAGTACAAAAATATCTTGAAGGATAGCACAGGCGAAGTTCAGAAATGGGCTAAATCGGGCAAGAGGGAAAAAAGTTCCCCTAAGAAGAACTAAACCAACTTCTAAAAAACAACATAATTTCTAATATTTTTTTGTAATTTTGTTAAGCAAATGATATATTTTTATATTGAAAAAGGTTGGGGCCACAAAATAAAAACAAATTATTTTTTGACCCCACCCCTTTTAGTGGGCTTTGTTATATAGTGTAAAAGTTTATTTAATTGTTTTATTTAAACCTAAATTCCTTAAAAATAAAATTTTTAAGCTTTAATGATGAAGCTGAGACGTAACCTGGTACTAATCTGCCCTACTCCCTCTAAATGACCCTATAAAAAATATTAAAGTTTTTTAATATTGTATATAATTATCCCAAGCATTTATTTTTAAGAGTTTTACGCAAAGGTGAAATGTCTCCCCCACAGCCCTTGCCAGGGCGATCCCGCCAAAATACAGTTAAAAATTTTAAATTTACTTACTAAATATTTGGAGGGTATTTAAGATTAGACGCGGTCGAATATAACGTTTTTACTTGTTTGCTTTTGAAATTGTTTTACACTTAAGTTTTTATTTGACAAGAGAATTTTAAAAAATCTCAGAAAATTAATATATTTCACAAAGAATTTTTTTGTTGAGATTATCTTTTCATGTACAACTTTGACAGAAGAAACAGTTTTGGGAATTGAGCAATTAAATAAAACTTATTTTGAATTAGAATAAAAATATAGAACAATCAGGGATTTCATTTGAAAATTTCCACAATGGCAACACTGCTTATAAGTATTGTAGCATGCAACAAAGAAAACTGAAAATAACAAATCACACAATAGAAGAAAAATATTATAACAACAGAAAAAAATTTTAAAAATGACTGGGAAGTAAATAAAAATTACATACGATTTTTCCGGAATTATTTATTCAAATATAAACTTCTATTTGTTAGTTTTACAAGCCCCATACGATATTGTATTTATTTAAGTTTAAATACAAAAAGGGGAATTCGAATGAGTTCTTGTTTGAAAAAAAACGTTTGCTTAGGTGCTTTAATTTTGAAAAGTAAATTTGTAAAATTAAATCTAGTAACACTCGCGTGGCCTTAAAAATTTAAGCAACAATTTGTAAGCAATAAAAATTTTTGGAAAATTTAAAACTAAATCGTACAAGAAAAGGAAAAAATTTTAAAAGCAGTTAACTTTAATTTTCCAATGATTTCTAGTTCTTTGCCCAAGTCTCGGACAGTCGAAAAAGTCAGAGCAATTTCAGTCTTTGGTTCTTACACCGCCATTAAGGCCTAGCAGCTGGGTTTTCACAACAGCAGTGAAAGACATACAACAAACACATTACAACAAATGTAAAAAATTAGCATTTAGTTGCACTAAACGTTTTGAAAAATCTCAGACAGTAACAAATAACTCGGAAAGAGTTAAACAAAAGTCTGCCCCCCAACTAAATACATGTTCAATTAAAAGTTTTCATTTTAAGCTCAATTGCTCTTCAAGTCCTTTTTTCTGTCACAATTAATTAAAATCTAACAAACCACATTAACAAGCGCTTTGTATTAATTTGCTACAAAAATGTTATAATTTATTGCAAAATTTTCAATGCATTTAATTATATTTATAAACATGCATAAACAAATTAATGCTGTTATTGTTGGTTTTCTCATGATGAGAATTTTTGACTTAATAAATAAATAAATAGATCTACAGGCAACAATAAAAATGAATTATTTACATTAATTGCACAATAGTATATTCATGCCATTGTTCATACATTCATTTGTAAAACAATTAATTTATGCTAAAGAACGTGCAGCGTGGCCGTGAGACAGGGGCAGAGCGTCAGTATTAAAATATATGAAAAACAGAATATTTTCCCATTAATAATTTTTGCAATTAAAACTGAACTGAGTTTTACGTGTTAACAACATGCTATAACTAAGAAAATGGAAAATAAATCTTTGACTCATTTGTAACAGAGAACTCCTTAAGAGCAGATTAAAGTAGATATAACGAGTTATGTTGTTCTTAATTCTATTCCTTTCACGCTGCATTTATTTCTTTAACCTCTGCAGCCCTGATTTATTCTTATGCACTCAATTCTTCAATAAGTAAAAAACCATGAAAGAAGCCAGGCACAACTGCTTCGCAGTAGTAAATCACAACAAAATTAAAAAAAAAACTCGTACACCAGACGTATGAGTGTTTTTAATACGAGCATTCGCTATTTACAACAACAACTTATTCAACTTTCCAAATTCATTGCATATTTCAAGGATGCCATCAATAGAAGTGCTTTAAACTATTCGTTCATTGTTCGCACTTGCTAATCATTAACTTTTGGTTAATAAATTTAATGCAATTTTAAACACAAACAAAAATTTATAAATATCTGTGAGATATTTGCTTCTCTTTTTGCTCCATCCAATACAAGCAAAAACATTTAATTATTTATGCGTGTGTTTGTTTATTAATTACTGAAAGTGACCCACATATTAATGAGGGTGTAATTAATGGTCAGTTTTACAGCCAACGAAAGTAAACCGAATGCTGTTATTAAAATTAATTTGTGTTCAGTTGTACTCACAAAAAAAATTAATATTTTATTAAATTTATTCAAAATATTCTTGGGGATTTAAGCTTAAAAAATCATATATTGTTTTTAAGAAATATATATAATACATCTCTTTGATACAAAAGCTGCTGTTTATAGAAATATTTTTTAATTTTTATGAATTTTTAATGAATTTCTTAATTTGTTATTGATAACATCTGATTAAACTCAATTACTATAAACAAAAATTTTTAAATTAAAAAATTGTATACAAAAAAAACTTTTGTGAAAAAGTGCAATAGCATAAACAGGCAGACGATCAAACGAATGTACTCTTTGAAATTAAACTAAAAAGTAATACCTCTTATTCTGTAACTATTTGTCAACGTCACGTCAGGACAATATCAAAAATAGGGCAGTTACAGTATGAATGTGGGCCACAACTGATTACTGCCTCTGACTATTCTCCTAGGGCTAGGAAATAATAAGAGACTGTTAAAAGTAATCAAATGCCCTCAAAAGTATTCGGATGTCTTACTTTTGACATTGTCTTGACGTCATGTTGAGAGGAAATAACTTTTGAAAGCCCTTCCAGCTTTCATATTCAACAATGACACTGAAAGACACTAATTTATCTGGTTCTAGGAGGGAGATGTTGCCCACTTATAAAATGTATCAAAAATTAGCTATAGGCTAGTAATGGAAAATATTACATAATATTAAGCCTTTTTCTATTTTTTTTTTCTATCTTGGACCAGCCCCCTGAGTGATGATCCCTATATATGCAATGCATTATTTCGCCGACTAATTTTTGGTACAGGTGGGTGCTGTTACTCTGCTTTTAGTACATGATATTGTCAGTCGCTGCCAGTTCTGTTCAGTGATCAGTGCTATGCCTTCATCACTGAAGTAGGCTACAAACAACAACTAACACAATCATGCACTAAAACTGATCAGAAGAATTCAACACAATATTTCATGACTCAGCGCGGGCTCGAACTCAGGACCCTCTGCTTCATAGTCTCATGTTGTACTACTTCAGCCAACAGCACCCATGACATTTGATTTAATAAATCCAACAATACGCCGGAAGTTTCACGTTTCGAGTAAAGACTGACCAGAAGATGTGCGTTGTTGAAGAGCTCCAATTAGATGTGGACAAAACAATGGAAATAATCAAAAATACATGAAAATGTCTGAAACGATTCCTTTGCATGATAATTAAGAATATATGAAGTTTAATATATTCATTCTAGAAAAAGTACCATTGAGGTGAAAAAAGTACTTTTGATGTGTTAACATCTATACGCGCGCCTCTAGGGCAGTAAACTATCAGTTTCAATACATACGCAAGTGTAAGGTGTAAGATGTAAGAGTTTGTTTGATCGTTGCGTGGCAGTCGGTATTGAAAGTGATTATTAGGCGATTTTCATATAATTTTCCCACGCGATTTTCTCCGGAAATTCATAGCCGCTTTTATTAATTTTTGGATTAAAACGCTAGTGCGGGTTTCGACGAAGAGTTTAGGGCAAAAATTAAGGCGATCCGATATCGGCGAGCGGAGATTTAAGTGTTTTAATTCGGAGTATTAATTTGGAGTAATATTAAAAAAGTGTTTTATGTTGATCTTCGGTTTTGTCTTATGCATAGCAAAGAGAATAGTGACGTGGTTATACGTACATATATAAAAATGAGATAGCTAGACAGCAACGTATGTAGCTTATGTACAAACATAACAATGTATGTATGTACATTTGTCTGTTGCTTTGCATTCTCTCTGTTTTTTGTGGGTTTAATATAAAATAAATAAACCAAAAGGTGTTAACACATCGCCCGTGAGTTCGAACACTCATTGATTTTTTTTTTAATTAAGACTCAGTACCATTTTAAAACCTGTATTCTCCATCACTGGTATAGGCATACAAATCGGCAGTCTCCTAGAAATCCCCTGACTAAAAATTTATTACCCTTAAATTTCCCCCTTAGAAGTTCTATCACCTTTATTTTCCTTAACAAATTCTAAACCAAAAATTTCCCCCAGAGTGAAATAAAATTTGCTAAATTTAGGAGGAAACTAGAAACTGATTAAAAATAATTTCATTTCAATTTTATTTATAATAATTGGGGGATTCACACTGTAGTCATAAAGTCATAAGTCATAAAATAATAGCACGTAAAATATGACTAGTGTGAACAATCCGTCATAACTTAGTATGCTATTTCAAACATCGATCAGCTGATAAGAAAACAAAACACTTGTAATTAAATTTTATCAAAGCAAAAGATAATTAAGATAATTGTAATAAAGTTGTTTGAAAATGCCAAAAAGTCTAAAAACTCTATTTCTATTTAAAATTATTAAATTTGTCTTCTGGTGCACAAGAATATCTAAATGAATTTGTATGTACAAAATAAAACAGCTGCTGCCTTGATATGAGCTGAATAAACTTTTTTGCGGCGGCATACGGAAAAACGTTCAGTGGCTGCCAGGTACGTAAGTTAGACGAGAAAAATTTTTCACTTGTATAGTTTTTGCGATTTAGTTTTCTTTTAATTTTTTTATGTTATGAAAATGTGATTTAATATACAGACATATAAGTATGAATAATTTTTTAGTCGTTTTTTAGTCGTCAATCATATATAAGTAACGGCGGCAAACATATACTATCGCCGTCTCGCCTAAAGATTTTCAGCCGTTCGACTCAGATATCTAGAGTTATTTTATGACAAAACAAAAACATCCCGGAAAGAGTGCTATTATTTTATGACATTTTTGTATGCAGCACAACAACAGCTTTCTTAAACTGGTCTAAGATGTTAGGACTTTATGACTAAATAGCACGAAGTGTGAATACTCCAAATATGTATACTGAATTTAATTGTATAATTAATGATTTACGAGTATAAAAGAATATCTTTTTCAACATAAAAATAATTTAGGAATAAGAATATAAATTAATTAATATATGTACAATATTTACAGTAAGGAAAGGAAAAATTTTCAAAAACCTATTTTAATTTTTCTAGATTAAAATTAGAATTCCAAGGAAAAATCGAATTTAAAGCCTATTTTAACTTTAACAATCGTTCATGAAAACGGCTGCTTATCTCTGAAAATTGGCAAGTAAAAATATGTCTGATTTCGCTTTACAACATTGAAATACTTTCAGTTTGACTAACATTAAGGCATGATAAAAAAAGTTTAATATATTTTTAATTTCAATTTAGTAGCCAACGTAATCAGAAATTATTATTCCTTGGATTATAACTTTCAATTTCTGCACTTAAAGCTTCTCTATGAACCATTTTTTTGCCGCAAATATTAACACGTAAATAAATTGAACAAACAGCGTTTCCATGTGAGGGTCGTATTTAGCAACAGGGATTTTTGTTTGCAAAAGAATTTTTTATGAAATTTATTTTAGCACATGCACTTTATAACCAAACCCCGTTTCAACTCAAGTAGTTCATTTGCATTTTTGTTTTTATTTACTTTTCCTCTTTTTTTTTGAAATATTTAGTGCTGTTTTATTCCCGGATAGTCGATGTTAAATGTTTGTGTATGGGTGCATGTGCGTGCGTTAACTGTAAAAGAGAATAAATGAAAGCTGCAATATACAACAATTTGGTCAGTGTTTCATGTAGATTCTTTTTTTCATTATTTTCTCTTTTGTAAAGCTTTCTTGTCGTAGTGGTGGTGTGGTATCAGTGCTGCATTTAATATCCTGATGTTTACAATATCCTGTTAGCCTATAATGCCCAAGCTTGCTTAACCGACAAACATGTTCATGTTTTTTTTTTGCTCTCTACCTCTCTCTCTCTCTCTCCGTTCCCGTACAATTTCTTTTACTTGAAGTATAAAATATAATGCACAGGATGCATTTAAAATGTATGGTTTCAATATTTTATCATCGTAAATAAATACGAGTGCTTATTCCCTTGTTCCTTTCAGTTTGCTTGCATGTAATTTTGTGGAGGGCCATAAATAATTGAAATTTAATGTAAATTAAATTTACTTTTAACAAGTTTCTTGATGCTATCTTGGTCAATCAATCTTGCCAGAATTTATGGTTTTAAATAAATTAATTTATAATTATAAGGCAAGATTTGTTGCACTGCTCCCATAAACGTTTTCAAAGAAGATGCATAAGAAAAGATACGGCAAATTGTATGCTTTAAGTTTAAGAGATATGGCAGTTGGCCGTAATGACCATATGGTTGCCATGAAATTGGTGTATGCAAATTTCAGTTATTAAAATATTATATATAAAATGAAGCAGAAATGCTATCAGAGGCCGATCATAATTTCCTCGGCCTTGGCTCCAGTCATGCGAGTGATTAGAAAAATAATAATAATTAGAAAACCGGATTTAGTTTCAGATCCCCCAAGTCGTATGAGTGATTTTGATTATAAAAATTTTAAACTATAATACGGCCGTAAAGAAGGACAGCAAAATATTTAAAATCATCGAAGGGTGGATTTTTTTCAATTCCTGGAACTTTTTCAAGGGACCTGGGTAACAGTTCCAGTTATCGAATGACAAAATATTTCTTCATAACTTTACCTTCTATTACAAATGACAACCTAAATGCTGTATTCACAAAAATTAATAGGTCTGTTCCCAGTTATTTCGGGCCAATTTCGGCTAATGAGAGTAATGTAGTGTACACATACTTATGCACCACCCTTTTAACACAATACAAAAACACATTTCATAATAATATTGTTCATATTAAATTACAACATAACTACGTCAATGAACTTGGCACATTTTAAATACAACTTGACCATGAACACAAAAATGCTTAGTTGCAATTTGGTTTCAAAAAGTTCTTCCAACACCATGAAGTTCATTGACGTACACAAAGTCGTAAAAATACTTAGTTGCCACATTTAGATATTTTTTTGGCAAATTTTATTCCATTATGCAAAATCAATACAAGAATTGATTTTGATTCAATTATGCTGAACAGACATAAGTTTAGTATATAAGCGCAGAAATAAGTTTAATAAAATCAGAATTAGTCTTAACACAAAGCAAACAAGTGTTTTATTAATTCTCGAAATAAAACGGCGTGCGAACGCTGGACCAAAGCGGCAGAAGTGCTAAGAAATACTTATCCCCTTTTTTAAACCTTAAACGATATTTTTAACATACACTACATATTATTAAAATACACTACAGTAAAAAGAAAATTACTTTCTCAAAGTGCAAAATCTACCCAAATTTGCTGGAACGCAAAAACCATAATTATATCTTTTGAATAACTAGTACTGCTTACTTTTTAAATTAATTTTTATTTTAGTGGTTTTATACACTGAATAAGGCTCAATATCATGAAATGAAAGATTAGCATCATTGTAAATGTAACATGTCGCCTTCATCAGACTCACTTGATGTGTCCATAAGTTGTTCACTAATCTGAAAAAGAATTTTTGTATACTAAACAAAGGGGCAAATATGCGCAAATGTACTAACAACTTCTGCTGTTGGCTGAAGTAGTAGAACACGAGACTATGAAGCGGAGGGTCGTGAGTTCGAGCCCGCGCTGAGTCATGAAATATTGTGTTGAATTATTCTGATCAGCATTAGTGCGTGGTTGTGTCAGTTGTTGCCAGCCTGTTTCAATGATGAAGGCATAGTCACTGATCACTGAGCATAATTGGCCGCGACTGACACGACCATGTACTAAAAGCAGAGTAACAGCACCCACCTTCGTCGGCCCTGTACCAAAATTAACCGGCGAAGTACAAAAAAGGTTGAAATAGCAACAAAAAAACTGTCTATCTTCTCATCTTTCCTCATCTGTCCCCTTAATACTTCCCCTCGTTTTAAGTTCCGGCGCAATGCATTGCATAATGTAGGGATCATCCCCTGAGTGCTGGTCCTACTCCTACAAAAAAAAAAAAAAAAAAAAAAAAAAAAAAAACTTCAAGGGTTTTTTGAAAAATCTTCCATTTTACTTTTAACCAATTTTCAATTAACAACTTCTTTCTTTTATTTGTAAACTTTCTTTTTACTTTTTTATTTTCAAATGTAAACAAAAACAGCTGATAATATAATTCTTGCCCAAACTTACCCAAAGAAATAGTTCGGGTGACTTTGTACAGGAAATTAAAAAAGATACTCTCTCATTTTCTCTCAAAATAGCACAAAAATTGTTATCTGGAAGGCATTTGGGTAACTTTGGGCGAGTTCGGGCTGCATCTGGAACACAGCTAATGTGTACTTCAAGTGTACTTTAAAGTAAAAATTTCGTAGAAAATTTATTTTAAAGTTTTGATCAAGTCTACTTTATTTTTATGTAAATACTGCTGTAAATCTTTAAGCATGAATCTTAGTCGGCTGTTTTTAGATTTGTATCAGCTATACAAATCGAATTGAGGCAAGTAAATGTACACAATTGATGGATGCCATTTTCGTTATGGCTGCTGTTCTTGTTCAAAAAAAAATTTTTTCGTTTTTCTGTTTTTAACTCTTAACTTTAACAAAAGACAAATTTTTAATCATTTATGTGTGTCCAACGACGACAACAGCCAAATAAAATGACATGCATAAAAGCTTTTACAAAATTTGATGACATATCAAATTGACAGAAAACACTTAAAGCATACAATCTCCTATTTACTCATATAAATACACAACTTATAAATAAATAAACACTGAAAAAAATTAAAAAACAAAAATAAAATAATAAACACCGTAAACATGACATGAATGAAAATAAATATTTATGCTGAAAAGTGGCACAGCTAAAAGAAGAAACAAAACACAAGCTAAAGAGTTGTTGGCAAAAAGTTTGACCTTAATTTTTCAAGTGTAATAAAAAAAAATTATTCAAAAATTCCAACAACAAGAGTTTGGTTGTTAAAGTTGTTACGTTGAAAAAAATATATATATACATAATAACAATTTACAATATTTCCAACATCAGCATCAGCATGAAAATAAAATAAAAGGATACCGGAACAACAAAGAAAAAAAACAGCAAAACAATCGAGCTCATGTGTAAATTATAGAGAAGAAAATCAAATAGAAAAAACAAGCGAAAAGCAATAAATTTTCGAAAAAATTGGTTTGTAGCAAATAACACGACCGCACGATGAAAAGATAAGTTAAGACCTGAGAGAGCTCTAGAACAAAAAAAAAATAAAAAAGAAATGCAAAAATTGGTTTCCAGTAACTTATTTTCTGTGAAACTAACTGGCCCCCGCAAAACTGTTAGTGGTTGTTTTAAAAATATTCTGCCAGGGTCGTTAGTTGAGAAAACAAACAAGACACACACACACATACACATACACACACGCTCAAACCAAACAACAAAATTGTTGAAAATAATATTAAAAGTGAAAATATTATTCCTTGGGGTAATTTTAGCAATACAAAACTTGAGAAGTTAAAAAACAAACAAAAAACATGCATATAAACACCACAACACACACGCACACATACCAATACGTGTGCCTGGATGTGTGTGTGTGTCCTGTAAGGTATCATAAGAGTTTAACACACAAACAACCAACAACCAGTTCCGTTAAACAAAAACAACAACAAAAAACTAAACAGCATGCAAACAACCAAATAAATATGCTACAACATTTAAAAAGCAAAACATAGAGAGTGATTGGCAAGGCAGGAGGAGAGGAGGTGTGAGCTGCGAACAGCCCGACTGCTGCAAATAAAGGTTTGAATGGCCAAACCGAACAGCACAAAAGGGTTTATCGCTATTCATCGAAAACCAAACCATTTAAAATTAATATGCCATGCATCACATAATTTTTGTCGGTTCTAAATGAAACGTTAAGACAACGAGAAATACACACACACACACACATCCATTTCCATTTATGGCCGGTCTAAAGGGAGTTGTAAAAATATTAACCGTATAGTTTGTTAGGAAATAAACAAGTTCACATAAACGTACGAGTCCAAGTTTATTTCTTCCTCAGCTGCTTCCCGTTCGTCTTTTTATCGCTTTACCCCTTGTGTTTTATTGGTTTCTTTGTTTAAATTAGCATAATTTTGTTTAAAACCTATTACTTTCAGTAGTTTAAAAAAAATTTACGATTGTAAAACTTTGTTTGATGATGAAAAACGATGTGGGCATGTTGTTAAGGGACATGGGGGGAATTTAATAAATATTTTTATTTTATGCAAATTGTCGATTTTTGTGCAAAATAAAAAATGTATAAATTCATATTTCATATATAAAATGTTTATTTTATAGCGAAATTATTATCAGACAACATAAAAATTTTAGCATAATGCAGGCCAAGGACATAAATCTAGATTCATGTAGCACGGACAAAAACCTATTTTTTACACAAGCCTTCATTACAATAATAGAGGAAGCAGAGTTTACCCAGCAGCAAATTTTACTCCATTTTAAGGTGTTTTCACACCGGATTTTAACATTAAAACTACCAACAGCAATTCAGCACACAATTTGTACCCCCGAAAAGAAATTTTTTTTTGTTTAAATTATTCTGATATTATTTGGAAAAAAAACTTCCTAGCGTAAAATATATATATGTGATATTTTCATATATTTTACTGTCTGCCCAACGCACTTCCAGAACTTTTAAATAAAATTTATAATGGAGAAATTTTTTGGTATTCAAGGTCACTTGCAGAACTTTTAAATAAAATTTATAAAGGGGAATTTTTTAGAGTTTAAGGTAATTTCCAGAATTTTTAAATAAAATTTATAATTGGGAAATTTTTTTATATATCAAAATTTTCATAGAAAGTCTAATTCCACAATTACATAAATTAATATTGATAGTCCCCCTTATTCTGTAACTATTTGTCAAAGTGACGTCAAGACAATATCTGCTTGTGACCGACAATTGATTACTGGTGACAGTCTCTGACTATTCTGTAAGGACTAAATATTAATAAAAGGCTGATAAAAATTAATTAAAAGCCGTTGACAAATAGTTACAGAATAAGGGGGAATATAACTATTTCTATTTCTCCCTGATAAATGTTTTTTGAAACCTAAATTTTTTATATTATGAAATTTTACAGTTTTCGTAGCATTTGGTTTAATTTTTCTTTACTATTTCACTTTTTTTATATTTTCATGCCGACAAAATTTCTAGACTTTTAACTTTTACATAAGCGAAATTTTAAAAATTAAAAATCGTATCCTTTGTGCCTTGGAATATTTATCATGTCTTTCTGAGATTTAAAAACAAATTTCGAACAATTAGCCTATGAATGTTAATTCAATTTAATATAAAAATCGAATATTTTGGATTAATAAAAACAATTAAAATGGAAAAAATGCGCCATGGAAAAAATAACAAAAGCGGCAACCCTGATCATTTTGTTTTTGTTTTAAGTCAATGATAAAACGGTATCCAGCGCCATCGTAAAAAATTAAAGTAAATGCGAAAAAATTGATTTTTTACACTTTTTTAGACTTTGGCGATTAAATTGACTAGGAACGCGACTACGGGTCTTATAAATATTTAAAATAAATCTTTATTCGACATCAAATTATGCCCTCTTCTCCCTTACACAATTGGAGTATTCACACTTCGTGCTATTTGGTCATATTGTCATAAAGTCATAATATTTTAGACCATTTTAAAAAAGTTGTTGTTGTGCTGCATACAAAAAAGTCATAAAATAATAGCACTGTTTCAGGTATGTTTTTGTTTTGTCATTAAATAGCTTTAGAGATCTGAGTCGAACGGCTGAAAATCTTTAGGCGAGACGGCGATAGTATATGTTTGCCGCCGTTACTTATATGCGATTCACGACTAAAAAGAGGCTAAAAAATGATTCTGTACATTAAATCACATTTTTATAACACAAAAAAAAATTAAAAGAGGACTAAATCGCAAAAACTAAATATATACAAGTGAAAAATCTTTCTCGTTTAACTTACGTAGCTGGCAGCCACTGAACGTGGCAAGGCAGCAGCTGTCTTAGTTTATACATACAAATTCATTTAGATATTCCTGTGCACCAGAAGACAAATTTAATAATTTTAAACAGAAATGGAGTTTTTAGACGATTCATCTTTAATTGTATTAATTTTCTTCTGCTTTGATAACAGCTAATTACAAATATGTTGATATCTTATCAGCTGATCGATGTTTGAAATAGCATACTAAGTTATGTTGTTCACACTAGTCATATTTTTAGTGCTATTATTTTATGACCTATGACTTTATGACTACAGTGTGAATACTCCAAATATGTTTTGATAGAACAACAAAAAGTATTGGTTCTCTTTCTGCCAGCCACAAAAACTTATACAGAGAATTTGGATCATTTATAAATGAGGGTTAAACAAAAAAGAATTTGAAAAATTTTGTTACTGATGTTCAAGTACTTTTGTTAAATATTTATACCAAAATCTTTGAAAATTATTAATATTGTGCATTTCTACACAAAAATATCTTTCAATCAATACACGTTTCATCAAAATTGTTATACTATAAGATACATAAAAGTGTACCACGAAAATCTATCTTGCGGGATTTACCAATAAATTATATTTTACTTGACTTTTTCCAATAACATAAGTTTTTTATTTAAATTAAATAAAGCTAAACTTTACCTAGCCGTTCCGTTTCGTAATCTCAACGAAATCCCTTTTCATTTAGTTGTAAATATTAGCCAGCGTTGCTCAGTTCACAGGGCCACACATATAATTTAATCATTAGGGGTTTTTTTTCAATGATTTGTACCAGAAATTATCTCTTCAAACTTAATCTTCAAGAAAATAACACACCACAATAGAATTAGTTATTACGAGGTAAATTATACACCTTAAGGAACCAAAATAATAACAAAAATATTCCACGAAATACAAATATTAATAACAAAAGAATTAAAAACAATATTGTGTAATCGCAAGGATTACTTAGCATTAATTTTTTTATGACAATTTATAACATGTACAGCACATTAATGCCACCAACAGACATAAAGAACATGCAACAGCAATTACTTGACAAAAGTGAAAAAGTTTTATTTCATTTGATGTTATTTCCTTTTCCTTTTTTTTTTTCTTTTATGTTGTTCTCTTTTTGACAACAATTATGGCTAGAACGACAATGTCATTTGACAACGACGGTGATGGCAAAAATGACAAACACAATAATAATTACAAACGTCATGAAATGAGCTTAATTGAATCAAGCTTATTTACGGTTGGCATAAATCGCAAAAGCATGTGCCAAAGACAAACAGACAGACAGACAGACATGCAAAGATGGCCGGACGGACAATTTCACTTAATTAAAAATGCTCTACAGTTGTCCCAAATGATCAAAATGTTATTACAAACAGGTATTGCAGAAGCACATGCTGCCAAAGCCACAAAAGTTCATAAAAAGTCAAAGAAGATGAGCAGGAAATGTACAGGAAGAACAACGCACAGATAACAGGTAAATGAAATTTAATTCATTAACCATTTTTTGCCTTTTTAGTTTTGCTTTTCTTAATTGTAAGACTCAAAAATTTCCACAACATCTTTGTAATCCAGCAGACTTATAAATTGTCTGCTCATGTTCAATGCCCAACTAAATTCTGTTGAAACTCATAAAGTTTTATTCGTTATTCGACTGTCTCGAGGAAAGAACTGGGCGAAGGGCAAAAGTAGAATTGCAATGACTGCGACAGAAAGAGAGAGGGAGAGGGAGAGAGAAGGAGGGGAAAGAGCCAGACATTAGTTTGCTTATAACTTAATTTTATTATCTTCTTACGTTGTTATTGTTGCTACTGCTCCGGCTAAAAGGTGCAAAATTTCTTAAGGTATTAATTTTAATAGAAATAATAAACCAAGAAATTGCTGCTGCTGTTAACGAATGTAACAGTTGAAGCAACAGCTGTGAATGTGTGTGTGTGTGTATTTCTGCCATAATTGTATTTATGAATAATTTTAATAAAGATATTATTTATTTGTTCGCATGTTTGCTTGTATTTGTTTCAATGTTTACCATTTTCGAGAAACTCCCCTATAAAACAGCTCCGTAATATGAGAAAATTATTTTCCATCAGAATTGTGGGGCTGGGGAGAAGCAATTAATGCAGAAACGCATACCAGAAGGTTGGGTTTTGGAAATTGTTAATAAACCAAAAGCAGAAAAACCAAAAGGTGAACAGCAGAAAATCGTAAAACGTACAAAACAAAAAATCCAAAGTAGCCATAATAGTAAAACTTAATTAAGAAACCATAAAATTATACTACAGTGGATCAGAAGCAAACGAAAAATGGTAATTCTTGAAGTTTTTAATCTCAATAAATGTTTAGCAAAATCTTTTCTTAATTTTAATTAAATAGTTTTTAACTTTAATATCAGTTTTTGTAAATAAAATGCGTTTTTAAATGCATGAAAAAACAAATAGTTGGATTGAAATTTTTATTTTATTTCAAACAAAATTTCTTCTTGTGTATTCCGAAAAGGCTTATGGCGATGTTAGACAAAATATAAAAACAACAACAATATTGGCTGTGAGATTGCCATCTGGTCCCACTGTCCATAGCCTTAACCAAGTTATAAAACTTTCCCTTTTCATTCTTCAGAGAACAACAACAACAACAGCAATGCGGAACTTAGCAACAAGCAATAGACTAACAAAGCAACTACAGCAGAAATTATGAATAAAAACGAATGAAAATAAATTTAATTTTATATGAAAACGGATGTTTTCATTTCTCACAAATACAACTGCACACACACATCTATAAATAAGCTTTTTAAATGAAACGAAACGACTTTAATTGATATTCAAACTGAAAAAGGAAAACTCCATTTATAAGCATTAAAAAAATAAACACAAAATAATAGCGAATAATAACTCATTTACAAAAATATACAACAACAAAGTTGTTGTTATCCCCCCCCCCCCCCCCCCCTTCTCCCTGGTAAACAAACTTATTTATTATATAAAAAAACATAATAACAAATTTTTATATTTCTAAATTAAATCGTTTAAATCATGCGACGCTGCTGGCTTGGAGCAGCTCCTCCCAAATACAATTCGGCTATCAGCAGAATGTCTGTCTAATGGTCGTTGCAGCTGCTTGTGTCCTTATTAAGATGAGGAACAGCACGAGTATTTTTTTTTTTTAATAAAGAAATTAATTTTCAATTCAGTGAGCTGCAAGTTATTTATTTAAACTCATTTGTTGATGTCAATAACACAATATCACAATCTATATTTAAAAGATATTTACTCTGGCCGCAGTAGCACTCGTTTAATATCGCCAGCATAGGAAAAAAATGTAGAAAATCAGTTAACTTGGGAAAAAGCACACCATCAATACTTGCACAACGTTATTACTTTCAGTTACACGCACACACACATACTCGAGTGTGTATAAATAAACTTGCGCCAGCGTTACTTTGAATGTAAAGGATGCTGGAGTAAAATATTTATTATATTTAATTTTCTATTTTTAAAATTGAAATGAGAAACAGATATAGTGGACATCTTGCTGTCAAATAGGTTTTTCTATTTGCTGTGGAAGTGCATAATTATATTTTTAAATACTTGAAGGAAGTACCTGATCTTCCGCCGGAAAATGAATAGTTTGTTAAACAAGAGCAGCAGCGAAAGTAAAATGACTTCGATTGTTTGCTTGAGTTTATTCTGTGGATCCCTTTCTTTTTGTGATCGTTTATGAGTTTCGCCATAAATAGGATCAAAGTAGGGTTCCAGGAAAAAATTTAGATATTTATGAAAATGTCTTTGTACTAAAATGATTTTTACAAAATATTGATTATTATCTTGCCTCCTTTGCCACTGCCAAAACTAAAAAGTCCAGTACATAATTTAGCATGAGATTTTCTTCAAACAAAGAAAGTTTACTGGCTCCTTGAAGCATCTCCGAATAACCAAATCTGCAATTAGATAAATCCCACTTACCTTTCACAGTTGTTGTGGCACGTCAAGTGGTAGCAACACTTGAAACTCTTTTTTTCTGCTGAAATATTATCCTGAAAATAAAGTAACAAAATGCAAAAAAAAAAAAAATATTGAATTAAAGAGTGCAAATAAACAGAGATATTAAGACAGCGATATAAAGTGTGTAAACAATGGCAACACATGCTATTGATGGTTGTACTTAATCCATTTAATGGCCCTGCTACGAGTACAACAAAAGCATAAGCTGCCACAACAACAATGACAATAATAATAACTGCTTGTGATAATAATGATAAAAATCGTTGGTGGTAGTGACAATAGAGCGGTTGGTGTTAAATACTCTCCCACACACACACACAAACAAATACTTTCACAAAAATTACTGTTTATGAGTGAAAGTGTGTGAGTGTGTGTCAGAGTGGCTTTGCATGGTTGTGTTATACAGCTTTATTGATTTAATACTCGTACAAGGGCTAACTGAATTGGGTCCTTTAAAGTTGTTGTTGTTTCTGGTTTGTTATGCTCGAAGTAAATAAACTAATGAAAACAACAACCAGCAGATGGATGTGTAACAAGAAATATATATTTTTTTTAAATTAGAAATTTGAAATTGAGAATGTTTTTTGGAAAAAAAGAGAACTCATTCTATGAGCCATCCTACACTTGCACGCAACAGCTGACATTAATGATTAAATCGTAAAACAGTTTCAATTCAGTCCGCTGCAATCTCATAAATTCCTGGGTTAATGGCAGTTAATTTAACAAAATGAAAAACGTAAATGATTAACTACAAGAGATCAATTTCTTAGCAAATTCACACGTACCTTTAAAAGCAGATTCTATTTTACAACTAAATTACAAGAGATAAAAAAATGATATTAAAATGCAATTCAGTTGAAAGAGAAGGAGCACAAATAAATATCAGCAAATTGTTTTTGTTATTTTATATTTTTCCTTAAAGAAGTAATAAATATTGAAATTTGCTTCCAGCTATAAAAAGGAAACATTTATGTTACAAACTAATATTAACAAGGCGAACACAAGTAACAGACAAGCAAAAAGCTGTAATCATTTTATAACAGACATATGCAATTCACGCACATAGATATTGAAAAGCACACACACACACTTGCATTCAGGCAGAGAAAACTGTTTACTATGAGCAGCAACACACATTTGCGAGTATTTTCACAAACACTGGCATACAGGAAAGGAAAAAGATGGCGACAGTTCGTCATCGTCAGCGAACCATTTTGATTGGAGCAAAAAGAAATACTAAAACTGCAAAACTATTTGTATGAAATACAAGTTCATGCATAAGCGCATTAGTATGTGCATGTGTGCGTGTCTGAATGTAAGTGCATTTACATACTTTAAAAAAGTTATAAAAAGGATTTCCAGTTATTTTATGATTTAAGAAAAACTACTCCACTATTCTAGAAGATGGTTTAAAAAAAAAAAACTTTTTAGACACATTTTTCACTGTGTCACTCAAGGAAAGGGTACCTTTCTATATCAATATGTACATTTTTAGAAAAACATTTTTGAGGCACTTTTAGGAAAATACATGTTTCAGAAAATATTTTTATTTATTTCTTTTTTTATTTTGAAAAGGTACTTTTTTGATAACGTGTTTTTTTGAAAGGTACTTTTTGGACAGATACATTTTTATAAAGGTACTTTATTGAAAAGGTAGCTTTTTGAAAAAGCACTATTTTTGAAAACGTACTTTTTGCCAAGCTGCTTTTTTGAAAAGGTGCTCTTTTGGACAGCGCATTTAAAAAAAAAGTACTTTATTCAAAAGGTACTTTTTTTAATAAGTACTTTATTCAAAAGGTACTTTTTTTAAAAGTACTTTATTCAAAAGGTACTTTTTTGAAAAAAGTACTTACTTGAAAACATGCTTTTTTGGTAAGGCACTTTTTTAAAAAAGGTGTTTTTTTGAAAAAGTACTTTTTTCACGGGTCCTTTTTGACCAAGTACTCTTTTAGGATGGTACTTTTTAAAAAAAACTAACTTTTTGCTAAGCTACTATTTTTAAGGTACTATTTTGGACAGGTACATTTTTCAAACGGTACTTTATTGAAAAGATACTTTTTTTAAAAGTACTTTTTTGAAAACATACTTCTTTGGCAAGGCACTTTTTTGAAAAAGTACTTTTTGAAAATATATTTGTTAGAAAAAGCAGCTTTTTCACAGGTCCTTTTTGGGCAAGTACTCTTTTGGGAAGTTACTTTTTAGGAAAGATACATTTAAAAACTTTATTTCCTAAAAGTACCTTTAAAACAATATCTAGTTAAAAAAGCACATTTTCAGTAAAACATTCTGTCAGAAAATCCCCACAAGTTTTTAAAAAGGCACTATTCCATAAAATGAAAGAAAAAATGAGAAAATGAAAGCTTCTTAAATGCACTTTTGTAATTGTGGCATTCAAGGGAAATGAATCATTCTGAATATGTGACTCATTCAGTTAGATATACATATATTTTGTTTGTTTTTTTTTTTTGTACTTTTAGAAAAATTCAGTTTTTCAGAAAAAGTACTTCTGTGAAAAGGTACGTTTTTGATAACCCACTGTCCTCAAAAATAGTTTTTTAAATGCGTTTCCAGAAACGTGTTTTTTTGTTGAGAGGCAATTAAAAAATAATTTTTTAGCAGGTACTATTTGGAAAGTTAAGTACTTTTTTAAAACAAAAAAAATTATGTCACTTTTGCAAGTGTACAGATTTATCGAAAAACTTCTTTTAAAATTACATTTTTGTCTTATAAACATATTTGAAAAATATTTATTTTAAATTTCCTTTGTTGACGTACGTAGAATTTTGGCCTTTTTAGACTGAACTCGCATCTCCATATAATGTTTGTAACAACAAAATTTTTTTTTAGAATTTTTCATTTAAACTTTTATTCACGTTTTCACATTCGGTCTTTGAGTCTGCTGCGATGATAAGTAAGTGAGTGGCATTGTAAAATATGTTTTACTTTTCACACGCAAGAACTTAAACACACACACGCACACTCGCAAACACACACAAGCACAGCTATTTGCAACAACTACTGCCATGTCCCACTACAAACACACATTTAGCGATTGCATTCAAACATTTATAACTTGACGGCAGTGCAAAAAAATGTTTATTACACCATACATAAATGATAAATGGAAAAAATTGTGATCTTTTTTCTTTTTGTAATGAAAATGAACAAATCCACACTGATATTCGATGCATTATCCAGTTATTTATTTTTGCATTCGGCGAAATGTATTCGCTCAACAGTGAACTAAATGAAGTCTAGTGATGCTGGGTAAATATTTTGAGGCTCTTTCGTATATGCAACGGCAACAATGTGCTGTTATCAGTGCACGACATCATGGATAATGATGAGTTTGTTGCAGATGTGTGTGTGTGTGTGTGCGTGTGTTGTTGATGTGCCACCAGCAACGTTTGTCAATGAAATCCATATAAAGTCGTCTGATGATTGATGAACTTGTAATAGTGTTTACAGTTTCAACTCATTTTGTAAATCTGTTTTTCATTTTTATGAAATTTAAGCTGAACATTTTAAAATACATTTCCGAGGCATTTAAAGTATTTTTACGATTGCATTAAAGATGATGAAAATATTCGGCATCATATTTAGATTTATTTATTCTTGTCTGAAAACATTTAAAATTAAATTAAAATAAAGAGACCTTAAGCTTAAAAATATGAGAATATAATTTTCTCTAATCAAATTTTTTTCTGCGAACTTTCAATCAAACAGCACTTTTCGCTAACTAAACTTTCCACAACCATTTTCCATGTTGATTCATTAGTCTGGCCTGTGAATAAATAGAGTGTTTACAGAACACTTAAACTTTAAACTTTTAGGCAACAAATTGCTCTTCTAACAACAACAACTACTACAACAACAAAAAAAGGACGAATCCAAAACTTGCTTTAAAACATTTTCGTTACACAAAATTTAACTTTAAACAAAAAGGTAAAATACATATTTTAAATTATTTCACGAGAAAAATAATGTTGTTAAACAACAAATGCTACAAGGAGGAAACAATGCCAACAACAGCAACAAAAACAGGAAATGCAAAAACATGAGCACAACACAAATAACCAAGTCTCCAGGCGAAAGTAAAAACACAACAGCAACAACAACGAACCCGAACAAGAGCAGCACTTATTTTTGCCTCTTTCTCTTTACAAAACTTTTCATATTTAAATTTGCTGTAGGGATGGAAAATATATAGATTCGAAAGTGCCACTTGGCCCCGCTGTATATTTAAAAATGCTATTGTTTCCATAAATTTAATAATCAGCAAATAAATGGCGGAATAGGCTGTAGGAACGGTTTAGACAAGCACAAAACGTATTGCTCAGAAAAAATTCAGTGACTAAATGAAAGCAAATATTAATTTCTTACAATTATTTATTTTTTAATTTTCCATCTCTGATTGTTGGCATAGCAATGGAAGCTCTGCTGTTTTATTCATTTATTTTACCGCACAATGCCAACAGATTCGATATTGCCCCTGCATTTATAGACTCATGTGCAGAAGTGTGCAGGTGGGCATGTGTGTTTCAGTGGACACAGTTTAATTAAAATATACAAATATGCAGGCACAAGTTCATATCAACTAAACAACACTAAAGAGAAAGTACAAAAATATATCTCTTGAGGTTAAATAAAACATAAATGCAAAACAAAACAAATCACAAGTTCAACATATTTTAAATAAAAAATGTTTGTATGAATGCAGTCGACTAAAAGTTACTAAAAGATATTTAAAAATAGAAACATTAATCAAAGAGGAGTTAAACAACGCAGCAACAAAATAGTTCGAAAAATTTTTAGTACCTCAAGTCCTTAAGCATCCTTTGAAGAAATTTAAAATTATAGTTTTTAAGTTTTCCATCAAAATGTTGAGAACAATAAATTTCTTGTAGGTACTTATTTTTCCATCCCTGGAAAATTTTTCCATCCCTGAAAAAAATCCTCGGGCATGATTTAAAAACCCCGGATATTAACCAAAAATTAATCCCATCGTTCAAGTTTATCAACTCGCTTTAAAAAAAATATTTTTAATTCAAATCAAATTGGCTACCAAATTTAACATCAAAATAATGGAAAGATTGTTTGCTTAAATGCTTAAAATCTCTCTGGCATTTCGTTTTAGAAACAATTCCATTAATTTTTAAAACTTCCATACATTTTCGTACAGTATTTCAGTTTCATTGCCGATTTTCCTTTTTTTTTTTTTTTGCTTTTCCGAACATCTCAATAAAACAATAACAACATTGACATAAACCTCTTAACTTGGCCAACCATGCCACACCAATAAACTAAACAACTTTTTATTTGTTTTATTTCCACATCAATATCGTTTTTTTTTTCTTGTTGGCAATTCACATATTTGTTTGCATAACAGAAAAATGTCAATTTGCAACACCGGCCAATCCTTGAATTAAAGGGAGAGAAAAATCAAATAGAAATGGATATTACAATGCACACGAAGAGATGTAAAGCGGGAGTGTTAAGAGAATTTGCTTAAACAGTTTTCTAAAGATCACTTTCTGTACAAAAATATCCTTAATACATGACGTTTATTTGAAATTTATAGCGCCACCTAAAATTCAAAAGGGTGTAATGGACAAAAATATATTCTAAATAGATTTTGTGATTGCTTATGTTTTTAACTAAGAAAAATACTTTATTCTAATTCATAATTTTATATAAAAACAAGTAAAAACGTTATATTCGACCGGGTCGAATCTTAAATACCCTCTAAAAATTTAGTAAGTAAAATTAAAATGTTTAAATGGGTGGGACAGAGTTCCTTTATATAATATCGTACGTCAACGCCCACTGAAGGAGTGGGGTCCAAAAATAGACTACATCATGTTTTCCACAGACGAACGTATTGGCATTGCTAGACCGTCTTAGACTTCATCACTGATCAAGAATTTATATATATACTTTATGGGGTCCAATTCTCTTTGGAGGGTATTAAAAATGTATTTTGGGAGGGGGTTGATCTGGCAAGGGCCGTGGGGGAGACATTTCATCTTTGACATAAGACTCTAAAAATATATATTTGGGATAATTAAATGTAAAATTTATTATGTGAGAGAAGATAAATATGCCGAGTTAAACATGTTTTGACGTAAGCAGTTACGAAACAACGTATTTAGCTGTGAAGTTAAATATGTTATGACGTAACGAAATGGCAAACGGTGAAGTTTTTTTATGAAAATCCATATTTAATAAATTTTTTGAGCATTTTGTGAAAATATTTACACGCCATGAAATGTTAATTTACAGGTCATGAGAGTGTGTGTGATCTTGGAGGGGTTTTGTCCCCAGTTGTCAAATAAGGAGCTGGAATGCATTGCCAGTAAATAAAAATTGATTATGGGGGTGTCTTCTATAACACACAACAATTGGAATACCTGAATTGAGTTTGTGAAAATATTTACAGGCCATGAAATTTTGTAATTGTTAATTAATTGTTATCAATTGTTAGCCTGAAGAAGATATCCAGAGGATATCGAAATATTGAAAACTAAATAAAAGTTTTTAAAGTTATTATTTTATAAAAAAGGCCTGAAGCTCAATATTATTACTTAAACTTAGAAAAATACCTCATAATAAATTAAATAGATTAATTTTTAATTTTCCTTTCGTTACGACCTTTTCAATTTCAGTTGACGACATGTGTTTTAATGCTCTTTGAAAATATTTACAAAATGTATGGATCGAAAAGGGATATTTATTTTAACTTTCCTTTTCTTTTTCATCATTATGCAACGTTTTGCAGTCATAACTTGACTGTTACAAAACACACATCAAAATGTTTCAAAATCCATGTGAAAGAGATTTAATCCGAAGGATAAAAGCTGCATAAAACATATCACAAAAATATTATTCTATAATAGAGAGACAATAGTAGCAAAAAAGGTAATAATAAAATCGATCAATACAAACACAACACAGGAAACCACCCTGAAGGAAATCTGGGAATGTCTTTGTCTACTATTTTGGTGACTGTTTGGCAACATTTTTATATATTTGCATTTGATGAGAAAAAATTTGTGGCAGCAACAGATGACTGAAGTGAGTAAGTTACCTAGATTTTTTTCATAGTTACAGAATATGCATTTTCATTATCGACATCTTTTTCAGAAAAGTATCAAAAGTGTAGACTAGAATTACAAAAATGTACTAGTTATTCACTAGTACCAATGTCTACATATGGTTCCAAGTCGAGCACCTAGTCAATAGTGGCAATAATACATGTTACATGTCCATAGTAGAGTTGTGCACATGTGGTGATTTCTTCGTGTCACGCGTGAATCACGTGAAAAGTAATTACAAATTATTAAAATCACGTGTGCACACGCGAGAAAAATTTTACTGAGAGCGTGGGCGATTTTAAAAAAAAAGTTTACCATCGTTCGTAAAAGTACGTGATTAAAAAAATGCCTCCGTGAGCGTCCGTGATCGTGAGCGCATTAGATATTTCCGTGCGTGAGCGTGCGTGAAAATAATGTGAGTTTTGTGTAACTACCATTGTCTAGGGTATTTTACATAATTTGTACTGGTGACTGTGTCAATAGGAAATCAGTACAGTTTCACTATTAACATTTCCTGCAGGGTAGTAATAAAAACACACACCCACACAAACAGTGAGCAATAAACCTGTACACACATCACTCGTATAAATATAAACAATACCGCCCAGGACAACTGACAGGCAATCACAATCAAACACAATTCTCTACACACAAACACTCACGCCCCTACGAACCCCAATGATCCCCTGTATACGAGTGCAACTGCCCATACGTCCAATACAATAATAAACAAATGCATGCATGTCTGAATGCATGCTCTATCCAACAAAACGAGATTTTAAGTTGTTCTTTTTATTTTATTTCCTTTTTTTTGCCATCAGATTGTTTTGCTTCTTTATTTTGTCAGATTTTTTGCTTGTTTATTTAATTTTTTTTTTTTGTAATTTAGTTTAAAGCAACCTCCACATGCCCCCGTACATACTTGTATTATTGAGAACCATATTTCAAAATTTTTGACAGGCATTTTATTTGTTAAAACAACAAACAGAACTTTTTTATGGAAAATCTTTTTCTTTTGCGGCACTCAAGTGTTTTTCATGTAAGAAACTTTAAAAAAGTAGACAGATTTCAGAACAGCAAGAGAAATAAACCGAGAAGAGTTGTTAAAGGTTACATTTTGTTTCATGTTTTATTTCATTTTTATAGTTTTTCCTTTCGTCTTTTTTTTATCGCCAATATTCTTCATAACATATAAAAATAATAAATTGACAGTTTGATTTATGTAAGAAAAACGGAGATAAATGAGATTTCTCTTAAAAGTTTGGTTTTTACAAGCAAAAGAAAAATGAAAGTAAAGATTTTATTTGGCTGTTTAAAGTTGTAAAAATATTAAAAGATTTTCGAGGAAACTAAAGGACGTAAAATTAGCAAACAAATAAAAAACATATTAAACTGTAATATTTAAGATATAAAATGCGAAACATGTAGTTGGTTACAAGTAGAAAAAGGGTCTGACTCAAATAATTGGAACTTTAGAAGAGAAGGTAAATATGTATATAAGAGAAACTGTATCTGATCGCAATAGAAATCGTAATTGTCGCTTGCAGTCAAATTTTATGACGAACTGTAATTGTGCGAAATGTATTGGAATCACTTAAAAATTCAATTTCGTTTAAAATAATATTTAGTTGCACGACCTTTTCTTTTTTCCCATCTATATCACCCCAAATATAAAAAAACTCATCCGATTTTGTTATCCATCTGAAACCCTAGAAGCTATATATATATATATATATATATATATATATATATATATATATATATATATATTCCAGATGAGGGACCAAATTACGGTATATTCGATATCGAGCGAAATTTCCATACAATTTAAATACAAATTTCGTTCGATATCGAGTGCCGTAATTTGCCCCCAGTTATGAAATCTAAGACGATCTGGCCATGTCCGTCCGTCCGTCTGTGGAAATCACGATTCCGTCCACAATAAAGAGCCAATTTTCAAGAGCCAGACTCTTAAAAATTGGTATAAATATATATTGAAGGATAGCACGTGTTAAGATTATAAATGGGCTGAATCGACCCAGAGATAAAAATGTTCCCCTAAGAGGAGCTAAACCAACCTCTAAAAAAAACAACAAAATTTTTAAACTTTTTCTTATAATTTTGTTAAGCAAATGATACATTTTTATGCCAAAGAAGCTCCAACGCGTTAAACTTATAAAGCTATAAAATAAAGATAAATAATTTTTGGACCCCGCCTCTTTAGTGGGCGTTATTATATGCAAAAATTGTGTAAAAATTTAACAAATTGTTTTACCTAAGTCTAGATTCCTTAAAAATAAAATTTTTAAGCTTTAATGTCAAAGCTGAGATGTAACCTGATACTCCTCTGCCCTACCCGCCTCCTCCCCCTTTGCCCCCTAATTGACCCTATAAAAAATATATAAATAAATTTTAAACTTTATTATCCCAAACATTTATTTTTTTACAATATTATGGCAAAGGTGAAATGTCTCCCCCACGGCCCTTGCCAGAGCGACCCCGACAAAATACTGTTTTAATAGCCTCCAAAGAATATATATAAAGTATATATATATTCTTGATCAATGATGAAGTCCAAGACGATCTAGCAATACCCATACGTCCGTCTGTGGAAAACATGATATAGTCTATATTCGTACCCCGCCCCCTTTAGTGGGCGTACGATATTATATGTCAAAATAGTGTAAATATTGAACAATTTGTATTACTTAAGCCTATACGAAGCTGAGCTGTTCTCTGATCTTGCCACGGCCCTTCCCGTAATGACTCTGTCAAAATAGGGATTTAAAATCGAGTACAAAAATGTCTTAAAGGAACTCTGTTCCGCCAAGTTAAATATTTTAAATTTGGAGGCTAATTAAGATCCGACCCGATCGAATTTAACGTTTTTAATTGTTTTATACTTCACTGTTATTTTATTTATTTTTTTTTTCTAACAAAACACTAATTAAACAAACATCACTTTTAAATTGTCACAAGTGTTTTGATGTGGAGTTGATTTAAAATAATTATTTTAAATTGAGTCAAGTCGTGGGGGAAATTTCTCTTTCATCTCTTAATTAAAATTGCTGAGTCGTTAAATGTTATTCTCATTCTTAAACTTTCTGTTTATAAAAGACATGTTATAGCTGGAGTTGTCATCAATCTATTCGATTTAATTTGATATCTTCATTCGATTAAGTGCTGCTATTGCAAGAATTTCAACAAAATGCAAACAAATTTGCCGCTGCCGCTACTGCTGCTGCTGCTGCTGCTGCTTCTGTGTTATTTGTTCGTTATGTTTATCTGTATTTCTGTTTTGTTTACTTTTTTTCCATTTCTCAATCAAATACGAATTGATTTTTCAATTCTAATCGTTTTGATTGCTACTTGATGTTATCATTTTTCATCATTGATGCCCTTTTAAGGGTCTCCTTCGATATCATTTCTGCGTGCATGTGTGTGTGTTTGCTTTTCTTCTTCCATGATTCACTTTTCATCGTTTTTAAGAATAAAAGGAAAATAAATGTAAATAGATCCTTGTCTAAGTTCAAACTAAACTAAGGATAAAGTCCTGAGTGAACAGGATAATAGAGCACAAATTTTAGGGAGTTTTTAGGTGCTTTTCCACATCTAAATATTTCATGTTGGGTGCGACTGGACCCAATATGCGACTGTTTTCCTTAAGATTCTTAACACACACACAATTTGTTGTTTTTTTTTATATTTCAAGTTAAATTGCTATTTGTATGCAAAATAAATCATTTAAATGATTTTCGATATTGAAACAAGATTTGGTTTCCATTTCCATAACATTTTCCTCAACCTCTACTGCCGGCACTTAATGGACCAGTTAAGCAAAGAGTGGAGAAGGAGAAACTGTTAGGAACCTGAAACTGGAAAAATTACTTTCTAAAACAGCAATAATAAGTTCTCTAAGAGGAAATTAAATGTGGTCATATGTGTTCGTTGCTTCGTCTACTCCCTCCTAACGATTTCCGCACGTATGAACATTTCTTTCATTTTCTTTTTCTTCCTATTTTTTGAACATCTGCATAAGTGTGTGGTTTTGCTGTAGTTAGAATATCATCTATTCCTTTTACGGATTCCTGTTGCCACAATTGAACAATGATTATGCTTAACATGAGCAAAATACAAAAAGGATATGACATTAAAACCTTTTGTTGGTGTAACCCTTTGGAAAATTAAATTACAAGTTCATTGAAAAAAGAAACAATGTGGAAAATGTCAACATTGATTTGAGTCTGCATAAAAAGTTGGTTGTTCTATTTTCTGGGGGCATTTGGCAAGAAGAATAGTTTCAATTATCATTTTCACCTTTAATTTTGAGTATAGAAAACAGCCAGACAGACTTGTGGGTTTAAAGAACGAGCAGGATGTTGACTAAAAATTGCTTAGTTTCATTTAAAAGTATTTGCTAACGTGTGATTAGAGTAGAAAAATTGAGAGCGAGTTTCAAGTGGTTGGAATTTTTTTTAAATTTATCAAACAACTCTCGCAATAATCTATTAAAATTCACTCACACACACACATGCCCATAATAACTTTGTAATAAACAAATAAATCACTTCCACGGAACTTTTACTCATTCGCACATAGAAACACACACACGCATACACACACATGCACAGTCAACAAACATGTTGTTAAATAAATAAAATAAATCCACAACAAACATCTTCGTGTGGAAGAGGAGAAGCAGCTGGCGTAACTTAAATTGTTTTTGATTTACTTAACTTCCGCTTGATAAATTACATTCGAAATTTGAGCACAAGTGAGTGGCTGTTTCTGTGCATGTGTGTGTGTGGCTGTGTTGAAGGAAAATTTCTTTGGCAAACATGACAGCTTTTTAAAAAGGAATTTTCACAAAAACACAAACTCATTCACACACACACCCACACAGAGGCAGAAAACTACACGTTTTAATAAAGATTATGTTGGATGGGTGAGCAAGTAATTTGTAAATGGTGTTAGTTTAACCATGTACGAGTATTAGTGAATACACAAACTCATGCACACAAAAAATATGTTGCAAGTTTGAGAATGTGGTAAAGCGACATTTGTGCTTAACGAGCTGCTAATAGTGGCAATCAAGATTTTTTCACTCGCTTTCCTTCTTTTTTCTTCTGTAAGACTCTCGAAAACAACAACACCAAGACAAATTCCATATTTTCCTATTTTAACAAGAATTTATAAAATGTTCTTTTTTGTATTTTTTTAATGTACTTACTCTGCTACGAGTATCATTATTATTATTATTTTTCCTGTTTGCTTTTGCTGCATGTTTTCTCTTTTTCTTCTCAACAAGTAATTTATTCATGTCTTTGTACACTTGACTAAAAAAATAATAAGAAGAACAGGCGAAGAGAAAAAATCTGTTTTCGTTCGGTGCCTGTTTGTGGAATATTCTGGAAAAATTTTTACATAAATTTAATTAGGCATAAAGTGAGTGAGAATAATCGAAAGAGAAGCGTATAACCTTAATTGCCTGCTCTGTAATTTGAAATATTCACATGCATAATAAAAATGTATAGACTTTTTCTTCTTAATAAAATTTATTACAACTGAAATGTATTTTTGATCATTAATTTAAGCAAACAACATTCCCACAAATCGTGATTGACTGTCAATATCCTTTTCATGTTTTAATATTTTTTTTTGTGCAAAGTGTTATAATCAACTTTTTAGGAAAATTAAGTACGAAGCAAAGTTTGCATGTTCCGATCCCGGTGCCCAAATTAAGGCCCTAAGTGTGTGAATCGGGTAGAGAATTATATGGAAAACAAACACAAATTTGTAAAAACGTATTTTTAAGGTGTTCATGGAATTTGTTTAACGAAAAAACACATAGAATCCTATAATTTTCCTTCAAAATGTTTAAAAATATATACATATATAAAATACCTACAAATTGAAATTTTGCCCAAAAGCCTAAAGTCAAAAATAGGCCATACGAGGGCATAAACATTTTTACAGATTTCACATGCAAATCAAATCAAAATCGTAGCCAGCACACATAAAAATTAGTATGTGCAAAGGTTTTTAGGAGATTTCTAATTAGGAGAAATTAATAATGCAAATTTTTGTTTAGGTTTTAATGTGAAATTATAAATTTTATGTACTGAAATTATAGTCATTCTTTTTATAATATAAACAATAACCTTATTCTCCGTGAGGTACGTGACAGAAATTAATATGGAAAATGTTGTTTAGTTTTTAATGTGGAATTATAACTTTTATTTGCTGAAATTACAATCTACCTGAAGAAAGCCTTTCCTTTTATAACATAATACATAATATAATTTCCGTGACGTACGGGACAAAAATTAATATGCAAAATGTTTATTTAGTTTTATAATCTAGAATTATAGTTTTTTTGTTTGCTAATATCACATAAAAATTAACACTATTCCCCGTGACGTACGTAACAGAAATTAATATGGAAAATTTTATTTAGTTTTTAGTGTAGAATTGCAACTTGTACTTGCTGAAATAACAATCTACCTGAAGAAAGCCTTTCCTTTTATAACGTAATACATATGTAATATGATTTTCCGTGACGTACGTGACAGAAATTAATATGCAAAATGTTTACTTAGTTTTATAATCTAGAATTATAGTTTTTTGTTTGCTAAAATCACAGAAAAATTAACATTATCTCCGTGACGTACATGACAGAAATTAATATGGAACATTTTATTTAGTTTTAGTGTAGAATTGCAACTTGTACTTGCCGAAACTATAATCCACTCGTAAAAATTCATTATATTTATAAATATACAAAATAACATTATTTTCTGTGACGTACGGGACAGCAATTAATATGCAATATGTTTATTTAGTTGAAAAATCCAGAATTGTAGCTATTTTGTTTGATAAAATCACAGAAAAAATAAAATTATTCTCCGTGACGTACGTGACAGAAATTAATATGGAACATTTTATTTAGTTTTTAGTGTAGAATTGCAACTTCTTCTTGCTGAAATTATAATTCACTTGTAAAAAGTCATTCTTTTTATATATATACAAAATAACATTATTTTCTGTGACGTACGTGACAGAAATTAATATGCGAAATGTTTATTAATTTTATAATCTAGAATTGTAACTTTTTTTGCTTGTTAAAATCACAGAAAAAATAACATTATAATCTGTGACACACGCTACAATATCATACCTAATTTCAATTGTTACAAAATCATTGTAACAATTTTTTGAACTGAACTCATCTTATTATGTATTTAGAAAAATTTTGGCAAACTGTCACTGCCGCTGTCTGCATGCTGATTGTATTTTTAGTTAAAATACAATATTTTAATTAGGGGAACTTGGAGGAAAGTCGCATGTAGCACGAGTATTAATTGCTTATATATCAACAATGAACTGTTTGATTTCTCCGTTTATTCTATGAGTGTAAAACACTGTACGAAAAGTTCAAAAAGTATCGATGAGGCAACCTTGAGTGTTATCCTTGGCTTAACCCCTTCATTTCTAAAACTGTTGAAATAATAAATATTTATTAATGAAAAACATTTCAGTTCAGCTCTCCACAACAACTGCGACAACAAAAGTTGTGGTTAGACGAGAAACAATGGATTGCCGTTTGTTATTTTTTATGTTTTTGTATGGAAAAATCTAATAAAAATATTTTTTAATTTACAACTTCATTTATTTTCCAATTTATACAGTCCATTATGGCAAACAACCACCAAAAAGAACTCTAAACTTTTAACCACTATTTAAAAATAACAAAACAATAAGCAAACATTTTTAAAAATATTCTCATTATATAAAAACAAACACAATAAAAACGCCACAAATACTGTGACAACAGATGGAATGGCAGAAAGTAGAGAAGTTATTGTACAATTACGATCATGTTTCAGCAGGAAGATTAGAAAATGGTTTCCCATGCCAAACATGACATGATTACCTTTTCCTTTACTCCTTCGTTTCCCAGCTTTGTTCTTTCTTTTTAATTTCTAACTTTTTAGTAATCTGCAGGGTACCAACAACTCCCCTAGGCTAAATAAAGCATTTGTTCAGGTAGTCCTTAACTTGGAAATTCTCTGCAAATACTCGTAGTGTAGTTACAGTTTGTATTTCATTTTCTTCTCCTTTTTTCATAAATAATAAAATAAAAAATATTTATTTGTGTGCACAAATAAACAAAAACACACAAAAATATATATTAAAGAGAGTAAACTAACAAAAGATGTAGTCCCTACGAATCCCGTTACTGTGTTGCATGCAACACAAAGAGTTTGTGGGGAATAGCATGTACGAGTAGTTTAAGGGCATGAATGCGAACAACTTAAAAATACTGCAATGAAATTGTACGAAAACTGTACTTGATGAAATACTACAACTGCTTTTATGTTTCATAGAGTTTCTTTTATCATTCTGCACTTTAACACAATTGAAATTGAGAAATAAAAACTATTGTGTCTCTGTCTGCGAGTAGCGCTGTATGTATGCCCTGCAAAAACTATGCTTAGCAGTAAGTAAAAAAAAGATAAAGAATTTAAAAAGTAAGGAGCACTCCTTACAAAACTACTTACATTTTCACTGCAATTAACAAGTTCTTATTGTACTTATTTACAGCCAAAGAAAAAAAGTAGGATAAAGGACATGCTTGGAAAAAAACAGTTTATTTTATTTTTGGGGATTTCTCGAAATATACCGGTCCGTATCACAGGACATCCAATACACAGGACACCTAAATTTCATAGAACCCTATTTAGGAAAGCTTCCTTTAACTCAAAACGTCGAGATTTGGTGAAAACTAAATTTTTGCAAAACGGCATAAAAGCAATAACTTCCCGACTTTTATTTTTAATTTTAAATTTTCTTAGCGGAAAGTTAAAAAAATTTAAGTAAATAAAAAATATTATTTTTTGAATTTTTCTGTTAGTGCGGTTTTACACACATCAAGTTTCAAGGCAAGTTCAAGTTTCAAGTCTTGAGCTTTTGGGAGAGAGAGGTAAAGGGAATAGAACGTTGTACACCTCCCTTTACCTCTCTCTCCCACAAAGTCAAGACTTGAAACTTAAACTTGCCTTGAAACTTGATGTGTGTAACACCGCACTTACAATAAATTCTTATTTCAAGCTTTTACAGAGACCAACACTTGAGTCCAACCTTCATTCATATCCATATAACTTTTTAATTTTATTAGACCATTCCGTTTATGATGTTAAAAATTATTTCATTGCGCAAAATATTTAGTTTTTCTTGGGACCCACTATTCGGGATCTATTTCGCTTCCAAATGGTATCGGGCACAAATTCATAATTAAACATTTTTATATACGATTATAAAAACGATTATCACATTAAACTGAATCGCTTAATAAGTCACATATTCGTACAGATAAGTACTGATGATGAAAGTGTAACGACTTTCGAAAACAGCTGTTCTGCTCTGCTGTGCTAGTTGCATAATTAAACTGATAAGGACTTTTTCTTGTACCTTCGAATATATAATATTTAGCACGTTACGACCACAAGTCTATAAATAATAACTGAATTTAATTAAACTAGAACATCTTAGAAAATTCCTTAAAATTTTTGCTGGGTATGAATTATACACACGCAGGCTAATGAAACAGACATTAACAAGTTTGTTAAGAAAACAGACAAAAAAACCAACTGGTAGAAGCTTAAATAATTAAGCAAGTCTTAGGAAAACTTCAGAGACTTCGGGCTAGGAAAAGTATATATTTTATTGTGCTCTTTTATTCTGCCGCAAAAATATATTTCCCAAGATTTTTGTTGGGAAAGGCAACATAATATTCGACACAGTCGAATGAAAAACTTCTAATATGTGGGTATTTTACGAGTACGAGTTTGCAACTAATTCAGCATTATTTGTTGTTCACTTCCAGAGCTGTAAAGGAAGAGATTCATGATTTGGCGATATATGTATATAATTTTTTTTTTATTTAAATAAATTGACTGTTGATGAAGGCCGTAGTGACAATTTCAACTGAATACATGTTACAAATGAGCAGACGTTTTTTACAGGCTGACAAACTGAGTTTTTGGAAATAAGCATAAATAATGCATGATTGAACACGATCAAACATGATTGTGAGTACATTTTTCCATGAACAGATTTAAATTTTACATAATAATGAGCAGCCATAATAGTTTAATTAACTTATTTTCTTTATGTTGATTTCTTTTCTAAAACAGAATGCTACATATTTTGCTCTTTTCAATAAAAAATGACAATATTATGGCATTTGGAAATAGTGAATTTATTAGAAAGTAATCTACCATCTCTTACGAAAAATTATTTTTTTTTTAAAACTGCTCCCAGTTGTAGTTTCTTAGGAAAACAGTAATAAAATGTTACATTTTTTTTTAGAAAAGAAATTACCATTAGTCTACAATATAATATGAGGTCTGTTCCAAAAATAAAGTGAATTTTAAAATTTATTCGGCCAAGAACATTCAATAAGTGATTTTTTTTCTTATGTTGATGCACTCGTTTGTAACATCTGCCCTTGGGAGCCATAAAATTTAGAACTGTTTTGCGCGTTTGAAGATTTCCTGCTGTCGAAAACAATGGAAATCAGTTCTGGATGAAAATATTCAGAAAATGATATGAAAGGTTTTTTCAGAAATTTTAGACATGGCGGCAAAGTTCGTTCTAAATGTGCTGAAGTTTTTTTTTAAATTTTAATTTTTTTAAGAAGAAATAAATATATTTTGAAAAAAAGTTAAGTAAATTTTGAACGTACCTCCTACGTAAAAAAAATATATCGCCGATACCGATATATCGAAAAGAAACACTGTAGCACCACCAATATCTCGGTTTCGATTGTCTCTTATTTTAAATGACAAAAAAATAGAGAAGTTGGAAGATTTATTGTAGCACAGCCGAAAACCCCATCATACGATTTAAATCAACAAAGAAAAATTAAAAACCCAAATTAAAGCTCTCATTAAGTCTCAGTCGCCTGCGTTACTTTAAAAACCAATTGTTTTGTTACATTTTGTTTAAATTTTATTACAAAAGAATTGCTTCTTTTAGAAAAATTCTTGCACAGACTGCTAAACAATCTGTTGGCATATTTGAAGAAAACATAAAACTGATACAAAATAAACTTTATTGTATCTCTATAGAAAAGATATACTCGTATATTATTCTTCATAAAAACTACTCCACAAATCCAAGCCAACCATAGAAATGTATTTGTTATGAATTTTTATATTCATTCAGATGCAAAAAGTGAATGAAATAAGAAAAAGAAAGAAGGAAAAAAAAAACGAACAAGAAAGGATTCCATTTTATAAAAGTTAAACATTGATAAGGTTGTTCGCCATGTGGCCAGAAATCTTTAGAAATGAAATAAAAATGGGAAAGGAAAAACAACATAAATCTGATGACTGAGAGGTAAAAAGTATCAAGTCCAGTTAAGCACTCGTATTTTTGAAAATAAAAAGTGGTAACAAATAAAACTTCTCTCATGTTTATGTCATTTCTTTCATATTTAAGAAAGATGATAACAACAATCCCTGCCATTTAGAGTGACTTTGCAAAGAAAACTTGACGAAATAAAATTGTTTGGATCTAATAAAAACAAAAATTCAGCCGTATTACGGTTGTCGTATTGGTTGTTGAGATAAAACGGCTGCTTTGCTATTTTGCATCGATTTTGCAGCGAATGCGTCTGCCATAAAGAAATTAAATATTTTATTTTTATTGCAACATAAACAAACATTTCTACTTAACCAAGTTTTCTTTTCACTGCCCCAAATATGCTTTTGATTAACTACAGCTTACAGTTGTTTATCTTTAATGAAATTAGAAAGGAAAAAAAAACTACACAAATTAAATTTATATAAAAAAATATCATCTAGAGGTTGTTTCAAATGAACAGTAGAGTCAGTTTGTGGCAAGAAAAACAATGTTTCAACTGCTTGTCATTTGCCATATGAAAACATTTTGTCATATTGTTAGCCAAAGTCATATTTCATTTTATTTTTCTCTTCCTCGTTATTTTTTTTTTTGTTTTTTTTTTTTTTGCTGTTTGCTTTTTTTCTTTTTCATGCAGTCGTATAAATGTCTATTTAAATTGGACATACAAAAAGGCTGTTAGAGGTTTCTACAAGTTGCACAAACAAAGGCCACTCATTGTGTGGTCATGACAGCATCATACAATTGTTTGTGACAATTGCAAGATGTCTACAATAAGCAGGAGAGGACAAATGGAGGAGCACGAAAACAGTTTTTTCCAAAAACTAACTCTTTCTATTAAATAAAAAAAGTATTCTTAAAAGGTTAAATATTCCCAAAAAAGTACTTTTAACAAAGTACTTTTCCTTTAAAGTACTTTCAAAATAGTAATTTTCCGTTAAATTACTTTCAAAATAGTACTTTTCGAAAAACTTGCTTTCCAAAAGTACTTTTCCAAACAAGTAACACAAAAAAGTACTTTATTTTAAAGAAAGTACTTTCCCAAAAAAGGACTTTTTTAGACAGCAATTTTCGGAAAAAAAAACTTTTTTAGAAAGTACTTTTTCAAAAAAGTCCTTCTTTAGAAAGTACTTTTTCAAAAAAGTCCTTTTTTAGAAAGTACTTTTTCAAAAAAGTACTTTTTTAGAAAGTAGTTTTCAAAAAAGTACTTTTTTTAGAAAGTACTTTACAAAAAAGTACTTTTTTAGAAAGTACTTTTCAAAAAAGTACTTTTTTTAGAAAGTACTTTTCCAAACCACTAATTTAAAAAAATTACTTTTTTAAAAAAGCACTTTTTCAAAAAAGTACTTTTAGAAAAAGGTATTTCTTTCAAATAACAAATAGCTGCATTTAAAAAATCCCAATTCTTTTAACGAGAGAACTATTAAAAAGCTAACACTTCTATTTCTAAATATCTTTTTAAAGTTTATGTGATAAAAAGCTTCTTTTTTCTAAAAAACTTTTCCGCATGAATAACACTCGGCCAGACGATTCACACATCTGACCTTTAAGGCGATAAATAAGTACCCATCAAAACAAAGTTCGACGTACTGGTGTCCGTCAAAAACAAGAAAACTCCAATAAATATTTCGCAAAACAAAACCATAAACATTTGAATTGAAGTACATACTCGAAGCATAAAAGGAGGCAGTGGCCATTAAAACGTTGGTGGACAAAAGAATGTCTTCCACTTACAGAAATAATAAATCAAAATGTTTGTACTATTTTCGTCTACAGTACATATTTATTTTTACTGTTCGGCAATAAATCATACTCGTAAATGCATGTTATGACTAAAATGTGTGGCCAAACTGTCACAAACATGTGTCGGCCACAGCATGCGGCGAATAAATGGCCCAGAGATACAAATGCATTAACAAGGTGTTAATTAAAATGGAAAGTGGAAAGGAAAAACTGATGGAGACGTGTGTTGCTCCAATTTTCAACATGTTGCTTCCAATTCAACAGCAAACATTTATTTTTGGTTCAAAAACTGAAAAGAAATTTCATTTAATTCTGCGAAAAACGGTTCAATGCAAAAATCTATCGGCTTAAGTTTTCTGCAATACCACAATTGCAATTCGCAGTATTGAAATTGACCATCGAATTGAAAAGGAAAATATTTAATTTGTGAGTTCAATTGCAAAATTACAGTCCTGCAAAAAACTATAGAATCCCTCAAGAGCCCCAAAATGACTCCCATTAACATATGAGAACAATTTATTCCCAGTTTTTTAAATTTTTCATTATTAATTTTTTGCTCGGCATGTGCCATTATTGATTTCTGCTCAAGGTGTTCCACATACTTTTCGGAAGGAGCCAAAGTATGGACAGAGAAAAGAGAAGAATAGTCCTCCATAATGCCCACAAGTGGAGTTATAACAGCTTCAATTGGAATGAATAATTTCAGTTTTGAGATTTTGTTCCTCTTTGGCGGTGGCAACATGATTTTTGGAAGCAATCAAAGAGGCTGACACACGCACACTCACAATCAACTTCAAATAATATACGAGTTTCTATAGCTGGCTAAAACCTAAATCAATTGTCGCCACAAAAGTTTTCTCATTTAAATTATTTTTACCGGAAACTGAAAAAAATAACAACGAAAAAGGTCACATACAACAACAAAACAACAAAAGAAAGCAGTCAACAAAAATATGCCCAAATCAATTCAAGAGTTAATTATCGTGGCGGCACAAACTTCCAACAGAAAAGGTTAACAACCCTTTTATGCCTAAAAAGGATTACAAAAATAATTTTACTTTATGGAGCTAATAAAAAACAAATTTTCCACAATATGCTGAATTGAAAACAAAAACATCAAAGTATGAATGAAATTTAAATATAATTTTTTCCAACGTGAAAATCATGAAATTGTTCGATTTTTCCCCCCCTGTTTTGTTAAAAAAAAGTACAAGAAAACTTTGTTAACAACAAAATTTACATCATTGTAATTTAAAAACTTTTTCATAAATTCAAGCTTTTTCTGTATAACCCACACATGCACACACTCACACACACACACAAGCATAAAACAAACGTTTTTTTTTCTCCAATAATAATGATGCCGCTGAATGTATGAAAAGGAAAAGGGTTGCTGTTGCCATTCAGGTATTTGCGAATGTGATCTACTGGTTTCTTACATTGTGTTTCTTTGAATCGCTAAACCGTGACGATGCACCGTGAGCCCGGCAGGCAGGAATTTGAAATTATTGATGATAAAATCAGAAAAGTTTTATTGAAATGGACGCTTTTTTGAAATATCAACTCTTGGATGGAATGACTTTTGGAGAAAAAATAAACTATAAAAAATGTTTTCAAAAATTATTTTTAGGAAATTAATTTTTTCAACAAAATTCCTTTTTCTTGAACGAGCTGCATGCCCATTTTTTAAATAATAAGATTATATTCTGTCGGGATTGTCAGTTCGATTTTCGGAACCGGAAAAAATTAGCCTTGTAGCAATTACCGAAAGGTTGCAGGCAGTTATTTATTATACTTGACAACTCCTCATTTAAAAAAAATCAGTTTTTTCTAAAATTTTCGTTCACAATATCTCACGAAACCATAAGCCGCTTTGGACCGGGTTAGTAACGATCGACGTGGTTGAATGTCAAGAACTGATTAGTGTGTGAAGTCGATCAGTAAAATTATTTAAAATTTATTCCAGAAAAAAAAGAAACATTTAAAAAAAATTTTTCTTAGTTTTTTGAGATTTCTCGAAATCTATCAGTCCGAATTACACTTCATTTTTTAAGAAGGCAAAGATTTTCCTTAAAAAGCGTAATCACTGAATGAAAAGCCTTTTAATTCAGACAAGCGAAACAATATGATATTTTATTCTGTCTATTAGTTATGCAAGACTCCGATTTACTTATCTGAATCAAAATATTTTTCATTCGTATTTAGTGGTTACTTTAGTTTGAGAGCACTCTTTGAAACCCCATTAGCTTGGTTATAAATGGCTCACATAGATACACACACACGCACATACAGACATAAGTTGTATATGTCATGAATAATTTTTCCCTAGAAATTTTTCCCTTTTCCCTAAAACTGCAGTCATGAAAAAATTCACCTTGAATGATTTCATGCTAAAATTAAATTCCCCTTATTGTGAATGATTTTTTCCCGCGATTTTTTTCACTTAGTTTTTGCTGGGGAATAGAGTAGAAAATTTAAGTATTTTCTTTTATAATTCGAATATTAGAGTTTACAAAATCGAATATTAGAGTTTACAAAATACAAACTGATATTTTTGCAACAAATCAATTGCCTGTATGTTAGTAAAACTTGTTGCTGCAATTCTAAATATTAAGAATATTTTTAATTTGTTTTATTCGGTTTCAAAATGTATATAAATTATTTTACTGCTAAATATTTAGTCATACTTTATTTATTTTTTTTTAAATTATTAGATAAATGTAAATTTTTCTACAAAAATTTCATTTTGTTTTTCATGTTGTTTTTAACTTTTTCTCTTTGTTACATTCACTGAGAACTGATAGCGGGAATAATTTCTCAAGAGAGATTCACGATACTATTTTTCTCTTCAACGGGAATAAAAATTTCACGTGAAAAAAATTTTCACTTGTTATTCACGAAAGAGGTGAATGACATTCTCTCAGAAATAATCAGGGAAGTTCCCTAGGATGTTAGAACGTCGAGATCTGGATAAAACCATCATTAACTTCCCGATTTTTAAAAGACAGGCGCTCCATATGGCAACATCCACTCCCAGTAAGGATTCTTGCACCCATAGACTTTAACAACTAAATAAAAAATGGGTTTCCCAACTGGCAGGCAAGAAGTTGTTTTTTGAAGACATAAATATCCGTAAAATGCATTAAACCACTGTTCCTCCTTTCGCAGCTCCACGAGCTCCTCCTCCACAAGCTTGAAAATATTCACTAGCAACAACAACAACATCAAAAAAGTTAAATTGCTTTATAATGTTGTGTATTAGAACTTTTGCGTTTACGAGCACATTTCTTTAGCTCTGGGATAATTCGTTTGTTTCTTCTTGTTTTCTCGGTAGAAAAAGGAGATATTACTTTTATGTAACTCCTTTTATTGTTTTGCTATTGTGCTTGTTGCTGTAATGACTGTTCTTGTTATTGCATCCTTGCTGTTGTCGTGTTTGTTGTTGTTGTTGTTGCTGCTGCTGCTGTGCGTAAAGGATGAACGTTTTGTGGAGATTGTTGCTGCTACTGCCGCAGCTGTTGGCTGGTGTTCGCAGCATTAACTTTGATTTCACATTCACACTCGCATAATAATTACGCCAGTTGATATTCATAATTTCAACCATTACGCAGAACAGACAAAAGAAGAAAGCGATGTAATCAAATGCTTCTTGAGTAATTTTGTAACTAAGTTACCAGTTATAATTCACAGCTCCATGATTATGACACACATTAATTATTTTGTAAGTAAAAGGCTGCAGGAGCTTTTGAATAATTTCTAATATTTGTGGTCTGTCGAGAGTTTGTTTTGTTTCGCACATTTTTCTGTTCCTAATTTAAGGTGAAACTATCTTAAAGATCTCCCTCCGGCTGCGTTAAGTAAATGTCTGGTGCCTTGTGCATGTCGTAGAATTGAGGTTTAGTTTCATTATTTGTCGTAATTGTTTCCTGTTAAATACCTTCATTAGTAATCATGGTCATATTGTTTGTGAAAGGATTTGATGATCTTAAATATAGTTTGATTGTGCCACTTGCCTACGCATTTTGCATGCAATGAATGTTCAATGTGTCGGTAAAGTATCTGTGAAATTTCGTGACATTCTTTGCCGATGCCACAACCACAGAAAATTCAAAATCAACATTTTCTGACGACGGACGGAACGATGAGCGGTCAGGTTGCAAGCAAAATCTTTTCGTAAGCCTCATGGAACTGAAATTTGGTTCAATCTACTAAATGGTATCGACGTATGCATGCATGCGGTCGTAATGTCCATCTTTGTAATCGTGTTGACAGGAACATTTACATTTGCACGCACACAAATGCAGCAATAAGTGTATTGGATTATACATTTTGTATGCGTACATGCGTGTACGAGTGTATGTGTGGGTGTGTGTGTGTGCATATTAGAAACGGCATGAGCAATTGCTATTTGTATACATTTGGAAGATACTTAAGCAGGCTTCTGGCTTAACTTTATTCACTAAGGAACAACGGTTGGTTGTCATGGTATTGGTGTGTTAATAATATCGAAAACAACTAGATGAATTGACAATTTTTGAAAGAGGGTGTAAATTAATATTGAATTGTTGCTAAATCTCATCATCATCATCATCGTCTATTGATGAATATTTTGCTTTCCTTTTGCAAATATTTAGCTGATAAAGACGGAAGCATTTCTGAAATAATTTACTTGCTCTCTTATGTAAGACATCAAAAACAGCACCTTTAGAAAGTCTCAAATTAATGAAACTTAAGGTGACGACATAAAACTGTCGAAGCGATGATGTGACTGACGATGAGAAAATTGTGATTTGTTGCTTTTTATGTACATTTGTTTAGTGCTTTTTATTGTACCAGGGTGATTTAGAGCAAATACCACCTTTTAAACAACAAAATTTTTAATTTTTATGTTTCTTTGACTTTTTGAAAACATAAACGTTTATTGAAGAAGCTCCTCTTTTTACATAAAGTAACTTTAGATACAATAAGTACTTTTTGAATAAGTACTTTTTGAAAAAAGTACTTTCTGAAAAAATACCTTTCGAAGAAACTGCTTTTTGAAAAAAGTATCATTTGGAAAAAGAAACTTTTAAAAAACGGACTTTTTAAAAAAGTGCCTTCTGGATAGCTGTCTTTTGAAAAAAATACCTTCTGAAAAAAGTACCTTGTGAAAGAAGTACCTTTTGAAGAAAGTACCTTTTGAAAAAACTACCTTTGAAAAAAGTACTTTCTTAAAAAATACCTTTCGAAGAAACTGCATTTTGCAAAAAGTATTTTGTAGAAAAAGTAATTTTTAAAAAACGAAAATGAAAAAAGTACCTTTTGAGAAACTGCCTTTTTAAAATAGTACCTTTTGAAAAAATCACTTTTTGAAAAAAGTACCTTTTGAAAAAATTTCTTTTTCAAAAAAGTACCTTTTGAAGAGAGTATTTTCTGAAATAAGTACCTTTTGAAGAAAGTATCTTTTGGAAGAAGTACCTTTAGAAAATACTACCTTCTGGAAGAAACTGCTTTTCAAAATAAGTACGTTTTGAAATAAGTACTTTTCAAAAAAGTGACTGATAAAAAGTCATTTGAAAAGAACTGTATATTAAAACCGCTTTAATATAAAATATGTTAAGAAAGCTATAATTTAATACAAGTACTTTTGAAATGGAGTAACATATTTAACAGGACAATATGGAGAGGAAACATTTTAAAAATGTACCATGCACCATTAAGTATATGTTGAAAAAGTAATTTTGGAAGAAATGCTCTTTAAAAAGAATGTTTTAAAAAAATGTTTCTTTTAAAAAGAATCTTTTGGAAAACTACCTCTTGAAATAGTACTTTTTAGTAAAGAGACTTTTGCAAATATTTCTATTGGAAAAAGTGATTAAAGAAAATATCTTCGGAAAACACAAGCTTTTGGAAAAAGTACCATTTAAGAACCAGCATTTGAATTCATATTAAAGAATACCTTTAAAATACTATAACTTTTGAAGAAAGCATCTTTCAAAAATTTCCTGTTTGAATGAAGTGGTTTTTCAAAAAATACTTTATAAATAGAAAACATTTGAAATGTTGCTCCCCTACTGTGCACAAATGTATAAACTCGTGTGTAAACGCGTTTGTATGTGCTGCGCGTAGGTATTTCTGTTACTGTATAATTTGAAAATGATAATAATAAATTGACATTTATTACATTTCGCTTCATTTTATCCAAATATCTTTTTGAGTAGGTGTGTGTGTGTGTGTGTGTCCGTGTATTGCGTCTTTGTTTCCGTATTCATCCGCCATCGTTATTTTCGTCTTTGTAATAATACTCGCATATAATGTAATCATGGAACTTTGTTATTTGCAATTTATCTAACAACTGAAGCATGTTAATACAATTTGTACAGCACGAATATTTTGTAATCGACCTTTGGGATATTTAAGTAGACTTCTTTATGGAATTTTATAGCACAATCTCTGCATAAATATGTACACTATTGGAATTGATTTCTCTTACTTGCTGTGCCTCTGCCTCTGTCTCTGCGTCTGCCTCTGCCTCAACATCTGCCTCTGTGACTTTGTGTATTTATCTTTTTTATTTGATTTTTTTCTTCTTGAACTTTTCTACTCTGATTGCTTTGGCTGTATTCAGTTGACAAAATGTTCATGTGCTTGTTGTTGTAATATTTTATTCATACTTATTTTATTGCGAGTATTTATTTCTACTATCGTTCGTTAGAAATCAATCATATTAAATTTATATCACTTGGATTAACATAATTGTTGTGAAATTTAAGCTTTGATGATAATTTTATTTGCAATTGTGCCACAAATCATTTGGAATTCTTGAATAAATAAGGAGCTGAATCATAATACAGGATGTCAACGTGTTTTTTTTTTTTTTGTAACTTAGCAGATTATATTGTGGCAATATTTTATTTTTTTTTTTTATAAAAATAAATCGCTTTTCACAAAATACTTTGCAGCATTTGCTTAATTTATACTCTTAAACTGCTAAATTTTATTTTAATTACAGCCCAATTCATTTCATTAGCGATATACATGGATGTACTTATGAGAGCATAAATAAATGTTTTATAATTTATTTGCTTAAAAATCCTTTTAGTTACAAATATTATTGTAAATTCAAAATGCAATAAAGCTAATTAATCTGGTACCATTAATTAGCAGAATTTAAATAAAGCCATGTTGAATTGCCATGTAAAAAACACATCTAATTTTCGATGGCAATAACGGCATAATGCAAAAAAAGTCAATCATTTATTATAAAATATTCAGTTTAGAGAATTTCGACTAAATTATATATTCAATTTAATGAACATTTGTACGTGAGTGACTGCGTGAGTGAGTGGATTTCGCATTATTTTCTGCTGCCTAATAACAATTCGCCATGAACAGAGTACACATTCAGTCACATGTGTGTGCGGATGCGTATGAGTGTTGGCATGTTTATGTTGCTGCACTTGTAAACAGCACACAAGAATGATACGCCTCGTTGTACAAAAGTCAATACTCATTTATTTAAATCATTTATATTACAGACTGTGCAAATAAATATGTCTAATATGTTATGACTAAAGGGTGATTTTTTGCTATTTGTTTTTTTTTCTGTCTTTACAAGTCTCATTTACATGGCATGGAATGTTTGAAGAGCAAAATCGTTCTTCTTCAGTATGGACCACAAGAGAATGATAAATGAAAAGAGTGCCGACTATTTGGTTAGAGATTTTTTTTTGTAAACAGAGAGGAAAGCGTTGCCAGATGCAAAAAGGAAAAGCTTGTTTGCATAAAAATTAAGTCTGGATTTGCCTACAGTAGCAAGGTTTTGAAAGAAAAAACTTTATATGGTTAGTTTTTTTTTGCGTTAATAAAATTTATAATTTTTCAATTTTTTAAGAAATGGAAAAAAGTTATCGTTGTTTTAAACAAATAAAATAATAATTTCATTTTGGGTATTTATTTTGAAACAACAATAAACAAGTCAAATTTGTGATTGTTTCAACATGAAATCCCAAACGAATATTATTATTTTATAAAATAAAATTAAATTTAGTAAAAGAGATTAAAAATATATTGGAGTTTTGTTTTTGTGTGCATACAAATTTCACCAATGCAAAGGGACTTACTCAATTAGGGTCTAAATTTAGTCACCTCTACTTAAAGAGACTTAAGCGCTATAGGTGCTGCTATGGATATTGTGATGGCTGAAACTGCAATTGTTTGTTGCTTTTCTTGTTGCTCCATAAATAAAATATTTTGTGTAATTCAAATAGATTTTTCAATAAACAACTAATTGAAAAAATGAAATATTCCTTTAGATGGTTGCACAATTTGTAAATTCTAATTTAGAAAAGACAATTGAAATTAACTATATCTGGCAACAACAAAAAAAATCACTCTATACATCATAAAGTACACACTGCAATTTCGATTACAAGTAAAAAGTTTTTAACCGCTAACATTTACTCACATCCTCACATCCTGGCATCTAAAACTATAGACAGACATTTTGAAAATTTCCGTTTCCATCATACACAAGTACGTACTTTCCTAGTATTTGTATTTCATATTCTCTCTCATCTGTTTTATGTGTGTGAATTCTCGTTCAGTAGAGAATATAACCGGCTTAATTCATTGTTTCAGTTTAATACGAACAATTTTCGTTGTGGCTTTTTTGTTTTCGAAATCAAATAAGTATGCAAATCCTTAAAACGGAATAGCACGAGCAAATTATATTGCATACATTGATGCATATGCATGACAACAAACAATGTTTTTATTTTATTAAAAATTCACTAAATAAATATTCGTATTGAAAGTAACAAGTAAATGCGTTGGTTTGATGCCAAATGTGCCGAATTTTATACATTCGCGACTTGAGTATGAAACCATATTCTAAAAGAATTCTTTCTATAGTTTTGAGTTGAAGATAAAACGTTACAATGCCATTCTTCTAGTTTGATGATTATAAAAATATTCCAAATATTCCACTCTTATCAAAAATTATTAAAAAATAATTTGCTGATTTTAGATTTGAACTTGAGCCTGAATAAAAAATTCTTAACTTAATAATAAATTAGTTTATGGAAGAATAAATATACCAAGGCCAGAAAATTCTATAAAATATATTGAAATACAAATTTAAAAAAAAATTAGTTAACTTACGTTTACATCTATCAAATATTTGATGGAATAAGCGCAAACAATAATTTTTGGTTTCAGTTTTTTGTAATTTTAGAAAAATATTTTTAAAATGGGCATGTGTCTATGGGTTACAAAATTCAAAAAACAGTAATTATTTTTTTTATCGCGTTATTTGTCGGCCATACACTTGCTTAATATTAGAATAGTGGTTACGCTTACTTTGTCAAATATTTGATAGACATGACTAAGACTAAAAAAATTACTAAGTAAATTAACGATATGATAATTGTTGTACTTTTAAGTGAACTCATTGCTACTAATTTCAATCTCCTTTAGTCATTTGATGTTGAATGTAATCACAAAACAAAATATTATTTCATACAGCCATTCAAATGTTACATTTGAGATATTTATTTCTTTTAAATAATGTTTTTTCTTATGTTCAGCATAACACAGTTCAACTTGCATTACACAACATTTTGTTTCTTGTTTGTCTTTCTAAAAAATCCTTCATTTGACTTGTGCATTCGTTTAGTATAATTTTCTAAGAACCGACAAGAAATACAATTTAACTTGACCAGAAAATATGTACACAGGACACACAGAAAAAATCAAAATATTATTATTTCTTACTCGACTTGCTCGGCCATTCTACTGTTTGTCTGTTTTTCTTGTATTTATGCCTTTCCTGTCAAAACGTCATAAAATGAAACATGTCTCTTTATCCCATGCAAAAAAGAAATGAAAAGAATTTACAACCTCAAACGCATGTAAATGGCTCGATATTTACATGTGTGTAAATATTTTCATGTGTTCGTGAGCGCTCTTACACAGTCAATATACGTGCATATATTAAATGCACACAGACACACACACTCGTACACCAAAGCTGTGCTACAAAGCTTTGCAAAAAATACCTGATCTCCCTACCCATGCACACACACGCAAACAAACTCTCAAGGCATAGTAACGAGTGTAACTGTTATTCTTGTTGTGCTGTTTCTTTGCCGCTCCTTCTAACAACATATTTGTATTTTTTTATACCCTTCGCCACAGTGGGGCAAATTGTAGTGATCCATGCAGGTGTATTTTACACCTCAAAACGCGTATACATTAATGCAGTAGATTTTAATAGAGAAGCGATTCAAATAAATATTGCGCTGCAGTCCCTGTTCAAGTATCAAGTAGCAGAGCCAAAAACCACATAAATTTCTGTGTTAATAATATTAAGGAAAGTCGAACAAATGAAAGGAAAATTAGCCATAATATACAAATATTTTCTTGGCTTAAAAATAAAGTTAAGAAAATAAGAAACTATAATTAAATATTTAATTCCTATATAAATTTTACTCTCCTTTATTTAGTATTTATTGCATTAGATCTAAATAATTGCCAAAAGTAAAGGATCCTATATGCCGACTATAATTTTCTTGTTTTTTTCGTTCGCTTGTTTCCCTTTTTCATTTTCCATGCATATAATTACTATCTGCTTGCTTATGTGGCGAGTGATTTTTTTTATTTTGCCATTTTTTTTTAACTTTTTAAATTTTTTCAGTGTAAAAGAGACTCGTTACATCTGGCAATGCCAGAAACGCTCAACAAACGAGCTGGGGCTTTAAATTATTGAATTTGATGAACACCCACTTTAATAAATGAAAAATTTAATTCAGCGGACAAAATTAAAGTTCATGGTTGGATGCCAACATTTAATCTGTAAAAAGTAAATGGCGGGTGGCCAAAATATATATTTCGTTAAATTTTGTAAATTTTCTGTATTTTATTTTTAAAATTTCTAAAACCCAAACATTTAAAAAATCACCCTTGCAAGTATTTCGTTGATGCATTTAGCTTTGAAATGTGTCTATAACATCCACAAGTTGAACTTTATGTTCACTCAGGTGGTCATTTCGAAAACTAACATGAAGAAATTGAACTGTACTATTTTGAATATTTGAGGCTACTGTATAGGAACAACTGTCAAGGGATCCTGCTCACAGACTTTATGATTATTTTATTTATTTATGCGTGGTGGCCACACATGTAGCTTCTTCACATATCTTTCCTATTCTTTTTTTAGTTCTTCATCTTTCTCTTCCCCGGAATAGATGTTGGAATAATTATCTTTTACTTAGTTTGGCTGCTGTGCGTTGTAGCTGGTTTTATTCCTGAACAATGACACTTCTATGAATAGAGTGTCATAATGGTCAAGATTTTGCCGTTGCCATAAATCCTGCCAAGGACATTTACACATTACAAAAGATGATATTAATGTAGCTCTCCTTGTTGTGTGATGGCAACAAAGTTTTGTTGTTAGCTTACAGTTTGTATATCGATTCATAACAAATTTTAGTATGCAAACCCCAAAACAGAAAATGTGACTAAATTGAGTGGGTTACGTATGAGTAATATTTCATAGATAGAAGCGCACACACACTCGCACACTAGATACTTCAACAGTGAGAGAAAGTTATTTCATTAACCATCTCATTTCCATCAATCAATTTCATTTGAAATTTATTTCTGATTTGTTTCCCCCCCCCCTCCTTTTAATAAATAGAGTAACACCGTTCTTCAGCTTCTTTTTCATTAGCCAACGCATTAATCTCATACGCTTCCATAAATGAATAAAACTATATTTTAATAGACCATTTCATATTCATTTCCTCTCAATTAAAACTATAATTTACATAATTTTTTTTTTCGCTCATACTTTTTTATAATAACGTTTTTAAAGGAAGTGTTTTAATAAAAATAAAACGAAAAAAATTTATAAAATAATAAACTATAAATTATACTTTATATTGCTTAAACCGGCCTGATTATGAATAAATACCTGTCATTAGTTTCAGTTTTATTATTTCAATTAATAGAAGAAAAAAAAATAATCATAAAAAAATATATAATAGCAACACACCTGGTTTAACTTTCAGGTGGGCATTCAAATGAATGCATGCATTTCCACAAACAAACTGCCGTACACCCATAAAATATTTGAATGACAGACTAATTATACAAATGGCCATTCAATTTGAAATATAACACTGAATAAACGAATAAATTTTTCACTTTTAAACAGACGACGATAGCATTTATCAAAGTAGAAAAGGGGGGGGTTTGGGGAAACTCATGAAAATCCATTATCATTTTTATAACCAAAAGAGGGAGAGTACGACAGAGTGATATGAGGGGAGTTTCAATATGACAGAAATGGCAAGAAAAATTATAACATTTTTAATTCTTGATTTTTTTTTTTCATCAAACCATTTTACTTCTTCTCTTTAATACATTTTTTTTCACTGAGGCTGCAATTGTGGGTGATTTGATTTAAGCTTGTCCATCTCTTTGTCAGTTGTGGGATCAAACTGCCTTTTTGAACTATTACCGATGCAGCAGGTGACTCCTACTCATGCAATGCATTTGTGCCGGAGCTATGCAAGTGTGGGTATAGTCCTCAGAGGACAGATTACGAAAGAGGCAAAGGGAACTTTTAGTAGCCTATTTGATTTTTATTATTTTATTTCATGTTTGAATTTTGTGACTGCAATACGGACAAAAGGGAGAGCTTTCTAGTATATGATTGCGTCAATCGCCTTTGCCACTTAGACAGATCGACAATAATTAACTCAACCGTGCCCTAATGCTGGTCAGAAAAATGTTATCTCATTTTCATGATATAAGGCTGAGAATCCGTCATACGTTATGCGTCGCCCTTTTTTAGCTGACATCAACGTACTGTCGGAGAAGGTTGGCACAATGAGTACTTCGTTGATCAGTTATGTGATCTCCATTTTATTTATTTAACATAAATTTATTTATTTTATACAATTTTTTACTGATGTCTGTCAAAATATTCAACTTACGTCAAAAGTTGGTCAATTGAAGAAGGCGACGTATAACGTGTGACTGATTCTATGTGTCTCGACCTTTAAGCTGAAAGTCCAACCATCCGTTATATGTATATAAATTCATGGTGAAATATTTATTTCACCATAGCAAAAACAAAGAAAAGTAATCCACGACACAAACCTTTATTCAACTCTATGCGTCAGTGCTACATTTCGATCAAAAGCAAATACAATCATCACTCATTTTGGAAACGTTTGGAATCTATTTTGGACTTTGTATCCCCGTCTATTTTTTGATTCGAGTTTCTATAGTGAATCGATCCATTTTTAAGCAAATTTTAACTCTCTTTTAATTTACTTAATATATTTATTATTGGCCCCATTTCCATTTGACGAATCTTCAGTTTAAAAGTGACATCTAATCATTTCGGCAATATTAGATATTTAATAGTGAAATTGTCGCTAGATTTCGCACATCGCTGTTGATACAAATTACCGTACTGTATGCAGTTATAAAGAGCGGAATTCACCTTTACCTGCAGCGTAGTGTAAAATGATAAGTCAATATGTCGCGACGGTCAATTAATTATTGATTTATGCCTGGAAGTCACTTAATGGCTGTATAGACGATGAAACACACTAAATGAATATTTGAAGCCAAACAAAAAATGTATACTAAACAAAAGCAAACAACACGTACGTTGGAATAGTTAATGAATCAGTTAATTGATGGCATCAAATTATGTATATGCGAAGGGGAATCGTTGTCATTATCGTACGACATAAATCAAACGACCTGACCCAAACTCATAAAATGAGGCAAATTAATAATGTTTGAAAGCCATAAATGTTACTAAACTTTTAACTGAAATGGCGTGTCTTTTTTAAAAACTAGATACATATTTCAAAAAATGCTTCTTCATACTTTAAAATCTTTAATCTCAATTAAATTCTTCTATTGCAACTTTATTATATTATAGTATTTCATTTTTGTTGGACTCTTAAGGAAACCAACTTTCAAACAAACAAACAAAAAACTGTGCATTTAAAATACGAAGAACACCAAATAAATATCTAATAGTTTGAGCATTCCCAGAATACCCAAGAAGTATAAAGAAACTAAAACACATGCAAATTTTACCCCAGGCAGTGATTTGTTTCCGTTTCCCGTCAATATATTCAACTGTTTTTCATATAATGAGAGTTTTTGCTTGTGCAATCAAATAAAATTGTTGAAATAAAAGCGAGAATAATCATATTAATTGTCTCTCACACTGAAAAGAACCAAAAAAAAAAAAACAAATCAAAGACAATTTTCTATTTTTGCTATTATTTATCTGAGAGCTTAAGAAATTTTGTTTCATTAAAGTTGTTAGCGCTTTTCTTTGAATTAAATTTCAGTAACAAAAAATTTAAAGTGGCATTTTTTCCTTAAGGCCGTGCCAATGTAAAGACTTTTAAAAAGCATTTGAGAACTCACAAACAACGTTGCCATAACTTTTTCAAAAAAAAACTGCAACTTTAGAAAAAAAAACTGGTTTTCACGTAAAAAAACTGCACATAAAAAATTCACAAAAATATATAGTTTTTTTCATATTTTTTTATTAAAACAGAAACATAACACAACAAATTAAATATGATATACATCTACATATAACAAAGCAATTCATTTTAATAAAAAATATATAGGTACATAGGGTTTAAATAAACAAAAAGAGTTCATTATTATTCAGATATAATACTGCCTGTTCCAGAATCTCGACAAGTCGATCTCGTTCTCATATTTATATTGAAACCAATAATTGAAAATTTAAATTTGTTTGTATGTACATAGAAAAACACAAGGCATATCTATCTTTCAGGTACAACCATTTCAACAAAAATAGAACACTTATTGTAGAAACTACCTTAACAGTTGCAAAAATCGTTAAACGACACTAATAAGTTTGACGTTTTATCAGGTTAGGCAAGTGAGCTCGTGCTCCCACCTGCAATATATGTACACCTTGGTAAAATTCAACTTGCTTTGTGGTCAGGGGTGCAAAAAGATGTATGTGATAATTACATGCTCATATAAAAAAGTATAGTTAAACCTTGCCACTGTTATATTAAGCAAATGGGGTAAAATTATGGTTTCAGAAATTGGAATTAAAATAACAAAATTAAGAGTAAAAAAGTAAAATGTAAAAACTGCAAAAACTGCACAATTTACAGAAAAACTGGTTTTTAAAGAAAAAAACTGCAAAACTGCTCAATGCTTAGAAAATCTGTCAAATGCAGATAAATCTGCACATTTGGCAACGCTGCTCACAAATGAAAATGATTTTCAAAAATCTCTTAGTAGGCTATCAAACTCATTTAAAAAAAACCCCAACAAATAAATAATATTCGATATGAATCTATTTTACGAATATCGAATTCGCATACAAAAAATCCGCATAAAACCAGACTCGAGTGTAATTATTTTCTTGGCTCTTGTTTAAAAAAAAAGTTTTTTAATGTTGAGCGTTAACCCGGTGTCTTTTTTCTTGGCGGTTTTGCACTGTTTTTTTAGTTATTCGTCCCTGTTTCGTGTTAATTTTTTTGTATACTTTTTGTAAGAATAGTGAAGTTGTGTTTGCTTTACAGTTTTGTTATCCTTTGGTGTTTAAACACGGCACAAAAATAAAAGATAATAATAATAATAAAAATAGAAAGTGTGAATGGGATGTGTGTTACTGATTCAAAGGAGCGGCGCATAAAAAGCATTCAGTTTGCCACCTGTTGCCAAATTTTTACTGAATAGAAAAGTGTTTGCGCAAAACAAGCGCTCAATAAACCATCTTGAATTTTAATTTTCTATAGAAAAAACTTTTCCTTCCTAACAAAAGAAGAAATATCCACAGACACTACTCCCTTTATCCTCCGTCCCAACATCTATTTTTCCAGTTCCAGCGCAATGCACTGCATATGTAGGGGTCATCCCCTGAGTGCTGGTCCTACTCCTAAAAAAAAAAAAAAAAAATTCAGTGTCTAACGACTACATTCCAGGTTCCCGGCAATGTTTGCTTAAATATTATAAAAATAGTTCAAGAAAGTGCAATAATGGCAAGTTACTGTGGAAAAAAAATATTTTTTTTTTAATTTAAATCAAAATGCTTCTGTATGTGTATATGATTGATGGCGGTAAATTTTGTTGTTTAAAAAGACTCCAAGACATTTCAAAAGAAATGTTAAATATGTACTCGTATACAAGTTTGCATATGTGTGTATGTGTGTGCATATCAATTCCAGGCTGCTGACAGTTAACAATTCGTTCTCAAACAACTGCCATGAAGTAACTTTCTTTACTTGTTTCCCTGTCATTTTAATCTCGAGGAAATCATCTTTTGTTTTAATTTAATTAGCATGCATGAGTGCTATAAATAAATTATCCCAAAATCCATTTAGTTTTACAGCTGACATGTCACCTTTCCTCGGCTGCTGCCAGCAGCACAGTACAGTTCTGCTAACCTGCCCTCTGATCTGCTGTCTGTCTGCTTCCCAGGGGTGTTTGAAATATTACAGAGAAATTTCGCAAGAAAGTTTACAATTTCTTTTGTGTCTAATTTATGGAAGTAAAAGGAAAAAGACAAATTTCTAGGTTTATTATTTCATTACACCTGTTTGCTGTTTTGTTTAGGCATATGAAATGTGTGACTGCGTGTGTGTGTGTGTGTGTTAATGTGTAAAGTTTTCGACAAATTCCTTTGAAATGTGATGCAAATTTCCCGTCCTGTTGCTTCATATAATGCCGTTTGATTTATGTTGAGTTTGGAGTCATATTCGTAATGGTTGTGGTTTCTTTACTTCCTCTCTGGTTCATTAGTGGGCATGGTCTGAATTCACATAACATATTTTAGTTTACAATTTATTTGCGTTGGAGCATTTTTGTTTAATTCTCAGCAGTTAAAAATAATAAATAAAATAATATTCATGGAGCTCCCTCCATGAAAACAGTATGGAGGGAGCTCCCAAATAAAAATTTAGAATTTAAATGTATAAAATTTTAATACACTGATGGCTGCCTGGGCCACCATTTTTATATAGTGGCATTTGTGTAAGCATCCCCATTTTTCCATAATGACCATTAATCCTCTTAAGCCAATTTTTTAAACAATATTTTTTTTTAAATTGATATTATTCGAATTCCAAAATTATTTCAGATATAAGAATTTTTCTGCAATATATGGTGGCTCCCTGGGCCACCATATAGTGGCATATGTGTACCCATCCCAATTTTTCCACAATGACATCTCCAGGAAAATATTTTTTTTTCAAATTAATGTTTTTATAATATTTTATTATATTTATTCAGTAGTTCTTGGGCTTTAATTTCTATTCCCTAGTTTGGGCAGAACTGGCTCCAGTTCCTTGATTTTGGCTTCCAAATGAACTTAATCAAATTTTATTTCAAATGTTAAGTGATTAACAGAGTTCTGTTAACTGCAGAATAGATTTGGTACAACTCGCGGTTTGCGTCTTCGCTAAAATAAATTTAAATTTATCTTCACACACATGGAGACATTTTGCATTTTTTTTTATTATGTCTGCCGACGCCTTCTTTGCTGCAACACCACCGATCTATGACAACAGCCAACTCACTCAGTTAACGCACGGTAGAACGACCCACATTTCACGGATTGTTGTATTAAGACTTTTCCGCCTGTAAAACAAATCTAAAGCTATCAATGAACTAGTTTGCCGTTTCCATCCCGTATTTCAATTGACTCTTCAACTTCTTTTTCCCCAAACATCAGTTTTTATTATTTTCAACGTCCTTGTTTTTAGTTGGTTACAGCACAAATGGCACAAAGTGAAAGTTTACATAAAATAAATGATGTTAAGTAAAGAACTTTTGATCTTAAAACGCCAAAAATATTCAATAAAACCAAACAAAAATTTTTTCATAGTCAAGTTTTGCAGGCATACGAGTATAACCACCCAACATCAAATAACAGAAGGGTTGAAATCAATTTGCTCAACGAGAATTTTCAAACAGCCAAACAAACAACGAACCAACCAACCAACCGTCATCCATCCTTCCGCTCATTCATTCATTCATTTATTCATTCAAAAAATATGGCAAAATGACGAAAGTTTGTGTTTATTAAAAATCACGCAAAAAGAAATCAAATAGTAACACGATTAATATTAATTGGATTTGCAAGTCAAGGATTTATAGCACTTCTCCCATTTGCCAGCAAAGTAACTGAAAATCAACCTGAAAAAATATTGTATTTTTTTTTTTTTTTTAATTTAGGAAACTCTTCTTTGTAGCAGAATTGTTAAATTGCAATAATTAATCATGGGTTTTTATTACTTTTTATTTCCTCTTCCTGTCTTACATACAAAACAAAAACCAAGAACGTAACGAAAATACTTGAAACTAAACATTTCTTCATTAAGTGTTAGACATAAAATGCCAATAGCACGCTAATTAACAACTTTATTTAAGCTCAACGAAAGTTTTTCGTTACTTTGTTACAGCATACAAAACGAAGTAAAGGGAAAACAACAAGTACAAAAACAAAAGGAAATAAAATATAACGTGGCACAAGGAGGAACAGAGCTCGAAATGGTAGATCAACACAACATGCAAAAATAATTCATTTTTCTTTCTTATTTCGACGAGTACCCACTTGTCGAAACTTTTGCAATAAAGTTTTGCAGCCAAGAAAAATGTTACATTTCAGCCGTCTTTATTTAGTTGCTCATTTGTTTTTGCCGCAGAGCAGATTTAAAAGTTTTCCCAATTCAGATTTTAAAAAATATTTTTAATATTTTTTTTTTTAATTATTCAACATGATTAGCATTATCATAGCGACTAATGGAATTAATGAAATAATTAGTTCCTACGAACGAAAGTAATGACATAGAAATAGGCATACAAGTGTGTATGTGTGATGGTCTTCTTCTTTTCAACTGTTGCGAGAAAATTTAATCAATTTGTCTTTTAAATAACAAACACAACCCCGAAGCAATATGATTGTCTGAGGAATACGCCTGGAGTCTAGGACTTATTATTATTAATTAATAATTGTTGTTGATTAATTATTGTAGTATTAATCATTGTTGTGGTTGATTGCCACAAAACAATCAACCATCGGGGCGAAGGTGTTGTCAGACTGTTGGCGGCGCTGGTATACTCGCTTTTCGCTCCGGCTGAAGCTCGCCGTCTTGGGGTGGTGTACTTGCCAACCAGCCTGTTATGTCGCTCACGAAATAAAATAATAATAAAAAAAAAATTTATACCAGCCAATTTGACAAGAAACAAGATAAAAAGGAATTTGTTGGAGCCCGAAATGCACCCGGATGGAACGAACTAACTTTCTCTAACTAACAAAAACTTGAAACAAAACAATATACTACCCTACAAAACCGCCCCAGATACCCACGCTACCCTTCTTCTGGTTTTAGGGCTACTTTAGGCTGGTGGATGTTACCAGCAATGGCTCGCCTCCCTCTACCTCGGTAACACTTTGCCAATTTTCCTTGTGTTACCCCCTATGACACATCCGCTGCTCCTCCTACCGCCTTCCTACTGACTTCCGGTCATACTTACTCACACATCATTCTCTTAATCGTAAATAAGAAATTATTGCGCCGCTTCTTCTCATGACGTTATAAAAATAATTTTTATTAAATAAAAATTCTCTTAACCTATACTAAACATTTTCCATTTTTAATTATAATTACAGACCTATGGTAACTTATCTAGAGATGACACCTAATAAAAAAAACAAAACAGAATACCTAACACTAAAAAGAGGTTATAAAGTACAAAAAAAAACAGCGAAATTACGCGACATACACCTACCTAGGAAGAGCTCTACCTATCGGCTTTGCGCGTTACGCAATAAGGAACCAGAAAATTCAAAACAACCAAACTTACTTTAGGTTAAGTATCCTAATTCACAATTCTTAAAATATTTACAAATAAAAACTAGATAAATAAAAACTACTTCTACTTAAAATACCATACTAAAATAAATGATACATACAATAATTCATTTCCGTCCGCAGGTCGTCCGTATGTCCGGGTCTTGCACCTGTCTTCTTCCTCTGGGATGCGACGAGATGGCGATGGTGGTTCCCAGCTGTTGCTGTGTTGTTGCTGCTGACGGCCAGTTCCCACGTTGCGTGCGTTGCGTGGAGGGTTCTGTCTATTCTGTGGCTCTTTTTATTTTATAAATAAAATCTTTATTTCTTTTTAACGTATTTTATGTTTCGATCTTCACCTTTTCACATTTGTTTCTTTTACACCAGTTTGCCCTAGGTTTTTCTTCAATTATTAAATTTAATTTGGCTTTTAATAATTAAATTTTCACTGTTTCCTTTTTCTTAAAATTTTTATGTATCTATTTGGCCACCACTTTCACCCGGACGCACTTTTCCACTCCAACTTCGAATATCTTAAAAACTTTTTCTTTACTTTTCCCACTTTTCAAAACTTGAATTCTTTCCTTATATTTCTATGAATCTTTAATTTTTGTTTATTTTAAATTTTAATATCTTCTTTCGTTTTGTTTTTCTTTTTTTTTATTAAGTTTTTAAATTTTTCTGTATATAACTTCTTTTTCTTCAAAACATTTAATATCTTCTTTTACTTCTCCTTTATGATCAACTTTTCCTTTTTCTTCAAACTTTTCTTTAATTTTTCAATTTTAAAAACTTTAAATTTCCTTGATCCAAACTTTTCCGACTTTAATTCCTTCCGCACAATATTTTCTCTACCCTCCTTTTTTCACATCTCAAACTTGCTTCCTTATATATCCCCTCCAGAACTTCCTTACTTTCCCGTCCGCTATCAAACCGTTCCGCATTCTTGACATACTTTAAATTCCTTATTTTCCTGGTTTTTTATTTATGCATTTTATTTTTGTAAATAAAAAACAGCCGCTACATTCCCAATCCAATCAGCTGTCCTTGTCACCCAGTATTTTATTGGACGGTCAGCTGTTCGGATTGGGACGCCACCTCACGCACTGCTTTACCCTACAGGGTGCATACGACAGAAACCCCATCATTCTCGTGACCTTCTATGGTCCGAGAATGAGAGGGAAGTCTCTCGAACATCTATCTACATACTTCGAAACAAAAACTGCTAAAAAGGAAACAAACAAAAACGCTAGAATGCCACACTGCCCCGTCTCATCACCGGCTGGCATCTCCCTGGGTGTTCTTCAATCCCTGACACCACGGCGAATTTCCTAACACTTCCTACCGATGTGGCAACTACATTTAACTATATCATGGCGACAGCTGACTACCTTCTCAAACACTAACAACGAGGAAGGGAACACAAAGGTGAGTTTTGTTTAAAACTATTTATTAATTATATTTATTCTAACTTAGCTAGTAATTCTGCTTCTATACATTTTCCAGATCATCCATATCAAGGTTTGTAATGGGTGCCTGCGGCTATGGGTTCACTAACCTGGTAAGTAGCTACATTTGTTGTTACCAAAAACCTATCTAACTAATTCCCATTGCCAAGCTAACGTTCACAAGCTGTCCCTCCTGCGGCTAACGGTGGTCGTCGCCATTTACAATCTAGTAAGGTAAGCCTGAATCTATTTTATTGAACTCTTCAATCAACTTAATGTTATTTCCTTGCAGCTTACACAACGTGGAAAATCCCATCTCATCGGTGCAGAACTCTGTGGATCCATCCCAATGGAAAACGTAAGTACAATGCAAATAATAGTGCTAAATAATAGTAGTAAATAAAACTAAAAATAAAACTAAAATATGGATATATATATATACATACACATATATATATATATATATATATATATACATATACATATATATATACTGAAACATGGCGCATGCAAACCTGTGCGCGTGTGTGTGTGTGTGTGTGCAAACGAAAGCTTTTGCAAATACCAGTGACGGCACTTTGTTTGTCAGCTCACCTTGCGTGACTCACGTGCACGTACGGTCCTGTGTGCTGAACACCATTTGTAAAGCACCTAAACGCACACAACAGACACCCACACACCAGCATACACACACATACATATCCATATATCCATATATTTACACATACATACCCATATGCATACATATATACATACACATATATGTATACACATACCCATATTCATATATACATATATATATACATACCTACATACATACATATATATACATACCTACATACATATATACATATCCATATATATATACACATACATATACATACATATATACATACATGAGCGCCTATATAAATATAGCGCCACCTTAACCAATTTTTATTGGCGTAGTGTATCTAAACAAAAAAAAATTAAATAAAATATATATTTAACGGAATAAATAAAAAAAATTCAGCTAATAGAATTAGGTCGTGAAAACAGTAACAGGGTAATAATGCCATATATAATTCGTTCCAAGTAGATTGTTCTTATCGCAATATATATATACATATATACATACATACATATACATATATATATATACACATACATATACATACACATATATATACATATATATATACACATATATATATATATATATATATATATATATATACACACATATATATACCTACATATATATATATATATTTAGCAATATTACGGTCGGCTAGCTTTCTATGAGTTGGCCTATTATATTTGCGACAGATGAGTACCGGCTCTTCTCACAATATGCCTATTTACCTCTGCGGTTGACTCAAATTAATTGTCTCTCTTGTTCATTGCGTACAATTCTCAATCTAAAGACGTTTGACTATATATGGGAGTGTATTGCAAAAATAAAAATATTACCTGCAGTTCAAATGCTCACGTATACCGGTATGTTGCCCATTACTTCGATGCTCTACTCGTCCACGCCTTAATGAAACATCAATCCTTGCGCGCCAAGGTTGGTGTATTTATTGGTTATCTTTTGTCCTGACTCGCCGTAAGATCGGACTCAGATGAACGTTACCATTCTAAGTGCCTAAGAACCTTTAGTCCTTTATGGCACAGTTCCCCGGGATAATCATAAGGTTCCACTAATAGAGTGGTGACAATTACAAATGTGATTAGCTTAGAAACGTTGGCTAACGTCGCGGGCAAAATAATTAATATTTCATTTTGGCTAAGCTGAGCAAACCATCGATTGGAATATGCAACAAAAAAAAAAAAAAAAAAAAAAATACCTATATATATATATATAGACACACGCCCATATAAAAGTACTAAACGGGTTTTCGGGGAACAAAAGTTATTCAGACGTGCGTGTTTGCGCGCGTGGTAGTCGCTGGGACTAAGCCCACCAAGAACCTTAAAGCCTATGGCTTTAAGTCCTTGGCGTGAAATACCCCCAACGATTTCCCGTAAAGGTTTTCTAACTCGTATAGGCTGTTCCCTATGGGACGCACTATACGGCATTTCAAAAATTTACGTGCAAGTTTCGCGTTAAAGTTATTCTTAAAATCGCTCTGTTGAAAATTGCGACGGTAAACTTCCTGTCCTGGAATAAATCTTACCTGCCGACACCGTGTATTATAAGACTTCTCCCCACGGAGGTATGCCCTATGCATACTATCCTTAATTTTCTGCCTGATGAGGTCCATCTTATCCGCTTTGGGTAAAACGTTCAGCTCAGGATCACTTAACGCCTGAAGTTTTCTAGCTATTTTATAAATGCTACCGTGAGACACCATATTCATGCCGAAGAGCGCGAAATATGGTGTAACCCCTATAGACGTTTGCACCGATGACCGTAGGGAGAACTCTATCTCTGTGAGATATTTGTCCCACTCCGTATGATCATCTTGCAAGTAAGAACGTATCGCCGCCAATATTGACTGATTAACACGTTCCGAGGCATTTGCCTGCGGTGCGTGTATAGCAGTGCGTACATGTCTCACGCCGAAATTTTTCAGTAAGTCCTGAAACTCCTTACTGATAAATTGCTTACCATTATCGGACACTACAGATTCGGGTGTACCAAATTTATGGAAAACTTCCCCTACTAAGAATCTTACTACGTTTTTAGTGCTGGCCTTAGCCATCGCCTTTAGCAACACAAATTTTGTTAAATGGTCAAGAACTATAAAAATATAACAATTGCCATTTTTGGAGCGTGGATAAGGCCCCAAAAAGTCAACAAATATTCTCTGGAATGGACGTTCCGAAACGATTTCTAACCCCATAGGTGGTCTCAAAGTTTGATTAGCAGGTTTGGTTTCCCTGCAGACCTGACAACTGGCAACGAACGACCTCACCTGACTATTAAGGTTGGGCCAATAAAAGTATTCCTTTATGCGAGCTATTGTTTTGCCAACCCCCCCATGAGCAAATTGCGGCGGGTTGTGACATCTCTCTATGATTCCTGTGGTCAGTTCGGCTGGAATCCATAGCTTCCATGAAAAATCCTCACACATAATCACCCCGTTGTATGGCATCGTACGTTTATAGACCATGTTGCCTAACACCTTCATATCAGGTAGCCGTTCGGCGTCCTCACGGATCTTCTCTATAAGCTGTAGATATTCTGGGCTTTTGAAATATTTAGATTCTAAATCAACTAATTGTGATACTTCTTCTGAGATTTCATCCATATTGTAGCGGGACAGAGTATCAGGAACGATATTCTTGGAACCTGGCCGGTGTTCGATGGCAAAGGAGAACGATTGCAAGTGCAGGCTCCACCGCGCTAGCCTACCACTCAGGTCCTTATGTCCCATCAACCATTTCAAACTACTGTGATCAGTAATTACAGTAAAGGGCATCAATTCAACATAAGGCCTAAACTTTCTTATGGCTAGTACGACAGCCAAACACTCCCTCTCAGTCACCGAATAATTTCGCTGAGCGGACGTCAAGCGGTGCGAGAAAAACGCAATCGGGTGTTCACCGTCTGAATCATCCCTCTGAAAAAGTACTGCCCCCGTCCCTACATCCGACGCATCGCACTGGATGTAAAAGTGCCTACTAAAATCGGGATGCATTAATACCGGACTGGTGGTGAGAGCGGTCTTCAACAAATCGAACGCCTTTCTTGCCTCGTCCGGAAAACTGAAGGATTTGGACTTCTTCAGGGTATTGAAGATAGGTGCCGAAATAGTAGCAAAATCAGGGATGAAGCGCCTGTACCAACCGGCTGCCCCCATAAAACTTCTGACCTGACGTATAGTCTTCGGGTAGTCAAAGTTCATTATGGTGCTTATTTTCTCCGGATCTGCCCTCAATTTGCCACCACCTACAATATAGCCGAGATAGCGGAGCTCCCTAAAGCAGAAGCGCGATTTTGACACATTGATCGTCAATCCAGCCCGCTCTAAACAACTTGACACTTGTTCTAATAATTCCAGGTGTGTATAGAAATCTGGCGCGACTACCAATAGATCATCCAAATAGACAAAGACTCGATCACGCAACGCCGCGGGGATCACCTTATCCATTAGCCGGCACAACCTTTGGGCAGCATTACACAGCCCAAAAGGCATTACCGTAAAATGGTAAAGTGGTCGCCCAGGTACTGTAAATGCAGTCTTTTCTCTACTTGAACGTTCCAGAGGAATCTGCCAGAAGGCATCCTTCAAATCGACACTTGAAATGAAATATGTATCCCCTAGCCGACTGAGCAGACCTTCGATATGCGGGAGCGGATAGGCGTCCTTGATAGTAAGCGCATTTAGCTTACGAGCGTCCAAGCACAGCCGATTCTTCTCGCCCTTACGGACGAGAGTAACCGGATGACTCCACGGACTCTCGCTCGGCTCTATGACTCCCATATCAAGCATCCTATCCAGCTCGGCATACATCAACTTCTGCACAGCTGGCGAGACAGGATAATGCCTGTCCTTCACTGGAATTGCCGCACCAGTATCAATTGTGTGTAGCTCTAGACTAGTTCGACCGAGACCCTTTTTGGTGTAACAAGGGAAACTTGCTACAACCTTATCTAAGCGTCTCCGCTGATCTAATGTCAAAATGTGACTACTGACACTCCCAACTATCTCTTCTCCTTCCAGACCCAAATCCACGCCATTTGTAGCGATGCTACATACACTGGCCAACAGTTTATACTTCTTCATGAAGTCCACGCCCAAAAACATAGCCCTATTCAACGATGGCACCAGATAAAACGTGACCTCATCCTTAATACCGTTGAAATCAATTTCTACTCGGGCTCGGCCCATAATTCTATGTGGCCTACCATCGGCCGTTCTAATACATGATCTAAAGTCCCTAACAACTAGGCCTGCTCTCTGCACCAGGTCCAGGCAGCCCTTACCCAAACAAGTGACCGTTGCGCCACTATCCAATAATCCTTCTACCTCAATTCCATTTATATTTATTCTTGAATAAAACCTCGTATCTGTACCCTCATACAAACTTGCCCCCATAATTTCTTTCCTATTTTGTTTCCTAATTCTATACCTAATCCTTGTCTTCTTTATCCTACTTGACACCCCTCCAAAAATACGCGATCTCGCTGCGTTATATTCGGCAATTCGTTGATGCAGCGGTTTAATCTCACGAATCCTTTCACCTTCTTTCTCCCTTTCTCGTGCCTCGGTTCTTGCTAAAATCTTTATATTATTTGCGGATTGACTGGACGGGCTTATGTCTGGGTCGAACGAGTCTCCCTCGTCTGAGACTTGTTCCCCCTCTGGTTTCCCTGACATTTGGGACATCGCGGTGTCACCACATCCGCTCGGCCACACCTAAAACAAAAAATCCTACGATTCGGAGACGGACAATCCATGAAACTGTGCCCTAGTTCCCTACAGTTCCAACAAATGTAACGGCTTTTATCGGTCAAAGCTTCGACCTCCATTGCCACTGGGTCCTCGGGTACCGAAAACTCGATTTCATGAACTCGCTGTGTCATCGCGGGCCGCTGAGAAAACTGCTGTCTCTGACTGAACAGTAGACTTTCTGCTCTCTTAGCATGCTGGCAAAAGTCACCCAAGCTGATTATGCTGACTGAAAAAAGCATCTGGGCCAATGATGGCTTCAGATTAGACCGCATGATTTCTATTAAGTCCCATTCAGAATATGGCGTTCGCTGCTGATTCCTTAAACTCAGTACCGCTGTAAAGAAATCTTCAAACGACTCTTGTGGGCCCTGACGACGATCCATAATTTTCTTCTGGAGCTGAAAATCGCTATCATAGCGCCTATACTGCGTCAAAAATGCCCCTACCAAACCATCCCATGTCAACACAGGATTTAATTTCCGAATATTCCAGTACCAATTCAAAGCCTGACCCTCTAGCAAAAGATTAAAATTCCGGCGCAAATCCTCTACGGACAAGTAATGGTCCTGGCGCATTATCTCTATTCTAAAAATAAAATCCTCGGCGCTCATACCCCTCGACGAACCATCAAATTTAATGCCCCACTTAGAGATGTCCAAATCACGGTGGTTGGAACGACTGTGGGCTCCTGCTCCTATAGGTATCGGACCCGCCGCCTGAGGTTGTGCCGGCCCTTGCCCATAATAATTGCCCGCTGGAGGTAATCCATTAGAGTACGCTGCCGAAACAGGAGCGCTGATTGACTGCATACCTTGTCCAGGTAAGCCCCCTTCTAACATCGGTTGCCTATAGCTATTAATATTGTTTACTCTATTTACAGCCGGCGGAATCCCGGCAGTCCTCTGGCCATCGGCAGGCCTCTGAGCATCGGCAGATTGAGTGTGTGCCGCATAATGTGCGCCAGCCCCATTGGTCATGCTTAGCTGTTCACCCACCGCATCACGTACCGCCTGCGCCAGCTCTTGCCGCAAGGTACATTGGAATTGCTGCCTCTGCCGGGCCAATTCGTCCCGAATAAAATCAGTAACGCTACCTCCCATGTTCCGGTTGTCCGTTGGCAGCACCTGAGACAGTTCTCTACCAGCGCGTACCTCCTGCTGCACGTTCCGTGCTGTTATGCTGCTGAATTCCGGCGATGGTATGGAACTGTCGGAATTGTTTAACTGCCCCGAAAAACTGGCATTACCTTGAGCCCTAGCTAAAAATTGCTGCACAGCTGGTGCCACTTGCTCGGGACTCCTATTCGGTGCTGTCGTAAATATAGGCTGCTCCAACGTTGAAACAGTCGGTAGAGCTACCACTGCCGTAGTTATAGCCGGCTGACTGTTCATTTCTACCCCTGTGACAATCTCTATTCCCTCGGCCAACAATTGATTCCTAACTGAACGAGTTAAAACCATTCCCGCTCCCTAGCTAACCAAGACTCAAATATTACTTCCAAAACAAAGGTATTTATATCACTCCTAATGTGGTGAAAATTAACGTTTCAAATCAATTGGAAATAATATATAATGAAAAGACATATAAATGTCTCAAGACTGTGATAATATAAATTTAAGAAAAATGAAATAAAAAAAAATTGAAATAATATCTGTCTATGAAATAGAAAAGAAAGCAAATAACTAAAGACTATATAATAAAAAAAAATTAATGAAAAATAAAAATTGGAAATAATATGTGTATATGAAATAAAAAGAAAGTAAATAACTAAAGACTGAATAATAAAAAAAAATTTAATGAAAAATAAAAATTGGAAATAATATATGTATATGAAATAAAAAGAAAGTAAATAACTAAAGACTGAAATAATAAACAATTTAATGAAAAATAAAAATTGGAAATAATATATGTATATGAAATAAAAAGAAAGTAAATAACTAAAGACTGAAATAATAAACAATTTAATGAAAAATAAAAATTGGAAATAATATATGTATATGAAATAAAAAAAGAAAGTAAATTAGTAAAGTAATATATATATATATACATATATATATATACATATATATATATATATATATATATATATAAGCAAGGATTTATCTCATATATATATACACACATACACTCATACATATATCCCTTACCATAAATAAAATCCAAAAAAAAATGAATATAACCAAACTATGGTGCTGTAACCCAACTCTAAAACAATTTTTAGTTGACCAATTGAGTTTGGTTCAACCAAATACTAAAGTAAAAAAATTTAATAAAATAAGGAATATTATGAAAAACTATACTACCAATAAATCGAAATAAAACTAACCGAACTAAAAAAAAAATTCAATCATATAATTAATAAAGTATTTATTGACGCCTTGATGTGCAGTATCGACTTATGTGAATCACGAGTATTCTCGGCATCAGCAGGATTTTCAGGCGGAGAAAATCGCAGCGGATTGTAAGTATACTAAAGCAGTCCTAAACCAGTGTATCTTTTAAACAAATCTTAAATTTTTTTTTTTTTTTTTTTTTTTTTTTCAGGCCGCTATAAGTATCCGGACCGTTGAGTAGGTAGTTAAGGTAATACAAACGACTTGAAACCCCGACCATATTTGGCTGCAACTGGTGGTATTGGTCCGTAACCTTCTACCCAACCCGGACTAACCAACTACATGGCAAGTGCCTCAAATCACTACATGTATTACTAGAATTGGACTACTATATTAACGAAATTACTTGAAGTGAACGAATGCTTTATTCAGAGCCGAAGCAAAAAGGTTATGGTTATATTTCACTCCCTAACCCGACTCAGACTCTGAATCGAGCACTCGTTCTGGGAACATTTAGTTTTCGACTATTGGTCGCAACGCGAAAGACACTACATTCGTTCTTCCGGGACTTACCTAATAACGAAGACTAAACATACGGACTATGGGACCAACTAACTATTGTTTAATGAAAAATACAAACTAAAAAGAAAACTGATAAATTTTTGGTAGAATAGTTTGGCGATGTCGCAACGCGTCGAGGACTCTTATTTGGACTCGGACGGGACTTACATCTGACCTAAATACTAGACTACACAAACAAACTCTTTACATTCGATTTATTCCATCCTGGCTCATTTCGGGCCCCACGTTGGGCGCCATTTTATTATTATTAATTAATAATTGTTGTTGATTAATTATTGTAGTATTAATCATTGTTGTGGTTGATTGCCACAAAACAATCAACCATCGGGGCGAAGGTGTTGTCAGACTGTTGGCGGCGCTGGTATACTCGCTTTTCGCTCCGGCTGAAGCTCGCCGTCTTGGGGTGGTGTACTTGCCAACCAGCCTGTTATGTCGCTCACGAAATAAAATAATAATAAAAAAAAAATTTATACCAGCCAATTTGACAAGAAACAAGATAAAAAGGAATTTGTTGGAGCCCGAAATGCACCCGGATGGAACGAACTAACTTTCTCTAACTAACAAAAACTTGAAACAAAACAATATACTACCCTACAAAACCGCCCCAGATACCCACGCTACCCTTCTTCTGGTTTTAGGGCTACTTTAGGCTGGTGGATGTTACCAGCAATGGCTCGCCTCCCTCTACCTCGGTAACACTTTGCCAATTTTCCTTGTGTTACCCCCTATGACACATCCGCTGCTCCTCCTACCGCCTTCCTACTGACTTCCGGTCATACTTACTCACACATCATTCTCTTAATCGTAAATAAGAAATTATTGCGCCGCTTCTTCTCATGACGTTATAAAAATAATTTTTATTAAATAAAAATTCTCTTAACCTATACTAAACATTTTCCATTTTTAATTATAATTACAGACCTATGGTAACTTATCTAGAGATGACACCTAATAAAAAAAACAAAACAGAATACCTAACACTAAAAAGAGGTTATAAAGTACAAAAAAAAACAGCGAAATTACGCGACATACACCTACCTAGGAAGAGCTCTACCTATCGGCTTTGCGCGTTACGCAATAAGGAACCAGAAAATTCAAAACAACCAAACTTACTTTAGGTTAAGTATCCTAATTCACAATTCTTAAAATATTTACAAATAAAAACTAGATAAATAAAAACTACTTCTACTTAAAATACCATACTAAAATAAATGATACATACAATAATTCATTTCCGTCCGCAGGTCGTCCGTATGTCCGGGTCTTGCACCTGTCTTCTTCCTCTGGGATGCGACGAGATGGCGATGGTGGTTCCCAGCTGTTGCTGTGTTGTTGCTGCTGACGGCCAGTTCCCACGTTGCGTGCGTTGCGTGGAGGGTTCTGTCTATTCTGTGGCTCTTTTTATTTTATAAATAAAATCTTTATTTCTTTTTAACGTATTTTATGTTTCGATCTTCACCTTTTCACATTTGTTTCTTTTACACCAGTTTGCCCTAGGTTTTTCTTCAATTATTAAATTTAATTTGGCTTTTAATAATTAAATTTTCACTGTTTCCTTTTTCTTAAAATTTTTATGTATCTATTTGGCCACCACTTTCACCCGGACGCACTTTTCCACTCCAACTTCGAATATCTTAAAAACTTTTTCTTTACTTTTCCCACTTTTCAAAACTTGAATTCTTTCCTTATATTTCTATGAATCTTTAATTTTTGTTTATTTTAAATTTTAATATCTTCTTTCGTTTTGTTTTTCTTTTTTTTTATTAAGTTTTTAAATTTTTCTGTATATAACTTCTTTTTCTTCAAAACATTTAATATCTTCTTTTACTTCTCCTTTATGATCAACTTTTCCTTTTTCTTCAAACTTTTCTTTAATTTTTCAATTTTAAAAACTTTAAATTTCCTTGATCCAAACTTTTCCGACTTTAATTCCTTCCGCACAATATTTTCTCTACCCTCCTTTTTTCACATCTCAAACTTGCTTCCTTATATATCCCCTCCAGAACTTCCTTACTTTCCCGTCCGCTATCAAACCGTTCCGCATTCTTGACATACTTTAAATTCCTTATTTTCCTGGTTTTTTATTTATGCATTTTATTTTTGTAAATAAAAAACAGCCGCTACATTCCCAATCCAATCAGCTGTCCTTGTCACCCAGTATTTTATTGGACGGTCAGCTGTTCGGATTGGGACGCCACCTCACGCACTGCTTTACCCTACAGGGTGCATACGACAGACTGGAATCGAACCCACAATCACTGGAGCATTGCCACCCGTTACACTTGTGCTATGTTTCGATATTCTTTCCGGGGGTCAAAATTTTTCCAGGTCGCATTTGCAGCGACAATAAATCTTTAAAAAGCACTTGTACTCCTTCCACCAGCCAATAAAATACTATGCAGCGACCTTTAAGCTTGAAAAAATAAAATTAGTTTTTCAAGCAGATTCAAAACTCTTTATTATCACTTTTGTGCTAACAATTAAACAAAAATTTGCATTCTGCTTATCTAGATAACATTACCTTTCATGCCATATATTTTTTACCACTAATGGTGGCCGATAAAATACTAAAAAGTGTACCACAAAAACATGTGTAGCGTCTTTATATGTATATGGGAAAAGATTACAATTGGTTACAATTGATTTGCCATTTCTACGCTGTAATCTTATGGTGACATTCTCAAATATATGTATGTCAATGACAAAATTGTTTGACAGGATAACAGAAAGAAATACTAACGAGGGCCGGTTTTTCGAATTGAGAAACAAGTTCATGGGCAGAATAGCAAAACAAGTTTGGTTTAGTTAACAAATGTGTATTAAAAGAAATGTGAATTTAAATGAAATGCATATAGACATTGCTTAACCACCAACAAATAAATTTCATTTATTTATACGTTTTCTTTTTTTTTTTTTTTTTAGGAGTAGGACCAGCACTCAGCGGATGACCCCTACATATGCAAGGCATTGCGCCGGAACTGAAAACGAGGGGATAGTATTGAGGGGACAGATTAGGAAACATGAGACGATAGACAGTTTTTTTTCTTCGCCGGCTAATTTTTGGTTTTTTGGTTTTTATTTCGACGTTGTTATAATATGATCCCAGCGAAAAATTTGAACGATTAAGCAACTCAATTAGCCGGCAGCTATAGTGCCTCCTCCACAACCGCACATATATGTACATACATATTCGTATGTATATGTATGTTGTTATGTATGAAATTCCTTATGTATGAATATTAAAATTTTGTTTTTATTTCGTCGTTCCTGTTCTATGCTGTTCTTAAAACACTCAGTGTTACAACAATTTAAATATGTTCTTTTGTATTGTTGTACTTGCCTTGTTTATTGTTTAAAATATTAACAATTTCCTGAGTAGTTTCTAAACAATATTTTCTTTTGGTACAGAATTGCTTTTTTCGCCTCCCTGGGCAGAAATACTATCCCAAAGAACAAAAGCAAATGGCTTTAACTCTCGTGCTGTTAGACATGCAGATACATTTCTTTAAACTTTTTTTGGTTAACATCTTTCCGGTTATATTGTAGCTATTGTTGTGCCTGAAGGCATTGTTTACAGGAATGTAAAGTGTTGTCATCAACATGTGCGTAGACACTATTTACGACAAATTTTCAAAGTTTTTTCTTTTCAGTTCTTTCTGTCGTTGCTTTCCTATTTCATTTTCAGTCATGAAAACTCAGCAAAGTTGAATGACATTACCTTTCGTTCAATTCAGGAACTCTCTGGCTTTGTATGTGACAAAAGAAAAGGATACATTTTTTTATGTTCAAGAACAGACAAAATTTGAAAATCATCAACAACAACAAAATTTAACTGCACATGCATATATACGGACGGATACAAACTTATATTCATATATATATGTATGTATCTGCTCAAGATGAATTATAAATTATTATTGTCACGATCAAGCCCAAGAGTTCAATACACATATGTATGCAGCAGTAACCTCAGTTTGAGTAAAAATTGTGATATGTTGCGTAACATCACAGTGATCAGCAAAGAGATAACGTTAGTGCCCTTTCACAGTTGAGAAATTGATGGACAGACAGACGAAGTTTGTGGGCGATGAATTAAAGAGGAAGAGTGTGCGGTAAACCTCTACTGTACTGGACATTTTAAGACATTTTTCGTTTGAAGCTTCCACTCTTCGCATTTTTTCATGTTATTGCTTCACATTATTTTTCTCATTCTGTATCATGTCTGTATCATAATGAAAATAGTAAAATTTATTAACCAAATAGATAATTGATAACAAAAACTTTATAATTACACTAGGCAACAGCCATTTTGTTATTTGTTTCTAGCATACTTTTTCTCATGGATTTGGACCTACTGAACACGAAAATGAATTTTAAAAATTTTTCTGTCGATTGGTTTGCGAGATACAAATTTTTTAATTTTTTTTTTTTAATTTTTGGAGGTACATTTACTATTTTGAGCGTATCTTTAGTCTTCTTTGACCTATTTTATCCTACTACTACTCAAATTAAAGACAATTGAGCCGTCTACAACTTATTCTCAGAAAATTTTCAAATCGGGTTAGTAGTTTTGATGTTGGCGGCTTAAAAAGGTTAAAAAACTGCGTTTTTTTAGTAAAAATGTGGCTGAAAAATTCATATAAAAATTCATATAAAATATAAAACGCGATGTTAACAGCGATTTTAATTTTTTTACGTATAGCTAACACTTTTCCAAAGAAAATAAGCCCTTACTTAACAAAATCTGATGACAAATGGCCGACTTATTATTTTTTTGGTAAACGACCGAAATTCCGCTATTTCACGATTTTTTGATTTTCATTATTTGCACAGCTTACCTACCCAACGCAAACGAATAAATACATTTGAACTTAATTTAAAATAAACAAATTAGTCTTCGTATATTATTTTTTAATTTATTTACAGCACTACATGCTCAATGTATCTCACAATTAGCTAAACTAACGAAATTAAACTAACTAATTAAATTAAGCAAATCAACGCACAAAAAAAATGAGTAAAAACAAAGATATAAGTGTACATTTTATGCCATGTGGAAAAACTGCTGACTTCTTCTTTGTTTTTTGTATTCGCTGCAATCGGTCTCACGTATTAGGGTCCAAATATAGTCACCCATCATAGCCGTGTCATAGATGCCCTGATAGCGTCGTTCCATAGCCTTCAATTCCTGATGAAAGCGCTCGCCGTGTTCGTCGCTCACGTCTCCTAAGACACTTTTGAAATGCAATTGATAACCGTGTCTCCTTATGTTTAAATATGTATGAGCATGTAGTGCTGTAAATAAATTAAAAAATAATATACGAAGACTAATTTGTTTATTTTAAATTAAGTTCAAATGTATTTATTCGTTTGCGTTGGGTAGGTAAGCTGTGCAAATAATGAAAATCAAAAAATCGTGAAATAGCGGAATTTCGGTCGTTTACCAAAAAAATAATAAGTCGGCCATTTGTCATCAGATTTTGTTAAGTAAGGGCTTATTTTCTTTGGAAAAGTGTTAGCTATACGTAAAAAAATTAAAATCGCTGTTAACATCGCGTTTTATATTTTATATGAATTTTTATATGAATTTTTCAGCCACATTTTTACTAAAAAAACGCAGTTTTTTAACCTTTTTAAGCCGCCAACATCAAAACTACTAACCCGATTTGAAAATTTTCTGAGAATAAGTTGTAGACGGCTCAATTGTCTTTAATTTGAGTAGTAGTAGGATAAAATAGGTCAAAGAAGACTAAAGATACGCTCAAAATAGTAAATGTACCTCCAAAAATTAAAAAAAAAAAATTAAAAAATTTGTATCTCGCAAACCAATCGACAGAAAAATTTTTAAAATTCATTTTCGTGTTCAGTAGGTCCAAATCCATGAGAAAAAGTATGCTAGAAACAAATAACAGACAAAAGTTTGTTATTTGTGACCTAGTGTTACCAGTTGTTTGCATATGTTTTTTTAATTCCTTTTATTATAAATCCGTTTTTATAATAAAAATTTTCACAGCAATCAACATAGAAGAATAACGAAGAAGATAAACAAAAAATTTCTGTCTGTCTATTAATTTCGCAACTCTAAAAGGTTTAGGCAAGTTCAAAGCAGAATGAGAAAAATGTCTGTCTTTCAATTTCCAAACTCTAAAAGCGGACTTAGGAATCGAAGCAGTCAACATTTTGAAAAACCAAACAAATTTTTTCCACTGAAACTGTGCAGTATCCAAAAAATATTAAATTGTGATATTAGAAAATTTAGTACAACAGAACCGGAAAAAGAAAACGGGACGCAAAGTGCTCACCAAGGATGCAAACTGCTAAAACTAAACAGGAGTTCAAAATTCTATTCACTTCTGGCATCAAACGTGAATATTATATTTTATACTATGTTTTTCAAGATTCATCAAAAAACTTAAAATTCCATTTCAAGCATATTACACGCAATAAAGGGTGATTTTTTTAGCTGTTTTCGTGTAACGTGAATCAACAAGCAAAATTCATAATCGTGTTCATTTCTGGTTGTATGGATATGTGAACACGGAAGATTGCCATGTTTAGTGGTAATAGCAGCCAGAAACATTCCAAGAACTGTCAATGCAAGACGAAAAATTAACAGTTTGTTGTCGATTATTTATTCGTGAGATCCCGTCCGAAATTATCTTTAAACATTGAATTATAAATGTATATCGTTCTATCGACTTCAATACTTATTCCATACATTTCATTAAAAGCCAGTAAAAATAGCAAAAACAATAGAGTTCTTCAATGCAACTTATTCTTTATATGGATACCTTAGCGACAGCTTTGTGCGTACGTATATACACACTAAAGCGGACTTCCGGCCAACAAAAACCATTTATCACTTTTCAATAAAAATAGATAAACTTACCCCATATATGTAGGTGTACATGTATGAGTAGAACGAACTGCTTTTTAATTGTAATGCACTATTACACATGTGTAATATGTATTATTGCATTACATAACAGCCAGAATTGAAATTTAGCACATCACCAAAATGTTTTACTTTTTATATAAAAATTCCTGCACATGGTATGATTTTCTTCCAACTAAATACATATTTCATTTCTTTATTTCCTTCCTCCTCTACATTTTTATAGATACACACACACGCACGCACAATCTTTAATACTCGAACAAGACGAAAGCAAAATAAAAACAGAAGAATAGCTGCGCCCACGACTTCGCAGTTTTGTCTTAAAACAAATTAAATTTGTAATCTTAAAAGCACAAATTGCCACAAAACTTAATGCATTACACTTATGATGATACTCTAGTGAGGGCTTGCTTAATATATATTTATAACAATTTTTTATTTTTATTAATTCAATTAAATTTGAATAATTTGTTTACTTTAAAATAGTTACATCTATTGTAACAATAAGGTGAAACATACAAGCTACCGAAAATTTGTCCTAAACTGGCGAAAAAATTGTCCAAGGCGAATTTGCCTTGTTGCTATTTCACCTACGTTTGTTTACGGTATTTTTTTTTTTGCAACACCTCTAAAAGCGTACACAAGATGGAAAATTTTTACACAAACAAAACGCCTATTGTTTTTCTATCGTTGTACTAGTGGGAAACCCGGTAGTAGGGCCATGGGATATTCAGTCAGGTCCTTAACTATATGTCTACACATCGTGTATTCGCTTTCATATATAACTTCAAAGAACATTAAAAGAGACAGAACACAAAAAGTTAAATTTTTTCCTCTTTTTTCCAACCACAAAATTAATTGAGAAATCTGAACACGAAGTCGCCACATACAAGAGCCGGAAATATGCAAATCAGCTGTCAAGTATTAATTCACCTTGATATAGAACAGGCAAATGCATCGCAAGTCGTATTTTTTCGAACACTGGCGTATACAAATTATGACGAGCCACTCAGACGCGTTGTCATGCCGCTTTATGAACATCTGACTTTGAAGCCGTCATCGAAATATCTGCTCCTCAGCCACCGCCAAAATTTGTTAATCAGCTTGATTATTGAAACTTTAATGTAAAAAATTTGATAGACATTAGTGAACTTGTTGCACAGATTATTCCTTGTTTATATATTCCAGAGAATAACCTAATCTGATGTATTCGGTTGTGTGAAAGCTAGAATTTTGCAGTAAAAAAGTTTTTAGCGGCTTCTATTTAATTTCGGCATTCACCTGTGAGTAATAACAGTGTTGTGTACATAAATTAGTACTTGAGATATTTGATGTCCAAATACTTTTCCATGCAAATATAGGGCATTGTATTGAAGCATTTATAATGTTTAATTCGGATGATGAATTCGTTATGGACTTCAAAGCTGAGGAAAAAAGCACACAGCTGCCTACATTTGATACAGAGGATATTTGGAGTGACTGCACTACCATATCAGCAAGTGAAGATGATGGCGACGGACGTAACAATGCAACACCACCTTTGTTTTGGGAACTCAAAAAAGTTCGGGTTTTGATGAAGAAATTGCCGCGCCATGTTCTAAAAAAATATAAGATTAATAGTAAAAAAATTAAAATGAGGTTTGTTTATTTCTACGATTAAGAATTATTTATCTCTTTCGTCATAAATTTTCAGCACGCCACATCCTTCCAGAAGGTCTGGTCGTTTAACAAATAACCAAATTCCACTAAAATACTTAGCATTGCACGTGAACAAACCGTTGGATGTAGTTCGTATGCAGAATAAAAGAAATATAGAGCTACAACAAATGAAGGTGGCTGAAAAGGAAACTACAGAAAAACAAAGAAACTTAAATAAAAAAAAATGTACTCCATTTGAGCACAAACAAAAAAGGGCAGATATTGCAGATGTAATATCTTCTAATAAAATTAATGTGAATACTGGAAAAAACTCGCGTGGTAATATTTTAGCAACTAGACTAAAAGAGAAACGACTTATAACTGATGTAACTAATCCACCAAACATAAATTTAATCAGTTCAACTCCTTTGAGAATAGCCGACAGACCCGTAACATCAACTTTACCTAACTGTCCAGATGTGATGATAACCAAATATAGTATTCCATCAACGTCGTTACCAAATTCTACAAATCGGTTTATCCTTAATGCAAGTGCACCAACTGCTTTAGGGTCTAACTATATACAAAATCCCATAACTGTATCACAACCCCAACATTATATACCTGCAAATTACTCTCCAGCATTAACTACTCCACCTGGCAGTCGTGTACAAATCCCTCGTCAACCGATAGTTTTCAACACTGCCACTACTAGGAGAAGTGTTGTTATTCGACCACCAAGTAATTCGGCCCCGCGAACTTTTACCATTCAAGCTTTTAAAGTCCCACATGAGTTATCAGCATCAACTACTACAGACTCGCCAAAAGTATTGATTATCAAACAGCCATCATTGGCAACAGATCCTTTAGATATGTCAAGCGTTAAGTCAAATAACATAAATCTGACAAAAAAGATAGTACCGGAAACAATGCAAAATCGCAAAAATAACTATTCAAATGATAACGTTGTAGTGTGTAATGAATCAGAATCAGACTCCGAGTTATCAGATAGCGAAAAACAAAAGGAACCGGAAGTTATAAAACGAATTATATATAATAACAAATCGGTACAAACTAAGTAAGTAGAACCAAACAAATCTGATCTATTCTTGACACCAGCACGATCAAATATAATATATATTATATTGAATATTATAGGTTCACATGCAACGGTTCAATTTGTGGCCTGGTAGATTCGGATGAATTTAATTTTAATTGTTTTTATTGCTATGACATATTTCCCCTGCATAAGTGGTTTGAATTTAAAGAACATATCAAACTGGTGCACCACGTAGAAGAAAAGGAAAATCAATCCGATTTAAATGAAGACGTTAGTAATTATAGTATTCACAAAAATGACCAAACAATCTCACGGGAAAATATCAATGTTAAAAAAATTACCAACCCACTTCCAAAATTAATACGTAATAACGACGATACTATAACAAAAGGATTCACTAACACAGAGAAATCTTTTAAGAAACTACCACTGGAACCTGGATTAATTACTCAACATGCAAACATACCGTGCAAAATAAATTCTGTGCAGACTATCCCTTATCCTTCCAGAAGTCAATCCGAAGTTTCAGTACAATCATCTTTAAGAAAATTATCGAATGAAGTTGATATCATTTACCCTGATAAAGCAGATATGGGCGATGTAACTAAAACTGCGTTGAGAGGTGTGTGCAGGTCTGCAAACATACCGCGCACAGATCCAATCAAAATATCCTCTGTGCAGACTATCCCTTATCCTTCCAGAAGTCAATCCGAAGTTTCAGTACAATCATCTTCAAGAAAATTATCGAATGAAGTTGATATCATTTACCCTGATAAAGTAATTAATTTAAACAGTGATAACTGCAAAGTAGATATGGGCGATGTAACTAAAACTGCGTTGAGAGGTGTGTGCAGGTCTGCAAACATACTGCGCACAGATCCAATCAAAATATCCTCTGTGCAGACTATCCCTTATCCTTCTAAAAATCAATCCGAAGTTTCATTACAATCAACTGGAAGAAAATTATCGAATAAAATGGATATCATTTACCCTGATAAAGTTATTAATTTAAACAGTGATAACTGCAAGGTAGATATGGTGGATGTAACTAAAACTGCGTTGAGAAGTCTACAGTTTGATCAAAATACCGCAAACAAACAATCTTATATAGTAAGTTCCATAGACATTTTAAAACGTTACTTTATATAAAACAATAGTGTACGTTTGATCTTTCGAAAATCATTAAATTCCATATTTTTATAAAAGACATCGTTAAACAGATAGTCAATTTTTCCTGCCTTTTTTTAGAAAAAAAGGATTTCACGCTTGGGTGATGTAAAACTTGTACTTCCATCCTTGCCACACATAACAATAAAAAAAGTAAATCAACCTTTATCGGGAGAATCTTTCAATGTAAGGGACTTTAAATTTATTAAAAATAGATAAAGTATTTAAATTATTTTCTTGAATTCAAGACATCAAATGCATCTACGAGTCCATTGCTTTCGAAGAAAACCATCATAAATGTGGTCTCCACTCCAAATATAAAACAAATTATGAAAACTGTACCTAAGCCGGGAGAACAAGAATTATCGCCAAATGACTGTAAGAAAAGATATTTTGTTGTAAAAAAAATTATTAAGGTCCCACCAGGACAAGAGGTAAGTAATTCAAAATTAGTATTTACTTGGAAAAAATTTCATCTGTTTCTCAAGGTACCAAACATAAATGGAACTCAAGGCTCTACTCTTACGAAAATGCAACAATTTGAAAAAAGTAATAGTAGCAAAAAGGAGTACGATGATATGCCAGCGAATGATGAAAATGAAGTTTCTGCACCAAAGCCTACAGAAGATTACGGCGTAAGTACAGATCTCTTTTGTTGCAAACATAAATACCGTATATATATGTATTTTAATTTTTTACTTTGCAAAGATTTTATTTGGTGTGACAAATTCAGTAGTTGTCATTGAATTCCTAGTGAAGCTAAAAAGTTTTCCGGAGCTGTGGCAGCCTGAGTTAATAAATACTTCATCTTTCGATTACAACGAAAGTATTAAGAAATTGTGTTTTCATCTCAATAGTCGTTTCAATTTGAATTTAACGGAGATCGCAATACGCCGAAGTGTTCAACGTGCACAAGATTGGTACAGGCGAATTGTTAAGAATATCAACGAACACAATGAAAATCCTAATAACACCGAACCATATAAACACAAGTTTCAACTATACTTTAAAATACTTGAAAGTTTTTTAACAGCCGGTGTCCAGGATACAAATGCTGATTTAAATACTGCACAATTTAATTCGAATGCAAATGCAAAGACGAATGAGATAGTATGTAAAACAGCAACACTACCTCCTGTAGAAGATTCCAAATCCTCACAAGCAACTACATTCTCTCCTAATACGCCACTCTTTGTCCCAAAGAATATAGATCATAGTCAAAATACAGATAAGAGTGCGAGTAGCCTTATAGAATTCGATGCAGATACTTTATACGATAACGAAGAAGTGTTAGATAAGAGTTTGAATAATCAAATCGTAGACAGTGGTCCAAAGAAAAAGCGAACCAAGGTTTATGTTGGAGTCTATGAATGCGAGTTTTGTCGCAAAGTGTTTAAACGTAGATGCGATCTAAAACGTCATACAACTTTGCACTATCCACCACAATTTGAATGCGGCAAATGCTCACAAAAGTTCTACTTCAAGCATTCGCTCGAAAAATGTGCACACGTTGTTAGAAATATAACTACAGTAATGGGCAAAAAAATATATCCGAAAAAGATATTTGAGTTCAAGTTGATTTGCGAATTTTGTGGAGTGTCTTATAGATCGATTGGATCATTAAATACTCACAAAAGGGATAAGCATTTGAATCAGAGAGAAAAATGCGTAGTTTGTAATTTTACAGCGCTTTCGAATTGGCGCATAGTGCAGCATCAGAAAAAACGCCATATCGTAGAACCAGGCACGGTGGAAGAAATAGCTAAGAAAAGCAGAGCGCGCACGGAGACTAAGACCCGTTTTTCAAATGAAGCAAGGCAGGAATTTGATTGGCGACGGGAAATGCGTAAAAAATTAAAACCTGGCGAAATATTTTACGGCTGCTGTAAGTGCAGAATTACTTTTAATACACGAAAAGAAAAATATCTTCACAATAAAGCTGAACATCCAATCACGGAATTTACTGTTATATGTCTTTTGTGCTTGCCCCAAAACAAGTTACTCTTATCAAACTCAAACGGCGCGCGCCGACATTATACAGACATACATAAAGTAGCTTGGCATGAAATCGACGGATTGGTCAAACGTACAAAACCCATTTTCGATTTGCTGAACAAAGAAGAAATTGAACTTTTAAAAGCTAGTGCAAACTACAAGGAGCTCTTGGAAGAATTGCTTAAAGATAAAAAGTTGGAACCAGCTCAAAATGTACAAATGCTAGAGGACGAAACTATAACTGCTGTTCAGAATTTACCTTCATCGCTGACTGAAAGTGACGACGAAGGTGCCCAAATAGATGTAGCATATTCGCAGGAAGAAACTGTATATGTTGACGGAATTATAGACCACGATTACAACTGCGAGGAGTCATATAGCGATCATGAAAATGCCAGCAAAAATGAACATAACTACAGCGAGGAAAAGGAAATCATTCAAAATTATGACGACCATAAAGGTAAAAATGAATTGTATTCTCAAAACAGTTGTGACGACGGAATTGTTCATTTGGGTTATGACATTGAAAGTAACAACAACAAATTGTACAATTATGTTCACAATGATCACGAATATGTGGAAAGTATTGTTGAAGACTTTGTGGAAGAAGAACAAGTAGATGAAAGCCTTGTGGTTGAAGAGTATATAGATGAAGTTATTGATCAAGAAGATGATTTCTTTTAAAGCTCGAAACTAGTCTTCAAAGTTATATTTAATATATTACATACATACGTGCAGGCATACATGTGTACACATTTTGGTACATAGCACTTTTACATTATTTAAAGCAACTAAGTAATGTTTTCGTTTCAATCATATGAATTTGTATAATAAATTTTAGTTCTTATATATTTTACTATTTACTTGTTTATTAATTTATCTTGGAAACATTTTTAACGGTCGAATTACAACCTTGCGCAAAATATGGACAGTGAGATGGCCAGTTTTTCGGCCATGACTCCAGAAGTACACGAACGGAGCTATAAATAAAAGAATAGGGGCCAAATTACGGCATTCGATATCGATCGAAATTCCAATACAATTTAAATGAAAATTTCGATCGATACCGAGTGCCGTAATTTGCCCCCAGAGACGTAATTTAATGAACAGATTGCAGTGCAGCATCAGGTGATGCTGTTTTGAACAGTAAGACGCAATTGTTTAAAGGAGAAATAATAACTTGGTACAAAATAACAACAAAAACTTTTTCCTACACTCTAATTTGTGCCTACACTTCGGTCGCAAGAGTGTCGTTAAGGGATGTCAATAAGGTATCCCTTTTGGTGAATTCTTGCAACAAAGACACTACAATGTTAAAAGTGATGTCAAAATATTTTAAATACATAACGTCATTCTATCACTTGGGCGGCAGCATACATCTTTTTAGTCGGACATGTTTGTCATACTCCGTGAAATGCCACACTTTTCAAACATTTCAAAAAGTAACCATGATATAACAATACAGGATATAACAATACAGTCCTATTGAAACGAATACAACAAATTTAAGCCTTACAGTATTTTCAAAATTAACGATGCATTTTTATCTAAATAACAAAACTATTAGTTATTTTTATTCAGCACTCAATAACATCATCAAGTCATGTATATTGCTTATAATGCCAAAACGCAAGGCAACATCACTGGACGATACCGAGGACAATAGCTGTACTGTTGTGGTCAAGAAAGGATTGCGAGCGATGTGCAAAAATGACCTGGTTTACAATAAAATTCAACAAGACGTTACAGAAATGTCGGCAATAATTGTCGAAGTGTCTATATGCATTCATCATTCAATAATGAAAAGATGGAGAACTGGCAATTTTGAACCTGTAAAATTTCTACATTACTACTATCCACTGATGATCAAGAAGAAAATACAGTACTGTCTCGATCCTGAATATGAAAATTTACGAAATACCTGCAATACGCCCTTACGGTTATATGACAGTGCATATCGTTCCAATTTGTTTGTGGATTCATCTAATCAATATGAGACGGTATTACACAACAATATCTGGATACATGGCTATACAAGACTGAGGCGTTTGTTCAAATCAGAACCCGACAAATCAAAAGTATATCGAACGCTATCATACCTTTTTCAAGCTAAAAGCTCACATTTACCAGATGAGGAACTCTTGAATAAACTACGTACAGAATTGCAGTGGACTGGCGAAAATCTCGATAAACTACAAAAAGCTATTTCGGAATTCGTTGTATCTGTTTTATAATTTGCAGCGCTACAACGAACGTAATAATCTACGTAATTTTGCTCTAATTCCAATATTCAAACATGGACTGCATCACATCAGATATGACACGTTCGCTTTCCGATACCTCTTGTCGAGTTTGAAACTGTGCTCTAGCGATCCAAAAACCTTTGATCGCGACATTGAATGGCGAAAATATTTTAAATTTCCTGAAACAAAAATAAAGAAATTCAATTACTCACTTCAAACGGATGGGGTGTCTGTATCGTTTTCAATGATAAAACCTGCAATGTGTATTAGTAGCAGTACGGCGAAACGGAAAAACATACAAAAAAATGAAGCAGACTGCCAGGGGATTTGCTAAAAATTCGCAATACACATTATGATGACCGCATTGGTTTGGATCCGGGACTGCGTCTCATATATGGTGGCGTTAAAAATAATAAACCAATAAAGTTAAAAAATTCAACATATCAGGCGATGAATAGCCATCATTCGCGCAAACGACAACTAGCAAGGTATACACAATCATGTAATGAGATCTCTCAGGAATCACCATTTCTTGAAGATACTTCATCATATAATAAATATCGATTGGAGGCATTTGTGAACAAGCAAAATGTATTTGGTCAGCGTAAGGTGGCACGTCTCAAACTCAAGAAATTTATTTGTGTAGAAAAGACTGTTCACAAAGTTGCAGCACAACTAGTTCCTGATACTAAGAGGGCAACGTTGATTTGCATTGCATATATAGGGGTCATCCCCTGAGTGCTGGTCCTACTCCTAAAAAAAAAAAAAATTGGAGCAATTTTGAGAGAACAGCACCCTTCCTCTTCATGAAAAAAAATCACATCATATATTTGAGCAAGTCTTTGGTCAGTTGTGTGCGGAAAATAAACAATTCGTACTTTAACCCTAAAGTGCACTAAACCAGGTGGCAGCGCTGAGCCATCTGACTTTGTTGCTTTGCTAACATATGTGGCACTAGAAGTCAGCCGTTGCTTCTGTTTAATCATGAGATACTGCATAGTATGCCAAAAGGAAAACGTGCGAGGAAATGGTACTTTCTTTAGTGTTCCGCAAGACCAAAAAAGAAGAGAAAAGTGGAGCAAAATATGCCAGAAAGAGTTCACTAAAAATTCGCGGATATGCATTGATCATTTTTCAAGAAATCACTTTATAAAGTCAGGGAATCGTTGCGTGTTATTGCCCAACGCTATGCCAATAGTACATCAGCAGGATGACAAGACAATATATAAAAGCCATACGCAATTCGGCTTTCTCCATCGAATGGCAATACAAGTCGAAAAAACCATGGCAGCGACTGCGAATAACTTTAGAGGAAATGAATGTGTTAACGACATGCTAATAAAAAACAATAAGGGTAAACCAGAGACATCCGCGCAGCTATTAAGTTTGAAAACAAGTAGAGAACTTGCAACTCGAGCTGTGTCGAGCTACCCTATCCATCTTGAATCCCAAACTGAGTAAGTTTTCTATGCATTGTTCAAAGCCACTATGCAGTTATTGTCAAATTGGTTAAACAGAACAATTTTAGTAAATTTATGGTAAAAATTTTAGAAAGTTTCTAGGGACATCTATGCAACCGCCCATTACATAAACCTTATTCAGGAAAAATTCTGCGGTACAATAAAACAAAGAAAAACCGTCCCCCAGTCCGCCAGCCAGATATTTCACTTAAGTGAAATATCTGACAAAGGAAGGATAAGTGTTTGTTAACTGCAATTATCTTATCTGGTGAAGATATCTATGTAAATATTATATGTACATATATTCTACCTTGGCTTGCAAAATTATAAAAAAATTTACAAATGCATGCAAAAAAAATTTACAAAAAGATGCTTACATACTAGAGACCACAGAATAATAGTCTGTGCTATGTATCCTGAAGGCTAACCAAAGTAGGTATTTTTCTGAGGAAACATACCGCAAGGCAATTTTAAATAAACAGGAAGATAGTGAGTGATATTTGTATTTTAATTGTAACAAGTTGTTCAATTACTAATTGTTTGATGTTCGAAAGTTAAAAAAGCGTAGGAGTTGTTTGTGCAAAAAAAATATTTGAACATGTTCCAAAAATTAACGCGGCGAAAGAAGTGGTCAGAAATTTTCAAGGCGCAATTCGTAGCCGCGTCCTTTGCTCTTGCAGGTGTATTTAACTGAAACTCTTAATTAAATTTAATAAAATGTGTTATATTAACTAACGAATAAAAACAATCGTTTATGTACATATATTCATTACGTGTGATTATTGCGGTCCTCTACAATAGTCAAAGTGTGTTGACTCCCCCTCTTCAACCCTTTACCAACAAAACTTCGTTTCTGCCAATAAATTTCATGCTTGCAAATGGGGTCTAACTAATTTTTTTTATTTATTTATTTAGTGTATGGATTAATCCTTACAGACTGATACAATAAAATGTAACAATGTTTCAGAAATGATAAGTACATACATACATACATACATATGTACATATATAAATGGAATCTATAAAGCTTTGTTTTAATAGTAACAAGACAAATTACAGCAAAAACAAAAAAATATGGCTTTAACAAATGTAGATTTAACAAACTAAACATTTATTTATAATCAATTTTGTAATGAGTTAAGATGTAAAATTATATGATTTTTTTACGACATCAATACTTTTGTTGAAATCGATACAAGGGTAAAGTCTATTAAAATCATTGCAAATTCTCAGAAAGGGATCGAATTTGCTATAGTTTGTAGTGTAAAACTTAATTCTCAAGAAGCTATAATACCTTGTTGGACGATTGGGTATATTCAAGTTTATTTTGCTCAGGGGAAATTGAGATGTAATGCAGCCGTTTATTAACTTCAGCAGAAAGGTAACATTTAGCATTTGCCGACGGCTCCTTAAGGTTTGGGAGCTTAATAAGTCCTAGGCGTCTCTCGTAAGATGGTAATCTTATATTAGATTTCCAAGGAAGACCACGAAGACAAAATAAGAATTGCACTTGTACTGACTCTATTTTATTTGAATGTGAAGGATATTGTGGGTCCCATACAACAGATCTGTATTCAAGTATTGGGCGAACTGAAGTAGTAAATAACATCTTGGTTGTGTAATTGTCAGAGAACTCCTTAGCCCAGCGTTTAATAAAACCCAGAACACCAGTAGCTTTGTTAATCGTCGAAGTTATATGGCACCTGAAGTCCAGTTTTTTATATAAAATAACTCCCAAGTCATTAAATAAATCCACTAGGTCAAGAACAGCATTATTCATTTTATAGAGTCCATTGGAGTTGTTCTTGAGAAAATCATATACTATTTGCACTTTTTCACATTTAGGTCCATTAAATTATTAGCACACCAAGCGGTTAAGTGTATAATGTCAGCTTGGAGACGCAACTGTTGGTCAATAGAGTCAAACTATAAGAATAACTTTACGTCATCTGCATACATTAGTATATTTGAGTTTTCAACAACGGATGGAAGATCATTAATAAATAAAGTAAATAAAAGTGGGCCGAGATAACTATCCTGAGGCACACCTGATATAACATTTATATCAGTAGAGAGCATATTGCGGAACTTGACACACTGCATTCTGTTCTTCAAATAATATATGTATATGTATTCATTGACTCGTATCCTTTGTTAGGGAAATTAATACGATATATCCGTATCGACTTCTGGCTATATAAACAGTTATATAACTTCTTGAAGGGTTGTAATATTCGTATATGTGTTTAATGGAGATAGAAGCATCAACTCTAGATATACTATATGGTATTGCGTAATGATATCAACAGCTGTTGAGATACGCTGACCTTACATATCCACTTTAATTTCATAAATATATGTATATGTTCTCAACCCTACAAGAACACTACCAAGGCAGATTTACCAGGTACTCTCACTAGTGCTACAATTAACAACACCAAAAACCACACGTATTTTGTTGGTAGAAAATGTAGAGCTAATGTCAAAATCAAGGAAGAAGAAGCATCATTAACAAGGAAGGTTTAAGAAAAAAAACATTTTATGTAGCTTGTAAATAAACTTTTGCCAGTAGTTCGACATGTACTAAGGCAAATATAATAGACAGCTGCGCTAGTGAGACTACCTGGTAAATCTGCCTTGAACACTACCGAACATTTGACTAGTCATTTGTCTGATAGTGCTGAGGGCTTAATACCTCATTGCCTATACAAAATTTGCTATCATTTTCTTAGACCCCTTTCACACACATCAGGTTTGACTCGTCAAGTCTTGATCTTTTAAAGAGAGCGGTAAAGAACGTGAAAAGGGGTACAGACTTGACTGTACTAGTCGGTTTTTATATTTTCTTTTGTTTTATCATCCGTAATATATAAAAGAATGTTCAGCAATGAAGAAAAACTTGTCATGACGTTTCGTGTGTGAACGTAACTTGGGTGTCACACGATCAAGTTTTCATTCAAATTTTAAAATTTCTCTCATTTTTTTACCAATACAGTCATACTTTTAAAACTTGCTGAGAGTTTGCTTTCAAATTTTCGTTCAAATTGAGTGTTTCAAGTTACAGTCAAGAAAACAGCTGATTGCAGCTTTTTCTTCCAAATTTGCATTATTATTTAAAAATATTCTGCTATCAGTGACATCTTGCTGAAAACTTGCTTTGAAATTGCGTGCAGCCTACGTCACAGCTTTCAAACTTTGTGAATTTTGACAAGCAGTATGTGTAAAAATCTTGATAGAGAAACTTGATAGTGTGACTGCAGCGTAAGTGCAGGTTCGAAAGAAAATTGAAGAAAAACTGATCAAGTATACCTGATGTGTGTGAAAGAGGACTTAAGGGCAATATGAAAAAACTGATGCAAGGCAGATTAAACAGGTACCCTCACTAGCGCAGCTGTCTATTGTTTACAAAGCAACTCATTGTCAAAAGTTTGTTTAAAAGGTACACAAATTGTTTTTTTTCTTCAGTGAAAAGTTGCAGCAAAATATTAAAAAAGTTTTCAAAAATAGTGATATTTTACGAAAGTGCGATAGTGTGATATAGTTATATGTGAAAAGTGGAAAAGAAATTCCAAATTAGATAAAAAGAATTTGAGCATAAAAATATATACATATATATATATAAAGTTCAGTATGCGTCGTTGTTGTTTGTGCCACAAGAAAAAAGATGCGATCGGGAGTTTCTTCAGCGTACCAAAGGATGAGCTCAGACGAAACAAGTGGTCGAAAGCTTGCAAGATACAATTCACACCGATGTCTTATGTTTGCGCGGATCACTTTGCTCCTACTGACATTGTTGGTGGTGGAAGGACTTTTCTAATGCCCAGTGCTATACCTTTTATGAAAGAGACAAACGATTCGTAAGTCAATACCTAAACATATAATAGTAATTTTTAAATGTAGCAAATTAGTTGAACGTAGTGCCTGTGAAGAACCTTCTGGTTCTCCGGCACGAATATCGCATAGTTCCATTGTTTGGACTGATCTCCCCCAGCCAGTTGATGACATGGAAACATGACTCTCTTTTTAAAATATCAAGGAAGATTAGAAATAAAATTATTACCTGTATTTTTTTTATTTAAAGCAAAAATTGTTAGGAAAAATTCTTGTGGACCATCACAATTTTTTAACAGAAAATGGCAAAATACGAAAAAATTACGAAAATTATTTTGTGTGGGTTATAGATTTTCCAATGTTTGAACAAAACCCGTTTACAGCACCGCACACGGAGGACATGGAGGCTTTCGATAATTCCAAATTAGAAGATCTTGTAAAATTAAGTTTTCAAGCATATGCAGCTTTTTGTTTTGGAAAAAATGCAACATTTGTATGTTCAGGGGATATACTTTGTATGTTCTTGTTTACGTTCTTACTATGCGTTTGGCAGAGTTGCCAGATCAGATGTTTCTCCTAAACTTACGGGGTTCTATTTTATTTAGTCATCTTTTACAAATAAATCAAATGGTTGACAGACGGAGAGTGGTGAAGATGCAAGCTGTATAGTATACTATATACAGAAACGAAAAATGTTAAATATATCGTGACTTATAAGTGACAATATATTTAACATTTTTCGTTTCTCTTGCTTTTCGCAACATACACACAAACATCAAGGAAACAGTGTCCAGACAGATGGTTATTATTAATTCCTGTTTATAAAAGCTTTAAGCAAAACCAATAGGAAAAATCGGGAAGTTACTGGTTTTATCCCGTTTTAGAAAAAATTTAGTTTCAACCAGATCGTGACGTTTTGAATTTCTAGGAAGCTTTAATGACTACTTCTGAGAAGGTGTCACTATATCTGTATTGATGTTTGTGATTTCAGTGCTTATGAAAAATCTATTTCAAACTTGGGGGTTTTATTCTCAAAATATTTATAATTTAGGCTGCCTTAATATATTTGGGAAGAAAAAATTACCTGGCATCACTGCGTTTTGATTTTTGACCATTATTCTTTATATTGTGAAAGCAAAGTGTTTGAAAAAATCTCAAATTTAAATAAGTGTTAAAATATAATAAAATGCGTTGTTGTGCAGTGTGTAAAAAAAAATTTGCAAATGGGATTGGTAATTTATTTAATGTTCCTAAAGATCCAGTAGAAAGGGCAAAGTGGAGTGAAATATGTGGCAGGAATTTTGCATCATCACACACCATTTGCGCGGACCATTTTCCGGAAGCGAGCATCGCGCGCACGGGTAAAATAGTGCGCCTTTTGGCTAATGCTATGCCTTCTGCTAAGCGGCTGGCAGAAGTTGGTGTAGTAACAGGCGGTCATGGGCGTGTTGAAACGGAGCCATCGACATCACACATGCTATCATCATCGTTTACCAAATATCGTCTACATAAGGAAGTGTAAGTCAATGTTAACCCCATAATAGTTAGGAAGAAATATGAAATGAGCAGGTAGAGGATCTGGATTTGAAAGTTTCCACATGCCTACATAATTTTAATTTAAGCACATACAAACAGTTTGACGTAAGAAAATTGCGATATATATCTATTAAATTCATCAGTAATAATACAGTTGGTGATATAAACATGTTTTTTCAAAAACAAAAATTATGTACATACTTTGTTTAGACAGTGTCAAAATTCGCAAAAATATATTGAAAATGAAATCAAATTCGGTATCACCCAATAAATATCTAAATTGAAAGACCACATGGTTATAAGAAAATTTCAGAAGTCAGTAACTGGAAAATTATGCGTTTTCGAGACTTGAAAATTTCGTTTTATACACTTTGTCTTTCCGTTTGCCTAAGACGGTCTAGCAATGACCATACGTTCGTCTGTGGAAAACATAATGTAGTCTATTTTTGAACCCCGCCCCCTTCAGTGGACGTTGACTTACGATATTATATAAAGGAACTCTGTCCCACGCAGTTAAACATTTTAATTTTACTTACTAACACCGGTATTCATAAAATTTAAAATGAGTTTGAAATGTATTTTAATCAAATTTTTTAATCAAAATTTTCTTAAAACAGATTTCAAATACGTTTTATTTTTATGAATACCGGGGTAAATATTTGGAATGTATTTAAGATTCGACCCGGTCGAAAATAACGTTTTTACTTGTTATATTTCGATTTTCTATCAACCTACTATATTTTATTTTAATCGGAATGTGTGTGTTCAATCATCCAATAACGATAAATATGCCATTGCTTTGGAAGATCCTTTAAATATTCGCTTTTATTTTGTTTAATATTTCATAGGAAAAAGAAACGCATTTGGCAAAGCTTAAAGGTTGCGTTCTACTAAATTATGACATTATTGGGCTATTTGCAGTCACGACAATCGTAGTATTTGAATACCTGCTGTATGTAATTTAACGGCCGTTTTGATTTTTCTATATCTCCATTCCTATAAAATGGATGTCCAGAAACTTTTGAGCTTATGTAAAGAAATCTAAACACTAATACAAAAAAATTACACACAATTAAATAAACCGATCTAATAAATTTGCAATGCGTTTCGAATGAGATATCTGCAATGAATTCGTTATAAAAAACTTATATTTGTAATATATCTTTTTAATATTTTTACTAGATATTCGAAAAATTCAAATAAAATTGTGATGCCTCCCCAATTAGAAGAAGAACCCTTAATAGAAATGCCTGCAATTCCGCCAGAATTACAAGAAAAATGCATACCAGAAGCTCCACTTTCCAAATCACATTTTCGTACAGGATCGACCCAAACTAATGCCGGAATTTGTGGACTAGTAGATATTTTATCAGACGAATTCCGCTTAAATTGTTTCTATTGTTCTGAAATATTTCCACTGGAGAAATGGAACAGTTTTGCAAATCATTTAAGGGAGAAACATTTTGATACAGAAGAAATATTCAAGACATGCGGATATGTTTCTCAAGATGACGATTGCAGTTCAGTAAATTCCGATGATCACGATTATGCTTCGATAGATCTTAACCAGTCTTGTCAAGAAGGCGATGCGGTTGATACGGTTATCAATTCTAAACCTGAATTGCCTCTAATAGTGGACCCATTGGAATCTACAGATCTCAGTTTCAGTCCAAAAACGTTGGATGCAGCAGAAGAGGAGCTAGAAGTAAGGGAAGAATGCGAGCCAAAACAAACCCCAACGGAGGTAAATTAAATATTTGATTTACATAAAATACAAAAATATTGCGGTCTGCACAAGACGTCAAAAGGATATGAACTCGAAATTATAAAGTTTTCAGTAGACGGCAATAGCTGTTTAAACAAATTTCATTTGGAAATATATTAGCCTAATTTTCTGTTAAATTTTCCAATTGTAAAAAAAATATTTAATTTTTTATATAAATGAAATTTATTTGTTGGTGGTTAAGCAATGTCTATATGCATTTCATTGGTGCTTTACCACATCGTCAGTAGACTTTAACCACAGTTTTGAAAAGTTAGAAACCTCTTATCTTATGCATATACTTCCGAAAACCATCTGAGAATTCACAATTTGTAAATTACAAACCAAAGTATATCTAGGTATATCAAGTATATGCAAGAGCCCAGCTGACTAAAATTTTTTTCAGTTTGTACATGAACGTATGTCAAAATTTGTTTACTTTTGTAGCGAGCCATATTTGTTTATTCGTTGAAAAAATAATTTTGTAAAATTGTGAAAAACATTATTAATTCAACAAAAGTAGCAAAAAAGAATTGTTGTGGAAAAGATTTTTGTGAAAAACTGTATTGCTTAAGAAAAGTAACAAAAAGAAATTGTTTTAAAAAAGTTCTATGCGAAAAGTGTTTAAATTTTTGGAAATAATTGTGAACAAAACAAAATAAAATAAAAGAAAATTTCTGACATAAGATATTAATTTTACACAAACAAAATGTACGGTGGTTTATGTAATTTTATGTTGTTGTACTCTTGCGACTACTTGATATAGATCAGTGATGTCAGCCTCATACACAATTGTGGAAGCAAAACTCACATGTACGCTTACGCTCTTTTATTTTGAGAGCGTAAAATATAATTGTTTATTGAAAAACACTCTCATTCAGCGGGAAGTATCGCAAGTCCTGTTTTGAGGCCTCTAAACAGAAATAATATTTTTATATAAATATATATATATATATATATATATATATATATATATATATATATATATATACAATATATATAAGAGGTTTGAAATAAGTTGGAGCCACTGTATGTAGGTACATCTTTTCGAAAAATTTCTTAAAGTAGCTTTTAAATTAATTCATAAGTAAGACTTTTTGTACAAATTGTTTCTCTTGTATATAAACTAACCAAATGTTCAGCTTAAAAATTGAGAAATATTTTAAAATTAAATATCTGAGCACTTGACAATTTTCGAAACCCTTTTTTACAACTTATAAAATTAGAAGATATTATGTAGTAAGAATTTTAACGAACATTTTATATTGCTATATTAAATTTGAATTAAGATTCTATAGGGTATAATGTTCGAAATTTTAATTTAAATCTCAGAAAGACATGATAAATATTCCAAGGCGCAAAGGCAAGTCAACATCAGTTTTATTCAACTTACACGGCAGAGCAGAACAGCTGTTTTCGAAAGACGCCACCCTTTCATCATCAGTGCTCATGTGTATTGTGTTTGTCGCCACTTATTAGGTGGCTTAGTTGAATGTGATAACAGTTCCTATTTACACAAATTTTATTGTGAAAAAGAATACGGGAACTGTATCAACCTGATGTTAACATGTTATTGTTATAATACCCGTGTTACCGTTTGATTATTTTTCTTCATGTCCCATTATCATCTATATTATAGATATACTTTGCTTCATATCAAATATAATTTATTTGTTGGTTTAGTTTTGTATGAGTTTCAAGGCCTACTATGCTTGTTCTGTTGTGATTTTTTAAAATAGTTTGTAATTTACAAATTGTGAATTCTCAGATGGTTTTCGGAAGTATATGCATAAGAAAAGAGGTTTTTAACTTTTCAAAACTGTGGTTAAAGTTTACTGACGATTTGGTAAAGCATAACCACCAACAAATAAATTTCATTTATATATAATAGTATCGTGACAACAATGTGTCAAATAAAAAATTTCATAACAATTTAATTTTTTAAACATTTTTTTCAACAAAAAAAGTTCAAAATACAATATGAAATTTAAAAAAAATTTAATGTCCATTTGATTATCAGGTGCTATTTCTGTTTTTAAAAAGTTATTTACAAGAAAGAAATTTTACAACCTGTACAATGTGCCAAGGTACCATTACGGTTGTGTTTGAGATAAACAACGACATCAATATGTCAATTCGAGGTTCTGGCAGATATATGTATATTTGTATTGTAAATATTTTCTTTTTACAGATTTCTTTTGAATATACACCACGTGAAGTAGTAGATTTACTGCTCGATAGTATGAAAAACTATCCAGTTTTGTGGCAATTCGATGATCAACCATTTAATGACGATTTTTACGAAGCAGTCGAAGATATGTGCAAAATAATTAATGACAATTTTTCTCTGGGTATTGATAATTTAAAAATGCGACGTAGCGTAAACCGTATACTAAGGTTTTACTGTTATTTATATCCTAATGATAACGTTGAACATATTGACCAGTTCACTCACTACTACGACAAATGTGCTAGTTTTTTGCCAGCTTCTGTGAACGAAATTGCTTATGCACGTTGTACTCACTGTTATATGTGTTACAATTGTGATTTCGATTTAAAACCTCATCTATTGGAAGAACATAAGTATTTGCAATGGCCTTACAAGTGTGTACAGTGCAAAGAATGTTTTCTTCTTAACGATGAATATGAGTTTCACAAATATCTGCCACACTATGACGAAAATTTTAGATGTGAACCGTGCAATAAAACGTTTTTTCGTCGTAATATGTATACCAAACATGTATTAGAGAAGCATACAGGAGATGCAGAAGCTGAATATAAATGTGATATATGTGAAAAAGTATTCAAGCATCGTACTAATTTGAGGGATCATAAACAAACCCACGGAGAAAAAAATCACAAGTGTCATCTGTGTCCGAAATCTTATATTAACATCACAAGACTAAGACTTCATTTAAAGCGGCATCGTAGGCAATACGATTTTATGTGCGAACTTTGTGGACATAAGCTGTTTTCTATATCATCACTAAAAGTGCATATGAAAAAACACACTAAAGAAAAAATCACTTGCAATATATGTAACTTAAAGTTAAGAAAATCGAGTCTTAACCGGCATCTACAACTATTGCATGTGGCATATGAGGGCACCATCGAACAAACATTGAAAGGGAGACATGTGAATTATAGGAGATTGGTTAAGTCATCACCATTCCGTCAAAGACGGAAAAATTCAGATAAAAACTATGATTGTAAAATCTGCAAGATGAGCTTTGAAAATTACGATTTAGTTATACAACACAACACAGAGTTCCATCCAGATATTCCGAAATGGTCGTGCCAAATATGCATTATGGATTTTAGTCTTAAAAAAAATTTGAAACGTCATTACCGCAGAAGACATAAATTAGAACCTATTCAAGTGCTGAAATTGGTAGAAGAAAATGAAGATTTAAATGTAGTTTTAGCATATGATAAAGAAGACTTGGATAATCTTGCCAAAGCCCATAATTCTAAGTCTAAACAGGGCAATGTCAAAAAAAGTAATAAAATACAATTAAAATCGGAGTTATTGGAAGATGAGATTTATTTTGAAAAAGAAAATGATATTACTTCAGAACTACAAGATGAAATAATGAATTCCGCAGATACCATTGAGGAAACAGATGATTATTTTATAGAATACTTAGAGGATGAATGCTCAAATTTATAAAGATGAGTCTTGAAATTTAAGTTGATACAAGTTAATTGCTTAATACATCTGCTAATTTTCTTTATGTTATATTACATAGTAATAAGCTTTCTCCTAATGTAAATAAAAGTTAAAGTACCATCCATGTCACAGAATATCAGTACATTTTCTCACCGCACTTTATACAAAAGCGTGAATCTTTCGTTGGACAGGGCGATTTGCATTTTTCATGATATGTGAGTGTGTAAAATGAAGTTACACGTGTTCAGTACTCCTTTGAAAAAAAAAAAAACTTTGGGCGGTATTTTGTTCATCAAACAAAATTAGAAGTGTGTACTAAACTTTAATGTTAATTATTAAAAAAAAAATTTAAACAAAAAAGCGTTATGCTCTGCAACCAACAAATTTTTATTTTGAAACGAGCTAGATTTTTTTTCAAATGCTTAAAGATACCGCAAGAAGAATGGAGTAAAATGTATGTAGAAAATTTCAGTCTGACGTCTTTATTATGTTCGGGTCGCTTCGTACCCAGCAGCGTTATAAACGCTGGGGCAAAGTGCTACCTTTGCCATACACAGAGCCATTAGCAAAACAATGGGAAGTGGTCAAAAATTAGGTCATGGATGTATCTATCGCGGATTAACTACATACATTGATTTCTTTAATGATATGTAACCAAAGTACGATATATGTACATGGTAGTAATATGGCAACAAATACAACACCCTAGGGAAGGTTTGTTTGTGTGAAGTCATGACCTACGTCAAAAGTATAGTCTGCTTTTACACACATCAGTTTTTCTTGAAGCAAGTCTGAGTTTATGGGAGAGAGAGGAAAGAAGCAAGAAGAGGGGTACATACTTGATTGTACCGGAAAGTTACTTCAATTCTCTTTTGTTATTTTATTCTCATTAATGGCGTCATATTAAGTTTTGACATTTCTTTTCATTTTTATTTCGCTTTGTAATTTTAACCTGCAGTGCAAATTTTCTTTAAAATATATTTAATTGAATATTTTTTTTCGATAACAAATATCAATAAGTGAACAAGTGTTATTCTTTAATAAAAAAGTTAATATTCTTTACATAAAGTTAATTTTTGGCAGAAATTAAAATATGACTTTTAAATGGAAAAGGGAACAGGTGGAATATTTAATTACATGTATGCAAGAACATTCTTGTATATACAATGTGAGGTCCACTGAATATATGGATAGAGTAAAAAAGGCACAAGCGTTCAGTTCAGTATTGGACGAGATGAAGAAAATGGAAAGTGCATTTACTCTGGAAGAGATAAAACGCAAGTGGAAAATTTTGAGGACGCAATATATGCAAGAACTGCGCGCAATGAATTCATCCAAAAAAAGTGGATCTGGAGCGACCGATATCTATACTCCTAAGCTATGGTGTTTTGAACAACTAGACTTCCTAAGAACACATAGTGAAATAAGGAAAAGCGCAGACAATACCCAGGATGTAAGTATATGAAAGTACCAGCTGTGTTTTCTTGTTACATGGAACATAGAATATAACATTCATCTGGTTTCCCTTATTTCTTCGGTTTATTTATGTATGTAGATGATTATGGAGGATGAATTAAGTCTTCCCAGCTTCTCAGGAAGTTGCACCACCTCAAAAAGTAGTTCACCTGAGGATCTAACTAATAAGAGGAAAAAGGTTATATGTTTTTTATGTGTTATGTTACTAAATTTTTTTTAAATTGTCAATATTTCTATTTTTTAGAGATCGGATACAGTCAGGGATTTTTCAAATCATTTGGAAAGTTTTAAAAGCATTTTGATGCAAAAGAATGCCGAAAGAAAATATGCCTGGCTGGGAACACTTGTCACTAACCAGATGGAACAAATAAACCCGGAAAACCAACCTGCTGCAGCTTGGGAGGTCCAGTGTCTTATGCAGAAGCTGACAAATCAGTGTAGAGAAAGAACCTCTTCCACTTCTTCCTCAAAAGACATTATTGAGCTGTCTATGGAAGGAATATTTTCTGACGATGAATTTGAAACGTTATAGTAGGTTTTGTTTTTAACAATATCGAAGGTTTTCTGACGCAATCACGTATATCAAAAAACGTCACTTTTACATACAAATTTATTGAAAACCTTATTAGTTTTGCTCAGTTCGAATGTAGTATAAAGCTCAAATTAGACGTGACATAACCATAACACCATAGCATAACAAAACCAAAACTCAATTGGTTTCTACGGTTATGGTTATGGCGTTATGGAAAATCATCAATAATTAAATACAGTGGACAAAACTGTGTTTAATTATTGGTGATTTGCCATAACGCCATAACCATAACCGTAGAAACCAATTGAATTTTGGTTTCGTTATGGCTATGGTGTTATGGTTATGTCACGTCTAATTTGAGCTTTAGATACCAACGAAAAAACTTATAAAAAAGTTCACTATAGAACTTTTTTTGTCTCACCTAAAAATTGTTCCTTTTTGAGATACATGATTGCGTCAGAAAAACCTCGATATGCATGTGCATTAGGGTGGCCCTTATTCACAAAATTCGATTTCTCCCATTCTCATCCCCCAGTTTGGTGAGTATTGCTAAAAATTATGCTGTCAAATATTCAGATCAATAATTTTTGCTATCAATACTCACAAAGCAGGGAGGTGACACTAGAAGAAATCGATTCTTTTAAATAAGAGTTACCTTAATGTACATATCGCTCATTTTCTTCAATACTGTCATAACTAAAAAAGTGATTTTCAAGTTAATAATGTATCATCTCCTGAGAAAAGTATGTACTTTTATTTTTATATTAAGTTGTATGTAAGCTAAAAAGTTCAAAGTAGTTCTGAATAAGAACTTAAGTAAGTTTAAGTAAGTTTAAGTAGTTTTGAATAAGAACTTAAGTGAGCTTTAATGAATTCCCTATTTTTTTTATGAAAATATGTTTTTGTTTGTTTTTTTTTTATTAACTTACCATTAATTTGTTCTGAATAAATAACAATAATAGATATATGTAGATCTTTTTAATTATAACTTTTTTAATATGTACATATCGCACACTAAATCATAAACAGTCACAACTTGAACTTTTTTAAAATAATTTTTATTACACATATTAGTTCACAGAAAAAATCTTTAACGAGCTCGAAAATTTCTTTTGAATCAGTCTTCTCTATGTGGAAACATATAAAGAAATTTTCGTGCTCTTTACAGATTTTTTCTGTGATTTGTGTAATAAAAAATATTTTGAAAAATTTCGAGTTGTGACTCTTTATGATTTAGTGTGCGATATGTTTTATTTAGGTACATATGTACATATATAAGATACATGTGTGAAATGAATTTAATACAAAATGTATAATTACGTACAAGACGTACATGAGCATATTAAATATTATTAATAACACTACACAACATTCAAAGAGTTTCACTACACAACAGTCAAAAAGTATTAGATTTCTAAGAACACTATTAGCCTAATTCACAAAAAATATTTTCGGCGTATGAAAGGTTTATGAAACAAATTGTGTATGGAAATTCACTTTATTAACCTGTTATAAATTGAAAATATTTTTTATGAATTAGGCCATATATACATTGGAATGTCTAGTTTACGCTTGTCGTTAAAATTGAAAACAAAAATTATTCATATAAAATTCATAGGAATAAAAACGAAAATAGTGCTTTATGTACTTCCTCACAATGCACAGTGGGAACTTTTGAAAAATTAAAACCTTAAAACAAAAATAATTAAATAGGGGTCTATTAAATCATTTAGATATTTAACTCTCACCATTTTTATAAAGTTTCAATCCAATCTAATTTGCCTTCATTATTAAAATAATCTGTAAATATTTGGCGAACAGATTCTGCTCCACCCTTGCGAGGATTGTACATGCTTTCTAAATTGTCCTCAGATTCTGTTAGGGAGTGACTATAGTTGTTCATATAGTTATTAATATAGCTGTCATCTGTCTCTTTTAAATAATTGTGTAAAACGCAGCAAGCAAATGTTATTTTCTCTACTACCTCGACTCTAAGGTTAATTTTTGATTGAAAAACTCTAAATCGGTTGGCGAGAATTCCAAAACTATGTTCAACCACATGCCTTGCACGGGAGAGTCTTTTATTAAAAACTTGTTTTTCTTGTGACTTTGTATGGTAGGGATAAGGTTTCATTAGGTACGTTTGCATTGGGAATGCATCATCCCCAACTACAACAAAAGGCAGGCAGCGACCATTTCCAACAACAGTGTTTTCAGGTATCTCTTTTCCTTCTTCCAAAACTCTTTTCAAACTACTTTGGAGAAATACGCCAGCATCATTATTTCGCCCATTGCAGCCAATATCAACAAAAATAAATTTACAGTTGGCGTCAACTAATGCCATCAAAATGATGCTATTTGTACCTTTATAATTATAATAAAACGCTCCATCTTTGCGTGGTGGGCGAAAGTTAATGTGCTTTCCATCGATGGCACCGAGGCAATTAGGGAATTGCCACTTTATAGCAAATTCTCTAGATATTGCTTCCCATTCTGATTTGCTGCTCGGAAACTAAGTTTAAATAAGATAATTTATTTACATACATATAAAACTAAATAATCTTCACTAGAAAAGTAACAAAATTTCACCTTCAAATATGTTGATTTAAAACGTTTACAAATAACATCACAAACTTCAGGAATAATAAGTGAAATACTAGAAGTAGAAACCCGTGTTTGGTAGTCGACGCTACGAAAAGTTTCTCCTGCAAAAAGTAATCGCAATTGTAAAACTGTATATGCATATATTCCTAAATCATTAACACTTACCAGTGGCTAGAAACCTCAGCGTTATGGCTAGCTTTTCCGCAGGAGTTATCGCGTTTCTCATTAGTGTGTCAGACCGCGTAATATCTTGCTCTATACAAGTCAACAGAGATTTAAATTGATTCTTAGTCATTCGCAAATAATTTTTGTATGATGCTTCGTCACTCAATTGTAACTCTGTTGTTAAAAATGAAAACGAACCCCGCTCACTTCTGGCTCTTCTCCAAGGCTTAATCCATTGTCTCTTTTTACTTTTGATAGGTAAGGATGTTGCTTTGATGCCCAAATTAGTCAATCCTGCAAAAACCTTTAAAATTTCTTTATTTTGAAATAAAATTTATATACGAACCAATAAGTATATCATCTTTGTCACTATTATCAGAATCTAAATCCATAGCTTCTCCTATACACTCCAATATTTTTGTAATTATATTATTTTTATCAGATATATCCATTTTCGCACTTAAATCAATGTTCACAAAATATAAAAATTAATAAGTCATTTTCAAATTAAGAATAGCACACACATAAAAAACGTCAAAAAAATAAAGAAAATTGAAAGGAAAGAAAATTAGAAATTGAACACAGACTGTCTGTGTGTAAACAAACGGGCAGTTTTAAAAGAGAACTGTAGAGAATTGCTTCAAGAAAAACTGATGAGTGTAAAAGCAGACATAGCAACAAAACCAAGAAAAACTTGGCATCAATGAAGACCATTGGTTGAGCAAAAAACTATCATCTGCCGTAGCGCTGCCAGCTTATATTAATTTCACCATGCGTTCTGCCATCATATACTCATTTCACCATAGTGCTGCATATATTTTCCATCGATACATTCAAGGCGGATTTAGCAGGTACTTTCAGTAGCGCTTTTGGAAATAATTGTGAACAAAATACCTATATTATAAAAGAAAATTTCTGGCATAAGATTAGAATTTTACACAAACAAAATGTACGGTGGTTTTTGTAATTTTATGTTGTTGTACTCTTGCTACTACTTTGACTAAATCAATATAAAACCCAAATACTGAAATTTAAAAAAAGTGAAACATGCGTCGCTGTTGCATATGCAAAAAGAAGCGAACCTGAGTTTCTTTGCCGTGCCAAGTGATGTACAGAGACGCAAAATATTGGGTAAAATTTGCAAGATGCAATTCTCTGAATCATCTGCCATCTGTGCAGATCACTTTGATCCGGCACAAATTGTAAAATCCGGAAGAATTTATTTAATGCCTAGTGCTGTACCCAGAATTGAAGTGGCACAAAATTCGTAAGTAAACAGATTTATATATATAATCGAAAGGTACATCTTATAAGCGGACAACTCTGATACCCATACGTATATAGTCTAGACACGAAATATAGAGTAACTGCTATGGTTGAACTCTCCAAATTGTTTACCCAATATTAAATGAGTTGCATCACTATTTAAGACCACGTATGCATACTTTTTTTTTTTTTTTTTTGTTTCTTTGAGTTTACTCCGTTTCCCCCAGAATTCCAGGGGATGGGAGATTTATTTAGCGAAACCCCTGGTGTCAAACAGCCATCAACAATTTATCTTTCTTCTTCGTAGAATACTTAATAAAAAAATATTTACCACGGAAAAACCTCAGAACAACCGTAAACCTATACAGTTATCTGTGTTGTTGAAATTAACTAGTGCTTTTGGTAGCAATTTTATCGAAATAATGTTGATTTAAGAGCTTTCCTTTTTAAAGGTGTTTTAGTATAAAAAAGTGCTAATTTTATATAAACTTATAAATTTTTAAAAAAGAAAATGCTTTACATGGTCTGCTCCAAGGTACACGCATCCATGCAACTCTGTGGTTTTATTCACCTTAGCTGTCAGAAATATTAATGGAAATCGTCAAAGCAAATTATACGTGATTTGTCAGTGCGTGAGTTGAAAAACAAAGCATCACATCCAAGGCAGATTAAACAGGTACTCTAACTAGTGCAGCTGTCCACTGTTTATTCTTCAGACAACTGTCAAATGTTTATTTACAAGATTTATTTTTCATGAGAAAACTAACCTGTGCTTTTTATGGCTGTGCTGTGTTTATTAAAAGTGAAAGAAGCTAAAAATTAAAGAATTGGTGAGATAAAAGCATAAAAAAGTGAAAAAAGTTTAAAATATACAATTCAAATCAAAACTTGAGTGAATAAAATGAATAAAACAAAAACCAACTTGCGTAGCTGTTCTATATGTAAAAAGAAAAAAGAAAAGAACCAAACATTCTTCACCGTCCCCAGTGATGAACGCAAACGCAAAATATGGAGTGAAATTTGTAAGAGGAAGTTCTCGGCAACATCTTCTATCTGTTCGGATCACTTTGATCCAGCACAGATTGTAAAAAGCGGCAGAATTTATTTAATGCCTAGTGCTGTACCCAGAATTGAAGTGGCACAAAATTCGTAAGTAAACAGATTTATATATATAATCGCAAGGTACATCTTGTAAGCGGACAACTCTCTCTCATAACCATTCGTATATAGTCTAGACACGAAATATAGAGTAACTGCTATGGTTGAACTCTTTCCAAATTGTTTACCCAATATTAAATGAGTTGCATCACTATTTAAGACCACGATATGCATACTAATGTATGTACTTCTTTAGCAATAAGAATTTTTCACAGTCGCAAAGCAGCTCTGAGTCAGTCAACATCAAGCCTCGTTGGCAATTATTTTTTAAGTGCAGCCAGACCACTGATTGTTTACTCTCTTTCGAGAGTTTTGCGTCTCATTCGCACTAGTTAATTTCAACAACACAGATAACTGTATAGGTTTACGGTTGTTCTGAGGTTTTTTCCGTGGTTAACAACGTTGCTACTTCCTATGTGAAGGCATAGGTCGTGTACAGTCAGACACAGTAACGGAGAAGAGAATACGTTTAATAACATCGCCGGCGTACGGTCTGAAGAACCCAGTTGGCATCTGTGCATCAATACTTTGCAAATATTTTTGTAAAGTATTCTACGAAGAAGAAAGATAAATAAATTTGTTGATGGCTGTTGGACCCCAAGGGTTCTGCCAAATAAATCTCCCATCCCCTGGAATTCTGAGGGGGAACGGAGTAAACTCAAAGAAACAAAAAAAAAATTCAACACATTCATCAAAAACTCGGCGTTTCCCTTCCATGCAAAGTAATAATGCTTTTTTTTATTGTTTTTGACATCAGCTCGTATTTTTCTGCCAACAAAATACTTGTGGATTTTGGTGTTGTTAATTGTTATGCTTGTTAAATCTGCCTTGGATACATTCTACCATGACAGAAGATTTATTTTTTTCCTCTACTCAGAAACAACGTATTGTTTGTAAAAATTTTCCATCTTTTCAAAGACTGCACTTGTTTAACGGTCAAATCACAACCACGTAAAAATCAACGGGGTTAATTACGGCATTTGATATTGATCGAATCACCAAATGCGGTAATTTGGGCCCAGGAAAAGCGGGAGGACCACTTTCTTCCGCACTCCAATTTGCCTTGGTAAATTCGTCAAACTTGCAGTGTTCTGCTTTGTTTGCGTATATTTATTTTATTTATTTATTTCATTAATGTAATACATGTGGCCTATTGGCCAATGTTAAAATATTACAAGATAACAATTCTATGAACAATAGCGTAACAATAAAAATATATTTAACAAAAAAGAAAATAATATTTTTTTTTAAATTATTTTTTGGTAAGGAAGCATACATATCAATAACTATATATCTGAACACAGATCCAAGTAGGTATAAATAATACCAAATAACCTTATAATAATTTACAGTAGTTTACAGCTCAAGCCCAACAGTCCTAACTAGACATTAGGTATATTAAAATATATTAGTAGGCTCCGCTTAAATGTTGACCTTGTGATAAAAAAAACAATGTGCTTTTGGTAGCAATTTTCTCGAAATAATATTGATTTAAGAGCTTTCCTTTTTAAAGGCGTTTTAGTATAAAAAAGTGCTAATTTTATATAAACTTCCGAATTTTTAAAAAAGAAAACGCTTTACTCTACATGGTCTGCTCCAAGGTACATTTATGCAAGGTACACGCATCCATGCAACTCTGTGCTTTTATTCACCTTAGCTGTCAGAAATATTAATGGCAATCGTCAAAGCAAATTATACGTGATTTGTCAGTGCGTGAGTTGAAAAACAAAACATCCAATCGAAAAGATTTAACCATATCGTTTAAAAGTTTTGAAGAACATCACATATGTGGTAGATCATTTAGTGCATAGGCTAACTGCGATTTAGTGAAATTACGTTCATTACAAGGGAGCTATATTGATTGTGGCCAAAATTCTGTCTAGTTGCTCGAAATCCTCACGTCTGATTTAGTGTCTAGTGAACTTTGTGAAAAACTACATATTTTACGATTGCTTACAATGTACATTGAATTAAATGTACCTTGGTTTCCTGGAAATATTTTCAGATACACGCACATTCCAAATCAGCTGATGTAGCTTCTATAGATATATCTATTTCTGCTTTTGATATTGAGCAAGTTTTTATAAAAACAAAATTCCTGTTGTTTTTTGAATTGTTGTGGTCGCGCTGCCATCTTTTTAAATTAATGCGACTTGGTCAAAACCATAGACAAGTAACAAGCATATTCTGTGGTCAAAACAATAAACATAGGTCGTGCGCATTCTGCAAGAAACGGTACAATGAATTTGCCTTGCTTCCCACTAGTGAATTCGGCTTGTATACATCATAGTGTCATATGGTTTTGAAATTTGTTGTAGTTGACCTTATTTAAGTAAAAGACAATCTGCTGGTTATTTCTCTGTTGCCAAAATCTTTTGCTGTTTTGATTTCCAAAAATCAACTTGCAATTATTTCTGCGCCAAGAAGTTTCAAGAAACAAAAAATTCAATTAAACATTTATAATATTAACTAAAGAATAATGCCAAGTGTCATTTTATTAAAAATATCACTTCAATTAAATAAAGGTTAATTGTAGTAAATATAGAAATATTTATTTATTGTAAAAATGCGCATATGTGCTGTTTGCAAAAAGAAATACAACAAGGGGGAAGGAAATTTGTTCAGTGTTCCGAAAGATGAGGAAACAAGACTGAAGTGGAGCGAAATTTGTCGCACCCGTTTCGCTCGAACAGCTCAGGTGTGTGCTGACCATTTTATGCCGTCCAGCATTTTTCGTGGAGGTGGTAAAGCATATCTTGTTCCCGATGCTGAACCTGTCATGCAAACTGCTGTTTACATATTTCCCATAAAAGAAATTTGCGATTCAGAGTAAGTAGCTCCTTAATAGTGTGCGAACATGCATATTATATATGCAAAATAAAAAATAATCTTATTATTAAGTCTCCTTTTTCAATCGAGAAATTGAAACACATACAGATGAAGTTTATTTCAGAGTGATGATGTACTATGTACACGACTATCTGGATATTTTCTACTTTTAGTACTACAAACACAAAAATCAAATAAACTCGACTGTCTATTGTAAAAAAAAAATTGTAAAACGTTTAGACCAATGTAGCTTACTACGCTTCAGACAAGATTAGAAGGGATTTAATAAAATTTCTGCTTTTAATGGAACTTATCAAGGCAGTTTTAGCTGCCTTGAAACTTATTATATGTAGTCATCTGCTTTTGATAGGAATTTGCTTGAGTTTGTCTGTGGTGAAATAAATATAAGATCGCAGTACTACGTCAACAAATAGAAGAAACAAGGGAATTGTTGTTTGTGTAAAGTCGTTGCCCACGTTGAAAAATATAGTATCAAAACACATTGAAGGGCTGCACTTGGTTGAATTTTTTTTATGGAATAAAGAGGTCCATAGATACAAACACCAAATAAGTGACTGTGAACCCATGGCCTTATACATATTATAAATTATTATGTTTGTTATACGTTAATGTTACCTTTTAGTACACACCAAGGTGAATTCACTACTAGGTGGCCTTATTTCAGAAAATGTCATCAGCTGATACCATGGCAAATATCTGACTTATCAAAATCTTCTACTTTGTTTAGAGCTATACTTTGCGCCAAAAAGAAAAAAACAAAAATTGTGAAAAATTTAAAAACAATAATTTACAACTAAAAGTTGCTACTAATTGTTAAAAACAACAGTTTTTATTTCATAAAACCAGTTTTGTGATAAAAAAATAATACAATGCGTTTTTGTGTAATATGCAAACATAAATTCCCTAAGGGTGAGGGAAATTTGTTCCGTGTGCCAAAGGATATGGAATCTAGGCTAAAATGGAGTGAGGCTTGTTGCATGAAGCTAACTGCAACAGCACTGATCTGCGCTGACCATTTTAAGTCATCCAGCATAGTTCGTGTAGGTAATAGAGCATTTCTAATGCCAAATGCTGAACCCTTAATGCGGAATGTGGTTTCTTTTCCTCCCATAATAGAAGTTGACAAATCAGAGTAAGTATGGGATATATCTGCTAAACATATTTAAGGATTTTTTAGATTGATTTTAAGATAAGGTCCATGTAACAGAACAAACAAGACAAAATACAGAGAGCCAATGAAATTCTTCAAATAAATTGCATATTGCATCAAACTGAAACTTGTTGAGCACCAGAAATAACTGGTTGCAAAAGTGCTTAATTTGTTTCAATGAACCTCCAGATGAAATCAATTGATCTAGAAGTAATACAAATGTATAAAATAATATTTTCATACCTTATATTAGTTATTGGGCACAAAAATTTGATAAGCATATACTTTACCATTTACATATTGAGTTTCTGTTGTTTTTTCTTCTGTATTGCCATTTTTCTTTTTTTTTCTGGTCGGAGTACATTTGGCAGATGGAAATATTTTACACAAACAAAACACATGTACATTCTGCAGGGTTGTACTTGAACTCAAAAAGAGTTCGCCTTGGCAAAGTATATCTATATCAAGTAGTCGCAAGAGTACAACAACATAAAATTACAAATACCACCGTACCATGCTACAATAAACAGGTATATGCATCAGCACAGGTGACAGTGAACAGATTGTCAAAATTTTTTAAATTCGCCGCAATTTTATGTTGTGTTTTTACTAACTGTTTTGGTTTGAAATTTTTAAAATAAAATTGAAATTTTTAAAATACAACAATTTTATCAACATACATACTTTTTGTGCATTGTTTTAAAAAAATATTGTAAATTCAAACAATATATTAATAATATATAACAATATTAAACATATCGGTGTGGTTTTTGTGTATATAAAAATGAGATTTTGTAGTGTTTGCTTAAAAAAAGAAAAACCCGGGAATGGAACATTTTTTTGCGTTCCTAAAGAAAAAGACAGAAGAGAAGAGTGGAGTACGATTTGCAAACAACATCTTACGGAAAAATCAAAAATTTGTTCGGACCACTTCAACTCTTCAGAAATTATAACTGCGGGTAAGAGAAAGTGCTTGTTGCCTACTGCGAAACCGTTAATTCAACACCTCTGTTATGATATGCAATCGTCGTCTTTGTCACGGTAAGTTTTTTTCCGTTTTTCAACTTTAGGTTTTATATAATAGTGTTATAAATAGCACATCAGTAAAAGAACCATTGAGCGTTAGTGTTCTACAAGAAGGGGAAATAAGTTGCGTCCGTAACCATAATAGCGTGTCTGCTCTTCAGGAGCCATGGAAGTTCTGTAAGGATCAAGAAATACAGACTGAATAAGCCCATACTTCATATAAAATTATTTCGATATACATATATGTATGTATGTACAGGGTGGGCCAAAAGAAACCAAGGGGTGTAAAAGTTTAATAACTTTTTTGTTTATTAATTTTCTTTTAATTTTTTCTTTCAGATTATATAATATACAAAATGGAAATTTTTTTACACTAAGTATGAAAAATGATGCCTCTTAAATGACCACCGTTTTCAGCTTCGCACTGATTGACTCTTTTTAGAGCATTTTCCATAACATCTTTCAAAACTTGTGGCTGTAGCGTTCGAATTTCTGCAACAATGTTTGCCTTGAGTTCTTTGGGGTTTTTTGAAGGAGCGACTGTATGTGAACAAGCCAGAGACAATCCTAGAACTCAAGGCAAACATTGTTGCAGAAATTCGAACGCTACAGCCACAAGTTTTGAAAGATGTTATGGAAAATGTTCTAAAAAGAGCCCAAAGAAAAAATAAAAAAAAATTAATAAACAAAAAAGTTATTAAACTTTTACACCCCTTGGTTTCTTTTGGCCCACCCTATATATATATATATATATATATATATATATATATATATATATATATATATATATATATATATATATATATATATACATCTTTAATATATATATATATATGTACATCTTTAATATATCATACGCTTGCAGTGCAGTAGTTTTTGCAGGAGATTATAAGCAACTCATTGATAGAATAAAAAATCCAAACCACTGGCTGGTCCATAATGCTGAGCCTAAAGTTGAAAACTGTAAACAATTTTTTAATTACTGAACAAAAATTGCACTTTCTTGATATTTCTTCATCTACCTCATACAACAAGCTTACATTTATTTATCTCGTGGACATATGTACATACGTCTCATTTCCTTTTATTTTAAAATTTAATGCTTATCACGACAATGAATAAAACTAATTTTGTTCACATAACATTTAATTTTATTTAGCAAAGGCGAATTAAATAGTTTGCCTTGTATTTGACATTGTATTTCACAAAAAAGTTGCTTTGTTGTAATGAATTCGCTTTGCATATACCTGATAATTGTACCATGTCACCGTACATTTTGTTTGTGTAAAATTCTAATCTTGTGTCAGAAATTTTTTTTATAATATACGTATTTTGTTCACAATTATTTCCAAAAATTTAAATACGTTTCACTACTTTTCGCATAGAACTGTTTCAAAACTATTTCTTTTTGTTACTCTTAAACAATACACATTTTCACAAAAAAATTTTCCACGACAATTCTTTTTTTGCTACTTTTGTTGAATTAATAATGTTTTTCACAATTTTACAAGATTATTTTTTTAAAGGAATAAACAAATATGGCTCGCTACAAAAGTAAACAAATTTTGACATACGTTCAGGTAAAAACTAAAAAAAAATTTAGTCAGCTGGGCTTTTGCATATACTTGATATAGATATACTTTGCACCTTGGTACACACCATCACTCGAAAATCAATCTATATGCTGCCTGTCAACCTAAACTTGTTTTGTGGTTGACTGGGGGTCTCCACGTGCAATAAGCATGGGAATAATTATCTTTTCAACTGTCACTTGTTTTAAAGCAATTATGTTGGAAATAAACTGATAAATTTGGCTGTCATTGGTCAGAGTTTTGGTTTCTTGCAAATTACATGCATAAATAAAAGGTTTTTGCTGTTAAAGAAAATCTTATGGAATCAATAAGTTATAAAGAATAAATAAATACTAAATATAAGGAATTAAATACAATTAAAAAAATTTTTTTTCAAACAAATTAGCTGGGTAATTACATGTATTGATATATAACCATTCCAATCGATCTTTTTCTTTCGTGTTCAGTTCACAGGACGTATTCCATACGTCAGAACATATGCTTGAAAATGAACGTATTTTATAAAAAATTCTGCCGCAGTAATTTCTTATATTCGGAAATATTGTAAGACTGACTGATTGACAAAACTTAGTGGCCACACTATTAGAAAATATATAAACGTTTTTAACAATGTATATCGGCACCTTGTCGTTTTCTTGACAAGGTGGCACTCTGAAATTGTTCTGTGAAATATTTTTAATACTTTTGTGAAAAACCAAAGTATATCTATATCAAGCAAGGCAGATTTACCAGGTACTCTCGGTACTACTGTCAAAAGTTTGTATACAAGCCACATAAAATGTTTTTTTTTAAACTTCCTTCTTAATGATGCTTCTTCTTCCTTGATTTTGACATTAGCTTTACATTTTCTACCAATAAAATACGTGTGGTTTTTGGTGTTATTAATTGTTGTACTAGTGAGAGTACCTGGTAAATCTGCCTTGATATCAAGTATAGCAAGAGCCCAGCTGACTAAATTTTTTTTTAGTTTTTACCTGAACGTATGTCAAATTTTTTTTACTTTTGTAGCGAGCCATATTTGTTTATTCCGTTGAAAAAATAATTGTGAAAAACATTATTAATTCAACAAAAGTAGCAAAAAAGAATTGTGAAAAAGTGTGCAATTTGAATTGCTTAAGAAAACTAACAAAAAGAAATTCGTTTTAAAAAAGTTATGTGCGTAAAGTAGTGAAACGTAATTTAAATTTCTGGAAATATAAAAAAAAATTTATAGACAAATTTAAAATGCGTGTGTGCTCGTATTGTAAAAAAAAGTTTTATTCTGGTGACGGGGGAAAAATGTTTTCGGTTCCAAAAGATCCAATAAAAAGAGCAAGGTGGAATGAAATTTGTGGCAGATGGTTCACACCTTCCAGCGTGCTGTGTATTGACCACTTTTTGCCCACCAGTATTGCCACTACAGGAAGCAGATTGTACCTTATGCGGAATGCCGAACCTCATGTGAGCGATATAGAGAAAAAGGAAATTTCTGTTAATACGTCAACCACAAAGTAAGTTATCTCATATATATATATATATATATATATATATATATATATATATATCTATGTATATATACTTTATACCAAAAATATCTATATTATAAAAGAAAATTTCTGACATAAGATTAGAATTTTACACAAACAAAATGTACGGTGGTTTTGTAATGTTATGTTGTTGTACTTTTGCGACTACTTGATATAGATATACTTTGCGTTATACTTTATAGATATGTATTTATAGATATACTCTAATAACAAAAAAGAAAAGAAAAGTTTTAAACAATAAAATGAGAAAGTGTAGTTTGTGTCAAAAAAAACAAATGACTGGAAACGGAACCTTTTTTTCTGTTCCACATGGAGACCGCAGGACGAAGTGGAGCAAAATATGTGGAATTAATTTTGTTGGGGATGCTTTGATTTGTATGGACCACTTTTCACCATCAAGTTTTGTGAAAACTAGTCGGTACTATATGTTACTACCAAGCGCTGTGCCATTGTAAGCTCATACTGACTTTAAATGTTAGAAGATGTATCGACACTAATGTTGGGGTATTGTTCTTGATGTTGATCTTTTGACCCAGTATTTGGTAGAGTACTAAATGCACTATGTAGGATCATCGCGAATTATTGATATACCGGTATTAAGCTAGGTATGGTCGATGATATATCATGAAGTGATATCTGTCTTTCCTGCTGAATTATTTAATACCTTGGTCGTATATCATTCCATGTTTACAACTTCTTGGGTTGTATTCTGTAGGTAGGGTGACGAGAACATTAGTTTGTAGCACGACAGTTCGTGCGAATTGGTGGTGGCGGAATAGTTTTAAGACTGGCCAAATAATTCTTCAGAATAGAAGGAAAAAAATAGGGTGACGAGAACTGTTTTTCCCTCTCCATATGTAAATATATACAAATATAAGTACTTATGTCTAGCCCTAAGCGGAACATCAGATTCTTTTAAACGCTATATACATAGGTTTTTTAGCTTTAAAAACCATTTGCACTTCAGTTGAAGTTCTTCTATTTGACATTAATTTAAAATATCTTAAATATTAAATTTCATTTGTTCAAAATCAACGAAGATGAATGTGGGCAGTATTACAATTAAAAAAAAGTAGATAATAGAAAGCTGGTAAGAAATATTTGTATTGCAACAAAATTTAATAATTAACGATTTCGAAGTTATTTATGTACAAGAAGTAGCTACAATGCAAACATTTTAAAAAGTTGCCTGCCGAGCTTATGAGGAAGCCTCACGTGTCCTATTACAGGATTTGTGGAATTGGGGAATCGCGGAGACTTCTTATGCGGAATAAAACAGTAATAGAAATCAAGACTTAAATTTACCTTTTTATGAGAAAAAATACAGTGTCACAAACTTGAAGCTTACATTTTTATTTTTATCTTTTATTTTTTTCAAATATAAATAATCTATTTATTTTAAAATTCAGCAAATTTTAACTTCAATTGAAATGAACTATAATTCTTAATACATTCTGAACAAGAGCTAAGTTGCATTAAAGATAGTTGCTAAAATTTTAATTCTGAATTGAGTTGCAATCCGTAATAGGGATAATATGTACTTTAGTTTGCATAGTAAGAAAAAGCTGGCCGAGTTGCAGTGCATCCACAACTAATATGATTATTATTGGAAAAATACTTTGCAATGTATCGGTTTACAGATTTATTTACTGGTATGCCTTCACATAAGAAGTTAACCACGGATAATTCTGTTAGTAAGGACCGTCAATCTGAGGTGTTAAAATTAATTAGTGCGAGTGAGACGCAAAACTCTCGAAAGAGAGTAAACGATCAGTGGTCTGGTGCACCTAAACAATAGTTGCCAAAGAGGCTTCATGTTGACTGACTCCGAGCTGCTTTGCGACTGAATATTAAAATTATATTTTATTATAAAAGACTATTATCGTGATGACTTTTAAATTAAGCCGTAATGTAAATATACATATATACGTTCATATGTATGTACATATGTAAATAAAGTGTTTAAAAATAAACAATTTTATTTTTTCTATTAAAATATTTTAGAGAAAATACTGATCGTGCCACGCCTAAAATTACATCACAGAATAATGTATTTGGAAACCAAAAAGAAGAATTTAAACAAAATTCAAGTCCAAATAGCAACATTGTCATACCCCCACAACTACAAGAAGAACCTATAATGCACGTGCCTCAAGAAGAATCTATGATGCAGATAACTGTTATAAAATCGGTTTCCTGTGCACAAACTACCCAAACCAATACCCGCCTTTGTGGCTTAGTAGAAACTTCAGACCTTGCTGATGAATTTCGTTTTAGTTGTTTCTATTGTTCTGAAGTATTTCTATTAGAAAAATGGAAAATATTCGTAAATCATTTAAAAAATAAACATTTTGAAATGGAAGAAGCATTTAAAACATCTAAATATATCTCTGAAGATCATGATTACACTCCGATAAACCTAACACCGTCTATACCAACAGAGACTTCTCTTGAAACGGTTGTCTATAATGCAAAATCATTTTTAGTGGATCCTTTGGAACCTACACACAACCCAATAGGATCTATGGATTTAAATTCATTTTATTGTACACAAGATGACAATAAGGCGACTTCCAACACTAAACAGGCTTTACCTAACTTCACTAAAACTAATAAATCACTAAGTACAATGCCAGTTTCTCTGAGGAGAAATAGATTTAGCAGGCGTAAGGGGAAACGAAAATATTCATTTTTACGAAATTCTCAAGCTGTTGCTGCCAGTAAGCATAAGATTTTTAAGTCAAAGGTAAGTCGTCATTGCAAATAGGATGGAGATCAATTAAAATATTGTGTCCTTATTGAATAAATTATTTTTAGTTGATGCCTTCCGAAAGATTCCATTTAGGAGATTCAATACAGGTAAAAGTAACCATTTATATTTAATTTAATTATAAAAAAATGTCTCTTTTTATAGCAACTATCAAAAGTAACACCCTTAAGTCGCTGCCTTAAGAGAACAAATGAGATAGAAGAAGAAATGAGGAGGGTAGATGTAATGGAAGAATATGAAATAAATCCTGTTTCAAATGTTAACCAAAACCCCACAGAGGTAATAATAATAATAAAGATTCGACATTTTGGAATAGATTAAAGAAAATTTGAGCTATTACAATTTTCGAATTTGAAGGCGTAAAACGTCAAACACAATAGGTATTTCTATGTTTCGCGCGTCATTTATTTCTACAACAATTTGTTATTTTTACAGATTACTTTTGGATATACACCACGTGACATTGTAAACACACTCCTGGACAATATGAAAAACTATCCAGTTTTGTGGCAGTTTGACGATGAACCATTCAATCAAGACTATTACGAAGCCGTGGAAGATTTGTGTAAAATTGTTAATTACAAATGGTCGCTGAATATTGACAATTTGAAAATGCGACGAAGTATAAATCGTATTTTAAGATATTACTGTTATTTATACCCAAATACAAATGTTGAAAACGTTGACCAATTTACCTCTTATTATGACAAATGCGATACTTTTCTACCTTCTGCGCATGAAGTTGCGTATGCACGCTGTTCACACTGTTATACATGTTTTAAAAGTGATTTTGAATTGAAAATACATCTTGGAGTTGAGCATAGCTATTTGCAATGGCCTTATAAGTGCCCACAGTGCAAAGAATGCTTTAGAGAATCTGATGATTTCGAATTTCACAAGCATCTGCCACATTATGATGAAGTTTTTAGGTGTCCACCATGTAATAAATCGTTTTTTCGTCTTCATAGTTACAAAAGGCATATTCTAGAAACCCATGCAAACAGCAGTAGTGGCGAGTACAAATGTGATTTATGTGACCATGTAGTTCAAACCATGAGTGGTTTAAGGAATCATAAAAAAACCCATGGAGAAAAGCAATATAACTGCAATCAGTGCTCCAAATCATTCTTTGAGAACTCGAAGTTAACGCTTCACTTAAAGACGCATAAAAAACAGTATGATTTTATATGTGAAATCTGTGGAAAGGGATTTGTTATTCAATCAGGTCTCAGGACACACATGAAGAAGCACACTGGTGAAAAGGTTACGTGCAATATATGCAATCTAAAATTAAGAAAGTCAAGTTTAAGTCGACACATGCGAACAGTTCATGTAGTTCATGAAGGTATTGTCGAAACAACCGTAAAAGGCAAACATCTTTATTACAGGAGATTGATTAAGCCAGGTCCATTAAGACGAGGTCAAAGAAAATCTGTGGAAAAAAGACATTACCGGTGTAAAATCTGTAAGATTGGCTTTGATAGCTACAAATTAATCGTAGAACACAACAAAGAGCTACACTTCGATGGTACGAAGTGGCCATGTAAAATATGCAGTGCGCAGTTTAATCAAAAATTAAATCTAAAGGTCCATTATCGAAAAAAACATAAGTTGCATGTGTATCAAGTTTTCAAACTGGTAGAAGAAAATTTGGATTTAGATGAAGTGTTAGCTATTAAAACGGAACATATTGATAAATTATTCGGATCACTTACTTGTTCCAAGAACAACCCGGATAACGTGGAAAAATCTAATGTTACAACAACAATCAAATCAGATGCACTACTAGATGACACTTATTTCGAAGATGAAGATGAACTATATGGTTCCACAATGGAAGATGAACTTATGGAAGGCGTTGACAACATTGATGTTAAAGACAATATTATTGAAGATATATTTAGTGATTTCTGAAAAAGCATTTGAAAATAAAAAGTTAAGAGAACCCAACCAACATAAAGTTATTTGTATTTTATAGTTGTTTAAGCTTGAGGTCAATTATTTTATATGTATAAGACAATTATTTACTTTTACTCAATATTTCCCACATTTTTACTTATCTTCATCAGGAATTAATAAAATTGTAGAAATTTTAAACAAAATTGTTTCAACAAAGCAAATACATAGTACATAGTTATAGGAAAATTTATACATAATTGGTTTTAATTTTTATTTCTGAATTGTTAGTGCTTTTTGTTTGTTATGTGGTCAAGTATGTCTATATGCCTACATTTCATTTTTTCTTACACCAAACCATCAGTAGACTTTAACCTAATTCCAAAATATTTTTTTTTATATATTTTTAATTCCTTTTTTTTATTAAAAATTAGTCATTTTCGTCTTATGTGCATTAAATTTTGACAATATAATTAATTGAATGTGCAGTTCTAGTCATGGTGTTAATACCATGGTTCTAGCTATTGGAGTAAATGGGTTTCTGAGAATAATCGAAGTGAAAATTTTTAATAAATTTTTGGTTAAAACTTGTAGGATTTCTGTTCATGCGACCTAGAAATAGTTGTGTTAATTATAAGTTTTATTAGGTAAATCTTAAATCAAATTGTCAAATTTTGTATTTAACGTGTTTTTATTTTTTTATGGTTTAGAAACGATCTCAAGGATAAAGGAAAAATGGCTTTGGAAAATCAAATAGAAATGCTCAGCCCAAATTCCAGCAGCGATGTTAAACCTTTACAACTGCAAGAAGAGTTTAAAATGGAAATGTCGCTAGAAGAACCTGTAATGCAAATACCTGTTATCAAATCAGTATCTTGCGCTGGGACCACTCAAACCAACGTGCGGCTTTGTGGCTTTGTAGAAGCTTCAGACTTAGCAGATGCATTTCGTTTTAATTGCTTCTATTGTTGTGAAGTGTTTCCATTAGAAAAGTGGAAGAACTTTGTAAGTCATCTAAAAGATAAACACTATAAATTAGAAGCAGCATTTGAAGTTTCAGAATATGTTTCCGAAGACCACGACTATACACCCGTATATGTACCTCTATCTACTACTGCAGTTTCTATTAAGAATGAATCGATATATCCTAATCTTTTGGATCCATTGGGAACTGCATGCAATCCATTTGAAACTATGATTTTAAATGCCAGTCCTTGTTACGGAACAGAGGAGATCGAAATGGTCTCCAACAATGCAATTAATTTGAATGAGACGATAAGTAATTCGAAGGTAAGAAAATGGTTTAAAACGGAATTAATTTCACAATTCTCCTGATTGTGTAAGGCGTTTGCGTTTTTGTGCAAGATTAAAAAAACACACAAGCAGTTTTTTTAATCTACTATAAAAAATAATAACGCCTTACGTAATCAGGGGAGTCAGCCTTATCAAAACGTCTCTCAAACTGTTTAGGCGTAGTAATTATTTCAATAACGTTAAACAAAAAAATTGTACGGTTTCTGGATTTACCCCTCTTATTTTCCATTTTTTAAATTTGGGATTTAGATTTCTCGTGATGAAAAATGCTAGCCACTTTTTGACTAATTTTAACTGCAATTTGGAAAATTGTCGTAGATTTATATATAGAGTTGCGTTTTTCTCGTTATCGACATATACGCTACCTATCAATCCTTGTGCGGCCCCTACACGTTGCTTGTACAATTTGATCAAGTCGTACAACTGATTGCTACGTTAGAGATCAGGTGGGTCATTGGTTGAATGAAAATTCAAACATATTGCTTTGTTTAACTCAGTTGTGCAACAAATTGCAACGTGTAAGAGATGCATTACATAAAATTAACGTTAAAGTAACGAGTGGAACAAACTCGCAAATTAACGAGTAGAACAAACTCGCAGGCAAAATTAAGCATTTGGGGTGACCTACTCGAATAGGCGAAGTTTGGAAAAGGATATAGAAGGATTAATTATCAGGCAAAATTTGAGCCTGAAGCCTGAAAGACTATTTATTTATTCATTTATTGAAAGTATTTTACAAAGATAAATTTATAAAATACCAATTTAGAATAGTGTGGACTACTTGGTCATTACACTATATATCTTGAATTTAAATTTCATGTAAAACATTTGCGGATTGGATAATATTTTTTATTTTTGTTGCTGAATTCTTGTTGTGCAGTTTAGGATATCCTCTAGGGGTTCGTTTGTTGAGCTTGTCGGGCAACCTTTGAGTATATGGTATGTAGTTAGTCCTTCTGCGCAGATTTCACATTCCCTAGGCTGAGTCCGTTCATAATAGTGCTGTGTGGTAAATCTTGTTGTTCCGACTCTAATTCTGGCTAAAATGATACAATATTTTCTAGATAGAAATTTGTTGTAAGTTGGTCGTGTTATGCAGTTGTTGTGGGACCTTAGGAAACTGTTTGAGGTACTCCATAGTTGTTGTTTGTGTGATAATTGAATTTGTTTATGGACATTATCCCCGTGACGAGTTGTGGTATTTCCGTTATAAGTGGATGGTTAACTGAATTTTTGGTGGCTGCGTCCGCGAATTTATTTCCTTCTATCCCAACATGACCTGGAACCCATAGTATAATGACATCATTATGGAGCATCGAATTGCCAATAACGTATATTCTTTTCTCCCCATCAAATTTTAATGATTTAGCTACACTAAGGCTGTCTGTGCATATCAGGGACTTAACTTGTTTCTTTGACGCATATGATACAGCATACCTTATGGCTGCTAGTTTCGCTGAAAAAATGCCGGCGTGGTTAGGAAGTAGGGACTGTTTGACTACCTCAAAATTTTCGTTAATATTTTCTACAACGGCATATGATGTAAATCCGTTTGAAAAAGATCCATCGGTAAAAATTGTAATGTCAGCATTGTATAACTATAAGTATAGTTGGTTAAATATTTGTGGATTGATACCATCTTTGAGAGTTTTAGTAGAGTTTTTTCCCGTTGTTATGCTTGATATAGGTGGGAGAGGTATCTGCATTTCTTTGGCATAGTCGATTATACGTTGTAAAGCACAAAGATGTCGCATTTCTGTTTGATCCATTAGGCTCCGTATTTGTTTGTATATCCCATGATTGGTGTTGATTAATGCTTTTGCCAATAAAACCTGAAACACTATATAATGTATAAAATAACACAGCCGACAATTATTTATACAGTCATATCCACACGCTTGTTTAAAGCGAATCCAATTTTAAAGGGCCCACGGTGTCACATGTGATTGATTTCGTCACGAGTACGACAACCATAATAAGGCTGAATACATGTTTAGTTTTATATGAATGTAAAGGTCTTTTCGCTTTTTTAGACCCTATTTACAACGAAGTACTCGACTCTCCGTACAGAAAATTTTTCTTTTCTCTTTCCCACTTTTTTTTTCGCAATATACACACACAGATCAAGAATAAAAACCCCGTCGCCTCTTTCGTGCTTGTAAATGCAAAGGGCAAAGCCAAAAGAGAATTGAAAAAATGTCTGCCTTTTAATGTCATGTCTGTAAGTGGCGAGTCAAGCAATTTCAAACATCATTCTGTCACTTTAATGAAAACGTTTCTTTTACAGCAACCAATTTTTAGAGCCGCAGAACATAAAGAAGAGCAGGGAGAATTGAAGTCAGATTCTATACAACTTGTACAACAAACTCCCACAGAAGTAATCAAATTGATTTTTACATTTTGTAAATTTGTTTATTATATTATAAACTTTTTCTTTAACAGATTTCTTTCGAATATACACCACGTGAAATAGTAAATTTATTGCTGGAGAGTATGAAAAATTATCCGGTCCTGTGGCAATTCGACAATGAACCATTCAATGAAGACATTTTCGAAGCTGCCGAAGACTTGTGTAAAATAATTAATGGCAAATGGGCACTGAATATCGATAATTTAAGCATGCGGCGTAGTATAAATCGTATTCTCAGATTTTATTGTCATTTTGTTCCAAACGAAAACGATGAAGATAATGACCAATTTAATTCTTATTACGAGAAGTGCGTTGGTTTTCTGCCGCCGGATGTAAATGAAATTGCTTATGCGCGATGTTCCCACTGTTATAAATGCTTCAACACCGGTTCTGATTTGAAACTTCACCTGTATGAAGAAGAAAAGTATTTGAAATGGCCTTTTAAATGCACTCAATGCAAAGAATGTTTTAGAAAATGTGATGAATACGAATTTCATAAACAGCTACCACACTATGATGATATCTTTAGATGTTTACCATGCAATAAAGCATTTTTTCGTCGTACTATATACAACAGACATATTTTGGAAAACCATCCTAAAGTCTGTAATGAACAGGGCAGATACAAATGTAATATATGCGATAAAACATTTCATAACAGTTCTAACTTAAAAGGCCATAAACTCATCCATGGTGAAAGGAAGTATAGATGTCATCTTTGTCCTAAATCCTTTTTAGTGAATTCGAGACTAATGCTTCATTTAAAAAACCATCGTGAAGAGTATGATTTTATATGTGAAGTTTGTGGAAAAGGATTTCTTCGTCAATCAAATCTCAGAACGCACATGAAGAAACACACAGGGGAAAAAGTCACTTGTAATATATGTAATCTAAAATTGAGAAAATCGAGTCTATCACGACATCTTCGAATAGTTCATGTGGTACTTGAAGGTGCTGTCGAAACAAGAAGGAAACATCTTTATTACAAGAGGTTAATTAGATCAAGACCATTGCTACCTATTCTAAAAAAATGCGGAGAAGAAAGAAATTACCATTGTAAAATTTGTAAAATTAGCTTCAAAAATTATAAATCAATTGTAGAACACAACAAAGAGCTACATTCCGATATTCCGAAATGGCCGTGTCAACTGTGTAGTACGGAGTTTAGTCATAAATTGAATCTGAAAAGACACTATCGCAAAAAACATGATTTGAATGTAATTCAAGTTTATAAATTGGTAGATGAAAATGAAGATTTAAATGTTGTTTTATCTCTTGAAAAGGAACATTTGGATAAATTAGCGGAAACTCCAATACTTCCTAAGAATAAACAAAATAATGCGACAGATTCGAATACTAAAACACCAACGGAGCCCCATTTATTATCGGAGGCTGTATTTTTTGAAATTGAAAGAATTCACAGTTCTACAATACAAGATGAAATAATGAAAGTTGCTGACATTATTGAAGCACAACAAACTAAAAACGATACCTTAAGTGATTTTTTTACGGATCTTTTACAAGAGAATTAGAAAAGTATATAAGTTTTTTTTTTGTTCTTCTATTTACTAAGTAGTTAAGCATATGTTCAATAAATTGACTGAAGTAATAGTTAAAAAATTGTTTTTGAAATCTAAGCGTACATTTTAATTTTAAAAATGGTTACCTTAATATTTTATGTTTAAAAATACAGCATTTTTGCCAAAGCCATAGTAAACAAACATTTTTAACGGTCGAAAAAGTACGTAATTAATCATTTCGAAAGCATCAAATCAACAAAGATATGTTTAAAATAAATAAAAAGTAAAACGGAATTGTTTAGAAGTTTTTATATAATTTTTATTTAAAATTCATTTCTCATTCGAAAAAGAGTGCTTTATAGTAACTAAAATATTAGAACAACTATTTAAACATAAGTTTTAACATAAATAAATAAGTTAATAATGTCATGTATGCATCATGGCAGCGGTTTTTTGCCGCGATTACAGAAACTGCTTGTTTTATTGTATTTTACGCTGCGATTACACATGCAAGTAGTGGCATGCCATTGATGTATACGTATTATCAACGAAAAATTATTCGAAATAGCCGAATCTCATGCAATTTGCTTTTCTGTCTACACATGCCATTGCCAGTTCATTTTCAAAATGTCGTCGAAGCGTAAACTTCGATTTTGATTCCATTTCAACTTTTTGTTTTGTTTGTTATGTAGAGTTACCGAGTTCACCATATAGGCGCATTTTTGGGGAAAAGGTTAGCATATATTTTTATTCATATATTTTTAATAATATGAATGCTCTTTAATTAACAAACTTGATATTTTTTATGCGAATTTCAAGAAATACTCCATAATAATACATTAAATAAGTTAAAACTTTAATTACAGTTTTACTGTAATCCAGAAAGTTTGCATTAAATTTTTGGCAGGATAACATTGATTATCGTTTTGACATTTAGTGGCATGCAAGTGCCAAATTTTTACTCGCATGCAAAATTAGCTGCCACTGGAGCTGCCACTAGAAAAAATGTATGTGTATTAGTAAAAAGTTGTAAGTGTATTGAATTTTTCGAACTCCCAGTGGCATGTGTAAACGCTAAGTTAGTTACCCTAGCATTGCCAACCACAAACTATTTTTACACCCACCATGGACGGCGGCTACGAATTTTATCGGCGACATTAATCGACTTCGTTAACTTCGATTTCCTCTCCAGTTTGTGAAAATACCAAAAAATGTTGTGATAAAATAATAAAAAGTCTTAAATTACACTGAATTCATGAAATCTATAACATTGTACAATAACTTTTGGGATATTTTTAATTGTACCTGTTGTGTATTTCGGATTTAAATACGACGAAAGAATGCTGTTTTGTTCACTGTGTTTTAAAGGGAAGGACAAGCCTGGAAATAAAACTTTCTTCAAGGTACCGAAGGAGGAATGTAGAAGAAAACAGTGGAGTGAGATTTGTAGGATTGATTTCAAAAAAAGGACTGCCTGGTTATGTATAGATCATTTCCTTCCCTCTCAAATAATAAAATCGGGGAAAAAAACGGTATTGATGTCCAATGCAGTTCCATTCATTCGTCCGATGAAAGATAGTCAAGTGCAAAAAAATGGCGTGAGGAAATTTTTAAATTCAAAGTAAGTTTTTAAAATAATTGGAAGCTTTCTCTGGATGTGAGTATGTTAATTTGTACATAAGTATGTACCTAGGAATAATTTAAATTGGAACGAAATATTGGAATAAAAAACTGACATAGGTGCTTAATAACTTTTAAACTTGTTTGTTTGACAAATTCTTTTAATCTTCCATGTTTTTCGGCCATGGCTCAAGAAGTACACGAACGGAGCTATAAATAAAAAACAGAGACGTAATTTAATGAAACGATTTTTTGTGGACTTTTTTTACTATATGTATGTCTATATAGGAGACCAAACGTCTGCATAGAAAGTTAGTTGCGTGTAGCGGGCAGCCACGTATACCAACCATGTCTATATAGGAGTAAAAGAACCTTTAACCATTCCTAGAAATAGAAATTTTTTTTAATCAAATAATAACTTGGTACAAAATAACAACAAAAACTTTTTCCTACACTTCGGTCGCAAGAGTGTCGTTAAGGGATGTCAATATGGTATCCTTTTTGGTGAATTCTTTTAACAAAGAGACTACAATGTTAAAAGTGATGTCAAAATATGTTAAATACATAACGTCATTCTATCACTTGGGCGGCAGCATACATCTTTTTAGTCGGACATGTTTGTCATACTCTGTGAAATGGCGCACTTTTCAAACATTTCAAAAAGTAACCATGATATAACAATACAGTTGGCAGTTCTTTTGAAACGAATACAACAAATTTAAACCTTAGAGTATTTTCAAAATTAACGATGCATTTTTATATAAATGGGGTTGCGTGTCCCATAAAACTACTAGTTATTTTTATTCAGCACTCAATAACATCATCAAGTCATGTATATTGTTTATAATGCCAAAACGCAAGGCAACATCACTGGACGATACCGAGGACAATAGCTGTACTGTTGTGGTCAAGAAAGGATTGCGATCGATGTGCAAAAATGACCTGGTTTACAATAAAATTCAACAAGACGTTACAGAAATGTCGGCATTAATTGTCGAAGTGTCTATATGCATTCAATAATGAAAAGATGGAGAACTGGCAATTTTGAACCTGTAAAATTTCTACATTACTACTATCCACTGATGATCAAGATGAAAATGCAGTACTGTCTCGATCCTGAATATGAAAATTTACGAAATACCTGCAAGACCCCCTTACGGTTATATGACAGTGCATATCGTTCCAATTTGTTTGTGGATCCACCTAATCAATATGAGATGGTATTTCACAACAATATCTGGATACATGGCTATAAAAGACTGAGGCGTTTCTTCAAATCAGAACCCGACAAATCAAAGGTATATCGAACGCTATCATACATTTTTCAAGCTAAAAGCTCACATTTACCAGATGAGGAACTCTTGAATAAACTACGTACAGAATTGCAGTGGACTGGCCAAAAACTCGATAAACTACAAAATGAAAAGCTATTTTGGAATTCGTTGTATCTGTTTTATAATTTGCAGCGCTACAACGAACGCAATAATCTACGTAATTTTGCTCTAATTCCAATATTCAAACATGGACTGCATCACATCAGATATGACACGTTCGCTTTCCGATTCCTCTTGTCCAGTTTGAAACTGCTCTAGCAATCCAAAAACCTTTGATCGCGACATTGAGTGGCGAAAATATTTTAAATTTCCTGAAACAAAAATAAAGAAATTCAATTACTCACTTCAAACGGATGGGGTATCCGTATCGTTTTCAATGAAAAAAATCAATGAGTGTTCGAACTCACGGGCGATGTGTTAACACCTTTTTATTTATTTATTTTAACACATCAAAAACCGGCAATGTGTAATAGTAGCAGTACGGCGAAACGGAAAAAACATTAAAAAAAATGAAACAGACTGCCAAGGGTATTTGCTAAAAATTCGCAATACACATTATGATGACCGAATTGGTTTGGATCCGGGACTGCGTCTCATATATGGTGACGTTAAAAATAATAAACCAATAAAGTTAAAAAATTCAACATATCAGGCGATGAATGGCCATCATTCGCGCAAACGACAACTAGCAAAGTATACACAATCATGTAATGAGATCTCCAGGAATCACCATTTCTTGAAGATACTTCATCATATACTAAATATCGATTGGAGGCATTTGTGAAGAAGCAAAATGTATTTGGTCAGCGTAAGGTGGCACGTCTCAAACTGAAAAAATTTATTTGTGTAGAAAAGACTGTTCACAAAGTTGCAGCACAACTAGTTCCTGATACTAAGAGGGCAACGTTGATTTGTATTGGATCGACAGAAATTGGTGGAAATTCTCCGATACGCGGCAACATACAAACACCGAACAAGAAGATTATTGCGGCTCTGCGAGCAAGACTTGCAGACATTCTGTTTGTCAATGAATTTCGAACTACAAAGCTGTGTGCACATTGCCATCAACCGAATATCACATCAAAATCACCATACATGTATCAGTTTTGCCCAAACTGCCATACTTGTTGGAATCGAGACGTGAATGCTGGCATCAATATACTATACCTTGGAGACTGTATTATACATCAGAAAGAAAAACATTTAAATTTTTGTAGAATCTAAGTATCATTATTTCTTGTATTACGAAAAATATGTATACTTGTCTGTTTTTAATAAAAACGGATTAACTCGACCGGATTCACATAGCACAATTGTGTATTGTGGGTCTGAAAGGGTTAACTTGTAAAATTGCTATTACACTATTGAAAAGTACTTTTAATACTAATTAATACTAAATACTTTCTGTTTCAGAAAAAATAAAAATCAGAGAATTAATGTATACGAAAATCCACTAGAAGAGGAAGAATATCCCTCAACTAAATTAAATGCAAATAACAATGCTTTTCTTCCAAAAATTGGAGAAAATCTTGTACTGGAACTACCGGTTAGAAAATCTGTCTTGTGCACTGTGTCAACACAAACAAATACTCGGCTTTGTGGATTAGTACAAACGTCAGAATATGCAGATGAATACCGCTTTAATTGTTTTTACTGCTCGGAGGTGTTTCCGTTAGAAAAATGGAAAGATTTTATACAGCATTTAAAGAACAAACACTTTGAAATTGAAAGAGCATTTGATGTTTCAGAATATCTTTCCGAAGAGCACGATTATACTCCCATTAACTTACCGCCGTCTACTCCTGCAGGGCCTACTTATGAAGCGGTTAATGTTGAACCACTCTCGCCATTTTTAGTGAACGCAGAGCAGTCCACATGTAACTCAACTGAGCCTATTGTTTTCAATCCTAATACCTATTATTCACCTGACGGTAATAATACAGTTTCGCACATGGATATATTAAATTATTTGATTGAATCTGGAAGTTCTTTAATTGTGAAATCACAGAATTTAAAATCCAATCTTTATTCTACTGAAGAGAGTAAACCAGTTACAATCACAACAGATATTTTAAACAAATTTATTGAAAATAGCCATTCATCAATTTCAACGTCAAGTTCTGGAGCAATTGAAAAAGTTTTTAGCTCCAGGAAAGCAGCACAAATTTGTGCAAAAATCAGGTCGACTAAACAGAAAAATTTCAACATTCATAAAACAAAAAATAAATCTGTGGTAAGAATATACATATTTAATAACTGAACTATTACTTCTATTGCTTTATGGATTGAGAATAAAAGTTATCATTAGAAGGGCTAGTGAATTAGTTCGTAACTTAATTTATTATGGAATTTACTATTTGACATATTGTTGTCACAATTTTATTTTAAATGAAATTCATTTATTGATGGTTAAGTAAATGTCTATATGCATTGCATTTATGGTTGAAGTCTACTGATGATTTGGTAAGCCACCAAAGAAATCCTTATAGACATTGCTTAATAATTAACAAATAAATTTAATTTAAAATAACATTTATTCATATAATTTGACTTAAAGCGCTGCATACATTTCGCAGTGATGGACGCGGTTCATTACTAATGATAACTTTGTGCCAAGTCCCTATCATGCATAAGCCTGTGCCTTTTATATTATTTAATAAGACTAATTTTTATAGCAGTCGTCAAGAAGTACAGTGTTAAGTCGCTGTCTCAAAAGGACAAATAGAGTGAATGAAGACAAATCTGGTTTTGTTAAAGCTATTCAACAAAAGTCTACAGAAGTAAGAAAGAATACACCCTAAAAATTATTGTTCTCTATATTAAAATTAACTTCATTTGTTGGTGGTCAACCAATGTCTATATGCATTTCATTGGTACTTTACCAAATCATCAGTAGACTTTAACCACAGTTTTGAAAAGTCGAAAACTCCTTATCTTAAGCACATACTTCTGAAAATCATCTGAGAACTCACAATTTGTAAATTACAAGTTATTTTCAAAAATCACAGCAGAATAAGCATAGTAGGCTTTAAAAATAACTTGTAATTTACAAATTGTGAATTCTTAGAGTGGTTTTCAGAAGTATGTGGATAATATAAGTATTTTTGAACTTTTCAAAACTGTGGTTAAAGTCTACTGACGATTTGGTAAAGCACCAATGAAACGCATATAGACATTGCTTGACCACCAACAAATAAATTTCATTTTTAAATTGAGTTGTGACAATATGTCGAATAAAGATTTCATAATTGTTCTCTATAACAAAACTTATATTCTTTTTCAGATTTCTTTTGAGTATACGCCACGAGTTATAGTAGATTTTTTGCTGGATAACATGCAAAATTATCCAGTTTTATGGCAATTCAATAGCGAACCATTTAATGAAAACTTTTATAAAGCAATTGAAAGCTTGTGCAAAACAACTAACGAGAAATGGTCGCTAAATATTGATAATTTAAAAATGCGACGCAGTATTAATCGTATACTACGATTTTACTGCTCTTTATTCCCGAATGACAATGTTGAAAATATTCACAAATACACTTGCTATTACGATAAATGTGCTGATTTCCTTCCGTCTTCTGTAGGTGAAATCGCTTATGCACGCTGCTCTCATTGTTATATATGTTACAAAAATGATTACGATTTGAAAAGCCACCTGCTAAAAGAACAAAGGCATAATTTGCAATGGCCTTACAAATGCGTGCAGTGCAAGGAATGTTTTAGAGAAAATGATGAATATGAGCTACACCAACTTTTATCCCATTACAACGAAATATTTAGATGTGAACCTTGTAATAAAAAGTTTGTTCGCCGTAATATATATAATAAACATATAGCTGAATATCACACAAAAGTTCGTAAGGAACTAGGTAAATACAAATGTGATCTTTGCGAGAGAGAATTTGAAACCATCCATAGTTTAAGGTACCATAAAATCACCCACGGGGAAAGAAAACACAAATGTCATTTGTGCCCAAAGTCTTATTTTGAAAATGCAAAATTAAGGCTGCATTTAAAGATGCACCAAAGAGAGTATGATTTTATTTGTGAAATATGTGGAAAAGAATTCCTTTTGGAGGGTGCATTAAAAGTGCATATGAAAAAACACACTGGAGAAAAAGTCAGTTGCACCATATGTAATTTAAAGTTAAGAAAATCAAGTTTAAGTAGGCACTTACGATTACTTCACGGAGCAAATGAAGGAACAGTCGAAACAACATTAAAAAAAGGAACTTACCCTAATTATAGAAGATTGATACGGCCAACGCCATTTCGAAGAAAAAAGGAATCGGAATTAAGGCATTATTATTGTAAAATTTGTGAAATCGGCTTCGAAAAATATAAAGTTCTTGCAGAACACAACAAAGAGTTCCATTCCGATATTCCGAAGTTATCCTGTAAAATGTGCAGTGCCGAATTCAGTCATAAAGTAAACCTCAAACGTCATTATCGCAGAAAACATAACCTGCATGTAATTCAAGCTTACAAATTGGTAGAAGAAAATGAGGACTTAGATGAGGTGTTAGCTATTGAAACAGAACATTTAAATAAGCTAGCAGGAATTCCTCAAAAAAATGCTCCAATAATAAAAGCCGAGTTAATGTCTGATGAAATTTCTTTTGAAGAAGAGAAAATACAAAGTTTTGCCATACACGAAGAAATACTAAAAGTTTCTGATATCGCGAAAGAAGAAATTAAAATCGATTATATGAGTGATTTTTTCACAGACATATTAAAATAACATTAAAAGTATAATGCTCTTTCTATACATACATACATATGTCTTAAATGAACCACTTTAAAACATATATTCCTAAATGAGATCGCTTCATCCGCGCCGTTTGGAATTTTGAATTCATTGCACTGGCGATTCAAGTTGCTTGCTAAATTTTTGCATATGAAAGCCAATTAACCTTTTTTAATTTGTTTTGCCCAAAATAAATTGAGTACGAACGCAAATTATTCCAATAAATAGTAATAAAGCAAAATAATAAAATGTTACGCAACGAAACTCTATGGAAATATTAAGTGTAAATTAACCAAACATGTATATTAAATTCTGAAAAATTATCGATAAAATTTCATTTATTTTATTAACAAATAAGAAAATATGTAAATAATTAAAATAAGTTATTAAAATTATTTCGATGGAAATTTATTAATACAAAAATTTCCGCGAAATTATAAATTTGAAATTGAACGATGGACTCAATAATAAGTAGAAAAATATTTGTCGAATCATAAATATATACACTGTTTTTAGATCGATTGCACGTGATGGTTATTCAATTAACATTACAATTTTGAAAAGAACAATGCCAATTTACACAAAAATTGTGGCCCCCATTTCCCAATGTGTATTGTTTTGAGTAAATAAACCTTCTTTTCTTTGTACACATACATAGATATGTGCATATGTAAGTAAATGAACATGTGGAAACGCCAAACCGCGGAAGTTAATTTTATGTGATTATTTCGAAGTAATTTCCTTTCGAATTCAAAGTGATTTTATAAAGCTAATGTTCGAAAAGTGATTTTCGGAGAGAAGTTGGACATGATTAGTGTTATCGTTCATTGCCAGGGCATACTGATACAGGTAGGAGCGGTTCGACAACAAGTACAACATAAAAAACAACAGGCATTTTGTTTTTGTGAATTCTAATTCAAATGTCACAATTAAGCAAAACAAAACGGAAAAATACAAAAACAAATGTATCAATTCGTTTTTGTGTTTACATTTGCACTTGAATTTTGTTTGTTTGTAATGAATTGATATTAAAATGTAAATATGTAAACAAATTTTCCCAAAATATATAAATAGTGAAAGAAAAATATAAAAATCATGTTTTTACCAAATCTGCAAGAGGACGCGATGTCAGTAGTTTATTGTTGATGATAAGGCCAGTCTTAAGGAAATGGTTCCTTATTAACTTCAAGAGATGAGGTGGATCCGCAAATACGAAAATTTCCTTTTTCGCATTAGTGGGGTTTATAAAACTTGCATTGCCTAAACAAATTTTGTTTATAATAAAGTAAAAAAAAATTTTTACAAATCATCTATGTATATACATATTAAATTTTATAAACGATTGATTTTTGCTGATTTTCATGCGATGTGCTTATAACTATATGCAGTTGGTCATTGCTTATGATTTATTTTGCAATTTACTATATTATTTATATTTTTATTACTTTAATTTAAAAAATTAAACTATTGAATCTTAAAATGTAATATATACAAATCTAATTTTAATAAAGGATTTTCATGCGATGTGCTTATATATGCAGTTTCTCATTACTTATTATTTACTTTGCAATTTAGGATATTACTTATATTTTTATAACTTTAATTTTAAAAATTAAACTAATCTAATCTTAATAACGGATTCCAACGGAATTTTTATTTTTGGAAGCAAAATTTAAAAACAATCCAAAACCAGTTTTAAATTTTAAAATGTATATTAAAATCTATTTCTAATATTAAGCCTTAAGGTCGAATTGAAAGTAAAATCTTTAATTACCGATTATATAGATTTAATGAGGAAATCAAAAATCCTTATAATAGATATCAACATGATTCGTCCTCGGGCAAAAACAAAAATATAAAAGATCAATTCTTTAATCATATAACGATATTAAAAAAACTTACTTGGTGTTATTCCCAAATCTTTCCACAATTTACGATTTGATGGTCCTAAATCGCAAACAGTTGCAACAACTGTAAAGCCAATATTATCTAACACAGATATAATGTTAAAAAAAATTTCTTTCGTCATTGGCTGGTCAAATCTATAATAGATTGGCTGTTTCCACGATTTCTTCAGTCCGCGCGCCATAACGACTTGCACAAACTTTGCTGGCTTTTTGACGACGTCATTTGTTGCGTCATATTCAAATGTCTCACCCACTTTCATCTCGTCAAAGGAAATTACACATAATTTGTCTTCCTTTGTGAGGCCTTCAACGCCACTCATAACATCAATTGATGTTTTTAAGATACCCTCATCAATCTCAATTTTTCTACACCAGCGCTGAAGTGTTTTAAAATGTGGAAGTGGGAATCCCTTTTTATACAAATGTCTGTATGCTCGGGGGCCAGCAGCATGCAAACAAATCGCATTTGAAATATCTTGCCACCTCCACTTTATGTGACCAGGAGCCATTAATTTACGTATTTGGCCCTCCGTAAATATTGAACCCATTGACTCCACGGCTTTTTGGGCTTTTTGTAGTTCGATCGATAAATCTTTAATTTTAGTTTCCAAGTTCGTTATTTTATCCAAGTAATTTTGGCGAACATTGTAATCTAAAATTAATGGACTAAAGAAAAACAAGAACAGGAGTATACGGATAAAGAATATATAATTAAAAAAAAATTAATTACACTGTTTAGACCCTTCAAGATTAAAGAGGCTATATAAGGTTGTCAGTCCGTTTGTAATTTCTACAATATTCATCTAAAGTCCTACAAAGTAAGCACATTGATTTTTTCTCGCCAACATTTTTGTTGAACACACCACAATGGGTCTATAAGATTCGGCATAGCCGAATTTAACACTCTCACTTGTTTATTGAACAAAAATTATAAATACTTACTCAGTTTGCGTGCCTTGATCCTTGCTTTGTTTTTGTGTTGCCGGGTATCCGTGCAAACTTTGACTGCACACAGGTGTTTGCTCCATAAATTCATTTGGTGTTGGATGTTCCACCAAGCCATCCCCACAGAAAAACGAAGACTCCTGAATTTCTTGGTCAAAGCTTAACTCACCACACAAATCAGATCCGGAGTTTCCAGAATCAAAACATACATTTCTATATAACAGATAAGGGTGTAATACCTTAAGGTTTTTTTATAACTTCTCAAACAAAAATAAACGAGAAATTGTCGGTATTTTTTAAAAATATAAAAGTCCGTTATATTGAACTTCTATCTAAAATTTCTCGAACTTAGGTTTTCCGATTAAAAATAGAGAATATAGACAAATTCGAATGATCAAGGATACTCATTCCAAATTTTTTTTTCAAGGATGAAAACCATTTCAAAATAACGGTAACGATATTTTGGAATATATCGGTAGCGGTATTTTAGCGATAACGGTAATTTGGGTTATACATACATATGTGCATATGGATTTTATATCTATGTACTTACATTGGTAACGGAGAACAATCCATATTTAAATCTGGGATATTCTCATAGGCGGCAACAATCGACTGTGCATTTGGTATAGAATCACAATCCATTTGTGTTTCCGGAATAGCCTCCTTCATTGTAGCAATGGGCTCTGCATTTGGCATCAGGAACACTTTTTTGCCAGATACCACAATGTCGGACGGCTTAAAATGATCCATACAAATACACGAAGTCGATCTGAAAACCTTTTTACTTATTAAAGTCCACTTGTTTCTCCTACGTTCATCCTTCGGAACGTAGAAGAAATGACCACTTTTTTTGTCATCTCTTTTTTTGCACAAAAAACAATAACGCATTTTTTTATTATTGGTTTAAATTTATTTAATTCAAACACAAATATCACACACGCAACAAGTAAAAAAATAAAAATTTAACAAATTTTTCTCAAATTCAAAAAGTAAAATAATAAAAATTTAACAAATTTTTCTCAATTTGAAATTTTTCTTGTTTAAATAAAATTAAACCAGGGCACACTGATACAGGTAGGAGCGATAGCCCATACGGTTATTTTGTTTTTGGGAGAAATTCTAATACAAACGTCAAAATTTCTTTACATATTTACATACATACATAACTTAAAAGCAAATGTAAAAACAAACATGTATATTTTGTTTTTGTACTTTTTCGTTTTGCTTTGCTCTACACAATTAATTGTGACGTTTGAATTAGAATTCACAAAAACAAAATACATGTAGGTTTTTATTTTTGTAAAACCGCTCCTACCTGTATCAGTATGCCCTGAATTAAACGTTATTTTTAAAATACATAAACTGATTGTCATGTATAACAAAACGAAAAAGTACAAAAACAAATATACATGTTGTTTGCAACAACAAAATAATCAGCTGGGCTATCGCTCCTACCTGTATCAGTGTGCCCTGGTTCATTAATGAACCAGGGCAATTGCTTTATAAATTATTATTATTCATGTATTTGATTAATATTTTTTTCATTTTTGTAGACATCAAAGTTCTTTTTGATGTCTCCAAAAGGTTGTTTCAACTGCAACGGAACGGATTTCCTATTGGAATAAATGCACTGAAATGAGATCATATCTTTTTTATATGAATAAATTTATGTAAATAAAGTTTTAATTCGTTTACAAATCAGTATTTATTATCTTGTAAAAATGGCGTGCATATATAGAAAAATTATGATGGTGGTTTTAAAATAAGATTTGGATAGAATCGAAGTCCTTCGAGCGAATGATCCCTGCATAACATTCCCAGACGCTCCGCTGCTAATAAGCGCTCTTTAGCCAACAACAATGAAATATTTCGTAGTTTCGCAAAATCTTCAACAGCCAAAGATACGGATTTGAATACTAGCTCGGAAGTATCAACAGCCGTTAATTCATCGTCTTCCGATTCCAATTGTAATACCATAGCACCACTAGGAAAACATCGCAATTTAATGGGCCCAGTAAGCAATCGACATGCATTAAGTAAATCTTCTGGTGAAAGCAATTCCAAACCTCGTGCACGATTAACACGACAATAAACATCCGCTAAAGACATCATTCCGCCAGAATCCTTCAAATTTTATAAAAATAAATATCAATTACAAGATAAAAAATACATACACATGTATATACTTGTAGAGGGTCAAGAAGTATTATGCATATTTGTTCTGCCAAGTTCCTGTAATATTCCGAGTCATTCGAGCAGCCTTCCCTAGTAACAGGGTCCTCTATGCCCAAACTTAAAAGGTACGACTTGAATCGTACAGTCTCATCGTCCGAGATTTCTCCTTTATGATAACGCACTTTATCACTGATGATTCGGGTTAAGTCCACCATATCTTTAGCCATTCCCATCAACACTCTCAGATCTTGAAACGCTAGGGCAATGCTTTCATCGGTTTCTTTAGTTTTCCTTTTTATATCATTTTCAATTCCACCAATTCCAGTTCGCATCCTTAATCTAGCTTCTCTGCTAACATCATTTTTTTTATTCACATCTTTACACTGATGATTATCTAGTTTACTGGTTACTTCCACCTCCCATACCCTTGCTTGCAACGTCTCCTTTAGTGCATTCGCAAATTCGGGTAAAATGCCATGTCTACCAGATAATTTTATATACCCGTGCAAGCTACTATCCAGTGGACCTGCTAACTTATCACTGGATGGATTTCGTAAATGTAGAATTAAACGCGTTTTACGGCCAAATATGAAGTTGCTAGCCTGCTCTTCAGTAACCGATATCACATACTTTAAATGCAAACATAAACAAATCGCCGCTTTTGCGATATCACCTGCTCTCCCCCAGAAGAGTCGATGGGTTGTTAGCGTTAAGTCACCATCTTCGAATTGCGTCTAGATGAAAATTTTACTGATTAAATATATATGTACATACGTACACACTTATATTGCTACAATAGTAGACGTACTTTTTGGTCACCATCGTATAATTTTATTTGCGATTCTTTACTAACAAATACTTCACTTTCTTGTAATCTAGCCTCCATATATTCAAAACGATTCATTTTGTACAATTTTAATATAGTACATATCTAGATATCAAAGTAAAGGTGTTTTTTTAATACAATACATTTATTTATAAATATTTTAAACATCGGAGAAACAATCCGGAATAGTTATTGCTGTCGTCTGACTAGCTTTTAAGTTGACGTCGGCGCATCACATGTATATCCGGCGGCACAGTAATTTATATATAAATATATATATATATATATATATATATATATATATATATATATATATATATATATATTATAATTAATTTCCATATACATATCAATTAATTTCATTATGTATGACGTTGTTTTCTTAGTAAAAATAAGTCCATTTAATCGAATATTGGATATTTTGTTTGCTTAAAAGCATTACATATATGTAATTAAATGTGCCTTAATTTCAATATACATACATACATATATGAATATGTTTTCAAATGCTCAGCTGTGTTACTAACAGAACCTTTGATATGATTTTGTCTTGCTTAAAATATCTCAATTGTTATTTTCATTCTGCTGTTTTTTATTTTGCTTTATAAGATTGTATTAAATAAGAATTATGATGTTAAAACATTTTATTTGCACAGTTTTTATTAAATTATTGAAAAAATAAAAAAAGGAAACTATTCTTTTCAAAAACACTACAAGCCTTAATATAATTTTTCTTACTGCAAAGTTAAAATTAATTATTTTTTAATTCTGGGATAGCTCTAATTTTAAATCTATAAAGTTTTAAAATGGATACAAAAGGTGATACTGAGGCTAGTAAAATGTTAGAAGCGGCACTTGAACAAATGGATGGCATTATTTCTATTGCTTCGATAAGTGGCCAGAACCAACCGAGTGAAGGATCTTTTATTCATAATACTAAGAATATGCCAAGTGTACAAAATCAAACTGACAAAAAAAGTGCTAATTCTTTAAATGAACGTATATCAGCAGATAATGTAATATCCACTGCTAAAACTTTAGCCTTAGCATTGCAACAGGTGAGCAAGATTTGTTTATAAAAGAAGCTAAGCTAAGCGAAAAATGGTGAAGTCACAAATAGCATTTCCTAATATCACACAATCTGAAATTTAAAATAATTTTGTGTATCTCAAGATAATGCACTCTTCTAATTTTCTACTAATTTCGTTTTCGCTGTTGCATATACACATACTGCTTCATGACAACCCATGTTGGGTTGTGTGATGCTTTTTAGTGAAAATTGTTAATTAATCTATTGTTATGAGTGGTTATCTAGAGTACATGTGTATGTATATACATATTTTAATTTATAGAATAACCAACACATATGTACATATTTTAATTATTTTTTAGGTTGGATTGTCTTCTCCAGCACCAGATCCAGTGACTGCTGCCATCATAAGGAATTGGTTAGAGTGCCACGTTCCACAACAAGATTCCGATGAACGATTGCGTATATTTCAACGTGATAAAGAATTGCTATCTCTTCAATATAAAAATCTTGCAGAACAAGCAGATAAAATTTTAGAACTCGAGCGATTGTTGTCTGAGAAAAATCAACAACTTAATGCTAAAGACGAACTTTTGCAAAGGCAATTGTGTACACGATCAGAATTGGAAACACAAAAAATGGAGCTTCTGTCAGCATTAAGTGAATTGAAGCTACATAGGGCAGCTTTAGAAAAGGAGAATTATGAATTGAAAAATTGTGAAAACTTGGGCTCCTCGCAAGAAAAATTTAAGCGTTTAAATCCTTCATTTGGAAGTATGGGAAATCTGACTCAGTATAATTTTGCAAATATAAGCGGCTCATCTCCAAAGACACCACCAACATCCTTTCGACATCAAATATATCCGTTATATCACAGTCTTCCACGTTCTCAATGTAACAAGAATGAAAGTAAACCTAAACTGCCCATAAATCCCAATCATAAAAATAATAATGGATTAAATAATAACAACTTAAATATTGGCAAACAACGTAATGTTGCTTTCGCTTCTAACGAAAAAGTTCTTATTGACGATAATTGCATTAATAATGATAATTTAGATTCAATGTTTAATAGTTATATCTCCAATTCTAATACCAATTCGACGCCTTCGCCAATTTTAAAGAAAAGATCAGCTAAAAGTTTACGTAACATTATTGATAAATTACGACGTAACAATAGCGGTAATTTAGAGTTGTCAGCTCTAGAGCAATCCGAACCTGAATTTCGTCGCGGCGATCGAGCAAGAGCAACAGCTGGTGGACGCATAGAATGGTCTGTGCAGTCTGCATCAATCGGTACAAGTAAAAATTATTCGGAATGGTCGGAACAAGACATTGCCACTTGGCTGAAGGAATTAGGTTTAGCATGTTATGAAGAGGATTGCAGGTAAGACCTTTTATTTTCTTGTCATTAAAAATCACACGTTTAGCCATTGATGACAGTTATATATATTACTATTGGCATTTTCAGTCCTAATTTTAGTGAGATAAATTTGTCATATATACGATAATGGCAGCTTATAGACTCAAACATATTTGAAAACATGATAAAAATATGAAATGATAAAAAGAGCCTTCCAAATTTAACGCAAGGGGACATGTCCGAAACATACGCTGTTCTTGCTTGGATATTTCCATTCTATTATGAAAACATATGCTATAATATATAATCGGCTCAAGAACTACAAGCATAGTAGCAAAATTTTAGTTCATTATCTTCACAGTTGACGAATTTAAAATGCAAACTGTGGTTATTTCTGAGATACCGCCCAATAATCTTTCAAATCTTTCATTTATGGTGTAATATAAACAAAATGAATATTTGTGATATAATATACCATCGGAACATTTTTTATTTGAATTTTGTTCTGTTATTGATTTGATTTTGGGATTGCAATACTTTATTAAAGCAGTGATCCTCAAATATATTATATGTTAAATTGCATGTGCGCATACATATGTATATATGTATGCAATATATATGTAGGTTGTAGCACACAATAAAATTACCACATTTTCGCATTTCGTGCATATTTTAATGATTTTAAAACATTGTACATTTTATGCTAACACTCAATGGAGCAATATCTGACAAATATTTACCTCCTAACAGGAAATGGTTGAAAAACAAACCATCAAATTATTTCTTCTCTGCTTCGCCCATGGATATTGAAAGAGAATTGAACTTAAAATCGTCTTTACATCGGAAGAAAATAACGCTTGCTATTGATGAACTTACATCCAAGGAATCGGACCCTTTAGCTTTGAAAGCGGCACACTTGGATGTTGGTTGGGTTATGCGATGGCTAGATGATGTTGGTTTGCCTCAATATAAAGATACATTTTTACAAGCCAAAATTGATGGACGAATGTTGCACCGGCTAACGATGGAAGATTTGGTACAATTGCAAGTAACATCATGTCTTCATATAGCTTCATTTAGAAGAGCTATAGAATGTATGCGGGAAACAGAATGGAATCCTGATTGTTTAATTAGGCGATCAACGAAAATATACAAACGAAACAGTTTGGAGTTAGATGAAACTGCATGTAGTTTTGAAGAATTGGATACCAGTCCAGAGTTCATAGCATTGTGGACGGCTCATCGTGTTATGGAATGGTTGCGTGTTGCTGATTTATCAGAATATGCACCGAATCTAAGAGGAGCTGGTGTCCATGGTGCCTTAATGTTATATGAACCGCGCTTTAATGCAGATTTGTTGGCAGACCTCTTGAGTATACCCCCAAGTAAAACATTATTACGCAGGCATTTAGCTACACATTTTAAAAACCTTTTAGGCCGTGACGTTATAATGTCTAAAAGGGATGCCGAGGCTCAGGCTGGTTATCAGCCATTGACTATTACGGCAAAGATTAGGCTGCCTAAAAAGAATCAATTTTATTTAAAGCGGAGAAAATCCGCAAAAGGACATCAATGCGGTACTTCTGAAATTGAATGGACTAATTACGTCTGTCCCATGCCTAAACCAACATCTGCAGACAATGATAAACTCAAGAATTCGGCAGAATTATCGACAGCTGAACACACTTCAGAACAAAGGCAATAATAATATTTCTTTCGACTTATACTCTAGTGTAAACACTTCAGAACAAAGGCAATAATAATATATCTTTCGACTTACATATACTCTAGTGTAAACACTTCCGAACAAAGGCAATAATTATATTTCATTTCGACTTATACTCTAGTGTACTATCGCCAAATTGTCGCCACATTATCGTTAGCGCCAAAACTAATTGTCTATAGAATCAGTTTTATTATGTATTTGGAAATGCATATGCATGTATGTATGTATGTATGTGTTTATAAACTTTATTGTGTTTGGGTATGAGTGTTGGAAAAAACACTTGTAAGTAACCCATGCTGTAAACTGAAACTTATAAAAGGAAATTGAATGATATGATGAGGAACTGAATGATATGGTTCACTTCCCTTTAGCTACATATACCTATACATATTTAGTTATTGATTGCGATTGACACGATGATGCACTAATTTTCTTATCATTTCATCCTCTCAACACTGTCTCCACCACTTTATAGTTATGGAACAATTCACTTAATAAATAAGGATTATCCTATGCGTGCCGTATCTTAAGCAATTCAATTCAAGTTTGAAGCAGCGCAATGTGACTTGTGAATTGAGCAAATATCTTGTAGATGGGAAAGTGTAATGTATGCTTTACCTATTATACTGAAAAGTCTAAATTGATAAGACATTTAATTGAAAAAAAGAAAACTACTAAGAACGGGCATAATAAGGTCTGAAGTAAAAAGATTTTGAGTTTTCCCGTTGGAAATATAGATATCGCTCTTGTTCCTATAGAGTCAACTCAAAATTTTAAATTTTTTTTTTTTTTTTTGCAAGAAAATATTGTGCACTGGTCTTCTACCTACTGTAAAAATCTTACATCATTTTCTATGCTAATTCTACAAAAGATACAGTTATGGATCATACCGCCGTTACGTACAGACAAATTCACTGTGGTTAGCGCATATTTATATATTGTTACAGATTTCCAATGAAATATTAAAATTAGAAAGTTTTTTAATGTTATAAGTGCATAATTCTTAAACATTATTTTAGGCTATATCCTTCTTATTTAAAAAATTTCTTTACAAAATACGCTAAATAAGCTTTTTATAATCATAAAATATTGAGCCTTCAATATATGACATTTTTATTTTTATAGTGAAGCATGTTTATTATTAAAACCGAAAAAGAGATTTTTTTATTTGAAACGAAAATAATTCGTTTTGTTTCAAAATAGTCTTTACCTTTTTTTTTATATGGAATAGTATTAAAAAACTGCTGTTGGCTTCTACATACAAATTTGAGCTACTCTTCTAAGGAACAAGCTTGATATGTATGTACATGCATACACATTTTCACATATATACATACATACACGTACTAGACATACATACATATGTTTATACGGCATGATATACATATGTACATGCTATGCATTTTGAAACTTCTTTAGTCACCATTTGGCGGTCCATAAAACTTTATTTTTATTAACAAAACTAATTTTAAAAAATTTTCGGATACCACAATCTGTAACTAAAGGGTCGATATGAATACATTCAAAAATTGTTATAAGTTAAAAAATATGTACATACGTCCTCAGTCAATAAAATAGTCGGATGGCTGACATGAAAAACCGAATCGTATACGAATCCAGTCAGACTTCGAACCCAAAAATTAGGCCTGAAGTCTCTACGAAAAAAATCAGACATTTGCATTGTCTGATTCAGACAATGTCGGACTATTTGCTGGCTGTGTACATGTATTGAAAAAATTAGTATTACTGTTATACATATTGTTCAAAAATTTGTTTAAATTTCTCTAATTTTGCGATAGAGATTTTTATGCACATACATATATACATATTCATATAAATGTATGTATCTATTTCATATATACAACATATGTACATTTGGATTTAGATATTAATATTTGACAATAAAGTTGATCTGCATAATTTTATTTTAAATTAATTTTATACTTCTTGCAGGTTAATATATCATTGGGTCTTATACCAATTCATCAGTCCACTTCAACCTCATAAATTATTTGAGCCATCTCAGATATGTAAATGATTTAAAATCAGAGCTCAGATTTACTCGATTTTACTCGCGAGTGAAAAATACTCGCGAAGAAGAGTACTCGAAGATTACGAGTGTTACAAAAAGTTCACTCTCTACTCGTTTGTTTTAGGTGGGAGTACTCGCTCCTTTTTAAAAAGTAAGAGTGGAAGTAAAAATCTTCGAAACAGAGTGAGAGTTCACTCTTAAGAGTAAAATCGAGTGGAAAAATAGAAACTGTTTGTCTTTGCTGACGTGTGTGTGTGTGGTTTTTGTGTACTCTTTCAGTCTTTCCATACAGTGCGAGTATGCGGAGCAATTAGTTGGTTTTATAAAAAAAGTTTTATTATATTTTTAAAAGTTTACTTATATTTTCTATATTATACTGAACAAGAGTATAATTTGCTCGATTTCGAGCGTATTTTACTCGCACTCGAAATCGAGCAAAGCATATGCGCTCTTATTCGAGTGGCATAGAAAAATAGAGTACACTCGATATTTTTTTTTTCACTCGCAGGAGTGAAATATATTTTATCATTTACTGCCGATTTCACAATGCCAATAAACTTCTACTTAAATAGGTAACGCATATAATTTAAATAATTGAATGCATATAATTTAAATAATTGATATCAAATTTTCGTTTAGACATCTAACATTCAACTGCTCTATTTGATGTTTCTGAAATATTATGCCAAGTAATCCATATTGTATTTCAAATAAAGATGTTTTGTGGGTTCGAGGAACTTATACCTTGGAGAATGTATTATACATCAGAAAGAAAAACGTTTACATTTTTGTAGAATCTAAGTATCATTATTTCTTGTATTACGAAAAATATGTATACTTGTCTGTTTTTATTAAAAACGGGTTAACTCGATCGGATTCACATAGCACAATTGTGTAGTGTGGGTCTGAAAGGGTTATGAGTATCAGCTGCCATAGTGCAGTCATCTGGTTGAATACGTGAAAAAAGTTTGTTTTGGTAACTATAAAGAAAATGAAAGAAGTGAAAAAGCTAGCTCCTAAATATCTGGAAGATTTACGGAAGGAACAAAGCCGTTTATCAGAAGATTTTCCAATATGTTGTCTTTTGATTGAGGAAGGTTTGTGCATGCATGTTACGTGCATATATATATATATATATATATATATATATATATATATATATATATATATGTATATATATATATATATATATATATATATATATATATATATATATATATATATATATATATGTATGTATTATTTATATATATGTATATATATGTACATACATACGTACATATGTATATAAGTACGAAATCAGTGTCTCCAAATAAGTTTATTTCATTAATCTCTACATATGTATAATACATATCAGCTTTCGATCGCTTTTTTTCCACTGGACTGTTGCCTGGAGATGAAAATTATGCTGATGTTCTTAACAAAAAGCCAATAAGAATCACTCAAAAAGTGCTCGTACATAGTAAGTCCTTTGCGGCAATAGCGAGATTTCTAATAAAACTTCAGGATGAAACAGAATGTGAGATATTAATAAAAGGAAAAAATTCTCTGAATGATTACGAAAAAGAAATGAAATTACGAAATTCAGGTGATTCGCGTTTCAATCATCTCCATAAAGATATGTATTTGGAAGTTAGTGCTTTTTCTACCCCAGCTGAATGTTATAGACGTGTTGCATATGCATTGGCAGAAATTCGAAAATATCTAATATTCGATACAAATCATACCTCACATGATGGGTTGCATGAGGTCGAAATCGGGCCAGAAATTGTCGGTTATTCGGACCATGTTAAGTAAGTAATTAAATCATGAAGTACAAGCATATGGATGTACATGATTGAAAATAATAATTGTAAATTTTATTGCGCAAAGGCGGGAGCAATTGATTCTGGCTAACGTTATACAAGACCCTCTACTTGTGGACAAGCCACAGTTGACTGAGAACAAACCAAATTTTATAAGTATAGCCAACAAATTGAGGCTACTTAAAGGAACTGTCTTCAATCCTAATATTCATTGTTCACAAGACGAAAATGTGGCGTCCATTGATGTTGATAACTTAAGTAGTAATACGGCGCGTGAATCGAAACCTATGAAAAATATTTTAAATGAAAATGTAGAAGAGATTCCAATAGACGAAATATCATCAACAGTGTCTAAATATACGAACAAAATTCGTTCTGAAAACAGAGATCTAATATTACATACGAAGAGGAAAACAAAACTACGATATGTAACTAATTCTAACCTTATTAAATCAATATCGAAAAAGGAAAAACGTAGACGGAATCAAAATGTTCTGAAAAAGGTATTCTATATTTAGCATATATGCTTTTCAATAATTTCTATTTTGTTAACATTTATCTCAAACAATAATCACAAATATTTAAGATTTTTTAATATACATATACATATATACTTTTAGGACAATTCTCCGGGAATATTTTACTTAAAGGACAAAAAGAGCAATAAAATAACAAAGCATGTAAGATTTAAAATTAATATTATTTTTATTACTTTTTTCCATTTTAAATAAAATTTTTATAGCGTATTTTAATTAAAAGTGCTTTATATCGCTGCCTCAGACGGTGTAAAAATGAATCAATTGAACCAGAAGACAATGACAATTTCAAACCGTTTACTATAGAATTTCTTCAAGAAAGTCCTTCCGAGGTAATGCTTTTATGTCTGGAATTTCAAATATACTTATCCTTCTTTCTTTCGTAGCTTAATTTTGAATATTCTCCGCGGGAAATAATTATATCATTATTAGAGATCATGAAAAACTATCCAGTTTTATGGGAGTTTCATGAAAAACCCTTCAACGAGAACTATAATAAGGCTACTAAAGAATTATGTGAGACTATCAACGCTAAATGGTCATTGAATATTGATATTTTAAAAATGCGACGTAGCATTACCCGTGTTTTACGGTTTTATCGATATTTATTCCCATTCGAGTGTATTGATAAATTTGTAGACTATTTCAACAAATGTGCAGGATTTTTGCCTTCAGGGGTGGTAAGAATTCCACATGCTCGTTGTTCTCATTGTTTCATATGTTATAAAGAGGACTTCGAATTGAAAAAACATCTTCTTGAGGAGCACAAATCTTTAATGTGGCGTTACAGGTGCCAATACTGTATGGAAAGTTTTAGAGAAATTCGTGAATACGATTTTCATAAAATTTTGCCACATTATGTGGAAGTGTTTACATGTGAACAGTGCTATAAACGATTTCATAACAAATTTTCCTATAGCAGGCATTTAGATACACATAATAAAAGCAATGATGAAGGGCCTAGAAATTACATATGTGATGAATGTGGAAAAGATTTCAAAACTAATGGTGAATTACGGGGTCATAAAGCGTACCATGGAGAAAAGAAAATGAAATGTCATCTATGCCCGAAATCTTATTTTAAGAATACAAGTCTTATGCTTCATTTAAAAACACATCGGAAGGAACTAGATTTTATATGTGAAGTCTGTGGAAATGGCTTCATTTGCGAGCCGAATCTAAAAAATCACATGGAAACGCATATGAGAATTCAAGTTACATGTACTATTTGCGGACTGAAGCTAAGGAAACACAACTTATCACGCCACCTGCGGACAATTCATGTTGCTTGTGAAGGTACCATCGAAGAAACATATAGAGCAAAAGGTCACAACCACAAACGGTATACGGAAGTATACAGCTCAAAACGATCACAACGATCAAAACGATCTAAAGAAAAGCATGAACGTCAATACGATTGTAAAATATGTAATATTCCCTTCGATCGTCTTAAATATCTTAAAGACCACAACAAAGGATTCCACTCTAATGTAAACAAAATACCATGTAAAATATGTAGTTCAGAATTGTCTCACAAACAAAATCTAAAGCGTCACTATCGTGACAAACACAAATTACATGATTATCAAATTGTAGCAATAATGGAAAAGAATGGCGATTTAAAAACAGTTTTAGAAACAGTTTAAGGCCAATTGATAACGGGGAATTTAAAAAACCACTTACGTAAGATAAATTTCGTTACAAGTGATATATGTATCTAAGTGAATATATACACGACGGATAAAAATACAAAGTAAACCGCGTACATACTCACCGTTATCGCGTTTGTCTTTTCTCGCCTTTAAATTCGACATATTGTAATAGATGTAAAAAAATTTTCGTTTTTGTTCCATTATGTCGAACTGGAAGGCCAAACTGCAAAGGTGATAAGGGCGACACCATCGTAATTAATACCATGTACATACTTAATTTGTTTAATTTTTATATTTATAAATGAAGCTTTCCCAAATAAATTGCAGTTGCATCCCATATCAACATAACGTTATGATCTACAATATTAAAGTGAAAAACCATTGAAAATTTCTTTGTGTTCTAAAAAACTAATGAAACTTTATTTTCTTGTCGATTTCATTGCTTCAACCAATTTTTTAAAACTGACTTTTTAACAAATATTTTGCTACTCGTATGTATCTTTTTAGCCTTTTAAAACGTTTTTGGAAATATTTCAGAAAATTCTACAAATATTTTCATATCTGATAATTTGTTTCCGGAAAAAATCGTGTAAATTATGTTGTTCTGACTGTTCATTTTGAAACTTCTTCCAGTACTCGTTCTACGAGTATAAATGTATGTTCCAAACAATCAACGTACATATGTATGTATATGTTTGCCAGTTCAATGATTTCTTTATGCCACAAAGCCCGTATCAAGGACTCAAACCTTTGCGAAAGCGTTATCTTTGGACCACATGTTTTGAATATAATAAGGGCCTCTACCTGTTGTGGTTTCCGCTCTGTTTTCGCCCATTATTTGGAAACCGATTTTCCGCAGTGCTATCACCTCTAACAAATCCTTTTCTTAATCCAGGGTGTTTTTTCACGAATTTAAGCAACACTTCCTCCTTCGCATATTTGTTCTTACGCCTTGAAAACTTAGGCCCACCTAGCAGAACATTACTTATAAAGTATTGGTTACTTACATTTCGTTATTTTCGAAATAAATATATAATGATTAATGCATTAAAAAAGAACTATTAATAAGAGGCTTATAAAAGGAGCATTGGTCCTATTAACATGTTATAAATCAGAGAATGTTTTTATAAATTAAAATCCTAAATTATTGTATTAACACAAAGCAATTTTTGCACGTACCCGTGCGCTTTCGATTAAAAATTACTTTTTTGTAAGGAAATGAATTGTAGAGCAATGCAATTTCTCTTGAAACAAACTGGAAATGAAATTTTGCATTTCAATTTCACTTCAACCAATTCAATAAAAATTGGCATTTTTTCTTTTATTTCATTTTATAAATGCAGAGCGCATACGTATATTCTGAAGTTGGTGTATGTGAATTGGTATAAACAAGTTTTATGTATTTTTAATGATATGATTTTTTTAAAAATTTCGAAATACATATTTTCTTTACCGTATAATTTTCCTAGTGTACTGGTGAGTCTTTTGAGAAAAAATTTGGCCTGCGTGCAATTGTGAAAATTTTCAATTAATTTAAATAAGAATTAGAAAAATTTTTATTGGAAGCAAAAAATTCAACTGTTCTCGATACCACTTATTATGAATTCGCTTTGGAACCAAGTCAGTTTTGACCAAAGCGAATTCATAATTTTTTTTCAGATCATATGTTTTTGTTACAAATATAAGACGGGCAATAGTAAATACAGAAATAATAAACAGATATCGTTTGGTGTTGGTTCCTGCCAATGAACGAGAATTTGTAGAATTGCAAACATACCAGAAATAAAATAAAAAAATGTTTTGTGCTCTAGGTTGTTCAAAAACTAAGAATCTTTATAGATTTCCTAATCGAATGCGTGACAGGAGAAGGTAAATTAAATGTTTGTCTGATAGAACAATAACTTTTCGAATTATTTCTGTAGAAGGAAGGTATGGCTGAGTTTTTTCGATTTGGAGGAACCAAATACTGATAACATTTTTGCTTGCGGACGACATTTTTCACAATTTCAGTCCACTATAGATGGCATTCGTTCAGATGCACTTCCTGATGTTCCGTAAGCATTTGTATAAAAATATCTTATATGCATGAACACATTCAAATGTGCACATATAGTTCATACAAATAAATTAATTTCCATTACATTCTTGTTAAAGTGTATCTTGCATTGGAACAGCACATCCCTTCAAAAGAAAAAGAAAAAATTGGAGGTTAGTAATAAAACAGCAAATAATTTTTTCATTACATACATATATTCGGATTGAAATGTATATATTTTAAGAAAAAACGTCGTCGTGGTCACACCTAGGGATCCTGAGTTCACGATGTACCGACATGAAACAGGAGTTTTCCCACAAACTCTATTTAATATACCTAATATTGTTTATCCAGCAATACAAATGCCAAAGATCAAATCAGTGTCATGTTCTACGTCGACACAAACTAACACGCGTCTGTGTGGATTAGTGCAAATTTCCGATATAAGGGAAGAATACCACATTAATTGCTTTTATTGTAATGAAATATTTGACATAGCAAAGTGGCCTAAATTTGTGAATCATATAAAGTATAAACACTTTGAAAGGGTGGAAGAATTTAAAATGACAAACTATCTCGCTCAGGATCACGACTATGCCTCTAGAAGTTCACCGCCGGAATCTTCAGTGAAATCTATGTTTGAAAATACAATTATTCAACTTCCGCCAAAGCAATCAGTTGTAATAGATCCTATTACATTGCCAACTTTATTGGCGAAACCTCAAATATACAACGAAAAAGTACCTGAAAGAGTGTTTGAAACTTTTGAGAAGCCACCGCCTCCTTTGTTGGCAAAACCACATCAGTCCAATAATAAAAAATTCAATATAAGCTTAGCAGATCGGCTTATTAACCTCCTAAATGAAACAATATTTAGTCCCAAGTTTCTCAACACCGAAGAAGATAACATTTTGATAATAAAAAACTCTGGATCCGACAACGTTGAAACAAGCAATTTTTTAACAAATTTAATTAATTCTGAGACCATCTATTACCCATCATCTCCAGTGTCGAAAAAACCTAATTCATCAAATGCGTCTACACGTCCTATATACACTATAAGCCACGGGCAAAGGGATATTCCGTCAAACAGACATTCTCTGTCACGTATCTTATTACCACCACTTCCAAAAAATAAAATGGCCAAACTAATTCAAAAAAGAATTGCACAACAAACTTTGAAAAACATAAATGTGTTTGAAAAAGTTTATGAAACCGTAAAATTCAGGTATCCAAAGGTAAGATAATCGTAATTTCTCATACATACACAAATCAGTATTTTTATCGTTCTTCTAATATCTTTAAAAATTACTACATATTTCATAAAAAATATTTCACGCTCATAACATTCTTTTATTCGACGATGTTTGCCACATCAAATATTTTTTATGAATTACATCTTAAGTATATAAATTTGTGGCTCCTTTTTTACATGTATTGCAAGATTTTGCACAAACTGTCAATACTTTTTTATTTAAACAAGTTTTATGCTTTTTCTGTAAAACTTTTGAAATGTTGGACAAGACTTTCTGCATTTTCTACTACAATATATAAAATTAATTTTTTGGTACTGAATACATTTTATCCACATATAATAATATTTTAGGTAGACGATGAAGAAAACATTCTTTTAACTGATGATAAAAATAACAAGGTAAATCAAAGCATAATACTAAATTTCAGATCTGCGTAACAAACTCATTATTGATTAATACATTTTATTTAGCAAAATATTACACCTCTAAGTCGTTGTCTTAAGAGAACAGTTACGGAAACCATACCTAAGAAGCAAAAAACTACTGAGGTAAGTCAATATTTTGTCAATACTACCTTCTGACCGAACGAAAATTTTAGCAAATGTCGAAATATGACATTGAAAATTAATGTTTGGTTAGATACTAAAAATAATCTTATATACTTATTTGTATTTACAATTTTAGATTGTTTTCGAGTATACGCCAGAAGACATTATTGTATCACTACTAGAAAATATGAAAAATTTTCCGGTTTTGTGGGAGTTTCATGACCGGCCGTTCAACAAAGACTATATTAAAGCCGTCGAAAAAATATGTCTATTAATTAATGAGAAGTGGTCTTTAAATATAACTTTGTTGAAAATGAGACGCAGCTTAAATAGAATACTGAGGTTTTACCAATTTATGTTGCCAAGCGAAAGTATTGACAAGTACGAGGAATATTTTGATAAATGTGCACTTTTTCTTCCCTCTTCTGCGGATGCGATTCCGCGAGCTCGTTGTGTCTACTGTTCGATATGTTTCAAAACAGACAAAGAATTGAGAAAACATATTATAGACCGACACAAGAGTTTGAAATGGCCTTACAAATGCCAGCAGTGCTTAGAACGTTTTCGGGAGAGCGATGAATATGAATTGCACAAACGGCTGCCACACTATGAAGAAATATTTAAATGTGAACAGTGTGACAAAAGATTCAATCGCCGTCATTTACTAAATAAACATGTAGGCTCACACAAGCGTTCAATAGAGCGACGCCTTGAAGTACCTACTCATATATGTGATGTATGCAATAAGCCATATCGGTCCATCTACGAATTAAACCGTCATAAAATCTATCATGGAGAAAAAATATTTAAATGTCACTTGTGCCCGAAAGCATATTCTATAAAAATGAGTTTAAAGTTACACTTAAAGAGGCATCGTAAGGAATTGGATTTCGTGTGCGAAGTGTGCGGAAAAGGGTTTATTCGCAAAGCATATCTGGATGACCACATGACCACACATACTGGGGTTAAAGTTACTTGCAACATTTGTAATTTAAAGCTACGAAAAAATAATTTAACTCGTCATCTGCGGCTAGTACATATTGCAACTGAAGGCACAATTGAAAGTACGTTTCGAGCGAAATCCCATCATTATAAAAATTATGCATTTCCTACAGAAACGCGGACAAGAAAACGTACTGGTGAAAAATTGCCGCGACAGTACGATTGTAAAATCTGCAAACTGCCATTCGATCGCCTTAAAGTTCTTAAAGATCACAACAAACAGGCACACTCTGACCTAAAAAGGACACCGTGTAGAATATGTAATATAGAGTTTTTATATGCACAAAATCTTAAACGACATTATCGTGTTAAACATAATTTACACAAGTATCAAATTTTTAAATTGATTTATCAGAACGCGGATCTAGACACAGTGCTGGCGATGAAAAAGGAAGATTTTCAGAATTTCTCTGAAATTAATTCCATAACATGTCCACAAAATAATGAAAATATTGTAGATCAAAAAAACTGTTCGAAAGACGACAATTATTATAAAATACAAGATGAAATAATGAAAGCTGTTGAAAACCTTGATAAACAAGAAATCAAAGTTGATGATGACCATTCAATGAATGAATTTTTTGCTGATCTTCTAAAAAATTGATAAAAATAAAGTATTATTTTTTACTGCATATTGAATATTCATTTTCAAAAGTACAGGTCTGATACAAATTTAACTCTTATATTTGAGAGATTTATAATTTCACCATCAATTAAAATATTTTAGTTTCATAACAATTGCCTAAGTTTTGGCTTTTTTGTTTGGTAAAAATGTTTTTAAAATAAATATTTCTTTGTTACATATATATTTTATTTCACGGTTGGAAACCGAAACGAATAACGGTATCGGTATTGATACCGGTATAATTTTTTATAAAGTTTCGATATCGGTAAGAGCATATATTTATTTTGGTAGATGCAGATACTGAATATGTAATATCGGTGTAAGGTATTATAGATATTGTACTTTGCCAAAAAGTCTTTATTAAATTACATCAAAAGAGCGATTTTTAAATAAAAAAATCTTTAATAAACACCAATATGTAAATATGTATGGATTGTTTACACAGAAACTTCCCTGTAGGAAGTCAAACACATTTTTAAGTAACTTAAAACTGGTTTTTAAATAAGCACAACTAGTGTATAAAGTGACTTTTTTCCTTGTCGTCGACACATTATATTAACATGTGCATGTCATAGGCGATAGTCAATTGGCCATCTCTGCATGACTTTTTAATTGATTACTAATTACATACTTTTCCACCAATTTGTAGTCAGTTTAATTTAAATTAATTAAAAAACACTTTTTTATTAATTCATTTATAAATAGTTAAGTTTCAATCAATTTTTTATTAAAAAATAATAAAAATGGTATCTTATTACAACATTTATTCTGATATTAAATAAAAATTCAAGTACATTTAAGGATTTAGAATAAAAATTAAATTAAAAATATTTAGGGTCTTCATTTAAATAGATAAATGCTTCGGATATTGCGTAAACTATGTAAGTTTACGAAATCGTAAGCAATTTGACAACATTTACTGAGTTTACGGCATATACGAGGTCTTTACATCGTTGCATGAAGAAATTATTTAGTTTTTTTTTAACACAAACGTTATGAAAGTGACGTTTTTTAATAACAGATAAAGCTTTGCGTAATACTTTATCTGGAAATTTTTTAAAGTCCTTCAAGCGATTGTTGCCATGAGTGCCATCAATATATAAGAATAGATTAAGAATAGATAGAACTGTGGTTAAAGTTTTTTGCAAATTCCCTTTCAGAGACAATCTCATGGCATTGGTCTGTAAAAAGTAATAAATTTAGAAAATTATAAGGGGAAGAAAAATAACTCACATAAATTTTATTATTTTCATCAGTTATTACTTCATTGAGCGCCTTTAATTCCTCGAGGGTGTTTATTGGAAAAACATTCTTAACTGCCGCATTGTTTTTCTCTTGACAATGCTGACATTATAGCTTCACTTTAAGTTTGAATTATGTCTTTGAGCTCTTTAATTTCGTCTTGAAGTATAAATGTTTATATGTATGATAAACTTATTTTTTATGGCAAATAAATATTTTAATCTTACATGTCATTTGTGAAAATTTTGCATTCATATTAGAAAATTTGTCCTCAAAATGTTTCAACAGTGGCAAGGCGCACTATTCTCACTTTCTTTTCCGTTATCTGCTAAAATTCGATATAAATTATTTAGCATATTTTTTGATCGTGTGTACCTACAACAAATATATTATATTTACTATTAATGCTGAAATAAATGCGTTTCATGCTTCCTTAGGTTTCCATTATTGATTTAGGTTTTTCTGTTTTGATTTTATATATTTTAATCGGTGATATTTTTAACATATAAAAAGTTCTAATATACATATATTTTTTATCATTTCAGTAACATCCGTGCAATAACGGCAGCAAAACTATCTTATCCCCCTTAGGTAGACCTACGAGCTCGCATTCAATTTTATTTTTTTCAAATACTTCTTCATCGCCTAGGCAGCTTGGATCAACAACCCACGTTTCCAAAATTGAAAGGGAATCAAATGGCTCATTGAAATAGGTTTGAATTGCCTTAAATTTTTTTCCTACAATAAACCCTAACCCAGTATCAATAAAACCTGGGGGCAAATTACGGCATTCGATTTCGATCGAAATTTCTATTTAAATTGTATTGAAATTTCGATCGATGCGGTAATTTGGACTCTGTTATTAAAATAGGAATAAATGGGTGAATCGCGCATAAATTATTTGGAGTCTTTTTGGAAAAGAAGTATTGTTTGGTATTGAGACTAATAATTTTATTACGTTTTCGATTGAACATTTCTTCCTTTTCTTCAATAATCATATTTTCGAATTTCAAATTATTAGATATTTGCTGCAAAGTTTTTGCTGGTTTTTCGACATATTTCTTTAAAGGTTGCAGATAGTTTTCGAATGGATATCCTGAGAAGTTTTAATTATGTTTGTATATATGTATGTCTGTTTATATACATACCCATGTATATATATATATATATATATATATATACATATACATATATATATATATATATATATATATATATATAATCATATATATATATATATATATATATATATATATATACACATATATGTATATATATATATATATATATATATATATATACACATATATATATATGTATATATATATATATATATATATATATATATATATATATATATATATATATATGTATATATATATATATATATATATATATATATATATATATGTTATGGTTATAGGGAAGCGGTTGATATAAACACTTTCATATGCTTTTAATTATAACCCAAAATTAAATTACATGTATATACACATATATATATATGTGTAAAATGTCTAAGTTCGTTACGGCCAATGTAGACTGTACTTACGTAAACATATTTATTTTTTACAGTGTATGATAGTGCTTGAGAAATAAAAGTACTCAGTAACGATTTAACAAAAAGCAAAATTTTCGTGGCAGCCATTATACGCTATATATTGCAGATTGCAGTCAGTTTTAACGTGTTCAGAAAATTTTTTCCCAAGTATTTTCTTCATTATTTACAATATGTCTCAAGAAGGTGATCATACGGTAGGTCGAGGAGCTGCTCAAGGTTATCAACCGAAAATTAATGAAGTTGCTCAAAATTTCCTGGAAGACCTACGAAAGGAGCGATCAAATCTAACTGAAGAATTCCCATTGTGTGCTCTACTGATTGAAGAAGGTAAGTTGAAAAAGTATACATACGCACATATGCATGTACATATATACAATTGTAAATACGTATGAGCCGAATTTTTGACTTGGTATAACTATAAATAAATAAATTTTTAAAGCTTTTGATCGAGTTTACTCCACTGGGCGTGTGCCCGGTCGTGAATTTTATGCTGATGTACTCAAGCAGAAACCGATGAAGCTTACACAAAAGGTTTTTGTGCCTGTCAAACAATATCCCAAATTTAATTTTACGGGGAAAATTTTGGGGCCAAAAGGAAATTCGTTGATACGTCTTCAGGACGAGACGCAGTGTAAGATTACCATCAAGGGTCGCAATTCCATGCGTGATAAAATTAAGGAAGAAGAATTACGTAAATCGGATGATCCACGCTTTAGTCATTTAAATAAAGATTTGTTTTTGGAAATCAGTACGGTTGCTACACCAGCCGAATGTTACGCACGAATTGCATATGCGTTGGCCGAAATACGTAAATATCTTATACCTGATAAAAATGACGAAGTTTCTCACGAACAGTTACGTGAAATTATGGAGATTGATCCAGAAATGGCTAAAGTCGGGTATGGTAGTAACCCGGAAGTATACAAGTATGTAATTATTGTTAATAAAGTGAAAAAACTTATTAAAATTTTCTCAAATATAAAATATGTACATAGATCCGTGTTTGATAAACCAGGAGGTTCAAAGGGAACACCAAGATATATGGGCATTTTAAAACATACGTCATACACGGAGTAAGTACAAACATCATCCTTGTATCATATTTTTGACGACAAATTGCAAATATACATTTTAAAAAAAAGTTGGTCGGTGGCAATTTTTTTTTAAGTTTACAGTTCTGGGAAATTGTTCATGGATAACTACTTCGCTACTTCTTATGTGAAGGAATAAGTCGTATACAATCAATCGACTTACGGATAAAATACGGGTTAACAACATCGCCCGCATATATTCTCTGTAACTTGCCGGCATCTGTGCACTGATTTTTTTTTACAAATTTACTTTTGCAAAATATTTTTGATGCAATTACGATATATACCTACTGCCTAAATATTAATATTTGAATCCTTAATTATTTTTCTTACATTTAGACGCGCTGAAATGGAAGATGAATACGAATATGAGCATATCGATCATCCCTCTCCACCGCCGGTTTCAAAACGCCATTCACATTCAAGTGGTTATGAATATGTAAAAGGTAAGTAATATTATTGAATTCCTCAACAAAAACTGTGGACGTAAAACATTACTCACAGCGAGCGACTTTTGTATGTTAAAAATCTAACTACAAAAACAACAGTCTAAATTATTTAACGAAATAAATTCCCTAAGGTAATCAGCCTGATTACCGCCGCTAGCAGGCTGAATTTAAAAGCGTAAGTATATGTGTATGTATGGAAGGGCTATGTTGTTAAGTCTTTAATATTGTTAAAGTAATGGCCCAACGTAGCGTCCGAACACTTGTCCGATTTAAACGTATTGCGAAATTCGTGACCAACAGTTATAAAAGGTTGACTTCTAAAGTGTATTTATATGGTGCTTATGTACAGTTAGACATTGCATGAACTTGTAAAACCACCGATTCGTTTTTCACGACTTTCGTAATACTTGTCGACGACGTTTCGATACTTTGTTCAATGTTTTGGAAGTCAGGGATTGTTAACGATGTTTTCTAATGATGGGGTTAGAGCAGAAGCGATGCAAGTGGCTAATTCATAATATTGAGATTAAGTAGCTTTAATTGCAATAAAAAAATGTCAAACTGCTGGAATTGATTCTCATATCTCCACTTTTATACCTTATGCTCTGAATTTCACTGAACTTTAAATAATTCTTTAAATAAATAAATAAAATTTTGAAAAAAGCAATTTCATCCCTTGTTCATTGAGCCCCTGAAATTATGTGCAGTGTAGGAAGTTTAATACTGCGGCGTTATAAAACAATCAGCGAAGGCTGAAGGCGAAAAACGCTAACCGTAATCAGGCTGAATTATAACAAAGCAATTTACGTTTTGAAAGTCAACATATTACATTTAGGAGTAACAAGCGTTATTCTAGTCATGTTTGAACATTTCTCATTTCTTGAAATAACATCGTGCATATTTGAATAAGTAATTAATTCCAAATTTTCGTTTAAAAACTTTATTGTTCCCATATGATTTGAATTTTAAAATATTCCCTAAAATGCGTTATTGATCTGCGTCATCAGAAACCCACTTAAAACTTTTTTATATTTATAAAGTTAAAGAAATATTCAAATTGAAGCCTCAATCCGTTCCAGAAAAAAACGTTGCCTCTACGTTGATTTTTATATATGTATACATACCTTAATATTATTAAAACATTCATATAATAAAATATAATTTTGTAGTTCCGACTAGTTCAAAAGGATACAAACGTACTGCTGTACCAATCTATACAGAAACCAAACGCATTCGTGAAGTCTCTTCAACTAAACCTTATAATGCAAATATAAAAGCATCCCATCTTTACGGAGTATTAAAAAAACATAAATAAATTTAAAATAATTATACCTTTATAATGAAAATAATTACAGTTAAAAAAATAACTGATTTATAATAATCTAATATATAATTATAAAATATTAACAAAATTAATTAATAACACAATATAAAAGTAAGAACCGGTTTCATAAATAAGAAATTAAATGTTGACAAAAAAATTTGTATGAAAACCATTTATAAAGGAATTAATTGGTTTTTCATACACATTTTTAACAATAAGTTTTTATTCTTGTTTGTGAACCAAGGGATAAATTCTAAGATTTTATTTTAAATACTAAATAAATCTGAAATCGGATTATAAAAATAATACTAAACTATAAATGTGAACTTCGGTTATACATACAAATGTATACTAAACTATAAATGTGAACTTCGGTTATACATATGTATGTATTTATATGTATGTATGTATTTAACGAAATTAATTTAATTTATATTTTTTACGAGTAAATTTTCTAAATTGTTTGGCAAATTAATAAGGCGTACTTCAATTCAGGGACTCCCCGCGTGAAACACCATGTACGTACATATGTATGTTTTGGATAGTGGGAAATCCCATCATAGATTTGGATATGTACGTGTATCCACCTTATTAATGTTATAAAATTGATAAATATAAATGCAATTAACAAACATAAATATATACATATGTATGTATGTACATATGACTTGTCGAAATAACAAAATAAAAAGATAATACACGCATTAATTATACTCAAATCAATACTAAAATATATATGTATATTGAATTATAAATAAGAAATAAATTTTCGATAATTATAAACGATAAATTATAATGGAAATGTATTTACATATGTATCAAGCTCAGATCCAGGGAAAAATTGGCGTTCGTAATTTGATTTAATTTTCAAATCTGTGGTCTTTATAAAGATGAAACCTCCCGTAAAGTTCAGGGATCCTCGCTTGGTATATATATATTCATAAACAATAATACATAAGTACAACATACTTATGAAAAATACTTTTTGAATATAATAAAATATATAAAATGAATATAATTAATTTAAACTTATAAAAAAAATCTCACGGAATAATGTGGTGAGTGTAAGGTAAGTTTGTGAGTAAAAAAATTCATTGTAAAACATTTCCAATTTATTTAATAAATTAAACTTAACTATAACGCATGTTAATTTGTTTTACTTTCAAAACGTAGTAGGTAATGTACCCGGCGAAATCGTATTCTGTGATAGTTGAAGGTTGAATTCGATGTCTTAGGTAATTCAAATGTTAAGTAGTTGCTCAACTTAATATGAAATAATACAAAATATTTATTCCTTCTAATTTTTTTCAGTATATTTGTACACATTTCTCGTAAATTCGCATGCATATTAACTTTTGACAAATGTAAAGAGTAGTATGCGTTCTCTATTGTTACTCAAGCAAAACGAAACAGTGTAATTTTTTTTTAAATTTATAAGGCTGCTTTAATCTCGAGTGCACATTTATCAGTTTTGCTAAGAAAATAAAAATATTTTAGAGATAAGTATATGATTTCATATTATCTCCGTATCATGCTTTAAATTCATATGAGTCTCATACGCTTCCTTATAATTGAATTGTAGTAAACAGTAGCCACAAAAATATGCCATTACGTCTGATAACTTGAAGGCCTTGTTTTCTTCGCCTTCAATCTTATAATTTTCCTGAATGTGAACCACCTGATGTTTCATTAAGTTTTTATTGCTAGTAAAACGGCGGCCACATATTTCGCAAGTAAAATTGTCAATAGATCTACCAGACATTTCCTGTTCCTCGTGTTGCCAAATATGACGTTTGTAACGGTACTTATCGTGAAATTTCTTTTTACACAATTCACATTCGTAGTTTGGCAAGCTGTGTCTTTTTAGATGTACATTCAAATTAGTTTTGGTCTTATAGGATAAACCACATATAGTACATTTATGTGGCTGCTGGGAGGAATGTGTTGCCAAATGTTTTATGTAATCTGATTTTGATGTTGCTTGGTATCGACAAATTTTACATGGCCATACATGAATTTTGATATGCCTGTTTTCGTGCATTTTATATGATGATTGGTGTATAAATCCATGACCGCAATATCGACAATGAAAGGGTACTTCACCGTTGTGATATTTGTGCCTGTGTGCCATGAGCAAGTGCTGCGATTTAAAAATCTTTGAACATTCATCACACGTCACTGGTTTTATGTGTTTAAGGGGCAAAAATTCCATTAATTTGTCAAAATATTCACTGTGCATGGAAATAAATTTGAAATCATTTTGTTGACAATTCAGATAACGTATATACTCGCGATCAAACCATCGCAAAAGGTAGAGAATACTGGCTCGGGTTTCCTCTGGGGTAATATTTATATTTAAGTCCTCCTTCAATTTCTTGGTTAGCTTCAACGTGCCATCGGAACGTTTTTCTTTGAAACTAAAATTATTTTTATGATTCCACTGGCAAGGATGCTGTCGTAGCAGTTCAATAAATTTTAGCATTATTTCTGGTTCTGTAGAGTACAAGCGAAAGAAGCACGAGCTGATTGTTTTTGGTGACTGTAAAAATTAAATCTAGTTTATGAATACTTTTTTATATAAATTTTATACACAATTATCTAAATTTGTTCATTTCATTAGGATAATTGAACTGTTGCCAGAGTTCTTCCTGCATTTCTACAAGTGCTTATTTGTTAGTGTACTGTACACAGCTTATAATATTCCCTAATGCTTTTTAAAGTTAAGCTTCGACACTTCTTTGTGTGGATTCTTCAGAAAAATAGTTATATATATCAACAAAATTACATTTCAAAACACTGGAAGAATTAAATAAATCATAAATTTCTAAAATAAATATGAACGTTAAATTAAATACACATAAACGACAAAAGTTGGACACTAAAATAAATTATATTGTTGATATTTCTTTTCAATATATGAGATTTCCTTTTTGATAATTGTAAAGTGTTGAAAGTATTAGTAAAAAGCAGAGAATTAATAAATGAATGTAATTACAAGTCGGATATTTGTCAATACCTTTCTTTCTGATATACTTAACAAATTTTCAATTTGCATTCATTTTCTTTTTTTTTTTTTGTAACGGTTTCAAGTCAAGTATAATCTCACCTTGTATTCCTTATCACAAGTAGGATCGTTTTTACATTTTTCAAAATCATTCTAAAACACAAAAATAGATAATATAAAAACTGTTAATAACTGACATTACATATTTGAACACTCATCTAAAAGCCATACATTATTTGTGCACCCCAAATCAGGTTTCAGCGGTTGTCGTATTATACCATTCTCACTGCTACAGGAATTCTCACCTAGGTATTCGCTATTATTATAACATATTTCAGGTTGGGCTTTCTCCAACAAACTTTCGCTACTTAAATCTTGTTCCTTAACTTTATCATTGTGACCACTTTGTAGTTTAAGTTTTATGCGTTCCAATTGGTGAACATGTTCTAAATGGGTTTGAAATTTTAACCATTCACTGTAATCTTTATTGCAAAATAAACAATTTATTAGGAAAAAATGTGTGTTTTCTTGACTGATAAACAAATAAGTTCGTCCACATTCTATTAAGTTGTTTGGCTTTATTGACATAACTTCCAGATTGTGATTCGTGAAATGTTTTCAACACAGAATATACTTGTCTCAAAACCCAATTAAATTAAATATGTATGTACCGTATGTGCGAATGTATATCCTACATGCCCACACAAGGTAAATCTGACTTGTGCCCACCCATGCAATTATCATTCCTAAATATACAGAGATGTCACAAGACGTTATATACATGGTATAATAAAACAAGGTACTGCCACTGTGAGCTATTAAATTTAAAATAATTTTCTGACAATTTTAAGGATTCTGACATTCCCATAAAAATTAAGTTACCATATCATTTTAAGTTACCCGTTTTTTTTTCATTTGAGTTGTTAAAATTTTTAATTGCATCGATGTCATAATTAACAATAATTAAAATCCGTTTGCCAATTAATTTATTATAAAAATCTTGTCGTGATTTTGTTATATTGTCTTATTGATCAATGTAATGGTTTCAATATTTTTGCTTCAATGCAAAGCAACACAATGACTTTATTTCTTGTGGATATGCATAGAAACTGGGATTTTTCGTAGTTTTCTATATTCTTTACATTTTATATAGCTTTTATTAAATTATTTTAGCAAAATATTGCAAAATGTTTATGTTCAAAACCTCAAAACGAAATTTTTCTCTCTGTCAATATGCAAAAACGATTCACAATGAGATTTTGAGCGGGAGATTCTATCTATGTTGTACGTTCAGTATGTTTAAATTGAAAATGAGGTAATACAATGAAATATGTTAAAAGAGAGGGGATAAAATAATAGTTAAATACCATGGTATAATATATTATAATGGTGCTTTGTCCGCGATCTCATGAAAATGTGGCTTGGTACTAAAGAGGGCATTATTTTGGAAATTGCTGAACTGGACACCTTGAAATTTAAATAAGGTAGAGATCAAGGAATGAAGTTTAGTATATACAATTAAATTAACGAAATTGCTAGACAAATGGACAAAGTCTACTGATGATTTGGTAAAGCACCAATGAAATGCATAGAGACATTGCTTGACCACCAACAAATAAATTTCATTTAAAATACATATATGTTTATATATACATATATATATATATATGTATATATATATATATATATATATATATATATATATAATTATCTATATATGTATATATATATATATATATATATATATATATATATATATATACATATATATATATATATATATATATATATATATATATATATATGTATTACAGATTTTATTTAAAAATTTCCAAATAAACAAAATTTCTTTTTATAATGTGGCAACGTCATATTCAATATGATGTAGAAAAATAAACTTCAAAAATCCTTATTAAAATTTAATAAAAGCAAGTGGCACTACCTTGTATTTATATACCTTGGTTATATACACGTTGAATTTTTATTAAAAGCATTGTAGATACCAAAGTATATCTATATCAAGTAGTCGCAAGAGCACAACAACATAAATTTACAAAAAACCACCGTACATTTTGTTTGTGTAAAATTAATATTTTATGTCAGAAATTTTCTTTTATTTTATTTTGTTTTGTTCACAATTATTTCCAAAAATGTAAATACTTTTCGCATAGAACCTTTTTAAAACAATTTCTTTTTGTTAATTTTCTTAAACAATACACTTTTTCACAAAAATCTTTTCCACAACAATTATTTTTTGCTACTTTTGTTGCATTAATAATGTTTTTCACAATTTTACAAAATTATTTTTTCAACGAATAAACATATATGGATCGCTACAAAAGTAAACAAATTTTGACATACGTTCATGGAAAAACTGAAAAAAATTTTAGTCAGCTGGGCTCTTGCATATACTTGATATAGATATACTTTGGTAGATACAACCATGTTGAAATATATAAAAGGGGTAATACTACGGCAACAAACACAAATTACATTACATCAACCAATGGCTATGTTGTTTGTATAAAGTAATGTCCACACGTTAAATATCATAGCAAAAAGGGACATTAACATGCTGTATACAACTACAACGAGCACTTATTGTACACACTTGACATCAAGGTATATCAATATGAATTTGCCTTGCTTGACATCAATTTTGGTTGATAAAATACTGTCATCTGAATCAGTGCTACCACCTCATATTTATTTCATAACAGTGCGACCACACGAGCAACATTTCGTGTCTTGATACAAGCAATAACGCCGGCAGAAACGCGACGTCAATTGCCAATGTTCTTGCTTGCATAACTTGGTAGCGAACATGTACAAATCTTAAAACATTATAAACAGTGTTGTTTTCTTCTAAGACAATCAAATGACAATTCAATTTGACAGCATGTGTTAAAAGATTATTGCTCGGCAATGTATTATAACATTTGTTGCCGAATATGTGTTCTAACATATATTCATGCGGTCCACACGTTAATATCTTGTGTCGGCAATCAAATTTGACGGTTGCCACGGCAATAATTGCCAAACTTATTGCTCGTGTGGACGGGTAGTAATGGACACAAGTGTATGCCAAATATGCATGAAAATCTGATATACAAGGCGAATTCATACCTTGATATATAAGATCTCTTGGAACTTTCGAAGAGTATGGCAGCTTTTTTAAACAACTCTGCTTTCTTGATACAACACAAAGTCTGCGTCTTGACATTTGTGAAATTTTCTTTCAGTGCTTCTTTATTTACAAAAATATTAATAATTCCTTTTATAAAAATTTCAGAAGACGTAAATAAAAGTTATTAAGAAGTAGAAACAGATTGACAATTTATAGATACCCGTTTTTGAAGCGAAAAAGTCAACATTAATGAAAGATGAGTGGAAAGAGATTTATACAGGACTACACAATGGTGTGCCGGACATGTCTGCAATCAAACGTCGAAATGAATAGCTTGAGCGCGCTTATTAATACCAATAACACAACGGAAACATCAAACATTTCGTATATGGACGCTTTAAAAGTATGCATAGAAGTCGAGGAGACAACAGATGTTGAAATGCCTCAGAGGATTTGCTTGGAATGTTCATCTGCTTTAAGAGTGGCTTTTTGGTTTTCAGAAAATGCAAGCAAAGCCCAGGAGTTATTAAAACTAAAACTGGTAGAATTAAGACAGAAGAAACATAAAATTGAAACTGAGGTAAACTATAATAAGTATTTAGATAATTATATTAAGCGTTTTAAAATCTTCCCTTCAATATTGTCTCAATTAAATTAGTGGTTTTTATTTGTTATGTGGTCAAGTATGTCTATATGCCTGCATTTCATTGTTTCTTACACCAAATCAGATTTTTTTGTTATTTTGAAGTTAGGTTAAAGTCTACTGATTTGGTGTAAGATCCATTGAAATGCAGGCATATAGACATACTTGACCACATAACAAACAAAAAGCAATAATTATATTAACTTAAATATGTAAACAGATGTGCTCAGATATGATTGTGTTTTCTTTCACTTTTAGATAGCATCAGAAGATATTAAAAAACAGAAAAAATACCGTTGCAAAATTTGTAATGTTAAGGTGGAAACAAAAAGATCTCTTAAAGATCATGTCAAACTACATTTGGGTAAGTATCAAATTGCTTGCAACAAATAAAAGTGATAAACATTTATAATATGTTTTACAGATATTATTGTCTATAATTGCCAAATATGCTCCTTTGAAAGTCATAACAGAAATAGCTTGTCCGACCATTATATGCTAATTCATTCTGTGGAAGCTACGAAAGATCAACTGAAACCACAGATGAAATTGCCATCGTCTTCATCAAAAGTTACATCCCATGATGGTATCGATGGTGCCATAAAAAATGAACATTTTCGAATATTGCCAGAAGATTCGCAACAAGTTTTTTATCAAACATTTACCAAACCAGCCATTACAACAAATTCTTCGTGTGAACCTCTGCCCAATGTGATTTCGTCTGATACTAATTATGCAACAATATCTGAAAATTTTAGTGAAGTCGAAGGAGAACTAAACAATGAGCTTAGCTTAGGTAATGAGTTTATTGTTACGGCCGACGGCAATTTAGAAAAAGTTATGAATAAAGGTATAACTCAGTTGCGATAACGTTGCTAATATATTTCGAAATCACCAAATTATTTATTTTAGACGTTGTTATCGAATACATAAACACTCCAAATAATTTATCATTGGACAATGGCTTAGTTTTGGACGATATAATTCACGTGCGAAACATTGATAATATTGGCCAGATAGATGTAGAGGATTTAATTATAGAGGATCCAGGTGATGTCATGGAAGAATCACATGGTAAGCGAAAATTATTTTCTTAGAATGTGACGTCTCCAAACAGACAGCCATATTATTTAAATACAAAAGGAATTTATCAAAAATAAGCTTGGAATTAAGTTTTGAACACGCCGTACTTAGTAAACTGGTTTTATTACTTCAGTAATTATAAAATTGTTGTAGCATTAATTTGATAATAATTAAATATTAAACGACTCTTTTGTAATTATTTTGTTACGTATGTATGTATGTATGTAACATGTGTATGAACCTTAGAAAAAATTGCTGCTTATTTATTTAGCAGCATGGTAAATGATTTTCCATACAAATATTGAAATATATTTCATGTATAAGAGGCATATACATACATAGGTGATTAAATAGTACCCTTATTGCGTTTGCAACATTGATGCGACAACAATCTCTCAAAAAATATAAAATGAATGTAACAACAATATGATATATTTGCTTTGGAGTAATAAGACCAAATTATTTATTTAAGTAATAGTTTTAGATAAAACTTGTATTACATATCGAAACAATATCGGTTTGTGGAGTTACTATGTAATTCGTTTCAAAACTTTCTTTCGGATAAAATTTCATAAAAGCACTATGAATACATTTATAAGTGGATTGACATTTTGTTTCCAATTCAATTGTGTGCAGAGATATTTGAAACTTAAAAACCACTGCAGTGTCTGTATCTTACTGAGTCTATTCATATTTTAAAGTGTTATCTTTTTCTTTCAAGGAAATATAATTCTTCCCTTTGAAGAAGACACCATACCAGCCTCTTTTATTGAACAGCCTAAAAAAATAATGTGTAAAATTTGTACAAAAGATTTTCTGACACAAGAACAATTAAAAAATCATATGTTGACTCATAATGGTAAGTTTGAAACTGTACATTTATACATACATATATATTTAGAAACCTACGAGCTCCTGATATACAGACTTTTAATGTAATTCCACTTTACGACACTGTAGAAATTCCACACTTCTTTTGTGATCAATGTAAATTTTACACATTCTTTAAAATTGATCTCCATCAACATTACAAAAGTAAACATAACCTGCAACCGACAAATAAGCAATTACAACCAAAAAACAAACAGAAAATAGATGAGTTTTATGCATGCGATTTGTGTTTCTATGAAGCGGAGATGAGGTTTGATCTGAAAAAACATTATAAAATAAAACACAATATTGAGGCAAACGAAGGAAATTTAAAACCGGTAAAAGTGGAAAAATTTAAATCAAAATTGTCTCCCCTAACTGCAAAGGCAAAGCCAGCTGCAACAGCAACCAGAATAAGAACACCTGAAAAAAAAATTCAAATAGAGTCTGTTGAAAAATCAGTACCTGACTACCCTAATGGATTAAATTGCCGCAAATGTCATGAAGTATTCTATTGGCGCAAAAAGCTGTATGAACATTATAAAATGCATAATGCTGAAGAAGCTGCCGTTAAACAGGAGAAACAACATATAAAAATTCATAATAAGACAACTTTTTCGAATCTGTATAAAAACAACAAGTCTAAAGCAACAAAAAAGATGTCATCAAAAAATACAAAGGAGCAGGCAGAACCAAAAAGTGCTCCTACTTACACCAGCTTAGTAACTAACGCTTTAAACGCTACGGTGCCAAATATTAGCACACTCAATTCTGTAGCCCCGTTGACGCCAATATCAAGCTCGACATACGTTTTACCTTCGGATGCTATCCCACAGATTGTGGAAACCGATCAAACTATAGAAAATATGGATTTCGATTTTAATTGTGATGATGTCTTGTTCGGAGATTTTGATGACGATGTAGATGTAGAGCATGATTCCGATGAAAATGATTTAGAATTTCGTAATATTTTGCTTACGTCCGATGACGATATGGAAGATACGCTGCAACATCAAAACGATTTGAATAATTGTACTGCCGTTGTACCCACAACTGGATCATACTGTGCTCATTGCCACAAGTCATTCTTAAGCCAGTATCAGTTCGAAAATCATATGTTTGTTCATAGAGGTAAGAATAAAATTAAAGAACAAAATTTTCAGTTAAAAATTAATGCTAATTTTTGTTGTTAAAGGACTGGCTCCCTATCGCTGCGAAATGTGTACAAATCTTTACAATACAAAACGATGTTTGATACGCCACTACAAGGCAGTACATAAATATGTGCCTACTCGAGATATGATTCAAGCCAAAGGTGATAAAGGTTGGTATTCTTATTCGCATTTTAATAATATTCAATGAGATTAACTTATTTGGATATTTTTAGTTTGTGACGATAAAACTCCGGTCGAACATTTACAACTAAATGCAACAACTTGTAAGTAGATTAAAAATTAAAAAAAAAAAAAAAAATATGTGCATTATATTAGTTGGGACGGGCGACAAATGATGGACACCTTTTAACTTTTTTGTATATTGAGTGAATAAAACTTAAACAAAAGACGGTGAAAATGAAAAATTTTTAATAATTTTTTTGTTTAAGTTAATTACATAGTATATAGATATGTCATAAAGGGACCAAAATGCCGGTGATATTCCTTTCAACCCACATAATTCCGTACCTAGGTACTCGATTAAATAACAGAGCTCTTAATTAAATTTAATATAATAGTTCGACTCAAAATACTTACATCAATATATAATTATGTATTTTGTTTACAGGTTTAATGTGTGCAAAATGCCCCTATGAAACTGCAGAATTAAACAATATTAAAGTCCATTTAAAATCTAGTCACAACATATTTGATGGTAAGAAATATATTTCCATTTTATATTCTAAATTTCTAACTATTTTGGGTGATTTATTTTTCTTTTTGCAGAATCGTATATAATGAAAAGTAAGTAGTTCCTATAACGAGTGTTTTGTTTCAATTCGACCACGTATATTGCACAGTTGTAAAAACAGGCAAAAAAATAAAAAATAAAAAAAATGGTTGAATAATACTTTTAAGATACACTTACTGTAATTTATTTGGGATATTCAAATAAGTTGGAAGAAATTACAAGCCTTTCTTTATTTTTAGAACTGCCTTTTGAATGTCCCCGTTGTATACGATCATTTGAAAATGAAATGAAAGTATTGAGTCACATACAACGCAATCATAGTTTGACACCAATCAATCAACATCAAACTCGTTTCAATAGTGTGATGAATACATCGGAAATACCAACAAATATATCAATAACATCAACTACAACATCGATAAATAATCATGTAAATATGATGAAAACAGAAACAAGTGAAACAAACGCAAGTTGCGGTAAGATAAACAAGGTCAATACCAGTGCTTTTACTACTAAATTTCTAACAAGCAATCCAGCACAAATTACAAGTGTGAACAATTATAATAACAGCCATAATAATCCTTTAAATAGTAGTTAGTTATTGGAAGAATGGAATTACATAAATTTGTATTTAAAATAAACTCTACTTTCTGCGACACCATGCCAAAAAATTAAACATTCTAAAATCTTTAATTTTCTTTTACTGGTTAACAATGATTTGAGAATGTGTTTTCTCTATCTTCCCTTCTGTTCTTTTTGACTTTCTTTGTGTTTTATTGATATAATTGGCAAATGCAGGATACAGTCATATATTCCTAAAATCACAGCAACAACAACAACAACGCATTTGTCCAGATGCCGTAACGCCCTATATGGTCTTCTTCGAAGGAATGACCAGCTCATCAGCAAAACCAGTTCATAATGAAACATCTAGCAACATCAATAACATTAAGGAAGAAGGCGTTACCATAAACGCCTTTGTCCCGATTCCCTTTACCCCAACTGCTCTAGATGAGCATGATATCGAACAATCCCTATTTAAATGTAAACTATGTTATTTGACTTGTTACAATCTCGCAGAATTTAATGAACACAGTAAACGGATTGAGTGTCGCAAAATAAATGTTAATAGTCCTGGAGAAAAATTTTTATTCGAGTGCGAAATATGTCACTGTAATTATAAAACAATGTATTTATTAAAACATCATTTAAAACGCCACATAGGCAGAAAATTTTTATGTGCTGATTGCCCCAAAAGCTTTATAAACAAAGTCGAATTGGAAGCGCACAAACATGTCCACAGTGGCGAGAGACCACACAAATGTGATGTGTGTTTGAAATCGTTTCGTTATGTCCATCATTTGAAGCGCCACAAAGATAGCATACACTTTGGTAAACGTCACGCCTGCACCGAACCAAACTGTAGCCGTAAATTTACAACACTTGCTCAACTAAAGATGCACACATGGACTCACTATGGCATTGTTCCCTATAAATGCCCATTTTGTGATCGTTTATTTAAAAAAAGATTACTGTGAGTTGATAGTTTTATTTTTAATATTAACTGCTATTTTCTAAAATATTTTTCGTTTGTTCAATATTTTAGCCTACGCGAACATTGTTTAAAAGTGCATTACTTTAATTTGAGTGAAGAAGAAATGGCTAACATATTTCGCAATAGCTTAGGATATACAAATCCCCATGACTTCACTGTCACTATCAGCAATGGCAAAATGTTGCGTCGTGGCGATTTGGAAACAATGGGTGCTTCCGGCGTTATCAAATCTTCGTTTAAGTAGATACGAAAACGAAAACCGTAATCTTATGTTTTGCATCTCCTTAAAAAATGATAAGATAAAGTATATAGTTTGCCTTTGGAAATACCTTAAAAACATGTTAATAACAACTTTTGGATAAAGTATATAGTTTGCCTTTGGAAATACCTTAAAAACATGTTAATAACAACTTTTGCATATTGCACCCACAAGCAATTTTTTCATATACATATTAGTTTTATGTAACGGACAACTTTGAAAGTTGATATAAAAAAAATAACGAAAACGTTTGGAATGAGAAGCGCGAATACTTTCACTTTCGTACAAATTATCTGACAGAATTATTAATTTATATAATAGATAAATATGTACGGTAACACATTTAAACTGGCAAAGAAAATTATTTGGGAAAAAATGAGCAGGAATTGTAAGTTTATTACCAAAATGTAATAGGAATATTACCAAAATTTAAGTAAAGTCCGTCATTACCATAATTTTGCGATGTATACATTGCTTCCAACCATTAAGCAAATTATTTTAGTGTGAACTGTGGTTCTACGCTATCTATTCATACGGGTATACGCCATTCTTAAAAGTTGCATTTATGAAAGGTATTTTACTACCTTAAAAGATTTTCCCGTTCGATATTAAGTGGCGCAGTCGTAAATGAAGAAACGAATTTCTGACTAAAATGTACATATGTTGAAAAAAAATTTCTACAAATATATTTTAAATTCAAATTATTTTGTTATAAATACGTCAATAACGGCGAATTTTAAAGTTGATTTGGTCTTTCTTCAAGTTAATTAAATAATTTCGTTTGTTTTAATTTTTTGCTGAATATTGCCTGAAGTTTTGGAATCGATTTGTATTGAAAATTTAACACAATTAAAATCAGATATTTAATATCATAATATTGTTTGTTACTAACTACCATTTCTGACCATGTCGGTTTAACTCTCTACTTTGGACAATTTTCGTTTAAAATCCCTGCAAAAAATCGGGCACATTTTGTGCTTCTAAAATTGTTGTTGTTGTTAACAAAATTTAAACAAAGGAATAGATTACATAAATTAACTATTTATTTAAAGTAGTTCTTTTATGAATGCATTGAATTATTAATTTTTGATACCCACATACACATGTAAATATTTGTCTATATATCAAAAGTAAATAAGTTTTTATTTAGTCTTACGGAATTTAATATTAATTACGTATTTTATTCGTACTGGTGTAATATGTATATTAATTATAAATATGTTAAGCAAAGCAGGTCATGTACATACATGTACATTACATATAAAAATGTTGTCGAATAAATTTTGAGGGGAGAGTACGGCATATGTTACTTCACGAACTTTTAAATAAAAGATGCAATATGTATAAAGGTAGATAAATAAAATGTCGAATATTATTTGTTTGTTGTGTTTTCTAAAAATTTCTTATGTAATTCTCAAATGGTTTTTTATAATTTGTGCATATAAGTTAAGTTTTGCTTTTTGGAATTATTTTGAAGTCCACTGATGATTGTGTAAGAGTCAATGAAATGCAGGCTATAGAATTACTTAACCCGCACAAAAAAAACTTATGACCGACATAACATTTCATTTTTAACCGGAAACTAGTTGTAATAAACTGAAATAAAATATTTCTAATATCCCAGTTTTTTTTATTTCAATTTCGGAAATCCAATATACCTATGTATATGTAATTTTTAATTAATTTTCAGCCGTACAATTATTTTATTATAATAAAGACAGGTAAAGAAACTGGTTTGCGTACAAACCAAATTTGAATTAAAATACATTAAAAAAATTAAATCTCATAAAGTTTTTTGGAATTTCCCAATCTTTCTAACTATAGGTTTTTGATATATTGGCATTCGTAGTTATATCAGAGAAATTCATATTAAATAATTTTCTGACAAAATATGCTTTTGTCAAAACGTTTTTAATAACTTTCATATAAGTAAGTATGAGAACTTTCTTGAAAAGTCCAATAAAATTATTTCCTGGCATATTTAATTGAAATTAACATTAACTCCTTCGACTGTTCTGTTGCAATTAATTCTAAAACGAAAAACTGTAAGCACCAAAAATTATCCGCTGATATCAAACATCATTCTTTCAAAAGTACACACTATATAAATATAATATATTTATGTAAATATAATATATTTAATTATTGCAAACATTTTTTAAGATTTATTTAAATTAGTGAACAATATTAATTTCGATTTAATTAAATTTTTTTTGTTTGTTTATTTAGTTTATAACCAATTTTGTTCCTTAATATTTATAATATGAAAACTGGCCACAATATAAACAATATTTTTATTGTTTAAGTTGTTAAGTTTTTTTCAAGAAACTCCGTTAGATTTGATGGTACGTTTCAGTTCATTCTTCTTAAAATTACAGCCTATTTTATTCAGTTTGTCGCAGGCCTTCAAATATTTGCCAGTGTTTTAGAGAATAAAATAAAATTCATAAAAAAATGTTTTCGCTTTATTGTTGCTGCTGTTTTAAAACAAACGAAATTTTGTTGTCCACCAAAACAAAATCGTCTCATGGCGACAACAAAATGCTGTTGGATTATTTTAATTCAGTTTTTGGAGAGTTTTTACAAGACGAATATGCTTTAGATTATATTTGTGAAAGATGCAGCAAGGGACTGCAAGTAACCTATCACTTCATCAATATGGTTAAAGAAAGAAGTAATGCAGAAATAACGGAACATAAAAATATACACCATAAAATTCAACTTAAACTGGTTTGTAGTATTCAAGATGAAATATGTATACTTACATACTTACATGTATGTATATACATATATATATTTATTTTTTTTATTTTATTTTCATACATGTATATGTAATCACTTTTATCCATACTTATTTACATTCTGATATGGAATTCTGCGAAGGAATTCTTGCGGCATCGGAACATAATGACATGTTCTGTCCAGTAGGTTGCAGTTGCGGAATTTGAAATTAATTTTCCTTTTGTAAAATATTAAACGTTGCCACGAATATTGTGTCAAGTGAAAGTTTTCCGCCTTTTCCCTGAACTATTTTGTTAATTTTTCACCATTTTTCGTTCATGGGAAATAATTAACGTAAAAAAATGTTCACTATATATTTAGGATATCAAGAGATTTGGATTAATTAAAACCACTTTGGTTTCATAATTTTTGCAATTACGTACATATGTATGTATGTATGTATATTGAAAAAGTCTCATTAAATGAATATACACATGTATGTATTTACATAATCATGCGTACAATATTTCAGAATATTCCATCAACTCCTAAAAATATAAATGCGCAAAATAAATTGAATATTGAAAGTCAGTTGAAAAAGGTTGAAGCATTTAAACATTCCGCAAACGCAGGTAAGTCCATAAATACATAAAATAGCACGCGATGAATAAGTGAAATTTTTCCTAATATCGTCATATTTTAAAATAAATATTTTTAAGTTATACATAAGTACATACATATCGGAGTTATTCCTCCAAGAGGAATACAATTGGTTTTTTTTACACAAAAAGTAGAGGAAAAATCGGATACTTTTGTACTACATTTGCTTGACAAGGTGTATTTGAAATCCCTGTAAAAGTAAATTTTGTAAAATGTTCGATACGTTGGCCGTATTTTCCGCTGTATAATTTATTTTAGATATGACCATATTGCATTAAAGAAGTTATATTTATACAAGCTTTGTTTATTAAAATTAATCTAAAGCTATTTCAGCCGTTGGATCACTTGCAAATGCTAAACAAAGTAACACAGAACTCGTGTGTCATATTTGTAATAACTTATTCGAAAATAAAAACGCTTTTTTCGAACACAACAGGCAAATGCATAAAGGTATGTAATACAATATCAATGTGTATATTAGCGGTGTAACGAATGTTCAAATGAGTGTGTACAAAGTTCAAAATTTTATCATAATCTTCAGTAGAAGTAAACATTCCTCTTGCAATTGAATGCTATGAATATATTATAACGTTAGCAATACAAAACAATGAAATATTTTTGTTTAGTTGCGAAATGGAAATTTCAAAATTTTCTAATTAAAAGTGCTTTATTGAAATTTGTCGAATAAGCTGTTAATAAACAAAAATATTTTTATGAATTCGGTCGTAAATTTATATTGTATTATATAATTTATTAACCATTAAATATATTTTTGTCAATGTAAACTATTTCGTTTATAGAAATTATACCTTATAAATGCAAACTATGTGATTTTTACACCTGTTATACGGAAAGTCTCTTCAAACATTGTGGAAAGACTCATGGCATTAATAATGTTGCTCCTGACTTGTATCAGATCAAACAGGGTAAGAATAATTTGTTTTATCTTTCAATATATAATGAAGTGAATAATTATAGTTTCTGAACTGGTGGAAGATAGTCCTAAATTTGGTGAGCTTTGAAAAGATATATTCGTTGTAAATGACATTCTTGATATTTTCGTTTTTAGTAATGAGTTACTTGTGTATTGCGTGTAACGTCAAACATTGGAGCCGACCAAGTATAGATGAACATTTGTTACAAGTACATTCAATTGACGGAGATAAGGACACATTTATCAAAGAATTTTTTGAGTGCCCTTTATGTTATCGTTCGTTTATGGCTCTAAAATCGGCCAAAATACATTACAGTATGCGTCATGGTTGTTCAATTGAAAATCCCAACATACGCAGCAAAAGAATGTTTGATTGCGAAAAATGCGGTATGTACACACTATGTTCATTAGTATAAGAAATATAAACGTACAAATATACATATGAAAATAATTTTTATTTAATATGAAGGTAAATTATTTGATTTGAAATCAGGCTTATTTTTGCATAGACGAGTATGTGAGGAACTCAAAGCTGTTGACTGCAATTTTTGTAAATTCAAATTTACCTCAGTTTTGAAATATGAAAAACATTTGCAGGACTATCATTCTGTAGCTATAAAACATGAATGTGAAATATGTAATAAAACATTTAGTTGTGCCGAATATTTAACAGTTCATCGCAGGCGGCATAATGAACGTTACCATCAGTGTGACTTATGCCCCAAAAATTACATCAGCAATGCGGATTTAAAAGTGCACAAGCAGCGTATACATGCAACCAGACATGCGCTCTCAACATGTGCCACTTGTGGCAAGAAATTTGCTCATTTGGCACTTTTAAAATATCATGAAAATAAAGCGCACAATAAACGGCTCTTCAAATGTAGCTACTGTGACTTTGTGTCCCGTTCAAGTTCTGCTATTAAATTTCATCAATACAATCACACTGGCAAGCCTTATAAATGTCAACAATGCCCGAAGGAATTTGCATTTCGCAAATCGTAAGCGATTATTTTATAAATTATACTAATTATACTAATTAGATTTCTTTCTACTTCTTTATCATAAACACTTTTTTAAGTTTGAAGCATCACCTTGAGAAATTCCACTCAATTACTTTAACCAATCATGAAATGGGTGAATTTTTTAAGCAAACTTATGGATACAACAGTCGTTTCGATGCTTTTTCTGATCAGAACAATAACCTGGAAATAACTGAAATAAACAATTTAAAATTGGATGGTGAACTACTAGAGTTTGGTTTGACTTTGGAGGACATTATGGATGATTTGTTTAACGTCGAAATCCCCAATAAAAAAATACTATGATTCTATTATCATTCTACATGTTTATTATTATTTCGTTTATCATTTAAGATTTAAAATATGAAGTAACTTAATTGATACCTTGCACGAATTTCGATAGAAAATCTGTCGGTTTAGGATCTTGAGACTCTTTCCAATAGCGCATAATGTGACCTTTTTGTTTCCAGATTTCAATTGTTTCTTTGAGTTCCATTTGACCCTGAAAATTTAAGGCATTATAAAAATACATGTAGAAAAATTCATAAATATATATACATATGTGTATATATCCAATTGTATTTTTTTATTTTATTTTTTATTAAGTCACCTAAACAATCCTAACAGATTTTATTGTGATTTTTTTTAGAACAAATCTAACTTTGATATATGAGACATCATGCTCCGTGCACCAGTTTTACATTTTAAACTCTGTATGTATGTAATATTTTCTATTACATCGTTTTGATTAAGCATATCATTTGAAATTAGCTGTTAGTGCACAATAAAATTGAGATATACTACTACCATTTATATATAGAGTATTGACTATGCAAGTAGAAGAAATCAGGAGAATAAACCCATACAACTTCCTAAGCTGCTCAATACCGATCTTTGTTATATCATATAAAAGCTTTGATATATCCATCAAGTTTTAAGTAAGGACGCATCGGAACTCACTCAGGGACTGACTACTTATGGAATACATTAAGAGGGAAGATGTTAATTTATTTTATGTCAGTCGCGTTTGCTACACTGCAGAAGCAATGTGGAGTGCATGTTGTATTTGATACGTGATTGTTCCCATGAATAAGAACTTATTATTAATGATTAGATTTTTCCATTCTTCTGCAGATTTTTTATATTCTTGTACAAAATTTTGTTATTGGGATATAGATACATCTTGAGTTATTTTGCGACGTTTGCAGGCGTCTGAATTTCATACTTGTGTACTTATGTAGCTTCGTATTATGATTTAAACTTACCTTTATTACCAACATATCAATGACACGAACATCGCTGACATTGCGGTGTTTCATAAATTCTTCCCTCAATTTGGCACGGCATTGTGCAATAGACATTGGGATATCGTAGTCCATAACTGGAATATGTAAACTACTTTGTAAACATATATTTTCAATATAAAATAACAATTTCCATGATGACATAACATTGCGACAACACTCGTACTTACCTATATATGGAATCTGGCGATACCAGGCCTTGTACAAATTCAAAGCACGTTTCCTTGCTTCCTCACGATCCACAGATAAAATTGGACGTACTTGCTGTACAGCCTTTTTAACAGCTTCACGCCCAGCCATATATAATTTGTATTTAAGCTAACACGAAAATTAAACTTTTGCCTTAGCTAAATAGCCAACAGCAATAATAAGAAAAATAAGCAAAACAGTCAAGAACTGTCAAAGTAAATTTTTTTAGTCGGCAGCTGTTTTCAAAATCAAACATTTCAAATTTGGCAGCACTGTTATTTTAGAGATGTGCTTTTGTAAACATTCTGAGCGCGCTTTTGTTGCTGCTACGAAAACCATTTTTATTTACAAATACAGCTTGGTCTGGTTTTGAACATAAGCTAGTCAGAATTGTTGAAAATTTTCCTGTAATCTGTATAGTAACTCCAATTAACAGGAACTATGCAACTGCACAAGCGGTAAGCAATCATTATATTAAATTTTATTAGATATAAAATTATTTCATATTCGTTGAGCTTTACGACTGCTTTTATGAAATAAATACACATGTATGCACATACATATATTCTAATGTACTTATGGATGTGTGTACGACTTGATGGTGTGCCTTGGAATAACTTCTTGGTCATTGTTGTACAATTGAGGTACGTATGAAAGTTCATACACACGTGCATAGTATGTATGTATGTACATATATGTATTGTGCATAATACGTGTCATGAAACAACATGCTCCAAAATAAAATTTGTCCTAAATACATTTTCTGCAGTTTTTAAATTGGGGATGCGATTTCTGTCCAACACTTTGTTTTTATTGCAACATTAACTATCTTACTAGGTATGCTTCTAAATTATAATACGTAGAAATTTCAATTTTTTTTCTAATATATTATATACAAACAAGAAATGAGAAACATGAAAGAAATAATTTACAAAATATCTGTTATAATGTCGCAAATCAACTTTCATTTCCGATGTAAACAGTTTATTGATACATACAATAAAATAAAAATATGTGGCAGCGAAAAAAGGATTTAATCAATTATTTTTTTGTAGATGCAAAACTATCTATTGTGTATGCATATATGTATGTTCGTTCATATAATACATTAACAAGTTGCAAAGTTCTCTTGTGGAATAACAACTTCAAAACTTATCTGTTAATTAAGCTGAAATCAATCAAAAGCAAATGAGTCATTCGCTAATTTTGGTACATTTTTTTTCTTATGTAAACTTAGGAAAAGAAACATTCAGTTTAATAGTAGTGTACAACTAAAAGATCTACAAAAATGTATAAGAGTTTCTGGGCTATTGGCAAAGAGAAACGTATCAAAAATCAAATTCTGCTCAACAAGTAAAGCTTAAAAACCTTCAATGAATGATATTTCAAAGTGTGATATAATAAAAGCTTCTCTCTTCCCCATGCATAACGTGCATACATACAAAATGTATGCAGTATTTACTTATACATCCGTAAGAGTTTAAACAACAGCTAACATTAGCTTATTTGTTGGCAAACCCGGGCCACAAGACAATTTTTCAATACGAGTTTAATTCATAACGTTGAAGTGTTAAAACGTCAATTAGATTGTACTTAAAGTCCAAGCGCATGCGTCAGTTTTTTCTAACAATATTTAATTTTTAAGCACAAATTAAAAAGAAAATCAAAAATACACATGTAAATTAAAAAAGATCTGTGAAAGAGCAATTGTTTCAAAAATTGCCAACGTAAAAATAAAAATTAAACAATAAACCAAATATATAAAATAGAAATAACTCAGTATCCAAACAGAACAACACAAAAAAGAAAACAAAACAGTTCTTTGTTGGATTTAAATTAATTAATTATGCAAATAAAGTAAGAATTTAAACAGACGAACAACAATAAAACAAAATTTTGCAGCGACAAATTAGAAATGTTTGTTCATTTGTCAATTATGCATATATTCATATACACATAACTTATAGTAAAGTATGTATGTACATACATAACTTTTTTTTTATAAATACGTTTGTACAAATTTTATAAATGTACACGCTTGTGTGTAGTTCAATTAACAACAAATATACAATAAGTAAAACTATTTGTTGTAAATGGCAATAGAAAATACAATCGAAAATTATAATAAATTTGTCAAAAAAGAAAGTGGCCACTACATCGTTGTGTAAAAATTTCATTGTTAATAAATGGATATAATTTGTAATTCAAATTTGCATTATAAAAAGCCAATAAGGATAGAAGTATGCACATTAGACTTGTTCACAGTGAGAAACAATTTAAATAAAGGCGAAATCATTTATTCATATAAAATGGTCCGACAATTTTAAAGTTCGAATTAGTCACCTTAGGACGTTCGTTGTCATAAAAACAATCAATATCGAATGGCGTAATTTGTCACACAACATGATCTGGGCCCAAATTACCGCATTCGACATCGAACGAAATTTCTATACAATTTAAATACAAATTTCGATCGATATCGAATGCCGTAATTTGGCCCCTGATTAAAAAAAAAGAATTTAATGGTGTTTTTTAAATCGGACTTTTAGTTCATTTTGTAATTCCATTTCTATTGATTCGATTATTTTACCACACACAAAAAGTTATTCCTTAATATGTTCCAATAATAAAATTTATAATAATATAAAATTGTTATCAATTCATTTGTATGATCGATATAAATTTTTTTAACAAATTTTAAAAACTTTCACTACACAGGGAAAAAATAATTATGTACATATGTCCAAGAGATTCTTTCATAGTAGTCCATTTACAATTTAAATCAGTTAGATTAAAAAATATTGGTTAGGCAAAAATCAAATTAAGTATTGACGTCGCCTTACCATTTGTTAATACATAATACATACTTGCAAAAAAAAAAAAAAAATTAAATTTGTTAACAACCAGAAGTTTGTATCGCTATAAGATATCTTTGCAAAATGGAGATCTTCAACTGCACCCTAACTCTACCTCCGACTTAAACTATTAAAACTTTTATTTATTTTTTGGTCTCTCTACAAGAGAATTAGCAAATGACTTATTATTTTTTCTTTATTATTTTTAATTTTTTTTTGTGTAGTGTAATTAATAAACGAGTTATTCTACTTCCGCATACTTCTCTAAAACTAATTTACTCTTTCACCTTCATATCGCTGCTTGTTAAGATGGTGATGTGCCGCAGGCGGTAAAAGTGTTGATTTTTAAAAATATGTGCACACATACATACTCGTATGTATCTTTAAATGCATTTCAATAGTTTGACTTCTAAATCAAATTTGAATAATAATAAAATTTGAAAATAAAATTTGATATAACATATTGAAATGTAATACAAAACTATCCTCTATCAAATTCTAATGTAAGCTTGACGTCAAGCATTTGACCAATGTACTGAGACATTATATTTAATATATAATTTGACAACCTCTGAATCATTGACCGGTAATAACGAAATATGTTTTCACCGTATGGGTTTTCCATTTGCAATAAATTTCTGTTCGATTTTTGTTGCTCAGTTTTATTACTGATATAATATACCAACAGCGCAAGAAAATTCATTAGGGGATTAGATAAGAAAAATTGCAGGTAGACTTAAAAACTTATATCTCAAACAGTAACACAACAAACAAACACATGATGCCAATATGAATTTCTATTACTTTCCCAATAAACTTGATTTCTTCTATTTTGTAAAGTAAAAGTTGTAAGACTCAAAACTCAAGGACAACTTCATCATAAGTATGCATGTACTTACGCACTACTATATGTCATGAAACAATAGTTCTTAGGAAACTTTGAAAATCGTTTCCAAATATGTATTTGTAACTAAAAATTTATATTATTCATATTGCAGAAAGTTTCCACCCGCCGTGCAATGACTAGGGTGCGGCTTAGCTAATACATCTACTCAACATGTTATATTAATTAATAAGTGCGTGTTAAGGTGTTGTTCGAAATTCAATTTTTATACCATATTTATGAAATAATGTACGTAAGCAAAAGTGTGACTACTACTACATTGTGGTTAAAACTATTTTCATATTTTTTACTATGAAAAACTACAACAGAAATTTGTCTACAGAAGAATTTAAGCACTTAGAAAAAGTAAAGCCCAAAGTAATAAAAAAAACATTTATCAAATCAATATCAGCAGCAAAAGCTAAAAAAGAGCTTTACCTACGTATGTATAGAGTTTTATAATTTCTTGCAATTGTATTATTTATTCTTTAGCAAAACTCACCCTACATTAAGCAATAACAGGCAACTGAAGCAAAATAAAACATGTTCAAGACATCAGTTATTATATTCGTGAACTTTTCGCAAAGAACATGTGTTGTACATTTGTATGGCATGTATTGAAGTACGTTCTGAGAAATTTTAAATAGGTCTGTTCGTTTACTTTTCCAGTAAAATCCAGTAGTTGAGTAAATTTTGTTCAATTTGAAAATTTTACTCTCAGGACTGGCTCTTGCTCAAAAAAGTACGCGAACGGAAAAATTGCAAAAAGTTGCAGGTAATTTAAAACAGCTGATCACTAAATAGCTTAGAGGTGTAAAATATGGTTTGTTTTGACTGCCCAGTATATAATGTTTTTGGTACTTGATGCAATGTATTTTATCAATTATTAATTCATTACGAAATGTATTTATTAAATGAACTGCTGTACAAAATTTAAACTCGTTTATTGTGTACATGACTTATTTTGTTTCTTGTTAATAAAATATATCAATATTTCATGTTTGATAATCGGCGACCAGAATAATATACAGTAAGGCCGGATTTTTGGGATCTCAGTTAAACTAGGTTTAGTTAATCTGAAAACAGATTTTTGCCGTTATTATCAAATTTTTATACAAAATTTTGGCGGAACAGCTTAGTTTTGCTTAAAATGTGTGTCCTTAATGAAATAATAAAAAAAAATCGCAGTTTGCTGGAAAGATCACGAGTTTCAGACTTCGTTAAACTAGGTTTAAACTTAAACCACCTCTCAAAAACCCGACCTAAGAAGTATTCGAATATAATGTATTGACTTTACATCTCTAAAACATAAGTGTAAATAAAACAAAGACAAATTTCGCCATGGATGCCAAAAAAACTCGTTATTGTATGCTCTTTTCATTTCTTTACCTTTCAAGGATAATTATTTCCAGTTCACCTTCGCTTTCAGATGATGATTCAACCGATAAATTCATTGCATCGAAAATAACGGAACTCATCTTTTGTTTACTTAATTTATTGAATCATATGTTTTTTGTTTTCTACTGGATTTTACTGGCAAAAATTTGTCCAGTAAAAATTTGCAGGCTCTCAATCAGCAACTGTCATTTTATGCTCTGATTTCATGCTCTCTTTTGCAAATTTTTGTGTAAACGAACACATTTCAGTAAAATCCAGTACAAATTTGCAAAAATTTTGGGGTAAACGAATAGAGCTAATGCCATGTGTTTGTTATTCATAACAAGTTAGTCAATTTATAGTACAGAGTTATGCATAACCATTTTTTTTCATATTGATATGCATTTCATAGTTAATCAATTTGTTTGAGGCAACTGAAGCTTTTATAAATTCAGTAAATACATATATGATTAAAAATCATGTAATTTGCAACAGTAATTGACATTTTTTCAATGAGTTTAGTTTTATTTTTATGTTTTATTAAAATATTTCGGTTTTTTGTAAAAAAGGTTAAAAAATTAGACATACATAAGAATGATATGCATTTCATAAACAAACATCACACAAACCATACAATTTTCCAAAAAATTGGTTGGGACATCTCTTTTTCACGTTATTTATATACGAGTACTTTAAAATGAAAACATTTTGAAATTCTATTTTTATTAAAAATCCAAGCTCAATTTATTTATTTACGAAAAATCTTCACTGCTACAGTCATACAGTCTGTCTAGTAAGCATTTCTAAACTCGCATGTAATTTGTTGTCTTCAAATGAAAGTCAGCTGAATGATTGATAGGTGGTCCTTCGTTCTGTCGAATAATTATATATGAAGCAAAAACAAAACGATGAAAAACTCTAGTTCGGCTTAAGGTCCGTTCACAAATAAAAACAAATCAATTTGTTTAAAAAGTTGTTTTTATTATTTATAATGAATTGATTTATTTTTATTTGTGAACGGACCTTAAGGCGAACTAGAGTTTTTCATCATATCAAATAACAGGTCAACTATACAAACACCCTGCAAAAACAAAATTTTAGGATTTGTTGTTGTTTATAATGTAATTGTGCGACAGAGCGTGGCACAGGCCGTTAAAATACCAATTAAGAAACGTTTTCACTTCTTCCAATTCAAAAGATTTAAACTTTTTCTGATCAACAAAATAAAATTTTCCGGGCCAACTCTTTTCTTTCTTCAATGCACGTATAACAAACATTTAGATGGTATTCCCTAAGACACGTATTATAGCTCTAACACATGATATCTATCAACAAGTAATCATTCGTTTTAGGTGTTTTTTAATATCATTTTCATTCAGCAGTATGTTGGGGCTTGCCGATAGTTTGTTAACATCAATTATACCGTCGTCGTCATCTCCAAACAAAAGTTCAGTTACGTATCTGCTGTATTTTGCAGCACATTCTTAATATTATTCGTCGTTGTTTCTCTTGAAGGGTTAGTTTAGCTTTTAACATCGGTAAAGTAATACATAATATAATAAATAGCAATTATTAAAACGTTAAATATTTATTTATTAACAAAAAAAAAAAAAAAACAAAAAAAAATTAAATAAAAATACAAAGAGAACAAACTGAGAATAAATTTGTGTATTCTATTAGAAACGTTACCTCAATTTGTGTTCGACAACTCAATCCCACCCATTTTTGCCACAACGAAAATATTTATTGTTCCATTTTAATAAAATAACTTAATAAATATTTTCTATCGCTAATAAGAAACGACCAAAAATTAATTTTATAGCAGAACAACTTTGGTTACGACCGTGACTTTGACTTTGTTAATACTGTTAACGGTTGCAGTAAAAAAAATTAATTGTATTGAAAGATAAAAAACAAAGAATATTTTATGTACGAGTTATAATTTTGAAACGTGTGTTTATAGTTATTTTTAATGAAAACTGTCTTTAATTCCTTTTAGGCTATTCAAAAAATAAATTTAAATTTTTCGAATACGTTAAGAAATTTTTGGAATAATATTAAAATATTTGGTGAGTAAAAGAGACATAAGAGTACAAGTTGGAGTGGTTCAACGTCTTAAATGCAAATTTCTCGAAAATGTTATTAAATTGAGTTGTTGGACAACCATTTTATCAAAATGAATTTTATTAAGCATTTTTAAGAGAAATTATTTAATTAGTGAAATAAGTATACGTGCTTATATGTTTTTTATACGAATAACTTGTTTAATAATTAACTGCTTCAGTATTTAAAGTTTAAACATACATAGACATACATACATAAGTATAAGTAAAGGGTGTCTCAGTAACAATGCACTTTTTAAGTTTAGTGTAAATTTTTTGATGCAAGTGGCAACTCTGATATTTGACAGCTGTGACATGTGTTTATATCCGATAGGTAATGCCAGTTTTTTTTTTGTAAAAGTTTTTTTTTCGGTATAGGTATATAATATTTGCAACTAGAAATGTCGAAAATTCACTGGAATTCTCATTTCTTTTATTTTTATAAATGTTTATTTAATTCAAATGCATATCAAGCACTAAAGAAACGAATAGTGGTTACAAATATATTATACAAAGAATCTCAAGCTCAATTTTAATACATTTCTCCAAAAACTACATAAACAAATTTAGCACCAAAATTAATTGAGTTATTGCCTTCAGAAATTTGTCTTCTTAAGTGTCCAACAAAACAAGTCATGTGTTATTAAACAAGTTTTTACTTTATTGCATAAATTATTGATGATAAGACATAAAAACGATTTAACACATGTCGCTTGGGCTAACTTTTACATAATTATGTAAAATTGCAAATTTCCTAAACTTTCAAATCGTTATTTCATTTAACTTTTACTAAACAAAGTTTATACTGCCAAGACACAAAAGTATGTATGTATGTATATGCGAATACAAGTACATATGTATATGTATGTACACACATAAATATATAATTTATTTCAGCTGTTTGCTGCTGATAATTAAATTTATTAAATTGATAAATTCTTTTCATAATCTAATCTTTCGAAAGCAATTCAATTCTTTATCGTTAACAAAAACTTTATAATTTTTGCAAAAACAAACGACTTTTGGCTTTTTTCATAAACACTTGATATTTTGAAATACGAAGAGGGATTGAATTAAAAAATAAAACACATAAAATTAACGGAATAACTATTTTTTCTATTATTTTAATCTTGCGATAATTTTCAATGTCTTAGACATTTTGTGATTACAAAATACAAAAGAGAAATAAGTAAATAATATTAAATTGAAAACACCTTCAGAAGTAAATAGAAAGTAAAGTTTATGGTTTTGTTTTTTTGAAGTTTGAAATTTGTAAGATTTTTAAAATGACGTTTGATCACAATTATTTATTTAAATTAAAAGATTATGTATACATTATTCGTACAACATACATATACATACATGAACCTACAGTGACGAGCAAAAGTGGCTGCATGCACGACATCTTTCCTTTGTTACTGTCAATTCTTGAAAATGAGATTAAATACCAATTTTCAAATAATAAAATCTGAATTTATTGGCTTGCAAGTAGAGTTTTAAAAATTCCAATTTTTCATATTTATTTAAAAAATGGTTTATTAAAGTTAGGAAACCGGTTTATGCATCGATAATCCGATTTTTTTTAATATCCTATTCGATTTTAACGAATAATGTTTTGACACAAAAAAAGTTAAAAATAAAGATATATTCGAAAAAATTAATTTGAGGCAGCAAAAAACAAAATTAATATATTTTTGTTTATTTGGATCAGTACTTTAGAGTATGAAGCCTACAAATGCAATGCATTGCACGCAATTTTCATTCCCGTTGTAATAGAAACACAACCACTATTGTTTGTCACTGTACATATTTTTTCTTCTTCTTCTAAACAACCGCCAACAACATAATTGTCATTAAGTTGATCATATTTATAAGTATTCGAAGCTCAAGTTTCCAGTTTTTTTAAAGTTCATTAAATTATTAATCAACCACAAAACTGGGTGAAAGACATTATTGTTTTTGTGTTTTCTTTTTGGAAATATAATATTATGATTTTAAATACTTTTACTTTTTTTTAATTCATCTTCATTTGCGGCAACCGTTTGTTTCCTCAACTTTTACTGATGTCTACGCTCTGGTTTATGTTTTTTATATTAATTAATTGAATTATTTAATCAAACAAACAAGAGTTGACTTTAGGGCTGAATTACAACAACAATAATAAAATCGATTGGAAGTAGGAAATAAGTTTTGAAATATAAAAATTAACCGCAAAGTTTAAAGCTACAAAAGTTTAGCTATACTTTGGGATCGTAATTAATTTTATGCATTTATGAATCACATATTCTAAAAATTTCTCATCCTTAAAGTTCTGGGAAATTTAAAAATTAATTTTTCTCTTAAAGCAGTCATTGTTTTATTTTAGTTTCAAAATAAAAAATTAAAACAAAATGGTCAGCAAATTTGTTTTGCACTGTAACTAAAAGGTTATATTTGCTTACTTTTTATTAAAAATTCCCCCGTGTTTTTTGCTTGCTAATTATTTCCACTCATTAGCTTATAAATAACATTTATAAAATGACGCATATGAAATTAAACAATTTTGAAAGTCTTTCATCTTTATCACGTTCAGCAAAAGAACGAAAATGTTATTTGATAAACAAAAAAAAGTTATTAGTACTCGAATGTAAAATGAAAAATAAAATAAAGTATTCAAGACACTTAGATAAAATTAATAGACATTTAAATATTTGTTTAAGATCTCAAAGCATTATATTTGCATAAAAATATACAATTTACTTCGAAGTTTTTGCCATTTACGTACAACATTTCAAATAATATGTGTTTTCTTTATTAATTTTTTTTTTTGAGAGAGAGATATGAAAAAACAAGCAGTGACGACTTTCAGGTAGTACGTCATGTTTAGAACAAATTTCATTTAGAACAGTTTTTTTCCTCTCATTCATTGAAGAGAGCCTTGGAAATAACATTTAATGTGGAATTGATGTGGAATGGAATGCTGTTTGAAATTTGATATTCTAAAATCGGTTTGGCCTATTTGTATATTTCTCGTTGATTTGTGGTCAGTAGGGTATTGTTAAATTATCTTGGTACGCTTATGCTGCTTTTTGTTTATTTTTTAGCTTTTTGCTCAGCCTGACCTTCAAGTGTGTAACAAAATGTTGAAAATTAAATAAAATGTACGATTTAATACAATTGTTACGTTTGAGTAAAAAAATATTGTTAAGTTCGTATGCCGAAATTATTAGAAGTTGTATTTTCTTTCGCTAAGAAGGACAAGCGGAGGGTTTTTTTTTATTTTTAAATATGTATTGGAATTATTAGTATAGTTTATTGTTAGAATGAATGATTCATAGCTGGTGCTTGTTTGTAATAATATTAACTAGAACTTGTTAAGAAAAGCTGTGCACAAATAAAAGTAATTTAATTATTAAAAATAAAAATAAACGTGTATTTAATTTGTGTGCTCTGCCAACTGCAACTGAAAGTGTTAAATAATCGTTTAAGTAGTTGATGTTATAAAGCCTTTTTAACTTTTCATAACTAACAAATAATGAAATGAATTGTTTGATAAACAAGTTTTAGATATTGTCTACTAAACAAAATAAATATTTTTTGTTGGTAATGACCTCAACAATAGTAAATGGATAAATAAGTGTTTTAAATGTTGTTACACAATATTGATGTAGAGAACACAGAAAACCCCTAAAATTCGATTTCAATTACAGGAATTGGATGTTTTCAAACCTCAACATACCTACTTCGAATATTATACATATAGCCATCAAATATTGAACTTCGAATTTCACATTAAACAAAATGTTTATAAAATAGTGCAAGACTCTGTTGTGGGTGGCAGCGCTACTTCTAAAAATATCTAAAACTAAATGCTAATTTCAAGATCAAAGAACTCAAAAATCTAATTTTTTTTTAATTGTTAGAAAAACACATTTCCGAAAACTCGGTTATGTCGAACTCCATATGGCCAGCATATACGGTTCGTTACAACAAAACTTCGTAATAAGTGTAGTGACATGCGTGCTTTTTTCTCTAATTTGTGTAAACTACGATAATAGCGATCTTTTTATTACATCATATACATTTAGCCTTACGAATTTAATCATTTCGATGCTGGTAATAAGAAATATTGGGCCTTCTTACGGTTGTCTATGCAATACGACAGTTTGTTATGGATTACAAAAAACACAAACATTTTGTTTTATTTCTGTTTCGTTGTTATCAAAGTATATCTATATCAAGTAGTCGCAAGAGTACAACAACATAAAATTACAAAAACCACCGTACATTTTGTTTGTGTAAAATTCTAATCTTATGTCAGAAATTTTCTTTTATAATATAGATATTTTGTTCACAATTATTTCCAAAAATTTAGACACTTTTCGCATAGAACTTTTTTAAAACAATTTCTTTTTGTTACTTTTCTTAAACAATACACTTTTTCACAAAAATCTTTATCACAACAATTCTTTTTTGCTACTTTTGTTAAATTAATAATGTTTTTCACAATTTTACAAAATTATTTTTTCAACGGAATAAACAAATGTGGATCGCTACAAAAGTAAACAAATTTTGACATACGTTCAGGTAACAACTGAAAAAAATTTTAGTCAGCTGGGCTCTTGCATATACGTGATATAGATATACTTTGGTTGTTATAACAGTTTTCGAATGTGTTATGCGACTGTTTGATACTATCAGATGTTTTCCGATTTCATAACTGGAAGTTAATCAACCACATCATGTAACGCATTTTTCGCCTTCAAATTCGACACTATGTGTAATAGATTAAAAGCAAAGAATATCATATTTCTTCAATCTGTTACAAAAAGTCGAAATCGAAGCCTAAAAGTTCCAAACAGGATAAAGGTTAATATCTATTAAGCCTAGTATTCTGTTTAAAATTTCATGTGAAATTCTGACAGAAGCCATACAAAAAATATTCAATCGAAATATTTGTGGAAAAATGTTGCTAATGAAATAATGTAAATGTTATTTATTTCGTACGAAAATTTTTTGAAACTAGAAGTTTCCTCATTGAAAATGGAACACATAATTTCAATTAAAACAGAAAAAAACTGAAACTGAAATAACTGATGTTGCGCAACATTTTCCACAAATTCAAAGAGAGTACTAGGCTTTATATAAAAAATTTTCATTTATTAAAATTTTACTATGGGTGCACTTTATTCAACAGCCTGCAACTGTGCTGTTTTGCTTAAATACGCAAACGATAGAGTTTAAGCTAATGTTAAATTAATTAACAACAAAATAAACAAATAAGTATGTACATATTTACATTATGAAACACACTTGGCCTAGAATAAAAAGGAACGTAATACCTTCAAACTAAAGTTTACGATGAAAGTTTTCACGTCTGCTAGGTTAAACTGAAAAGAAGCAAAAAAAAAAAATAATAATAAAATAATAATAATAATAAATAAATAATTTTTGCAGGCTTATTTAAAGGTTTAACGTCGGCGTCACGTGTTGAAATTTTACGAAATAATTTTAATTAATTAGCTTTTAGATATGTACATGTGTGTATCTATGCATATGTATATTTTTACCTATCTGATGGATATTTAATGCCATGATAAAAATAAAAATGTACTAATTGTAATTATGAAATGTACTGACCAACAGCTCGGGATTTATATATCAATTAACCACTATTATTATTATGAAAGACACACGCAAACGAACTTGTTAGATAGATGAACACTTTGAGGAAAATTAATTAATTTAATGACTCACTTGTATGCAACTTAAGTTTTGATGGACAGAATAACAATACAAGCCGTTGAAGCAGTTGTCATTGTTGTAATCTATGATTTTGTCAAGGCATATTGTATTTGTACATGTTTTCCATTATAATTTTTATTTTTATTTTTCGTAAATCAAATACTTTTATGCGTTTTATACGTCAAGTTTTTAGTTTTTGTTTTCTACAAATTACAATTAATTTAATTTATTTCAATTTGAAGGTTGAATGGACAATCAAATTCAGTTCATTTAATTATATGAAGGTACACAATTGTAGCATATGGTTTTATTTAATTGTGGGAATTTTGTGTCTAAGGTGAACTGGATATAAAAATTATTAAACAAAAATATACCAATAACGAAAATAAAATAATTATACGTACAGACATTAGCTGTTTACGTTTGGCTCAAATTAATAATACATAATTAAAAAATGATGGTTTTTATTGCTACGTTTTGTTTAGGACATTTTATGAAAAAAAAATTAACAATTCTTGCAAATTTCTTGCTTAAAATTGCTTATGTTTTTAAATATTATTAATTAGCTTTATGTACAATAGAAATAGCATTAGAAATTTTCATAATAAAAAAATATAAAAAATATATTTAATCGAAACCTGTTTCCTTCTCATTTACAGTGTTGCCGCTATTTCAACAACATAATTTGTACGACAATATGGATGATGTCAACAAGCCGAAATTGCAATTGCGATCCGGTTTACCAACGAACGTTGATAAAACACCCTCACCCGTCACCAAACTTTTGATCAATCATGGCAAACCAAACTTCACCATACAACGATCAGGAAAAACACAAAACGGCAACACAAAACCTACAACGCCCCCTCCAGCTGCACCACAAAATGTTCAGCGGAAAAATAATGAGTTTGTAATTAAAAGCACGACCTTCAATGGCGTATTTAAACCATCGAATATCAGTGCTGCGACCAAGCAAACGTTGCCATCAAATGGCAACATGACAACCCAAATTGATATTGACAATGAAGCGGCCAAGGTGGTCTTACGAAGGACCAAGATTGTACAAACGGAAACAAGAGAGGATAAGGATGATGAAAATGTTCCTGAATTCATACGCAGACAAAGACGCATACAAGAGCGTTTAGCAAATCAAAATATTTTGGATTTTGAAAATAGACGCAGTGGATATTTTACACAAGTTTTAATATCACCTTCAAGTCCTAATCGACAATCATTTGCCGAGACCATGGCCAGTCCGGCCGTTAAGCCTGGATTGGAAATACCTCCTCCAGTAATACAACATGAAGACATTAAGGAAGAAGCAGTCCCAATAGAAGAAGAGCATGAAGAGCAACAATGTGAATCTGAAGAGAGCAGAGAGAATTTAACTGCAGATGCTGTTACTCATAATGGCCACGTTGAAGAAGAAGAAGTTGCTAAGGCCATTGAAGAGGTCAATAAGGCTGTTGAGGGAGAAGATGACGATAGAACGGAGTTGGAGGAAGTCAACAACAGTTTCGAGCTAGAACCGGAAGCAAAGCAAGAGGAATATGAAAAACAACAAAACATATCAGTTATCGTGGAAGAAACTGCTGCTGATGCAGCCGTAGAACGAGAACCCCGAGAAAATGGCCATGTCGATTCTACAGCGCTTTATAATGAGGATACAATTGAGCACACCGAGTCCAATGGTGTTGTTGAAGGAAAACATATTGAAAATGGCCACTCACAGGCAGAAAACTTAGGCAATCACATCACCATTTCACATGTGAATGGCTTAAACGGACCCAGTATACCGCCACCAGATCCAAAAGGCGAAAAGGGTGTTAATTTTGAGCCCAAAACTGTTGTATCCTTTTCCCAAGAATTGGGCAATGGCGACAACAAATATCCGGACACGGTTAAAGTTTTAAAAGATGCTGAAGTCTCACAGTCTGAAAGCGATTTAAAAGAATTGACAAAATTGAAATTTGAAATTAAAGCCGATAACCAAGATATTGAAGTAAAACCCATATTAATAACCGAAAATGTTTAATTGTATAGTGGCCAAGTAGCCATCTAGCTATCAAGTGTTAATCCACATCTACAAAAGTTATACTATTTATTGTTTTAATTTAAAGAAATGGCATCGTGTTTAATTACATAACAAATCACGATTTCCTAATTGTATTTACTTTATTGTTTGAATTGTTATGAGAAATAAATTTTTATAAAAACTGTTACAAATATATACTATCCTTTTTAGTCTTTTGTTTAATCATACATCACATGCATGTGCATATATGTAATATATATAATATTTTTTGTTTAGTTTTTAAGTTTAAACTGTTGCCAAATTATTAAAGTTTAATCATAATTTAAAAAATAAAAAAAATATACCAAGTCAAAATGTTTGGAGTTGTTTGATTTAAATTATTTTACTGAATCACATCTTTCAAATAAATGAATATGTAGTGAGATTTGCTAAGTATCTGTGCAACTTCTAGTTAAATTTCTTGAAATATTAACTTAATTTTAAATGATAAAACATTTGTATGTCGGACTATAGACACGCATTAGTACCACAGATAAACACAATATGCAAAGATTTTTTATTTTAAATCTATATATCTCATATACATATGTATGTATGTATGTGTATATCTATTTATTTTATTTTTCTTCTGCAATATTGTATGCGAGCTAAGCAATCTAGAAACAAAAATATTCATATTGTTTTATTTTGTCACGTGATTTTAGAGTGTATCAAAATTGGCACAAGAATAAGTTTATTAGAAATAAAAAAAAAAAAAAAAACTTTCCTATATTTTGAGTCGAATACATAAACATGATACTTTATAAGCGTTCAAACTTTTCCACACATCCTATAAAACTAGTGACTTTGAATTTAGCGATTGAATATTTGATATAATTTTGAAAAACTACAACATCATGGCTTTTCCATTGAATTCGTTTGATATAAATCTGATCAGAAACATACGTCCACAAAATCAATCATAATTTATGAGCGTGGTTCTGCTGAAATAGCTGATACGATTTCCATTTTAACTTCGAATGTATTATGCACAAAAAAGATAACAAATAACAATACTTTATGTCCCGTGATATAATGAGCTGATTACAAATTGATTAATATTTTATCAAATTGATAAACATAACTCTTTACTATAGTCTCAATATGAATAATTTATATGCACTTGAAGAATACATCGGTCATGTTTAAGGACTCTTGTTATTTCTTTTTTTTTGCTGGCTAATTAAATAAATATGTAACAAAACTCCGGCATTGACAGTGAGCTTTACATGTGCTTGAATGAACTAAATGGCTGTTTGAGCTTTGTTACCATCTTTTCTTCTTTTTTTAATATTATTCAAGTTGGTAATTACGAGCAGCTTTTGTTTATTTTTTGTTTGGTTTTTATGCGGGTTTGATAACTTGTTTTATTCGTATAAAGATTTTTGTGAGAGTTATGATCCGAGGTTAAATATGTTTTTTCTTTTGATTAATTGCCATATGAAATATAAACTGTAAAAATATAATTTTTATCAATGACAGCGTTTAATGAAATAAGCGACTCTTCCCTAGAACATTAAGTAATTTTCTCTTAATTGATATATCTGAAGCCCACACTACATAACATATTTAGACATACAATAAAATATCAAAGAATTTATTAACCTCCCATGATATATGTATATAAATTTAGATGTATATCTCAATATAGATTTAGATATCATCTCAAAAATAATCGGAGACGATAAACAGATAAGCAATACATCATATATTATTATGATCGTAGAAATTTCCACCCTGATTTAATATCACATAGAATGCTTTTATAACTTGTAACAAGTTTGTTCCTCATTTTAGACAGTTAGTATTCAATTTAGTGTTTTGTAAACACAAATGATTTCGTAAATGTGATAAATAATAAAAAGCGCTAACAGCAAAAATATTTAAGTTTAATTTAACAATTGTCTCTGAAGGCCCAGTTGTCATTAGCAATATATTTCAAATTTCAATAAAATGTTAATATATATAAAAAAATACTTCGTTTTATGTTAGTTTAATAAGAACTTATATTACCTAAGATGTTCAACAAGTAATTTTTGAATAATTAAATTTTATAGAATTTTTGTTAAGTAAAAATAATTTTTCTTTAAATTTTTCGTTTTAAATCGTTAAAATTAGGCAATATTAACAGTCAGCTTTTATGATAAAACAAAAAATTAACTTGTAAGATTTTATATATTAATTTTCAAACAGAAATTCTAATTCTATTTTCCAAAATAAGTCAAATAAAAATTTTGTTAATTCAGTCATATCAAACATATAAAAAGAAATGTACATGCGATGGAAATCAACATGAAATACTGGATTTTATAATTGCTTGCAAGATGGGTATAGGAATATAAAATATATAGAAATTAGAATATTACAGCTTTTTTGCTTTTAAAGTTATTGTAAAATCGATTTCGATCACAAGTCCAGTTAAAAAATAAAGAATAAAGTAGTCAAGTATTAAATTCAATAGTTGATATATAAATCGAGTATTAAAATAAAAAATGTAAAAATTAAAAATATGTTCACCTGTTTTCCGTAAATTTTACCTGTAGAATTCAAACTAATATTCAGATCCAGCATTGCTTGCGTTTAACTGATTAAGAACTCATTCCATTGTTGGCGCTTAATATGATGTACTTTTTTTAGGTGCCTGATAGCCGATTGACGACCAGTATACTTCTTAAGGCACATTTTGCATACGTAAGGATAGTAATTCAAATGTAGATTCAGATGATTCTTGGCGGATCCAAATGCTTTATAAACATTAGTACATAATCCACAATAATAATTCCATTTCTTATTACCACTTCGGTCCAAGCGCGGTCTTTTGCGCCACAAATCATTTTCATAGGTTTTGTACAGATTAGTTAGCCACATTGAGCTCATGTTGGTATACTCCAAAACTAAATTTAATTTCCTCAAAGATGTATCGACACTTTGAAATAATATACTTATATTTGCTGCATTTGGATTGGAGGTGGTTGTAAAGCAGGTAATACTTTCTCTGCGTTGCATTAACACACATTCTTCGGCTAGGGCAACTGGTTCATTGCCTTTTCCTTCATCAATGCTTTCGTTATAATTCTAAACACAAGAAATTTTTATTTAATTCATAAGTAAACAGAACATTCCGCACACTCACTAGATTTCCCATTTCCTTATTGCTGGTTGCGATCATGCCGCAGCCATCCGCATTGTTTTGCATTTTAAGATATTGAGATCGTAGTATCTAGAATTTAGCGGATGGAAATTATTTAATAACCAATAGATTGAGAACACGTAGAAGGTGTGTGTGTGTTAATATTTACCTTCATTTTCATTAATAAATTTTTCGAATTTGTTTAAGTATAATTTTACAATTTTTGTTATTCACTTGGGATTTCTACACGCGTATAACGGTTTCTGGAGCATGTTTTGTGTAGTTAGCAATGTAGCGCTTTTTAAACCAATATCAAGCGATTTTCATAATAATAAAATCTTTTTGTAATCACCGTTTAGATTAGCTATCTTTTCCATCAGAACTTTGTGTGGGAATGCTTTTGTAATCTAAATTTGTAGAATAAATAAGTTGGTTTCTACTATATGTAGTGGTCATTCTAGACCACATGCCGCAAAGGGTTAATACTACCAGATATAATTTTGGATGGATGCACATATATGTATATCTGTGTATGAATATATGTATATATATTAATAGAATATATATATATATATATATATATATATATGTATATATATATATATATATATATATATATATGTATATATATATATATATATATATATATATATATATATATCTATATATATACATATATATATATATATATATATATATATATATATATATATATATATATATATATATATACATATATATATATATATACAATAAAATTTTTAAAAGGAATACTTAATGAATTTATTTATAAAGTATATTACGTAAATAAATAAATAAACAGACAAACATACACATATATATATCAAAGTACATATGCATTATATTCACACATTTCTACATAATTATGCATGCCAATATATTTGTACGTACATACATACATACACACATTTAAAACACCTGTCGGCAAAAACACACTTTATACAACAGGGACTTAGCAACTCCAAGAAAAACAATGAAAATCCTTTTCCACCACCCCATCCACCCCTTATTAATAGCCTACCAGTAGGCATTTTCGTGTAATATTGAAATGAATGTTTTTTTCATTCAGTAGTTTTGTTAAGGCCACAACAGGGTTGTCACCGTTAAATTCAAAATTCAAAGTGCACCTTGCTTGACCATTTTAACTGTGTAAATACACACTTACATACTTACTTACGGTACGAATGAGCCGTTAAATCGATATTTTTGGTATTATGATGGCAACGTCTCAGCAGCACGGCATATGGCCAAAACAAACCATCAACGCAAGTCCTGCTGAATGGACGTGCAAAGGAGAAGGGTTGAATAAAACTATACAACAAGTAAATATTTTAATAAATTTTTTATACAAAGTAGGACAAGAAAAAAAACCTATTTAAATAACTGTTAATAACAAAAAGCTCAAATGAATTTCAAATTTATAGAAATGGTAGATCGTCAATGCAAACAAATGACTACTATAAAGCTGTATTGAGTTTTAGTATGGATTTAAGTTTAAAGGGCTCGCAGGTGAGTTGGATTAATATATAATATATGTATGTAACTTTTTAACATTCCTTTAAAGATAAATTTGGTTACACGACAGAAACCAAAAGCCAAGTACTCATCGAAAGCAAACCTGTTCAAAACTTCAATACGTGGCTTTTCTCGCCCCAGATCGGCTAGTTTGTTTGAAACCCGCTGCCATCCATCTTTGTACTTAAGACCACAATCGGCGGATCCGAAATTCGGCAGACATTTTGTAAGTCCATGCGATTCCCATAGTACACAAGATTCGGATATTTCAAATTTAAATTTAAGTAAAAAACAGCGCCAAAAACTTCAGTCTGTCTCCTCTTCGAATTTATTAAAGTTATTATTGGACGAACCTATTAAGAGGTCGTGGCTGTGCAGAGATTCGACCAATAACAGTGAGGGTGATGTGTCGGATTTGAATTCTTTCAGGAAAAGCGGCAGCTATAATTCAATTATTAAGCCAGCGACTGAAGAACACTTTATGAGCACATCAAAAACTTCTACGAAGAAAAATTCATTGACTTTTTCCCACTCTACGCTACAAGGGACAAGAGATAAAATAAATCGGGCAGAATACTCCAGCTACCAAATTACAACAACTAAACCAGATCTCCCGGGCAGAGTGTCATTCTCAAAGCCGTCTGATCAACAGACACCAAGTGATGATGGATCTAGTGATAATGAAAACTTAAACGCAATTGCTAAAACAGATGACATATCAGCACCTGGTCCTGTAAATCCTAAAGATTTTAATTTTAAACCAAAAAGGGAACTATCGGCACCGATTTTGCATAGAGAATTGTCTGCTTTAAGTTTAAAAAAATCTGTGCACTTCCGATCGTCTGTAAACGGTGGTGAAGTTTTAGCGGAAACATTCGAATATCCCAAGTGTCCTTCTGAAAATTGTTCCTGCAGCACCAGGTCATCATCTTCTGGCTCGTTACAAGAATCAACAAGTCCCAAATGTTATTGTAACTTGCCAACTTGCAAGTATTTACTGGAGCCTTTGAAGAACCTGAGTGAGGTAGACCGAACTATGGAGGAACCACATGAAAGCTCCACAACCTCCAGTAACAACAAAATCAGTTTGGATCTAGCTGAACCTGAGGAATCTCAGGTTATACGTGACTATAAAAATGCCATTGGAGATCAGTTAGACAATTCCGTAGTTAAGAATCTTCTTGAAGAAAATAAACCAGGAACTTCCACAGCCTCGAATTTAAATAACTTTGAGTTGCCTTCGTATCTATCAAAATATTCAAATCCTAGTCAAAATTCCGATGCCATAGAAAAACCAAATAATTTGTCCGAAAATAAAACCCTAAATTCAAACTACCAAAGCGGGGTTCTCAAAAAAGACTTTCTGAAAATGGACAATAAATTGGAAAGTCCTTCAAAAAATAACACCAGTGAGACGGTTATTAACAACTACTTGAAAGTGGCTGCCTCTACTTCTTCCATTATTAAGAAAAAAGATAATAATACGATCAAATCTGAAGCAAAGAAGTCCTTGACAGCAAACAGTTCTTTGACGAAGCCAAAGCCCATAGCGCCCTTAACGCAAAATAACATTAAAAAAGCCAAAAGTTTTGGAGGTTTAAGGGAAGATTCCAATTTGCATGAATTCAATATTGATAAAATCGATACATGGATGTCCATGCATGAGGAATCATCTCACGTTGCAAGCACAAAGTCTGCGCTTAATAACCACACGGCACTAGAAGAATCATTTGAGAAATTTACCCAGGAAACATTGGAAGCCATGTCTGCCCTAGATCCAGAAGATGACAACGTAGAGGATGGCAAAAGTTCCGAAAAGTCTATGGACCAATCCCAGGACGATTCAACATACGACGAGATAGTATCGGTTATCAAGGAGATTGAAGAGGATAAAAAGAAGGGTGAGTACCTTATTTTATATATCATAGATTAAAAATTTTGTGAACTTAATACAGATAATTTCGCTGAACGTATTAATTCTGAAATGAATTTAAAATTGAGTATCACACCTACTTTGGATACGCCCCCTAGTCCGCCGGCAACCATGAAACCTGAAGAGTCTCCTGATAAATATAAAGATATCCTAAGTTATTTGGATAATGTTGAAGACAGTTGCGAGAAAACGTTATTGGAAACGAGACGCTCTATGCCCGACACAAACCGAAGCGAAGTCGAATTCGTGGTAGAACCCGACATAGCGGAGGACGTACCAAAGTAAGTTTTCCAAATACAAAATATTTTTATGTATATGTAAAATTCTTTTTTTCTCAAAAGACTTTCCGATTTATTAATGCTGCCTAACCATCAGTTGGCTCGCCGTGTTATAGCTCTCAGTTTAAGGGCCAATGAGCTGGCAAATGCGGTGCAGTTATCGAAAGAACACGTTATGAAAGTTCGCACCGAAAAACAAAAGAGCATAAGATCTGAGAAGTGCAATGCCGCCAATCGTATGAAAGAACAAAAGAATCATTATGAGTCTATTGTAAAGAGGCATCAAGGCTTCATAGAGCAACTGTTGAAAGATAAAGGATCGCTGTGCGAAAAGGTAGCTGCCCTAACTCGCCGCTTAGAAAGTCAAAATCAAGCTTGGGAGCACAAATTAGAGACAGAAATAACACGCGTTAGAGAGAACACGATGGCGGGAGAAAAGATACGTAGAGAAAGATGGGTGAGAGAGAATACAAAGAAAATCAAGGTGATCTAGTTTAAAATTATGCAAAATTTCACTTTCAATGGTATTAGTTATTTTAATTTCTAATTTCAGGAACTTACGGTCAAAGGACTAGAGGCTGAAATCAATAGAATGAATTGTAATCATCAAAAAGAAATTACGGAATTAAAAAGAGATCACCAGCAACAACTCTTGAATGCTTTGGAAGATGCCCGCTTAAAACACGAACAAATCGAAAACAGCATACGAGAATCGTGTGCTCAAGACAGAGAATCAATAATAAGTAAGGAGAGAAATGCTATCAGAGAGAGGTGAGAAAATAACTGAAGTCCCACTTCAAGTTGTACAAATATTTACATACACATACATAAATAAATGCACATGCACACATTTTCTTTAGATTTGAGAATCAAATAGAAGAAGAGCGGACATCATTTGATAATCAAAAGCAAAAATTAGTGCATGATTGTCAGATAGAAAAGGAGCTCTTGCAAAATCTATTAAAATCCAAAGAAGTGGAACTCCAAAATAAACGTGCCGAATGGCAACAAGAAAAAGCTGCTGAAATAGGGCTGGCTGTTTCGGAGCTACAAGAGAAAATGTCCAAGCAAGAGGAGAAATTTCTCAATCGCCTAAATACCATAGAAAAGCAATACGAAGCCGATTTTGAAATCTGGAAAACCGAATATGAAAACAAATGTAAAGTACAGCAGGTCGAAAAGGAAAACACTATACGGCAACACTACCGCAACGAGAGAGATCGCCAAATTGACGCGATCGTTCAACGAATGGATGCAGAGGCATTAAAAAATAGTGAAGAGTTTGAAAATAAAATAAGGTGAGGACTACATGTGTAATTCCTTCTCGTCTTTCTATACTGTCTTGTAATTTCGTTGCTTGTTTCAGTCGCTTAAAGGAGAAATATGACAAAGACTTGCAAGAGCTGGAGAGCTTGGAAAAATCTTTGAGAGAAAAATATGCAGAGACACGAAACAAATTGGGTGAATCTGATGCCCAAGCAAGGAACTTTCAAGCCGAAATTAAACAATTACATTTGGAATTGGATCACAGTAAGAAGGTGGGTTTGTACATATGCGGATGTAAATAAGAAGATCCAATTTCTGTTCTCCCTAACTTATACTTTGTATTTAGATGTGCTCTGAATTTCTCACTGAACGCGATCAATTAAGAGAAAATCTTCGCACAGAAATTCAAAATGAAGTGTACACTTTGAAGCAGGAGCGTGATCAGGAAATACAAAAAATTCATAAAAGGCATGTTAAGCAATATTTGTAGAATATGTACATGTAATTTTAAACTCATTCTAAATAATCTGTCAATTTCAGAGTCCAGCAAGCCATTGAAAAAAAAGATGCCACGATCGATATATTGCAAAAAGAGAATGGCAGCTTAAGAGAAAGATGCCTAAAACTGGAAGCAGTTATAAGGCAGCAAAGAAAAGACTATTGTGTCAAATAGAACAAACAAGCCAAAGAAACTGTAAATTGTTCATGTTTGTTTATTTGCATAAAAAGTTAATAAAGCCCTTTTATTTTGCCACCATAAAATTTGTTAGTAAATTTTCTACCATGTCTTTTTTATAGGTCATGATGCATTCCTCTTCTGTCTTGATTCTATCTATTGTTGCTATAATCCTCTTTGTGGCTCATTGGCAGAGTAGGTACAGAGTTTGTAAGTAAGCAAGTACGTAGTAGGTACATATGCGTTTGTTTATGCAGTACTCCCTTATTGTGGAACTGCGCAATTTGCCATTTAAATTCGACGTGAGCATACCGGTGGTGATACCTTGTTGATATTTATTTCGTATCATATTTGGATGTACATACACACATGTGTGTATGTATGTAGGTATTATTTTTAACAACAGAACCGGTTGTGTTTCGGCAATTTTTTATGCACCTCCTAAAAGTAGGTTGTTAAAATTGAAAAGTTATATTTGTATTGTTTATAATAATGAGTGTTTTTTAATCAAACGAGTGCTTTTAAAAAATGCTCATCTGCTAGTCTAGCACACATACTCGTTCATGATATAAAAGATCTTTATTCGTTTCAATTAAATAAAGGGGGTTTCAACAAGAACTTTGTTTTTCAATTGTGGGAACACCAAGAATATGATAGTTTTGACATTTACTGCCTATTTCTCATTGTCGAATGAATTCTTTCTTTCGTATAAATACATTTGAAACAAAAACAATTTATAAAATTTTGTTTTTGTTTTAAGTATATTTATACCAAAGTATATCAATATCAAGTAGTCGCAAGAGTACAACAACATAAAATTACAAAAACCTCCGTACATTTTGTTTGTGTAAAATTAATATCTTATGTCAGAAATTTTCTTTTATTTTATTTTGTTTTGTTCACAATTATTTTCAAAAATTTAAATACTTTTCGCACAGAACTTTTTTAAAACAATTTCTTTTTGTTACTTTTCTTAAACAATACACTTTTTCACAAAAATCTTTTCCACAACAATTCTTTTTTGCTACTTTTCTTGAATTAATAATGTTTTTCACAATTTTACAAAATTATTTTTTCAACGAATAAACAAATATGGCTCACTAAAAAAGTAAACAAATTTTGACATATGTTCATGTAAAAACTGAAAAAAATTTTAGTCAGCTGGGCTCTTGCATATACTTGATATAGATATACTTTGCTAGCGCACATACTCGTTCATGATATAAAAGATCTTTATTCGTTTCAATTAAATAAAGGGGGTTTCAACAAGAACTTTGTTTTTCAATTGTGGGAACACCAAGATTATGATAGTTTTGACATTTACTGCCTATTTCTCATTGTCGAATGAATTCTTTCTTTCGTATAAATACATTTGAAACAAAAACAATTTATAAAATTTTGTTTTTGTCTTAAGTATATTTATACGAAAGAAAGCATTCATTCGACAATGAGAAATAGGCAGTTAGTCAACTGGCAATTGTTACAATGAATTAAATTTTGCTCAAAAATTGCATTAAAATAATTAAAATCCACTATAGAAATGGTGGTTCTAAAGTTACATTTCGTAAAATGCGTAATATTTTCGAATAATTTCTGAGACAAGCAAAATTGCTGCATTTGGGTTTGTGAGAGTCCTAGAGCGATTATTGGGAAGATTTTGTATGCATAACGTGTCGCTGTATGGTGCGTTATGTGGTCTGAAGGCGTGATTGGGCCGTTTTTAAAAGATAAAACTGGAAATGCAGTAATAGTCAATTGATCACGCTATCGCGAGAAGTTAACTCATGGTTGGTCTATTATTGACTACGTGGATATCACCCACATAATGGACATTTGCCAGATATAATTTTTCATTCGTAATTGCCGAACTTTTCTCTTCGTAAGACAATAAAAATTGTAATCATCTTCATCTAAATTTTTTTGTTTTAGAAAACAAAGTTCTTGTTGAAAAACCCTTTACGTTCACGTAGAGAACAACGGTTTTTGGTATTGGATTATTACAATTTTCAAAATTATTTCCGATTTTCTAAAATATTTTATTTTCTTCCTAATACATGATTAAATTCCAGAAACATATGCATATGTTACGTAATTACGTATTTATTTGTCAGAAATTACAATTAAAACTCATGACACCAGCCTTATAGTGCTGATATGTTAAGACATTTTGAATAAAGTAAACACAAAGACAGTTTCAAAGCATAATATTATGAGCACAGTTTTGATATATGTATGTTTTTGGGGTTTCCTTCAGAGGGTCCAACGACATTCAAGGTTTGTTTTATCACATTTTCATGCACAAATAATTAAATTTAAGTGAATAAAAATTTTGTAAATTTTTATTGTTGATTTATTTTTATTGACCTTACCAGTTTATTAATTAAACTTGTGGTCGTTTTTTTATAAAATATTATTTCTTATAATTTTTATTCAATATTTCGTCAACAGCTTAAGGAAATTACAGCTTCGTTAACATCTTCAGGAAATAAAAATTATTAAAATTTTATAGATCTTTCGAGATGTTCATGTGCAAGTCACAAAAGGAAAACCTTTTTAATTTTTGGGAGGAATTGTCAGTAGACATTTGCGTTCTAAAACCTGTCTCAGGGTACAGTAAACTTTTGCTTTCTAAAATGATATATTTCGATAGCACGTGCGACATTAAAGATCAATATTTGCTATTATATCATTAGAGGAATTTCACACTAATCAAACGAGAGTTAACTTGCGAAATGTAGAGAAGAGGTTTTGATATTATATTTCGTTAGTATTGGATAACCCTTCAAAAGCCGAGAAAGGTAAATAAAGAATGATGATCACATGGTGTATCAGCCTCGAAATTAGTACAGATCCGATGACTATTCTAAAAAATATTCTAAGCATTCCATTTTTAATAATAAATTATTCTAATAATAAGTAATTTCTATATTCGTGGATTTGAACTTAAGCCTGACTAATCATTTTCAACTTAGTAATTCAATGTACTCTTATATTTTTGTGTATTGCTTCAGGTTTCGCTGAAATTAGGGGTTTAATCTCTCTTCCGGTTTATCACATGCGACTGCTTTGATAATCTTGAAATCAAAAACTTAACACTATGGAAATTCCCATATGTGTGTGTACAAACACACACACTCGTACACAACTGTGTATGAGTTGAATGCATAAATCCAAAACGCTACGAATTGGAATATTATACAACTACGTAAAATTTTCAAATTCACTCGAGTTTTTTCCCACCACTTCTGTATTCTGCTTGGAATTTTTGTACAAGCAAATGAAGCTGCGCAGTAACAGCGAAAGCAGAATATTTGAGTGGAAATTCGGTTGAGTGCGAAAGTGGCAATTAGACCACAACAGCCAACTTTAGATGAATGTTTCAATGTTATACGTGTTTACGTTGAGAGCGGTTGTGCGTCGTGAATTTGATATTACAAAATAAAATACAAAACGAATAAAATTACTTCTTTTTCTACTTTATAAAAAAAAGAAAGAAATTGCTGTAACTAATAATTGTGGTTAAAAAAAAAGAAATACTTAATAACTCGATTGATAAATAAAATTTGCCACAAAACCCATAATACATATTTGGAAATTAATATTTAATTATTTTTGATAAATAAACCAAACAACAAATTTATTCAGAATGTTCAGCTCCATTACAGGTAATATTTTTTATATTAATGCGAACTTGTTTCATTTTAAGATACACAATAACGCAAATCTTTTGCCAAGTGATAACATCTGCATACACACCTCACACTCGTACAAATTAAGCTGTGAAAACACCAAAGTGTACTACAACGACATGCCTATTCATAAAATATTGGAATGATTTCATGTGTTTCATTGTCTTCTGAAATAAAAAAAAAAGAATATGTATAATTTATTGATTTTAAATTCGCCTTTTTGGCATTAGTCATTCATCGCAAATTTAGTGCTTGAGTCGTCAGTCAGTCCTTTTAATTCAAAATGGGTACATACACATACACACACACACACACACACACATACACATACACATGCATACAAACACAATAGTCAGGCGAACATCACTGTACAATAACCTTATTACTTTCATGCCAACAACAAACAACTTGCCAAGGATTTATTTTCTTCCCAACTTCTTTACTTTCCCTTGTGTACCTATAATATGTTTGTATGTATGTGTAGGTACATGCATACATATATTCTTACATATTTTGAAATGACAATACAAGAATTATGTCATCGTAAGTTTTTGAACTGAAACAAATACCTAAATTGTATGTGGAATTATTTGTATTAAACAAACTATATATTTATTATTTCGTCTCACCACCATCAGAAATTACGTTGCCATATTGAAATAATTGGCTGCACCACCCCACCACCAATCTGTCCCCCTCACTTTTAAGCACAATCAAAATTCACGCTTTTGGGACATTTTTTATTTTTGTTCTGTTTTATTGAAGATATTGAAATTAATTAGTCTTCTCGTTGTATTTATTTTTAAAATTTCGACCGTTAACGAAATTAACGTTCGTTTAAAATTTAAAATTTTCTAAGCGGTGGTCTTTGCTCGATGTCGTTTTTTATGACGATTTGAGTTTTCCTCTGTAATTTGTCTTTATTTGTTTCTTCTTATGCTTAAGCATTTCATGTATGCAGACAATAAAATGGTTTGTTGCGGATTAAAAATTTATTTTGTTTCCACATTTTCTGTGGCATTCAAGGCTTAACATATGGAAGCATCTCTTATTGTATAAACATGCCAGCGAGTGTTTTTATACGGGTAGACAGACAAACAGTGGCATTTACACACTTTTGTTCTTTAATTTAATGGAATTTCAAGTTTTTGTTGTTGTTTTTGGCTGCATACTCATACATGGATACATACTCATATACATACATACAATATGTATTTCCCTCTGTACTTTAATTAAAGGCTCACCCCCACAAAACTGCCTTTTCTTAAATGCACATTTCTCTCGAGTCACTTACGCACAGATACACACAGGCACACATCCTCACAATACATGTACAATAGAGATGGGCTTGTGACAAACAGCCAGCCGGTTTACAAAATTACGATTTCAAAAAGTGTACACAACGGAAATTATTTGTACGAACGTGCGAGTGTAAAATATCTACATATTCTCTTTTGTGGGTGACTCAATTTTGTTTCTCACTATCCCAACTCTACTTGTCCGTTGTTTTTTTTTGTATTTTTACAATTTGTACTGTGTGTAGGTATGTAATTGTAAGTGGAAATGTGTGTCTGTGTGCGTGTTTATCTTCATCATTTTCTTTCTTCATATTCTATTGTAGGAACACACCCTTTTTAATTTTAGATGAAAATATATCAATAAAATTTATTATTAATTCTTAAAGAATTTTTATTTATTATATTCTGTTGTTGTTGTTGTTGTAGTTTCTTTCTGTTTGGGGCTTATTACAAATTGTCTACACGCATACTTAAGCGCTCCTAATTGGTTTTAACAAAAGTTTAAACAAGAAATATTTTAAATCTTATGTATGTATGTATATGTGCAGCATATGTTTGTATACACATACACATACATACATATACATCCATATGTATATACTATGTACACACAAAGCATGTAAGTTGGATTTAAGGAAGGCGTTTTTCAATGCTGAAATATGTATGCACATTAGGGTGGTTCAAATCCGACAAAACTGTGTTCATTTAGGTTCAGAAATAAATATCAAATACAAATAAGAATACATGCTTGCTTATGTATAGAAATAAATACGCTTAGAAACATATCGCCAGCTAAAATGCAAAACAACGTATTTAAAAATTCAGAAATGGGATTTTTTTTTATGGATTACGTACATTATCATGATTAAAAGAAAAAAAAATTATGCAGCTGCTATTTGTTCCTTATGAGACTTTTTGACTTTTTCAATTCTGAACCACTGGACGCTTCTTAGCTCTTTTGTGTATAAATTTTAAAACAGTCAAGTAACAGAGCAACTTGTCTTTTAGTCAAACATTATTACACAATGATATTTTAAATTCATAACTTTACAATTTACTAAAACATATCTCATGAATCTGGAATAAAACAGTTTCGCAACAATTTTAATAAATCATATAAAAAAGTGTGTTATACACAGAATCTTCATAATTTTATTAAATACATATTCTGTTGCATGTTTTTACCAGAAACGAACTCCGTGGAAATATTAAAAATACGACGCTATACGCGTGGTGATAATTCCCCTTATTCTGTAACTATTTGTCAACGTTACGTCAAGACAATAACAAAAATAGAACGAACAGTTACATTCTGCTTGTGGGCAACAACTGATTACTGCTGACAGTCTCTGACTATTCTGTAAGGCCTAGAAAATAACAAGAGGCTGTTAAAAATAGTTAAATGCCAAAGAAAACGACTACACAGATGTTTTAGTTTTGATATTGTCTTGTCAAATATGTTCAGCTTTTTGCAAACACACTGAACTTCATTTTTGAAAAATATATATATGTTGTGGCTTAAAATAATACCAGCATTTTATTGGTGCTAATCGGTAGACCATCACGCTTTAAATGTTTTTAAGCTATCAAACAAGAACTGACAGTTACTGCAATTATAAACAAAATACTTAAAAGAAATTTATGTAAAACCACAAAACAGACATTTTGTCCGATAGAATTATATTATTGACAATTTTTATGCAGTTTGTAGATCTTTGCTAATAATTTGTTTGATCACTTTCATATAAATGAACCTCCCTAATACGCTTTTTGTAGAATATCGATTATGGCACTTTGTTTTTCCCGATGGATAAGCGCTAAATGAAATTTAAAAATTTTTTAAAAATGTTCTCCTTGGGAACCAAAATGAGGCCCAAATGCGCCAGCTACATACATAATATGTACATAAATATGTAGACATATAGACACCTAAAATCCCCAAGGCCGGAAATATGTACATAAAAAACAAAAAATTCAAACTGAATTTCTATTTATTGATTACGATGTATTTTTGTAAATTTATTCAATACGATTCAATTAAAAAGTAAATTTTTTATTTATTTTCGTCAGTTAAGGCCTTTTGACTTTTGGGTGTACATACATACACATAATAATGAATGACTCTAAAAAGCTGGGATTTTTATTTGTATATCAATAAAGTTCTTCTTGGGAAATTTATTTGTATAGAGGGTCTGCGCCATTTACACACACACACACACATACATACGCACACGTCTTTGCGTCATTTTTGAACTCTAAATTTATGATAATCTGGAAATTCATAAGTAACATTTTTGTAAAATTTTCCTTAGTTCAGTGCTCTTTATTTTTTTTTTTAAAGATATTGTGACTCAGGGCAACGCCTTTTCTTGATATTAAAACAATTTTTGTATCAAATAAATGAATAGATTTTTAAAATATTTACTTTGTATTTTGATAGGTTTTCAAATTTTTATTGTTTTTTGTTTATGTACAATTATTTAATTTAAAACATTTCTAAATTGTTTTTTTTGGTGTGTGTATTAAATTATAGACATGTGTTGTTTGATTTTCCTTTTCTGTAGTTAATTTCATTACAATATGGAACTATTTTTATAATTTTCAGTTTACATTCGAATTTCCTGCTGCGATTGAATAAATACTTATTAAGGAACAAAAGAATGCAAACACCCAGCCACATAAGTTTTCTTTCATTTGCACTTCATAAGAGAAAATTAAAAAAAAAAAATTATATACCTATTGGGTTTTATTTAATTTTATTTTATAAGTTTCTTGTTAAAATTCGAAAACACCAGAAATGCCAGCACGTAAAGTGGTCACTTACTAAATTTAGCTAAATATAAATAAAATAAAATTATAAAAATTTATGGACATGGGAGGGAAATAAGTAAAAAAAAAGATAAAAATGTAAACGTGCTTAGAAATTTGAATGAAGTTGTATATAAATAAATACAAATCGCCTGCTTAGGAACTGTTTAGTTGAAAAATCAATAACAGTAAAAACGAAACATCAAGCAAGAGAATCCTGCAAACGAATTTTAATTTAAATATCAAAAAAAAAAACGGGAAAAAACTATAAAATTTCTTTTGTTCATAAAACACATATTTTACATCCAATCGCTTAGAACTTTATATATATTTTGCCATATTGTGGTTGTTTATTTTTTCTTCTGTGCCATAAAACCGTTAAAAATGACGTCATTTCCACCGATTGAATTCAATACAAAACAAAATTTATTTTATTTCATATGACCCAGCGCACTGCCATCTCCGCAACATGCTTCCGTTTCCTCAGAGCACCACATTTTTTTAAACGGTTTGCTTTTAGCCAACTCATTAATGAACATTTCAGTTATTCTAATATTTACCACTTACAATACAGTTTAATTTTCTCTCATTTACAATATATAACTTTTTGCTAATAATTTTCTTATGTTAAATATACGCAGACAGTTCTAAATGTAAGTATATCTACTATCTGCCATCTATTTACATATACATACATATATCTTTCCTACTCTAGCTCAACAACTAGTGTGCTGTTTCAAAATGATTTCTCTGGCTTGAATTTAAAGTTTTTGCATCATAATTCTTTGCAAGATTTAGATTAATTTTCTTTCCACCAGCACATTGTGTTATTGTACAAAAGTTTGCACCGTTTTTAAGGCTGTTTAGTGCAACCTACGAATCGTTAGTTTTACCACAAAAACTTTTTACACTAGAAAAACTCTTGGTTGAATCAATACAATACTAAAATGTTGCTTTTAAAAGGACATCACAAATCAGCTGTTTGATCAGCTGTTCAAAAATTTCACCTGGGGGTAAATTATGGTATACGATATCGATCGAAATGTGTATTTAAATTGTATAGAAATTTCGTTCTATGTCGAATACTGTAATTTGGCCCCTGGCTAACTTTTGAAAAAGTACTCGCATATATCTTCTAAAATTAATTATTTATTAACTTAATACTAATTAACTACTACATATAAAGATATGGAATATACCACGAGCCACAAAAGTGTGTTTTAAAATGGTAATTACTTAGCCTTGGAAAAAGTACATTTAAAAAAATGTAAAAATGTTGTTTTTAACAAAAATAATTAAAAAAGAAATTTTGAATCCAAAAAAAAATTTTTATTAGCAAAAGTATGGGTTAAAAAAAAGACAAAAAATATATGCATATATATTCTCTTTTTAAAAACTGTTCTAACTATCATCGTATTAATATTTTAAGAAATTTTTATTAATACTCAAGTTAACTTTTATTAATACTCAAGTTAACTTTTTATAGTAAATTTGTAAAGTGGAAAGTTATATTGAAATAATAATACAAAAACAACTCTAATTTGCTGTCGTTTTTATTATAAAATCCTAAATAAAAATGAATCGCCCCTATTACGAATGACGACATCGATCAATGCGATGGCAAAATATTGTCCCTTGTCCACCCCTTTTTCGACAGCAACTGACTACTACTGATATGATCTATCAATATTATATGCCCTACAGAATACTAAGAAGTTGTCAAGAGCAATTAATTGTTATCGACAACTAGTAGAAAAGTGATAATTTTTTACAGTCGACGTCGTCATTCATAATAGGGGCGATTATATTATTTAAACTCTGTTTTCTGCCAGTTTTTATAAATAAAATAACTGCATGGCCTTTGATGTCACTCGATATTGTTCTGTCGCATAAATATATTTAAAACAAAATTTTAGAATTTGTTTTTGTTTTAAATGTAATTTCTCGACAGAACGATATCGAGTGACATCGTGGGCCAGGCAGTAAAAATTGTCGTTTAGGACTTTATTTTACAAAACAAAAACAAATTTGAGTTTTCTTTTTATTGTTGCTTCAATACAAATGCGAAAATTTTAATTTTATCTAGAAAAGCAGGCAGTAAATTTTTCGTAAAGAAGGAATTTTAATAATTTAATAAGTTGAATTAAAATTTAACGAACTTGAGCCTGCTTTAAAATGTAGACAGAAAAAAAGGATTTTGAAAGATTACTTAATTTTTTTTTTGTAAATCTAGTTTTTGAAAAGCCCTTTTTGCAACAGAACTTAAGAAAAACAGCTTTTTGAAAAGGTTTTTTTAAAAATGACATATCTAAGAAGGACTTCTACAAGAAAAGCTTCTTAAAAAAGTACTTTTTGAGCGAACTTTTTAAAAAAGCCTTTTAAAAGGTACCTGTTAAAAGCACTGGTTAAAAAGTACTTGTTAAAAAGTACTTGTTAAAAGTACTTGCTAAAAAGTACTTCTTAAAAAGTACTTGTTAAAAGTACTTGCTAAAAAGTACTTCTTAAAAAGTACTTGTTAAAAGGTACTTGTTAAAAAGTACTTGTTAAAAGCACTTGTTAAAAAGTACTTGTTAAAAAGTACTTGTTAAAAAGTACTTGTTAAAAAGTACTTTTTAAAAAGTACTTGTTAAAAAGTACTTGTTAAAAAGTACTTGTTAAAAAATACTTGTTAAAAAGTTCTTTTTTTTTGTATCTTGGACCAGCACTCAGGGGATGACCCCTATATGTGCAATGCATTGCGCCGGAACTGAAAATGAGGGAATAGTATTGAGAGGACAGATTAGGAAAGATGAGAAGATAGACAGTTTTTCTTGTAGCTATTTCAACCTTTTTTTACTTCGCCTTTTAACATTACGATTTGATAAGAAATATAACTTTTAGGAAATGTATGACATATAGATTTGAAAAAGCCCAGCAAATACGACTTTCTATGTGAGAAATTCCCAAATGTCGTGTAAACAAAAATTTGATATATTATTTTATATATGGATGTGTATGTGTGTCTGGAAGTATATAATTTTTCTGCATGTCATACATTTTTCCAATTGATTGATAACAAATCATTCTGATAATTACACGTTGTAAGTATTTCAGCTCTTCTGACTCGTCTTTCCTGTCTGTCTGTCAGTTTAATGGAGGCCGCCTTGTTTATTTTGTGCTTCTTTCGAACCAAATCAAACAAAAGCGAAAGTTTTGTATGCAATTAAAAGGTGATTCACCTCTATAGGCAGAGTTAGACAGACGAGTGTTTATATAAGAGTAATTTGATTGTACGGCCAGACTTGTACATGCATTGATTTTTTGACAAAATTCTTCACAGCTGGTTAATATATGTATGTATGTTCAAACATATCTATCTACCTACCTACATACATATGTATATAGATATGTATGTACGTGTGCTTGTATGTGTGCATTTGTGTACATAGACTTGTAACCTTTTCTCAGTGGCCAAAATATGTTCAAGTTTTTTATGTGTTTTTGTCTCTTTAGTCTTATTTTAATGTTGTAAATTCAAATATCGCAAAGCAAATATTTTTTTCAAAACCAGATGTGTGTATCGTAGCAACTGCAAATAAAAAGAGAAATATATTTTTGTGAATGTAATGATTTTTCTTTTCAACGAAAACACAAAAAAACAAAAAAAAAAAAGAAACAAAAAAAAAATCGCAAAAGTTTAATGAACTTTTGTCCCAGAAAAAGAAATCAAATCTGTTGCATTTTTAGATAAATTCAAATTGCAGGCCATTTTTAAGAAGAAAAAAATCGTAGGAGAGCAATAGCTTGAAGAAATTAAATCCAACTAAAGAATTGTGTTCAGAATTGAATAATAAAATAAATTAAGCTGCATAATATACGAGTAGCCACTTACACTTGACAACATTTAAGAGCGCACAATAAATTAGATTAAAAGATATAAAAACTATAAAGGAATTAAGAACAAAAACGAACGAGCCAACGCAAAATGTATCCAAAAGATGCAAACATGGCAAGTATGTATCTGATGTTTGAGCATTTTTAAAAAGGAAACGCTTTAATTAATATAGATTAACGTTGGCCAGCGTCAGTATTGAAAGTTTTTTTTTATTTATTTATAAATAAATGCTGACAATACATATCAGTTTAATATCTAAAAGATTTTGCTGTGTATCTATAAAAAAATTCAATATTTGAAATTCCTTTAAAAGTATTAAATACGAGAACACACAGCGCAAAGTCAGTATAAATAAAACAAGTGTTTATATTAAATAAATATTTTCAATTCTTAAAAATTTAAATGTTTAGATATTATCTACTCATTGTATCCACATGTTTTCTTTCCGATTATTATTGTTTAGATTTGTGTATGTATGCATAAGTATGTAGGTGTATTTATGTACACACACGTTTAAATAGGCATAAATACAGATAGTATCTTTAGATGAAAGATTCTTTATGTTAAGAAAATTATATTTTGTGTTTCGGTTGTTTGTTTGTTTGCTTTATTCGCTGGCGTTTCAGCCAGCGCTACTGCGTCTTTAACTACAAATGGTAATAAATATTTGACTTGCGTTTTTTTGCCCCTGTTTTTGCTTTAATATGAAAAATATACATATTTGCGACACACTGGGGCTTAACACTGCATATTTAGCACAAAAATTCCTTTCTCAGTCAAAAGGAATACAAATTAATTTGAATTTGGATTTTATTAATTATTGTTGAACGTATTTATTTTATATGTATGTAGCTGAGCGTAAGTATAGTTACATATACATATATTTTAGGTCGCTCATAAGCAAATACGGCCAACAAAATATTACCATAATATATTCGCTATTATTCATTTGATTTTTAAAATACTTATTGTTAAATATAAATTTCCCTAAATTATATAGGGAGTGTATAGCTACACTGAAAAGTGATTTTATGATTTAAATAATAATAAGAAGACAAATGCGCAGTTTTCTTTCAAATTTATGTGTCTAATTGTTGCAATAGAATTTTTTGTCAAGACTGATAGTTTTACTGAGTTTTCAGCCAAATTTGTTTATTTCATATACATTTTTTAATATTAAAATAAATTTCCCATAATGAAATTTTCATTTGAATAGCAATTTCCTTTAAGGCTGTTTGTGTATAACACCATCAAATTGCTTGACAAGCATTTTTATAACACAAGGGAAACTAAATTTTATTTGAAAGGCACTTTGCATTTATAAAACTAATTTGAAAATTTCAAAAGTAATTTTTAAAAGGGTAGAGGACCTGTTTTCCTGCCTATGAAACACATTTTGATCGTTGTTGGTTGTTTCGAGGTTACCTTCTCTCTTTAAAAGTATTCACTTTTTCTTGTCCCCTTTCAAATGTCCAGAATGCGTATATATATTTTCAATACATTCTCAGTTATTAATAACCCAAATATTTTTATTTCAAATAAATTTTTTAGCATTCAAATAAATTTCCCAAAATGAAATTTTCAAGGTTGTTTGTGTACAACTCCATCAAATTGCTTGACAAGCATTTTTATAGCGCAAGGGAAATTTTCCCTTGAATAGAATTTTTTAAGGTTGTTCGTGTACAATTCCTTTACAATGCTTGACAAGCATTTTTATGGCACAAGGGAAACTAAATTTTATTTGAAAGGCACTTTGCCTTAATATATTTTAAAAGTACTTCCTGAAAGGGACTTTAAACTGACTAAGAAATGTATTTTGATCGTTGTTGGTTGTTTTGAGGTTACCTTCTCTTTTGCTTCAAAGCGACAGCATTTACACTTTTTCTTGTCCCCTATGAAATGTCCAGCATGTGTATATACTTTTCAATACATTCTTAGTTATTAATAACTTAAATGTTTTTATTACAAATAACTTTTTTACTTAATATTGAAATAAATTTCCCAAAATAAAATTTTCAGGGTTGTTCGTGTACAACTCCATCAAACTGCTTGACAAGCATTTTTATACCACAAGGGAAACAAACTTTTATTTGGAAGGCACCCTCTTTTTATAATACTGATTTATTTCAAAAGTACTTTTTGCAAGGGTCTCTAACATGTTTTGCTGACTAAGTAATATATATTGATGGTCGTTGCTTCTATTGAGGGTACCTTCCCTTTTGCTTCAAACGACTGCCATTCCCATTAAAAATGTACACTTTTTCTTGTCCCCTTCGATATGTCCAGCATGCGTATACATTTTTGAATAAATTCTCGGTTATTAATAAGAAAATCTATTAATATGTCAAATTAAATTAAATTTTAATTTTGTTTATTTATGTAAATGTCTATACGAGGGAAAATGCTTTCATAAACTTTGAAGCCAACTAGACAATGAAATTTTTAATGATGTTAAATTCTTTTATTCAAAACAAGTTTATTATAAAAATAAGTAAGAAAAGCCTTGAGGCTTTAGTACATTCATAAATTTTATTAGACAATAAATATAAATACTACATCGATTTATAGAATGATGACTCTTCTCATAAAATTCGTTGCATGAATCTTATTTGACTCGCTATAGAGGCCGTCAGCCTCTATTTCATTTGATTCTTTATTGAACCTCCTCTCCGCACCTCTTATTGCTAAATAATAAAAAAATATATGTAATGCAATAATATAAATCTGGTATGAATATGTGTGCAACATGGATACAGAAACTATTCTATGATTTTGATTGCTATTTTGATTTCGCTGCTGTCAGTAATTTTAATAAAAGTTATCATTTGAATGAATGTTTGTTTAGAAATTCTAAACTCGTTCGTTTTTCATGCAAAATAAACCAAGCATTAAATTTTATTTTATTATTTTAATATATTTTTTACATTTTGCGCAGTTTGATTTTCAACTTTTAATTTCTTTTTACGTTTTGCGTTTTTGTTGTTGTTGTTGTAATTCTAATACGAATATATCTGAAAAAAATGTACATTCATGGATGTATTCTAGAAAACATTTATCAGAATTAATATGGAGAACATCTTGAAAGAAATACATAATTTTCTTTTAAGAGCTCTTGTACGAATAAAACACTCAGGCATTCATTCAATTTATTGATGGAGATTTTCAATTAGTGCAAATATTTTGAATTAATTTTAATTAAATTAATTCAAAAGCACGCGGTCGAAAGAATTTGTAATAGTTTTCATACTTCGACACTGTGGTTTGATGAATGCCTGTAGCGAGTGTATTATATTTTACATTAAGTTCGCCTTAAGTTCAAGTTTAAGTTCAATTATTTTCGAAAAGATAAGAACGAAATAGTGTTATTTTAGCAGTAGTTGTTTTGTGTTTAGAAATACATATATTATGAATTGTAAAAATAAACAAATAAAATTGAAATAGTATTTGTGATAGAGTTTGGCAACTGCGTACTCTATACCAATAGATTTTATGAGCGTCAAAAGTCATTAAACAATAACTTCACTGTTGTTGTTATCAAAATAATACGTAATAAAGTGTGTCTACAATGTAGACTCTACATGCTACTTCATAGTGAAGCACGTTAAGTACAAAACATTTCTTCAAACAAACTTTCAGTTTCCACTTTCATTTCGTAGTTCTTGCCAAGAAAACTGTTAGACTATAAAAAACAAGGCTTAAAAAGTACACTTTTTAATACATTTGCTGAAAATAGTACATCATAATGCTTCCTCTGTTAAGCCAAATAAAATAACTGGCTCAAAGTGGACGTTTCTCAAAAAGCGGCCTGATCAACTATTACCATATGATAGAAATATCTTTTATAAATGTATTTTTGAAAAGCTTCTTTTAAAAATACTTTTTATTAAGTACGTGTAAAAAATATCATTTAAAAAATTACTTTTTAAAAAAGTAGTTTTTAAAAAAGTACCTATCAAAAGAGTTAATTTTAAAATAGTACCTTCTACAAAATTATTTTTTCCAAAAGAACATTTTAAAAAGTATCTTTCAAAAAAGTACCTTTCTAAAAAAGTACTTTTTAAAAATATTACGTTTAAAAAAGTACCTTTTAAAAAAATTATATTTTAAAAAAGTAATTTCAAAAAAGTTAATATTAAAATAATACCTTTTAAAAAGGACCTATTAAAAAAGTACCTCTTAAAAAAGTAACTTTTAAACAAGTGCCTTTTAAAGAAGCAGCTTCTAAAAAAGTACCTTTTAAAAAAGTAATTTTTAAGAAAGTACCTTTTAAGAAAGTATCTTTTCAAAAAAGTACCTTTTCAAAAAGTATCTTTTAAAAAACTACATTCTAAAAGGTACCTTTTCAAAAAAGCACCTTTTAAAAAAAGTACATATCAAAAAAGTACATACATTTAAAAAAAGTACCTTTTCAAAAAGTACCTTTTAAAAAAGTACCTATTAAAAAAGTACCTTTTCAAAAAGTACCTTTTAAAAAAGTACCTTTTAAAAAAGTACCTTTTAAAAAAGTACCTTTTAAAAAAGTACCTTTTAAAAAAGTACCTTTTAAAAAAGTACCTTTTAAAAAAGTACCTTTGAAAAAAGTACCTGTACTAATATGTATTTATAAAATGTATGTTTTTTACCAAAAATAATTTTTACAAGAAGTACGTTTTAGAAAATTAAATTTCAAATAAATTACTTTTTAAGGTGATGCCCTGTATCCAGTTTATAAATTGTAGGTATTTTTTAATTATTGTAAAACTTTTCCTTTAAAAATTCAAAATGTGTAACGGCATATGTGCTGAATTTCTTACCACTGGTGTAAGAACTTTTTTCAAACAAAATCGATAGAAATATTTAATGAATCATCAGTGAAAAACACAATGTGGCAACAAACATTTCCACAAAAGTTTTGTTAAGTTCAAAAGGTCATATGAGAAGGATAAAAGTACATATTAACTAGTGTGAATCCTTTTCGTATTCTTCCTTCTTACACTCCATGCCAACAAAAAAAAAATGCCCGTCAGAAGTACAAAATTATATGTGGAAGATAACCTTCATTTGTGAACAAACTTCGAAACAATTAAATTGTTTTTTTTTGTGTAAACTTTAATTACATTTTCCCACTTTAAGCAGAGAAATAAAAAAAAACCTTTAAATATTTTAATTTAGTTTTCTCCGTATTTGTGTGTGTTTTTTATATGTTTGGTAATAAACCCCAGTGGCGGTAATAAATCCTTGCGTGTTTATAAGTAATTTATGCTTTTTTTTCAAGTTCCTTTATTGTAGATTGTATGTCGTCCATAACAACAAAAATTGTCTGAGGTCATTAAATATTGTTTGACTTTTAACGAAGATGAATATAAGTGTTCGCTAAAATGGAACTGGAATAAATTAATGCAAAAAATGTAGAAGACGAAGAAATACATAATATATTATTTTAGGTCATACCGTCTCAATTTTTCCTTTAAGTGCCGGTAAGATTGTTTGCAACAATGGCAAAAATCATCTTCTCACATTTAGAAATTTCCCATGTTTGTTTAATTAAATCTGTGGGTAATACATGATGTCATTTTCAAAGTGACTACAAGTCCCACGGAATATAAAAATTTATATTTAACCAGCCAACTGCAGAGTCCTAAAAGCACTGGGTGTATTTGCCATGCCGTTTGCATCTATTGTTGGCAAGTGGCATTAAATAGACAAAAGCAACAACCCTTTTTGGTGCAAAAAAAGTGTTGAAAGTTCAAGGTTGCATGGACAATTTTTGGTTGCCTTTGTGTGTGAAACAGGTATCTGCAATTGCCGCAAAGTAATTTGCAACAAAATTGGCATCGAAAAATGGCAAAGGAAGTGAAGGTAATTGGGGCAAAGGATTGTTATTGTAGGCTTTAAAGCAAACACGGGGAGCTTTCAAGGTTCGGTGTAAAGTAAATGTTTTTCAAAATGTTGTGATTGTCTTAAAATTTAAACTCAAAGTTATTTTGATAACAAACAATGATTTTTATATTCAATTTAAATTTTTAGTGATAAACAGAAGTAAATGTATATGTACAATATGTACATGAATAGGTAAATATGTATATACAAGCACTTTGAATAGATTAACTTTTAACTTCGCCTTTGTTGAAACAAAAGGGGGTTGCACTTTTGAAAATGTCTATAACCGTTTACGTGGCGTTTTGCCGCTGAGGAATAATATTTATTCAAGATTTTTTAGTTATTTTCTAATGCAAATTGTTGAGGGATATTATTAACAATTTCTTAGAAAACTAAAGATATTATCCTTTCACTTTTACTGAATAGAATAGGAAATTTAAACAAATTTTTAAAATTAAAACAATAACTCAATAGCCCAATTCACAATCCTGTGCAAATGGTATTGTATTATAGCATTTGCAAATTGAGAGAGTATTTGAGAGCATTTTCAATGTATTTTGTTGGTGTAGAGTACAATTATTTTGCTCATGCTACGATGCTAGACTTCTTGCTCGAGATTGTGAACTGGGCTAATAATCTGTTGAAGTTGGTTCGGAAATAATAAGGACATTGTGCTGAAAAAATATGCTTAATTTCCATTATAAAAGCTTATGTGGAAAACCATAGTCGGTGTAAAAAGAAAAATTATTAATGAAATTTAAACAAAAATTTAGCTAGTATAAATATTTCTTTGTCGGTCTGTGTAGCACGGTTTTTGTTTCATTAAAAATCACCTTCATTAAAATCATCTTCAAATATATGGAAATTTTCAGCAACAAAAGAGCAGCTTAAATTTGTGTATTTGCGGAATCGCAAGAAAAATTAAGCAACATATTGATTTCGTGGGGCGCTACACTTTCTTCCTATTCTACTATGCAGAGGACATCAGTTTATAATAAATCGATTTTCCAACTTGACACTTGTAAAAGTTCCTGACGTCTTTTATTTATTGCTAAAAAAAAATTTATATAATTCACTGCCAACTACACAAGGTATTCCATCCAGTTCAACGTTATTGAAAGAAAAAACTGGCAAAAGTAATTTGCTTAAGTGTTGCATTTTGTACAAATAATTTATCAAACATCACTTGCACTTAATTTCTGCTGCCACTAGTATCCTGCAATTACACAGTTTATTCTATATATCATACACACATACACACACACACACAAACATACACATACAGAAATATACCCATGCATACATGCACACTTTGCATGTACATGCATTTACGTTTAAGCCAACTGACAAACTTGTAAAACTACATGCATAGTATGGCGCACACACATTAACACACCCAGCAAACACAATTTTGTGAGACGGAGGCATAGATGAGCAGACCACTGAATAGCGATTAGCACTATCATGTAGTATTGTGGGTGCTGTTGGCTGAAGTAGTAGAACACGAGACTATGAAGCGGAGGGTCCTGAGTTCGACCCTGCGCTGAGTCATGAAATATTGTGTTGAATTCTTCTGATCATCATTAGTGCGTGGTTGTGTTAGTTGTTGCCAGCCTGTTTCAGTGATGAAGGCATAGTCACTGGTCACTGAAGAAAATTGGCAGCGACTGACGGTATCATGTACTAAAAGCAGAGTAACAGCACCCACCTTCGTCGGCCCTGTAGAAAAAATTAGCCGGCGAAGTAAAACGTTGAAATAGCTACAAAAAAAAAACTGTCCATCATCTTTCCTAATCTGCCCCCTCATATATAGGGGACATCCCCTGAGTGCTGGTCCAAGATAAAAAAAAGTTTACCGGCAAAATAAAATAAAAAAAAAAATGTCTTCGTCTTCTTCACTTTCTCCACCAGTCTTCTAAATACTATAGCTTTCTCTCCATTATTCCGGCACAGTAAGTTGCATGAGTACCGGTTATTCACTACGTGCCGATTCTATTAAAAAATTCTATTCTAAAGTATAAAAAGGATATAATAGGATATCGGTAAAGTTAACTAGTGTAAAAATTTATCGGTTGGTTAAATTTCTTTTTAATTAAATTTTCTTGGTTTCGGTCATTAAATTGATAAATTGTCCACTTTTTAATAATTCTCTGTGGCAACGCCGAGCACTAATTTTGTTTATTGGCATTCCCTGAATTTCTATCTAATAATAAGTTTCCACTATAAGCAAATTATGTTGATTTGAGCAAATTATGTCGAAGTGCTTCCATTACGTCATCAGTAATTTTATGTTCGAATTTTCGAAATCAATTTGACTTTTGTATTGGGTTATTTATTAACATAAGAAAACAGGAAATTTTTTTTTTCAATGTTAACTTGAAAGGGCAAAATAAACAGAAAAGCTATAAAAATGCAAAATAAATTATATTCAAGAAATAATATCAGCGCCATTTTATTCGTACTTAAATGTCACATTTTCGGATTTGTAACTCACCAATAATGGCTGCCCCAAAGTTAGATTTGTAAGAACAACAGCCGCCCAGTGTTGCACAGACAAATTTCGACATAATTTGCAGCAAATTAAGTCATTTGAAGTAATTTTGTCATATGAAAAATATATGGGAAATCATGTCACTAATTATTTAATTTGGGCAAATGAAACGATTGGGTCCAAATCAGGTCCTATAAGTACGAGCATGTCTGTATTATTGTATGTTTTTCAATAGAAAGGATTAGTCGTGAAATATTTATTTTCAATTGAACAGAAATTTCCAATCCAAATTAATTAAGTCACTGATGTGTGCGTTTAGAAAATAACTTTTGAACGATAAATCCCTCATGTACCGCACATTTGACCACCTTGTGTTGCCTGGGTGTGGACTAGCTACAATAGCAACAATGACAATAATAATGGCCACAATGCAACAACTGCAACAACAAAAACTAAAATATGTCTAGAATGAAACAAACAAACCAAAAAAAAAAAAGTTGCCCTTGAATTAATGAACATGACATCATCACTACTACGACTACGACTCATAGTAGCAAAAATAATACGTAGTTGTTGTTATTATCGTTGTTGTTGCTCTTGTAGTTGGTTTAGCAGAGTACGAGCGCAAGTACAAAGTGGTAGACGAACAGCAACAACAATGGGAAAGCTTATTCTATTACTTGGCTTATAAAATGTAGTTGTGTGAGTGTTTGTGCATGTATGTACGAACATTTTCTAACAGTACTGTTCTAAAAACTAGCACATTGCAAAGGAAGTTAATGGCTTATATGATGAACGCTGCTATTTGTGGCCCTTTTAGGAGAACTGCTGCCTACATGGACTACACACACACACATACGTATATATGGGCTTGCACATGCATATGCACATACATACATACAGATGTATGTATTCTTCTTTCCTTCTACTTTTGGTTGTACACTTTTGTATGCTATAAAAATTTTGCTGTTGGCAAAAGAGTCGAACGAACAACAACTTTAAACTTGTTTTAACTACAACTTTATAATTCTGTTTTCATTTTATTTTTTGCCAAACACCTTTCACGCCTTTTGTTTTATTTAAAGCAGCAGAAGCAGAAGAAGAAGAAAAATGTAGTGGAGAAAAAAACAACTTCACCATCAATCTGGCTGGAAAATAAAGTTTCTTAAAATTCAACACTTTGTGTAAAGTTGTTTGGTTGTTGGCAGCTTTAAAAGCCGGTTTTTAATCATTTTTTATGTTATTAACGTTTCTTACCAAATGAATTGAGTGCTATTTTATTTTAAATTCTTCCACTTCGTATTCTTCTTCTTCTTCTGGTTACAATAAAAAAGTAAAATAAAAAACAATGCGGTTTAATGTTTACATACAAACACACATCTTCGCTTGTCTTTTGTATGGCTTAAACATGACTGCGTCATAAAATTTAAAATTTTTTTTTATACAATTTTAGCATTTTATATTGTTGTTATTGTAAAGCCAACAGATATTTGATAACAATGAATTTTGCGGTTTGATATACTTGACAGTTTTGCCGGCATTAAATACTGCTACGCAAAATGCGAAATCTTTTTGAATATTTTTTTTCGCATATAAATTTATGTAGTGTAACTTGCTTCAGTTTTAGTGTAAAAGGCTTTAAAATCGTAAACTCATTTAAGCTGCTGTAGTCGGGCTTGGGTTTTGTATTAGTCCGGGTTATTATGGTTGTCGTAGTCGTGACGTAATTGATAAAATGACGACAATATAATTTCGAATATGCCTTAAGCAACCATAATGCTTAAGGTCTCTTGTATATGTACTGATTGATATCTGTTATAAATCTCTGCATGGCTGCTGTAGAAACCGCCTCGAATGTGTTATACAACCTGTTATACACGACAGGAAACGACAGAAGTCAATTGTTGCAAGAAACGGGTTTCTTGATTATATCAAAAGTTGTATGCCAGACAATCCCCCGATTCAGGGATTCTACTGAAATCAAAATTTCAATAGAATTTAATTGGAAATTTTGATCGATATCGAATGCCGTAATTTGGCCCCAACACTTTTTCACTCTATTTCACTGGGTTATTATATATAAAAAATAATTAAATATATTTATTGAATATTCAAGCCTTGTGGTATATGAAAAGAAAATTTGAAATAAAATTTCTTACAAAAAAAAAAAAATATTTCACAAATGACTACTTGTTTTTGTTTTGAGAAATTGTCTGTTTTAATAGAACTTTAAACGATACAACAATTTTTTGCGAATTGAGCTATTCATTATTTTGACAAGCATTTTTGTAAATGCATTTTTAAAAGGCATTCATATATTTCGTAATATATTTGAATACACAAACATGATGCTTTAGCAAATTATTGGATATTTTTAGAAATTTTGTCGTTATTAAAAACATGATTTCATTCATTAAGTTTTAATAAAGAAAGACGTTTGTTGAACAGCGATTTTAATAATTAATTAAAAAAATATTACAAATAATTGTTAAAGGCGCAGTAGCGCTGACTTCCATGTTCATGGATGTGTTTTTTTTTTTGGTATGAGTTAACACGTAAATGAATAATTAATAACCGAATCGAATCTTCAGGTTTTCAGAAATTCGGCTTTGCCTTGAATTTCATTTGTTTTTGTATAAAAAATATTCCTTAAAGTTGCACTGCGTTGGTTGCCTTTTATTTATAGAAATATTATCCAATGTTCCGCTGCCACCACACAACCGGTATTTGCTAGATCAAGAGCACGCACAGTGGGGTGGTTGCTTACATATTTGGGCACAAATTAAAAAATTTTTTATATATTAAATGATTGAAAATTAGCACTGAGTATTATATTTACTTATGAAAAAAAAAATCTCATTAAAATCGGCCACGCCCAAAGCCTAATCAGTGACAAGCCATGCAATCCATATATGTACATTTTTTTTGTATGAAATTATTTTAGTTTTTATTTCTGAGACCTTTTTGTACTCAAAATATAAGTTTCAAAGTTAAACTGTTACACTACTGCAGGCAGGAAGTTCACTACGGAAATAGGAAACTAAAGTCTACAACGACAATGCAGAAGAAATAAAAAAAAAAGATTTATTAATATCAAATATTTTATAAGAATTATTATATTCTGATATTTTTAAGCTTAAGGTCTATTTATTTTAATTTTATTTCTTAATTTCAATATTTCGTCACTCCTTTGTGTGACTTCTTCAGGAAATTAATAATTTTTTTTTATTTAATAAGAATAATTTTTCATTTCATTTTCTGTAAAATAAAACTTATTTAGAAATATGTAGAAAGTGTTTAATGTCACAAGCCATTTGCGGAAATTTTAAAAACCGGAAAACAGTATCACTTTTCATTCTCGTTTATAAATATCAAAAGTGTTATTTTTGTAAAAGTAAAATGTTTATTAAACAAATTTCCACGCTGAAACCCAACCTGATAATCCCTGATAACATTGTGGTTAAGCGGATTTTTTAAACTACCCTCGTATGAAGCACTCCTAGCAAATTAAACATTTTATTGGGGACAATGTGGGTTTTAGGAAATTGCATGATAATTGCCTGTAAGCATCGTTAATTTAAGAAAGAATTTAAGTAGAATTTTAAATATTTAAGTATTTTGCAGGAAAGAGAAATTGTTTGCTTTAATAAAGAATTGAAAAGAGACCTGGTCCCCCCAAATAAATACAATGCAATACAATTACATATTAATGCTTTCGAGTTGTTTTTTTTTTGTTGGTTTTGCAACCTGTATTTACATATAATTGTTTTTTAATGGGCGACATTTTTATATTTATGTTCTTTTATTCGATGATATCCAGCATAATTGTATGGAATGTATGTAAATTCTTTTATTGTGCGAGTATGAACACAACAGAACTTGCACGATACTGTTTCATTTGGCACAGCATTATTTTCTATTGTAATTATTGTTGAATTCCATCACAGCACATCTATTCAATTGTTATCTAGTTGCTAATTATTTTTTATATGAAATTTTTCTCCCCAAAAAAAAAACAAAAGAAAAATATTGTTGTAGAAAAAAGTTTCAGGTATTAATGGCTTGAGGTTTTATATTCAGTTTTCACTTTGATGACAGACTGTCGTCTAGCGAAATGGCGTCATGTCATTACATTTTCCAAACAGTTAAAAAAAGTGTTCAGGTTGTTAGTTTCTATTTAGCATCCAGAGAAAGCGGTTGTGTCAATTGTAGTAACAATAAAAATAATAACAAAACAGCGCAATAATAATAAAAATGTTTTCGGGTAAATTATTTTGTTAACAGACTGTTTTAGTATAAATTTAATTTTTGGAAATAAAAACATTTTACTTGTGTAAAATAGAGATCAAAACAAAACAAACCCATAAATTTCAAATTAACGGCTGTAGAGTAGAATACATACAGACAGACACCCCCTCTTTTAGATATAAAATAAAATTACGTGCTGAAAATAAGAAATATAAAATATTGTGCAAATTTTTGAAAAATTTTTGGCATGTTTTAAATTGAATATGTAAATTTTAGTTTTGTGTTAAGTATATAATTAAATCATATATTCCGATGGATTTTTATTTTTTGGATTAAAATTCGCAATTTTCAAAAAAGCTAAAGAAAAAAAATGAATAAATAAATCAAGCATGTTACAAATCACATTTCTTTTGCCATTTAAATGACCCACAACAATTGAATACAGTCTTCTTAATGCGTTTTAATATTTTTCCTTAATTCACGCTATTGATTTTATTTAAATAATTCTTTCTCCTCAAAATTGAAAGAAAAAAAAAATTAAATAAAACAGAAAATTAGTTCTTGAAGTAGTTGTTTAAAGCTCTTGTTTCCGTTTTTGCTGTAGAAATGAAAAAAAATTATATAAAATTAAAATAAAAATACTTAAAAATAGCCAAGTTATTTTAGCCATGTTAAGAGCATGTGTTTTGTTTTTTTTGTGCAAAATAAATAAAATATATTTTTAATAAAATCTTAAATTTCCAATATTTTCAGCCTCCTTTAAGAATTTGGGCGATAAAACCGCCAACCTTTTCAGCAAGAAAAAGGATGAAGCCGAAAAGCTGGCCAAAGAGAAGGCGGAAAACGCTCAAAAAATGGCCGAAGAACAAGCCAAGAAAGTAGGTGAAAGTGTGCAGCAAACTAAGAGTGAAGCCGAAAATTTGGCAACCAGTGCTGGTGAGTATTAAAATTTTTTTCGATTTTTTTTTCGTTCACAATATCTCAGGAATGCAATAAACGATTTTGACTCGGTTTTTCAATGTCAAGATCTAATTAGTTTGTGGCATCGATCATAGAGCCCTTTAAAAGTGTTTAAAAAAATTTTCTTATATATTTCGCATCAGTTTTAGTGTACAGTAAATTTAAGTTTGATAGAACTCCTTGAAAAGGTACTAGCCTTATTTCGAAAATCGATATCCGAGAGGAAAATTAAAAAACTGCTCTGTAACTCTTTGCCTATACAACGCAAAAAGGGTATCGACTTATGAAATAAACTATAAACTCGAAAATTACTGATTAATATTTTTTTTAGGGAAATAGGAATAGCTTTTCAAATATGTTAATTATAAAAGTTTGAGTTTTAAAAAGAAAAAAAAAATTTATTCCAATTTTTATGTCTCTCGCTAGGTGATTTTAAAATAAAATTCATTTTCCTAATATTATTTTTAATATCCCGAAACCAAATCTTCAAAAGAACAAAAAAAAAAATAAAAATAAAAATAAAATAAAACTTTAATTTCAGGCCAAAAATGAATTTCGGATTGAAATAACAACAATATATTTAAAATTTGCATCTGTTTTATTTCCAGCCAAGGAAGCTGCAGATTTAGCCGCCCAAGAAGCTCAAAAAGCTGGCCAAGCCATCGATTCAGGTGTTAATCAAGCTGCCGCTGCTGCAGACAACGCCAAAAACGCCGTTAACAATACCGTGCAACAAGTCAATACCGTGGCCGCCAATTCCAAACAAGCCGCTGCCAATATTGCCGATGCTTCACAAAAGGTTCGTTCAAAAATAAATTGCGCAATTAAAATGTTTTTGTTTTACTCTCTCGATATTTTAGGCCGCTGCCAATGCTGTCGATCAAACCAAAAAGGCTGCCAACGAAGCCATCAACAAATCGGTCAAGGCCGCCGAACAGGTGGTGGACTCGAAAATGAAAGAGGCCGAAAATGCCATTGACGGCGCCATGAAAACCACCAGTCAAGCTGTCGATCAAAAAATGCAAGATGCCAATCAGTACGTCGATCAAAAGAGAGAGAATTTGGAAAAGACCATTCACGATACCGCCTCACACGCTCAAGAATCAGCTGGCAATCAGGCAGCCAATCTTTTGGGCAAACTAAATTTGGCCAAATAAATTCCAAATGCTGGCAGAAAATAATTAACTAATCAACAACAACAACAACAATAATAATAATATGTTTTTGGAAAATAAATAACATGCAATCAAAATTATTTAATAAAAATGAAAGAAAAATGAAATTCAGCAAAGAAAATCAGCTTCAAAATAGAAACAAACAAATTTACGCAGCAACAAATTTAACAGCTCGTGTATGTTTATGCCAGCCAGTTTTGTGATTTTTGGAAAAAAACGTAAAATTTTTTAAAATTTATTCTCGGTGACTAATCGAAAGCACAGCAGCTAAAGATTATACAACAACACGTGGCCTATATAAAACAAAAATCAACTTATAAATGAAACAATTAAACAAAATAATTCGCTTATAGTTTAAAATTACACAAAAAAAAGAAAATGTATTGAAAAAATAAAGGAAACAATCAAAGTCCATAAATTTAATTCAATAAAACAAACAAACAAACAAACACTCAATATACAAACATACAGACGTACAGAAGTACATATACACTTTATTTTTGCAGCTATAATATATATTTTTGTTAAAGATTCTACACATACGAGTAAATATGAATATATACATACATTTTGTATAAGTATTTTCTTCTGTAAGCATTTTGTTTTTGCTAAAAATAAATTTATTATTAAATATGTATTTAACGAAAGAATTTATATTTTAGTTCGTCTTAGTAGCTTTTTCACTAAAAAAAGAAAAAATCGCAAAATATTTTTAACTTTTTTTTTTTTTTCAAAATCATAATTTTTACTCTAGTGGTTTTTTATTTCTTTCTCGTTTGATAAGAAAATAAAATCAACCAGAACTTTGATATTAGTTTTATAATTTATTTTGTATTATATACTATTTTTTAATATAAATGTAATTTCTTAAATGGAAAAATAAAAAAATATATTAAAAAAAAAAAAAAATAAAAACAAACATATACAACCTTTTCGTTTCGGGGGGGAGCCTCTCATGTAAGAAAAGAACAGTTGCATATTGCCTGGTTAGACTTTAAATCAGACATAGGCACAGACTCATCAACATTTTGAGTTTGTGTGTCTGAGAGAAATTTTGCAAACAAACGAGCATTCTCCCCACCCTTAAATAACTTTTTTCAACAAGGGCCCAAACAACCGTCTTGGTTGGAAGTAGACTAGTGTCCAACTAGCTCATTCGCTCAGTTTTGACAAGAACCTCTTATCGAACCTATGTAATTTAAATGGGTTTGATCAGAGGTTCTTGTCGAAACTGAGCGAATGAGCTAGTTGGACACAAGTCTAGTTGGAAGCTTGTGATAGACTGAATTGTGAATCTCAATTTTTGTGATTTGTGAGTAACTACAAATACGTGTGACTCTCAAGTGCGAATTTATATACATGTGAAGCGCGCTCACTCACAATGCCTATGTCTGCTTTAAATCATCATGTGCTTTCAAAATGGCTGTCTTGTTGCCAAATAATTCAAAATCGATTTATTGATTGCTACAAGACGCACTGTAACAAAATCCATGTTACTACTGCAACATTTTGCGCTACTACAATTAAAATTGAAATTCTCATCCACAAGTTCAAATTGAAAAAAAAAGAATTAAATTGAGATAATACGTCGAGTAAACGATTTAAAATAAATAATTTTTCATATTAGAGAGTTTTTTTCTCCTTGTGTAAAATTTTTTTCATGTGACTTAGAGCGTTTTTTTGAAAACATATGACGATATGAAGGAGTAAATGTGTTTGTTAAATCTGACTTCTTTATTATATTGTATTTAGATATATTCCGCCTGATTGTGTAAGGCGTTGGTGTTTACGCCTCAGGCGTTTTTCGTAGTAGATTAAAGAAAACTGCTTGTGTATTTCTTTAATCTTGTACAAAAAAGGTCTATGGCGTAAACGTCAACGCCTTACACAATCAGGCTGATTAACTCGTAAAGGTAGGTAGAGACAATGCAATGCGTTTCCGCAATCTGGCAAATTGCATTGCAGATTGCATCGTTTGTGTTCGTGTTTCTGATTTCACTTCGGGTTGTAATCGAGATTTCATCAACATCGATATATTTTGAGATTGCACTGATTTAGATTTCATTTTTTGTATCGTGATTTCATGTTTTTATTTCTTTCCTTCTCACGACTCATTTCTTCAACCGCATTTCCCCCGCGATGTTTATGGCAATACAAAAAAAAACCGAACTGATATTGCGTTTATGATTTCATTGCTGATTGCCGAATGTGTGCTAATGTGTAGGTGGATATCAATTAATTTTAATTTTTTTCTTGTTCCTTGGAATATGAAAATCTTCCATTTGATTTGTTGCCACATCATGGTAAAATTGTAACTGTCTTATAATTTCGTTATCAAAACTTTCGGCATCAAGACAATCTGATACGCAACCATCTTTGAACTGAGAGAAGCACACTTCAATATCTTTTCATAATTTAATACAAATACATTTTCTCCAAAATGCATGCTGATGTACATTCCTGTCATATCGTTAATTGGAAGCTCTGTAGGAATTTCAATATATGTACATACGTTTAACAAAATAGATCAGCTTTCGAAAATATATAAAAAATGCTGAAATTTTTGTTAATTTCTATAATCAGATAAAATCCTATAAATATAATAGCTATAATATGGTGCATACCGTGGATTATAGCAAACAGTTTACAGCAGAGATCTCAGAAATGTAGAACAAAATTTAATGCACACCTTTAATACGATGTACACCATGAATACACTATAGACATTGTCTTTCTTTCATCGTGTACACTTTATACTTGTGTATAACTATGAGTGTACTCGTCTATATCTTGTGTATATGCTTTTTTAATGTGAGTATGTATAACTGGTGGCTATGTATAATATTTTCAGTGTTTGCTTTTACTGCACACACACACATTAATTTTATGAAGTTTCAAAACAAATACAATGTTATCATCTCCGCAAATGTGCATACGTACAAAAAGTGAAGTCAATGTTTTCAATGTGTTCAATGTATACACTTCAGGTATGATGTACAGTACTGTACACTCAAGATTTATTTGTGTATAAAGTGAGGCATGCATACATTTTTCAATGTCATGTTTTTCAATGTCGTTGATGTAAACTTGTGTGTACAGAGGGGATAAAATATGTGCACTATTTCGAACTCTGGTTTACAGTTCAGCTATTTGTCTACATTTTCTTCGCCAATAAATATGTATATATTATGATGTAAATTTCCATCACTACTGAAAGAAGGGTTAAAACAACAAGTCGGCAGGAGCTGAGTGGCAGAATACGAATTGACGTAGAAACAAGAGGTGTACGGAACAATACATTAATCACATCTAGAGTTGCATGACGACCATCGTATAGAGACATTTTTTGTCTGAGATAATTATTCATAAATTTCTCTATTTCCTTCTCTCAATTTATTACTGCTGTTCATCACGTATTATTGCCAGTCAAAAATTGTTATTTAACCAGGGACAATAGCTACAGTGGTTTGTGCCTGTGCTAAGTTGCCAGCTTAAACGGATAAAATATGGCAATGACGGGGGTTATTAATACGACAGGCGGCGCAATTGCTTATTTTGATATTGAAACGATACAAAACAACCACGAATTAAATAAATTTGAATGAAATAGGATTCTGTGAATGCAAAGTAGCTGCTATTTCTAGATAAATATAAAATTTTTATAACACAAAATATTAGGGAAGAAGTGTGGGCAGATATATAAGAAAAAAATTGCGAGAAAAAACAATTCTAAGCAAGTGGAAGTGTAAAATTGAATAATCATCCATTTCACAGAGTTCAATTCAATCAATAGTATATTTTTAAAATATAAATTGTATTACGAAATAATTTTATAACATTATGCTGCGGCGAACGACGAATTCTTCGTCGTGAATGTTTGCATTAAAAATCAAATACAGTTCTTTGTATGGAAACATACGCATTCATTCCATTTCATTATACGCCGCGAGCTATGCAGTAGACTTGCTTTCTTTTCACACGTCGGTAATCGATTAATAAATCTATCCAGGTGACCATGTTTCACTTTAGAATTTAAATGATTTAGTAAATGAGCTTCCTTTTTATTTTAATAACCGTTTTTGTTGCTATTTTGTATTCTCGTTTGATAAACCAACTGTTTCAGCATAAGACAGTACTTATGAACTAAAACAATTATTAAACTATAAGTTTAAATGGCAGGCTCTTTTAAACTGACCCTTCACGGTGGCAATTTAAGTGTCACATTTTCTTTTTAATAAAGAAAAAGAATTGAAACCCGCTCAATCAGATGAAAGTAAATTACCGTTAAGGAGTTGCAAAAGGAAATTGATAACATTAGCATCGATTTTTATGATTCATTAGTTTTTAGCTCTTGCACAGAAGACCAAATAAAAAAACAAGTCATTTACGAAGAAAGATGATGGGAGATAGATTAAGTTTATAAACGTTATATTTTCACTGGCATACATTTCATTCAATGATTGTGCAGGCATTTTGTTTGACCAATCCTGCTATGAGTATTCAATATTTAAAAGTTCTCTGCTTCTTAAAACATCTGACATACACAATCAACATCATATTTTATTCATAATAACCAAAGAGTGCTACAAATGTAAAATTGTGGCAGAGGAGGTGTGAAAACACTCGCAAATAACTTCTTGCTGGCTTGCAGCTTATTGTTCTACCAAAACTTTTATTTAAATTTATTAAACTATTGTGCCAATTTTATCCGTTGGAACTTTTATCTGAAAGAGAATTTTTTAATTTTGGTTTTATAAAAATATGAAATACACATGAATTTGAAACTTTGTTCAACTTGTTTAAACCCTCTAACAATAGTTTAATTGTTCCTGTTTTGTTTTCTGCATCAGCATTCAATCCCTTCGTTAAAGTCCAGTAACGAGTTGAAATTGTAGCCACCTGTCCGGTGTTTTTCTTTTTGTTGGCATTAAGTTCGCAATGACATTTTGGCTTTTCCAAAGAGTTGCTTTGTTGTTACCTTCTTTTTCTCTATCAAAATGAAATTTATTTGCTGTCACCCAAGAATCCAGATTAATGGGGGGACAAAAAGTTTTTTAATAAAAGATGTGTGGTTGGTTTTCGGTTTATATAAAAAAATATTATAAAAATATTATTTTGTAATTGTTGTATAAACAGTGTCAGTACACGAATTCATGTGGTAAATGGGAAAATAATTTTGCTAATAAGCATATATTTATCTAAAAAAAGTACTTTTTTAAAGCACCCTTTAAGTACTTTTTTGTAGATATAAGTTTTCTAAGAGATATAGATGTGTTGTTATGCCTACTGCGCCCAAGTCCTTCTTTTTCTAACAAGTACCTTTTGGAAAAGTATTTTACCAAAAGGTACTTTTGGAAAAAGTACTTTTTTAATATAATATTTTTTGTAAAAAACAAATTTTAAAAGCATACAATTGGAAAAAAATATTAATATGTAATAGGAAAAAGACCTTTTGAAAAAGTACTTTTAGAAAAAGTACCCCACCAAAAAAATTTTCTTTCGATATACTTTTCAATCTCTTTTAAATTACTTTTGAAATAAGTAATTTTAATATTTTCAAATGCCTTTTAAAGTAAATTTTTTTACAAAATTTTATAACAAAATATTTTAAAAAAAATTTCTAAAAATATAGGGTCGGCCAAATAACTTTTTTTTTTTGAAAATGCTATAAAAATAACGTCTGAATATTTTGTCAAATTTCTTTTTTTATTTGAAAGTACAATCCTTCTGGTTAATAAGGGAAAATAATTTCATTCAAATGGCTGCCTCGCCTGGCCATGCAGTACCCTACACGATCGGTCCAATTTTTAAGCACATTATCGATTGTGTGCAGCTGTATTTCACCTATGGCTTCACGAATATTGTCCTTGAAAGCGTCAATTGATAATTCGATCTTCAAAGACAGGGCGCAAAACATCGAGAGTAGCTTCGGCTGTGTGGCACGTAGCGCCGTCCTGTTGAAACCAAATGTTGCCAATATCCTCCTCTTCAATTTTTGTGAACAAAAATTCGTTCAACATGGCCCGATAACGATTGCCATTGACTGCAACGGCCACTGCTTGCTCATTTTCGAAGAAAAATGGCCCAATAATGCCTCCGGACCAAACAGTGACTCGTTTTGGGTGCGTCGGCTTTTCAATGTATGCGTGCGGGTGTTCTGTGCCCCAAACGCGACAATTTTGCTTGTTTACATACCCGCCAAGATCAAAATGAGCTTCATCTGAAAAAATTATTTTTTTGGCAAAATCGACATCTTCTGTAAGTCGATCGCAGGCCCACTTAGCGAAGCAAAAACGCATTGGATACACAACCATATTCGTTCAGCGGAAGGATAAAACTAAATCAGACATGATCCAAGTGTTACCATTCACGAAATAAGCACTAGTTGAAAAAAAAAAACGTTCGATTGCGGACCCCATATTTAAAAATTTATAAAAATATCACATAGGAAATAACTATTCAGAAGAATTGAGAAAGCATTTGAAAGCTGTGTTTTCAAAAGAAATCCTGTATTCGTTAAAAAATAGATCTTCCAAGGACACCCATAAATTGGCGATAATTGTTTAGCAATTCGAAATCAGCAAAATATGATAGAAAACCCAATTTAAAAAAATTTCTGATGATCAGTAATTAAAAAAAAATTTTAATTAAAATTTAGAAGGAAAAAATTAAAAATTTCTTCTTCACCAGAAAATCAAAAATGTCACAATTAATAAACAAAATTTGAAAAATGTATTTTGTCTGTAGTGCGATTAAAAAATAATTAAAATTCAGTAAAATATGAAATTATAGAAAAAAATGTAGAAATAAAATCGTAGTTTTCGAAATAAATTAAAAATTTGCCATCAACTCCAATTGAATCTGTCGTTTGCCATTATTTTGAACATTCAATTTGTGTTCTGAAAAACTTAAAACAAATTGAAAAGTAGCTTAAAAAAGCTTTTGTTGCCACTTATTATTTTTGCAACAGCCCCACTGTGCATTCATTTAAAAATTTGCTTTAACTAAAGCTATCGTATAGCATGTCATGTGGTCGATTATGTTCAACTAAACTTTTTAATAGATTTCTTTTTCAATTTTTCCAGATCTTTTATGAATATTTACACGAAAGTTACTCCAAAGTATTTTATTCATTGTGTACACAAATCCTGTTAAAATACAAAACAAAATCTCTTGCTAAATCCTTTTGTATTTGACACTACTCGACACTCCACACTCTGCACAATGTCATATTTACAGCTCCGATAAGCTAAAGTTCAATAAAGTACTTAACAAACAACAACAAAAAAAAAAAAGAAGAGCGAAAACTTTTGCCTTAACAATGAGACAAAATGCAGAAAATTTTAAATAAAAACAAAAGCTGCATGGTCAATTCAATAGCAACTAATGAATAAAAAGTGCTGAAAAAAATCTGTTTTTTATAAAAAAAAAAATTCCAACTACCTGAAAAAGTTTTGAATTGTAAACAGCAACATTTCGTAATGAGAGGTTTGAATAACTCGTAGCAAAAGGCGGCTGCCATTTAAAATGAAGAGCATAAAGTTTTGTTTGTAATCAACCGTTTAGATTAATGAAATAATTTTTAAACAACTTCATTGTTGTTTCTCTTCGACATGTCAGCCGTTTCACAAACACGCATTCCGCTAATAAATTGCGGTGTAATTAAGCGCCGTAGCACGTGTGTAACTGCCAAAGGACCTTTTCATAATTTTATGTAAACAATACGATAAAAAGGTCTCACATAAAACTTACAAATAATTTTTATCGCAATTAAAGATCGCTTTTTAGAAGTTGTTAAAGGTCATGTGGAAACTAAACAGGCGGAGATTTCGAAAATTAACTGCAAACAAATTTTATTTTATTTTGTTTTATTTTCAAATTTCGTGACAAAAATTTTAAATTTAATTTGATATACGAAAGGGCTTTAATCCCTTTATAAAAAAGGTTTTAATATGCGATAATAGGTTTTCTTTTTTTTTTAAGTCACAAAAGTTTTATCAGGTAAAAGTTTTCAACACAATCCAGACAGTGTATTTTGATAGACCAACCAAATCACGAGCAATTCTATTCTAGACTGATATAAAATGTAAGTGTTTTCCTTGCAGGTGTTCATAGCGGAGCCACTTCAAGTCAACTCTTTTGCAGCCTCGCTACCTGAGAAGCTGTTGAGTGCTACAACCCAGATGAGGATCAGGTCATCAAGCCTGCTTTATCAACATATCATATCCTTTGGCTGCCCAATTAGAGTAGACACCTCCATCCCGCCTTGAAGATAGAAGTGCTTTCTTTGACTTTGTCCTGTACGTTCCTGCCAATCAGCGCCCTGGTTTTCTCCCTATTTCTGTCTGAAACACACTGACTTCTTAGAAACTGCTTAGAACTATATCATTCTGCCACAAGATCATCAGGGAAGACTCACAGATTATTCTTGATGCATCAGTATATATCTGACATATGCGATGCATTGTGCTAGAACTAGGAAAATTGGTTATGGGAAGGAGGATAGAGGGAGTAGTGTTTGTGGACGTTAGATTTGTACCTCCCTAAATTAAAATTAGCACGACGTTTGTTCCACATACGAACCGTTCAGTCAAAGAACGAATTCTCTCTGTAGTGCGTGGTGCGGTTCATTGGCAACTCAACCACAAAATGATGCGCCCTATGTGAAGAGCGGGTAACCCGCAAAAATAAATGGTTTTCGGGCACAAGCTCCCTTATTTCATCACAATACATTCCGTTGTAGTATCGGTAGTGTAACGACACTCTCTGGCTGGTGGCTGGGGTAAGCTCAGCGGAGTCCAGTGTCGGGTCACATAAATTTATGAACAACACCAAGTCAAAGATTTTGTTTTAGTTCTTTATTAAAAATGGATGTTCACAATCCTTATACTAATTTCTTAAGCCTATAGCTAGTAGTTTTGTTCCCTGTGCTACTGAATGTCGCAGACTTTTGGGCTAGTGCCGGTATGATAGTAGTCGTGGGCTATCTTGCTCCTATTGGTCAGAGTCACCTTGGATCAGCAACCTGGTTCCAATATATGTTCTTACCAGAACGAGCGCCGCACACAAACTCTCTATCTACACTAACTACAACTACACTAACTACAACTACACTAAGGCCTACAGGCGGAGTTCACTGCCTAGGAGAGATATTGAATCAGCAACCTGGATTCCAATATCTTTCCACGCTATGGTTTGGTAAGAATTATATTGGAATAGCAACCTGGTTCCAATATTGGTTCTTACCAGCACGAGCGCTGCACACAAACTAAACTTATCTTTGCAATGACTCGCCTTTTATACCTTTGTCTGCCATGCAAAACAATACACAATCATACGTACACAAGTATGCCTATTCGGTGTGTGTTGTGTCTGTTTTCTTAACAGCGCACAACCATACACAGTCACACGAACACGAGTATGCATATTCGATGTGTGTTGTGTTTGTTTTCTTACTAGCGACCCTACATGATGGTAGGTATCAGTGTTGGGTGACAACAGGGATAAAACCAAATAAGGTACCGACTGAATTCAAGTGACGGCCGAACTAAAAATAATACTGATGCTAGTGATAATAACAATCTACATATATACTAAGGCAATTCGGTACCAACAATGTAAACGATAATACTTATAATAATGATGATAATAATACAAAATAACAATTCTTCTTAATCTAATAAAATAACAAGGCAATTCATTACATAACAGCTTAAAAGGTACTCCAGCGTTGTGGACCAAAACGAGCGGGTCGACTTTGGTCGTCACAATACTCTCCTTCGTCCGGGGGGGGCTTGATGTGGGGTGTTGAGTCACAATATCCCGTTTTGGTGTGTTGATTGCTGGAACACTGCTGGTGGTGTTTTTGGTTTCTTTTCGTTCGCGATAACCAACCTACGATGACTGGGAGCAGAACAAAATGTTTAATTAATAGGCGGGGTATGGCAATGTATTGATGTTAGTACGCTATTATTCTACAAAAGGTTTTAATTCGCCAAGGTGCGCCGTGCGGGTTTCGCCACTCTCTACCCTACTCAGTCTAACTATGACAGGGGACACAAAACCTATAACGGTGTACGGGCCACCAAATTTTGGTGCCAACTTTGCTGTGAAATTGTCTATCGCTTTTGACATAGGGTGCTGCCGTACAAGGACAAGGTCCCCAATTTGCGGTTGCCATTGTCGCCGGCGTAAGTTGTACTGGTGACTTTGCTTCTGCGATGCTATTGCCATATTCCTCCGTACAATGGTGAAAATTTCCTGTAACTCGCTGGCTCGTTCCTCCGGACTCGTGTTTCGTGACCCCGTCCCGATAGTTACTTGATCGTATAAGGCTTTTGGCAGCCTTGGTTCCCGACCTGTGGTCTCAGAGACACTGCTGTTGACCGCTAGCATTATTTCTGGAAGCAGATCGTCCCAGTCGTTATGTCTTTGTTTCGTATGCTGGGCGATGATTGTTTTTATCGTCCGATTAGCGCGTTCCGTCGGATTCTCTTGTGGGGTATACGGTGCCGTGAATTGTTGGCTTACTCCAGCCTCCGCCAGATATTTCTGTACCAGCCGTGCGGTGAATTGAGTGCCATTGTCGCTATATAAGACCTTTGGTACTCCGAATCTAGCTACGATTCTTTCTCGCAATGCCTTGACTACTCCTTCGGCTGTAGCCTTCCTCATGGGGACGAGTTCGCACCACTTGGAAAACTTGTCAAACAACATTAATATCATCGTGTTACCGTATTTCGTCCTGGGCAATGGACCGATGAAGTCTGCACACAAGAATGACCAAGGCTCTTCTGGAATTTGGGTCAACATTTGTCCTGCCGGTTTTTGTTGTGAGACTTTGTATCGCTGGCACACCTCGCAGCGTCGCACGTACCTACAGACATCTCGGGCCATTCCGGGCCAGTAGTAGCGGCTGGCGATTTTATGCAGCGTCTTCCTGACTCCCAAGTGTCCTCCAGCAAGTTGGTCGTGAGCCTCTTCTAGCACTTTCGGTCTTAGGTGACTGGCCACACACAGCTTCCAGGGAGTTGCGTCGTCGTTGTTCACTTCTCTACGGGTGTGCCGGTATAGCTGTGAATTGACGATGGAGTAGTCAGTGAACTCTTCTGGCCGTTGTCGGACTGCCGCCATTTTGCCTTTGAGCCACTTACAGGTGATCTGGGATGGGGTTGTTTGAGTCATGTTGACTTCTTCCAGAGGCTGCCGCGACAGTGCATCGGCTACGACGTTCTGCTTCCCCTTGCGGTAGAGGATGTTGAATTTATTCTGCTGGAGTTCCATAGCACGAAATCTTTCAATTCTTTTCTGGGGGCTAAGTATCATAGCACTGCGTAGGACAGCCTCACGCGGCTGGGGGCTAAGCGTCATGGCACTGCGTCGGACAGCCTTGCGCCGGCGTGCTGACCTGGCTATAATCGGACTTACCTTCTTCTCTGCATCGGCTACGTTGAATCTGGCTTCTGCTATCAGTCCGGCACAGGTAACGGTGGTGTTGAACGCTTTCAGGAAATCTACCCCAAGTATCAAGGGTTCCGTGGCAGCATCCATTAGGAGAAAGTTATGCTTGGCGGTGCGGTTACCCAAGGTTACCTGACATCTTACTGCTTCAGAGATGCTGGTTTTGGACCCGTCGGCCAACAGGACATCAATTTCTACCGCCAAATACTTCGGTTGGGCGAGCAGTGTTGTCACCAGACTTGGTGCTATGAAGCTGCGTGTAGCTCCCGTATCGACAACGGCGGTGAGCCTGTGGTTTTCGACCTTGAGGACGGCTTTTAGTTTGTCTTCTTCCCAGGTGAGGTGAGTGGTGCCTGTTCTGCTCCCGGCTGTTTGCATTTCGCAATGTTTTTGGCGAACGGAACAGTTCATCGTGCGGTGTTGTTCCCCTCGGCTGTGGGTTGAAGGGGTCGGGATGCTCTCCATGTCGGCTGCCAGGGCGATGAGGTCATCTAGGGTAGCGAAATCTCGGCGACGGATGTACCATTGATAGTCCGCCTGAGCATTGCGGAAGATGCGCTCTAGCTTTTGTTCGGCGGACAGCTCTGCGTGCCGCATCAGATCTTGTAATGCTAATACGTAGTCCTTGAAGACTTCTCGTGGCCTTTGGACTCGTTTTCTGATCTCGTCGTCGAGTTTCTCAAAGTACCGAGGTGGCAGGAAAAAGTCGTAGAAACTTTTCTTGAAGTCCGACCACCGTTCCCACTGCTTATTGTTGTTTCTGAACCAAACGAGCGCACGGTCGCGGAGGAGTTCAGACATGACTCTTACTATATGGTTTACATCGATACCATACAGATTGGCCAGCTCTTCCACCCGTTCGATGAATCCCAGCGGGTCCTTTCCACCGTCGTAGCGTAGGCCCCACTTTCGTACGAGCTCTATGTCGGCGAGGCGTGTTTCGGCGGCTGGCCGAACCGGAGAAGAGTTTTTAGGCGCTCGGACTTCTGTTGTTATGGATGTGGCGGGTATTTTATCATCTTCGATGTCTGGCAGGGGCTGCCGAATGCTCAACGTGGCTTCGTGTCTGGCCTGCCATTCGAGGAGATTTTTAGTTTTTTCGTCCCCGTGGTCTAGGGTTAGATATTTCGCTAATCGTTTGCGAAGTTCTTCTACTGTGCCTACGGTGTTCTGTTCGCATTGAGCTAGATAACCCATTAGCTCCTCCTTCTTCAGGGAGTAGACCCAAGTAGTCTTCAGCATGGTGTCAATGTTTGCGCGTAATTATATTTAGAACAAATTTTCTTAATTAAATAATGTAGATTTTTATAACTATTTTTTTTTCCTTCGTGATTATTATTTCAAGTTTTTCCTTTCTAAGGAAAACAATATTTGATCTTGTTGTGGACAAGAGTCCCTGCTCGGGCGCCAATGTAACGACACTCTCTGGCTGGTGGCTGGGGTAAGCTCAGCGGAGTCCAGTGTCGGGTCACATAAATTTATGAACAACACCAAGTCAAAGATTTTGTTTTAGTTCTTTATTAAAAATGGATGTTCACAATCCTTATACTAATTTCTTAAGCCTATAGCTAGTAGTTTTGTTCCCTGTGCTACTGAATGTCGCAGACTTTTGGGCTAGTGCCGGTATGATAGTAGTCGTGGGCTATCTTGCTCCTATTGGTCAGAGTCACCTTGGATCAGCAACCTGAGTTCCAATGGTATCCTCTGCCCACCCTAGCTATTCCTAATCCAAGGCCTACAAGCGGAGTTCACGGCCTAGGAGAGATATTGAATCAGCAACCTGGATTCCAATATCTTTCCACGCTATGGTTTGGTACGAATTATATTGGAATAGCAACCTGGTTCCAATATGTGTTCTTACCAGAACGAGCGCTGCACACAAACTCTCTTTACCCTAACTACCCTTGGATCTATAGACGGAGTTCACTGCCTAGGAGAGATATTGAATCAGCAACCTGGATTCCAATATCTTTCCACGCTATGGTTTGGTAAGAATTATATTGGAATAGCAACCTGGTTCCAATATGTGTTCTTACCAGAACGAGCGCTGCCCACAAACTCTTTCTACACTAACTAACCTAGTGCCTACAGACGGAGTCCACTGCCTAGGAGAGATATTGAATCAGCAACCTGGATTCCAATATCTTTCCACGCTATGGTTTGGTACGAATTATATTGGAATAGCAACCTGGTTCCAATATATGTTCTTACCAGAACGAGCGCCGCACACAAACTCTCTATCTACACTAACTACAACTACACTAACTACAACTACACTAAGGCCTACAGGCGGAGTTCACTGCCTAGGAGAGATATTGAATCAGCAACCTGGATTCCAATATCTTTCCACGCTATGGTTTGGTAAGAATTATATTGGAATAGCAACCTGGTTCCAATATTGGTTCTTACCAGCACGAGCGCTGCACGCAAACTAAACTTATCTTTGCAATGACTCGCCTTTTATACCTTTGTCTGCCATGCAAAACAATACACAATCATACGTACACAAGTATGCCTATTCGGTGTGTGTTGTGTCTGTTTTCTTAACAGCGCACAACCATACACAGTCACACGAACACGAGTATGCATATTCGATGTGTGTTGTGTTTGTTTTCTTACTAGCGACCCTACATGATGGTAGGTATCAGTGTTGGGTGACAACAGGGATAAAACCAAATAAGGTACCGACTGAATTCAAGTGACGGCCGAACTAAAAATAATACTGATGCTAGTGATAATAACAATCTACATATATACTAAGGCAATTCGGTACCAACAATGTAAACGATAATACTTATAATAATGATGATAATAATACAAAATAACAATTCTTCTTAATCTAATAAAATAACAAGGCAATTCATTACATAACAGCTTAAAAGGTACTCCAGCGTTGTGGACCAAAACGAGCGGGTCGACTTTGGTCGTCACAGTAGAACAGTGGAACACACCTCTCCTTGCGTCGATGCTCCAGAGAGTCGGTGGGGTTGGCTACCCTACTGTCACCGATGAGCTTCTTCGTTCTCTCTTGGGCGCGGTCGAGCAACTTCAAAATAGACTTTGAAGCACCGGCCCATACATGAGAGTTGTATGCCATTTTTGGTCGGATGCAGGTGGTATATATAGTGAGCAGATCAGATGGGCTGAAGTATGTCTTGCACCTTCTTAAAAAGCCGAGGCACTTGAATGTTTCTTTTGAAATATGAAATATGAAGATGTCATTAGTCCATCGAACGTCGCACTGTATTTTCATACCAGAACATCAAGAGCTTCTGATTCCCCAACACCTATAACATCCATAAACACGGATGGCGCAGAACTTTCTACCAGCCGCATATGCGTAAGCACGCAGCACTAAGTCTTATAAGGTTTAAACTTAACCCGTTTGACACGAGATCATTTGTATGCGACTCAACCATTCTTTGTCTTCTGGCTTTAATCCCCTGTAGGCTTGGCCGGCTGGTGAACAAGAAATAATGGTTAATGATGCTTTCATCCGCAAAAGAGTAGACAGGGTTTGAAGTTTGATATACATAGAAGGTCAGTTTCCACTCCAGCTAAGATGAAATTAGGGTATTGGCGAACTTCAGAAAAGACAGACCAGCCAGAGCGTGTAATAAGAAAATCTCCTTAATGTATAAGGGTATTTGATCCAGGATCCTGTTGTGATCATAAGTTACTGATCTCCATTACCCGGATTTCGCTAATCTTGTTGCACTATTTGTTGAAATCACTAAAATATAAATGTAGAACGGAAAAGTAGTTTTTTACAGCATCCACATCCTCTGAAGGTCTAGCACATCGACTGCGTACGATCTTGATGCAAACCGATCTCCCTATTTTGTAAGGAGATCTACATCATATATCTACAGAATCATTCTTCAGTATTGGAAGCACAATTGCCTAATTTAAGCATTTCCAATCAACTACTCTGAGACAGAACGTTGGCCTCTTTAGCCCCATATTGAATACTTAGTTTCCATGATAGTTTTTTCTTTTTCGAGAAAAAAGTATCCCTGCAGGAGATCGAACTAGTATCAGATTAGTATTACACTAGTACAAAAATCACCAGTACTAGTTCCCAACTCTGAACTTTACTATACCATGTTAATGCTCAAATTAACATTGAGTGTGTTTGGAAAATTACTAGTACCATTGGTATAGATGGAAACTTGGGGGGATACTAGTACTATTAGTACTAGATTAGTACTAGTATAATATATTCTCATCGGATACTAGTACAATCAGTTCTGCATTAAGAACTGGTTTATATTTAAAAAAATCCCTAAATTTATTGGTTTTTTAAAACCAATGAAATTTGTTAAGTCTTTGTCTTCACAAGGAATTTTTGGTTCATCAATTCTTCGTTTATAAGAGGAAATGAAAAGTTCCTTCAGGGCACACTCAATCCACTAGCACCTTGTACAACTTGAGTTACGTTTGGTACTCCACTATATACCAAACACTAATGAATATACAATACATATATATCAGTTTATATTATTTTAAAAAAGATCGCTGATTTTACATATGAACATAAATATCAACAAAAAAACACGTTTAAAAAAATTTTTAAATTAGCTTTTAATTTTATTTATTTTTTAATATGTCACTTTTTTTGACACACAAGAAAACTGCGGCGTTCTTACATAAATTATCGAATAAATAAACTGATATGCAGGTGGCAAAGTCTTCTAAGACTATTCTTTGTTTCAAATTTGAATTTGTTTAAAAATTGTAACATTTAAAAATAAAATAAATGAAAATGCGAATTAGCAATTCGCTTTAAAACATGATCAAAAAATAAACAAGTCAAATCAGTCTACAAATGAACTACTTGAAGTACTAGTACTTTTCTGTATGTGTTCAATCGCCTTTTGAACTAGTGCTTGCTATTCTACAGGGTGGCTCAGAAAGACCCAAGTTGTGTGAATTCCTTATAACTTTTTATTTAAGACATATTTTTTTAATTTTTTGTTTTTTAAATACAGTAAATTATATTTTCTGCTTCGCACAAATGTGCTCTTTCCAACACATTTTCCATGACCTTTCGCAAAACTTCCGGTGTTATGTTGTTAATTTCGTCTCGAATATTGGTTTTTAATTCCTCAATAGTCCTAGGCTTATTAACACAAACTTTCCGTTTTAAATAACCCCAAAGGAAAAAGTCTGGAGCGGTTAAATCCGGGGAACGCGGAGGCCAATTAAAATTGCTTCTACGCGAAATTATTCTTTCGGACGGTATGCACGCTGACTCAACACAATGGACCGTTAATTTGAAAAGTAAATTTCAACGATTTGGGCACGTTCTTCAGTTGTGTATTGGTCCATTATAAAAGAATTATGTTGGTCCAAAGAAAGGAAAAAAAATTATAATAAAAAAGTTATAAGGAATTCACATCACTTCGGTCTTTCTGAGCCACCCTGTAGTAATCATACCAGTAGCTTAAAGACAATTAACGCTTATCCTCCTGCAGGGATATTTTATATTATAAATACATGTACGTACGTACGTATGTATGTATGTATTTGTTGTAAAGAAAAAAAAATTCTCAAAAGAATTTTGTTGGATTTTATAGACAATTTCGATGGGTTAGAAATTTTTCCAGTGGCAACACTGATTCTCACGTACAATTGGGCACACACACACACACACACACATCTATATAAAGATATATTTGCATGTGCAGTTTTTAGTATTATTTAGTGTGAAATCCATTTCCGATTTATTTCTGTGTAAATTTTTTTCACACAAATTGTGCAATTACAGCTTTTCTGGCCATAAAAAAGCAGCAGTTTTAGCATTTGAAATTAAAAACGCCGACCGCTAAAGAAATTCGATGCCTGTTGCTGACCCCAAAGGAATCGAAATTCAAATATTGAAAACCATAAAACAGCAACAAACCTACAACCACAACAAAACATGTCAAATAAAAACAAAAAAGAAAACAAAAATAATAACAATAAATGTTAAACCCAAATACAAACATGAACTTGCATGTTTAACTCGGTTATAAATGAACATCCAATTGTAGGCATGTGTGAGTGTGTGTGTGTGATTTTTGAGTAACCAATTTAAAATTAATGCAAGAGCAAGTGGAGGGAAAGAGCACAGGAGGGACTTGACAATACGATAAATGCATGTTGATAAAGCGCAAAGTAACGTTAATTAATCGTCAGGTGTCGCTACAAACACAACCAAACAAATCAGAAAATTTAAATCTACTTGTTTGTTGGTGGAGGGGAAAGAAGCCAACCTCGGGGACCGACGACACTCATTCATAAATGTTTAAAATTTCAAATATGCAAATACAACCCTGTGTGTGGGTTTATTTCTTGTGGGTCTAATGCACACTAACAAACAAACATACACACATACACACAATTATGTACTATGTGTGTGTGTGTGTGTGTCGCATGTGTTGTTGTACTCGTTTGTAGTGCGTGTCTCGCTGTTATAAAAATATTTAACGAAAAATTTTTGCAATAAAAATAAGAACGTTTTCACATTTCATGTTTGCTGCAGGGGCAGGAGGTTTAGATTTTACAATTTCCTGTTGGTTTAAAAGTTTTTGCTGGCTTTTTTTTCCTTCTTTCTAATTTTAAAAATTTATTGTGCTTCAGTTGAGCCAAACATAAACATTGTTCTGAAATATACACCGTGATAAAATTTAAATAAATGACCAGCGCAGGTGAACGTTGATAGCAGAATAAACCGAAAAGTTAAACGAGTTTTTTAGTTTGTTGTTGTTGTTGTTTTTCTTTCTTTTTTTGTAAATATATTATTTTAAACGTATGAACATCATATTTTTCACCTAGTCAACTTTTAGCTGTAATAACAGTAATAATAATAATATTATTATTGTATTACATGCTTTAGTGGAAATGTAACCCGAAGGAAGGATTAACGTGACCAACTGCATTTTTAAATAGATGGCAAATTAATTTCACATGTTATTGTGATAGAGGCGTATGTTAAGCCCACCTAATGGCGTTTAGCTGTAGTAGCACAGAGCTGTCGGGCGAAGGCTTAGCTGACAGTCAGGACTGCATTTTAAACTAAAGGAAACATTTTTGAGATGCTCTGTTGGTGCCGTGAAGTTAGCAGAGATTGTGTCATGTTTAATTGAAGATATTTTATAACGTCACATTGAGTAAACATTTCAGTCTTGGCATAAATTAAATAAACTGTTATGTCGCACAATGGGGTATTTTTTAGAAAAAAAAAATTGTAATAATTCTGCAGGGGGTTTTGATTATAAAACAATTTCTTATAACACTGAGTTTAAATTTAAACTTTGGATTGCAACGGACCCCAATAAGGGCCCCTTCGAAATTGCGAAAAATTCAAACCTCGATTCGTTAAAAAGGATTTTTATTTCCATGTAATTATTTTGTATCGAATTTTCATTCCTCTTCCTATTCATTAAGATTGTTGGAAAATGTGTTTTAAATTCGAAAAGACATGATGAATATTCTAAAGGACACGGGAAAGCGAACATCAGTTTTAATTATCCAACAAACACAGCAAGACGGTGCCATATGCCTATTTAAGAAGCGAGTGCGGTGTACAGTTTATTTCACATTTGAAGCCAGTCAATTGATCGGGTTTTTTTTAGAAGTAGGACCAGCGCTCAGGGTATGAGCCCTACATATGCAATGCATTGCGCCGGAAGTGGAAAGGAGGGTCTCGTATTGAGGGCACAGATGAGCAAAGATGAGCAGATAGAGAATTTTTTTTTAGGAGCAATTTGAACTTTTTCTACTTCGCCGGCTAATTTTTTGCTACAAGGCCGAAGAAGTAGAGCGCTATTCCGTTCCTCTGCTCTTTAGTACAAAATTATGCCAGCCGCTGCCAATTATATTCAGTGACCAGTGCCTTCATCACTGAAACAGGCTGACAACAACTGACACAATCATGCCCTAAAGCTGATCAGAACAATTCGAAACAATATTCATGACTGAGCGTGGGGTTGAACTCAAGACCCTGCGATTCTTAGTCTCGTATTAACTACTTCAACCAACAGCACCCTTAACATATTTATACTATTTTTGGGGGGCTATGCTAAGGCATATGTCTATAGAGACAAAACTGTAATGGTTTACTCGGGATATACCGGCCGATATGTTGGAGGAAGTTGGGCAAAATTGATCCCAGCAACATTTACTTGAAATCATCTTTAAACATTGAATTACATGGATCGTTTAAATCAAGGGTTCAGAAATTTCTATAAATTTTATTGTTATTTTTTTTAAAATCAAATCTAAAAGCTCTTAAAAAACCACCCATTACAACTGCTGAATGGGAAATAAATCGATATTTTGCAAAAAACTCATTAGACATTTTTATAAAAATGAGTGAGTTTTAAGTGTCAGTTTTTCCTTTCCCATAAATTCGGTCTTGTTGAGATTTTTCATTTTTAAATCGATCTATTGTTGCACTCACTGGCTTTAAATTCAATGTTCATCACGATAAAAGCGAAAATTAACGTGTTTTTCACGAAAGTTGTTGCTGTTGTTGTATGCAAAACCCCCGGAGGTAAACAATATTAAAAATCCAACGTTATAATTAAAAAGAAAAAAGCGAAAAAAAAGAATTGAGGGAAAGTAAAAATAAAAAAACAGGCAGAACAAAAACATTCCATGCATGATAGCCATCGTATGATACATTGAATTGCATGTTAAACTGTCATGACATGCATTCCCGTGCGAGTGCATGTCCGTCCACTCACTCGCACACTCATGCATTTATTTCAGTTGGCTGGTTAAATTAGAAATATTTATGCAGCAAGAATAAATGACATTAAGTCATCATCAAACAGGTTAAGGCTCTCTAAGGATAATGGCCAACAATATTGCTTCGCTTGCATAAGGAAAACAGAGTCCTTGTTATTGGGTCAATTTCATAAACAGATTAAAAACTATAAATGCAACAACAACAACTGTAATTTCTTTTTCACATACTTACAAAACCACTACAGAAGCATAACAATTGTTGCATCAACTGCAACACAGAAATTTGCCAATTCCTGCCACTTTAACAATGAGGTTAAAGTCAGTTCACATTAGAGCAACAAATCAAAGGATTAGAAAAAGGACATGTGCTGCTGTTAACATTTTCATGTTGTTGTGTTTGTTAAGCAACGACGTTTGGTGTAGTGCCAACATTAAACATCAACGGCCTGTTGGACACGTCAGCGCTAAAAGGGCAGCTAATTACGAGGACTTTGCAACGATGAACTCTTATCACCAACCGCATTTCACTGGCAACCGCTCTGTTATTGTGCAACTGTTTGAATGGAAATTTGTGGATATAGCAGCAGAGTGTCGTGATTTTCTAGGGCCCCAGGGATATGCAGGAGTGCAAGTGAGTAAAGGAAAGCGAAATTAAAAAGTGTTCTTTTCTTAATTAAAAAAAAAAAAAAAAAAAAATCCAGCTGTCTCCTGTCCTAGAGCACACGGTAGTAAAGACCGCAGAGCTAAATCATCCCTGGTGGGAGCGTTATGAGGTGATATCCTACCGCCTGGCCTCCCGTTCCGGCGATGAGTCTGAGTTTTGGTCCATGAGCCGCATCTGCAATGAACACGGCGTACGCATTTATGCTGATGTGCTTCTCAACCACATGGCTGCCCCTTTGAATTTTATTGGCGCCACCGCAGCAGACAACAATAACGATTTCCTCGTCAACACTTTGCTCGAAACGGACGTCAACATATCCCAGCAAAGTTACGCTAAAGTTCCCTACACACGATTGGACTTCCACCAGCCCTCCTGTGAGGTGCGGGACAGTGTGCACGATGCCCATGAAATACGCAACTGCCAGTTGAATGGACACCCTGATCTAGACCATTCACGTGGCAATGTACAGAAGCAGATTGTGGAAATGTTAAATAAACTTGTTGGTATGGGTGTTGCCGGCTTCCGTATCGATGCGGCCAAATATATGTGGCCAATTGATTTGAAGGTGGGTTCCGGCGGGGAAGTACAGCCTAAAATTGATTTGATTGCTTTTCATTTGGGTTGTTTGTTTACAGAACATTTTGAGAGAAGTTAAAAACTTGAGCACGGAATTCAATTTTAAAAAGAACTCTAGGCCGTTTTTTTACCATGACGTTTTCGATTTGGGCTCCAATACGGTTTCCAAGTAAGTGTTTCATTTTGTTTTTCCTTTTAGTAAAGTGTAGCGATTCAGTGGCGTTAAATTGTTAGGAAAGCCGAGAATTGCTCGTTCGGTTGTCAAAATTCAACATTTTGCCGTTTACAGTTGAAATAAGTGTTTATATGGACACACACACACACACACATACACACATACTTAATTCTATGTAATGCTTTCTCCGGTTACTGAAATTTCATAAGAATCGCAAATGGCGTTTCACATTTCCAATTTTTCCATACACAACAACACATTTGAAGAGAACAACAAAAAACGAATAAAAAACAAGTAAAAACGTTATATTCACCCGGATCGAATCTTAAATACCCTCCAAATATTTAGTAAGTAAAATTAAAGTGTTTAACTGGGTGGGACAGGGTTCCTTTACATAAGATCCTTTATATGAGGGGATGGGGTCCAAAAATAGACTACACCATGTTTTCCACAGACGATCGTATGGGCATTGCTGGACCGTCTTAGACTTCATCACTGATCAAGAATATATAGTATACTTTATGGGGTCCAATTCTTTTTGGTGGGCATTAAAACTGAATTTTGTCGGGGTCTCTTTGGCGAGAACTGTGGCGGAGACATTTCACCTTTGACATAAGACTCTAAAAATAAATATATGGGATAATTAAATGTGAAATTTATTATGTGCGTGAAGATACATATGCCGAGTTAAACATGTTTTGACGTAAGCAGTTACGAAACAACGTATTTAGCGGTGAAGTTAAATATGTTATGACGTAATGAAATGGCAAGCAGTGAAGTTTTTTTTTATGAAAATCCACATTTAATAAATTTTTTGAGCATTTTGTGAAAATATTTACAGGTCATGAAAGGTCAACTTGCAGGCCATGAGAGTGTATGTGATCTTGGAGGGATTTTGTCCGCAGTGCCCAAATAAGCAGTTGGCATGCATTGCCAGTAAATAAAAAATGGTTAGGGGTGTCTTCTATCACACACAACAATTGGAATATCTGAATTGAGTTTGTGAAACTATTTACAGACCATGAAAGGTCAATTTACAGGCCATGAGAGTGTATGTGATCTTGGAGGGATTTTGTCCCCATTGGCCAAATAAGGAGTTGGCTTGCATTGCCAGTATATACAAAATGATGTATGGGATAAAAGACACTCCCATAATTATTTTGTATATAAATATGAATTTTCATAAAAAAAAATTTCACTGCTTGCCATTTCGTTACGTCATAACGTATTTAACTTCACCACTTCGTCGTAACTGCTTACGTCAAAAAATATTTAACTCGGCATATTTATCTTCACACTCATAAATTAATTTAAATTTTTTTTGAAATTGTCATATAGGAGGCAAAGGGGGAGGAGGGGGTAGGTCAGAGGAGTACCATTAAAGTTTAAAAATGTTATTTTTAAGGAATGCAGGCTTAAGTAAAACAGTTTTTTTAAATTTTTACACTATTTTTGCATATAATAACGCTCACTAAAGGGGGCGGGGTGCAAAAATTATTTTTTTTTATTTGATGACTCCAAGTTTAACGCGTTGGACCTATTTTGACATACAAAAATATATCATTTGCTTAACAAAATTACGAAAAAACTTTAAAAATTATATTGTTTTTTAGAGGTTGGTTTAGTTCTTCTTAGGGAAACTTTTTCCCCTCTGGCCCAATTCAGCCCATTTACAAACTTGACCTGTGATATCCTTCAATATATATTTATATCAAATTTCAAGAGTCTGGCTCTTTTCGTTTGTACTGAACCGTGATTTCACGGACGGACATGCTCAGATCGTCTTAGATTTCATCACTGATCAAGAATATATATATATATATATATATATATATATATATATATATATATTTTATGGTGTCTCAGATGGATATTTCGCTGCGTTACACACGGAATGACAAAGTGAATACACCCTCCAATTCTTTTTTGAAGGGTATAATAACACATACATTTTTGAACGTCTGGTCTTGTGTGCTCTCAACTATTAAAAAAAAGTTAAATAGATTTTCATGGTGCTTTTCAATTATATTTAAAATTGTTTTTATCTCTTTTGTGCTAAGAATATTTATATTTTGCATATTTGCATAAAAATACCTTTCAAATTATGTGTTTTTTATAAATATTAGGGAACGCTGCAATACCTAAAAGTGTACTACAAAATCATGTGCGACTTATAAGATTTTGAAATATGAATGTTTTTTGTACCTACTCTTGCAAAAAGTGTGATATATATTTGAAATTCAAGTAATATTCACTTTTTTATATAAAAACTGAAAAATTTGTTAGTCTAAAATTTAAAGAAAATTTTAACATAAAACAAATTTCAGTACATACTGAAGAGGATACATTTTTGGTGTAATGATTCACAGAGCGGAGTTAATTTCGAAAAGAGGTTCTCATGGTTTATAGAATTTTTAATAACATCTATTGAATCTAAAGTTCTAATTGTCGAACAGTGTAGCTTAAATCAATTTCCAGAATCCTGCTTTAATAACTCGCCATTAAATCTATTGCGCAATTCACCAGCCTCGTTGTATCGTTTGAAGTTGTATATGAAAAAAAAGTAAATTAAAAATAAAATGTTTTTTTTTTTAAATGTTCCATTTTGAAATAATTTTTTCAAAAAAACTTTTAAGCGATACAACAAGGCTGGTGTACCGAGCAAATATGAGTGCAAACATTTTGTAAAATAACTGATTTCGCACAATCTTGTTTCAGAACCGAGTACTCCACTTATGGCGTCGTATCCGAATACCTGTATCCCGCTGAATTGTCTACCGTTTTGAGAGGAAAAGTGGCCTTAAGCTCTCTCATTAATTGGGGTCCAGCTATGGGCTTTCTGCCGCATGAGGATGCTTTGGTTTTCATAGATTCCCATGATACCCAAAGAGGTCTGCCCTCGAATTTGGGCCATAATCAAATGCTGACCTACAAACAACGCATTAAATACATAATGGCCAATGTGTTTATGCTGGTGCATCCTTACGGGGCCATAAAAAGGATCATGAGCTCTTACTATTTTCCGGAGACAAACATTAATCAAGGACCGCCAGCCGAAGAGGGGGATACCGACGAGATACGCTCTCCTCAATATAATAAACAAAAGCTGTGCACCCGAGAGTCTGGTTGGGTGTGTGAGCACAGGTGGCCCGAATTGCTTAGTATGATTAAGGTGGCCAACTATTTTAAACAGCCTGGCAACAAAGAGGAAAGTGTGATATATTTTCAAACTAATGGGGCTAATCAAGTGGCATTTTGTCGTGGCTACAAGGCATTTGTGGCCATAAACAACGATCCCGAAATGGATTTCGTTAAAGAAGTGTATGCCTGCCTAGAGCCGGGTATGTATTGTGATATGGTGACAGGTGGCAAGAAGGAAGGGAAAGAAGAATGTCAGGGCAAAATGTTGGAAATAAATGATCAGGGTTACATACAACTGGAATTAAGTGTAGCAGATGAGAATCAAGGCAGCGATGTTGAGGGGATTGAGGTAGAAAGCGGAGAGGAGGAGTCAGGACAAATTGCTAGTTATGGCATCATCGTTATCTATGCTGGATCGAAAATTAAGCCCGGAATTGATGAAAATGCTCAGGAGGCTGTCGAAACAGGAAATGAAAACAATGGCGATATTGAATCTAGTGAAAAAAGAGAAGAGAATGAAGATGCTGAGGCAAATGAGAGCCAGTCCAAAGAAAATTCTCCAGAAGGCGATGATAACACAGAAAGTGCTGACGACCAAAAAGAACAAGAAGAAGAAGGAGAAGCCCAAGAAGATATTAAAATTGAGCCACCTGAAGAAAATGAGTCACAACAAAATACAGAAGTGCTTAACAATGAAGCAGAATCAGAAGATTTGGAAGAGCAAGAAGGTGAAGCTGAAGCTGAGGAAGAGACTAAAATCGAGGCATCTGAAGAAAATGATAATGAACAAGAAGAGGGGGAGGGGGAAGACGATTTAGAAAATTCTGCAGAAGTGGTTAACAATGAAGGAGTGACAGACGCGTCAGCATCAGCTGAAAGTACTTTAGAAGACACTGACAGGGATGGAATACAAGCAAAAGAAAACGAAAATGAAGAGAACATTGATGATGATGAAGGAAATGTTGAAGAAGAAACTGACATCGAACAAACTGAACAAAATGAAGAAGAAGAAGAAGCCATAGAGGAGGAAAATAGTTCCGCAGCAGCTACTAAAGAGTCTGCCGAGATAAATCCAAGCAAAGAAGAAGACAAAGAGAATGAAAAGCCGGAAGAGGATGCTAAAGAAGGAGAAGAACCCCCCTCAAGTGATGAAGAAATAAAAGAAGAAGAAAATGAGAACAATGAAGAAATCGAGCAAAATATTGAAAATGCTGATGAAGAAAATAATGAAGAGTCTGAAGAAACCCCACAAGAAGCTGAAGCACAACCAAATGATGTGCCGATAGTAGAAGAGGTAGAAGGAGAACAAGAAGATGTTGCCAAAGAACCAGAAGAAGCAGCAGAATCACCCAGTGGCGGGGGTATCAATCAGTCCAGAAATTTGGATGACCGAAAAATCGAAGCCGAAGCACAAATAGAAAAGCCCTCAGCTGAAGTTGTTGACGAAATCGATGATGTGTCCGAAGGTGTCACCGCTAAAATACAAGATATACAAACAGCCGGATTCAGCTCGAATTCGAAAGGAAATGAAACCAATGGATAGCAAAGAACTCAAGCTGGATGGGTGAAATTATTTATCTGTCTTAGCTTGAGTACAATCCTGTTAATTGGTTTTATATATTAAATGTACTTTAAGGCTTTCTGACATACGCAAACACACACACCCCTGATGCCTAGTCCTTGCAGCACTTTTGTTCTTACACTTTCCTCATTGATCTTAAGTGAGTCACTAGAAGATTTCCAAATGAAATCAGACAATCAATTTACAAGAGGCTTTGGGTCACATACACACACATGCAAATACACACTCACATGCACTGGCACATGAACGAACACATTTGGAAAAATGTAGAATAAGAAAATATTTATTTCTGGACATTTTTAACAATAAATGCTTACAATGTTTTGTAAATTGAAAACGGAAATGAAAATGTTTGCTGCAACAACAACACGACAATTGAACTGATTTTTCTCTACCGATAATGTTTGGCCAAATGTTTGAGACTAGTGTCTTTTTGCGTGGGTGCTTTGGTAAGTATTTCAAATTTTTTGCACAATTTCGGTGCAGGTTTCCTGAAGAAAAAGGAACTGCTGTAACAGAATTTTATACTTTTTTGTTTTTGTTTTGAGTGACAATGAAAGGGAATATCGCAGTGTTTGATTTTATTTTACATTTTTGAAAAACAATTATATTAGACGCTCCTTATTTTTATCACGATCTTTTCTATATATCGGAAATTCTTTCTCAGATTAAGATTATTAAGATTTGCATAGAGTTTGAATGCACATTTTTTAATCAAACTATTCTCGAGTTCTGCAGTTATAGATTGTGGAACCATCTTAATTTCATATGAAGCAGGTTAACAGCAGGGTGCTGTTGCCTGAAGTACTAAAACACGAGACTATGAAGTGGAGGGTCCTGAGTTCAAGCCCGCGCTGGGTCATGAATATCATTCTTCTTCGGCCGTGTAGCGAAAAATTAGTCGATGAAGTAAAAAGGTTGAAATAGCTATAAACAATTCACCATCTTCTCATATTTCTTCATCTGTCCCCTCAATACTATCCCCTCCTTTCTAGTGCCGGCGCAATGCACTGCGTATGCAGGGGTCATCTCCTGAGTGCTGCTCCAAAATAAAAAAAAAACAAGTAAAAACGTTATATTCGACCGGGTCGAATCTTAAATACCCTCCAAATATTTAGTAAGTGAATTTGAAATGTTTAACTTGGTGGGACAGAGTTCCTTTATATAATATCGTACGTCAACGCCCACTAAAGGGGGCGGGGTTCAAATATATGCAATATCATGTTTTCCACAGACGAACGTATGGGCATTGCTAGACCGTCTTAGACTTCATCACAATTCTCTTTGGAGGCTATAAAAACTGTATTTTGGCGGGGTCGCTCTGGCAAGGGCTGTGGGGGAAGCATTTCACCTTTGTCATTAAACTCTAAAAATAAATGCTTCGGATAATTATATACAAAATTAAAATTTCTTTTTTTTTGATAGGGTCATTTAGCGGGCAAAGGGGGAGGAGGGGGTAGGGCAGCAACAGGCAGTCATAAAACTCTAAAGATAAATTCTTGGGATGATTATATACAAAATTAAAAAAAAAATTTTTTTTCTTGGTAGGGTCATTTAAGGGGCAAAGGAAGAAGCGGGGGGGGGGGGCTAGGGCTAGGGCTGAAATCGGCAGTCATAAAACTCTAAAGATAAATGCTTGGGATGATTATAGATTATATACAAAATTAAAAAAAATTTTTTTTTTTGGTAGGGTCATTTAGGGGGCAAAGGAAGAGGGGGGGGGGGTAGGGCAGAAATCGGCAGTCATAAAACTCTAAAGATAAATGCTTGGGATGATCATATACAAAATTTAAAAAACATTTTTTTTTGGTAGGGTCATTTTGGTAGAAAGGAAGAGGGGGGGGGGTAGGGCAGAAATCGGCAGTCATAAAACTCTAAATATAAATGCTTGGGATGATTATATACAAAATTTAAAAAAAATTTTTTTTTTTGGTAGGGTCATTTAGGGGGCAAAGGAAGAGGTGGGGGGGGGAGGTAGGGCAGAAATCGGCAGTCATAAAACTCTAAAGATAAATGCTTGGGATGATTATATACAAAATTTAAAAAAAATAATTTTTTTTGGTAGGGTCATTTAGGGGGCGAAGGGGAAGGAGGGGGTAGGGCAGGGTAGTACCAGGTTTCGTCTCAGCTTCGTCATTAAAGCTTAAAAGTGTTATTTTTAAGGAATGTAGGCTTAAGTAAAACAATTTGTTAAATTTTTATCCTATTTTTGCCTATAATAACGCCCACTAAAGTGGGCGGGGTCAAAAACTATTTTTATTTTATTTAATGGCTCCAAGTTTAAGGCGTTGGACCATATTTGACATAAAAATATATCATTTGCTTAACAAAATAACCAAAAAACTTTAAAAATTATGTTGTTTTTTCTGGGTTGGTTTAGTTCTTCTTAGGGGAACTTTTTTCCCTCTTGCCCGATTTAACCCATCTTCGAACTTAACCTGCTCTAAGTTTTAAAATATATTTATGCCAAATTTCAAGAGTCTAGCTCTTTTCGTTTGGACTGAATCGTGATATCCACAGACGGACGGACGGACGGACGGACATGCTCAGTTCGTCTTAGATTTCATCACTGATCAAGAATATATATACTTTATGGGGTCTGAGATGGATATTTCGATGCGTTACAAACGGAATGACAAAGTGAATATACCCTCCAAATTCTTTTTTGGAGGGTATAAAAAATTAGAGTCATCATGATCCTGCTCACGCATTGAACATATTCACCACAGTGGGCTAACGACTTTAGTCGATCAAAAACAGAATTCACGTGTGTGTATGGGAATGATTATTTCCACGAAAAAAGTAACGCGGCAGCAGGTTGTTGCTGTTATGACTCAGTGTTGCCAGTAGCATAAAAATGTATGAAATCTATATATTTGTGTTTGCAAATATTTTATTTTTTTTTTAGGAGTAGGACCAGCGCTTGAACACCCTCAAATTGTAAGTGGCGGGGAAGACATCTGCGGGTAGTTTGTTCCACATACGGACTGTTCGGCCAAAAAACGAATTTTCTCTGTAATGCGTAGTGCGATTCGTTGGAATATCGACCACAAACGCATTCGCTGTTGATGAAAAACGCGTTGAGCGTAAGAAAGAATGGGTTTCAGGAACAAGTTCCCTAATTTCACCAGAGCACCTGCCATTATAGTAACGATAGAACAACGATACGCACCCCACATTGCGACGATGCTCAAGAGAGTCAATAGAGTTGGCTACCCTACTGTCTCCGATGAGTTTCATCGCCGTACGCGGTCGAGTAACTTCAAAATAGACTTTGAAGCACTGGCCCAAACATGAGAGTTGTATTCCATCTTCGGTCGGAATAAAAGGAAAAAAGGATATTCAAATATACTTTGAAGCAAATGAAATGGTTTGTTTTTAAAATTTTTTTAAAAATGCAAAAATTTTAATAGAGTAGTACCACTTCTGAAATTGAAATGGTGGAAAGTGGCAACACTGGCGCATACACATGTTCGTACAACATCATCATTATGCTTTTAGTCAGGACCGACTAAACAGATCATCTCATTTCTCCTACTGATTTTTTGCAGGGTTGCATTTTGTCCGTTAAAAATTTTCCATAATATTGCGAATGTGTCATGCAGCGCAACTGCAAACAAGATCTGCTGCAGTAAAACCAGTATAATTGACAACAATAGTCCGCAACCAATTCATTGCCTTTACAAATGGCCCTCGCATTTTACCCTTCATGTTTTTTTTTCCTTTTAACAAAACAGCAAACTCAATTATGGCGATTTCCCAATGTATTAGCAGGCACTCAAATCATACACAAACGAACAAACGAACAAATGAAAAATAAAAAGAAAAAAGCTGACAGCAATAAAAGAAGGAACAATTTAATGGAAGAAATGCAAAGAAAAATTTGGGAAAGAAATGGCAGAAAATAAAAGAAGTCAAAGCACCTAAAAGCCAATGATTACCAAAATTGAAAACTATTGTTCAGATCGAAATCGTAATCGTTATAGTTGCAACTCGCATTAATATTTGTGTTATTGTTGTTGCTACAAGGAGCAAAATCTAATGCAATAGTCGTAAGTATGCAGCCCATTATCGTGTTATGCTCCTGATAAGCAGTTAAAGATTTCATTGAAAATGGCAACAGCAGGAAATGAATATTGGAATAAAGAAGGTACTGCACACTTGCCTTGTGGCAAGAGAAAAAAGAACAATATCTGCAATGCAAAGGAGCTGTTTTAAATTTACTATATTCTTAAATGTTTTTTTTTGTTTTGCATTTTCTCAAATTACATTAAAGCACACACTTGGCAAGGAGCTGAGAAGCAGGGCAAGGAGTTTAGGTTTAATGTTTTTGCTTCGTACTCACATCCTCGAATATCCTTATCGTTTTCTCAACTGCCTTGTGATTGGTATTGGGTTCTGTTTCGCTCCTGGGCTGCTTCGAAAAGTGTTCTCGATACAACAACTGAATTTTCTTTGTAATTGATGTTTAAACTATTGCAAATGTTTTTATTTTGTTGCTGCTATTTCAAAAAAATAACTTGAAAGCAGGTGGAGATTTTGGCTTAAGTTATTTGGAAATTTTACATTAATGGCACATGTAAAATTTAATTGTGTTTGTAAATTTGTTTCTTCAACATCCTGATAATGGCAATCAACTTGAGATAAAAGCTAATTAATAAAGAAGAAATTGTATCAAAATAAAGTTCAAACGAATAGAGGTTTTATTTTGTCATGAACAGAGTTGCATGTAGGAGTATTTGCAGATTGTTCCGAAATAAATGCAATAGTGCGGCCATTTGCCGCTTGTCGGAAATCGCAAATAAAAAATAATTGGACATCAGATGGTTACGAATTAGCCAAAGATGCGCGTTCCGCAATAGAACCATTTTTCCAACAATTAAAAAATTTGTTTCCCATTGAATTGCTCCAAGGAATTTTTTATATAAAACAAGAAAATCGTTATATTCGACCGGATCGAATCTTAAATACCCTACAAATATTTTTTTTTTATCTCGGACCAGCACCCAGGGAATGACCTCTACATATTCAGTGCATTGCATCGGACCTAGAAAGGAGGGGATAGTATTGAGAGATGAGGAGCACCCTAATAAAAACTCTATTATTATTCTTATTAAAATTTACATTTTTATAGTATTTGGCTTAAGTAAACAATAAAAAAATTTATTTTAATACGAGCGTTTCCAATGTGTTGGAAGGAGCATGACTGAGACACCCAATTCGAAAACTCAATACTCGGGTCACTCCGAGAAAGGTCGTGTGGGAGACATCTTACGTAAATCGTAAGAACTAAAAAACAAAATTTTCGGGGTAGTTATATGTAATTTTCTTTGATAACGTCATTTAGGTGGCAAAGCGGGGTGGAGGGGTAGGGCAGGGTAAAGCCAGGGAACATATTACCTTCGTTGTAAAAGCATTGCTAAATCGTCTTAGACTTCATCACTGAAGAGTATATCGTCTCCTTAATAAAACAATAGTGTATACGCATATACACCATTATTTTTGATGTGTTAACATCTATACGCGCGCCTCTAGGGCAGTAAACTATCAGTTTAAATACATACGCAAGTGTAAGTGTAAGACTTTGTTTGTTTGTTGTTGTTGCTTGGCAGTCGGTATTGAAAGTAATTATTGGGCGATTTTCATATAATTTTCCCACGCGATTTTCTTCGGAAATTCATAGCCGATTTTATAAATTTTTTGATTAAAACGCTAGTGCGGGTTTCGACAAAGAGCTTAGGCCAAAAATTAAGGCGATCTGATATCGGCGAGCTTATAATTTCGTGTTTGAAAATGTTCGTAAATAATTGTGTAAATGAAGGTTACGGTGTTTTAGTTAGTTGTTTCTCTGAATATAATTTCAAAGAAAAATAGTGTATAAAAAGCATACCCTATTTTTATTAATCACTATTTATATTTCTTCATGACAAAACAAAATCCAAAAATGACTTATATTGATATACACCATTATTCCCGATATTGAGACTGGCCAAAGAAAACAACTATACACTGTGGAAAGAATGTTCTGGTACGACAATAATGATCTCAAGGAATGGTTCAGCAGATTAGCGCACACTTTAAAAAAAAAAAAAAAAAATAATAACGAAAACAACTCTGTGAATTGGTGGAAGATTAAGCAAATTAAAGTGGAAAAAGCTAATCCCGATTCGCTGCTCTACAAAGAAAATTGGGTTTGCGAGTGGCAAACAATTGATATAATGGAACGAAAGAGGAAGAAATCAATCACTTATAACTGTGATACCCGAAATTTGTATCCTAAATTTAAGCTACAGCTTTCCATATCTTCCTTAAAGTACAATGATCTTAAGGGGCTTGGTGCCAAAAATGTCATTCCCAAAGAATTTCATTCGTTTTATCTTAACCTTCAACCTGATGGAAATAAAAATTGCTTGGTTGAGCCTGATGTGGAGGGGGATATTTCCGTAGATGAATGTTGATGAATATTGCCCTTTTTCATGTAATTTTTATTAATTAAAATTGTAAAAATTGAATTGCAAAACAATTAACAACGTGTCACTGAAATACAAAAAAGAATTACAGTGAATTATGAATAAAATGGATTGTTAAGCACGAATACTATGTTTTACTGCATGAACGTTCATCAGACAAAAATATTCAAATAAAATAGTGTATATGGTATACAAAATAAAATAGTGTATAATGATTTTCATTATATTAGGGGGATTCACACTGTAGTCATAAAGTCATAAAATAATAGCACGAAAAATATGACTAGTGTGAACAACCCGTCACAACTTAGTATGCTATATCAAACATCGATCAGCTAATAAGAAAACAGCACATTTGTAATTATGTGTTATCAAAGCAAAAGACAATTAAGATTATTGTAATAAAGTTGTTTGAAAATGCCAAAAAGTCTAAAAACTCCATTTCTATTTAAAATTATTAAATTTGTCTTCTGAATTTGTATGTATAAACTAAAACAGCTGCTGCATTGATATGAGCCGAATACATTTTTTTTGCGGCGGCATACGGAAAAACGTTCAGTGGCTGCAAGCTACGTAAGTTAAATGAGAAAAATTTTTTAGTTGTATATATTTAGTTTTGGCGATTTAATTCTCTTTTTAATTTTTGTTATGTTATGAAAATGTGACTTAATGTACAGACATACAGACACGTTTCTTAGTCGTGAATCATATATAAGTAACGGCGCCAAACTTTACTATCACCGTCTCGGCTAAAGATTTTCAGCCGTTCGACTCAGATCTCTAGAGCTATTTTATGACAAAACAAAAACATGCCTGAATGGGTGCTATTATTTTATGACTTTTTTCTATGCAGCACAACAACAACTTTTTTAAACTGGTGTAAAATATTATGACTTTATGACAATATGACTAAATAGCACGAAGTGTGAATACCCCAATTATAAAACAAATAAAATAGCCTAAGTGGCATCATGGTACTTTGAGTCCCATTTATTTGCAATTAAAGCACTTGTAAATTAATGAAATATCATCTGCTGGTAGCCTGATAATTCAACTAATTATTTAAATAACTACAACTTTTAAGTTGTCGATTATTTTCTGAAATATTACTGTTTTTCCAGATGTCTAATAACAGAAAAACTTTAAACTCGATTATCTCGAAATAGTAAACAAAATTATACACTGTTGTTTTATTAAGGGGACGATATATACCTTATGGGGTCCAACTCTTTTAGAAGGATATTAAAACTGTATTTTATCGGGGTCGCTTTTGCAAGGGCAGCGGGGGAGACATTTCATCTTTGCCATAAAACACTAAAAATACATTTTAGGTATAATTAAGTTTATTATAATTAAGTTTGGGATAAAATGGTTTTTATAGGGTCATTTGGTGGCCAAAGGGGGAGGAGGGGTGGTAGTGCAGAGGAGGATCAGCTTCATCATAAAAGCTTAAAAATGTTATATTTAAGGAATGTAGGCTTAAGTGAAACAATTTGTTGAATTTTTACACTAATTTTGCATATAGTAACGCCCACTAAAGGGGGCGGGGTGCAAAATTTAATTTTTTAAATTTTATGGCTCCAGTTTTAGCACTTTGGATCTTCTTTGACATAAAAAATTATTTCATTTGCTTAACAAAATTACAAAGAAAACTTTAAAAATTTCAATGTTTTTTAGAGGTGGGTTTAGTTTTTCTTAGGGGGACTTTTTCACCTCTGGCCCGTATCAGCCCATTTACGAACTTGACCTGTGATATCCTTCAACATATATTTATACCAAATTTCAAGAGTCTAGCTCTTTTCGTTTGAACTGAATCGTGATATTCACAGACGGACGGACGGAAGTGCTCAGATCGTCTTAGATTTCATCACTGATCAAGAATATATATACTTTATGGGGTCTCAGATGGATATTTCGCTGCGTTACATACGGAATGACAAAGTGAATATGCCCTCCAATTCTTTTTTGGAGGGTATAAAAATATGTTATTAATGCATATTTTTTATAATCATGAAACTAGTGAAACGGAATAGTTATTTTAAATCTTCCACTCTTAATAAAATAATTTGAATCTAATAAAAGGTTTTAAAAAAATAATTTTCAGTTGCAGATTTGAAACTGAGTCTGAATAAAAATTTTTATTTTAATAATAAAATGAAGGAGATCCAGTAATAAAAATTTACATTCAATCAATCGAATAATAAAAATACACAACTAATTTCCTTGAGGAAGACACAAAGTGAGACGAAATATTCGAAATAAAATATTTTGAACTCGTTGCTTAGTAATTTACTAAATACATTTTTATAAATTCAAATAATTTTCAAAGTTAACACAAGTTCCTTTATTTCCATTCCATTCATTGTAACTATTCTGGTCGCTATTAAAACGCACTGCTGCGCAAAATCTTTTTATTCTATTCACTCTCTGTTTACGTTTTCACTTACGTGCCACTCGCACGTGCTGCTTTCCCCCCCAAATTAATAAACTGTTGCTTGCCTTCCATGTTAACTTGCAATCCAAATTTAACATTGAAATGTTAACGACAGTGGCCGTTTTCTGTTTGTGTTTTTAAATGCCAACAAAAACGAAGTGATTGAACAACGAACAGTTCAGTTAAGCAACGGTTTGCGAAGACACAAGATGTCCTCTTAACGGAAACGGTTTAAATGGAAATAAAATAATTCCATAAAAGAATATTTTAGCCATTTGAAAGTAAAGTGAAAATCGCTGTTTATGTGCTTGTTTAATCAAAGTGAAAATGCTCACGTATGGCTGACAGAATATTATATCGGATTTGGTAAAGAATTAAGAAACAGTTTATCGTGCAAAATCATGCATGTTTTACAAAATTGAAACTTATAATAAAGAGTTTTATACTCGTAAGTAATTTAACAACTTTTTTAAAGACAACTTCCGGTTTAATGTTTTCCATGCGAGTGTTTAAATAATTTCTGTTAACTTACGATGTGCCAGTAAAAACGGAGCCTGTGAAACTTCTTAATGAAACAAATTTCATTAAATATTTAAATACTCGTTAATATTTAGAATTCCGGGGTCTAGCACTCAAAGCCTTAATCCATTAAGAGCCATCAAAAATTAACAAAACGTTGTAAAATAAATATTTAATTATTTATATATTTAAATCGTTGTTAGCTGATGTTTAAAGCCAACCAATGTTGTTTATTGTTGTTGTGTGTGCGGGTGTGTGTGTGTGTATAAATACTTTATGTGTCTGAGTGCTGTTAGCCGATGCCACCACAACTAAATTTTTTATAGAAACTGATCTCTGAGGTTGACGATTAACTGTCAGTCATTTAAATCAAACAAAAGCAACTGCAACACAAAAAACTGTAAATATTTGCAAAAAAAAAAAAAAAAACAATTCCAATTGAATGTGTGTATTGATGTGAATTTTAATGCGTCTGTGTAAAAAACCAAAATAAGAAAACGAAAATAAAATAATTTGAAAAAAGGACTGCAGAAGTGTGCAATCACGTTAATGGCAATTTGCATTTGAGCCAATTAAATTTTTAATTAATTATAAAACAATGTAATATGGAAAACAACAGCCAACAACAACAACAAAATAAAATTGAATGAAACACAATCAAACGAAACTCAACTAAACAAAACAGAAAAAATATCTTATTAATATTTAAAGTTTACAAAAATTCACTCTCTGACACTAACACATGCACAAATGGATGTTCATGTTTATTCTACTGACGTCGCGTACAACTACAGCAACAAAGTGATTGTATTTCATATATAATTGTTTTACGGGGAAAAAAAGAAAAATTAACCAGCAACAAAAATAATTTAAACAAACTGGATTTTCCCTTTACTCTGAACGGGTAACAACAACAGAGAATTTTTCTTTCAAACAATAATTTTGTTGCTGTTGTTGTAATTCTCTTCTTGTTTGCGCTGGCTGCATGTAACGTTAGAACAACGATTTGAAATGCTGCCTTATCCTTTGCTCCTCATTCATATTAAGGTAAAGCTTTATTACATTGAATAATTAAACTTTATTAATATTTATTTAACATTTTTAACCTGCTTCTTCAAAGCCACACACACACATGCATAAACTAAGCCATTCATATGTATATGTGGATGAGGAGTTCAACAATGTATGCTGGTGTGTGTGCAGTTTTAGTTGGTTTCTGTTAGAATTTCAGTTTCTATCTTGTTGCGTGTGGTTGTTTTTTTTTTTTTTTTTTTGTGAGAGGGAACACTTTGTGCAAAACTTCTTTTATGTCTTTCAAAAGCAGTTTCCTTTTCTTTCTGTAGCGTTAGTTAATTGCAGTTGCTTTCATTAGGGCACTTCATACAGATTTTATTCCGGCAGAAAAAGTATGAATGGCAATAAGACGCTAGTTATTAAGCCCTTTGGAATTTAAAAACTTTAAAGTATGAAAAATTTTCATTGTGCAGAAATTAAAGCAAAAGCGATCGCAGTTGAAGTACAGAACTGTAAGTATTTCCAATAGAAATTGGGACATGCCTGCCTGTTTGTTCATTTGAAATTTACTAATTGAGGTTGGAGTTTGTTAATTCCAATTAGTTATTTGAAGTATTTTTATTAGAAAAGAAAAATAATAGAAATTTTAGATTTCCTAAAAAATCTGTAGTGCCAAATGGTACAAGATAATGTTTTCAAAGGCCTCTGTGGACTGTTCATTGAGGTTCATGTCCTTATTATTACTCGTATTGCCCGCTGTTAAGAATTCATCCGTTTGAAATTTACAGTAACAATTGATTTCTACAAAACAGAAATTAAGTGAACAAATTTTTTTTTGTTGTTAAGCAAACTTAAGATGCTTTTCCAGCACTTTTAAAATAGAGATTGAGAACAAATATTTATATTGTGCAAATCTACATAAAATTACCTCTTCAATAATATATGTATTGTTAGTATTTGTGGACGATAAAATATTTAAAGGTGGACCACAAAAAATTGTGCCGTATTTATATGCAAAATTCCATTTAATTGTATACACGTAATATCGGAAAAATTAATTTATATCACAGAGTTACATGGGATTTTCTAAACTATTTGCTTAATTTTATAACTATGAAACGGTTTTATGGGAAATTTCAATCAAAAGGACACATGTCCTTCCATGATTACTTCGAAGGACTAGTAAAAAATTTGTCTTGATGCTTAAAGTTGTTATTTTTTATTATTTCAAGTATTAATGCTGCCAGTATTAATGTGTTTAAAGAATTATAAATTAAAGTCTAGTACTCTGTTTGAATTTGTGGAATATCTTGCGCAACATCAGTTATTTCAGTTTCAGTTTTTTCCTTTTTAATTGAAATTATGTTTTTCATTTTCAATGCGAAAATTTTTAGTGTCAAAAAATTATCGTACGAAATAAATAACATTCGCATTATTTCACATGTTCATAATTAAAACAGAGTACTAGTTTAGCACCATTTTTCCACAAATATTTCGATTGAATATTTTTTGTATGGGTTCTGTCAGAATTTCACTTGAAATTTTAAACAGAGTACTTGGCTTAATATAAAAAATAAAAACACCTCTCCCTAACTGTGCTACATATGCAATTGCCATGATATATATATATTTTTGCTTTGGAGTTTGAAATAATGGCTCAATTCACAAGCCCCTACAACCGTCATTGTTTTGGAAAAGAAAATTTCAATCAAAACCCCTCGAAATAAAAATACTTTACAAACAACTTGTTTCTGTTTTGGGAAATTTTGTTTGAATTTGTCTTTTCGAATACTAATTCAAACGATACAAAAAGGCTTGTGGGTGCTGTTGGCTGAAGTAGTAGAACACGAGACTATGAAGCGGAGAGTCGTGAGTTCGAGCCCACGCTGAGTCATGAGATATTGTGTTGAATTCTTCTGATCAGCATTAGTGCGTGGTTGTGTTAGTTGTTGCCAGCCTGTTTCAATGATGAAGGCATAGTCACTGGTCACTGAACATAATTGGCAGCGACTGACACCATCATGTACTAAAAAGCAGAGTAACAGCACCCACCTTCGTCGGCCCTGTAGCAAAAATTAGCCGGAGAAGTAAAAGGTTGAAATAGCTACAAAAACAACTGTCTATTTTCTCATCTTTCCTAATCTGTACCCTCAATACTATCCCCTCGTTTCCAGTTTCGGCGCAATGCATTGCATATATAGGGGTCATCCCCTGAGTGCTGGCTGAGATAAAAAAAAAAATTATCATGCAAAAGTTAAATCCAGTTAATAATATACCTGGCACACGTAGGGAGAGGTGTATTTTCTACAAAAAACGAAATTGTATGCGTTTGACATCAACAAAAGTATTGAACATTTTTATTATTCCACATAAATTCTATTTAATAAAGTTTATTGAACTCTTATTGTTCTAGCAACGGTTTGATTTATTGCCCTGTGGGCGGGGAAATAAACCACTTAAATATCCATTTATTCCACATAACTTTATTAAAAATGTGCCTTTCACTTCATATTGTTCCTTTAATTCATTGGCTTCCTTCCGTTTTATTTTGGTAGCGAAAATCACAAAGTGCCATAAATTGTTACACACTAATTAAATATGACACAGCAATGGGAACAGCACGTGATATTTCACTTATAAATCGGTTAAATATTTATATACGCAACGGAAATAATCTAACGGAAATACTCTAACTCGTGCTGCAGCAGACAACCACAAGCAAACACACACGCACACACACACACATAAAAATACTCGTTCAACTCAAACAGCAAAATAACCAACATCACGTTTCACAGATCACTATTATTCATCGTTAAAGCAACAGAAGCCAGGAAAATATTTGTGGGGGCAAATGGAATGCTGCTGATGTTTGTTGGCTGGCAAAAGGAGAATTTTAAAAATTAATTTTAAAATTACTGGCATCGCAGCTATTTAAATAAAACAAAAAAAAAAAACTAGGTCAGTTCAATTAATCTAAATTAGAAATATAAACACTTTGCGTAGTTTCGAACATCTTTTAGTGACCTTCAGGGCATAAAATAATATGATAAAAATATTATGAATGCTTTATTAACTTGGCTGATACGTGTCTGACGTCGATTATTATTCTATTCTGGTTTGATATCCACTTAAGTGCTATTGAGAGTTTTTTAATTATTAAAATTTGTTTTTTAACAATCGTAAATCATCATTAAGACATTTGGAAAATACTCGTACAGTGGTGTAAAATAGAAAATTGACGGCAAATGGAAAACTTCCAATTTGGCTCATTTGGTATCTATGCGACAGTTTTAATTACACACGCTGCCTGACTTGGATATAAAACAGCTGAAGCTTTAGTGGTGACATGGGGACAGAAGCATTTCTTTATCACTTTAAAGTGCTAAACAATGGGTGGTTTTTGTTTAGCACTTTATGATGACTTGCACTTTTTATACTGACTTAAAATTTTTATAATGACTTGCATTTTTGTTAGTGACGTGCATTTTTTATAATGACTTGCACTTTTTATAATGACTTGCACTTTTTATAATGACTTGCACTTTTTACAATTACTTGCACTTTTTATAATGACTTGCACTTTTTATAATGACTTGTACTTTTTATGATGACTTGCACTTTTTACAATTACTTGCACTTTTTATAATGACTTGCACTTTTTATAATGGCTTGTACATTTTATAATGACTTGCACTTTTTACAATTACTTGCACTTTTTATTATGATTTGCATTTTTCATAATGACTTGCATTTTTCATAAAGACTTGCACTTTTTATAATGACTTGTGCTTTTTATAATGGCTTGCATTTTTCATAATGACTTGCACTTTTTACAATGACTTGCACTTTTTATGATGACTTGCATTTTTCATAATGACTTGAATTTTTCATAATGACTAGCATTTTTTATGATGACTTGCACTTTTTGTGATGACTTGCACTTTTCATAGTGACTTCCACTTTTTATAATGACTAGCACTTTTCCTAATGACTTGCAATTTTTATAATGACTTGCATTTTTCATAATAACTTGCACTTTTTTTATTATGACTTGCACTTTTTATGATTATTAATATGACTTGCACTTTTTATGATGACATTTTTCATAATGACTTTCATATATTATAATGAATTCCGCTTTTCATAATGACTTGCACTTTTTATAATGACTTGCACTTTTTTCGTTACTAACAATATGAAAGTAACTCCGTCTGTCTCTTACCTTTTCACGAACAAACGGCTGAACCGATTTAGATGAAATTTGGCATAGAGATATTTTGAGATCCGTAGAATAACACAGGGTGGTTATTGTTTTGGGAAATTATTCTATTAAGTGGTTAAGGGTGGTTGAAAATTTGTATGGACATTTGAAATCATTAAACTAATAACTATGAACATATTAAATATTGATACTTGTTGACTTAACAATGGATATGTGTTTTTGGCAATGACTCTGTGAGGGGTCAAGTGTGGCTTTTAGGGATATATGAAATTATGAATTTGATAACTAAGAAAGTTTTAAACTTTCTTACACTAAAAATGAAGCACATATTCTTTTGGGGGCAAAGTCGCGGGTAAAAGCTAGTATTTAATAAATATTATACCAATGATGATTCACTGGGGGCGTATGATTAATATAAATTACATCTACTTGTTATATCAATCATACGCGGTGTTGCAAATTGCCTGACGTTTACATATTCTAATATTTATTATTTAATATTAAAAATTCCCACATTTTCACTTTTAACAATTTCTTATAATTTTAACATCAGTATGAAATATTTACAATAAAATTACTTTGAACTATCGAATTTTTCTTCTTCTTTAAACTTTTATGTATTTTCCATAAAAGAAATCTGCAAGTTTTGACAAGAGTTTTACATTCCATACACATTTGTGAAAGCGAAGGAAATTTCGTTTTTGCTTCTTTTGCAAAGATTTTGCAAAAAATAGCTTTAAGTGAAAAAAGATTTTCTTTTATCAATGCTGCTAAGCAAGTTACCTTAACAGTGGGAGACTTTTTTCGCTCACAAGAAAAACACTTATAAAAAAATTTTATGCAGGATTGAGCAAATAGAATATTATGCAATAAAAAAGTGAATGGAAAGTAATAAAATATTAAGAACGACATTGATTTGAATTAAGTAGAAATGAAAAGAATGAGATATTAGGAAATAAAAAAGCAGCAGAAAAGCAATTTACAGAAAAAAGTTAAGAAAATAAATTAATAATCTGATAAAGTTGACAAATAAGAAATATTAAATACATTTCGCTAAAAGTTGTTATGAAAAATATATACGGACTATCATTTTGCCACATCGTAAATGTTGTTCTTAAATTTGTTATAATTAGAATTACTGAGAGTGTAATTGTGTAAAGCAATTTCGTTGAAACAATAAAAATAAAAAATTTTAAAGATTGTTAAAACTTGTGTTGGTCTGTTATACAGATATTAGAGATATTAAGATGTAAAGCAACGAATCGAAAAAGACGTCAATTTGTTCCAAAGTCACTATATTGAAGAGAACGATGGAAAAGTATTAAGATTTCCCTAAAAAAATTCAACTTGAGCAATAGCATTGACATGTAGTGTCTGTCCCTTTTTTCTAAACGTAAGTATTTCGCCACTATTGTTTTTCTTATAAAACATTAAATTTGTTTTTTAAAATAACAATTACAATAAATAGTTTTTTATCAAAGTTTCTTATGCGGCTGATTGTTCCTGCGTTTTTAGATTTTCTTTTAAAATGAAAAGTTTTTAATTCATTTAACGCCTAAAGCTGTTTGCAATATGATGAATAATTAAATGCATGGAGTACTTCTGCTCATAAAAGTTAAAGTGGAGCGAGAGAGAAAACAACTTTTCTGATTCATTTCATTTTGATTGCTTGCCTGTGACATTTAAAAGGAAATTAAGATTTATGAAGACAATTTACGGACTTAAATTAAGACACTTTAGTATTTCATCAGCTCAGCATTTTATCAAGTGAAAGGCGTAAAACAGAAAAAAGCTTTTAACTGTTTGGTGGCTAAAGGCGGATTGTTTTTTATTTTTATTTGTAAGAAATATGCTTAATGGTAGCTGAATATGTTTTTATGGTACTATATTATTTATTATATTTAAATTCAAATGTGTTTATTTAATTTTTTTTATAAGATGATTTTCTTTTGGTGTTTCGTTTCTTTCACTTCTGTGACTTGATGATATTTTGAAATTTTTTTTAACTCTTCTTGACCTTTTTTATTACAATTCTTTCCAGCTGGTCTTTGGCATTTGTTACAAATGAAATTTCCTACCTCTTAGAAAAGAAAGAAACTTTTTGAAATGAAATACGGTTAAACAATATAAAACTTTTTCGAATTGAAAACGCATTCCAACTTTTCCAGCAATTTTCCTGATAACTTTTCACTTCCTGCGTATGAGTGCTAGCAATTATGTGCCATTAATCATACGCCATCAATAACGACAACATTTAGGGGAGTCATGCGCCAAAACATAATGTAAGAAAATTTTGCAGCTATTAAATTTACAGCGCATTTCTTATAAAGCGCGAGTTGCTGTATGATTTAAAGAAGCGTTTATTTCCTTGCAGCAAGTCGTGAAGATCTTTTTTTGTTGTTGTTGTTGTTGTTGTTGTTGTGATTTATTGTTTTAGCTTTTTAAATGGCATTAATATATAATAAAGATTATCATTAAATCAAAATGTAATAAAGTAGAATTCAAGTACTCTATTATAGATATTATCATTTTCAAAGGATATTTTTTATTTCTAATGCTGTTGTTGTTCTTGTTGTTCTTGTTGTTCTTGTTGTTTTGTTTGTAGCATTTTGGCTGGAAACTTTTATGTATTATGAGCCAAGGCGTTTAAGTTATTCACTGTATTGTTGTACATTTGTCACGCTTGGCAAATAATCTTTACGAGTGTGTTTTTATGCTTGAACTTTTTTTATTTTATTTTATATTTTTTTCATACTTGCTACACAAATATAATCAACACAATCGTCATCATCATCTCTGTCAGTATCAGCAGCATGTCGAAAGATAGAACGAAAATAAAATATGTGTATCGTGAACATAAAAAGCCACATTTCCTTCAAAGAAATATTTGCAGTACATGTGATATTTATTTAGCAAGAGTTTTTTTTCTTCTTCTTTAAGTTTAAGTACAGCCTAGTAAAGGAGGCAAAAGAAAGCATATAATAAATAAAACAAAAAGGAAAAAAATCAGAATAACAGCCCTTAAACATTTCGTTGAAATAAGGAAAGAGTGCTTTTCTTAAACTCAAATTTAAAGACTTTAAAGTGTTAACAATTGTTCAAAGGATTGCGTGTTATTGCTGTAGTGACATTTCGCTACAAACGTTTGTTTCTTTATGTTCACATATAAATTCTCATATGCTGGAATGTGTATTTTGGTGTTTTAACTTTTATTGTTAATTAAACTATTAAGCTAATAATTGTTATTCCTGCTCAATTTCAAATCCACGAATGTAACAATTTTTTATATAACAATTTTCATTAAATATTTAAGATATTTTTTTTCGTAACCATCCTTCAAGGTGGTACCTTGAAGGGAGCAAAAACTTAACAAAGAACGATAATTAGATGGGGTAGCGGCCTTGAAATCAATACTGATACGTTCTACTAGTTTGATGCTTATTAGAAATTTTCTAAAAACTCCACTCTTAATAAAAATAAATAAATAAATAAATAATAGAAGTTCAAATTCTCATATTCGCGGATTTGAACTCTAGTCTGACTAATACCTTTTAATAATTTAAATTATGTATGAATTTCTATTTTATTAGTCGAACTTTCTTATGTAAATTGTATAACAGGATGTTAATTTTTTCCACGGACTCAAGTTCAAATCTACGAAACTGCAAATTATTTTTTATTTTTCATAAATGAATTTGTTCAAATTCTATTTATTTTATATTAAGAGCGGAATATTAAGAATATTTCTAATAATTATCAAACCAGCAGAACGGAGCAGTTTTTTTAATAATTAGAATTATTATCTCAGTTTGGTTTTTCACAATAGTTACTTTTTATTAATATTATTGAAAAACGTTGAAAAAGAGGGGCATAAGCATCCCAATCCGTCATGGATTACACTTAAGCCTCATAGGCCTGTTGTTTAACAATATAATTATAATTATTATTATTTTTTAATAATAATAATAATATTATTATAATTATTATTTTTAATTAGAACTTTTAATGTATTGCATCAGAAGAGTGGAAACGGAGATAGTGTTGAGTGAACAGATGATGAATCGTGGGAAAAGAAGGAGTCTGTAGTAGACGTTTTATTTATTTTTTATATTATTTTGCATTGACGGTGAATCTTTGCTATAATACTTCGGAATAGTGTGGGGATGATTTATAATAAAAGTTCAATAAATGTGTGAAAAAGGCAAACAGGATCATCATCCCCTTTATCATATAAGAACAGCTTAAGAAAAGATATCATTTATGCTACACGTATTTTGTTGTAGAAATTAAATGTGTTGAAACCTTGATTTAATTAAGAAAAAATTAGTTGGAAAAATTTGGTTTCTCAAAATCTGGGGCCAAATTTCCACATTCGATATCAATACAATTTAAATACAAATTTCGATCTTTATCAAATGCCATAATATGCTGCCTGCTTGTGTAACCATATTTTTGAAAAATTTTCTCTTCAAAATAAATGTTATATCTGTATTTTAGAATGATTGAGCTCGAGGTCGTTTTTGTAAAAATCGTTATAATTTTTCTATTTTTTTCGATATTTCGTCAACAATATGTTGACATCATCAGGAATGTCAACAAATTTTTGACGAAATATCGAATAAAATAGAAAAATTATAACGATTTTTAAAAAAACGACCTCGAGCTCAATCATTCTAAAATACATATCTAAGAAAAGGTCAATAAAAGCAAACAACAATAAATGTTATATCTACAATATTTAGAAATATCCTTAAGAATTTTACCAGTTTTGTAATTTAGTGATGGAGTTGCGTGACAAACACAAAGATTTGCTTAGAAGCATGTTTTAGCTAAAATTAGCTACGGATTTTGTACAACGTACGAAATGGTATCACCCTCTTTTCCTGTTGTGGCTGTTAAAAAAAAATTAAGAGCTTTTGTAATCTGCTGTTTGTGTATTAAATACTAGTTGTTGTCATTGCATTTGTTTTTGTTATTGTAATCTGAGTAGTATTACACGATACAGGTTTCTCTAGCCAGTCTATTCTCCCCCTCCACCCTGAAGCTATGCGTGTATTACTGCTATTGTTTTGTTAGTGTTTATATTTTTGTTGTTGTTCTGCGTTCAAGTAATATGCAGTAAGTGTGTGTGTGTGTGGTTGTGTGAGTGAATTAAGTTGATCTCTAAAGCATTTAACTACTGCATTATTGTTGTTGCTGTTGTTATAACAAATTCAATGCCATTTAGATGTGGTAACTCTGTGTTTATTATTGTAATTTTTTTTTTGTAACCCTCAGCGACCTTTAGAATTGTTGTTGTATAAAAAGTTATGAGAGGAGGATTTTAAGGTTTATGTTATTGTAATTCTCATTTCTTATTTAAGAGCCGTTACAAATGCTTACGACATTGAAAATGTGTCAAATGTGATGGTTAAAGATTTTTTGATGAGTTGGTATGTACTCCCAAGAAGTGCATGCATACAAACTAGCTTAAATGGCCAAGAGAACATATTTTGAAGCCAGAAATTATTTAGAGTTATTTTAATTAATTTTTATTGGGTATTGTAAATACATTTTTAGGTGCTTATTACACTATAGTAATTTCTATACAAAATTTGTCTAATAAAACTTCAATAAAATTTTTTTATATATAAGGCAGCTGCTGTTTATGGACTATTTTGTTATTATACAGATAAGCATGTTTTGCAATAAACGATTAAGTACAGGGTGTTTTTTATTGAGGTATAGAACTTCGAATTGAAATAAAACACAAGAAAATCGTTTTAATGTCCATCAATTTGGCTTTATTGGAAGGATAATTTTATGCCATTAATGTTTAAATATGATTTCGGGCATGTGGCCGCCGCGGCTGGTTCGAATAAAGCCAATTCTACAGGTCCAATTTTCAACCACTTTTTCGAGCATATGGGGCCGTATGTTGGCAATAGCGCCACGAATGTTGGCTTCCAAGTCCCGTAACGTTTCTGGTTTGTTGGCGTAGACGAGCGACTTCACATATCCCCAAAGAAAATAATCCAATGGTGTCAAATCACACGATCTTGGTGGCCAATTGACAGGTCCATTCCGCGAAATTATGCGCTCATCGAATGTTTCCTTCAATAAATCGATTGTGACGTGCGCTGTGTGGCATGTAGCGCCGTCTTGTTGGAACCACAAGTCATCCACATTCATGCCATCCAATTCGGGAACAAAATAGTCGGTTATCATGGCTCTATACCGGTCTCCATTAACGGTAACTGACTCTCCAGCATTATTTCGGAAGAAGTATGGCCCACCAGCCCATAGAGCACACCAAACAGTCAGTTTTTGTGGATGTAATGGCGTCTCAAGGGTCTCATGTGGATTCTCTTCACTCCAAATGCGGCAATTTTGCTTGTTGACGTAGCCATTCAACCAAAAATGAGCCTCATCACTGAACAAAATTTTGCGGTAAACTTCGCGAACTGAACCATTACTTTCGAAATAAATTTGCACGATTTGCAAGCGTTGTTCTTTTGTCAACCTGTTCATGATGAAATGGCAAACCAAACTAAATATTAATCACTTGACAGCTGACAAAATGGCCGCCAGTTAAAAAAGTGATGCCAACTTAAAGTTCTATACCTCAATAAAAAACACCCAATATATATGATATTTTTTTAACAGAAATAAATCCGTAGTCATAATAAAAACTTGGTTGAGAAGTTATCATAAGTAATGAAATAGGAATAAATAGGAGTTCTGCATTAGAAATCGCTGCGGAATGTAGTTGTGACTACTGACTGTAATTTTTTGTTACTTTTAGTAAATCCAATGATATGTAGAAAAACTCTTTAAGAATCTTTTAAAATTGTTTCATTTATTTTACATGAGTAGATATATATTGCAAAGCATTACACATCACATGTTTCTGGTAGTTGTTGTAATCAATTGTAACTTGCTGATGATCTGGTGGTGAATGTGGAAAAATCAATGTAAATAAGACACTTTTATCAATATAAGTTCCTCTACGTTTATTTCACAAGCTGTAATATGATTATACAACTTCTACACACTAGTGGCATGACTGGGAACAGGAAAATTAAAATATATTTTCGAAAATGTTTAAATAAAAACATCTTATTTGATGTTGTTGAATTTTAAGTGTTCCCTATCAATCTTACTTAAGCAAACAATATTTCCTTATTAAAAAGCGTTCAACGCGTTTTTATTTTTGTTACACTCATTAATTTCCAGCTTTTTAAGCTGTATTTGTATGTCGTTAAAGGAAATATTACAGTGAAAGTAAAAGTGTTAAAGTTGTTAAAGCATTTTTCAGTTGGCACTGTAGTTCCAGGCCACACTTTCAAGCAAGCAGACGTTAATATGTGCCTTTTGAGTAGACTTTTAGTTGTTGTTTTATTTACATATACTCTCAAGAACGCACACACACGTGAGTATGTGTGTATGTGTGCGTGCATTTGAATGTATTCATACGCATACGAATGAAAGAAATACAAATATTTGCAAAGAAGGAGCACTACAGCTCAGCGTTCTAAGTAATTGGTTGTTTGAAATTCAAAAGGGTTAGAAAGCCGTTTCACAAAAAAAAAAAAAACAACAAGATAAAAATATTATTATTTCTATACTGCCTGCCTTTGGTTTAATAGAGTTTTTATAGTTATACGAGTAGTTGTTATTTAGGCTTGTGCCCACATTCAACTGCATGGTTGGATGTGCGCTTTGTGAAAGGGAAAACTAAGTTTGAGGTCATGTTTTTATGGTTTTTAATATAAATAAATGGAAAGAAAAATAAAATGACTGCAAATATGAAAAAATGAATTTTCGCCTTTCACACAACTTCTTTTGTCTATCCGTTCCATTCTCTATCTTGAATTATAGCCTCAAGTCATTTGCAAATGTTTCAAAATTATGAATGCATGTCAGACACTTAGACGAGAGCCATCAAATTACTAGAGATAAAATAAAGTATCTTTATCAAGGCTCTGGCGTAGTATTTTGAATGTGCGAGTACGCACACGCACACACAAATTGCATTCAAATATTAAAATAAAATAATTACTAACATGTTTGTTTGTGTGCTGAAAAGGCGGAGGCCAGGAGGCCAGGAGGCGTCAATTGTGTGGATAATATTTTATTCAACATTAACAGCTTTAAAACACAACATTAGTTGTCGCTATACAACTCGAAGCTTGCTATAAATGTATGAAGGCCGACGGAAAAGTCATTCTTGGCTGCAAATATTTTAATATCTGTGTTACTCTCCATCTGGTCAAGGAAAGTTTAGGTGTCATCTGGTGAAAGTGGAAAGCCGAAGCCGATGAGTTTTGTAAGCTAAGTCTGAATAAAGCGCATCGTGTGTGAATGTCCAGCTTTGGCTGGTATTGGACTGGAAGGCATGTCAGTTGTGGACACTGTGCTAAGGACACTGTGATGAGAATGAAAGTTCGTAACTAATTGAGATCTAGACCAAACGACGGTGCTGGCGCATGCCTCGGTGATTGTTAGATCCACCCCTTAGTTTTCCGAACAATCAATTGCTGAGGGGGTCCAGAAAGGCATCCGTTACGTGCCCCTACATTTGGATAAGAACTGCTGGTGATATTTTGATGTCATATTTTCAATTTCAACACACTTTCAAGTTGGCACTCGTCTGTGTACATTTACCAAATTTTCCCAGCAATACAAATACGAGTACATATTCACAAACAATTCCTACTGAACAGACATGTAAACACATGATCTCATATGCAGATGAGTTTGCAATACACTCATACATGAAAGTGTATGAATTTACAACACATGAATACATATTAAGAGTTCAAACGCAATTTAAATATAAGCACCCAGCAAAACTTGTGAGAATGTTGGTAATGTGCTGGGCTACAGGGTAATGAGTGGTGCCTATTTTAAAATCTCCTGTACACATCCTCTCTCTTTTCATTTGTTTTGCAACCGCTCTCTCCATAGATCTGGTACACTGTATTACGTGATTATGGGTAATTCCTACAGTGGCTTTCGTAGTCAAAAAATATATATAAAAAGGGTCGTCCACAAGTCATATTTGATATTTAGTGAACCAGACAGTTGCCGTTTTCAAACAGACAAGCGCTATATTCCGCTGGAGCCTGCAAAATTTGTGACGATTTTTTGTTACCAATAATCGGTTGTTGGTGTTAGTGCAGTGTGAATTTGCACACCGATTTCGTCATCGTGTATGAACCCTCACGGCCCGCAATTGATAGATATTATCTTTTACACTTAGCAGAAAAAAATTTTGTAACAGACCAAATAATAATAAAAATTAAATCAGTTAAATAGTTTTTTATTTAGCAAAAAAGTGATTCAAAATCAAAATTGAATATTTAATTTAAAAATAAAATTTAAATATATATTTTATAAGACAAGAACTGGGGCCAAATTACCGCATTCGATATCGATCGAAATTTCAATATATTTTAAATAGGAATTTCGATCGATATCGAGTGCGGTAATTTGAACCCTGAGTTTGAGATTTTTTAAAATAATATTTTCAATTTAGTTGCGTACTTTTTAGAAGTAGGTTATTTGCTTTTGTAATCACTGCTAGTGAGTCCTGCTAGACTTCCTTTTGCTTACTGGTAAACAGCGTATAATTTTTCCTGGGTAAATACTTCTTCATGTACAAATATTTGTCATTGTGTGAGTTTAATGTTTACATAAAATGGAAAGTGTTGTGTTTATTTGCAACATTTGACAACAGGAACTCCAATGTACACAGCAATATTCTAAATGGAAATTCATTAAAGCAACAACAGCAGCAACAGCAACAAAAATACTAACAACGCCAACAGCAATAACAACAAAATAATTCCTGTTTGCATTTTGTATATTTCATACGCTTGCCAACAAACAAACCAACCGACCAACCAACAGCATGTTTGCAATAATAATAATTTAAAACAAATGAAGGAAATAAAAAGTATTTCCTTTTCACTTTTTTCCTTTTACTTAAATTTTTATGAATTATTTAAGTATTTTATGTTCGATATAAATTGCGATTTTTATAATGGAGTGAAATACGACTCGGCTGGCAAGTAATTTTATTAACAAGAACAGCTTTTGTTAAAAGGGTTTCCGATAGCAAATTTCAAAAATGAATTACTTGAATTGTTTTTCCTGAAAGCATAAATAAAATTCATATTTTATGGGCAAACAAGCAGTTTTATTTACACACGCAACAAAAAATATTTGCGCTCGAGGAATTTTTTAAACAAATATTGAGAACAAATAAAATTTTTCAAATAAAAATATATAGATGATGGCTATCGCCAATAATATTTCTTTAGGCCCAGCGATAGTGTGTGTAATGAAGCTTTTGGTTTCAGAGCGAAAAAATTTTGCTCAAGGGTCTGCATGTGTGGTGGGAAGAGCTACTGGCCACTGGCTGAGGAATCCAAGGAACTTTAAAAATATCATAAAAATAAAAATATTTATAATAAAGAGCACACAACACCGATCTTTCATGCAAAACATGACTTCGATATGAAAAGAGACAAGAGAATAACTGGTGCTGGAACGAGCTGAACAGCTGCCGGAAAATAAAACCAAGTATCATATTTTGTTGAAATTCTTTTTAAATAGGATCGGTGCTCAGGGCATGGCCACTAACAACTCTTCATATACTGCCTTCCTCATGTAAACAGGTCGACAACAATTAAAACAACCAGATCAGCCAAATTCATGACTGAATACCAAATCGAACTTGCGGCATGCGATTTCGTAGTCTGTGGCTTAACTACTTCAGTCAACAGCAACTCGTAGGCATCAGTCAATATTATTAAATCCGTTAAGCAAAAACGTTTGCTTATCGGATTTCGTTAAATAAATTTAATGAAATTTTGCTTCAAAAAACAAAAAACAGCCCCACTTAATCAAATTTCCATTTTTTATACTCACAAGAAATAAAAAGCTCCCTCATTGTCAGTTTAATTTAATTGCGAGTAGGAAATAATATTAAAGCCAACAAATTAAATCAAAACAAGTCTCAGCTGCAACAAGCAACTGTTCGTTCAGTGAGTTCAATTTTTATGTTGAACTTTAACAACAAGACTTAAAGGATTTTATATTAAATAAATAAAAAATTCACCAGATTAATAATAACAAAAAATGCAAGATTAAAACCATCGCATGTGACTCTAGCGCTGTTGTTCGCTTCCACTCATTTTTCTTTAGAATGAAATAAAATTTTATTAAATTTTTTACACTCTACATCAGCGATAGAAATGATAATTTCAACAAAAATTATCAGTCTGTTTCATGAAGGATTTAGTATTATTGTTTGCTGCCTTCATGACTGTAGTGCACAGCAGTTTCGTTGGCTGCCGACTATGGCACTTTTGCTGGTTTCTTTAAATCATATTTAAATGCAAAATTAACAGCCAAAGAAAAACAAAAATGAAATCATCATTAACTCGTCATTTTTATTTGCAACTGCAGCTTTTTATCATTTTCATTTCAAACTTAATTTTTTTATGCTGCTTTTCCTTTACTTTTGCTTCCCATCAGCATTTTTTGTGGATTACTTTTGAACCTCAATTTAGTGTTGTTGGCTCTTGCCAAGATGTTTCCTTTCACGCTTTTTCTTATGTACATTTAATTTGACTCTGTGGATTGTTCGGCCGATGCTGTTGTTGAGTTGTTACAAAAAGGATTATTGCCATAAACTTGAGTATTTAATTTGTTTTTTATTTGTGCTTGTTCTGGCAAGAAGCAACACTGCAGGCCGTGGTATCATCAAAGTCAGGCGTTGCTATAAGTTTTTATTTGCCCTTTCGGTTTCAGTTATAAAGCTATAATATAATATTTCTTATACTTTTTGTAACATTTTAGCAATAAAATTGTTTTAAGAAAGATTCACATGTACTTCATTAAATTAAAGTTTTAAAGTCAACTTTAATTTGTTGCTTTAATCCATGAATTACACTCAAGTCAAAGAAACAAATAATAGCAATTGTATAATTATATAGTGCAAAAACAACAATATTTATTTAGCAGAATCATATTAATGCTCTTAATAAATAAATATTTTGTATATTTTGTTATTTGTTAGTTTTAATAAAAACATTAAACTGAAAGCAAAATATTTTAATGCAAATAAATCAATTCAAGATTTACAACAACGTCCTTGGGGCACCATAAATAATCAATGTTCAGTTCGTTGTTTATAAATAATAAATGAAATATTTCAGTTTGAAAATAAGTTAATTTCAATTGTCTCCAGTATTGAAGTGTTTGCTAAAGAAAGAGGAGAGAAACTTAATTAAAAATCTTTAAATTTCAAATATATTTAAAGAGTTGATCGTAGAATCAGTTTGTTTTACATAAAATATTTATTAGTTTTTACATAAAATATACTTTATATTCACTGCACTTTTTAAAGAGGTAAAGGGTGTTTTTTATACAGTGACACAAGTTTACATCATAAAAACAGCAGGAAATATATTTTTAATATCAATGAAACGGGTTTTATTGGAAAGAAAATTTTATGAAATTAATGTTTAAATATAATTTCTACTTTGTGGCCGCCACGCAATCTGGAACACTAATTTTCAACAACTAAAATAAATTTCCATAGAGTGGAAGGACTCGACATTTGCTGAGAACGGCGACGAATTGATTGATTAGAATCATCTTCAATATTTTCCTGTGCAGCGGCTCATGGGATGCATATTATCAGTAACAGTAAATGTGTTCCGGAAACGATCTGTTGTTCTTCGAATTAGCCGCTCTGAAGGACGATTGTGTACGCTATAAAATAGAAGAAGTGCACGATGAGTTTGACGAATAGAACAATTATTTTGATTAAAATTTTCAACCGCGGTGTTCTGGTGTTCTGACACTCTAAAAAAGAAACACGGTTTATTTCTGACAGAAAGTACTTTTAATATATGGCACTTTTTAATAAATAATACTTTTAAAAAGGCACTTTTTATAAAAAGTACTTTTTATAAAAGGTACTTATTATAAAATGTACTTATTATAAAAGGTACTTTTTATAGAAGGTACTTTTTATAAAAGGTACTTTTTATAAAAGGTACTTTTTATAATAGGCACTTTTTATAAAAGGTACTTTTCTTAAAAGATACTTGAAAAAAAGTACTTGTTATAATAAGTACTTTTTATAAAAGGTACTTTTTATAAAAGGTACTTTTGATAAAAGGCAGTTTTTATAAAAGGTACTTTTCATAAAAGATAGTTAAAAAAATTACTTGTTATAAAAGGTACTTTTTATAAAAGGTACTTTTTATAAAAAGTACTTTTTATAAAAGGTACTTTTCATTAAAGATACTTTAAAAAAAGCATTTGCTATAATATGTACTTTTTATAAAAGGTTCTTTTTATAAAAGGTTCTTTTTATAAAAGGTTCTTTTTATAAAAGGTACTTTTTATAAAAGGTACTTTTTATAAAAGGCACTTTTTATAAAAGGTACTTTTCATAAAAGATACTTTTCATAAAAGATATTTAAAAAAAAAGTATCTACTTGTTATAATATGTGCTTTTTATAAAAGGTACTTTTTATAAAAGGTTCTTTTTATAAAAGGTACTTTTTATAAAAGGCACTTTTTTTAAAAGGTACTTTTCATAAAAGATACTTTTCATAAAAGATACTTTAAAAAAAAGTACTTGTTATAATATGTGCTTTTTATAAAAGGTACTTTTTATAAAAGGTTCTTTTTATAAAAGGTACTTTTTATACAAGGCACTTTTTATAAAAGGTACTTTTCATAAAAGGTACTTATTATATAAAGTACTTTTTATAAAAGGTACTTTTTATAAAAGGTACTTTTTTATAAAAGTACTCTTTATAATCGGTAAATTTTTTAAATGGTACATTTGTAACTCTTTGTATTAGTTGCTTATTGTTAAAATACTTTTTATTAAAGGTACTTTTTGAATTAAGGGTATTTTTAATATAAAAGGTACTTTTTATGAAATGGACATTTATAAAAGAGGCTTTTTATAAGTGACTTTTTGAGATGAAGTTACTTATGATAACAGGTACTTTTTATAAAAGGATGTGTTTGGTAGAAGAGGTAATTTTTATATCAGGTACTTTTCACAAAGAGTACTTTCTGCTTAGGGTATTATACATATACGATTTTTTTGTACAAGTAGGATTTTATACAATTCAATTTTTGTACAAGATGCCTTGTATATCTGGTACGGCTTATATACGGCACTTTGTGCGTATCGTGTAAATTACGTTAGTTTTTACGTTTAATAAATGCAAAGATAAAAAATCTATAAAATATATCTTCACTTTTCAGTTGTAGCCACGTGATGCAATATCTGAAGAATTTATCTGATTTTATATCTTAATTACAAAAAACCTCCCTGGTATCGTTTATAGCTTTAAAGTAGTATTGCAGCAACTTGCCTTTCATTTTAAGTAATTTATTGATTCAGCATTCGGATTTGGCAAATATTTCCTCTTTAACAAAGTTTCAAGTCACGTTCTGCCACTTTACCTTTTCAGCGTGGATGGGTAGGAAGGAGTTTTTGGAACAATTTTGTTGGAAAAGTTTTATTTTACTGCACATATACGCACACACACATAAACATACATACGCACACAATAACAAAGTAAAGGTTTTATCTCTAGAATTTTGTTGCACATGTAAACTAGTGAGACATGCTAACAACGCATTGAATTTGTGAATTTGTAGCAATAACGAGATTGACATCAATGTAACCGCACGAAATTTCAGGTGAAAACACTCTAAACAATTTGGAAGAAAAGTGGAGAAATGGAAGGAGTTCTCATTTGTAATTGGTTATAAAAAGACTTTGACGAAGTTTACATTAAATTTAAATACCTGACAAAACCCTCAATTTCCCATATCACTCATACGCCTCATGTGGGTTACATATAATTTATGTTACTCATACGCTTACATACACTTTGTGTAAATGCAGGTAGTGAAAATCAACTCAACCGTGTAATTATTATTTATGCAAATTTTGGCTAAAAAATTCCATATAAATTGAATGGAATGTTTATTAAAAAAAAGTAATTAAAATTATTTCACAAGTGAGTTTTATTTAAAATTCCAAAGTTATTTGTTTAATGCAATTATGAAACAACAGCGTTCAGCACATTTTCAAAAATTGTTATCACTAAATTATTTTTGTTGTAAAATATAATGGTTTAAAAAAAATTATTATATTATTTATTGTATTTGCAATTGTTTACCTAGAGTTCAGGCTAAAGTTAAATTTAGGTCAGATGAGTTCATCACTTAGTGTTGCTTAAAATGGCTCAATTGGAATAGTTGTTTAGCTCACGCTGAAATAATAAATGTTTTGTAGAAGTAACTAGCAACCAGGTGCTGTAGAATTTTTAAAGCTGTTGCATGAAGAGGAAATTTAGTGTTAAACAACAATTTGGAAAAAGAAGTCGTAATTTAAAAGGATAACGGTAGAAATATTTTAGTGTAATTTAAGAAGAGAACTCATAATGAGGGTGCTGTTAGCTGAAGTAGACTAATATCTTGGGGTTCGATTCGTTACGAAGTCTTGGCATAGAGGTTTTCTAATCTGTTTTAGTAGTGAGTTGTTGTCGGTCTGTTTCAATGACGAATCCGCAGCTCTCTTCCATGAGCATTGCTGAGATGTAATAAATTGCACTTGATAGCATCCTGCCTCGTCGTTGCTATTGCGAAAATTTGTTCCTTGATCCTTGCACAATATCCCTCCTTTTCGGCACAATATATTGCATGAGTTGGATTCATAAATTGTATACCGTTTCAAATAATAAGACACAAAAAATTAAAAATTTTGAATAGTACGTTTTCGGGATTGTCACCCTGTAGCTCCCCAATGGGTCTTGCGAAAGTCATTTTGCATTGTGCCCCACTGTGCGGCCTATATATGTATACATTGCTGTAAGTCATTTACGTAAGAACAACAATTTTTTGTTGGCAGATTTACGTAAAAAGTACTGCCACTAAATCATTTCTTTTAAATTTGCTTTTGTCTTGCCTTGAGGCATCCATTTAATTTTTAATAATCCTTCAAAATTTTTTCAATTTCATTTAAAAGAGCTTGAAAATGTATCGGGGATCAATAAGGCGAGTGACACAATGAAATCCTTCATAAATACTGACATAAAACATTTAACGACTTGCATTATTTTAATACATATTTGAGAGACCCTTTTCTTTAAACCTTCTTTTTAAATGGTTTAGCTCTCAGAAGGATGGCTGGCTTATTATTTTGCTTCTCTTCCAAAATCAATGACTCGTGAAACGTCTGCTCCGTCTATTACTAAATGGTTGTTACTAAATGGTTTCAATCGATTTTTTGGCGTTTATGTGATTGTAACAAATTTTCTCATTGTACTTATTCCTTTTATGAGCATAAAATGATAACAAACTGCTCCAGTCAATGTGTCCTTAAAGGATAAACATGTTCATTACTTTGCACCATTTTTTATTACTTGTAGAAATCTCTCTAATATTTTTGTTCCTTTTATATTTAATAAAGAGTTTAACAGAAGAAGATTCCCAAGCAAATTTCTGTTGTAGAATTTGGCATTCTGTAGGAGGGTTGGTTTGCCCTTGTGATTTTGGCATTAAATATTTTAATACCACTTGACTTATTTGCTGTATTTGGCAAAAGTGTACAAAAGAGTTACAATTTTCCAGTTTCCATAAAAAACTACTTTCACAAAAACATTAAAAAACATTTGATGAGTTTTTATGAATAATGCGGTAGATGTTTTCTGTTTTCTCTTGCTTTTGTTTGTAGTGGCAGCACAGTGTAACACTTTTCTTCCCAACTTGTTGTTACAACGGACTCGTTTTTTTATTTTGCTTTTGATTTAATTTTTTTCGAATTATTTTTCTCATTTTCCATATTTTGTGTTTTAGTTGGTTGTCTTGGCAAACAAAAAAAAAAACTTGTGACTTTCTTTTTTGTGTGCTGCTTTTCTTTATTTTTTGAGCTTTAAATTGCTAGTGCCACATTCATTTGAAAATGGGTAAATATTTTTATAATTTTGTGTTCTTCACTGTGTTTTTTACATAATTTTTTATCTTTTATTTTTTGCTTTGAGCCAAATAAATGTGTTTGTGCACACAATAGTTGTTATATCGATGGATGTTGTCTTGTATTGTGTTTTTTTTTCTTTCTTTTTGTTTTGTTTCGTTGCTTTCATTTATTATTTTTATTGCTGTATCATTGTATTGTAGTTTTGGTTTGATTTCTATGTTGTCCTGATTGCATTTATTTCAATTTCATAATTTTTCCTTTCTTCCTTATTTACTGACTGACGTATTGGTTACCATTGCGAAACAGCCCCCATGGAGGAGTTTTGGCAGGAGGTTTTTCAGCTTTCCACAGGCAATAATATTTTTTGCTCTTTCGGCATTACAGATATATTTTGCTGTCAATGGCAGGGAGAGCCAATTGTAATGGTAACTGCAGTGACATGTAACATAAGTTTCCATAAATTTTCTTAGTGTTTATTTTTCCATATTTTATTGCTGCTCTTGTTAAACAATAAGCCAGATAATACATAATAAATGTTTGATATCGAACAAACTATGGATATTGAAAAAAAAAAGATTTTAAGCTGTAAAAGAGAATAAACACTTCCAGCAGATATTTTTAAGGTTTTTGTGTTTTTGCATGCGGTCTTTGTTACTGAATTATAAGGAAGTAGACAGTTGAAGTGATAAAATAAACGGCCAACAAGGGGTCAATGTATTGCGAAGTGAAAACGTTATTATACAGCCACTTCCCAAATGACTGAGACAATAAGGACATGACTATATAAATAATGGAAATGGCCATTATTTGTGTACCCCTTTTTTTTGTTTATATTTAATATATAACCGATTCATGAGAAAATTATTCCATTTTACAAACACTTGCGTGCATGTGAGCAAAACTTAAAGTTGATTAAAACTGTCAACTCTATCACATGAAGTGTGAGGTGACCATGTGTAAGCTGAATTGAAATGGACTGATTTTAAATCTATTTAATTTTGTTATTAGAAAGTTTGTTCAGGAAGCGTTTCGTAAGATAAGCACGATGTCATTAGATATCACGCAGTCGGCAAATTACATTCAAAACAAAACAAAAATATTAGAATTTGTTTTTGTTTACAATGTAGTTTTGCGACAGAGCCATATCTGGTGACATCCATATCTAAAGAAGAAGTGGAAATTGTTATATATTTTTGAAAAAATTGTTTAAATAAATTTCGTTTTAAAACTTTTGTCAAAAAATAATTTTTTTTTATGAATGCAGCATTGGTTGTTTCTTTTTTATGTTCTTTTGTATTCGGACCAGCACCCAAAGGATGACCCCTACATAAGCAGTGCCTTGCACCGGAACTAGAACGAAGTGTAATGTAGTGTTAAGGGGATAAATATAGAAAGATGAGAAGATAGATAATTTTTTGAAGCTTTTAGAACTTTTAACTTCGCCATATAATTTGAAGCTACAGGGCTGTTCCTCTGCTCTTCAGTACATGATTGTGCTATACTTTCCTCACTGAAACTAGATGACGATAACAAACACAACCATTCACTTATGCTGATCAGAAGAATTAGAAACAATATTCATGACTGAGCGCGGGGCTGAACTCAAGACCCACCCCTTCATAATCTCGTATGAAGGGATCCTCAAATTGAATAAATCATGAAATCACTGAAGTGATATTCCTATGGGAAGCAAAAACAACATTAATAAGATCCTAATTTTAGAAATCACTTTACGTTAGTGAAGTTTTTCATACAAATTCTTTACGTATACAAATTGTACTTTTTATATAAAAAATATGGAACAAAAAATTCAGAAAAATGGGATATGAAAAAAATAATAATAAAACGGTAACACGGGTATTAAAACAATAACATGTTAACATCAGGTTGATACAGTTCTCGTATCCTTTTTCACAATAAAATTTGTTTAAAGCAGAAGTGTTATCACATTCAACTAAGCCACGTAGTAAGTGGTGATAAACACAATACACATGAGCACTAATGATGAAAGCGCTGCGGCTTTCGAAAACAGCTGTTCTGCTCTGATGTGTAAGTTGAATAACTAAAAAACTGATGTTGAATTTCCTTTGTGCCTTGAAATATTTATCATGTATTTCTGAGATTTAAAAAAAAAGAATTTTCGAACAATTAGCCCATAAATCTTAATTCAATTTAATTTAGCAATACAAATGTTCGTTTAAAAAATACTTACTACATAAAAAATAATTGACCTTCCGCCTTTATAAAGATAATATAAGAATGAAATAAATTTGTATATAAAAAAATTGTTCAAGTGCTGTATGAAAAATAGAAACCAATTCTTTAAATTTCGTTATTTTTCTCCTTGGATTTTTATGCCATGATTTATACAAGTGGGGCTCTCGGTTAAAATACTTTAAAAATTTATAACAAATTGAAGGTTTAAATAGCGCCGCTTAAATATTTCTTGCAATCACATGCTCTTGCACCATTTATTCTCTCTTCTCCCCTGCCATCCGTTGATGTATCCTCATGCAGATATTACATTTAAATTTCCAACACCTTCACCTGTTTGCTATATTTCATTGTTGCTGGCTTGCCTTTTGTATGATAATCTATAAGAAATTCAATTTCCATTTATGAAACTTTAAAAGCCACGAGCACTACTTGAACTCTTTAGTAATAAAACACACTCGTCGCCGCAATTTCTCCATATCTCACACACTTACAACTCTGTTTCGGCTTCCTGTTCATGTTATCAAAGATTACCAAGTAACCGTGCATGTGTGTGAGTGCGCTTAGGTTTGTGTACTCTAGTACGTAAAATATTATTGCTTTTGTGGTAAAAGTTGTTGGTGCACAATGAAAGCAGCCAGCGAAACAAAGCAAACAAATCCACAATGACACAGAAAAAATTAATATCTACATAAAATTATAATAACGCATTTGAGTATTAGGTTAACGACATGATTGACAATAATAACGATATCTAACGACAACATTGACTGAAGCCATAACAAAATGTGGGTAAAAAGAGAATCTTTCCACACCCACTAGTGTGCTTTTGAATGTGATTGTTTGCGAAAACCGCAAATTTTGGGCAACCGCTTTAAGCGGAACAATACGAAATACTCGGTAGCAATACATAAACGTACAAATAAATTTAATTTGTAATGGGAAGATGGTGAACAAAATTAAAGCAAAGTTTTTGCGTAAAAGTTTGTGTTTTCCAAAATAGACTTTTGTAATTTCTAAAAGTTAATCTTCGAAATCTGCTTATATTGAACAATTCGCATTTGTTTCACAAAAAAAGCCCTTTTTATTATGCATCTTTCGAAAGGTGTTTTTAAAATCCTTTTTAAGCATTTGGAAAGGTTCTGGTTCTGTTTCTGTAGGAATTTTTTGAAGCGTTGTTTTTAAAGGCACTTTTAAAAAAATATAAATATGGAAAGGTATTTTTTGAAAATTATATTTTTAAATAAAGTTTTAAAGACTTAATTTTACATATTCTGAAACCATTTCTATTTATATAAAAAGTGTCTCAATTAGAAGGTACTATTTTGAATAGCATTTTCGAAGGGTACTATTTTTGATGGTACTACAAAATTTTTTTTTGAGATATTTAAAAATGGCGTTTTTTTGGGAAAAATTTCTTTTAATACATTCTTAAAAAGTATTTATGTAAAAGTACATTTAAATTTATTTTTAACTGAGGCTTGTTTCAATATGTAGTTTTTCGTAAGTTGAGTTTGAAAAGTTACCAAATGAAAAAAGAATGTACGATCTAAAAATGTTTTTCATTTAAAAGTATGTACTTTTAAAAAAGCTGGTTTTGAAAACGCCATTTTTCAAGCCACTATAGATTAATAAATTTTAAATAGTGTTTCTTATAAATTTTTATGCCTGAATCAGTTGCTGAAATCAGTTAGGGATTTTCATATTTGCCTAAGACCTTGTAAAACATATAAAAATGTGGAGAAGATAAATTTTTATATAAAAAGTAGTTTTATGGCCGCAAATTTATAGATGTAGCAGTCGGTTTTACTTGATTTGATAACTTTCTTAAGTTTTATTCTCTTTTCTTCCCTCCATTTCCTTTTATTTCCACAAAGAAAACTGTACAAATTTAAAATTTATTTCCATTTCTCTCTGCAATTGTTATAAAGTTTTCATTTTGCATAAATTTGTTATATTCCTTCTGCTGCATAAAATAACACATAAAATAGATTTGCTTATATTTCGAAAAGCAATAAATCAAAATGTCATGACAACAAATTTGACATTTTGGTTGAAAATATAAGCAGACTAACTGTTGCAACAACAACAACAGCAGCAAATACAACAACAATAACAAGGAGTGAACAAATATGTATATGAAAACTGCACGACACATTCAGATATTGGGCACACCTTATCACTTGTGTTTGTGTGTCTGTTTGTACGTCAGAGCGTATGAGTGTTCTTGGTTAGAAACTCAATATTAAAAATATTAATCATACGTCACCACTTCTTGGAGAATGGCAAATGTTAACAAATATTGTTTGTGTGCCGAAATTAAATTTGAGTGCCACACGACTGAAATACTATTTTTTATAATCGGATATTTGTTCATTAAATTATTTTCATGTTTATTTATTTATTCATTTATTTGTGTTATTTATGTGTGTGTCACGGTAATTGTTGCCACTGAAGCCATAAAATGAGTAATAAATTTGTTCAAATTTATGTAAAGGCAAAAAAGGTGCACAATAAATTTCAAGTTAATGGTTAACAGGGTTATGGGTAGATGATAATTTCAAAGATTTTGTATTGCCTCTCGAAATAACATTTGAATACTTGCAAATTTATAGCACAATTAATATTATTTTGAAAATAAATACGACTTTATACACACTTAAAGTTTGCTGGATGTGTAAAGTGTTGTTAAGACGTTAAAGATTGAATTTCATTTTATTATACAAAATCAGAATTTAAAATATTCAAATTATGAAATAGTAAAATATTTTGTAACTTTTAAAACATCCATAGCTGCTAAAACGGAAACAGGACACTAACAATGTGTTCATTGTTTATGTTGGTTTTATATATATTGTGTATGCATAGGTTTAAAATAATAACACAAAATTAATATTCAAAGCTTTTTTTGTTAAATAAATTAAAAAATTTAAATGTGTGTAATAAATTAAAAAAAAATCTTGAACTTATAATCTTTGAACATAATAAAACTAATAAAAAAAATCTCATTATCTAAAGCACTGAAAACGGTTTTACTCGCTGCTCATTCTTAGCCACAATTTTCAGTCTCAACCACAATTCCGGCCGCCCCTTGACCACTAAAAATTTTATTCACTTTTTTTTTAATTCCCAGTTGTCCTTGTTTATTTGCTCAATGGCTTTTAGTCTTAACGTTTATTGTCTATATTCCCATAAAAATTGATGCTGCTGACATGGACCTTTTTCGAAAGTATTTTTCAGCCACTATACATATTTTGGCTTCAAATGATGATGAGTCTTAAGCGCCATCAGGCAAAATGACAACCACAAAACAAACAAATGAACAAAGAAATAAACAGACAACCTAAAATTCGTGTAGCCGTTAAGACACTAAACATATTTTAAAGGTTTATTAGGTTAATGACAATTTCCTTGTTGTTCGCTTTTCTAAACAAGCTTTCGAGTGAGTGGCACAATAACTGCCACAAATAAAAATAATTATTATGAAAACCAATTTATAAAATCTTCAATATAATGGAAACTTGTAGGAAATAACGACACTGAGGCAAATGTTTTCCCAACAAATTTACTTTCAGTTTATTTTGACAGGAAAAAAAAGAAAAGCATTTTTGCACGAGTTTATGAATTTGAAAGCGTTATACTTAACTGAGTACTTGGTATTAGAATGAACAAAGATGACTTTTTTCCAAAAATAAATAAACTAAAAATATTTACAATTAAAATGTCACTGTTTGTGGCTTAAGAGCTTAAATATTTTAAATCACTATTTGAAGGCTGTAACAGCAAACTTATTTCCATTTTTCCCCTAAAATTCCCCACTGTGCGTTGATTTAAAATCTGCTGAATGATAAGAAAACACTCTTAAATATTTGAGTGTGGCAAAAAGTACCAACTGAATTGTTTTTACAAAAAGCTAACATTTCAAAAATCTCAAGTGCTGTTTACTTAAGGGATTTCTTTCTTTTTAATTGAAAACAAACGTAATTTCACACAATCATTTATTGACTTTTGAGTTTTTTTTTCTCTAAAAGGAAAAAAGGAAATATTTACCATTAAAATTATCCGCCATTAATGATGACACTTTTGTGGTAATTGAAAGTTATAAACGAAAAAGGAAAATATTTACGGTCATTATTTAAAAGCTTTCAAAAGGGAAATAAAATATAATAATTTTTGATTTTATTTCCAAAAGAAATAAAATTATTCTCAAGCAAGAAATATGTATCGTAAAACTAAATTTGATTTGCTGATAATTTTTTAGTCAGCAAAAACACCTGGTTTTTTCTTTAAAAATACTTTTATTTAATTCTATTTAAAATGAATTTGTAACAATAAATATTTTTATGATATTTTCAAACAATCAAGGCACTTTTACGGCTCAGAAAATAAAAAACGAAAATTTAAAGGTCATAAAAATTTCATAAAATTTAATTGGATCGTTTAAAAGATTTCAAATAAAACAAATTTCATCTCTATAGGAAAAAGTAAATATTCCGAAGCAATTGCTTACGAAATCAAAATTTCAACTATTAATTGAAACTGTTTGTTGCGGCTTAAGCAAGTCTGTATGCCTGAAATAAATTTCATTAAATACTTTTAATTCAATTTATATATCAATAATTTTTATTACCTGCCTGCCACACTTGCCTGCGAAAGTGTTGCACGTACAATGGCTGCCAGCCCGGCAATAACATTTTTAAAATATTTTCCCATTAACAACAGCGGCATTTTATTAAAGAATCCTTTTCATTTCATTAACACATTCACTTATTTATTCGTTCATTCATTAATTTATTCATGCTTGAGTGTAGTTTTTAGTCTCTGTGTCTGTGTGTGTGTGTGTGAGTATATTTTTTTCTACAAAATAAAAATGATTTAATAATGAGGTTTTAACAGCAAATTACTTTTATATTAAGTGTAATTGCAATAACATTCATTGGCTGTATGTTGAAATGTGTTTGCAGTGTGTGTGAGTGTGCATGTGTGTATGAGTGCTTTTCAATTTTCTATAGATTATTGTGTGCTACAAAGTTAAAGTGAAAATGATTTAAATAAAAACAGTAGGGTTTTTATTAATTTATTATGATTTATTTATTAATGTGTGTGAGTGTGTGTGTGTGTGTGTGTGTGCATGTGTGTGGAAGACATATTCAAAATGAGTGTTTTGCTTTTGCGTTTACGTTGCAAGACTATTTATTATTAAAGAATCGATTAAATAAATTTTAAAATGGGTGGCTCAGTAGACTAGTGTGTCAGCCAATCAGTGTAGAGTTCATGGGTTTGATTTCCACCTGTTTTACTACCACAAGTGAAGGTCTTTGTTACTCCGTTCATTAAGTTTTGGTATAATTTCAAATTGGATAAATTTCAAAAATGTTTGTTTATAATCAAAATCATTGAGAAAATTCAATGGCCACACTCCGTTAAGCGATAAAGATATAACACGGAAACTGGCCTCAATTGATGGAAAGCCATTCCCAATTCTAATAAATTCCGTTAAGAGAAAAGTACGACAATCAATTATTAGTGGTAATCAGCTGAAAATTAAAACCTGTGCTGTTTACTAATAAAAATTGTCTTCGCCAGCTTAACGGTTTGATGGATGAGTTGAAAGTTCTGTTCGCCAGTGAGCAGCAATTAATAATCGAGAAAAAAATCAGAAAAGAAATATTTAATTGACAGCTACAGTCGATGGATTGTGACAGCTTTTGTTTCTGTGTCATTAGGCATTCATCGTTCCAACGTCAACTGAACGTGTAATACAATAGAGCAGCTGCCTCTAAATCAAGAGATTACAGCAACACGATACTCTTAAAGTGTGATTATCAAAGAATGATAACAATATGTAACCTTGTGACACAAAAGAACAACGAAGATTTCCTCTATTGTTTATAATATTTTTTCTCGTGGCATTTCCGTTGTTGGTGTTGTTTATGTTAAACAAAATAAATGACTGAAGTGGAAACTACAAAAGAAGAACGTTGGCAGCAGCCTAAAAATGACAAACACCTGGCAGGTGTCTTTTTTTTATTGTTCTGCGAGGCAAGAAACTTGCTTGTTGAACAGCAAAACTTTTCTTTACAAATAAATCTGCAACAATGTTCTGTAAGCGGATATCCACTCAATACAATTCCAAGTAACAACAGCAACAACAACATCAACAAACTGAAAAGTTGTATAGAAGGAGGGAATCATGCTGGGAATTCGATTTTTCCCCATTGTTTTGCTCTTTATGTACTTAAAAATGGCTGGTCGTATTTTGTAGTTGTCGTTCATTCATCTGATTGTTCAATATAAAAAGGCAGCAGCAGACATTATCAGTGTTTGGGGAATAAAACAACACGACATTCTTAAAGGGAAGTGCTGCTGCTGCTGTGGCCAACACCTGAACAGCCATAAATTAAAACAACAACAATGGCATCAGGTAATTGAGCCGGGTAGCTGATGACAAAATAACACAAGCACAAAGGACTAGTCATAATTAGTTGTTGTAGGTGTGATTGAGTGCTTGATTTTATGCTCAAATTATCCAGAGACTTAAACAAAATCAATAAATCATAAATTCTAGATTTACTCGTGTACTTCTGCTTTTGTTTTTTTTGCTACATTTTCTTTTGTGTATTTCAGTGGCTGTTAATCTGATTATTCCATATATAGTACAGCTTTCAGTTATTTTTATAATTAATTAACCTCATAATAAGGCAGCAGTCAGAACACAAATACTTTTGCAAAATATAACAAAAACATTCATGCGTCTAGTTACGGGAGTGCATTTGAACATGAATGTGGTTAAAGTAAAACTTTGCTAAATCTGCACATGAACCAGAAACAAGTGAATGATAACGTGAACGTGTGTGTGGCCACATTTATGTATCGTATCGTATGCATGTGTGTATGAGCCTGTAGTTGTGTTAAATTGAAATGTTAATCATTAAAGCGGAAGTTGAAAATGGTTTGTGTTTATCGCCAAAACTTGTTCAAAAGGTGAGAGAAAAAAATATGTGTGCATTTTTCTCTTTTTACATTAAATACAACTACACATGCACGAGCAACGACGCCAGTGTCTGTGTGAATGACCAAAGTCAGCAATTAATAAAATATCATGAAAACACATGTAAAAATCATTTACAAATCAGTGAATATTGGCAAGGGGAAACAAGTTACAGCTTTTTGTTTAGGTACTGCTACACGTTTAATATATATTGACATATTTGGATCGCTATCCATTTTAATGGATTGATGGATCACGAGCGTATGCTACATGTTCAATATTGATCGCGTCAGTATTTACGTTATTTTTGTGCTGTGCGGATCATTTATTAAAAAAATGTCGCGAGAAAACAAAAAAAACTTTAGCCGACTAGTCCCACAAGTTAAAAGTGAAATCTTTCAAAATAATTTTTTCGGTCGTTAATTCCGATTCCACCGGCAGAACCCACTTGCTTTCGCTATCTTCTGCCATTACCCTTTTAAAACAAACTTTACACAAGTGTAATAAACTTTTTTACTTCTTATTTGTTAAATTTTTTGCACTGCGTCTTTTATTTTGTTTGTTTTATTTCACTTCTTATTAACGTATCGCGATCTAATATCATGAAAATGCTACACATTCAATATTTATCACGCGATCCCCGATTTGCATTCCATATTTTAGGCCTTTCTGCGATATGGATCGCGATCCATCAGTACTGCATGCTACACGTTCAATAAATATTCCGATACTGGATCGCATCCAATATATATTGAACGTGTAGCAATGCCCTTTCAGAGCAATAATATACTTTTTATTTAAATGTATATTTTTTCAATCAGTTGAGCTGATTATTCGTAATAGTACAGTCAATTCGTAATTCGTAATTTTTTTTCGAATAAAATCTTATTTACCTCTTATAAATCGTAATTGTTTGCTAACTACCACTTATAACACTATGTTTGCATAACTGACTGCAAACAAAGATGACGCCATATGACAACCCGTTTTCATACAATTGCCAACAATTTGGACAATTTGACAACAAAAATTACTTAGTGAAAACCAAGCATAATTCGTAATAAAAACAACAGAAACATGGAAAGAATGATTTTTTGTTTACCGCTATATTTTTTGCGTGTTTTTGCGTTTGCTTATGTGTGTGTTTATTTTCTTAAGATCATTTTGTTACATGAATAATAAAGAAAAATGTTAAAGCGCACTCATAAAACTCCGTCGGTGTTACAAACACAACAAATTTTTGCTGGCATTGACAATGGAGAGAAAAAACAATTGTTTTGTTTTAACAATTGTTTTTGATGTTTTTTTATTGTTTTAGTAAATAAACAGAAAAACACCGTTAATTCGTATATATTTTATTTTAACACCGTTAAATCGCAACCCCGCTAAATCGAAAACCCCTATAATTCGTAAAAAATGGCCGGTCCTTGCTATTACGAATTATCGGGAGTCCACTGTATTTATTTAATAGGGTGTTGTACAGGGCTGAGCAGAATATTTTTCAAAAATAGTTTTTAATAACAATTTTCCCTGTCATTTTGTACATTTTTTTCTCAAAATTAGCCGGCAAAGTAAAAGGTTAAAATAGCTATAAAGAAGTCTTCTCATATCTCCTCACTTGTCTTCTCAATGCTATTCTATTCTTTCCAGTTCTGGCGCAATGTACTGCATATGTAGGATTCATCCCTTGAGAGTTGGTCCTATTATACAAATTTAAATTAAATTAATTTATGTATATGATTTAAGTCTGCGAAATTTTGTAAATAATTTTAATGACGAAATATTTTTATTTACATTAAAAAACTTCTTAAAAAAGTTGAATTATCTATCAAAAAAAGAAGTTGTTCTGGCGGTCAACAAATAAAACGCTGGTTTCAACAAAAACGGAATGAAGGCATATTTTAATGTCTCTTTAAAATATTGTGTTGGTTTCACACAAACATTTTTAATGTTCCTAAATTTAATATTAATCACAGTCGCACGTGACTTTATTGTTTTTTGTGTTCTTTTTAGGAAGTTCTAATTAAGTAAAACGTATTTATTTTCAAATAATATCAAAAATGAGATTAAATAAAAACAAAAATTAAATTAAATAAAATATTTTAAGAAAATTTCTGTTGTGTGGGCATATTCATAAAATTAAACCGCATCGGCCAGCAATTCATTTTAAAAACGGCTACAATTTCGTCGACGGTTCAATTCCCATGTGAGCTTGCAAAGAAAATTCGTTCTACCTAATTGCTGGTAAGTGGGCGTGGCACTAACTTCTATTTTAATAACAATAGTAACACTTAATGCTAAAATGTATTTCATGGTGAAAGTTTCATATGGTATGAGTACGTAAAGTTACTTGAAAAATCACTGCCCTTTAATTGTGTGGATAAACCCAATAAGACGAAGCTTACGGCAGCCTAGTGCCAAGTTTTTGTTATGCAAAACGTTGTAATAGATGTTATAGTTTGTATAAATTTTGTGATATCTTTACTTTCATTGACAAGAAGAAAATATTTTTCCACTGACCCTTCACACGTGAATGCGGTGAGAAAAAAAATATGTAAAAAATAATTGAAAACAACATATTTTATGCACACAGAAATAATACACATCAGCGTATAAAAAAGATTTTTTTTTTAAGTTAATTTCTTTTAAAATATGTGTTCTTTCCTTCAGCCATTTCTGTTTTGCTGAATGAAAATATGGAAAAAATGAATTCTTCAAACGATACGATATCAAATATCAATAAATTAATTTTAATATATGCGTGTGTATGTGTGAGTTGGCAAATAAAACAATATAAAAATGTATTAATAAACTCGTCCACAGATCTCTCTTCACCTCTGCTGCTCCTCCACTTCCGGTTTGTTTCGTGTTGTAAAAGTAACACCATTTAAATAAAATTCAAATTGTCCCATGGAAAGGCAGACAGACAGAGACGACAGGCAGGTATTGAAATGGGCCTCTAGGTGCGTTCGTTATGCAACTGACCGTTTTGTATTGTTTTTGATTTTGCTGTTTTATGAAAAATCTGCGAATATAATTAATTTGTAATTTTTAATTGGATTTCACCCGCATAATTTAATAAACGGCTTAATTTAGTATTTTCGTATGGAAACTATCGATACGGATGAATGGCTGACAAAATTTGTAATTGAACGAATTGGTTGTGTTTAAATGAGTCAAGTGTTTGCCAGGGCTGGGATGCAACATTTAATTGTCGAATAATTTGTAGTAATTAAAAGGTTTCCACTTGCTCGGGGATATATTTTTAAATAAAATAAAATGTTTAGTTTTGAATAATTTTAAAATTCATCAATTGCCAGGCATTTACATGAGTGGAATCCTCTTAAAATAATTTAAGGTCTGCTATTTTGTGGTCGTGTTCTTAAAGCGAATGCAGAGAACGAACTCAGACAGGCAGGCATTTAATATATTAATTTTATTTTTCCAATTTAAATTTCAAGCCCCGAAATTTATTTTGTTTTAATACTCCAACTCGAGACGTAAATGTGAATTATATTTTGTGCATTCTTTTTTTTTTTTTGGTTTATTTTTCAATCCTCAAAACGCCGCGTTGTTTTATTTAGTTTACTTGCAACCACAAAAGCATTAATTATTATTTGCCTTTTGGTGGTTGTGGCACTAAAAGTGCAAACATTCGCACACAACTCTTGAGCATCAGCGCATACACACAGACACACTACACTTAGAAATGTTCATTTCCCCGACGGCTTTAACATTTTCCCACAACTCTTAACTGCTGCATGTAAATTTTAACTAAAAAAAAATATGTAAAATAATAATTTTGGAATACAACGTGATAATTTCTATCAAAGGAAAATGTTTCAAGGCAGAAAAATAAATTTACAAAGAAGGTCCGACACCACTGATGAGTTGCATGAAATTGAGCTGGACGGAAAATATATACCAATTGTGTTCTTTTGTTGCGTAATAAATGAGTCTATAAAACGCCACGTTTCGTTATTTTCGCTTGTTTGTTATTTTTCAGTCGGTTGGTTGGTTAGTTGTTTGGCAAAAGATCATCAATTTTTCATACAAATAATAAATTAAATCAAATCTTTTATTCCAGGTAGGCCGTAGCACTCGCATTCGCACGGGGAAACTGGAATGAGCCCACATTTGCTCATAATATTAGAAAGCTGGCAGTTAAATCAATTGTAATGCCAGCAGTTTCCATTTAAAACGGAAGTCTTTAAATAAAACCATAATGAAGTTTTCATTTCGAAAGGCCGACAGACACAAATAACACTAGGCTTTAAAAAGTAAAGAAAGAAAGATGGAATAACTAATTTTGCAGTTTGATAATTTAAGATGTTTCTGTTTAATACTCGTAGACAGATGCGTGCGTGCGTGTGTGTGCGTGCATGTTTATGTTTTAATTCGAGTTAAACTGATTATAAAATGTTTACCTGAAAGTGGCTGCCATGTGTGCAGTCGGTTTGTATTGCTGCTCGTATTTTGTTCCAAAACTTATTTCTTACAATTGTATGAGTTAACTGGTTTAGTTAAACCAAGGAGAATTTATGTAGGTGTATGCGTGAGTGCGTGTGTGTGTGTGTGTAGGTGTTGTTAAGAAGAACTTGTATTTGGCAACAACATTTTAATGGTTTATTTGCAACATCTGTTGCCTGCTAAAGGTATTTTAATATTGATAAATGATCTTTGCAAAAGGGGCATCTAGGTTTCCAATTTTGCTTCCTTTACTTCTGCTTTCTATTTATTATTTATTACTTATTTTAGGTAGAAGATTTTAAATATTAAAAGGATTTCTTGTTGGGGATTATTCAATTTAACAAGAAAGACAAAAGCAATTTCATGTTTGCAGGTAAAAATAAATACAACATTTTAATGGATGATATGCCACAAAAGAATCTTTACCAATAATAAAAAAAGGCTTAAGAGAGTTTCATTTATTTGGGCTGCAGTTGAGAAGGCAGAAATTTAAATTATTATTTCATATTTTTTCGAGTTCGACACAGAAAAAGGTTTATCTCATATATAAGAAATATGAGTGTTTCTATAACAACTTTTGAGCTTTAAAATACATTTCAACGGATAGATGGCTTGAAAACGAAAACGATTTTTTGTCATATGAAATAAAATTGTATTAAGTAATTTAGAGTGCGTTTAAAACTATAGATAATAAATTCTATAAATAATTTAAATTCTTCTGGTTTCTTGACCTCTTTTTAATTATTTCGATTATATTGTGATATTTTTAAGCTTAAGGTCTCTTTATTTTAATTTAATATTAATATTTCGTCACTCCTTTGTGTGACTTCTTCAGGAAATAATAAAATAATTAATAGTTAAAAGGAGTGACGAAATATTGCAATTAAAAATTAAATTAAAATAAAGAGACCTTAAGCTTAAAAATATCAGAATATAATAAAAATAATTTAAAAATTATAAGGCAAATTAAATTAAATTACACAAAACAGTATTGTAAAATATCTGCACAGTTTACAGGCTTTATTGTATCGTTTAACGTTGTATTTGCAAAGACAATTTGAAAAAATGAAATAAAAATTAAATAAATTTTTTTGGTGTTCCAAGCCATACGCAGGACTCTACAAGTCCTTCGTAATAAATGCCTGAGATGAATCCAGCGAATTTTCCGGCCCAACTGGGTAAATGAATTCAAAGTCTGCAAAAGCAACCTTCAAAAGGAAATTGTAGCACACACACCGTAGTAAAAATTACAGAGCTATAGGAGTCCTGCTAGGCTTCTAAAAACATCATGAAGAATCAATATCAAGTTTGTAATATGAATTTTAACCAAGTAAAGAGTCTAGCTAATGATCGTGCAAAGTGGAGAGCATTTCTAGACTCCCAGGTCGTCCGTGCACTTTTATTTAATTTTCAAAGATGAGTCTATATTTTGTTAATTTTAAAAAACTCCCGAGGAAAATATATAAACACAAAACTGAAGTTGTAAATGTGTCCTTGAAGCTCCTGATATCATAAACTAAAATTATAAAAAAAATTTTATTTGTGCAGATCATATAATTGTCCTGGAAGGAGCTCCTGTCATCCTGTCAGTATACTTTTTTGTTATTAAATATTTCTAGTGATTCCTGGTTTTTTAATGTAATTATTTCAATAATAATATTTTGAGCTGGAGATTCTATTTTACATAAAAAATTGAAGGAGATAAATAAAATTTTTCCATGTTATCCAAAGGCGTGGATAAAATTGAACATATAAAATTATATAAATTTTTTTTAATATTAAAAAAAATCTTAAGCTGGAAAGATTGTTAGTTTTTTATCTCGGACCAGCGCTCAGGGGATGACCCCTACATATATGCAGTGCATTGCGCCGGAACTAGAAAGGAGGTGTTGGTATTGAAGGGACAGATGAGGAAAGATGAGGAGATAAAGAATTTTTTGTAGCTATTTCAACCGTTTTACTTCGCTGGCTAATTTTTTACTACAGGACCGACGCAGCAGGTAGCGACTGACGCTACTCTGCCCATTATTCGTATATTCAGTGACCAGTGCTATGCCTTCATCATTGAAACAGGCTGGCAACAACTAACACAGTCATCATGCACAGTCAATGCTGATCAGAAGAATTCAACACAATACAGGGTGGCGCAAAAGTAATCCTCCTATCAGCTATATGCTATAAATTTTGCGACAAATGACAATCAACTGTGGCGGCGGCCATTTACATGACATCATATTCTCGACTTGATGTAAAAAAATGAAAAGACCAAATAAAAATAATCCACAAGAAGAATCAAAGTTTTTCATTTTTTTTTAAATTACAGCCAAAAAACATCGGAAGGTTATTTTTGCGCCATTTTCTGATAGGAGGATTACTTTTGCGCCACCCTGTATTTCATGACTCAGCGCGGAGTTGAACTCAGAACCGTGCGCTTTATAGTCTTGGGTTCTACTGCTTCAGCCAACAGCACCCACAATTATTAAAATTATTTAAATATTAAGAATAAATTTCTGTAAAAAACATACAACAAAAAGTAGTCTTTTTGATTTTGAATGAATTATTCTGGGCACTGTGGCGTATACTTAACGAATATTTTCTACAAATCTGTAATTTGCTTTACAAAATAATACTTTTATGTATTGTTTTTTAGCTTATCTAATGTTTGTGTTGAAAAAAGAAAATTTCGTAATAACAATATCAATTAAACTCTTCCTTAACAAACGAGGAAATGAAATAAAATAACATCCTTTCAAGAAGCAGAGATCAAACAGCAAACAAATAATTTTGCTTAATTACTTTTATGGAAACCTTTTAAGGTGTATTTGTTTTCCCATTGTATATTTTTGTTATTTATTAGCCAAAAGATAAGCCCAGTCAGGACCATCGAGAAGAAAAGGCGACCCAACTAAACCGAAAACAAAAACATTAATTATACTTTTTGCTTTCAATATTTCCTTAACTTTCAACTGCTCAAAAGGATAAGTTTATGGAAATGAAAAGCAGAGTACAGTTAGGAGTTGGCACAATTTCCTTTCGAAAAATGTTAATGACTTTCAAGAGTTTTTTCGTAAGAAATGAGAAACAGTAAAATATCAAATAAATAAATTAAAATTATTTTAAGATTCAATTCAATCAGATTTCCAGATCTCGTTATGAGTATAGAAAATAAGTAAATGGAAATTATAATGCTTTCATTATAAGCAAAAGAATGATGATAAAGATGATATCTAATCTAGTCAAAGCCTTTCAGTTCCCTTCTTTACTTTATGTGATTATTTTTTGCTGAATAAATTTATTTACTAAAATTCTTATTTTGTATGTACTTCAATAGCAGCAGGATAATTGCACTGTGACTCTAGTTAATAAGTTATTAAACTTAAAATTAGATTTCTTAACCTCCTGCCAGCGGCCTTTATAAAAGTTTAAAAATTTGTTACCTTTTCTTGGCCAAATGTAATCAGTTGTTAGTTACTTTGTGGCAGAGCATTAAACTTTGCTAATCATTTAAAACAATGCAATCCTGCGACAGAGTTTAGTTGTTGTAATTTTGCATTTGACATCCTACAGCGGGCATTTGGTTTTTGGATGAATCTCAAACACTTGGGATAAACCGAAACTGTTAGGAAAATCCAGAACTCACTAGACTGATATATTGGAAATTGCTATATTTTATAAAAATATTAAATAAAGTAAAAACATGGTCTGTGATGCAATTAAAAATATAATTTTTAACTGAAATTTTATAATAAAAAATGTAAAAATATTAAACTACAAAAAATATTTGCTTTGCAAAATATTTATTCCTAGGCAGGAATTTCAAATTCGTAATCGTTTTTTGCAAATCAGCGAATTTCAAAAATACTGACGTGCACCCAAGTGTTCAAACCCCTTCGAGAAAATATTAAAACAAGAGGCAATATTTTTGCTTTGAGAGATTTTGTTAAACAATTTTAATAACTTGTTGGCCAGTACGTACGACTTATTGGATATTTACAAATCAAATTATGCTATTAATCGTCTAAAAACCATATCCATGATTCGTTTATTCTTGTAGAGTGCCTAAGATTCTGTGCGACCGCCTATGGTGCTGCTATTTGTTTTATCTTAAACTGCAAGTGTCCATTGCTCAGTAAATTAGTTGAGGTAAATGGCTGAATTAATGCCAAAGCTGTGCTCGTATAAAAACTAAAGAGTTAAAGTAAGAAACTTTTGCAAAAGATGCACACGATAGTAAATGAAGACAAAATTGCAAAAATACTACCTGCTTTCTGCTACCGAATGCACCTGGACTGGAATGGGGAAAAACGAAAGACAAGAAAATGTAATTTAAATATGAAAATTATTCTCTGACGACCAGGAAATAGCAAAAAGTAACATTAAAGCCAAATAAAGTTAAATAAAGCCAAAGTCAGCAAAGTGGAAGGAAGATGTTTTGCCAGCAACTGGAATTAAACAAATATCATTATATTAGTTTGTTGTTTGTTGGTTGTTGCTTTCTTTCGTTTATTTCTTCCAAGCGGAATTACGCAAAAGCAAACAAATAAATAAATAAATAAAATTTAGCTCATTAAGGTAAATATTCACAAGAAAAGTTAAATTGTGGCTCCGGCGATGCTAGAAACGGCAAGTTTAGCAAGAATTATTATAGTATTTTTTATATTTTCTATACCGAGGAATTATTTGCTTGCAAATTTCATGAGCATTTAATAGATAATAATTTAAAAATAATAGGAAAATGTATATTTATTTTTTCCCTGAGAATCTACAACATATCCTGAGCAGTTAGTAGTCAGATCTACTATTTATATAATCTGTTTAATCAAAACACAATCATTAGCTCCCCCACGCTGGCACTAAATTATTTATTTAATTTTGATTTCGAATAAATTTTTCACTAAATAAAAAATACTTACTAATATAATAAATATGAAAGTAACTTTGTCTGTTTGTCAGCTGGACCGATTTAAATGATATTTGACATAGAAATATTTTGAGATCAGAGGAACAATATAGGAAAATTTGTATGGACATATGAAATTATAAAACTAATAACTCAGAACATTTTAAACTGTGATACAGTTGCATTTTTTATGATGACCTGCACTTTTCAAAAGACTTGCATTTTTTATGATGACTTGCACTTTTTATGATGATTTCCACTTTTCATAATAACTTGAATTTTTTATGATGACTTGCACTTTTTACGATGACTTGAATTTTTTATGATGACTTGCACTTTTCATAATGACTTGCACTTTTTATGATGACTTGCTCCTTTTATGATAACTTGCACTTTTCATAATGACTTGCAGTTATAATGACCTGCACTTTTTATGATTACTTGCACTTTTCATAATGACTTGCACTTTTTATGATGACTTGCTTTTTTATGATGACTTGCACTTTTCATAATGACTTGCACTTTTTATGATGACTTGCTCCTTTTATGATAACTTGCACTTTTCATAATGACTTGCAGTTATAATGACCTGCACTTTTTATGATTACTTGCACTTTTCATAATGACTTGCACTTTTTATGATGACTTGCTTTTTTATGATGACTTGCACTTTTCATAATGACTTGCACTTTTTATGATGACTTGCTCCTTTTATGATAACTTGCACTTTTCATAATGACTTGCAGTTATAATGACCTGCACTTTTTATGATTACTTGCACTTTTCATAATGACTTGCACTTTTTATGATGACTTGCTTTTTTATGATGACTTGCACTTTTCATAATGACTTGCACTTTTTATGATGACTTCCACTTTTCATAATGACTTGCAGTTATTATAATGACGTGCACTTTTTATGATGACTTGCACTTTTTATGATGGCTTGCACTTTTTATGATAACTTGCACTTTTTATGATGGCTTGCAATTTTCATAATGACTTGCACTTTTTGTGATGATTTCCACTTTTCATAATGACTTGCAGTTATTATAATGACGTGCACTTTTTATGATGACTTGCACTTTTTATGATGGCTTGCACTTTTTATGATAACTTGCACTTTTTATGATGGCTTGCAATTTTCATAATGACTTGCACTTTTTATGACGACTTGCAGTTTTTATGATGACTTGGACTTTTTATGATGAATTGCACCTTTCATAATTACTTGCACTTCTTATGATGACTTGCACTTTTCATAATAACTTGCACTTTTTATGATGACTAACTTTTTATGATGACTTGCCATTTTTATGATAACTTGCACTTTTTTTCCTTGCTAAAATAATATATATGAAAGTATCTCTGTCTGTTACCTTTTCGCGCTCAAACCGCTGAACCGATTTTTATGAAATTGGGCATAGAGATAGTTTAAGATCAGAGAAATGATGTTAATTTGCTAGGCACGTTGTGCAGTTGATGTTTTTGCGTTGTAGCTACAGCTCGGTAAAGGCCACGCGCTGCAACGACTTTTGTGGTTCCCGTAGGTTCTATTCAAGCACTTAAGTGGCAGAATGTTGGCTCTTCTGACTCTCCAATTATTGGTTAAAAATCAAAAGAGTTACTCCAAGCTTTCGCGGAGTGTAAAGTTCTATTGTTTAGTTTTTTATGCTGCAGCTGTTTACATCATAAATGTCAACTATGATTGACGTATGATGCTATTTACAAGAATTGTCTTCCACTAAGCTGATTAATATTGTAGCACCCTGTACTAAAAGAATTTTTACGCTTCAATATAAATGATTTTATTAATAATTTTGAAGTCATTTTTAGTTAAATTATTTCTGCTTTATAAAGAAAGAAGAATTCTTATCGGAAGGTTCAATAATTCGAAAGCATTGGCTTCAAATCTTTGCTGTGGTAAAATCCAAATTCTTTGAAAATTATAATATTAAGTGTTTCACACAAAACAAGAATTGAATAAAATAATTCTTTTTCTGTTGATAATAAATAACTTTAAATTAATTTTATAAGGAATTCGAATCACATTTCGCCAAACGAATTCATTGTTAAACTGTCTTTCAAAAAATGCCTGAAACCAATTCCCCTTCTTTGGAAATATCAACACTTTTAGTGAAATAAAAAGGAAGTTCAGATAAAAAATTTTAGCACATAATGCAAGACACCTGAACACACACACATACACAGAAACTTCGCGAAAAACTTTTAACCGAACAATTTAAAACCTGAAAAGGGAAATTTTAAAGGTGAAGAGAAAAAGAAAAACGAAACACAACAATTGATGTTGTAAAACTGAATTCAAAGTGGCTTAACAACTTGATCGTCAATTCATTTTTGTTGCTTAACAAAACATCTTTAACTCGGGAACTAAAAATAAATACACAATCGAGTGCACACAAACACATGCAAAAGTTTAATCGCTTGTATGTCTAAGTAAATGCAAATGAGTAAAGAGAGACATTGTTAGCGAAACGGAAATGAAGGAAATCCGTTTACACATTCAGTTAAAAACTACTGGCAGAAGACACACGGAATGGCAAATGAATGGCAGCAGACGACGCAGGTAGCGATACAGCAGAATAGTGACTGAAATGTTTGAGTGCTTTAACAAAAGCTTAACAACTTTAAAAATGAATAAATGTTTAGATAATGTTGTTGTACCTCGAGGCTGTTTGTTGGCTGCTTTGTAGACCGAACACAACGACTACAAGTTTACAAGCGCCAATGACTTTCTCAGGTTAAGGAAAACTAAAGAAAAAAGAAACAGAGAGACAATGCCAAAAGTACGCTTGGCAGCAGCAAATCCAACAACTCTACTCTAACAGTTGTAGTGTTAACATTTCAGCTGGTTTCCCTTACACCGTTTATGCTGTGTTTTATCGTCACTTGGCAACACTGCCTGCCACTACAAGAACCATAATGACAAAAAGAAACACAAATTTACAAATTTGAATGCAGAGAGAGAGAGAGTAACCCCACAAGTGCAATAACAACGTTTTTATTGTCAACACAATTGAAACCAAACAAATATTTAAATACTCTAAACAAGTTCACAGAAGTACGAACAAAAAAAAAAAAAAAAGAATCTGTTCTTCGAAGAAAATTGTGGTTTCTTTTCTAAAGAACTGATTTTTTCATGTTAATTTTCTGGCAATTCTTTTTGCATTTCTAACCGCCTCCTTCTCCTCCTCTTCATACTCGTGCTTAAACAACATTAACATTTCCTCAGTCTGCCTGTTGTTTGGAGTGTGTCTGCATGCTTGTGTGTTTTAAAATTTAGAAGTGTTTGTGTGTGTGTGTGTGTTCAAATTGCCAGAGTATGTATTGACTTGTGTATTCGATTTAAAAATTTGTCTTTTGTTGTTTGATTGTTGTTAAGTATTTTGTCAACAATGTTTTGTTGTTATGTCAACACAACAATCGGGAAGAGGAGCTGGGGAGGGGAAAGTGGCTCGCTGGCAAACGATTTGATATTTACAGAATTATTACAACTACAAAATCTTTTCATACACTCACTTCTTTGGCTTACTTGCCAATATTTCCAACATTTAAGATTTTGTATTTACGAGTGTTTACTTTGCGCGTGGGTGTGGGTGTGGGTGTGTGTGTGTGTGTGTGTGAGTGTTTTTTTTGTGTGGCAATTTAAAGTGATTTTAAGCTTCATTTGCCATCATTAGAATGTTAAGAAAATTGCTAAATATTTAGTTTTCTTGTTATGAGGAAGTTATCGCATATAAAAGTTGTACTTAACGAGATTCCATTAAGAAGTTTCCATCATGTGCAAGCAAAGAAAAATTAACAAAAAAAGAAGTTGGAAAGAAAATGTAAAAATATTTTTGCTGAGGGTATTTTTTTAAAAAGAAACACTTGGATTTCCACACCACAAATACTTCGAAAGCTGATCCTGCGATTAGTTACGATGTCTTGCAATTTGTAGAGTTGCAATTTTCAGTTCTCCATCGTTCCACAATAACCAAGAGAACTCCTAGTTCCAAAAGCACAAATACTTCGTCTTTTGGCCAGCTGACGACGGTTTTGGACTTGGGATCAACATTTCCATTTTTTTTTTTCAGTGCAATTATTTTTGATGTGGCCATCTTCCAGCCGAGGGTACCATAGATAACTTGACAAGAAATAAAAGATAAGATAGATAATAAAAAAATATCAATGAGTGTTCGAACTCACGGGCGATGTGTTAACACCTTTTTGTTTATTTATTTTGTATTAAACCCACAAAAAACAAAGAGAATGCAAAGCAACAGAAAAATGTACATACATACATTGTTATGTTTGTACAAAGCTACATACGTTGCTGTCTTGCTATCTCATTTTTATATATGTACGTATAACCACGTCACTATTCTCTTTGCTACGCATAAGACAAAACCGAAGATCAACATAAAACACTTTTTTAATATTACTCCAAATTAATACTCCGAATTAAAACACTTAAATCTCCGCTCGCCGATATCGCATCGCCTTAATTATTGGCCTAAACTCTTCGTCGAAACCCGCACTAGCGATTTAATCTAAAAATTAATAAAATCGGCTATGAATTTCCGGAGAAAATCGGGTGGGAAAATTATATGCAAATCGCCCAATAATCACTTTCAATACCGACTGCCAAGCAACAACAACAAACAAACAAAGTCTTACACTTACACTTGCGTATGTATTGAAACTGATAGTTTACTGCCCTAGAGGCGCGCGTATAGATGTTAACACATCAAAAAAGAAATAAATTTTTAAATATATATTTTTTTACCTTAAATGTAAATTGTATGAAAGAAATTCTATCACATAAGTATGTGAAGGGTTAATGGATTAAACACATTCACGACAGCGGACTACCGACCACACGACTGCAGAAACTGAATACATGTGTTTATATGGAAAAAGTAGCTCGGACAACAACCTGCCTTGAGCTGTGAAATCACTCTAGACTTGGGTCCAACTAACTCATTTGCTCAGTTTTGACAAGAGCCTATGATCAAACCCATTTAAATGACATTGGTTTGATCAGAGGTTCTTGTCAAAACTGAGCGAATGAGCTAGTTGGACCCAAGTCTAAATAATTCCCATATAAAAACAAGTATTCTATTTTAGTAGTCATGTAGTCGGTAGCCAGTTGTCGTGAATGTGTTTAATACATAAAGCATAAAGTAAAGGAACATTGGATCCGAGTATGGTCTCATATATTCTTTTTAAAACTGAAACAATTATTTGCACTTTGAAACTCCAATTTATAAATAAAGTTTTCACAAAGAAAAACTTTTGCCGATAATCTCCCAACTTTCCTTTTGCTTTATCTGTTTGACATAAAAACGAACGAACGAATAAAGTACTCGTAGCAATTGCATGGATTGTCGTTCACTACCATCCGCTGCATTCTTACAACGATGAAAATATTTCTATAAAATAAAATTTTATATGCAAAGAATTTTTTTTTTGGAAAATAAACGAAATCAAAGTTATACAATTAAATATTTTATTTTTACCTACATTTTTTTACTTGCAAAAATATAAAATTATCGTTTCAATGGAGGAGCACACAATTCTACAGACTCACACATGCAAATGCACACGTACACTTTTTCGTACTCATGCATCTCTGCCAAGAAGTTCAGTTGGGAATTATGCAGCATGCAAAGCAAGAGAGACGTGAAGCGAGAGAGTTGGGGTGTCTCTGTGTGTGTGAGCCGTTAATTTTGAAGAGTGTTTTTAAGTGTGTGCGTGCATATTAGTGCACTTTTATTTGCCATTTATTTATTTGTTTTTTTTATGCTATTCCTTTTCCGTTTTACATTTGAAATGAGGAAATTGAAATGTTGACACGTTTCACACATTTCATACAAATTAGCATAATAGAGTTTCTACTCTATTTCTGTCTGTGTGTGAGTGTGGAAATAATGGAGTTTATTTCAGGTTTTTTTTTTGTTAGTGCAGGCAGCACTTTTTCGCTAGTTGGTGTTGTTGGCTTTTATTACTGATACCTGGGAGTGCATTGCAATAAGTGGAAAATTTCTTTCTATGCAAATGTGTGCGTGTAATTATTGCAGTGGATGCAGTCTGTGCGGTCTGTGTGTGTTTAATAGACAATTTTATCTAAATGCTGAAATCAATAGAGAAATTTATTTGCTATTGGCAAACATGTCTGCCTGTGCAATTTACTTTTGCCAGCGATTTCAGGCCATTTTATGTTGTAAAATTTTGAATGAGGTTGGCATTTACAAGTTAATGACTGTGGGTGTGTGTGTGTGTGTGCGTATGGGAGTATTGTATGTGCCAAAGAATACATGACACCTGAAATTTTATAAAGCATTTAGGTTGCATTTAAAATTGGCGGAAATTGTAGGCCTGCAATCAATTTGCAGAATTAATTTGCTTCCCTCAGCCTTAAATATATTATTACTTTAATTTAAAGTTGAATATTTCTTTAATTTAAAATTACATAATTTAATATGTATCTGAGCATCTTTGGAGTTGCTAATGTCAAATAGATCAATTAAATATTTCCTAATACTAAAATGTAGCAAATTCTGCTCATCAGAGGCGTATGCCTACTGTGCGTAAAAAAATATATATATCTCGTTTAATTTTTATAAAAACTTCCGTTGGGTTTAAATAATATCCCATTCTGTGTACTTAAATAAATAAGAAAAATGAGTTTTAAATACTTTAAATATAGTCCTTAAGAATATGGCTCTCAATTTCGAAGACATATGAAGTTTTCACAAAAAGGTCCTTTTTTATTATGCAAATTTCTTATTAAAAATATTTCAATAAAATTTCTTTACGAGTCAGACAATTTCATTATGAATAAATAAGCTCTTCTCTTTTACAGCTGGCAAATAAAATTCTCTTATTTCACATATCAATTCCATTAAATAAACGTTGCGCCATAACTTTAAGCTAGAAATCATTTATGAAACATTCATGATGATTACCCTGGTAATACGGTTCGTTGGCTTGACCAACATATTGTTTGATATTCATACTCCTTGGGAAGTATTAAATGGCATAAAGAGTCTTATAGCCATTAACTCATACTGCCAAACTATTATGTACTCTTCCCTTATTGTTGTTGTTGTAAGGATGTATGGGCTAAAGTATTGTTGAAATTAATGAAAAGGATATTTCTGCTTTTTGGCATACGAGACATCTTTTACACAACATACAACAACACTAAATGGTATAAAGCAGAAACGATAAAAAAGGATCATTGGAGATGAAATCTTTTCGACAATAGACATGAAAGCCAACATTATAACAGATTAATAGAAAGAAGAAATTTTGTTACATGTTGGAGGCTTTCAGAACACTAAGGACTTGATTGACGGCTACTTAGAGGCTATGAAACTGAGTTATGATTGTGTGAAAGATGACTTAATGAAATTTTGTAAGCCTTTCAATGGTGTGAAAATAAATACTTATTGAATGTTATTGAATCCACTTTGTGTCCATTCGAACAAATCAATATATTTGTGTTTGTTAAAGAAGAATATAAAATATCGTTGTATATAAAGAAAACTGAGGTCAACAAATAATTTCCAGGGTGTAAGTGCATATATATATGTATATATATATATATATATATATATATACATATATATATATATATATATATATATATATATATATATTTGGACTATAGTTTTTTTATATTTTCTTTTCGAATAAATATTCGAATGAAATTATTCGAAAAAAATATGTTCGAATAAAATTATTCGAATAATATTTTTTATGAAAATATATTCGCAAAGATATATTTGAGCAATTTTTTTTATTTTTCTTTCCGAATATATATTCGAATGAAATTATTCGAATAAAATTGTTCGAATAAAATTATTCGAATAATATGTTTTATGAAAATATATTCGCAAAGATATATTTGAGCAATTTTTTTTATTTTTCTTTCCGAATATATATTCGAATGAAATTATTCGAATAATTTTTTTTATGAAAATATTAGGTCTGCTGTGTTGTCATAAAAATGAGTGCTTTGTTTTAAGGCTTGCTTATATTTTAATATTTTTTTTTTGGAAAATATTAGCAAACAACGACTCAATTATGATTAGCAACTTACAAATAAATGTACTCTTACAAGGAAAGAAATAATCACATTGAAAGCAAATTCAAGACACTATTTAAATGGAATTAAAAATGATAAATAGTTACGATGATATTGTAATAATGCTAGAGATTATAATGGCGTTGTTAAATATTATTTACAAGTGTTATTAGCTTTTGTTGCTTCAATATGAAAACCTATGAAAGGCAGATTTCTCTTTGGCTGGAAGTACTTGTAATAAATTAATTTTACACTTCACTGAACGCTCGAGTAACAACAAATAAATTCCGGGGTGTAAATGCGTGTTCAGAAAATGAATGAGTTTTGGGCGCAAATAAATTTTTTAAAGCTGCTAAATATTTTCAATATATCATAAACGACTGAGTGAAATAATAGGAAAATATATTGGAAAAATAAATAAAATTTTAGCACTAACACTAAACTTGCATAGAAAGTTTTTGCAGTTTCATTTGTATTTTATTTGTCTACGAATTTTTCCAAAATGTTTTTTTAGAATACAAGACAAAATTATTGTCCCTGGCCCTGTGGCATCAATACTTCAAGAATTGCTATAAATATTACAGTTTAAAGTTATTTTTAAAACTGAGGTTTTTTGAAAATTTTTTTCCATACAATTGCATAGTGAAAGCTTTTATTATATTTCCATTGCATACAAACAGGGGGCTGTATAAGAGTTCCCCATATTAATGAACAAATAATTAATTTTAACAGCGTATTAATTTTCTCATGTATGAAAACTAGATTTTTTTTATAAACAGATTAAAATGGAATTATTTCTAACGCTCATGAGTAATTAATTTAACTAAAGTAATTAAATATTAATAAACATCTTTTGTCGCTCACGCATACACGACAAACTAAATTGTAATTAATTATTTGACACACAAATCTGCCATTCAATATTTATGAAAAAAAAGAAAAGGAAATCATTAGATTAACTAACATTTGCAGGCATGTTTGAGCCTCAGGTCATGCGAGAGGCAAACGTTCATGTGTGACATATTCTTTAATTTATATTGAACCCAATTTCACCACATCGAATTAAAGAAAAGCTAAATAATGAAGATAAATGTTAAGAACTAAAATTCTTCATAATTCTATTGATTTTCTCCCATAGGGTCTTAGCGTGACTTTTGGATTTTTTTTCTTTGGCTGAAAACGCAGTGGCTGATTGCTGTTTTGTGAAACTCTGTATTGAAAATACTAGAGCACCACTGATAGTGTTGTAAGAAAGCTGGCGAGTGTGAATAGGGTACCATATTTTGTTCAATTAGTATATACATACGTCACAAATAATACCATTGCAAGGGGTTTTTAAGAAACAAACACAAAAACTGACAAAATGTCATGACTTTTTGATATCATAATGCGTATTGGATGATTCATTGCATTTGAATCATATAGGAAACTTAAAAATTTCGGTATATATTGGAGATATTGTAATTTGAGTTGTAATTTATATTTTAGTTTAAAGTGCTGTGAAGTTCCATTCATTTAATTGCAAAAGACAGAAGAAAAGAATCGTCACAAAAATATTCGAATAAAAATTCAAATAAAATTGTTCGAAAAAATTATGCAAGTAAAATTTTTTTAATGAAAATATATTCGCAAATATGTATATATTTGAGCACTTTATTTTTATTTTTTCTTTTGGAGTAAATATTCTAATGAAATTATTCGAATAAAATTATTCGAATAAAATTGTTCGAATAAAATATGCATATTAGCAAAGATATATTTGAAAAATTTTTTCTTTATTTTTTCTTTTCGAATAAATATTCGAATGAAATTATTCGAATATAATTGTTCGAATAAAATTGTTCGAATAAAATTATTTGAATATATTAAGATTCTATAGGCTAATTGTTCGAAATTTTAATTTAAATCTCAGAAAGACATGATAAATATTCCAAGGCACAAAGGCAAGTCAACATCAGTTTTTATTCAACTTACACAGCAGAGCAGAACAGCTGTTTTCGAAAGACGCAACCCTTTCATCATCAGTGCTCATGTGTATTGTGTTTGTCACCACTTATTAAATTATTTGAATATATTTTTTTTTGAAAATATATTCGCAAAGATATATTTGAGCAATTTTTTTATATATTTATTTCGAGTAATTCTAATTCGAATAAAATTATCAAATTAAATGATTCGAATAATATATTTTTATGAAAATATATTCGCAAAGATATATTTGACCTTTTTATTTTTTTCGAATATATATTCGAATGAAATTATTCGAATAAAATTTTTCGAATAAAATTATTCGAATAAATTTTTATGAAAATATATTCGCAAAGATATATTAGAGCAATTTTCTTATTTTAAAGTTTTTATTACAAATAAAAAGTAAACACTATGTAAATTGTCCAAGAAACTTCAACTGAAAGGTTTCAGCAGTTTTATCGTTTCAATTTCCTCTCCTGCTTCTGTAAATACGTTGGGAAATATTTCATCAGTAGCAGCAGCATCATCATTAACAGTAGCCTCTGTTATTACATCAATAGCGTGTAGAGTGTGCGATCCCACTGTAGTTATTTATGAACAGCAAACATTAATGGTCGACGATTAAGTTAATTAAATCTGTAGACAGTTAAAGAAAGATATAAACTTTGCTATGAACACACACACACACACATACATTTGTCTGTTCGTTCATAAGCAAAAGAAATTAACGATTAATCCATTTGTATTGACTCTATCATAAAGCCAGACACATTTTCAAAGACACCCACGATACTCGTGTTTAAGTAGTCCTTTTGCAAGAATCCGGCTCAAAATGAATACTGCTGCCTCTGTTTGCTCTAGTACATTTTATTTATTTTTTGTTATTGGATATTCAAGGACACTTAAGGAAAATTACTTAGTTTGATCTCAAAATAGTGTGAGTTTTTTTTATTTGTTTGAACTTTTCTTTTATGTACAGCAGACCTAAATAATATTTTTTGCTCAAACCCTAGAAAAATGGCCAATTATGCTGACTTGAAAGAAATTCTTTTACACAGTGTTTCTTGTATTACAAAAAGGAACTTGATTATGTATCAAAACGACTTCATTATGCTCAAAACAAAGAAATTATAATTTAGAGAAAATATCTTTTTTTTTAATCTCTATTTTTATAGTTTTCCATTTATTTAGGACGTTTTTTAAGCCTTTTGAGAGCCCATTACAGTTTCAGTGTTTGCCTTGAAGGGCCGAGAAAAAAGTTATAAAAATCCATTGCTTTTTCCTATTATCACTTTGGGGGATTTTCTCCTCTTGTTGGTTGCATATTATTTCATCTTCTGTTATTATTTTTTAAGGTTAAACTTTTAATACAGGATTTTTTTCTTTTTGCAGTGTTGAGGGAAAGACGCTGAAAAGCTCAAGTAGAAAAATCAAACCATGAAATGTATGGAAATTTTATTAAAAAAAAAACAAATTGCTTTGGCACATGAGTGCTGATGAGGAAGTACTCGTATAGCGTTTTCCGAAAACAGCTTGTTTGTTGTTTGCCACTGTTCTGTTGTCACTTTGGGGAATTTTCTAATGTGTATTTTTTATATTCAGTGTAATTGCTTGAGGTCGACAATTTTACACAGCGCAATATTTTTTTTCAATGCTTTGGAAAGTATGAGTAGTTAAACCTGAGCATGATTTATTTTGTATGTAATACATACAAGGATTGGGCAAGCAGGACGTTAACATGTTCTGCTTGAGTGTTGTTGGTATTAATTAGCTTTTTGCTGTATTCCTGTGTTAATACAAAACAATTTGAATTTTTAATCTAACAAACTCAAGCCTAATTCAAGCACAAATATATTCTATACAAAAAAAATATTATTTCTTCAGTTAGACTTATATTTCTCCAGAATTAATTTCTTTTCTTCAGTTAATGGTGTTTTTCTTCTTTCTTTAGTTGCCATGTGGGCGATAATGCTTTATATAAAAGTTAATGCAAACAAATTAAAAAGTTTGCTTAAATGGGAAACTCTTCAAGTTTAATAAACTGCCGAAGGATGCGAAAAAATGCACTCGTTGGCTTTTCTTCCTTTTTTTTGTGCTGGCATAAATGCAGCATCAAGTCACAGGATATTTAAATAATCTAAGAAAATTTCATTAAGTAGCATTTAATAATGTGCAGACACAGAGTCGAGTTAATAAAGAAAGTGGCAAAAATTTGAAAAGTTAAGTGCTGAACAAATTGCAAGGATAGCAGTAATATGAGAACTAAACTTTTTCCATTTTTTTTTGCAATTTTTCTTTGAGCTTCTTAACAGGGTAATCATCTCAAGTTTGAAAATAAGCCATTATTGTTAATAATTAAGAATGGAATAGTAAGTGAAATGCATGCACAAAGACAATGAAAAATTTTTCGTAGTATATTTCTTTAAAATATATTTTAGAATTCTTTTTAACTTTTAAAATTGCAATTGTAATAGTTATCTTTTTTTTTTACTGGCATTTAAACTATTTTTAAAGGCCTAAGAATTCCATTTCAATGTTTTTCTTGCATAATTTCTGTAAATATTTGTGTCGTGTTTTAGCTTTGAAATTCCCAACTTCACACATTCAGGCCGTAAAAAATATTTTGTAAAAAAAGGCAATAGAAAAAGTGTGAAAATGTAAATACAAATAGACTGACATGCAAATGCCTGACATTTTCACGCTCATACAACCACAAACATCTAAATTTAGTTTTTATTTTTTATTTTTTGTAGTTTAAGTAATAGAGTAACATGTTGTGATCTAAATGACAAGGAATGAAGAGAAAATGTGTAAAATTCTTTTATAAAAGTGAGGTTATGCAGTAAAAAAATAACACCAATTGCAGAACAACTTTTGCCAAATGTTCATTATGAGGAAAAAGTACTAAAAAAGTAGCTTAAAAAATATATAGTTTTTAATAAATAAATAAATAAATTAGAAAAACGTAATATTTAGAAATTAAAAAATTTAATATTTTTTTATACTTCTCATTCAATTGAGTGGTAATATCTTTACTTATTTTACAAAAATGTAGGGTAAAGATTCCCTGATGAACTGCATTAGGCCCAGTGAAATATCCATAGCTGAATTCCCTTAATAATTAATTTAAACTTCTTTTTGTACGTTTGGGAAAAAGAAGTCAATACGTTTAAAATTAAAAAAAGTGTTAAACTACAAATTACTTATATATAAATTTAGTTGTAAATAGAGTCACAACATTTTTTAAATTATATCACTTAAAAAATAAATTAAGAAAATATTTTTTAAAAACTGCTTATTAAAAAATAAGATGTCAAAGCTGAAGCTTTAAAAAATTATTCATCGACATTTTTAATAATATATAATAGAAGAGAAAGGATCAATTCCAGAGAATGTAATCGTTTTATGATTTTTTTCTAAGAAAATTTCTTTTTTATAATATAGTTTTTTTTGTATCTTGGACCAGCACTCAGGGGATGACCCCTATACATGCAATGCACTGCGCTGGAACTGAAAACGAGTGGATAGTATTGAGGGGACAGACTAGGAAAGATGAGAAGATAGACAGTTTTTTTGTAGCTATTTCAACCTTTTTACTTCGTCGGCTAATTTTTGGTACAGGGCAGACGAAGGTGGGTGCTGGAACTCTGCACCATCTACAAATATTTTTAAGAACTAAACATTGAAAAAAATACTTATATACTAGTATAGGGTCCGCAATCTAACGTTTTTTTTTCAACTAGTGCTTATTCCGTGAATGGTAACACTTAGCGCATGTCTGATTTGACAGATAATTAGTTTTATCCTTCCGCTGAACGAATATGATTGTGTATACGTTACGTTTTCGCTTCGCTAAGTGGGCCTGCGATCGACTTACAGAAGATGCCGATTTTGCCAAAAAAAATCATCTTTTCAGATGAAGATCATTTTGATCTTGGCGGGTATGTAAACAAGCAAAATTGTCGCATTTGGGGCACAGAAAACCCGCACGCATACATTGAAAAGCCGACGCACCCAAAACGAGTCACTGTTCGGTGCGGATTTTGTTCCAGAGGCATAATTGGGCCATTTATCTTCGAAAATGATCAAGCAGTGGCCGTTACAGTCAATGGCGATCGTTATCGGCCCATGTTGAACGAATTTTTGTTCACAAAAATTGAAAAGGAGGATATTGGCAACATTTGGTTGCAACAGGACGGCGCTACGTGCCACACAGCCGAAGCTACACTCGATGTTTTGCGCCCTGTTTTTGAAGATCGCATTTTCAGCCGCAGAGCTGATGTCGTTTGCCCACCTCGGAGCTGCGATTTGACACCGTTGGACTATTATTTGTGGGGTGCCATCAAAGATAAGTGTTACGCCGACAAGCCAGACGCTTTAAAGGACAATATTCGTGAAGCCATTGGTGAAATACTGCTGCACACAATCGATAATGTGCTTAAAAATTGGACCGATCGTGTAGGCTGCTGCATGGCCAGCCGAGGCAGCCATTTGAATGAAATTATTTTCCATTATTAACCGGAAGGATTGTACTTTCAAATAAAAACAGAAATTTGAGAAATTGTTCAGTAGTTTTTTTTATAGCATTTTCAAAAAAAAAGTTATTTGGCGGACCCTATATTTTTGATGTGAGTTTTTAGCTTCTTACTGGCCCTTTTCCAATTCGAAGTCAGCTACATTTGACATTAAATTACTTTTGGTTAAAAGGTACTTTTTTAATGAAATCATTAAGGAATTGTTTTTGAAAGACACTTTTTGTGATCAGTAATTTTTAAAGATACCATTTTTATGGATTTTGTATAGAAAGACACTTTTTCCAAAGAGGAGAATCATATAGGTTTAAAACTTCAATTTCAGTCTTTTTGAAATCAAATTCAGTTTATAAAAAAGAGAATGGCTACTGTTCTGTTTTAAAAGCCTTTTAAAAAAAGGTAATTTTTATACTATTGATATGTATTTTTAATAAAGTATTTTTAGAAAATAAAACTTAAGAAATATTTCAAGAAATAAACATAAAAAATAGTGTTCAAAAATAGGCCTCAAGTAACTGGATCCACTTAAAAAAGGACGCTTTTTAAAAGAGTACTTTTAGCGAAAAAAATTGGTACAGTTGCTTCAAGATCAAGCACATGGTATTCAAATCTCAAAATAAAAAGAAATTTTTGTAAAAGGCCCTATTTAAATGTTTCCCAAAAAGGAATATTAAGGAAAAGCACTTTGTTCTGCCAAGTATTTAAAAAAATCAAAACTTTTATTATTCTTATACGATTCAATGTTGGTGTGCGAAAGTGAGTTGGTATTTGTGTTCACACGTTTTTTTTTGTTTTTTTTTTTTTTTTGTTAAAAGAGTTAGCAAAACATCTACACCGTATTAACATGCATATTGTTTTATTTGTGTTTGATTTTGTATCTGTTTTTGTTATTTACGAAATTGTGTGAGTGGAATAACAATCGCACTCTGGTTGTGTAGCAGGATTTTGAAAAGGCGAAGCACAGACAAACTCGTACATAAAACTGCTAACAATATGCACAAGTTTTGCATAGAGATCTGTATGTGTTTCCGTGTGTGTGTGTGTGTGTGTGCGAGGAGTAAGAGCACATTTCCTGTTGTTAAAGGAAACAGTTTATAAATGCGCCTTAACAGTTTTGTGTTTTCTAGGCAACATGTAGAAAATAGACAATTTTTCGTTGATATTTTTTGTTCCATATAAAGTTTTAAATTTTTTCCGCTTTTATACTAAAATACATTGAGTGCGAATGTACGTGTCTATGGCATTAATAGATATATTTTTGAATGTAAGCAGGTATTTTTTTATCTAAACTCTGGTATTTTGACACTAAAACTTGTGTTAATGTTTGTATTTTGCAAAAAGGTCTGAGATTAAGATAAAAAGCATTTTATAAACACATTTGGCACTTGGAAATCAAAATTAATGGAAAAAATAGTTGTGTAATAGAGTCATAGTACTTGCAAACTTTTTTTTGTTAACGGCCAATAAAGTAAGCAAATTTGTAATAAATTTTTCCAAACACATCCTTATCATTCTGATTTTAGTTGGAAACGTCAGCAGTTTTTTTTCTGAAACAATTTCATGTGTTCATGTGTTCATGTGTTGAAATGCATCTGTCTATTTGTTTAAAATTGTAACAGCATCTGAGTATTTTGTGCTGTTTGATATTAAAAGAGAAAAAAATAAACGATTTTTGTCACAACATCATCAACACACAATAACAAAAACAAACAAAAAAAAAAAAACAAAATGAATGAAACCATTCAAAACAACGTGACATGAATTCTTTCTAGTCTTTAAAGCAAATTGTGTTTATGGTGTAGCTGATTTTTGGTGTAAACATCATGTATTTATATTAAATTTAAATTTTGCACGAATTTTACTCACTATTTGCATTAAAATTGAGCACCGGAAGTGATGTTTTGAAAATATTTGAATTAAAGCCTTATATTGTGCCAACTTTTAAAGTATTTTCTTATTATTGTATTCTGATATTTTTAAGCTTAAGGTCTCTTTATTTTAGTTTAATTTTTAAATAAATTAATTATTTTAAATAAAATAATTAATTTCCTGAAGAAGTCACACAAAGGAGTGACGAAATATTGAAATTAAAAATTAAAAGAAATAAAGAGACCTTAAGCTTAAAAATATCAAAAAACAATAATAATTAAAAAGAGGTCAAGAAAGCAGAAGAATTTAGTATTTTCTTATGAAATTATAACAATTGTAAAATATCCAAATTAAATTTAATATTTTTATTGCTAAATTTTTTTTTAATATTTTTCTTTCTTTTGACCAAATAAAATGAAGATCTTGTTAACAAATACAATGCGAGCTAAAAATAATTTAATTGCAAATTTCAGTAAACAACATCACCTCAAAGCAAATATTTATGACAATTTCTAAAGCATTAAAATAGTTGTTGCCAGCACCAAAACCAACAATAGTAAAAATAGCTAAATAAATATTAAAATGATAAAAACCTGTCTGAAATTCAAAAACAGCAAAACAATTATTGTGGTGGAAAAAATATTCCTATTATCCTCTAGTAGAAGGACTGCCATTAGGGCACAAATATGAATGCACTTGTTCTGTACAGAGTATTTGCTTTAAAAACATTCATTACAGCCAAGCAAATAAATCATCTGCTAACCATGCCACAACACACACATGCACAGAGACACACATACTACACATACCCAACACCATAAAGACAGACTAATAACGAAAATACATCATTAACATTTTATTACTCGTATGTTAATTTCAAATTTATTTATCCACATCGATCACAAAAGGTATGGAGGCAACAACAGCAACAACAACAGCAACAACAACACACTCACATACAATCATATAAATAATTTTATGCATTAAAATATTTATTTCAGGTGGTTCCTCGCAGCATGCAATTGCTGGAAAAATAAAAAGTGGAGTTTAGAAATGCACAATAGACAGCAAATGTTTTTATTAGCAAAAATATCTCTATACGTGAATCAATAGATCTGAATTGCAGTAAAAATTTTATGAAACAATCTAAAGGCAAGTGTGCAAAAAATTTTCTTTAATCTAAAATACTAGGAACATATTTTGTATGTAGGTATTTGGGTTAAGGGTAATGAAATATATATTTTTAAGAAATCAGTTTTAAATGGGGCTAAAACGCGGCCGAGAAAATTTTATATACAACTCGTTTTGGAAAGTAGCCACATTACCAGCATCAGTACTCATATTTACCTTTAAATGCCACCCTTTATTATGTGGCATAGCTGAACACAAAACTCGAAGTGAATTGTTTGTCTGCCGAAAAACACCCAGCGTGTACTGCCATGCCGACAGCTACAGCTGCATCTTATGTGATAATTGTGTACGAGAATTGCATGTGCTTAATTAATATCAACGCAAATAAAATGCCAGTGTTTCCGTTTTAGTACTTCCTTAAGTAAAACTTTTTTGTTTTTGCTTTTATTACACAGAAGTACTCGCCTATGAAATTTGTAGGAATAAAAAGTTTTAACCTATTCAGTTAAGCCATGTAATAAGTGACTGAAATAATAATTGGAAGTTTAACTGAATTGCATCACGAGCACAGCTAAAATTTTGTAACTAGCAAAAGGACACATGCTTTGGTTGATATGCCACTTCGCAAATAATTTGATGAGTTCATGTTAAATTTTGTTACAGACTTTCACTACGATCCGATCATAATTATGGCTAAAATATAATAATTGACTAGACAAATTTCTTTGCTCTTACTGAGAAGAAATTTCATCTACGGAATAGTTTTCAGTTGTTAGTACTCGTAAATAAGTGCAGCTCTTTTTTTAATGTAAAAAATTAAATTAAAAATATTTATTTACTCCTTGAAATGAAATTATATAAATAATTAAATTGAATTAAGATTTATAGACTAATTGTTCGAAATTTTTTGTTTTTTTGTTTGTGGTAATTTTCCCGATATTTGGAAAAAGTCTTATATTATACCACTATTTAAAGCAGGAACTAAATCTGAAATAACCAATTACAGAGGAATAGCGAAACTGAGTGTACTTCCAAAACTTTTTGAAAAATGTATGGTGGATAGTCTTAATTATCAAATTTCTTCCTTATTATCACCACTTCAACTTGGTTTTCGTAAAGGTTTTTCTGCTATGACTAATATTGTCCAGTTAACAACTTTAGTGAATGCAGCTTTCGCGAAAGGTTATCACACGGATGTCATCTACACTGATTTCAGCAAGGCATTTGACAAAATTAACCATGCGCTACTTTTAAAGAAATTAGACATAATGGGTTTTAGTAATAATTTATTATGCTGAATTAAATCTTATTTGTTAAACAGGACACAATCGGTAAAATTTAACGCTGCAGTTTCAAGGGACATTTCAGTAATCTCTGGTGTTCCGCAGGGGAGTCACCTTGGTCCAATTCTTTCCCTTCTGTTCATCAATGACCTACCTGAAGCAATAAAATACTGTAATATATTGATGTATGCGGACGACGTAAAAATATGGTGCGAAATAAAATATACATCTGATCAACAGTTCTTGCAGAATGATTTAAACAATTTTTATATTTTTTGTAAACTAAACTTAATGCAATTAATCTTGAACAAATGTAATCATATGCAATTTTCAGGATCACACAGCTCTGTTCACAATTATAACCTTGATGGTTATAATTTAAATACGCTTCACAAAGTTATGGATTTGGGAATTTTACTCGATAGTAAACTTAATTTTGTTCAACACATTACTATGACTGTTAATAAATCCCGAAGTATCGTTGCATTCATTAAAAGATGGGCAAAACAGTTTAATGATCCTTATGTAACTAAAACATTGTATATTGCATTAGTTCCGCCAATTCTAAAATATGGTAGCATAATTTGGGATCCACTGTATAACGTTCATATTGAACGTCTTGAATCCGTTCAAAAACAATTTCTAATTTTCTGCCTAAGAAACGTTTATAGAAATCGGATGGCACTTCCATCATACTCTACGAGATTAGCAGAAATTAATCTTCCTACTTTAAAGAGCCGGAGAACAATGCTCAACACCTCCTTTATGGTAAATCTTTTCAGTGTTAACATCAACTCCGAATTTTTACTGAGCAACGTACGTTTCAATATTCCTCAACGTTCAGTTCGTTCTTTTAACCCACTATATGTTGCAGCTTGTCGTACTAACTATGAAATGTCAGATGCTCTTAGAAAACTATGTACTTGCTTTAATGAAATGTATCATTTTATAGAGTTTTCGCAGAGCCTTTGTATTATCAAACCTAACGTCATATGTATTTTTAATCATTAACTTTTACTATGTTCTATAAATAGCGCAATATATAATTTATACTAATTTAATTTATTTATATACTATTCTGCTTAAATAGTCTGTAAGGAAATTGTCCATAGACTAATTTAAATAAATAAATAAATTAATAAAAATAAAAAAATCTCAGTAATACATGATAAATATTCCAAGGCACTAAGGAAAGTCAACATCAGTTTTTTAGTTATACAACTTACACAGCAGAGCGGAAAAGCTGTCTTCGAAAGCCGCCACGCTTTCATCATTAGTGCACATGTGTATTGTTTTGCCACCACTTATTAGGTGGCACAGTTGAATATGATAACACTTCTGCTTTAAACAAATTTTATTAGGAAATTGAATACGAGAACTGTATCAACCTGATGTTAACACATAATTGTTTTAGTACCCGTGTTACCGTTTGATTATTTTCTTCATGTCTCATTTTCTGAATTTTTATAAATAATTATTATTTTCTGGGCCGATAGCCATTAGTTGCTAGTGCCTTCACTTCTTTTTGTTTATTGTAATTTTAATTATAATAGGCTTGAAATAATAATAATAATAATAATAATAATAATAATATTATTTTCATTCACAGTGATCGCAAAAGTACTGGAATTTAGATTCACATGTTAGCAAGTCGGGTCCTTTCTCTTTGTAATGTTCAGTGCACTACAAATATTAGCATCGACAGTTTAGAATTTCCCAATAGCCTCTGTAGCATTTTCGATTAAAATTGTAGTTTAAACTGACGGACAGAAAAGCCAAAGGATCATCAGTTTTCCGTGTTTGAAAACAATTTTACGTTCGCCCTATTACATGTTATAATTTTGCACTAAACATGTGTAGATGTGTGTACGACTACGTGTATTTGTTTTAGTGTCGGTGTTTAAAGACGAGATTTACAATAAACTGCAGACTGACCTCAATGCAAATGCCACTACTGGTGCGTCAATACAAAGTGTATTAGTTTCGTTGTATGTGCAGTCATTCACAAAGGGGTTACTTCATGCACACACACGTGCCTTCCCAAACACAAGCGCCTAAACTCATACTATGGAAATGAACACTTGCTCGTCTGTGAGTAATTGTTTCTTTTTTCTCTCTTTCGTTTTTTTTTATGTTATTTTTTTTTTTTTGGAAGCTTATTTGTATGAATATTTACTGAAAAGGTGTGTATATGGGTGCATATGTGCGTTACATGTGTATGTGTGAGTTGAATCTTACCAAATACAGCATGTTTGATTATCTATTTATGTATGCATGTCTATGATTGTGTGCTTTTGGTTGTGTATGTGTGTGAATGGCATTTTAGAGATATAATAGAAAAGATATAAATGCAGTCAGTTTCTAAGTGTGTCATGGACAGTATTCTTACCTAAACATACACACACACACACACACACACACACTCACACATACACATCTACATGAACAGCTAAACAAAAGACACACAGAGATTTCACAACATAATATGTCATAATAAGAGAATTCAGTATAGAAAAATATATTTACAAAATCTTTCATCGAATAAAACACCAAAATTATGTACAGGGTGATACAAAATTAAGCATCGAATTTTGGTTTTGAATAACTTTTTCTTTATGTAAGCAAAGAGACAAAAATTGGTTTTAAATGATAAACATTTTTATTTGGAATCTGACAATTGGTTTTTTGTCTACAGAAAAATAGGAAAGCCATAAAATGTTTTTCCCATGACTTTCCGCAAGATGTCGCGTAATTCCTGATCGCATTTTTAAGGACTACGATTGTTCAGAATTTTTGGAATAAGACTGGGAACATACATATCCTAAAAAAGAAGGTTAAATCGGGGGAACATACCGGCTATCACAATATTTATTCTGCCTCCTGCTGTATGTGCGGTTGCATAGTCTTACTGAAATTAATTGCTGACCAAGTGCTGTCCATTCAATCCTGGCAGTAAGAAGTCGTTAGTCATAATCACTTCTGCCACATGAACGACTCACCGCACAGGGGTTTTGAATTTCTCTACGTGCTTCAAACATGCATTTTCAGTGCAAGAGACTGACGTTGGGCAGGTATTGTCTGATGTAGGGTCTGTGGGGTTCATCTAGTGGTGCATGCTGTGCAAGGACTTTTGTGGTTCCAGTCTAATCGAGTCAAGCAGCCAAACGACAGAATATTTACCCCTTTGACCAGACATGGACGTTGAAATTCACAATGAAGTAACTCCTCCGATCGGTTACTAGTTTAAAAAATTATAGCATGATCTGGTTTTTCAATTTGTGAAGATATATATTTTTTTAATGGAACTTTTAAATTAGCCTTCACTTTTAAAACATTTCTGTAATAAATTTGTTTGAGTGCAAAATATTTAAATTACTTTATTTTTAAGTAAGAGAACCTTTATTACTTGATCTAAAAAAAAAATCAATGAGTGTTCGAGCTCACGGGCGATGTGTTAATACCTTTTTGTTTATTTATTTTATATTAAACCCACAAAAAACAAAGAGAATGCAAAGCAACAGACAAATGTACATACATATATTGTTATCTTTGTACATAAGCTACATACGTTGCTGTCTTGCTATCTCATTTTTATATATGTACGTATAACCACGTCACTATTCTCTTTGCTATGCATAAGACAAAACCGAAGATCAACATAAAACACTTTTTTAATATTACTCCAAATTAATACTCCGAATTAAAACACTTAAATCTCCGCTCGCCGATATCGGATCGCCTTAATTTTTGGCCTAAACTCTTCGTCGAAACCCGCACTAGCGTTTTAATCCAAAAATTAATAAAATCGGCTATGAATTTTCGGAGAAAATCGCGTGGGAAAATTATATGAAAATCGCCCAATAATCACTTTCAATACCGACTGCCAAGCAACAACAACAAACAAACAAACTCTTACACTTCCACTTGCGTATGTATTGAAACTGATAGTTTACTGCCCTAGAGGCGCGCGTATAGATGTTAACACATCAAAAAGGATTTTTTGTTAGAAAAATCTGCACTTTTTCAAAACTCACTTCACTTATTTCAAATTAATTTTGTATGGCCAAACCCATATGAATAAGGGAACGTTGATCAAAATAAAATTGTGTAACAAGAACAAAATTTTTGTGTTCGTTAACTGGTGCATGTCTGCGTTGATGGTTGAATGCCAGGGGGTGATTGAAGTTTTAATTGATTTATATTCTATAATTAATAAAATACCACGTTCGGTTTTGCACTCTCCTTTACCACTCCAATCGTTAGTTATGATTTTATTAACCTGAAGTCATTTATATTTAATTATTCATCCATTCGATTTTTACTCTCAAACATTTCTAATTTCTTTCATTATTATTTAATACGTGCAATAGAAAGAAACAAGAACTAAGTTAAATAATTTGCGGTCTGTTAGATTTGAAATTGATTTAGAATTGCAGGGCAAGAGGAATCGTAAGCAAACACAGACTCCTGTTAAAAAAAAAAATTAAAGTATTTTTATACCACAAAATTGAAGTAACAATTGAGAAAAGGCAGCTTCTACTAAACTTGTAATCAGCTTCATTGTGTTACAAAGACTTTGAAACGTTACATGAGGCACTTGTTAACTAGTGTTTAAATATGTGCAAAGCAAATGTTGCAACGTGCTTGCACATACTTGCCACGACATGCATTGGGAAATTCCTTACGGTCTATAAACGTTGAGTCGAGTACCTGTCTGCCCTTTAAAGTGGTTTACTTTAGTTTTTACTACTTTGTGGGACTTTTTTGATTTATAATTGCGCAGCTGAGGCATCACATGATTGCAATTTGCACCTAGACTAACTTGTTTCCTTTGTAATTTAGTATATCCGTGATTTAGTAGTTGCTTTTTAATTTCCGATTTCTATTTCCGGTTTTGATGGAATATCATGCACACAATTTTTTAAATTTATATATTAATTTTTTTGCAGATATTTTTGTATGCGTTCTACACAGAATTTATGATTTCTAAAATGTACATGTTTATTGCCCGGTTTTTGAAGAAATGCATCACTGGGTTTTAGCTCATGTGTGTGCGTGTGTGTTTGTGTGTGTGCCCTGAAAAACATACTTCGACTTAAGAGCAGGGGTCATGGCATTTTCAAGTTAAAAGTTTAATAAGTTTTGATGTAACTGCACACTCTGACAGACATACGAATACGAGAAAGTGCATTTGAAAGGTTTTACTTGAAATGTGAAAAACAACTTTTACCAAAATTGAGGGAAACATTTTATGATCTATTATTACGCTTTTATTATTTAGTGCATTTGTATGATATTGGCTAAAATTTTCAAAGCAGAAATATTAAATTTTTTAATGAAGAAGTTGTAGAATTAAAATATTTATTTTCTTCCTTTCAATCTCCGCCACACAGTACGGCGCACAGTGGGATTTGTTCCTACAATGTTTGGCAAAAAGTATAAGGAGTGCTCGTAGAATGTTGAAATTTTGTTCTGAGTCTTTACTTAACTCAATTAAGAAAAATATAAAGTTTCATTAAAATTGGTCACGCCCACTACCCACCGCCCATACTACTCAAAATTTATTTTTGGCCCAAAGTTTTTGAAATTTGGCACAGAGTCTTTTATTACATCAATTAAGGAAAATATAAAGTTTCATCAAAATTGGCCACGCCCACTACCCACCACCCATAATACTCAAAATTTATTTTTGGCCCAAAGTTTTTGAAATTTGGCACAGAGCCTTTTATTACCTCAATTAAGAATAAAATAAAATTTCATTACAATTGGCCACGCCCACTACCCACTGCTCATAGAAAAATACGTGAGTTTTATCACAAAATTTATAAATTTTTTCAGCGATCGCAAAAAGTCGCAGAATTTTTTTACATAAAATGAAAGAAAATATTGTTAATTTTATCAACGGGCTTAAGTTCGAATCTGCAAGACTGCAAACCATTTTTTTATTATTTTATTAATAAATGAATTTGTTCAAATTCTATTTTATTAATTTATATTAAGATTGGAATATTAAGAATATTTTTCAATAATCATCAAACCAGCAGAACGGATCAGTACTGATTTCGAGGCCGCTACGCCATCTCATCAGCGTTCTTTGTTCAATTTTTCCACTTTTGCAATTGGAAAAATTGAAGAAAATATTTTTTTTCTAATGAAAACTGCAAATGCTAAATTTGTTGGAGTCATTTTGATTTGCTCAGATCTCTTAAACTATATATGTAATTTAAATATTTGTTCTTTCTTATTAAATTTAAAATACTATATTTTAACAAAAACTATTGGTAGTTAAACCATATTTATTGTTTAAACAACTGAAATGTAGTAAAATTTTCATCAGTTTTCGTCGTATAATATTTAGATAATTTTACCACACTCTTTTTTATAAAAAATTTTATTTTTTTCGAAAACAAATCATGGCTTTCTACTAATGAAACATTTCTCCACAGAATTGCATCATTAGATTTCTAAAATATAACTGTAAAAAATAGACTTTTTGCCAAAAAAAAAAATACCACTGTGCAGCATAGTGTGCTTCATGCCGGCTTTGGATTGATTGGACTCAAAGATAAAAGTCAATTGCATATATTTTTATAACAGAGTTAATATATTTAAATATTTTACACCTTCTCCTTCCGAAATGTGTAGTTGTTTGTGTAGTTTCCCCTAATCATGCTGATGCTTGCAAATACCCCCCCACTCACACATTCATGTCTTGTGTGTATTCTGCATGAACAATTATTAATTGCTTTGATTTGAGTGTAACTCCAACATATTTAATCAGACTTACTCTGAATTACAATCAAGTGTTCCGTTGTTCCGCACATGACCGACCGTTGACTGTTATGCTGGAGTGTGTTGCTGTGCGTTACTCCAAGGACTTCGCATGAGAGTGGCAATGGGACTCATAAATATTGTTTGCTATGGGCTGTTTGAGTTTGCATGCTTCGGCATTATTATTATTGTTGTACATTTGGAATAGTTCCTTAAGCATGTGAGGAATTTGTTTGAGTGGCTTCTTATTCGAGACTTTACTTAATCTTGCTTAAATTGTATTGGAGGGAAAATTGAAAATGTTATGAGATGCATTAAATGAATCATTAAATGAATCTCAGGAAATAGACTTTTATAATGGGCTCAACATATTAACAAAGTAATGAAAATCTATCGGATAAACTCTCAATGAAACTAGAATACATGCTAACACACTAACACATTCACATTTATGTCCTGCCTGCGTCTCTCAAAGATTTTCACTTGATGCTTTTGAAACTTTATGTTTTAGTAATTCTCAATAACATTCCGACTACAAAGTGTTCATATTTACTCTTAATTAATTCAAACTAATTACTATTTTGAGGGATTAAAATACAAATATTTTCCTACATGTGCCTTGACACCCACCCGCTGGAGGATGCCGGCTGCTGAAGGATGAACACGTCTGCTGGCACAGAGTCATAATTTATATTCCGTTCACAGGAAAGATGTTTGTTCGTTGATAACTAGAAGCAAATTATGTTTTAACGGCTGCTATATGTTTTACACGTTTACTGTGTTGTAGCAGGAACATACACATGTTCTACACACTCACACTTTGCCCTCATCAACACACCTACACACTCTAGTGTACAGCAGGAATTGCAAAAACTGAAATGAAACTTAAATGAATACCTTCAATATTTTAGAGCTTTTGCATTGTGTTTAAGACTAAAGGCTGGTTGTCGCATACAGCTGAAACTGAAACTAAAACTGAAACTGAATTTTTTTAAGTTTCAGTTCTTACTTTTTCAGTTCTAAAACAGCAACTGAATGTTGCGTGGGTTGCAACATACAGCTGAAACTGAATCAAAGCAAATGTAATTTGTCGGCTTTGTTTACGTTTTTTTTTTCAACTATTTATACGCGCTATTTAAATTTTACAAAAAAAATGCATGGTAAATATTCATTCAAACAAAATAAAGTGATAGTTTTCAAATTTGACATGTCAAAAATTACATTTCAGTCGGACAGCGACTGAAAATAAGTCAAAAGTACTTTTTTTCAGTTCGGTTGCTAATGTACTGAATTCAGTTCCTGTCAACAGCAACTGAAAAATCGGATTCAGCTGCTAAATTCAGTTGCTATTAAGTTTCAGTCGCAAACGTATGGAATTCAGTTTGAGTTTCAGTTTCAGCTGTATGCGACAACCAGCCTTAAAGGTTCTTCTAAAAGAAAATTTAACAAAATAAGTGAAATATATTTCCTAGATTAACAAATCAGCTGTTAAATGCCAGCAACAAAAATATCCTCGAGCTACAGTGTAACTAAATAACACTGACCGTTTAAAATGAACTTCCATTTCATTTTTTTCAATTTTGTTCGCAATGGGCAACCGAATGCAGTCAATGTCGATCGGTTGTACTCCACATAAAATCGATTTCGGTAACTCTTTCCGTTCAGTGCTATACGATTATTGCCAAGTCCTAAGTCAAGGGGTGGATGCCATAAATTTTCTCCTAGAAGTTTCAAAAGGGCGATACATTTTTTTGATTATTAAATTGAAATCGTTTAGCAAAGCCGCGTTACGGCGTGTGTATTTCATGTATTTCGCAGTCTGTCAGAATTTTTTTCGCCATTGGATCTCATTATGTTGTTTCATATTTAATTAATAAAAATTGCTTTGTTGGCTACAGATTAAGTATGTCGGTGCAATATTCGTTAACAAGTTATTTAAGACATCTCGTATAAATATTATTAAACGCCTCATATTTAATTTATCTAATTGTTAAATTTTTTTGCCTGAATATTAAGCGCTGCACATAAATTATCATTGAAATTAATTTGTTCGTATCACTTGTGTTTATATGCATTCCATATTTTTATATTATTTAATTTAAAAGAAAACTTTCCCTTTAATATATATTTTTATAAAAAACAACAATTATGAGCTGCCAATAATAAAAAATTGGAAAACGTTCACATGTACTTAAGTATAAAATTCAAACCAAAAAAGTTTGACTTAGGTATGATGGAACAAAAACTTCAGAAAAATGGGACATGAAGAAAAAATAATCAAACGGTAACACGGGTATTATAACAATAACATGTTAACATCAGGTTGATAAATTTCTCGTATCCTTTTTCACACTAAAATGTGTGTAAATAGGAACTGTTATCATATTCAACTAAGCCACCTAATAAGTGGTGACAAACACAATACACATGAGCACTGATGATAAAAGGGTTGCGTCTTTCGAAAACAGCTGTTCTGCTCTGCTGTGTAAGTTGAATAAAACTGATGTTGACTTTCCTTTGTGCCTTGGAATAGTTATCATGCCTTTCTGGGATTTAAAAACAAATTTCGAACAATTATCCTATGAATCTTAATTTAATGTAATATAATTATTATTCAGATTTATCATTTTATGAAACAATGCCTACGTTGGCTTAAACGCCCTAGATGTATGCTACAAATTGACTTGAATTTAAAAATAATTTGTTTATTTTTTTCCTAAGGATCTTTCAGAAAAAAAAAATTAAAATTAAAATTTAACCTGATTTTTTGCTTAACCTACTTGCAATTATTTTTTAATTTATTTGTTGTACCACTTCAATTGTAGGAGGGCTGTCAACATAAACTAACTTAACAACGACAACAGCAGCAAGTGTAACAACAACAATAATAGCAATGACAACAATAATGCACAAGCAACAGCAGCAAGAAGGGCAAGTGCCAAAACGCAGTGTGTACGAGGCAACAGCAGCATGGAATGGCTCTATAATAAAACACTAACAGCCACACCAGCAACAATGCGAGAACTTTAAGAAGAACATTTCCATTTCAGCTACAACCTGCAGACATTTAAACATTCATACGAAATGTAAAATAAACAAAACACTCAACACCAAGTTGAAAGGAACTTGACACAATAGGCGTTTAACAAGAACACAAGCAGCAGCACCAGCAGCAGCAACAAAAACAACAACTAGCAAGTGATTTGTTTAAATAAATGTAAATGAAAGTAAATACGAATTTACAACAATAAATTATACCCGCATATAATTACACCAACACCAACAAACGCTCGCATTAATTTCTATTTAACAAATTGCTTAACATGACACATGAAACTGCTGTTGGCAAAGCAAACCCCGAGTTCAGAGAGTGAGTGTTCGGCACAAGAATTTTACTCAACGGAAAACACAAGGAAATTTATTTATTTTTATTTTTTTCACATAAAACTATCAGCGTTAGAATATTAAAAAAATCAGCTAAATGTCTGCTGCTGAAGTGGATGATGCTCCATCAATGCTTCAAATATTAACGTTTACTGGCCATTTAAAATGTCGGACGTCGAAAAGGCGATATCCGGCTTAGTAGAGGACGAAGAACTATTAAAAAACCAACACCAACAACAACAGCAGCAGCCAACAGCGCAGGCAAATAAAATTAACATTAACAACTACAATTTGCAAAGCGACACCGGAAATAGTAGTTGTTTATCACAAAAACAGTCCCGCCAAAACGATTCGCTGCAGCAGCAGCAGGAAACGAACATCCGCGCCAACTACTTAACAGCCAAACAACACAATTGTTTAAGCCGAGTGGCCAAGTTAATATTCTCGACACCTGGCCTGGTCATAATGGTTGTAGCCTACACCATCATGGGAGCATTTATATTTCCTTTGCTGGAAGCACCGCAGGATATTAGCAAATCAGCACTTATTGCGAAATCGAGGGAGGAGTGTTTAAAGGAGCTCTGGATAATAACAGGTACTTGTGGCCAGTAATAAAACATGTCCCACTGTCTGTGTGTTCATACCTATTTTTATACCCTCCAAAAAAGAATTTGGAGGGTATATTCACTTTGTCATTCCGTTTGTAACGCATCGAAATATCCATCTCAGACCCCATAAAATATATATATATTCTTGATCAGTGATGAAATCTAAGACGAACTGAGTATGTCCGTCCGTCCGTACGTCTGTGGAAATCACGATTCAGTCCAAACGAAAAGAGCTAGACTCTTGAAATTTGACATAAATATATTTTGAAGCTTAGAGCAGGCTAAGTTCGAAGATGGGCTAAATCGGACAAGAGGGAAAAAAGTTCCCCTAAGAAGAACTAAACCAACCCAGAAAAAACAACATAATTTTTAAAGTTTTTTGGTTATTTTGTTAAGCAAATGATATATTTTTATGTCAAATACGGTCCAACGCCTTAAACTTGGAGCCATTAAATAAAATAAAAATTTTTTTTGACCCCGCCCACTTTAGTGGGCGTTATTATAGGCAAAAATGGCATAAACATTTAACAAATTGTTTTACTTAAGCCTACATTCCTTAAAAATAAAATTTTTAAGCTTTAATGACGAAGCTGAGACGAAACCTGGTACTACTCTGCCCTACCCCCTCCTTCCCCTTCGTCCCCTAAATGAGCCTACAAAAAAAAAATTTTTTTTTTTAAATTTTGTATATAATCATCCCAAGCATTTATCTTTGGAGTTTTATGACTGCCGATTTCTGCCGTACCCCCTCCTCTTCCTTTGCCCCCAAATGACCCTACCAAAATAAATTTTTTTTTTTAATTTTGTATATAATCGTCCCAAGCATTTATCTTTAGAGTTTTATGACTGCCTGTTGCTGCCCTACCCCCTCCTCCCCCTTTGCCCACTAAATTACCCTATTAAAAATAAATAAACATTTTTTTTAATTTTGTGTATAATCATCCCAAGCAATTATTTTTAGAGTTTTATGTCTACCTGTTTCTGCCCTACCCCCTCTCCCCCTTTGCCCTCTAAATGACCCTATCAAAAAAAAGAAATTTTAATTTTGTATATAATTATCCCAAGCATTTATTTTTAGAGTTTTATGACGAAGGTAAAATATTTCCCCCACAGCCCTTGCCAGAGCGACCCCGCCAAAATACAGTTTTTATACCCTCCAAAGAGAATTGGACCCCATAAAGTGTACTATATTTTTAAACCCGCCCCCTTCAGTAGGCGTTGACGTACGATATTATATAAAGGAACTCTGTTCCACCAAGTTAAACATTTTAAATTCACTTACTAAATATTTGGAGGGTATTTAAGATTCGACCCTGTCGAATATAACGTTTTTACTTGTTTTTTTGTCTCACCGATTAGAATGTTCGTTAGTGTGGGCAGTCAAGTTGGTGTTGTTTATTTTGTGCAGGCTTGTGCGTGGTAATTTTTCCATTGTTGTGTTATTCTAATTTTAGATTTTCCGGAGTGAAAAAATTATTAGAAATATCAGCAGCACTCTGGTGTAGCATTAAACACAAATCGTGTGTCCGTAGTTGTCACACAGTGAACACCTTTCGAGATGCTAAAGAGAAGACATTAAAGACTTAATGTATTTCCTGATTTTTCCGCATTGCGAACGTTCGATAGCAATAATTTTTAAAACACTTTGAAAAAAAAATAAAAGTACAAGCAAAAGTCTTTCATAATTTTGTAGCCAAACCTAAAAGTTAAAAAAGCAAATGCATGAATTTCCCTGCATTTCAGGCTGCCAGTTCGCCTCCAACCAGGCCCACTTTGCTTGTGTCAAACGTTGAGCATTCAAATGTCAGCTGGCATCTTTTCGCAGCTCAACTCTTTCTGGCATTTCACAAATGCAATCCTTTGCTTTCATTTCGGGCAAAATAAAATGCGGGGTGGTGGTTGTGTTGCTGCCATAAAAGCTGACTTTTTGTGTCGTGTAACTGCTGCTACAAATACGTGGCATGAGAGGTGGCAGCCAGAGTGAGGCAAAATGTTGGTGCAAAATCTTTATGCCATTAAAGTGCTTGAATAATTATGCAATTTTCATTTTAATTTTAAGGGGCTTTTTTGCTATTTTTTTTGCTCTCTTCCTCTCTGTCTTGAATAAAATGAAAGACAATTACTACGCGACCTTTTTGTGTTTCACATTTTGTCTTGAGTGAAAATTGTAAGAAATTTGCCAGGTTGTAGTTTAATTTCAGGTAATGAAAAGACTTAAATAGAATTTTATACAATTTTATTTTGTGTGTGTGTGTGTGTCTGAGAAAAATTTAATTGAAAGGATGAGTCTGAAAATTCTGTGTTTCGCTGTAGAAATAATTATACCATATTTTGTTGCTACTCGTACTTAATAACATAAGGATTGCCACAATTATGCAGGCAGCAACGAATATTTTAATTTAAAAAAGTTTTTTATGTTTTAAAGAAATTGTAACGTTCTGTCGAAAATTTCCTTTTATGATTTTTAATTGGTATTAAAATACTGTTTTTGTTTGTTTGCGCAAACAAATTAAAAAGTTACTTGTTGACTTTGGACAAATTTTAAATTATTGTTTCAATTCACATTCGCTGGAAAATTTCAAACATTTCTTTTTTAAATCCGAATTATGTAGCAACAGTGATTCAGATTTTAAAAATTACAATTCATACGCAATTTATATTTATTTCTATTAGTGAACGCTTTCATATGGCAGTGACTTCAATCGTCAATTGGCTTCTGATTTCTCGCAATTCCATTAAAAGTTTAATGCCATACATGTATTTTTGAAAAAAAAAGAAAATTTCGTGAATACAAAAAGAAACTGTTAAAAATAAACTGCTTTCATTTTGAAAGCTAAAAAAATCTACAGCCAGCGAAAATTTGGCACTTAAAATATTCATTAAATTTGTCAGCTAATTAAATGAAAAGTTTGCTGTTTCACATTTTCATTTTGTAAAAGTCAAATATGAAAAATATTACAACCAGACTAAAAACATTAAGGAAAATTAAGTGAACAAAACCAGAGACGACACTAACGCACACACACACACACATTCAAAACCCATATTACAGTTGTATACAAAACATTAATAAAATTATTATATTTTCTTTCTCTCTCTCTCTCTCTGTCCGTCTCTTTTCAAACTGTTTCGTGTTGCTGCTGCTACTCTTGCGGTGTTTGGAATTTCCACAGAGAAATTGAATGTGCTTTATGAACGCAACTGGACAATATTGGTGCACGAACAATTGAGACGTTTTGAGGGCACTATTGTGGCAGCCACACGCAATATGGCGGCTGGTGCACCAGCCACATCAGGTGTATCAGGCAGCGCAGGACAAGTAGGAGAAGGTGGTGGAGGAGGAGCACAAGATTATAGCGTGGCTACCGAAACATCCGCGACATCGTTGGGACGTTATGGCGGCAGCAATTTAATGGAATACACCGACTTGACCGCAACACGATGGTCTTTTAGTGAAGCTCTGCTCTATTCAGTAACTGTGATAACAACAATTGGTGCGTAACGAAAATTATTACAATAACAATAGCCAAAGAAAACAAATTTTATTGTACGGTTACACACATACGCACACACACACACTTACATACACACACTCGCACACTCTCGCACACTTCTTTTTAAACTAATTAAAACGTTTTTGACATCCAGCACAAGGCAAACATTAAAAAGAAGCTTTTCTGCTGGCCATACAGAGATAAAAAGTTAAAAACAATTTATTGCCAGGCCAGGATACGGAAGGAAGGACTTTTAAATAAAGGAGAAAAAATTCAATTTATTTTGGAAAATATTTCCATTAAATGGAATGAATACATGCCATAAATTGAACAAAAGTTGAGCTGAAGATAAAATAAATTTAAAAAAGAAATATTCTTTTTAAACAGCAACTTTTTAATAACTAAATTTTTTTAGAATTGACAACAATAAATATATTTAAGATATTCTGATACTTTAATGTGTTAAAATTATTGTTGTTGTTGTTGTTGTAGATTAAAAAAGATCATGAGATTTCAAATGACGGTCTACAGATCAGCTGGAATACTCACCAGCCTCATTTTTAATTATAATTAATTTTTAAAGAGGCAGTTTTTTTAAAAGGCACTTTAAAAAAGGCACACTCAAATAAATATATTAAAAACAAAGTTAGTTTTTGTTTTAAATCTCTTTACGCGACGGAAGATTAATTAATATTGCAAAAAAACAAGTTCAAATTTTCCAGCTCTGGAGCTGCCTTTTTGGCTTCCCTGTTTCCTAATAACTAGAATCCTTTTTCGGAAACATCAAATGTGTTTCAAATATAAAGAAAATAGTTTGATTCTTATCGCTTACGTAAATGTATTTAGAAAAAATATCAGTTGCCCAACCCTGGAATCGTTTCTTTGTTATTGTGTGATTTTTAATACCAGTTTTAGTTTTGCTGAAGACTAAAAAATTAATAATTAATAATAAACAAAAACTACTTTCAGCCATTTGCTTTTATACACCAAAAATAAGTTAAATTTTCCAGCTCTGGCAGCGTATTTGAGATTTTGCCATTTACTTAGGACTATTTCCTATACATCAAACCAAAAACGGAGTCTTTAGCTTCTCTTAGGTCTTTAAAAAATCGTTGTAAAAATATTGAATTGAAAATCATTCCTTTGGAATTTTTTTTCCCTAATGAAATATTTATTTTGAGCAAAAAATATAAAATTTTTATAGTCAAAAATAAGTTACAACTTCAAATATAAAATAAAACAATTTTAAGTCTTGAAAAATTCAATATATATAAATAAACTAACATCCCATAAAATTCACTATATTTTTAATAAAATTTATTTAAAATACACAAACATATTAAAATTTTGTTAGATATTTTGCTTAGTCTGCCTTTCAATTGCAATTTCATATCGCTTCCTGTTTGTTCGCTGTGTGCGTTTGTTTCGTTTTTCCTTGATTGAATTATTTTTTCTTCACGACTCTAGCAAAATTTACTCACAAACTAAGAAAACATAATAATCTGAATGTTTAACGTTAAAGTAAGACAGACAACTGGAATAAAAGTATTTCACTTATTCTTTTCTTTCACTTCTTGCAACTTGTAAACAGGTCATGGCAGCTTGACACCGCGTACGGCTGGTGGTAAAATAGCAACTATTTTTTACGCCTTAATTGGGGTACCACTGATGTTGATGTGTCTCTCCAGTTTAGGTGCCCTACTGGCCGAAGCTCTGCAATGTACCTACGCACGATTATGCTGCCATTTGCCCCAGTATGCGGCAGAAGATGACGACAACGACTTGGCGCCCTCAACAAAACAGCGTTTCAAACGTCAGCCGAGCCATCGCAGCAAAGCGGAAATAAATGTTGAAAAGCCAACAACCCACCAGATTAAACAACATTTGCAACATGAATGTGATTTTCAGGAGCATAAAAACGAAGTAAGTGGTTTATCGCCAGCTAAATAAAAATTTATGGAATTTATGAAATTTATGAAATTACCAAGAAAGTGTGAAGAAGGGAAATTTCCGAATTTTATTTCTCAAATATTATTTATTGGAAATATTAAGGAAATTCTTTTATATGCATTAAAACGGAATCCCCTGAGTGTTGGCAAACTGCTTTTGCGATACTTTTTGCCCCTTTTTAAAAATTGTTATAATTGCTTTGGGGGGAAGAGACCTGCTCAAGCATGCTTAATCCCCAGAGTGCTGTTGCCTACTTGCAGGGGTTAGTTAAATTAATAGCATGTGCATATTTCTAAATACGAGTACGAACGAGCACAACATCTTATTTTACATGCGTCTGGTTAAATCTGTAGTTTAATTTTTATGTATTGCAGTTGAAATGTTGTTGTTATTTAGTGCTGTTACTACAAAATATTGATTTTGTTTACCTTCGAAATATCAGGGTTAGACGCCAACAAAAAAAAAACAATTTTGTTGTTCCAGACTAAGAGAATTCTTCAAGTCTGCCAATACTTTTATAACTGAGTAAATGAAAAAACACAATTCTCTAAAATACGTAAATATAAATAAAAAAATTATATAATTAAATATATAAAAAAAATAATAATTAATTTCCTGTAGAAGTCACACAAAGAAGTGACGAAATATTGAAATTAAAAATTAAATTGAAATAAAGAGACCTTAAGCTTAAAAATATCAGAATACAATAGTAAATATAAATATTCAGCCTGCGTCAGAAATGTTGTAATGAAAATGTTTTAAATTCCTTGAATGGCATGAGGAAATATTTATTTCATCATATTTAAAAAGCCAAACATTTGTTTACATAACAAAACAAGTTAACACACGATGTTACTAATTTAAAGCTGATGGCAGCAAAATATGAAACAATTACAACCTCATTTACAGGGGAATGGAGAAATACTTGTGTACAAATTCCTGCTCATGCCACCGGAACTGTGCAACATGAAATGGTTTCCACGAATGAAGTTCATGAAGAATTACTCTTGCACGACTTCTTTGCCAATTGGCTAAACAAAAAATAATTTCCTTTGCTGAGACATTTTTATTTTTGTTCCAACTAAATTAACAAGTTGACATGACAACAAGAAATAAATATGATTGAATGTCAAATGTGAGTGATAAAAAAACAAATGAAAATAAAGTGAGTTGAATTAATTCAACAATAAGTTTAAGAAAGAAATTAATTGCACAATTAAGTGAATATTGCTTAGCAATAAACTTCAGTTGATTTTTTTTTTTATTGAATGAAATAAAATGTGCTGGCCCGATGAGATCAGCCCCTCAGTCCAGTCTAGAGACAATGCTTGATTTAGCTGCCCTTGGGGTTTACATCAATTACATATCTGCAAGATCTGCCCTCAGACTCATGGGTTCAGGCAGCTTCAGGCATGACCGTACGGGACCTGGCATTATCCTACAAAAGGTAGGAGGGCAGGTCCTGGGGAGACGGACTGATGCAATCTTGGTATTTACGGACGGCTCGAAGATGGACACTGGCACTGGTTGGGGGGTATTTTCCGAGGATATCGGCCTTTCGGTATCGCTCAGGCTACCCGATATTTCGGCAGTTTTCCAGGTCGAGATTTATGCCATTACCGAGGCAGCATTAAGGATTGATGGGCTCAGTTTGGAGGCAAGAACTATTGTGTGATAGTCTGGCAGCAATTAGAACCCTGGACTCGGGGATAGTGAAGTCGAGATGTGTGCTGGCATGCATTCAATCTCTGGCTCGACTTAAAGGACATGACGTCAAGATAGTTTGGGTTCCAGGGCATGAAGGCATTCAGGGGAATGAAATGGCGGGCAAATGCGCAAAAGGGGGCTCGGCCTTGGATGAAGCAGTGTCACGTAGGGATATTGACATTCCCTCAATTGAGTTGCTGGATAAAATTCAGGAGTGGGCAGAGAGGGAGGTGACAGGCAGGTTGTCAAGCAGTACCACCTGTAGGGTCTCCAAAACTCTATGGCCCTCACTTAGCAAAATTAGGACTAGACAGCTTCTGACTTTTGGGAAAAAGTCGTTGGCACTCCTGGTGGGGGTCTTCTTGACGGGGCACTGTGCAATTGGGCACAGGGTCAGGGCGTTTGGGAATTCCCCATGATGGTCGTTGCAGGAGCTGATTCGATGAAGAAGAAGAGGAGTCAGTACAGCATTTCCTTTGTGAGTGTCCGGTCCTGCAGGAGCGTAGGCTCAGACATCTAGGCTCTAGTTTCCTGCGAGATCTGGACTGCCTCAGGTATGCACCGATGGCTGCCCTGCCGTACTCTGTGAGAAGTTCTAGGTGCTTCTCAGGAACCAGTACTTTGTCATGAGGAGATTGTGTTGGCTATAGTCCTCGGGGCCTCAAAATCGGCCTTTTTGCCTTAACCTAAAATCTGCTTTGGTTTTCTTACTTTTTTCTGTAATTCATTTCGTATTCCAGGCGATTGAAATGCCATTTATTTTTGTTGCATTTGAAGCAGATGAAAGCAAATCTCGAGAAGCACTTAGCTGTGCCACTTTAAGCAGAAATAATAAATTTATAAAATATGCAAACTGCTTTAAGACTTTTAGAAGATGTTGTGCAGTTGCCAAAAAGCCTTGTTAACATACAGAAGTAAATAGCAAAAACAACAAAGTCTAATGCAAAGTCAGTTATAAACAACATCTAAGTTAAATACCCGTACACAGTAAAAAATTTAGAGATCGGGAGGATGTTCTCAAAACTAATTGAGGACTAAATTAGTCCTTTTAATTAAAGTTTAATATGAAACAATATTTTCTTAAGATTTTCTTCCCATTTCGCTTCGTATATTTGAAACATTTGCTTGTAATAGCCAACATTAAAGAACATGACAGAATAAAAAGTGTCGAATAACAAGACAAATACGATCCATTAGTTGAAATTGTGTTACCTGAGACAGCAAGTCATTCAGTCAGTCCAAACATTCACTTCCCCCCCAAAACATTGGAAGAAGACAAATGGGGAACATATAAAAGGTTTAACTTTATTTGGCTGCAAAAATGAAAAATGTTTTCTAGACCGTCACGTTACTACTTGTTGTGCTATTTCGTTGCTTTAAAATTCTATTTTTTGTTAAAAGTTTTTTTTAAAGCCTCCAAAAAAGAATTCACTTTGTCATTCCGTTTGTAACGCAGCGAAATATCCATCTGAGACCCCATAAAATATATATATTCTTGATCAGTGATAAAATCTAAGACGATCTGAGCATATCCGTCCGTCTATGGAAATCACGGTTCAGTACAAACGAAAAGAGCCAGACTCTTGGAATTTTGTATAAATATATTTCGAAGGATAGCACAGATAAAGTTCGTAAATGGGCTGAATCCAGCCAGAGGGAAAAAAGTTCCCCTAAGAAGAACTAAATCAACCTCTAAAACACAACACAATTTTTTAATTTTTTTTTTTTTTTGTAATTTCGTTAAATATGTCTCTGATTTACGTCAGTTCCTGCCTCGCGGCCTAACCTGACGATGGTCTTAACATCGGGTGAAAATTAAGTGTTACCAGCACCCCTCTTAGTACCCAAGAACCACACGAAGGCGACCTCGGGTCGCCCAGGTGGCAATTTCTAGAACATGATTTGGTAAGTCCCATGATCCAACACCTTGCTAGAGTGTCGATCCTATCTAGATGATCTTTTATTCGTTGATTCACAACAACATATAGGTTCTGCTACTATCAGCCGGACCGAAGTCCAACCACAAGGATCGGACATCAATCCTTATCTGACAAATCGTCCACCAAATTGGTGACCACAACCACTACGTGCACTCCCGAGGGAGACCTCTCCAATATCCAGCCGCAGTAAACGGCGGGGCTTGTACTGGATCCCGTGGTACCAGTTCTGACTACTGGTGAAGTCGCAAAAGCCAAACCAGTGTAGGTTCTATAAACTTTCTATCGACTTCGGTTTCTTTTCTACCCAAACCCAGGTACCGCCTCACCTGTCAATTCTTACTCAGGCACGTAGGCGAACCTACTTCTTTTAGATTCTGTTCCACTGTTTTAAAGATTGGGCAGTAACATATAAGTTTTACGGGGCTACCTGCAAAAGTTATGCCTGAAAAACAGAATAACCCCTCGAAAGCCAACCATAATAGGCTTTAACTTTCTATTGACTTTTGAACTCTTAATTAGATCGAGGCGTTCTTGGACCTCCTTTCTTATTTCAAACTTACGTAGGGGTCAAGGCAATCCCCTACTACTTTAATTCTTCTTACAGTAGCCAGCATGTTTCCTACTGAGACCTGTCCCTAACATCCCATTCGGTAACGCGCAGGTACTTATAAGTCCTATGGGTTACCAATAAAAGTTATGTTTGAGAAAATTGTGTAACCCCCGAGAGCAAAACCAGTCAAGGTTTTCAACTCTCCATTGACTTCGGCCCTCTTACGGTACCAGGCGCCCTTAAGCTCCTTTCTTACAACAGACTGCATAGGATTAACCTCTGCCAAATTTCTACTCGACCCTCTTTCGGATATGCTTCGGAGCGGACGAAACTCCTACTTGCAGGGATCGTACTAGGCGGTGTACTATCTGGGGAGTTATACCTCCTACTTTTTAATTTCTTATTTGCCCTCCCGTTGCACTGCAACTTCAGGGATTGGGCAGGTAATATATGAGTTTTATGGGTTATCAGTAAAAACTGCATAACCCTTGCCCCGGATCTGTGCTGGAGCGAGGCCTGACATCATAGCCAAGCTCCCCAACGGCACCCCCGGGGGGTGTATTTTCGTTAAGCGAAAGATATATATTTTTAAGTCAAAGAAAGTCCAACGCGTTAAACTTGAAGCCATAAAATCGAAAAAATTAATTTTTGCACCACGCCCCCTTTAGTGGGCGTTATGATATGCAAAAATAATGTAAAAATTTAACAAATTGTTTTAGTTAAGCCTGCATTCCTTAAAAATAACATTTTGAAGCTTTAATGACGAAGCTGAGACGTAAACTGGTACTCCTCTGCCCTACCCCCTCCCCCGCCTTTGCCCCTAAATGACCGTATAACAAAATTTTAATAAATTTTATATTTAATCATCCCAAACATGTTTTTGGAGTTTTATGGCAAAGGTGAAAGGTCACCCCCTTGGCCCTTGCCTTGATACAGTACATTTTTGAACCCCGCCCCCTTTAGTAGGCGTTGACGTACGATATTATATGCAGAAATAGTGTAAATATTGATAATATTTTATTCCTTAAGCCTATAAGAAGCAGAGATGTCCTTTGATCTTGCAGAGGTGAAACGTCTCCTCCACAGCAATTCCCGGAATGACTCTGTCAAGATAGAGATTTAAAATTGCGTACAGAAATGTCTTAAAAGAACTCTGTTCCACCAAGTTAAACATTTACTTACTAAATATTTGCCGGGTATTTAAGATTCGACTCGGTCGACTATAACGTTTTTACTTGTTTATCTTCAGCTTTCCTTTCAATTAAATATTTAGCTGTTGACCCAAGAGAAACAAATTTTTGTTTGTTGCAAACTGCGCACATCATAATTTATTTGTTTGCATAAAACAAATGAAAATAAAAATACATTGAGAAGACAGAACTTTTTTTTTATTCATCAGTTGCTTAGTTTGATGTTTCACCTTAAGACAGTCTCTTGAGTTTGTGGTGCAACTGAAGTTGGGGCAATTAAACTTTAATCCTTTTATGCAAAGGACACCTTCGTCTGTTCAATCATATCATCAGTCATTTGCTGTTAAACTTTTTTTTTTACTTGTTACTGTTTTGTTTCGTTGCTAGAAAGTTTTCCTAAGTTTTACATGCACGAATATGTCAAGCAAATATTTTTTTAAGAATTTATTTTACTTTCACTTTTTTTTGTTGATATATATCCTTTTTTTAATGTATTGTAATATTAATTGCTTTTTTTGCATTGGAAAGATAACAAAGTTTTCTCTGCAAAAATTTGACTACAAGGACGAAGCTGATATAGAGACAAGTTTTTAAGATTTTAGAAATTTATAAAATAATAAATAACAACTCACTGAGTTGACTGGTTCAATTAAAATTTTTGGGCGATTCCTAGAAGAGTTTCTGTTTCAAAATAACAATTATGTAAATTTCATGGCATAAAATATTTTTTTTGTGAAAACCTTTCTAAAGTAAATAATTGTTAATATTGTGGATGGACTGTTTTAAATTCAAATTTAAATTACAATATTAAATAAATATTGTGGCTTTAAATTGGAATAATAACGATTTTAATTAATATTTATATGCGCAGTGATTGCGGTTGATTTTTCTTCTTTCCTGCGGTAAATTCGATGGCAATTTTTTCCCTTAAATGCTTATTTATTTATTTATAAATCCCTGTTGGCATTTAAAGTTTTAAATCCTATTATAATTCCCAGTTTTCCTCTCTCGCTCTGTGCTGCTGCTGTTGCCGTTGCTGTTGTACAACTACACAGACACTTGAAAAAGTTTTTTTCTGTTAAACTTGGCACGAAAAAACTTTAAACTTTGTTGTACTTTTTTTCCACCACATTCTTAACAATTTACGCCAGTTTCAGTTAGGAGCAACAAAACAGAAGCATATAAAAAATTAAAAAAAAAAATTAAAAATAAAAGTGAACAACTTAAATAAACACAATGAAGTCTTACTATGCCAAGAGTATTTGAGTTCATTTCATTGTTGTTTGTTTGTTGCTGTTGTAGTAGTTTTGGCCAACATAAAACTGTTTAAATGAAAATATAAATAATTTAAGGCCCTCGCTCACTCCTCACAGCATGAACGCACGGTTTTGTTCAACACTCGTACTAATAAAATATCGAGGTTGAGTGGCGGTTGAAAAAGTATTTAATACAAGAGCTGCTTTCATTCATAATCATTCTATGCCACAATTTATTGCCACTTGCGTAATAAAAGCTTACAAAAGCGGCAAATAATATCTATATAAATCAAACAAGTGGCCGGCCGGCCACTACTGAAAGAAAGTTAAGGCGGTTGCTTGTGTTGAAGCCACAAGTTATTGGAAGCTAAATTAGTTGATACCCACAATTCTTAGGGCATTTACTAGTCGCTTTGATCCACTTGTTTTCCGCTTCTTTGGCTTAAAATGTTGTTGCATTGTTGCGCTGCAACAATTTCATTAACTGGCAAACTGCATGGGTACACAATGCAACGACTAGTTGTTGACAGCTTAATTTCATTTTGAAGACATGGCAGAAACTAAACAAGAACACCGTTTATTTTCTCTAAGAAATGTTTTATTAAAATGGTAGAAAGTGCAAAAAAAACAAGTTGAGATAATAATTAAATAGTTTTAAACAGGTTTTAGTTTGAAATTTAAATACAAAAGCCGTTGACTGTAACAAAAAAAGTAATTAGTTGTGGAAGTATCATTAAATTTGTGACAGTAGCTCTCCAAACTCTTTAACTAAATTATGCCAATTATTAAAAATGTTTTACACAAATTAGACTCGTAGTATGTAATACGCTGCTCAGGATACAAAATTTGTTTCTCTCATTTACGAATTCTGAATAAAATTTAAATATTCAACTCAGCTACTGAATAAGTGGTGATTAACAAAAATTACACTAGAGTACTGATGATGGAAGTGTAGCGACTTCCGAAAACGGTGCTTTTCTGTTCTGCTGCGTTAGTTTGAAAATTAAATTGATGTGTATTTTTTACTTAATCATTTATAAATAAAAATTTTTACGACTCGCAGCCTATTATTCAACGTAATAAAAATAATATTTCATACGAATCTAAATGACTGACACTATCATTTACTGAACAGCACCCTCCATATAGCAACAATTTAGCCCGCGAAGTAAAGGCTAAGAAAGCTACAAAAAATTCTCTATTTTCTCACCTTTCTTCAGCTGTCCCCTCAATACTATCCCCTCCTTTCTAGTTCCAGCGTAATGCACTGCATATGTAGGGATCATGCCCTGAGTGCTGGTCCGATTTAAAAAATTATTGCACGCACAGAAGCATGTCCTCTCTCTCTCTGAACGAAAAGAGTTTGGTCACATTTTGCATACACATCTTTTTATTCAATTTCAATTTATGTGCTGTTGGCTGAAGTGATAGAACACGAGACTATGAAGCGGAGGGTTCTGAGTTCGAGTCCGCGCTGAGTCATGAAATATTGTGTTGTGTTAGTTGTTGCCAGCCTGTTTCAATGATGAAGGCATAGCACTGGTCACTGAACATAATAGGCAGCGACGGACACTATCGTGTACTGAAAAGCAGAGTAACCTCGTGTACTAAAAAGCAGAGTAACCCTCCTTCGTCGGTCCTGTAGTAAAAATTAGCCGACGAAGTAAAAAAGGTTGAAATAGCTACAAAAAAACTGTCTATCTTCTCATCTTTTCCAGTCTGTCCCCTCAATACTATCCCCTCGTTTTCAGTTCCAGCGCAATGCATTGCATATATAGGGGTCATCCCCTGAGTGCTGGTCCTACTCCTAAAAAAAAAGAAACTATTTATATCCACACCCGAGCTTTTGCCTTTACATTTTCTAAGTAGTTTTTAATAAATCCTGCCAAAAACTAATTCTAGTTGAAACTGTTTCTTATTCCATTAAACAAAAAGTTTTCAGATGCTCAGACCGCATCTTTAAGTGCGATATTTTGGTTCTATTCAAAATAGGGTTTCAAGGTGTGTGGCCTAATTCAGGGCAACCACAGACAAACTTTGTCCTACAAAACGGCATTTAAAGGGAGGCAGTAAAATTAATTTATTAAATGAAAAGTGCTTATTTCACAGCAAATAGGCACTTTGAATTTTATACTTGACATTCACACAACTACAGACTGCAATTTTGTCCACACACACACACACACACTCACACTCAACCATACAACTATTCCCTTGTTTGTGTTAAGCTTAACCATAAATGCACTTACAGGCATTTAATGCTGAGGTTTTGGCTTGACACACAAGCCAACTCTTCTCTGTTCTTACCTCAGCTGAACTTTTGCTACAAGAGTGTGTGTTGCACATTATTTTCATCTGGGCTTTCTTCATTTCCTTTGGAATTTACTAATTTCCATGACCTTAAGCGTACTGTAATGCTGGCAAGAATGAGAGATGACTGGCATCAAAAATTAAAATATTACACAATTTCTATTCGTTAAAATCATCTGGGGAACTAAACGTTCACTTGTATGGCTAATTTCACACACACACCCACACGCACATTTCGTAGGCCAAAGTTTATAATATTTCTGTTTGTTTTTTAATTTTTTTTTTAAGACTCCGACGAGCGTGATAAAGTTGTTTTGTTGACGTTTCAAGTATAATTTAATGGCAGCTCTTTAAAAATATCAAAAAAAATTGGTGGATGTGTAAAGAAAAACTACTGCTGCTTTATTTTGAAAACAAGTCTTTAACTGAAAATGGGCGATTTTCCTCTTTAAGAAAATTTCTTGTTTTTATCTATACAAAAGCAATTAAAACAATATCGTCTAACATTCCACATCTCGTTCAAAAACCAATTATCCATGCGGCCTGCTTTCTTTTGCCACTCACTGTGACTGTGCCAGTGTGAAAATTATTAACAACAAATATGCAAAATCTGCCAACTAATTGACTGTAAAATGATCCCAACAATGGAACAACAGATTGTGTGACGATGTGGCGATGATGTTGACGTGGCAGAAAAATAAAAAATATCTATTTTTTTCCAACAAAAGAGAATAACTAAAAGTATATACGAGTTAAACTGGAAAAAATGGTTTTAGTTTTTATTAAAAACTGAAGCTCAATGTTTTAACTAGATTTTTCTAATAGAATAACAGCAAGACAATACAATTTTAAATTGCATTTTTCCACAAGCATTTCATTTTCATTTCATTTATTTTACACTTCTTTCTCTCTTTATTTCCTCTTCCCTCTCTCTCTCTCTCTTTCTCTCCCGTGCTCGTTGTTGCTTTATTCCTTTAGATGAATTGTAAAAATTGTAAATATGATGCCGTAATTGGGGAAACTAATGGAAACCATGGTTATGATTATAAACTGTGTAATGATGCCACAACAATGGCAAAATCATTATTGTCACCATCATCATCATCTGCAGCATTTGCAGCAGCTGCAGCGGCAAAAACAACAACAGCCATGACAACAATGAAACTTGGCCATAAAGAAGGTAAGTGCGAAGCAGATATTAAAACGTATAAAAAACTAGAACAAATTAATTTTAGCACTCTTCGGGCTGGAGTGATTCAGTATTTCATTTCAGTGCTTTCCCCTGGATCGAATTAAAAGTACTGACAGATTCAGTTTAGCTTCTTTCGACTAAATTTCACTATTTCAAAAATATTCACGGCTGCTAGAGCCTTTTGGTCTTATCGCAACTAAAACAATATAACAGAAGCTTCTAACTGAAGCATTTTCTTTCCTTCCATTCTGCTCTGTTAAATCCTCTGCCTGTAATTTTTTATTTTTTTTCAGTACAATCCTCTCGAGTGTAATCAAGTAGAGTTAGAGTGTCTATATCAAGAGCGTTCAATCGCTAAAAGAGAAATTTCGGTAACAAAAGGCTCACGCTTGAATCACAATCCAACAAAAAAAATTAATTTCCTGAAGAAGTCACACAACGGAGTGACGAAATATTGAAATTAAAAACTAAACTAAAACAAAGAGACCTTAAGCTTAAAAATATCAGAATACAATAATAATTAAAAAGAGGTCAAGAAACAAGAAGAATTCAACAAAAAAAAAAAAAAATAAAATAAAACAAAAACTAAAAATTGGCCGATGTAGAAGCTGTTGAGGCCAGCACGTCCTTTCGTGTGTCATACTTTTCTCGTCCTATGGGAAATAAGTTCTTTATTTATATTCAATTCTTATTCCAGATTTTTTATTTATTTTCTTGTCTGTCAATATTTTTGCTTCAATAAATTATCTCTTCTCATGACTTCTTCAGCCTCCAGTCGGTTTCTTTCCCAGCATCAGTTTTATTCTGAAAGGGTTAAATTTAATTTCCTTCGCTGTGTTGCATACAATTAATTTAATTGCCATGTTCGTTAAGATCAACGAACGTCTGTGCCATTGTGTTTTGATAGTTTCTCTTATTTACAATCCCGGTCAATATCAACATAAAGCGAAATAATATAAACAACAATGAAATTCGATTTATAATTTACTTTCATATCAATATACGGAAATTTTTTCTCGTTTGCCTTTTAATTGTATTTTTACAACAGATTGCTGTCAGCTTTTGCAAAGTTCTCCCGGAAAATTTACTCAACATTTATCCTCCTGCATGCAATTGAAAATGTCGCCTACCATCGGTGCTAGTGCAGTAGATACAACTACAGTACAACAACAACCACAACAACAGCAGCAATACTATCAGCAAAGACCAGATGACATGCTAATGACAACTGGCCACAAATTGTCTTCACAGCAGCAGCCGGCAACAATGACTACAGGCTGCCGCATGGTTTTGCCTCCAACAACTGCCTCCTCGCAAGCACAACGTTTCTATGCAAATGCAATGCCTACAATGGCAACATATCATCTTGTTTCCTCAGCCTCAGCCAGTTCATCGCCCACACACCATCAGTCTATACGACACTTTATAGTGCCACAACTGCCACCACCCCCACAAACAGCAGCACCGCCATCTGCATCGTCTCCCTTGCCAACAACGTCTTTGACTTCCGTAACGGGTACTCAGCATTTCATGGCTGTGCCCTCAACAATGATACGTTTTCATCATCCAACATCACCACAAGCATCGATGCAACAGCAACAGCAACACCAACAACCACAACTACAACTACAACAGTGTAGTGCCAATACAACATCAAATATAAATATAAATCCATTGGCCCTACCCGCCTCCGGTTCGGCTACAGTTTATTTTCCAATTGTTACGCCAGCTGCTGTTGGGCCACAGCCGAACTCAGCCCACCAGCCCCTGGTTAAATATCACACCATACAAATGCCTCACAAGAGACAACACGGTTTATCGTTGTTTCAACAAACCGATTTACACGATAATCAACTCATAAATACTGTTGAAGATGTTGCTGGCACTTCGTTTCCACCCCCGCCACCACCTGCCTATCAGACCGCCACTGTGCACGGTAAGTTGACTACCATTTCCTTCTTATTTCCATTAGACTTGAAAAAAAAATATCACGTTTTTTTGTGTGCTTTTAAACGGAAAACAATTCAACATGTCAGCTGCAGTTGCTTGTGAATTTCTATTTTATGGATTTCGATTTATTGTTGCACGAAAAGTGAAACTAAATTTGAAAATGTTTAATTACAGCACAAGAGCACAAGATTTGGTGGCAAATTTAAGGTCTTGTTTTGCAAAACGCCAAGGGCTCGTCTGCATTTTGTTTTTGTTATTTGATTTTTATAATTTTGGTTTAGATATAATAAATAGTTTAATGCAGTGGTACAACAACACTGTGCTTTGCATTATCTTCTTGGCATCCCCTACGTATGAGTAATTTTTATTCATCATCAAAATAATGCCAACAAGTATACGCCTCCATGATTTCTACTTGCATGCAAACTATTTGTTTTCCTACATATTATTTTTTATATACATATTTACTAGAGTAACCCTGCCCCCGTTGCTGGACAATAGAATAACTTACGTTTACGTCTTTCTATTAAAAATTAAATTTTATAGAAAGAATAGAAATTTCCCTGACTCCGTTGTTGCCTGTTTTGATTGTCACGTTCAGTGTTACGTTCACGATCTCTTCTGTTTCTAACTCTCACACTTTCAATACGCTCTTCTCTTTGTTCTTGTTTTTTTTTATCTTGGACCAGCACTCAGGGGATGACCCCTATATATGCAATGCATTGCGCCGGAACTGAAAACGAGGGGACAGATTAGGAAAGATGAGAAGAAGACAGGCTAATTTTTTTGCTACAGCGCCGACGAAGGGATTTTGATTTGATCTTGATCGTGTCATTCTTTGCCTTGCTAATTCATTACTTTCTAATCGCTCTTCTTCATCCTGATTAGATCTATTTAAACGTATTTGACTGCAGTGGCGTGTTCGTCGCCCAACTGGTGAACGTCTGCGGCGCGGCATTGTTGAATAATTTCTTTAATTTTCTTTTGATGCAAAAGATTTAAATTTTAACTGAAAGCTTACAAATCAATAATTAAAAAATATCAATGCTTGCACTCTAAACTTAAATGACAGTCAATAAACACACAGAAATTAAATAAGTCAAATTACGCGAATAAGCAGAGCCTTGCCAGTCAGCATTTTATAAAATTAATGATCATATTCGAGTCTTTTTCGAGTCCTCCGCACGATTAAAATAATCATTTATGCGCTCGTTTTCGAGTCGAAAATGACTGTTCATTTGGGAGAAAATGGTACCCTAGCCGCGACTCTTCTAAGGGACTCTTTTATGATTCGCGCTTCTGATCAATTTCGACTCATTTTCGAGACAGTTTGTGTTAGTTCTTACAAGCAGTTGCGAGTCTTCTTCGAGTCATTTTTCAGCCATATTACCGGTCATTTACGAGTCTTTTTCGAATCATATTAAAAGGGAATTTTTAATTGAATTTTTACTGTATCAATGCAACCATTTATTGTTGTTTTGATTTTAATTTAATTTATAAATAATATAACAAAAAAAAATGTAAAAAATTATAAAATTCAATTTGTAAGATTTTAATTGTAATAGCAATTTGGCATCACGTGCAGTAGTGTCCTGAATCTCCACAACATCCGGCCGCAACACAAGTTGTTTTAATTCAGCCACACTGAGTTTTCTCTTTGACAACTCTTTTACCATCTTCCTGCAACTTATTTGCTAAACTTTTCTGGTGCAATTGCATATTTGTTTTTTTCCGGAACTGTCTATACATGGGAGCCAAATCGGCAATGGTTATCTTCTCCGGCACTTATCTGTAAAGAACCAGACAATTATATTTTTTGAACTATAACGATAATAAGTCCTTACTTACTTAATGATTACGTCGTTTGCAGCTCCTGGCGATTTTTTTCGCGTTGTTTCATCACTTAAAGATTTATTCTTCTTTTCATTTGTTTTTTCCTTAATCTTTGTGGGTATTCATCCTGAATATCTTCATTTTCACGTTCATTCTCTTGGTTCTGTTCAAATTTTTTTATTTAACTTCTTTAAAGCTGACATTACCTTTTTTTCTTTCTAATTTTTATATGAATTCACTGGCAAATGGAATATGTACACTTTATATATATATATATATATATATATATATATATATATATATATATATATATATATATATATATATATATATATATATATTTGCTTGCTGTTTGTGTTTTTTTTTTTAAATCACTTTCTAAGTATTTCTGGGAATCATTTTCGAGTCTTATTTTAAGCGCAGACCTGATTAATCAGTTTTTCATCATCTAAGGTACTCGAAAAAGACTCACTTTGGTGAAACAGTCTTCCACCTGCCGACTGGGTTATACCGACAAAATCTAATTCTCATAAGAAAAAAAATAAATTTTATAAAGGGAAAACACACCATCATAAAAGTGCGCGTATGACGCATATTCGTGGAAATTTTTAGATGATTTTTTTATAAACCATCAGTGAAAGTAGACCTTTCCAACGCATGTAGTCGTTTGAAAATCGGTTGAGTGGTTCTCGAGTTATAAAATCACTAACATAGGACAACTTATTTTTATATTTATATATAGAATAAAAATAAAATAAAAATAAAATAAAGATTCTTCTTTTAATTTTTAAATATAAAATGAAATTTTGTTTTAACAAAAATTTGTCCTGCCGATTTCAAAAAGAAACCCGAGGTAATCAACTTTTGTTATATTCATTACGATGTGTTGCTCACAACTCCAACGTCTATAAGCCAATTGAGACATTATTTCTGAATTTGCAAATAATATATTTACAGATTGTCCCATGGCTTAATTAATTTATATTGTATATCCCTTTATCCGTAAATACTTGTGTCTTTGAATATCTTTGTCTTCATGGCAACAACGTGCCTCGAAATATTTTGAGCCAAATTATTCTAGATCGGACTGTAATATTGATCACCTTAATTTTTATTATGTTAAAACGAATCAACGTTTGAAATGTTATAAATACACAAAAGATAAAACTCTTTACTTAGCCGCCGCACACTGGAATTTTTTTCCAAAAAGTCTATTTTTTACAGTTACCAATAGCTTTAGAACACTTTTATTAAAATATAGTATTTTAAATTTAATAGGAAAGAAAAAATATTTAAACTATATACTATATATATATATAGTTTAAGAGATCTGAGCAAATCAAAATGACTCCAAAAAATTTAGCATTTGCAGTTTTCATTAAAAAAAAAAATAAGTTCGTTACTACTAAATGAAAGTTTGGAATATTTTCTTTCATTTTATGTAAAAAAATTCTGCGACTTTTTGCGATCGCTGAAAAAGTTTATAAATTTTGTGATAAAACTCACGTATTTTTTATGAATATTTACAATAAATTGCAATGCATATTTAGTATGGGTTCTATGACCAGTGGGTAGTGGGCGTGGCTAATTGTAATGAAATTTTATTTTATTTTTAATTGAGGTAATAAAAGGCTCTGTGCCAAATTTCAAAAACTTTGGGCCAAAAATATATTTTGGTTTCTATGGGCGGTGGGTAGTGGGCGTGGGCAATTTTGATCAAACTTTATATTTTCCTTAATTGATGTAATGAAAGGCTCTGTGCTAAATTTCAAAAACTTTGGGCCAAAAATAAATTATGGTTTCTATGGGCGGTGGGTAGTGGGCGTGGCCAATTTTAATGAAACTTTATATTTTTCTTAATTGAGCTAAGCAAAGGCTCAGGGCAAAATTTCAACATTCTACGAGCACTCCTTATACTTTTTGCCAAACATTGTATGAACAAATCCCACTGTGCGCCGTAGCCAAACTCTTCTACAACGACTTGTGTCTCTGCTCACCCTAAATAAATATTTGTAATTTTTTTTGTAATGAAATCACTAAATAATTGCAAATGAAATCCCCTATTAAATATTGCCCAGAGATGAAATTAAAACAAGAGTGAAAATATAATCGCTATATTTTTCAACAGCATTTGCCTGCCACACAGTCTTCCGCCATAATTTTGTTGCGATTTTAGCAGTTAAATAATGAAATCAACTTGCAGCAGTTGGGCTGCTTCTGGCTGCCAGCGGAAATATAACAACAACATTAAAGTAATTAAAACAAACCTTCAAAGTTCACAAAATCGTTACTTAAGGGTGGCCGAGGAGGGAGAAAAACAATTTTACCGCAGCATTTGCAACAGCATCAATAGCAACGTTTAGAAAAAGTTGAAATCTGTTGAAGCAAGCACTGCAATAACAACAAGAACAACAACAACAACGACAGCGGCAGCAAAAGCTACTTGTAACAGCATTAAATGACATTTAACGTTCAAGCCATTTAAAATTGTGTGTGTTTTTTTTTGTTCTCCTCGTGGCTCCTCATGAACGAACAAATATTTTGTAAATCGAGAAAAGTGCTGAATGAAAAAGAGACCAACAAAAGTTAAACGCAACAAAAACACCCACCCCACGAATATCAACTAGAAAAACTAAATTAAAATTAAACTCAACTCAAATTAAACTGAACTGAACTAAAACGAAACAGAGGCGAACAAAAACTAAAAGTGCACTACGAGATAGAAGGCAGCAGGCAGCGGGCAGCAGCAAATACACACGAGTGGTTTTACAAGTGGTTGCGAAGTGTTTAACGACTTTAAACTGCAGAGTGAAGATGACGTGATCATGTTTTTAAATGGCTGGCAGCAAAACGAACGATAAACAAATTGGCCCTTAAAGAGTCAACAATAAATTTTTGTTTTACAATTTTTAATGCAAATTTGTTTCAGGGATTTTCATCAAAATTTACAATAAAAACATTCTACACACAATTTATCAGTATAAGAAAAAAAACTTATTTAATTACCATGTGTTGCTCTTACCGGTCTCGTCGACAAATTCATTTAAATTTGTTGTGAAGCGAAAAGTGTTTATTAAATGCATTGAGCGACGTACTCCTTCCCCTACTGATATTAATACCAGGGTTTTTTGCAAATGCTCTTTCTTTTACTCTGCCCTTTTTAAACAATAATTTAATCTCATCCAAATCGCTTAATCAATCATTCAGTTTAATTTTCACTTAAACTTTCAGCACTTGAAATCACTTTCCCATTTTCACTGCCTGCACGAAAGTCTGTGTCTGATTGAATGCCATCAGCCGCATTAAAAGTGAAGCACGTGCTGGACTGACAAAATTGCCTCGTGTTCTTTTCACACTGCAAGTCTTCAACTGCTCTGTTTTTCTTTTGCAATTTTCACTTAATTCATGTGAATTTGCTCAACTTCTTACAAATTGTTCAAATTAAGGAGAATCTTAAGAAGAAGTTCTGCCAAAAAAAAAAAAACATTGTAATTGATACAAAAAATAAGAAATAGGGTCACCATGGCGTGAATACTATTTCATTGTTCATGGAAAAATTTTATCAGAGTTCTTTTAAACAACAGCAACAACAATTTAGTAAGACCTTCCTACAGCCATATTCTTGACCAGCAATTGAAACATCTGTCGTTTTACATTTTCCTGTGTGTCATTCAAGATTTGAAGACACAAAGTAAACACTTCGCAGTATCTCAAGGTCCATCGACTTTCCTAATAGCAACAAGATAGGAAGAATGGAGCATGTCCCGTTTGCTTGATGCAGAAATATTATCAACACACGCCTTCAGGTTAGATCTGGGAGGCATTTGATATGGGCACTTGACCATGCCCAATGCCAATGTCGCCTGAGAGTAGAACACATCTTTTATGTGACACTCAAGACTCGGATGAAGTCACTACCACTTTCCTGTTTTCTGTCAGGTTCTCTTTGCCTAAGGAGTCCCCCAATGGAGATCCATTTAGACTTGAAAACCAATCAGTCACGGGGACTGAAGTGCTTTTCGTTATTGTGTTCTGAACTTTTTTATTTCATAAAATTGTTCATTAACAGACACTGGGACTGAAGTGCCTTTTATTTTTGCCATCTGAACTTTTTCTTATTTTATAAAATTCTTTTGCTTAACTTTTAAAGCCATAAACTAAAATATTTTCTGTTTCATAATAATTATTTTATTTGCAACCTTTTGCCATCAAACTCACATTTTGATCGAAAGCATGCAACAATTTTATATTTTAAATGGATTTTTCAAATAGAATGTTTTGTTCTGCTGAAAAATCTTTATGTTTGCAAGAATGTGTGTTCGCATTGAAGCAAAAATATTTCTTTCTAATAAATCTTTTTCTTCTTCTATTTCATTTTGTTTACGTGAAGGTATAAGAAGAGCAAAGTTTTTAACAAAACCACTACCGCAAGAGATCAATAGTCTATTGCACGAAAGTGATACTTCGTGCAGGCATGATTTATCACAAAAATTTACAACGTTTAACAGCAGCAACAATACAAATACAGCAGCAGAACAACAGCAGCAGCAAAAACAGCAGCAACAACAGCATTTGGTATCAAACACTGTGTACAACCCGGCAACACAGACTCTCATGCAATCGAATGAAAATGGAACAAACGCAACTGAAATTTCTGTATCGGCGACAACAGCTGCCAACAATGTCTATGGCAACAGCAATGCATCGACTACTACCGCCTCCTCGCCAGCGTCCACGGTCACTCTAACGAATAATACAAATTCCAATGGTACAGCAAATATTTACGAGAACCACGAGGCAGCAACAACCCACTCGCTGCACAGCCAACAGCCACATGCTGTTAACACTCCAACGTGTGTGATGTTACAATCAAGTGGCATCATTTCAGAAGAAGCTGCCGCCGCCACGGTCGATATAATGGAGGATGAGGAGGAACAGGAGCAGCAGCGTCTGGGGTAAGTATTAAGGCAACAGCAACAACAATTCTTCTATGCAATAGAACCTGTAAAAAATGTTTAAGAGTAGAAAAAAAAATTAAAAAGGATGCACTTTTAAGCCAAATTGCTTCAAATGGAATAGAAAGTGGACAGTCAAACAGACACAAAAACAAAAGACAATACAGAAATAAATGTCGGAGGAGACTTGTTAGATTCGTGCATGTGCGTATGAAAAATGGCAAGAATACAAAAATAAAAAAAGCAGGCACTCATTGAAAGTTCAGTTGGGCAACAAATTGAAACTTTTGCTCCGGCCCGGTTTTCCGGAGTGGTTTTTGTATCTCACTATTTCTTTTACCTTCAACATCTTCCAGCCGGTTTCTGTGTGTTTGTATGTGTGGCTGAGTGTATGTGTAAGTGAGTTTGGTAATTGTATTTCTGTTAAACAAGTTGTAGGTGCTTGATTTGTTGCAGTTACATGGCCCTGCTTGGGCATGTTTGATTTATTGTCTTGTCACTGGAGTTAAAAGGTCTGAAGTTTAGTTAAACGTGAGAAGAAATAAGTTTAAAAAAAAATGAGCAAGTCATGTGCTGGATTAGCAGCAATTTGCAAAAACCATTAAGAAAACGTTATGCAGACTTGAACTTTAGTTCACCACATCCACTTGGCACCACATTTTAAAATAAAAACAAAATTTTATATTAAAATTAATTACTTTTCTGGTGGCAATCATTCGATATTTCACGAATTCAATCATTTATTTATATTAATCATATTTTGTAGGCACAATTCATACAAAATTATTTTAAATTTATTTCATGAAGTTTTTATAGAAATTTAATTCAAAATAAAAGTATTGAATAACAGATTTTTGAACATTGAATTGAAAATGTGGTGCAAATTCAATTTTAATTCAAAATAACACTGTCTTGCTAAAATAGATAAATTAAATAGTTTCTGAATACAAACATGAACGCATTTAATATGAAATGCTTAAAGCAACAATTCCACCAGGAAATGAACAAAATAAATTTTATTTTTTTTTTTTTTTGAGAAAGCCAACTTACACAGAAGAGCAGAGCAGCTGTTTTCGAATGCCACTACACACTAATAAGTGGTAAAAAAAAATACACATGAGTACTGATGATGAAAGTGTAGCGGCTTTCGAAAACAGCTGTTCTGCTCTTCTGTGTAAATTGAATAATTAAAAGTGATATTGACTTTCCTTTGTTCCTGGGAAGATTTCTCATGTCCTTCTAAATTTAAAAAAAATTTCCAACAATTTAATGTAGAAAAAAAAATTATTTTAGAAAAATTTAAACGATTTATGCTAGGAACACAACTACGACGAACGACGAATTTGTGGTCGCGAATATTCGTCGCCAAAAATAAAACACATTGGTGTATATGAAAATGCACACAATCGTGGCGTTGGTCGAACGAACGATTGTTTCGTCAACGAACGACGAACAAATCAATATAAAGTGACCAGATTTCATATACTCAAACTGGTTTTTTGTGGAAAAACATAGTTCTCTACTGTATTGTTGCATGTAGCACTAAAATTTTCAGTACATACTAAAAATGCATTCACCAATTCACAAAAACGTATCATTCGGACGACTTTTTATTAATTTTGAACACTTTTTATAATATAGTTTTTCTTTCTATTTCTCACTTTTTCATATGGTCACCCCATCAGCTGTTAAATGAAAATAATAATTTATTTACAGACACAAAAATTTTTCAGAAAATATTTACAAAAAGGAATTTGTTCTGAAAAAAATGGACAACACCGGGATAACTATTGAGTGTCTAAACAATCTGACTGGCATCAGAGGATTACATTGATTTAAAAAACAAATATTAAAATTTTGTTTGCTTATTATTTTCATTTATTCGTCGTTATTGTGTTTCATACGACGAATTTATAGAGCGATTTTTTATCAACGAATTCGTCGTACTAAGCGAAATTCGTCGTTCGTCCCAGTTGTGTTCCTAGCATTAAAGTCTTTCAAAATTGTGATTAAACTCAATATTAATTAAGGAATAAAAAGTCTGCGTAGACTCTAGAACGACGAACCTTTTCCATGGCAGACAAGTAAAAAGAGCCTTCATTAAGATATTCAGCGAACGCATAATTCTCCTCATCGTTCTTTAATTTATAAAGTCCTATTGCTTAGCCTCCCATTAGTACGAGTAGCACTTGCATATTTAAATCCTGATTAAATCATTCTGCTGTGAATCATTGAGTTTTTTTCTTTTTGCATTTCTGCCGTATTTTTCGTTTTTACAACATTCTCAATAAAATTTAAGAAATAAAGCGATACATTTTCCTCAACATCCTTCATGTTTTATTTTACAGACCGACCCATAAACACTTCATTACAAACAAGACGAAAGTGTTGCTTTACAGCACACAATCATGCCGCCGCCGCCGCCGCATTCAGTTAATTTTCTTTGTGTTTTGCAAGGAAACCAACACTTAAACACTGTAATACTTGATGATGGCATGTGTTGATATCTCTCGCACTGTGTGCGTGTGTGTGTGTTGTGTTTTTCTCTCGACCACATTTTTTACAATTGCCATTTATTACTGTCATGCTAGTGGTGTGTGAGTGTGTGTGTGTGTGTGTGTGTGTGTGTGTGAGTTTGGGAGGGTGAGTGCAAAAGCTTTTATTTTGTTGTTGGAGGTGTGGATGGGGGTGTGGGTATGTGGGTAATATGTTGATCAAGTGTTGGTAATTAATTGTAACTTGAGCTTGAATCAGGTCAATTAATTTTATTTTTGCCACAAACACACAAACAACAACTTTTTCTTTATACATATTTTTTTTTTACTCATTTTCAATAATTCTTTATTTCTATCGTTTTCTGTTGCAAACTTAACTGCTGACTGCTGATGCAGCACACATTTAGCACAGTTTCAGGTTTATTGTCTGAGGTCCCCTCTTAAGACTACAAAAAGAGAAGAGAATTAAAATAAAAATGTATATAAATATTACAATAGAATGTAAGGAAATTAAAACAGGCCGGAAGTAAAAAGCATTAAAGCAATATTGCGCTGCAGGGAAATGAAAGAGGATGAATTAATTTATTTATTGTAAATAACGTACGTGGACTTTAATATTAATAGTGAAATATAAAAAGCAGCAAAGCACTAAATTATTTATTATTCCCTTGTTTCGTTTTATGTTCACAGCAACTGTCCCCATGGCACTCCTTCGCGAGTGCCGCTATTAACCAGCTCCGCCAACTCCGCAGAAGACAAATCCCACACACGCAGTTTTCTTAATGCCACGGCCGCTTCTTTTCACCGCCACACCTTGAATACATTTCAACGTGCCAGCAACTCTAATGCCAACCAGCAGCGCAAGTCCGTGATTATCAATCGTAAAGGTGAATGCAACTTGCACATACCCAGACGCCGCAACTCCTCCAGTGCCACAATATGTTATGGCGACCAGTACAATGACACTTCCGATGATGATTGTGGCGGTTTGGAGGGTGCCGACACTTACGAACTGAAACATCTGCATCCCAACCTGGCCGACAAACATGTGGCTCAAGCCGACTTTTGTGATAATCATTCGCTGGTCTCGCTCGGTGATTCAGCGTCACAAATACCTCAGGTTCCCATCATCTTGGTGCTCTTCATCTTAACCTTCTACGTTTGCCTGGGCACTGCCATTTTTGCGCTGTGGGAAAATTGGTCTCTAATCGATGGTGCCTACTTTTGTTTTGTCACTCTGACAACAATCGGTTACGGCGACTTTGTGCCATGGCGAACATTCCAGGGCCCCGAAATTCAACTGTTTGCCTGCTGCGCTTATCTGCTGCTGGGCCTGGTCTTGGTGGCCATGTCGTTCAGCATCCTGGAAACACAATTGATATGGAAGTGCAAACGCTTAGCGGTTAGACTGAAATTGGCCAAAGAATGATGTTGTAAAAATAATATAAGTTTTGTATAAAATTTTGCTAAACGTAATTGTAATTATTAAAGCAGCAGCGATAAGAATTAAATTTTTAATTTCTTTTCAATAATTTATTAATTTTAAAATATATTCAGTTACAAAGTGAAAATGTTGCAGAGACTAGAACGAGTGGGAAAGTGTTCGTCGCTACAGTCATTTTGTCCATAATATTCAAATTGTTTGTAATAGTTTTTTATCTTTTCGGATACACTTTTATTCCCAGTTCTATTTTATCTGAAAATTGAGGGTTTTCAAATTCGGTAATTCATGGCTGGCTTTTTGAAAGCAGTTGCTTTGAAATCGTTGCCCATCTTACACTCGATTGTTTTTGTGGAAAACAATTTTAATTAATAAATAATTTATTTATAGTGCAAAAAGTATTAAGAAAAAAAAACAGCTAGTGATGGCAAAACTGAAGTAGAATGTGGCAGCTGTTGTTTTCGGAGGCCTCTACAGCCTCTCCTGTACATTTCTTCGTTTGCTTATTGCAACAAATTTTCAAGAAAATTCAATGTTTGTTTCCAAAATAAGTCTGCAACACACGATGAATTTTATGACGACCAATTTTCAACGTCATTTTTGGTTTGATAGCGAACGGTAGCGAACGGTGTAGAGGGGCAGACAAAATGACTTGATTTCTGATTTCATGGTTTCTTTTCTCATTTCTCTTTATATTAATATCTATTCTCTTTGTTACGTTGTGTTCTGTTTTTATTTTACATGTGAAACAATAACAAAAATTAAAATTAGACATGAAAATCAAATTCATCGAATGAACGCTTACACCGGTATTCATAAAAAAATAAATCGTATTTGAAATCTGTTTTAAGAAAATTTTGTATGAAAAAATTTGATTCAAATACATTTCAAACTAATTTTAAATTTTATGAATACCGGGGTTAGAGTTTTTGGAACCAATTTTAAAAGGGAATTAATAAAATTAGACGTCATAAAATTCATCGTGTAAATTGGGGGCACTTCAATTTGCTATTTTATAAGAAAATATTTGTTATTATTATTAAAAATAATTTTGGACAAAAATTATTTAAAAAATATAAACAGAAATGTAATTCCACACACAGACGTGAATCAAAGGAGTCAAGTTCTTTGCAAATTGCAAACCTTTATCGCTTTATATGAAATGTATAAAATGGCTGGAAAGTGGCATGCCACTTATTTTCAACGGGATCATGTTTTTTCTTTCAACCTGGTTGAAATTAAATTGTAATACAACTTGAGATAGCACTTGAACTATTTAATATATAAATGAATAAATTATTTACCATTTTGTTTCACTTGTTTGCAATTAGCAATTCTTTAAATGATTCCATAAAATTCGAATAAATTACTCTGAAATGTGTTATTTTTATTAAAGCATCCCTTGTGTTCTGTTTCCCTTACAAAAATATAAAATCCTTAAATTATATACAAAAAAGCAATCGCAAGTAGATAAAAACTTTGTAGTAATTATAATGAAATGTAAAAGGTGAATAACAAACATTTTCAGTTGTTTATGAAAAAAAAGAGAGACAATTAAACTCTTGATATTAAAACAAAAGAATAAAACTGTGGAAAAACAGCCAATATAAAATCTAAAAGCAAACAAACAACAATTTCGAAATAAAATAATAAAAAATTAAAAACTTGATTAAGAGCACTGAAATAAAAAACACATAAAATATTTATAAATGCATATAAATACTTTTAGCATTAAGTTTGAGTAAATATGATTAAAATCAATAATAAAAATATCATTAATAATAAATAAATAAATAAATGTAATAATTAAGTGAAACATATAACAGCAAAAAACAACAACAGAAATACTTGTAACAATAAAATATTAAACAGTGAAAAAAAAGAAGAAGAAAAACAAATATTAAATAAATAACTAGAACTTTTTTGCAAAACGTAATCGATTTTAATATGAGTTTTATTTCAATAATTAGCACGCGAAAAACTGGAAAAAATTTTATTAAAGCTAACGAGAAAATAATGGTGAAGCAAAGATGCAAATATTAAAGCCAAATTGATGACTGCAAAACTAAAGTTGGTAAAATATGGGCTGGAGAAAAAAATATTTAAAAGGAAATATTAAAGTTGAATCATACGAGAAGGCAGAAAATGTTGATGGTGTTTTTTAAAAAAAAAGTGCAAGTGCATCTCTTTAGTGTCTCTGTTGCCTTGGGAACTCGTTGGAACTGGAGAAATGTAGAGGAGTGCTCACTATTGCAATGCAGCAATGTCCTTTACTCATCACTCGGGGTGTCAGATTCCTTGTAGGGGAGGAACTCTTGAACGAGCTGATTCTTCAGTGAGATTCTTCCACGGCACAGCGAAAGATTCCTAACTTAATCGTCTGATATGCGAATGTTTCGTAAAGCACTTCACGAATTTTATGAGTTTCATGTAGGGATTACAACTCGTGATACGTTGAGTCGCATAATTCTTATATAAATCAAGCAGAGAGTCAGATGAGACTCATTCACTGATGATTTGAAAACATTTTTCTATAATAATTTTTTTGAATTTTGGAACGAAGTTCTTTATGGGAGGGGTACTCTAAAACGTCCGTAACGTAAGATTTCTTGCTTCTAAGGCCCAATTTACACCATGAAATATGCGTGAATAATATTCATGCATAAAGAATATTATTCATGCTGTTTTTGTTTGTGGTTGAGCGGTGTAGAGACGAATAGGAGTAGAAAAAACAGCACGATTTCTGTTTTTCATGAATTTTTTTTTGATGTGTTAACATCTATACGCGCGCCTCTAGGGCAGTAAACTATCAGTTTCAATACATACGCAAGTGTAAGGTGTAAGATGTAAGAGTATGTGTTTGTTCGTTGCTTGGCAGTCGGTATGAAAAGTGATTATTGGGCGATTTTCATATAATTTTCCCACGCGATTTTCTCCAGAAATTCATAGCCGATTTTATTAATTTTTGGATTAAAACGCTAGTGCGGGTTTCGACGAAGAGTTTAGGCCAAAAATTAAGCCGATCCGATATCGGCGAGCGGAGATTTAAGTGTTATAATTCGGAGTATTAATTTGGAGTAATATTAAAAAAGTGTTTTATGTTGATCTTCGGTTTTGTCTTATGCATAGCAAAGAGAATAGTGACGTGGTTACACGTACATATATAAAAATGAGATAGCAAGACAGCAACGTATGTAGCTTATGTACAAACATAACAATGTATGTATGTACATTTGTTTGTTGCTTTGCATTCTCTTTGTTTTTGTGGGTTTAATATAAAATAAATAAATAAAAAGGTGTTAACACATCGCCCGTGAGTTCGAACACTCATTGATTTTTTTTATCTCGGACCAGCACTCAGGGGATGACCCCTATATATGCAATGCATTGCGCCGGAACTGAAAACGAGGGGATAGTATTGAGGAGACAGATTAGGAAAGATGAGAAGATAGACAGTTGTTTTTGTAGCTATTTCAACCTTTTATTTCGCCGGCTAATTTTTGCTACAGGGCCGACGAAGGTGGGTGCTGTTACTCTGTTTTTTAGTGCATGATAGTGTCCGTCGCTGCCAATTATGTTCAGTGATCGGTGACTATGCCTTCATCATTGAAACAGGCAGGCAACAACTAACACAACCATGTCGTAATGCTGAAATCAGAAGAATTCAACACAATATTTCATGACTCAGCGCGGGCTCGAACTCACGACCTTCCGCTTCATAGTCTCGTGTTCTACTACTTCAGCCAACAGCACTACTTCCTTTTGCACTACTTTTCGTTCTTCTGGTATTATATTTTATTATTTATTCAAAAAAAGAACTTTAAGCGATTGCAAGCTAAAAAATCAACCCTGAAATATAAATGTACATGAATTATAAATCAACGTATAAATGCTAGAGAATTTTAGAAGATGCTTTGAAAGAAAGATAAAAAATATTCATGAATTAAACTACATGGTGTAAGTAGCAATATTTTCTAAGTTGAAAAAAAACGTTGATTACGTAAAATTATTAATTAAAAATAAAACTTTTTCTAAGTAAACAGACAAATGAAAAAAATTAAAAAGGATAGCACAATAATATGTTATGCTTTCCATTCAAGAAAAAATTAATAAATAAAAGAATGGTTGCTTGCTTGAGCATAACACTGAATATTCGCCAAAAAAAAAAAAAAAATACGCGGTTGAATGTCTCAAACTTAATAAGCTTTGATATTTGTCGGCATGGAAGATCATTTTCATATGGGAAATATATTCAAAATATTTTTGATAAGATTTTACACAGACTAATTAAATTAGGAGAATTAGTATAGTCCGTTATTGGAGAAAAATTGTATAAAAGGCATTGTATGTTATGGAAAAGAATGTTTATGATATTTTTCACATATCATCATGACTGAAATTGTTTGCTGGGCAAATATTCTGGGAAAATATATAAAAAAATTCGTCGCTGTCTCATCGACGACTAAATTAAAGAAGGTAAGAATACGTGTGAATGATCTCAGCACAATTGTGCTATGAAACGCCCGTATCTGGCCTAAATCAATATTAAAGACGTATGAGTAATACGATTCCATACAAACAAATATTAATCATACGCAGCCGTGCCGTGACAGAATTCAATTTCGTTTGGCAACAAAATTGATTCTGTATTTTCGTTGGTCGGCGAAAAAAAAATCATAATAAAAAATGTATACCCGAATAATTAATTTCTTTATACCTCGAATAGAACTTAAATTTAATATATTTAAAGGGTGTTTTTATAGAATGATACAATTATGAGTTCGCATCACTGCTTTATTTGACCACCCCTTTAACAGCTGATAGTTGCTTTGTGTTTGCTATATTAAATTGAATTAATATTCATAGGCTAATTGTTCGAAATTTTTTGTTTTAAATCTCAGAAAGACATGATAAATATTCCAAGGCACAACGGAAAGTCAGCATCAGTTTTATTCAACTTACACAGCAGAGCAAAACAGCTGTTTTCGAAAGCCGCAATTTGTGTTAATGGGAACTGTTATCACATTCAACTCAGCCACCTAACAAGTGGTGACAAACACAATACACATGAGCACTGATGATGAAAGCGTTGCGGCTTTCGAAAACAGCTGTTCTGCTCTGCTGTGTAAGTTGAATAAAACTGATGTTGACTTTCCTTTGTGCCTTGGAATATTTATCAAGACTTTCGGAGATTTAAAAACAACATTTCGAACAATTTGCTTTGACATTTCATTATTTGCAACGCGTGCAAATTGTGGAAATTTTTAATCCAAATAATGGTTCTATTCGTCAAACTCATCGTGCACTTCTTCCATTTTATAGCGTACATAATCGTCCTTCGAAGAACTATAGAGCGTTTTCGGACCACATTTACTGTTACTGATAATGGGGTAGTCTTTTAGCCATATTGGTCTTTAGCTGCAACAATTCTGATCACAATACAGCTACAGATAATATTAAAATTAGTGCTGCAGAAAATTTGAAATGGTTTTGAGTAACTACAACCAATTCACAAAAAGCTTTCCCTTAGAATTGAATGCCACTTATGCTAGGAACACAACTGCGACGAACGACGAATTTTTGGTCGCGAATATTCGTCGCCAAAAATAAAACATATCGGTGTATATGAAAATGTACACAATCGCGGCGTTGGTCGAAGTTCGTCATACTCAGCGAAAGTTGAAATACATTTATTTCTAATTGTTTCGTCAACGAACGACGAACAAATCAATATAAAGTGACCAGGTTTCATACACTCAAATTAGTTTTTTGTGGAAAAACATAGTTCACTACTGTATTGTTGCATGTAGCACTAAAATGTTCAGTACATACTAAAAATGCATTCACTAATTCACAAAAATGTATCATTCGGACGACTTTTTATTAATTTTGAACACATTTTATAATATAGTTTTTCTTTCTATTTCTCATTTTTTCATATGGTCACCCCATCAGCTGTTAAATGAAAATAATAATTTATTTACAGACAAAAAATTTTTCAGAAAATATTTACAAAAAGGAATTTGTTCTGAAAAAATGGACAACACCGGCATTAGGCATATTTTTCAATTATCATCCACATTTAAGAGCCCGACTTAAGTTGGCTCTAACGTAATTAATTGACCAAGCTGTTGGCTGAAATTGTTAACACTTAGAATACGACGTCTAAGATCACAGAGTTTCGAAATTTTTTTATCTGCTTTAGCGCATGCGCGTATTAGTGTTATTGTCGGCGTGTTTCAATCATTGTTGAGGGTGCTGTTGGCTGAAGTAGTAGAACAGGAGACTATGAAGCGGAGGGTCCTGAGTTCAACCCCCGCGCTCAGTCATGAATATTGTGCCGAATTCTTCTGATCAGCTTTAGGGCATGATTGTGTCAGCCTGTTTCAGTGATGAAGGCATAGCACTGATCACAGAATATAACTGCCAGCGGCTGACACAATCATGTACTAAAGAACAGAGGAACAGCACCCTGCTTCGTCGGTCCTGTAGCAAAAAATTAGCCGGCGCAGTAAATGATTGAAACAGCTACACAAAATTCTTTATCTGCTCATCTTTCTTCATCTGTCCCCTCAATACTATCCCTTTCTCTCTAGTTCCGACGCAATGCACTGCATATGTGGGGGACATTCCTTGAGTCCTGGTCCGAGATAAAAAAAAATCATGAAATTACAGCGCTGGTGACTGAGCAGGGGGCAAATTACGGTATTCGATATCGTTCGCAAATTCTATTTAAATTGTATGGAAATTCCGATCGATATCGAATGGGATAATTTGGCCCCTGTACCGCCAATGTTTGACACTTTTATGCATTAAAGGACCTTCCTTCGTGGGCATTCTAGCAAAAATAACATAGAGATGTTTATTTTTCTGCCTTCCCTCCGGAATTTCCCACTTTTCATATTTCAATCCATTACAATTTACAATCCATTTGCATCTGTAGGACTCATGCCCTGAGTGCAGCTCTAAGAAGAAAAAAATTGGGGTGGCGATTACAGAATATCATATTTTTTTTAAACTTACTTTTAGGCACAGCCTTCTATTGACTTTAATGGTATTAATGATACTTCCAGTTTTCTCATTAAATAATAATAGGAACAACAACAAAAAACTCTGTTCTCTTAAAAGCTCTTAGCTTCCCATAAAAGGCGTCATAAACAATTTTCAAAATCAACTTTAATATCATGACATTTTACTTTTGCTTGTATTTTACATCTCCATTTAGAACCTTTTTTGCAAACGCATAAATAAAAAATAAAATGATTTGCTGGCAGAATAATAAAAAAAAACGAAAAGAAAAAAAAGGCAACACGAAATGCCGATTAGCCACAACAAATTCTAGGCTTTAAATAAAAGTCCCTTCCGGTAAACTTTTCAAAAACAAATAAAATAAATAAATAATTGTTTTGGATATTTTTAAAGGCGTCCGTCCTCCCTTAAAAAAAAAAGAAGATGAGCTAATTTTAGCCTAAAATTCTATTTACACTGAATATTCTACAGTTTGGCCCAGTTGGCTGCAACAAAAAGTGAAAGGAAGTGGCAACGGAAAGTATCAAAAGCCATAAAAATTGCTGGTGCTGAGAACAATTCAGCAAATGTTTCCTTTTGTGCACGTCCGTCCCCACTTGCAGGAGTTCCACATGCATGTCTTTAGTTAAATTGAAAATCCTTAAGGGATTTGCTAAAATAAACAGCCATTTCCTTTTATCCTGGTATCTCGGCTGTAATTTCTTTATCTGTTTTGCTTTCGAAGGCCTGATTTTAAATATCTCTCGTTTCACTTTGTTTATTTGCCCGTTTCTTTGTTTGTTTGCTTGTTTGTTTTTATTTATTTACTTTTTTCGTTGTTCGTTTTATTACACAAATTGAATTTATTTTTCTAAACATGTTTTAATATCGTTACAGGCTACTAAAGATGTCATCAATAGCTTCATTATAAAATAAACAAAAAAAACAAAAAAAACTGGTAAATATTGGCTTAAAGGAAAATGGTAAGTTATTTACGACCTTAAAGCCATAAACAGTTTTATTTTATTAAGGCCGACAATATTTCAAAAGAACAACTGGAAAACTTTTAACTGCCATTGCAACTTTGAGAAGTTTGAAAAATCAATGAATCTTGAAAGTTTCTGGCAACAACTGCCTGCTGCTCTTGGCCTATGGAATGTATCAAATAATAATAATAAATATTTTAAATAACTTTGTCGTCAGCATAAACATCATGTCAATTTATTTGACTTTCCTTTTTGTTTTTTTGTACATTTTATATCTGTTTAAATTAGTTTGCATGTTGCCATTGAATAAACAAAATGACCCTTAATTTGATTTATGCCCACAAATGATTCAAATCTGCCTGGAACTCAGAAACATCATGTTTTAAAATATATTTTATTCAATACAAATTCGTTTGCATATCATTCACATTTATTTTGTAAATGATGTTCTCTTAATGCATTCATTATACTAGTGATGCAAAAGTGCTCTCATTGCTCGGGGTGAGCAGGGTCTTGTTTCGTTCTGCAGATCCACCTGTACATTTATTATATATTTATTTTCACTATTTAAAACTACTCACAGTTTAGAGCAAAATTAAAATTATCCTGTTTATAAATATTGAGTTGACAAAAGGATGTGCGGTATTGTGGGACACCGGATAGGAACGAAGTTTCTGATTACAAATATATTAATTTCAATTCTATTCGAGGTATAAAGAAATTAATTATTCGGGTATACATTTTTATACCCTATATATATTCACTTTGTCATTCCGCTTGTAACGCATCGAAATATCCATCTCAGACCCCTTAAAGTATATATATTATTGATCAGTGATAAAATCTAAGACGATCTGAGCATGTCCGTCCGTCTGTCCGTCTGTGGAAATCACGATTCAGTCCAAACGAAAAGAGCTAGACTCTTGAAATTTGGCATAAATATATTTTGAAGCTTAGAGCAGGTTAAGTTCGAAGATGGGCTAAATCGGGCAAGAGGGAAAGAAGTTCCCCTAAGAAGAACTAAACCAACCCAGAAAAAACAACATAATTTTTAAAGTTTTTTGGTTATTTTGTTAAGCAAATGATATATTTTTATGTCAAATACGGTCCAACGCCTTAAACTTGGAGCCATAAAATAAAATAAAAATATTTTTTGACCCCGCCCACTTTAGTGGGCGTTATTATAGGCAAAAATAGCATAAAAATATAACAAATTGTTTTACTTAAGCCTACATTCCTTAAAAATAACACTTTTAAGCTTTAATGACGAAGCTGAGACGAAACCTGGTACTACTCTGCCCTACCCCCTCCTTCCCCTTCACCCCCTAAATGACCCTACCAAAATAAATAAAAATTTTTTTTTAAATTTTGTATATAATCATCCCAAGCATTTATCTTTAGAGTTTTATGACTGCCTGTTGCTGCCCTCCCCCTCCTCCCCCTTTGCCCGCTAAATGACCCTATTAAAAATAAATAATTTTTTTTTTTAATTTTGTGTATAATCATTCCAAGCATTTATTTTTAGAGTTTCATGTCTATCTGTTTCTGCCCCACCCCCTCTCCCCCTTTGCCCTCTAAATGACCCTATCAAAAAAAATAAATTTTAATTTTGTATATAATTATCCCAAGCATTCATTTTTAGAGTTATATGACAAAGGTGAAATATTTCCCCCACAGCCCTTGCCACAGCGACCCCGCCAAAATACAGTTTTTATACCCTCCAAAGAGAATTGGACCCTATAAAGTAAAAATGTATATTCTTGATTAGTGATGAAGTTTAAGACGGTCTAGCAATGCCTATACGTTCTTCTGTGGAAAACATGATATTGTCTATTTTTAAACCTGCCCCCTTCAGTAGGCGTTGACGTACGATATTATATAAAGGAACTCTGTCCCACCAAGTTAAACATTTTAAATTCACTTACTAAATATTTGGAGGGTATTTAAGATTCGACCCGGTCGAATATAACGTTTTTACTTGTTTATTATGATATTTTTTTTCGCCGCCCAACGAAAATACAGAATCAATTTTGTTGCCAAACGAAATGGAATTCTCTCACGGCACGGCTGCGTATGATTAATATTTGTTTGTATGGAATAGTATTACTCATACGTATGAAGCATTGATTTAGAAACAAAATTTGTTCCAAAAATTGTTGTCAAATTTTTAATCGGTTGAAATGAAAAAAAAAAAATTAATAACTTAAATGCTTTCTAATATCGAATTCACAAGATGAAACAAATATTCATATTCAAATTAAAATTTATTAAAATCAAACATAAAAGTAGAGACGACAAAATTTTGCTGAAAATAACAGAATTCTGACTGCAGATGCATTAAGAACAAATTGAAAAGTACAGGCATTAAACCAAAAAAAATTAAATTAAATAACACACAATGAAATAAACTAAAGGAATATATAAAGGAAAACATTCCCAGGATAAGAATTTATTAGAACACACTCACACACGCACTTAGTCACTAACACATACAAACTCAAATAAATCAGCAATCTTCTATGATGCTTTCGAAAGACTGTAGCATAACGGCAGGAGTATGAGGACATGATAGTGTATCTTTTCATGTCTGTAAAAGGTCAATGAGTTTGTGAAGGAACCGAATATGAGCTCATGAGCACACACAAGTGTGCGTGTACGTGTACGTGTGTGCATGAGTGTGTTTTTTTTTTAGAATTTTAAATAAGAATTTGTTTAGTCATGTCTAGATTATGATGTTGCTTTTTTTGTTGCTGTAATTTTTCAAACATTTATTGATTGATGAAGGAATATTTGTTCAACAGAAATATTTTATGAGCTGGAATTCTGTTTTTTTTTTTTTGAAAATACGTTCCATGAATTTGCAATGATATAAATAAAAGTACTCACAACTAATGCACAGAAATAATTTCATTATGAAATTGTGCTTTTCTAGGTACACAATATTGAACAGAAATCTCAGCATATTTTTTTTTTAACAACGAATAACAATTTTAATTTCTATTAAAAATGTAGAAAATTGTATTTTATTTCAAAATTATTATTATATATTTACAGAGTTTTATTATTCACAATTGATAGAAAATATAAATGTGCCTGTGAGTTTAACTAAAGAAAGATTTATATTCATTGCAGAAAGTAAATTGAAAAATATTAATTCTCTTATTGATTCATATGCTGTCCTCATGCGTTTGGTTTTAAAAGTTCAAAGTGAAATTAAGCTTAAATAATATTTCGGAAAATTTGTAGCAGATATTCTGGCGTTTAACAAACTCTTAGAGTTTCAATAATACTAATGCCAGCTAGACTTCAGCAACTGCTGGTGGCAAAGGGGGCTAATATTATGTGGCAGATTTAAAAAATTGAAGTCTGAGTTATATTTGGCAGAAAATTAAATTGCTGTAGAGGCTGTTCATTCGTAACCATGTCAATCTCTAGTTCTTCCCAGTTAGGGTTGCCATTTCCAATTTTAGAAAAAAGGAGGACATTTGACTCAAAAAAGAGGACTCTTTTTTTTGCCTAAAATTCAAATATAAAAATCAAGAAACTCAATAAAACATACAAAATTTCTTATTTTTATTTAAAAAATTTATATTTATGTCAATACATCGCACTCGTTCAACAATACTGTATTAACTCGAATTTTTTTATTTTATCTTTTTGGCAAAAACTATACATAACACTTATGTCTGTCTAACTATGGTTAAAAATTCCCATAATTCCGACTACTCTTTCTTAATAAAATTACATGTTGTGACCTTTTTCCTGCTGAAATGGGTTATTTCTGTGAATCCAGAAAACAAAATTATTTTCAATTGTTTGAAGTAATTGGCCCTAAGAAATAATTTGTTTTTTTTTTCTTATAAAAAGTAGTATTTTGAGTTAAGTTGTTATTCTAATAATAAAAGTTACTTTTAGTCAAGGTAGTATTTTGAGTAGCAACTGTTTAATTGATTCAGGTTAAGCAAATTTTTTGTTTTAATTCGAAATATGATTGATTTCATGAAATAATGCTTAACTTTTTCTTTGAAACTTGTTACTGTTTTCGTGAAATAATTTTGTTTTTTATCGAGTTATTACTGTTTTGAGGAAATAGTTTTAATGACACTTTGTAATATTATCACTTTATTATTTTGCATTTGATCAGCGAATATTTGAAATAAAAAAGTCCAATTAGTTCAATTAACAAAATGAGTTGTCCAAAAAAAAAGATGCCACTGTCGGAAAATAAAAGAAAGGATATTATGGATCTAGTCAAGAGAAACATAATCCCCAAAAAGGATTACGATTCATACTACGAAAACTTTAAAGATATATTTTAAAATTTTTTAATTTAATAAAATATATATTTTAAGCTTTTTAGCGGGTATTAGCATTTATTTAGCTTTAAAAGCTTTGTTTACTTTAGCCTTTTTCGTTTCATGTTTATCTGTATTAAATACAGCAATAAATTTCATTAAAAAAAACACAACTCAAAATATTTACTTCTTAAGCCTAGTACTCTGTTTGAATTTATGAAATATGTTCCGCAACATCAGTTATTTCAGTTTCAGTTTTTTTCCTTTTTAATTGAAATTATGTTTTCCATTTTCAATGAGAAAATTTTTAGTTTCAAAAAATTATCGTTCGAAATAAATAACATTAATTTTATTTCACATGTTTTTCATAATTTAAACTGAGTACTAGTCTAGCAACATTTTTCCACAAATATTTCGATTGAATATATTTTGTCTGGGTTCTGTCAGAATATCACATGAAATTTTAAACAGAGTACTAGGCTTTATAAACAAAAATAGTTCAAGAAAATTATAATAACTAAAAAACTCGCTTTTCTATCTGCAGACAATGAACAAATAAAAAGCTTATGCAGCCCAATACAATAATTAATGGGTTTTCTAAATATTGCCGAACTTTTGTTAATGAAAACTTCCATAAGCGTTAAGAAAACTGTTTTTTGTCTCTTCTGAAAACTTTGAAGTTTTTAAATTAATACAGTATTATTGAACAAGTGCGACATGTCTATCGCATTTTTTCAAATATTCATAAAGTGCTTGACAATTCATACAGCGATGGCAACGCAGTCCCTAACGCATCATATATAGCGCTTTTTTGTAAAAAATAGTGATTTTTACTGGCTGTTTCACAATTTCGAACGAACATTGATTCGTACGAAATCTGTGTTATTTTTAAATTATTTTAGGCGTTTTGTTTTTAAAAATTTAACTTGGCTGCTTATAAGCGAAAATGTAGCAGCTTTGATATTTTAAAAATGTAAAAGCAGCAAAAAGTAGGACACTCACCCAGACACTTGTTAAAAAAGTAGGAGGACGGACCCCGACAATCTAAAAAAGAGGACGGTGTCCGAGGAAAAGAGGACGGCTGGCAACTCTATTCCCAGTAAAAGTCTTTTCCGTTGTTTTTATAAAAAAAAACAACTAAAATCTCTTCATAGATGGTAATTTAGTAGGTTAAATATTCTGACGGAAATATTTATCATCAAATTCTATTACAAAATTATTCAGAATTTTAATACCCAAAATATTTCCATGCTAATTTTTTAAACTTCTTGAAGACAACAACAATTTTTTGTTACTTTTGTTCTTGATTTAATTTCTTTTAGTTCTCACTCACCCGAGTAATTGGATATTCTGCTGTTCTTCGACGCAGTTTTCAATTGGACTCAGTTCATGTGTGATTGCCTTATAAATTGTCTTATCCAGTGGCTTCATTAAAAAGTTTTGCATTTTAAAAGTTTTGCATTTTAAAAGTTTTGGACCCCGCGATGACATATTTCACCCATCACACAATCCCTTTATTATACAGCCAGCAAAATTTAAACCAAGTCCCCTGAAATATCAAAAGCCATGGCCCATTTCAGTTCACTTCGCAAAGAATTTCTTGAGGCATTTGAATCAGGAGCTCAATAAATATTTTATGCTTACTCTCTATAGCGAAAAACAAATATTTGTTTTTTAACACTCAGCCAAGCCAAACTAAAAAAAAAAAAACAAAAATAAAGGACATCATGTGCAATTACTATTTAATCTGACAGTTGTAGCAAATATCCTTTTCGTTTTTAAGCCAATTCTTTGTTAACTAAAGCAAGAATATTTCAACAATTATTGGTTTAGTTTAAATCTCAAGATTTAGCAAATTGAACTAAACACACAATCCATTTAAGTTAGAATCATGCTGAAGAAATAAAAAGAAAAAAAAACAAAATCTTTTATTTGAACACACTCGTATCTCCATCTGATAAGTGAAAATTAAATAAAAGACCCGAATGGCAATATTTTCCTACTAGATACGCAAATTTAAATCCCTGTATATCCTTTTGGCAATGTTATCGAAAATGTTGGTAAAAACCAAAGCAAAAAATAAAGGAAAAGAAATAAAATAAAATAAAATGTTTCTAATGAACCGGATTTAATGCAAATGTATTTTAGAAATAAATATTTAAAACAACAAGCAAATTACAATATACACAAATAATGCCTGACACTTAAATACATATACAAATATATGCGAGGGTTGTTCCAGGCTAACGGATAACATTGCATTCTTTAGGGAAACTATTTTAAAACATAAGAAATTTATGCACAATTTGTTTTGCAGAAACCGGAGTAAAAAACTAAGTGAAAAATAAATTTTTATCTTTCTTTGCAAACTAACAGACTGACCCTCATTTGCATACACATATTTAAAAGAGTTTTCATGTGTGTGTATCCATTTAAGTATGTGTTTCTGCTCCTTTATTGTTGGCATAAGCAAATCTCATTTAATCATTAACAATTGCTTGTAGCAGCTCCAAGCTATTTTGTGAATTTCCTAAACAAAATGTATAACAAATTCAATTTTTTACCTGTTTTTCTATCAGTTTCGCATAAAACCTCAATATTAAAATCATTACAAACGAATACATTTCTCTATGCACACACCAGGAGTGGCAAATGCTCTTATATTGGATTATACAGGATGTCTGCTTTAAAATGCAAGAAAATAAAATTATCAAATACATGCAAATTTCACCAGACAGACAAAAAAATATATAGGCATCTTAACAAATTTGCATTTGTTAAGATGCTATTGAATGTAATAAAATACTTAAAGAATTTAGATATTTCAAAGTCTGCCAGTGAAAGTCTGCATATACAATTTCAAATGCAAATTCAATATAATAAAGATATACAAAATAATATCACAAGGAGAATTCATTAATATAGAATTTTTTTTTATATGACAAGAAGACTTATAAAAGCTATTGATAAAATGTAAGGCCTAAAAAGGAAATTTGCAAGGACTTTTAGGTAGAAAAAAAAATCTTTGAACTTAACCAAGAACAATATATTAGAATTAAACTTCTATTTGATTTAAAATGGATTTAGAAACACACAAGTCGAAGCGGGCACGCTGCAGCTGTAATCGTTTTTTTTTTTTATTCACTTCTTTTTTTTAAAGATTTTTCTTTTTTTGTTGATAAATTTATGGGTTCGCCATATTTATTTTATAAAAATATGCTTTAATTATTGCATTGAAATTATTACTTTTTGAAGTCTTTGAATTATTCATCAGTCAAAATACCCCAAAAAGTATGCTATAGCATTTGCATATGCATTTTACGTGTGATAAATATAAATAGTTGAATATAAATCATACGCCTTGAGTGGCCACACAAATTTTCAGCACCCCCAGAGTATGCAATTAACTTTGTATAACAATCTCAATGAAAATTGCTCATACGACATGACACACTTCAATGCAACATGAGTTGCTTTGAAACCCTGGCACATTCGATATTGATCGCAATTTGTATTCAAATTGTATGGAAATTTGGCTCGATATCGAATGCGGTAATTTGGCCCAGCCGAAAATAAGTGAATCTGCAATTTTGTTTCATGTTTTTTCAGATCATATCCAGTAGTTTATTTCCATCCGTAAAAGCAGTTTAATTTTCATATTATTTTTCATATTAACAAAATTTTTCTATTGCTCCAATTTCATTAAAGAACAAGTTTTTGTAAATCCCTGTTTTATTTTGACTAATTGGAACATAACAATTGTTTAAATATTTTTATCACAATTTTTCTTTTGTAAATGGTTTTTTTTCAAATTTCCAATAAAGCTATTCGATAGTTAGACACCGTCTTCATATTGGATGTCCTGCCTTCATTTCTTTGGCCCGGCCTCGTGCTGGGGAGAGCTGTAAGCGTCCGAACTGAATTGTGAAATATCATCCATCATGTCATTGTCGTCCTCTAAGTCCACCACATTCAGATCAAAGTTTGAGGCCGTGTTATCGTGGACCTGAGAATGAGAAAACTTGGCATAGCCGGGCTTACGGCCAGCTTTGCCCAACTCTACGGCAAACGGTGTATGAGTACTTTGTATGGGTTTTTTGGTAGCTGCAGGCGCAGTAGGCGCTGGCCTTTTAGCCAAATTAGATTTGCTTAGCTGGTCTGCAGTTAAGACTAATTCACTGCTTTTCGCCGAAGTCATGGATTTAATTGGCCCTTTTTTGGCCAATTGTATTTCGGGTAAAGTTTGCGATCTGGTGGTAACGGATTTAGTTTGATTGTACGAGCCGGGAGAATTGACTCCGTACTCCTTGACAATCGGCTTAATATCTTTGGCCAGAGGTGGCCTTAAGGCTTGCTGGAAAAATTTCTTTTTAACATCCGCCAGCTGATATTTTGGCTGCGGTGCAGAGCTTTTCAATTCCTCGCTGATGTGATTCAACAGTTCCAATAGAGTCGCAGCTTTCTCATCCTCAAACTCCACAGCTATGGGCGATTCCCTGCCCGTCAAAGAGGCTGGTGTTTGCAAAATCAGTCTGCAAAGTGTTAAGGGAAATTATTTTGTATGAGAGAAATTACTGCTAAATGATGCAACATACTTTTTGGCTTCTTCGATGGCTTTGCCTAAATTGTGCAAATCCTTTACACTGTCCCTGGGGCATCTACCAATTTGGGAGTTCTTAAGGGTGCTTTGCAGCACCACCGTCCACTTGCCGGCTGTGGATTGTTGGGCCACTTGCCAAGCCACCCGTTGGAATCTTTGCTTTGGCGTTTCTTTCTCCGGCCTGGAGGGTTCCTTCTCTATTTTGATTTCATTAATGTCACATTCAGCATTCACATTGCCATTGGATTTTTCATCATTGACATTCTGGCAGGGGGCCACCTGGAATCCTTTCATTAACTGGCGCTCCCACACTTTGGCTTTCTTGGCCCGACAAGCTAAAAGCAGAGTACAGCCATTAATTCAAAGCGAAATGAATATTGTTTTACTTTAACTCACGCTTCTCTTTCTTGGCAGCCGACGACACATCCATGCCACTGTTTCCAAATATCTCCAACATTTCATAGCGCATTGTGGATATTTCACTTTTGACTTCGTTTATGTCATCCTCTGTCACCGGATTATGTTCAAACTTGCGATTTTGAGCAGCAACATAACGCCAAACCAAAGAGCGCATTATGTTGTCATAGACATTTTCTTGCTCCTTGGCATGGCGTTTCTATGGCAGTCGACAAGAAGGCAAAAAAAAAGAAGAAAACAGAAATCAAATGAATGTTATTAATACTCGAGCACGCACACACACACGCGTGCCCAAGTGAAAGTCAAGTATTTACTTTGGAAAGTTTGCGTTGGATTGCTTTGCTGGACTTTCTAAACACACGGATTAGCCACTTCACTGAAGGCATGATGTTAAATGGTGGCGGCAAAGTGCTGGTTTCCTCGAAATAACTCATCCATAATTTGGTGCGGGCAAACTTCCACTCCGTGTCCGAATGTTGCTAAATCAAGTTGAAAGAAAAAATTTTATTTTCCTTCATCTGTTTGTGATCAACTATTACGTGTGCAAGTGTATATTTATCTGTGTGTGTGTGTGTGTGAATGTGCGTGTATGCCTAGAGATTTAGGGGTGCACATTGTCTCTAACATTTGGTTTGCTATTGAACTTACATCAATCATGGCGTACGAATTGGACATCATGGCTATTAGCAGATTCAACAAGACAATGACATTGATGACACTGTACGAGCCGAACATGAGCAGACCCCAGAAACGTGTATACGACTTAATGCCTGTCAGTTCAAAGTCATCCAAACCCACCATGCCAAAACTGGCCCAAAACAATGATTGCGATGATTCAAACAAACTTTAGGAAAGAGAGAGAGAGAGAGGGAGAAGCAAATGAACGAAATCAATTTCTTTCGCACAGTCTGTGCCATTAATAATATTTCTGCTTTCCTCAACTTACTTGCCAAATCTGCGCCACTTCATGCACGAATCTGAATTGCCCTCCCAGTCAGCCTGGCCACCTGGCAAAATATAACATTTTCTTTTCTCCAAGTCAGCAAAATACCACAATAACTGATTAAGGCCACACGCAAAGGCGAACAAGACGAGGGAATAAATGAAGAAGAATTTCACAATATCGATGACCATGCGACCCAGCGATATTTGCAAGGGACCCAAATGAGGATTGATGGAGAACATGTGCACCAGCTTCAAGGCCGAAAAAATATTGGCAGCTGCAAACAAACCCTCCGCTATAAGTTGCGGATCGAAGTCTTTCCACTGCTCTCTGGGAACATAAGCCATTTGGGGGTCGCGTGCTATTTCTGTTGCCTGCTGTATGTACGCAAAAGCTCTACAAAAAAAATATTTAAAACCATCAAAAAATTCCTCTGGATTAGTTTTGTAATTTATTCCATCTCATATTGTGTTTAAATTTTCGTGTTGGTGCTGTCTGGGCTCCAGGTCAATAGTGAAAACTTTTTAAATGGGTCTCTTAAGTTATTTTATTTTAAATTTCCCGAAAAACATTGGTGCTCTTTTTCAGGAAAAGCATGATTATGAAATAACAATGAATTTTATTTCAAATCTTCACTATTCACCTAAAGCCCGAACAACTTAAATACAAAAGTTCAAATCAAACTTGATTTCCCAAAATCCCGCTCACCTTAAGCAAAGCACACTGATGTACAAACTATTCCTTAGAAAATCTATAAAATTCCACATGTTTCTCAAGTAATTTTTCAAGCCGACACTGAAGATTTCCTGCACCTCTTCCCACATGAAACCAACCAGATACAACACAACCAGCAGTTCCAGTTTGGTGGGCTTCTGGCCACGTTGACGCAGCTGCTGTTCGGCCAATTCTTTCTTCATGCGTTCAGAGCCCAATAAATGAACAACATCGTCGTCAGCACGTTGGGAGACCAGAATTAAAATAACTGTTGGAAAAACAACATCACAATCATCATTTTTATTTTATGCACTTCATGAGCTTTTGCAATTTGAAAAGTATTACAGGATTCACATAAACACTCATATTTACAGACATACACATACACACACACACACACACACACACACACACTCATATGCTAAGAGTAGTGGCAAGCCATTTCTTTGCCATGTACGAGTATATGAACAAGGCACAGTGGGGCTGTGCAATTCGATTGGAATGCAATGCAAAAGTCCCACACATGCCCTACTTTTAGTCCTCATACTCAGTTTTGCATCTCGGAACAGATGGCAGATAATTCGTCATATCGACAAATGATTTTTTTGCATTTTTTATGACGACTTGCACTTTTTATGATGACTTGCACTTTTTACGATGATTTGCACTTGTTATGATGACTTGCATTTTTTACTATGATTTGCACTTTTTATGATGACTTGCACTTTTTTTGATGACTTGCACTTTTTATGATGACTTGCACTTTTTATAACGACTTGCACTTTTTATGGTGACTTGCACTTTTTATAACGACTTGCACTTTTTATGATGCCTTGCACTTTTTATAATGAATCGCACTTTTTTTGATGACTTGAATTTTTTATGATGACTTGCACTTTTTATGATGAGTTGCATTTTTTTATGATGACTTGCACTTTTTATAACGATTTGCATTTTTTATGATGGCTTGCATTTTTTTGATGAATTGCACTTTTCTTAATGACTTGCACTTTTTATGATGACTTGCATTTTTTATGATGACTTGCACTTTTTATGATGACTTGCACTTTTTATAACGACTTGCATTTTTTATAACGAATCGCACTTTTTTTGATGAGTTGCATTTTTTATGATGACTTGCACTTTTTTTGATGACTTGCATTTTTTATGATGACTTGCAGTTTTTATGATGAGTTGCATTTCTTTATGATGACTTGCACTTTTTATGATGCCTTGCACTTTTTATAACGAATCGCACTTTTTTTGATGACTTGCATTTTTTATGATGACTTGCAGTTTTTATGATGAGTTGCATTTTTTTATGATGACTTGCACTTTTTATGATGCCTTGCACTTTTTATGATGAATTGCACTTATATGTTGACTTCCATTTTTTTGATGACTTGCACTTTTCCTAATGATTTCCACTTTTTATGATGACTTGCATTTTTTATGATGACTTGCACTTTTTATGATGACTTGCACTTTTTTTAATGACTTACAGTCTTTTAACTAAAGCATGTTTGATGTGATTGTTCCGAAATGAGAATCTATTTTTCGGCCAGCGGTGGTTCCACCATGCAGCCAAGAAGAGAATGTGGATGAGTTTAGTTTGGCATGCTTTCTGGTCAAGTACAAGGACATTGTTATTATTGTAGTAGTTGTTATCATTGTCGTTATATAAAAATGGTATTTGTGGTGAATGTGCGTTCGATATGAGCTGGTTTAGTGGTTGTCATAAATGTGCAAATGTTTCTTTGCCATAGCGAACAAGTGTGCTCGTATGCACGATGGTCGTGTGTTATAAAAGACACTCACATTTTTTCCGTTTACATACTCTTTAGTTACGTTCAACTTGTGCATACACTCGTACAATTCCATTCTTATTACTTACACAACAACAACTTTTTATACTAAAAATACAAAATAATGGCTAAAACAAGTATGTGAGTGTGTTCTTTTGTTTGTTCGTTACAATTGTTGGCTCATGCGATTAGATAATGTCCACAAAAAGGGTTTGTGAGCAACCAGTTTATATGTGCTTAAGAGCAAGAAATAAAAAACAATATAAAAATACTATAAAAAAAATAAGTTCAAGTAGAGTCATCATGTCGTTTAAACAAACAAGAAGAAAATGTTATTCTTGCATTAATTTTCCCACAGCAAAAAACCCCGAGCAAGAACGCAACAAAGTTTTGAAGCAGACAATAAAAACTAAAAATGTGCTCATTTCTAAGCATTAAAATATGCAAGTTTATCATTTTCTTGGAATTAATGAAATATTTTTTTCACAAGACGAAATGTAATAAGCAAAATGACTGCAACACTTACACAAAAAGAACAAATACGATGAGGCGTGTATGAGAAACTTCATGAAGGGTTTACGCATTAAGATGCCAGTCTTACAGTTCGGAGCAAAAATATAGATAAGGCAATAAATGGGAAACAGCAAGGCCACTTTGGTAATGCACAGCAGTTTCTCAAATAGAGTTTTGCGTCGAAAACCGGGTAAACCTTCATACCAAATCGATGACAACAATTGCTGGATATTTGAATGGGCCACAAACTAAAAGTGAAATTGATGTATTGAGTTTTCAAGGTGCATTCAGGTCAATAGCACATTTTACCTTTTTCTGCTTGTAATAGATGGCCTGTTTTAAACGATTCAAGGTCATCCTATCGCCTGGCTGATAGGTGGACATGTCAGGATCGTGATTAAGTATGATGGCCAACTCATTGGAAGTTCTGGTTTGATCTAGTAAATCAACAGCAAACTTTTGGCACTGTCTCCTCAAGTCCATGTACTCGGATTTGCATTCCTGGTAAATAAATACAAAAACTTGAATATAAAATATTATTGAATTAAAATTTATATATTTTCAAATATTTTTTTATTAAATATTTTCATTTTGAACTAGTAAATAATACGCAAGATTATTACAATAGTATATTGCAGAGTTTTTAATTATTTTTTTTAATGTTTTATTTCTATGCAGCACTGGTTCTGAGGTAGGAGGAAAATATATATATTTTCTGAATTGAAAGTTCATGAGACCAAAGAAAGGCCAAGCAAATAAGAACCTAATTAATTAAATATCTGTGCAAAATCCGCAGCACATAATTTTCGAATCGAACAATACGGCAACCCCTTGACTGTCCTTTTATATCGACAATTTTTTTAAAACCCTATTTTTTTTAAATTTCCTACTCACTTACCTGTTCTGTAAAGGCCAAATTTCTCAACTCCCAGGATAATTGAAAGGATGTCAAAATCGGATCATGCGATGTCAGACATATAAGCGAAGGGCTAGATAAAGCCCTATAGATATTCACTCTAGACAAAGAATGACGTAAAGAGTCTTCAGAGGACATGCGCACGCACTCCTCGCAACCGCATCTGAAAATTGAAAGTTATTTAAATACCAATACAACTAAAATAAATCAGCAAAAATTTAAATAAATACCTAAATAAAAAAAAAATTATGTAAAAACAATTGAAAATATTTTTTTTGTAAATTATTAAACACGGAGGTCAGCTTTTTATAAAAAATTATTTTATTTCCAAAACTTCGTCACCATTTGTATAACTTCTTCAGGAAAATTATTTAAATTAACTAAAAATTAACATAGAGGTAAATAAAAAGGTCGAAATAAAATAGTTACTATAAGAAATTAAGGAGAACACGCCTGCGCAACAGATCAGCATTAATTTTAAAATATTACTGTTTTATCAACTTTTCCTATGTATTGAAATATAACTGCCTGGCCCACTTTGTCACTCGTTAACGTTCTGTTGGGTTTTTTTGTCAAAATATTTTCTTTGTTTTAAATATATTTATTCGACAGATCGATATCGAGTGACATCGAGGGCCAGGCAGTACATTTTTTAAAAATATTTTGTTATTCCAAAAATAATTTAATTTTTCTTTTTAAAAATATTTTGTTACTTCAAAAATAATTTTGTTTGTGACATTTGAAAATATGTTGATCAATTAATTCATTAAATGAGGGCGGATGATTAATATCCCCTCTATAATAATACTCATACGCACCCATATTCCAATACGATTGTAATAACAGCGTACAGTCGACTGCGCTTTATTGGAAACAACCAAAACCCAATTTTTTCAGTAATCGGATTTTTTTTTCTGAAACGTAGTTCGGACTACTGAAATTTGTTACAGTTAAGCGTACTGTTTAAAATCAGTAAACCAATATATATCATATCAAATCTGTATACGATTTTTACGTCAATTTAACGTAAATTGTACTTGAAAAAAATTATTCATAGAATAATTCATTTTGTTGTTGAATTTTTCACAAATTCCTCGAAAATGTCTAGCCACTTGCATGGACAATATAATAGAAAAATACTTCAAAGTACGTAAGAGCGAAAAGGACAAATACATTTTGCCATTTAAGTTTTTAACGGACAAAACATGAACAATTTGTTCAGCCTTAAGTTATGCAATCGATTTCTAATAAATAAATTTGTCATTGTTTATTTTTTCACTAAAGCGAAGTAAGTTTAATACAAAAACTAGTTGTGGGCTTGCTTTTGGTTTTCAGTAATACGATATTTTCAATAAAGCGATGTTTCGCTAAAGTGAAGTGAATAAGACTAGCTGCGTTTAAAATCAGTGCGGGATTTGTAACGCTTTCAGTATTCCGATTTATTTTCAGTAAAACGTCTTGCGCTAAAGCGGATTCGACTGTATCATGGAATTTTTTTCAAAAAACTATTGTTGCCGAATTATTGCACTCACTACTATTTGATTTCGCACAACTTCTTGCCATTGAATTGGCAACCCCAGCCCCTTCCTATTGTTTAATAAAAAATAGCTTCATGCTGTAAATCCCATTTACGAGTATCATTTCATCATCATTGAGTCTTTGTTGAAAATAATATGTTAAGCCTTGGCTGTCTCTACAAACATCCCTTAACAAAATGAATGAATCTAAAACATATTTTTTTTTTGAAGGGGGGAGGGATATTTTTACGTGTCTACATTTATTTAAGTTTTTGGCCTCTTAATCTCATGTCCACATGTCTTGTGTCAACTTACCTGATGTCATGTGGCACTGGCACAGCAGCTCCTCTATCTAAGAGAATTTTCAAAATTTCAAAATTATTTTTGTGAGCTGCCAAAATTAAAGGTGTTATATCCGGTGGAAACATGCCTGTATTAATATCAACTTTTTGCCAACTCTGGAAACGGAAGATATCACATGAACAGGAGGCGGGGAAAATGAGCAGAAGAAGAAAATAATATTATCAAAAATTGTGTATGAAAATGGGAATATAAAAATGGAGCACGGAACTATGATTAAGTTAATTTTTTGTGTGTGTGCGTGTGTATTTATCTTGAATGTGTCTGTGTGCGTGTGTGTATGTTTTTTTGTGCTTGAAATCAAAACGGCAGTGGCAAGGACACACCATGAAATTTTCCAGTTTAATATCATTGAGGCTTTTAGTATCATTCTTGTATGCGAATGTGTCTTGTTTTTTTATTATTTATTTATTTAGTTATTTTTTTTTTTTTTTTTTGTGACATCTTACTGTTTGTTACTTTGGGGGTCACCCATATGGAAAATAAAGTCAAGGGCATGTGCTTAGTGACTTGGCAAAGTTAAACAGCAACTGAGCTAAAAGACAAGTTCCTTAGCCGAAACGCGTTTGAATTGTGGGAGATGAAAACGACAACAGTTCTGGTACATTAAGTGCCTAATCAAGCAGACATTTATATGACACACACACACACATGCATGCATATATGTATATTTGTGTCACTCATATGACGACAAAGCATTCCTCCTGCTTACAAACGTGAAATTATGAATATAAATTATAATTTAAATGTGTGTAATTTTTTGTTTGTTATTTTTGTTTTCATACTCGTACCTCGGGGGTGCATTACATTCGCAGGCAAATTGAAAATTAAAGCTTTAAACCATTACAAAAAATATCATCGTTTATCTTAAAGCCTAGCGCTAGTTTGGGGGTGACCTAGTTTTTCATACACTCTTGCCAGGGAAATAATCAAACACAGGAACAGGAAGTAGATTTCTCTTGACAAATTTGCTATCTTGTGTTTCGCGCTGTGAGGCTGTGAGACGCTACACAGATATAAGGTTATGAACTATTCAAGCCGTTTGAGACACTTGTAAATTAAGCAAGTAAAATAATTTGCAATCAAAAACTGCCACTAGAAATTTTGTGTAGTTGTTACACATTCCAGCAGATTGAAAATTAAAAAAAATAAATTGAAACAGGTGCAATTACAATTACAATTTTGAATTGCTGCAGCATAATTCAAATTCGTCTTGCATAACTTCAACCGCAAATCCTTGTGTGTGATTTTCAAAGCAATAAAAAAGATTCTATTAAATTAACAACAACAGGAAAAATTCATGCCGTCTCATTTCCTAATGAAAACGTGCCTAATGGCTGATTTTTATTTGACGATTATTTAAACTTAAAATGAACTTAAGGAAACTTTATCCTGCACATGCCACTTAATAATACATCCTTAACAAACACATATCACTGCAATTAAATCTTATGCGAGCACTTACATAAAGTTCTCCTTCCTTGTAGATGAGCTCCTCGTGCTCCAGCAGCAACTCAACTGCTTCAACAAATTCCGCATTGATGGCATGTAGGAGAGCATCCTTCGTATCGACACCCATAATAACCAGCAATTCCACCATTTCTAAATTTTCATTGTCGATGGCGAGAGTTAAGGCGCGTCTGCCCAGCGGATCCATGCAGTTGATATTGATGTGATGATGGCGGTGGGCTTTCTGCAGGATTCTTAAATATATTATCAAACATTTTATGCCTTCAACAAAATTGATTTAATATGTTCCCTGTTACTTAAATTTTACTTAGTTTGTTTTAATTACAAAAGCAAAAGCTCAAGAAGCCTTGAGGCCTGGCATCATGCAACAGAAACGAACTCCTCCGACATGTTCTTTTCAGAATAAAACAAAAATCAAACAAGTTGTAAATTTAATCAATACTTTATTATGGCACACATACTCCGGCCATAGAAAAATTAATTGTATTTTGTGCATGAGTTTATTGACTCAATTTTCAACTTGAAAACATTCGATGGGTCCTAAAATGAAAATCATTAAAAAAGTTGTATGCCCAAGCAAACGTTTTATTGTAAGAAACACAACATCAAGGCAGCAAAACTTTCTACTAAATTTCCAATAAAGATGTGAAGGAATATGTTTAAAGTTTGCTTTAAATACTGAAAATGCAAGTGAGAAAGTTTGGCACAAAAACCAACACGAAAAATAAGACTAAAATGTATTTATCCCAAAAAACTGCTCATAAGAAGGCAACAAAAATGTTCGTGCACACATAAAATGAAACTGGGGTTGCAATTGGGTGTGTTTGTGTGCGTGTGTTATGTAAACAGCTATACAGGTAATTTAAGGGAGAATGTTCGTTACTTAGCAGCCATTTAAAAGGAAATTTTTGGGCTTAAGGATGATTTTTATAACGACTGAGGATTTGATTTAAAGCACACGAAAATTGCCAGCCTTGTGCAGTAATTTTATTGGGCTGTAAACAGGGGCGGCCTCAATATTTCCACCTTAAATACCGTCTTCCATTTCATTTTATATTTCTGGTATGATCGTTCAAAAAATTCTCGAGATGAATTGGCGTATTAGAAAGGCTTTTGCGTATGAAATTCTACGTTTATAATTTTTTCTATGAGTTGTTTACAAATTCCTAACAATCATTTAAATCAGACTCAAATATAAAAAAGGGCCATCACTTTTTCAATTTTTTTGGCGCCAACAACAGTCTTCTAATACGGACAGCCATGTTGACCTGATACCAGAAATGAAGACACACAGACAAACGGGAAAAAGTATCCACGGCAGACATTTGAACCCATTTTCATAATTACCATGAATATACCTCTGCTTAAAACTCAAAGCCCTTTAAAACATAAACAAAACATATTCTACAATTTTTAACTTTAAATTACTGATTCCTTTTTCCAAAATTAAAAAAAAAAATCCAAACGATTTTTGCCAGCTCAGAGCTAAACAATACTTCAATAATCAGCAGGACTTTTTTAACTTCGTCGGCCCTGTAGCACAAATAAACCGGCGAAGTAAAAAAGGTTGAAATAGCTACAAAAAAACTGTTTATCTTCTCATCTTTCCTAATCTGTCCCCTCAATACCATCTCCTCCTTTTGCAGTTCTGGCGCAATGCATTGCATATATAGGGGTCATCCCCTGAGTGCTGGTCCAAGATAAAAAAAGGACTTTTTTAACTAAACAAGTAAAAGTTCTATATTCGCCATCTTAAATAAACATCACAGATGTATTTCTCCTTTCTTTGTAAAATAGAAAATAGATTTTATTCACCAACAAAAAAAAACACTAAAATAAGGAACTTAATTGGTTATTTGTATGTATCACAAAATTTCGATTTTCCAACCCTGGAATCTGATTTTTAATTTTTTTAAATATTTTACACGAATGTAATTCTTCCTCAAGTATAAAAAAAACTCTTAATTCAACAAAAGAAATTTAAATAAAAATTAGGAACTTATTTGGCTACTTTTATGTACAAAAAAATTGGATTTTTCTAACCCTGGAATTTAATTTTAAATATTTTTCGTTCTTAATACCAATTTAGTTCTTCGCGAAGTATAAAATAGGTTGAATTTACTGGAAAATCCAAAATTAGGAACTTATATGGCTACTTTTATGTACTCCACTCTATTTAAGCTTATTTCCAATCCATCAATCCAAGAATGAAGTCTTTCTGCAGGCTTGGGAAACCTGAGTTTACGTACAGACAGACACACAGACCGACAGATGGACATCGGTCATTCGTTATAGCTATTTATAAGGATCCAGAATATATACACGTAATGGTGTCCCAAATTAATATTGAGGAAATTACACACGGAATGTCAAACCAAATATACCTTTTCACTTTTTTGTGAAGGATATAAAAAAAAAAGAATCAACACAATTAAATTTAAAATTTAAAGTATTAAACAATGATTTCCATGTCTATAAATTTAAAAGAAACACTAGTTTTTAATAAATATATTAATAAAAAGCACTTAAGCTGAAAGAGAATATGAAAACTCTTTACCAACAAAAATTAATTAAAACTACTGGCCTCGTAATTTTTAACACATTCTCTTTTCTCTGTGTATTTTTTTAAGAAAATATGACAACTATATTTGTTTATAAATTACTGTTTCCAGAAATAACTTCTATGGAAAAAAATAAACTTAATTAAACTGAAATATTTAAAATTCTTATGGTCACTCAGAGCCACAAAACTTGTTAGGAAAATGTTTGTTTCTGCATTAAAACCCCAACTCCGTCCATCGTCCGTAACGACAAAAAAATTCCATACAATTTAAGGGTACAATAAAATTAAAAAAAGGCAACAAAGGCAAACAGGCATGTACGAGTATGTACGAGTATGTGTAATTTTAGGAAAACAACACAATGATATTATAATTGTGTGTTTGGTTTCCGGTTCACACCAACACCCGTTTCTAACGGCTGTAGTCATAAAATAGGTCCTTGTTATGTTTAAATTAGAGTCCAAATATTCTTTATGTATATGTGTAAGTAAGTGTTGGTAAACAGGTGTGTTTGCCATTGTTGTTTCTTTAATTGTTTTTCCTCTTTTGAACCCTTTTCTGTAACACTCATGCACACACATACACCCATAAACCATTTGATCAATGTTGTAGTTTGTTAACTTCTTACAAACGTTTGCAAATGAAATGTGAGTGTACGAACGTGTGTTTCTGTATTTGTGTGGCCCCTAAAACTTGTTTTGTTTGCTCAAGTCAAAGTTGTACCACTTGTTCGATATACTTATTCTCTCATATTTCCTATTATCATGTACAAATTTCATTTCAATAGGTTTTGTTTTTTGCTTTATTTCTGTATTTTTGCAGACACTCATTCACAGTTTGCCATGGTGTTAGTGTGCATGTGTCTGAGCAAATTAATTTATAACTTAAGGCCTGTATTTGCTTACGCTTGTTACACAAACACACACAAATGCAGCATGAAAATGGGGTAATATTTTTACTGTTTGGGTTTTTAATGAGAACTCTTTTACAGTGGAATTCCTGATTCAAATAAAGAAACTAACAAGTGAAAGCAAATAAAATTTTTAATATATATAGGAAAGATAAATAAAATAATATACAAAAAATAAATGCAATAAATAAAAACTCTCCCACTCTTTAAATTATATAATTTCTGCTTATTGCCTTAAAAACCCAACGCTTGAGAAATTACTCTAAACTTTAATCCCTTTTTTCTGTACAAACTGTCAAGAGCTTAAGTTTCATCCTAAAAACATATTAAACTTTTAATGGAAAATTTGAACTAAAAACAATAGTTTCGTGCTTTCACAAGTCAATAAAATGTAAATGTTGTTGCATACCTTTTCCGGAAATTGTTACAATTTTGTTAATTTGACAAATAAACACAATTGCCTCAAAATATTTAAACCATCCTCATTTTAAGGTTCATTAATAAAATGTGTCATTACAATAAATTTTGTGGTTATTGCTGTAAACAATACATATTTAACTCTGTAAAGATGTCTTCTATATATTCAGATTAATTTTGCTAATTAATCCATTTTTATTAGATTTGCCATGCAAAGTACTTTTATCTTCATGATGAAGTAAAAGAATGTCTACACCCGCAAATTAATTTCTATAAAATGTAATTTTTTTAATAGTACCTATTATAAAAATATTACCCTTTATAAAATATGCCTTTAATAAAGAGTACGTTTTAAAAGAAATACCTTTAACAAAAAGTTCCTTTAATAATAATTGCTTTTTATAAAAACTACAAATACATTCAATAAAAAGTACGTTTCATAAAAAGTACGTTTTATAAGGTTCCTTTTTTTAAAAATTATCCGTTATGAAAGGTACATTTTATAAAATGTACATTTTTTTAAAAAGTACCTTTTATAAAAAGTACTTTTTAAAAAAAGTACCTTTTATAATATGTACATTTATTTAAAAAGTATCTTTTATAAAAAGTACTTTTTTTAAAAAGTACCTTTAATAATATGTACATTTTTATAATAAGTACCTTTTGTAAAAAGTACTTTTTTAAAAAAGTACCTTTTATAAAAAGTACCTTTTTCAATAAGTACTTTTTTTAAAGTTCCTTCTTCAAAAAATACTTTTTTTAAAAAGTACTTTTTATAATATGTACATTTATTTAAAAAGTACCTTTTATAAAAAGTACTTTTTTTAAAAAGTACCTTTAATAATATGTACATTTTAATAATAAGTACCTTTTGTAAAAAGTACTTTTTTAAAAAAGTACCTTTAACAAAAAGTACCTTTTATAAAAGTTACCTTTTTTAAAAAGTATTTTTTATAAAAAGAGCACTTTAAAAAATATATCTTTTAATGCATTTTTGTTGATAGCCAGGCAGCCCATGTGTCCTTAATTATTAAGGACACATGAGAGTAATGCATATATGATATTAAGGCTTAATATCATATACGCATTACTCTTTCTACTGTAGAGGCACATAATTGAATACAATTTCATATATTACACGATTAGAATTTATCTAAAAATATCATTTAAATAGAAATTTATTAGTGTAACAGCACACCCTTTCCATGTGATATGTGAAAGAATGTGAGAGGAAACTTTTGAGCGAAAACAAGACAGTTTCATTGTAACCAACAAAACTTTTCCGTAAAACTCAGCACCTACAATTAGACATTTATGTTCTTTTTAACTTTTACTTTTTTGTTTGCAAGAGTATTTTTTTTCGTTCCAGAAGTTGCTAAAAGCTTTTTCAGGTTACTTACCTTCAGCTAAAGCAAAACACCTACACACTCAATGTTTATATGTATGTGTAGATGTTTTAGCATATTTTTATTATTGTCCTACTTTTAGGCGGAAGGCGAAAATATTTTTTAAGGTTCAAGTTGTTCAATAGAATATTCGATTAAATGCAGAAAACTTGCTTTGCTTTTTGGTAAAAAGTTGCATTGATTTTTGTAGTGCAGTGCATTTTATAGATCTTGCAATTTAACTTTTTTCTAATATTTAATTTAAATTAATAAAAAAGTATCTCAAAAGGATTTGCCAATTCTGAGCTGTGTTGGTATGTGTGCGGCGAAACAATAAATTACTTTCACACATAAAAACCTTTTTGGCAGAATGGAAAACACAATCACTTATAAACAAAAAACTAAATGCAACAAGAAAATAAATAAAAAAATTACTTAAAGTAATAAGAAAAGTAAAAAATACAACAATTGCACAGAGCTGTCGTGTAAGATGGCATCGGTCTTAAATATGTATATCAGATTGTCAGGTGCGTCACTTTTGGCCACAATAATTTATATGAAGAAAGAAAATACTTGAACTCGAAAGCAAAAAGGCAGAAAAATACTGTAATTGATGCCACGATTTAAAACCTGTTAAAAATTATAGACTATCAATCGTTTAAAGGGGTCAATTTGCATTCATGTGCACTTTCATTAACGTCTCTGTTTATTGAGTGTCAAAAACTCATTCAGTATAAAAACAAATGAATCAATAATTTTAAGTTAAAAACCATTTGAATAATTTTGGAAACGTGTTTTTGATTAACTCTAATAAAAAAAACTATTTTGTCTATTTTTTCATAAAAATGCAAAATTTTGTGTTATTTTGACGTTCAGTGCTCTTTCATACAATTAATTTCGGATTAATTTTAATTTCAGATAAACAAATTTGATAATTAAACTAAATTTAATGCCACCCACCACCAGCCCTGTAACGATACTAAAATCATTGTTTTACGAACACATTTTAGACACATTTTATGGGCATTTTTTCTGGCTGCACTAATACTTTAATACTTCCACAACCCAAATAATACAGTGAACTCACGAAAATATGAGCGAATGTAATTTGCACAACCGGAAAATACTTTATGCAACGTAAAAGCTTAAAATTAAATGCCAGGACTCCATTTGGGTTATTCTTTTGGGCAACACTTTCTGACATATTACACGACATGACATGCTGGTTATATTTTTGGACCGCCAGTCACTTTATAAGGCCCACTGTGCATTGTGCGTAACTATGAAAAGGGGGAGCATATGCAGAAAAATTAGAAGACCGAGATTTTGTTGTGGCCGTTTTAATTACTATTTCACTGGTGAATTTTTGGTAACAGTAGCGACATAAGGATATTGGTCTATATAAAAAAACAGGTATCATTATAAATAAAAGTTTGGACGACTTGAGTTTAAAAAGTAAAATGTTTTTTGTTCAGGCTTCCAGCTGGTGTTAAATATATTCGCATAATTATCTCATAAAAAATGATTCACCAATTTCCCTCCTAAAACCCATAAAAACAATTCATTAAAACTTGGCTCTACTGTATCTAGAAACTGTTAAGCACTTGAATGAAAATGACAAACATTGAAAACAGCGGAGTGAGTCGTTGCACTGCTTTAAAGTATCTGCTAATTTCAGTTTTGTTGTTTCATCTTCAATGTTTTTTTTTTTTTTCATTTAAAGTTTTCAACTTACCTGCGCACATTTGCTATATCGCCACGTTCAACAGCCAAAAGAAATTTCTTCTCCTCCATTTGCAGTAGTTGTGGCAATCCAACTGGCAGACAACCATTTTTGGTTGCTTGCGAACAGCCTCCTGTGTATTGGGCTGATACAGGGGCCACCTGCTTCCGTTGGAAAGAAAAGATGTTAAACGCAAGTTAGCAACCAGCAACAACAACAACACCAGCAGTCACAGCACGAATAGTGTGATGGTAGTAATAGATATACCGACAATATTTTTATTCACAAGTAGATTTTCAACGACACAACATTCAGTAACAGCAAGAAAAATTAAGTATTAAATCCATATAAATATTTGTGTACACAAGTAATTAGAGAAAAAAAAGTACTCAAGCAGCCGTGTATTTATGTTGTGAACAAACAAAAAAAAACTGCAGAATTACATACTTTCTAATCTCTTTACAGACAAAGAGTGGCATAAACAAAAGCTACTTTTATGAGGTGTGTTTTATAGGTACAACAACAACAACAACAAAAACAGAAAAGCAAACAAACAAGGGAAGGAGGATGCAAAGAGGCAACTAGATAATAAGTACGAGCGCAGGTAATTCCCGGCATAAGTCTTATTTGTGGCAAATGATGTTTCACTTGCTTTAAGGAAATACAAATTTACTTTAAGCAGAGCAAATAAATAGCGACTTAATGGCAAAATTTGTCTCTGAAAATGATAAGCCTTAAACTGCCTTCATTAAAATTGTTTCAAATGAAAATTATCAAAAAGATCTTCCACTCATTGATTCCAACCACTTACTCTAAGTGTTTGCTTATTCCATTTTTCAGATGACTGCTGTTTGTTGTAAACTTTAATTATGCAACCGAGTTATTTAATTATAAACAATGCGAGAGATAGTGTCTGTAACACTCAGTTTATTATGGAAGCAATCACTTATTTAGTATGAATTTCAGGGATATTGATTTTGTATTGTTTTGAAAAGACTCTCTAAATAGAGCTCGTAAGGGGAAGTCCTTGCAACAGTACAACAAACAAAATTTTCTGAAATAAATTCAATTCCTTTGTGCCTTGGAATATTTATCATGTCTTTCTGAGATTTAAAAAAAAACAAATTTCGAACAATTAGTCTATGAATCTTAATTCAATTTAATATATAAATTCAATTAAATTTATAATAGACTAGAGATATAGGGTTTATAAATCTAGTCAAACAATTTATTTCGATGAACATTAATACAAAAATTATTATCAAATGACATCTTTTAATTTTTGCAAAAAATTATCGTTTCTGATGGTGCACAACAATATTTCAGTGATGATATACGAGAAGTTGATAAGACCGAATGCCATACATTTTTATTCATTCAATTCTCTTTAATTTTAGCAGAAATAATGTACTTAATCACTTGCCAGGAGCCTTACGATTTAGTAAAGCATTTCTTAAACTTGAAATGTTCTAGTTCAATAATGAAAAGTTTGCACTTAAATTTTTCGCAATATGTTCTACAGTAATGCCTTCTAAATAAGCAAGAATTTGGAGTAGGTGTTTTTGGTGAAAAAAAAATGTTGTTACAAAAGCATGCTTTTATTTCATTAAAAATAGAGGGAAATATTTTTTGCAAAATATATAAAAAATTTTGCTGTGGCCACAGCGATATCGAGTGACCATCGTGGGCCAGGCAGTAAAATAGAGCTCAGCAGCATCTCCTTAAATTCCATATGAAATTTTATTATCCAGCATTTTGCAAATGCTGTTTTGTTTCCAATTTTTTTCTAAATTCTCTACTGCGCACGATCAAAATTCAATGATAGCACTCATTTAGTTTTCTTTTCTAAAAAAGAATGCTACATATTTTGCACCGTTCAACGGAAAATGGTAACATTATGGCATTTGTAAATAGTGAATTTATTGGAAATTGATCTACCATCCCTTATGAAAATGTGCTTTACTTTAAAATTGTGCCTAATTGTGTATTTTTAGAATAAAAAGTGACAAAATGTTACATATTTTCCAGAAAAGAAATCGCCATCAGTTTAATATCGTCAATTATCCGCAGCAAGTAAAAAATTTTATTCAAATTTTCTCATTCGCTTCCCTAAATATTGTTTGCATTAATATTACATACGACTAGGTTTCCTTTTTTAAAGCGAAATCAAATATTTATTTACCTTTAATCCTGTTTAATCTCATATGTTCCGTTTTTAATTCTTTTATTGAAACCAGACTTTAGCTAAACAAGCGTTTAGTTATCATTTATGACAGATAATTTACTCAAGCAGGATTTACAAATAGAATTTAAAACAATTATAATGTTGTTGTTGTTTATTGTGTGGTATCCGTTAGTACATATATAAAATCAACACACACATACACACACACACTCGCACACATAGAAATAAATCTCTAGCAAGGCAACAAGGCAGCACGAGTAAAAATACTTCAATAAAAGAAGCTTTTATTTATTTGGTTGAGAGCTACAATACAATTACGAGTACACACACACATACACAAACTTACTTGCTCGAATATTATAGATGCTTTAATACAATCTGGCAGTTAGCGGAAAGGCAAACAAACAATTAAATTATTAGATAAGCTGAGTGTCTTCTTTGTGGCTTTTGTGTTTGCTTATAATTTATGTTGTTGTTAGACATGTAAAGGGTTATTGTAATGACTTGATAATAAATTACAATTTAAACTTAAAAAAGAGTTGAAGTAATTTTGCATGTAAAAGAAAACTTTGTAATGACGGGGCGGGGTAGTGGAACTACCAAATTCAACACAAGCACGCAAGACAAATTATATGTTTAAGCAGCAGAATAATAGGACAATATCGTGACCGTGGTAATACTATTTTCATACTTTCATATCACGAGTCTATGCAACCACTTGTCCGTAAATGTATCATTTTCATTTTTAAAGCTCCCTATTTTGAAAAATTGTATGCTTCGTATTTTCAAAAATTGCCAAAGTTTAAGTAAAAAAAAATATTAAAAAGGCCTATTAAGTGGTCAATGGTGGTAGAAAATTTTTATGGACATATGAAATTCTTAAACTGTTTACTATGAACATTTTAAACTCTGATACAGTTGACTTAACAATGCATTTGTTTTTGGGCAATGACTTTATGAGGGGTCAAGGGTGGTCTAAAGTTTCTAGGGATATATGAAATTATAAAGCTAATAACGTGACTTGCACTTTTCATAATGACTTGCACTTTTTATGATGACCTGCACTTTTTACAATGACTTGCATTTTGTATGATAGCTTGAACATTTTATGATGACTTGACATTTTTATGATGACTTGCACTTTTTGTGATGACTTGCACTTTTTATAATGACTTGCACTTTTTATGATGACTTGCACTTTTTATAGTGACTTGCACTTTTTGTGATGAATTGCACTTTTTATAATGACTTGCACTTTTTACAATGACTTGTATTTTCCATAATGACTTGCACTATTTATGATGACTTGCACATTTTATGATGACTTGGACTTTTTATGATGACTTGCACTTTGTATGATAGCTTGCACTTTTCATAATAACTTGCATTTTTTATAATGACTTGCACTGTGCATAATGATTCGCACTTTTTATAGTGACTTGCACTTTTTATGATTACTTGCACTTTTTATGATGACTTGCACTTTTCACAATGACTTGCACTTTTCATAATGACTTGCACCTTTCATAATAACTTGCATTTTTCATAATGACTTGCACTTTTCATAATGCATTTTTATGATGACTTGCACTTTTTATGTTGGCTGGCATTTTCTACAAGTTTATAAATATTAAATATGTAGGACTTTATTTTATAATAATTTAGCTTGAGGTCTATTACATGATTAAAAACAATTATTTGTTTACCCCATAATATGATACTTCCTTTATTTTTAAACAATCCAGTGTTTTTTTTTATAAAGCAATAGCCCTCAAGCTGAATTGTTATAGAATAAAAATATATTTAAACGGTTGAAAAAATTTGTAAAATAAAATTCGAGATTCCACTAAAATGTAATAGATTTTCTTTGCTTGCGGAGGTTTTCATTCAGCTTTTTAGTTAAAAATATTCATTTTATTGACGAGATATCGGCTGGATGTCAGCTTAAAACCTGACTTGCGATGAGTTTTAGGCAACTTTCAAAAAAAATTTTTTTTTTCTTTTCGATCGGAGTCCTCAATTTCTAGATATTTGTGTAAAAACGATAAACAAAAATTAAATTTTACAAAATTCTACTCTCTTTGCTCTCCTTTAGCCTATTTGTCTGTGTCTTTCATGCAAATGACAAAGGTTTTAAAAAGCAGAGCTGTTTTTTAGTTAACAAATTGCCTGCAAAGTATAAATAAATGTTTTTCTCTTTTTTTACAAATTTTTAATTATTTGGCATGGAAATCTCACTAAAGGTTAGTGATTTAGAAAACTAGCATATTTAATTGTCAATGGATATCAATTATATGGCGTATGAGTGATATCGTTAATAGCATGAATTTATACCCGCATATTAATCATACGCATTGAAGGCCAATGAACTCTTATCAAACTGTTGTTATACTTTCTTTATTCAATTCAAGCCAAAACAATTTAATTCTTTATAATTTACTACATTTGAGTTATCCAGATTACTTTTGAAAAAAAAGGAAACAGAAAATTAAAACTTTAGCTACACAAGCAAATACATTAATTATATTCAAAGTATGGAAAAATTGCATTAAAAATAATTGCTCTGTTTTACTTACAGTTTTTAGAAAATTTTTCTTCGAAGCACTCATTTTGGAAATATTTTTCATGAAAATTGGTGGCGAAAATAAAAGCAGAAACTACATCATAAACTCAAACCGACAACAGCAAAAGATCATCGTAAAAAAATCTCAGTGCACTTTTGGGGAAAAGTTGGAAAATTGCGTTGTGTTGTGTTGTGTTGTGTTGCTCTCCCTTCAGCAGACACAAAAGTCATAAAATAAAATCTAAGTTTATTGTTTAAATTGAAACTGTAATCATAAACTTGGTTATTGCTCTTTATTCCATCACATAAATGAAGAGGAGACAAAAGTTCGTAGGATTTTGCAAAGACAATGAAATTAGTTGTCAGCTTAGTTTTTGTTGGAAATTCTTTGCTGTTTTATTTTTTGTTGTTAAATTAAAAAAGGATATTCAAGTTGGTTATTTGGCAAAAATACAAGCCAAAGAGCTTAAAAGCAGTTGCAATGATCGCATGTGTGTAGAGGAATGATGTTTGAAACTTTTATTTAACGTTTGTTGTTGTTATTGTTGTTTGGTTTTAAGTCAATGTTTTTGACTCTTTATGTTTATTTCCAAGGGATTTGGTGCAATTTTTTTATATACTCGCAATTTTTGTTTTACAGTTTAGTCCATTATATGTTTAGCTTAATTTTAATTTTTCTTTCTGGCTGCTGTACAAATATTTACATTTTCCTCTCAATATATTCATATGCTATTGGCATTTGTTGCTCTGTGTGTTGTATTAGCCGGGATTAAATGTTTTTTACACTTGAATCTGTTTACTCAGGGCAAATGTCTGTCTCTGTATTTTGAATTTTATTCAATCTATTTTTTTTTTCTCTTGCTTCTATTCACTGCAAACAACAAATATCACTGTCAATTAAATACACAACTCTAAATGAAAATAAGAAAAATACCGTTCACAATATTTTTAATAAAACCGTTTTGGACAATGGCATCATGTAATTAAGTCAGAACTGTGAGCACTTTGGCATTTTTTTATTTGAATTTTCATTTAATTTAATTAAATAAATAACATATTAAATAGTTTGTTGAATACACTTTTAAAGTATGTGGCTAAATAAAGCCGAATTGCAGTTATTTATTGTAAAAATTCACAGGTGTGTTACAGATTTGTTCAAAATAAAATTTTTTTGTTATAGTGTTTTCTGTTTTAAATGCACTTGAAAACTATTTCGAATAAAAACATTTTAAGTATTTTTGGGGCAAGAAAACTATGAAAATTTTTGTTGAATATGCAATTAAAAAGAGAATTCAATGGATGCCCTACAGCAAGTTGTAGATATTCCAAGCATGAGGTTGTGAGAAAAACTTAAAAACTTTAGTCAGTTACAATTCTTTTACTAAAGCACTCACACATTTGGAAATTGTCTACCCACTTGATTACAATTTTGCATTCGAGTTAAGTTTCAATGTTACCTAAAAAAAACTGGTGTGTTTCCTTCTAAAATATAATCTGCTACAATAAATGAAAAACGTATAAAAATAGTGGTGTGTTGCCATTAATGGAGCCCTGCCAGTAACGGTTTTAATTGGTTCCTTATCCACGGCCTCTCGCAAGGAAAACTGCCTATCAAGTTGCTTGCCGCTAGTGCGACAACGTCCGTGCAAATGCGTTTTGTCAACTTGAAAGCAATTTATTGAGTGTGTAGTTATAAGCATGTTTCGTTAACAGTGACAATATTTCGTTTATATCATAATATTTAATGTTTTATTTTATTCTGTTATTTTTAACAATTTTTTTCAAAGATACTGGCAATATTTAACTAAAACATTGCAGTTAAAATGCCCCATAGTGAATGAATAGTGCATCGCGAACCTTTAAAAAAAAGCTTGTTTTATGCCCGCAAACTAAAAATATTTATAATTGCGTCTACAACCAACTTATAGCTCTTCCAACAGTCGGTTTGTCTTTAGGATTTTTTTTAATATAAACAAGTAAAAACGTTATATTCGACCGGGTCGAATCTTAAATACCCTCCAAATATTTAGTAAGTGAATTTGAAATGTTTAACTTGGTGGGACAGAGTTCCTTTATATAATATCGTACGTCAACGCCCACTAAAGGGGGCGGGGTTCAAAAATATACAATATCATGTTTTCCACAGACGAACGTATGGGCATTGCTAGACCGTCTTAGACTTCATCACAATTCTCTTTGGAGGCTATAAAAACTGTATTTTGGCGGGGTCGCTCTGGCAAGGGCTGTGGGGGAAACATTTCACCTTTGTCATAAAACTCTAAAGATAAATGCTTGGGATGATTATATACAAAATTTAAAAAAAAAATTTTTTTTTGGTAGGGTCATTTAGGGGGCAAAGGAAGAGGGGTGGGGGAGGGATAGGGCCGTAATCGGCAGTCATAAAACTCTAAAGATAAATGCTTGGGATGATTGTATACAAAATTTAAAAAAAAATTTTTTTTTTGGTAGGGTCATTTAGGGGGCGAAGGGGAAGGAGGGGGTAGGGCAGAGTAGTACCAGGATTCGTCTCAGCTTCGTCATAAAAGCTTAAAAGTGTTATTTTTAAGGAATGTAGGCTTAAGTAAAACAATTTGTTAAATTTTTATGCTATTTTTGCCTACAATAACGCCCACTGAAGTGGGCGGGGTCAAAAAATATTTTTATTTTATTTAATGGCTCCAAGTTTAAGGCGTTGGACCGTATTTGACATAAAAATATATCGTTTGCTTAACAAAATAACCAAAAAACTTTAAAATTATGTATGTTGTTTTTTCTGGGTTGGTTTAGTTCTTCTTAGGGAAACTTTTTTCCCCCTTGCCCGATTTAGCCCATCTTCGAACTTAACCTGCTCTAAGTTTTAAAATATATTTATGCCAAATTTCAAGAGTCTAGCTCTTTTCGTTTGGACTGAATCGTGATTTCCACAGACGGACGGACGGACGGACGGACATGCTCAGTTCGTCTTAGATTTCATCACTGATCAAGAATATATTTACTTTATGGGGTCTGAGATGGATATTTCGACGGAATGACAAAGTGAATATACCCTCCAAATTCTTTTTTGGAGGGTATAAAAATATTACCTAATATTTACCGATTGATGTTTTCTAACATCATGAAATATTTTTTTTTGTCTTATTAAGTTCTCTGAATTGAAAACGGATATCAATTATTTGTATAATTTATTGTTCAATTCATTGCTTTTTCGTAAATAAATTAATCTGTAATGAATTTTGCCAATCATTTATTTCTCGCACTCTTTCAGCGTTGCTGAAGGAAAAGTGATCGCAGTGCTGATGTTCTCATAAACTTATTGTGTTGATCAATTGATTGCTAGCCTTCCATGATCAATGCAATTTTTATACCTGTTGAATAATTTTTCGTGCATTTGATATTATTTATATAAACTTTGCATGTCTGTACATATGCCGATCTATACATATACATATATAATGACCCCTTGGGACGAAAATATCATATGCTATGCAATTTAAAAAAAAATATTTTTTATTGAAGCTGAAGTACTGCACATAAAAATTAAAAAGTTAAAATTAAAAAATTAAAAAGTTATCTGTACAAATTCTTTGGTTTATCAAATCTCTTTTTAAAACTCTGACAGCGATGACCTTATGACATTGCATGCATTCCCTTTAATATATGAAACCTAAGCAATATATCAAGGCTTAATTTTGTAAATCACTTGGCTTTAGTGACATTAATATGAAAACCAAAAACATGGAAAATTTTATATATTTTCATACAATTTATTTATTTTTTGTTTTTGTGCACAAAAATCTCTTTATATTGACAGCTTTGTGTTCATTGTTTTATATGAGTGATTTTTAAGTCCTTAATTAAAACAACAAAATATTTTAGATATTAAACAATCAAATCATATCTAACGTGATAAAATCGATGGAAAATTTCGCAAAAGCTCTTAAATACATAAAACGAAACTTTATTTGAAATAATATTTGCATTAGAATATTAAATTTCACTTAATATTTGGAAAACATCACGTTTAAAATACATTTATAGATTTAATTTGTTCAACAATCAATTAAAACGAATTCAATTGTTTTGCATTTTTCATTGTTTTACTTGCAAAAATATCACAAATTGGTTGTCAGGAATATATGAAAATCCAAATGATTGCAATATTTTTCTTGCACTAATTGGCTTTTTTATCGCATCAAATGGATGGATGGTGTTGTTTAGTTGTTAATAAATTTCTAAATAAAATTCAAATATTTTTAAGCAAAAATATTGTCTGCTTTTAACAGAAATACAATAAAATACGAGGAAAAATAATAAAAATAATAAATATTATATTAAAAAAACAAAAACAGTTGCCATTAAAACGTGTGTGAAGTTAAACCAGGTACATTAACAGAGTTCTGTTAACATGTTAACATAACACTGTTAAGCATGAGAAATTGAAGAATATGTATTTGAGATGTAATAATGATCACATTTCTGGACCAAACCGGGAGGCAAAAAATTAACGGAGCACACAACTAGAGGCGCATCATATAAATAAATAATAAAAATTTGGGTATCCGTGTCGCTAAGCTTTGATTTCAAAGTGTATAAAATTTTTTTAAAAAGCAAGTTCCTAGGAAAACAGGAATACATGAGCTACTAAAAATTGTTGACCTATGCAGATATCATGCTCCTCTTTTAGAACCTCAAACAGTTGGATTTTTTATAAAGAAATTTTGACTCTCAGTGTATTTTTCATATTATTGCTACGACGCACAGTGGGATTTTTTGTGTTATAAGTAATTTTTTTCGCCTCATAAAATTTAAAAATTTAATTTTGCAGTTTTATAGAAAATTTATTCAGTATGAAGAATCCATAAATTGTATCCCAAAAAAAAACGTTTATTTGTCTTTGAAATAGTGAAGTAAGTCACATGTAAATGTTGGTCCAATATATTGAAAACTGTTTACGCACTTCTATAGTGTTTGTACGTAAGATCATTTTATTGCTCAGATTTAAATAGTGATTTTTTTTAAATATCGCCTTTTCTGCGTATTTAAAAAAAATTATAAAGTTCGCTCATGTGGTTTAAAAGATATGATAGAATAAAATTTGTTCCATAATGTGCCGTGATTGCAAACTTCCTTGGAAGCAAAAAAGGGTTGCTCGGTCGTGCTAGGTGCTCCCGCTATAATAAAATTAAAGGTAAGACCCCATGTTATCAATTAAAAAAAAAAAGTTTAAATAATTAATACTCTTTTATAAAATCATATAATTTGTCTCCAAATTCATGAAATTTTTATAAAATATTTAGTTTTGGTAAGGAAACTAAAAGTTGTATGAAAAAATATAATATGGGTTATATGGGCGGTGAGTGACGGGCATTAATTGAGGTAATAAAGGCTCTGTGCCAAATTTCAAAAACTTTGGGCCAAAAGTAAATTTTGGTTTCTATGGGCGGTGGATAGTAGGCGTGGCCAATTTTGATGAAACTTTATTTTATTCTTAATTGAGATAATAAAAGGCTCTGTGCCAAATTTCAAAAACTTTGGGCCAAACATAAGTTTTGTTTCTATGGGCGGTGGGTAGTGGGCGTGGCTAATTTTAATAAAACTTAATATTTTTCTTAATTGAGGTAATAAAAGGTTCTGTGCCAAATTTCAAAAACTTTGGGCCAAAAATAAATTTTGGGTTCTATGGGCGATGGGTACTGGGTGTGGACAATTTTGATTAAACTTTATTTTATTCTTAATTGAGATAATAAAAAGCTCTGTGCCAAATTTCAAAAACTTTGGGCCAAAAATAAATGTTGGTTTCTATGGGCAGTGGGTAGTGGGCGTGGCCAATTTTAATGAAACTTTATATTTTTCTTAATTGAGGTAATAAAAGGCTCTGTGCCAAATTTCAAAAACGTTGGGCCAAAAATAAATTTTGGTTTCTATGGGCGGTGGGTAGTGGATAGTGGGCGTGGCCAATTTTGATGAAACTTTATATTTTTCTTAATTGAGGTAATAAAAGGCTCTGTGCTAAATTTCAAAAACTTTGGGCCAAAAATAAGTTTTGGTTTCTATGGGCGGTGGGTAGTGGGCGTGGACAATTTTGATGAAACTTTATTTTATTCTTAATTGAGATAATAAAAGGCTCTGTGCCAAATTTCAAAAACTTTGGGCCAAAATAAATTTTGGGTTCTAGGGGCGGTGGGTAGTGGGCGTGGACAATTTTGATGAAACTTTATAGTTTTCTTAATTGAGCTAACCAAAGGCTCAGAGCAACATTTCAACATTCTACGAGCACTCCTTATATATTTTGCCAAAGATTGTATGAACAAATCCCACTGTGCGACGCCTCAAGTCTGTAGCTTCACGTTACTTATGGCAAAATTTACGCTTTTACAAATTCTATTAACAGTAGCGCTTTCTTTGTTTATTAAGGAGCGGATATCAAAAATGTGGGAAAGCATTGCATACAATTAGGTAATCCGTAAAAAGACAAGCTTAAGCAATTTTGAGATCGCTTCACACTATTAGAAAATTAAGTCGCCTAATCTTTTTTGACCTGTTTATCACGATTTTTGCGGAATAAAAAAATTTGTAACTGAATCGTGCAATTGGCCCCACTATGTTCCAGTTATCTTTTTCCCTGGTTGATTAAGTGAGTGTAAGTGTTCGATATAGATTTGTTATCCAATGGATTTTTGTAACGCTGTTATGCTGCTTCCTGCGTATGGTTGCGTCATAGACTTGTCACATGGAGTGCTCTGTATGTACACACGTGTCCACATGAAATGTGTGCTTTTTTTATTAAATTATAAAACAAACATTTGATTAACAGCAATATTTGCATGTCTGTGTGCTGGTGCATTTATTTAAGTGTGTAAGTGCTGTCTAGGTGCTTCCCAACGGCAAATTTTTACACGTTTGACTGCATTGAAAAGCCATACAATTAAAATTATTTTATTGGAAAATCATAATCTTTTTTTTTTGCAATATATTTTATTAATTTAATATCAGTAATTTAGTGCTGATTTTTTTCAATATATTCACTTTTAGCAAACTTACATTAGACATTTTTTTACACACGCGGATGTAAAATTTACTCAATTTTTTCGACACAATTGTCATGTGAATAAATATTTTATAAAAATAAAGTTGTTAGCTTAATAATATTAAAATTGCTTTGGCTTCAAATTCATTGAACATTAAGCAAAAAAAAGAACCGTAGAAATTTCACAAATTTTTATTTAAAAAAAATTTTTTTTTTTTTGCTAAAAGACTAACATTTATTTTATTTTTTTTTATTTCTAACACAATATTTTAAAAAATATTTTTAGCTCATGTTTTTTTCTTTGAAAATTTTTCACACTTTAAAAACCCATTTTTTTTTTTGCTTTATTAACTTATTTTAAAATTTATTTAACTCCCGCCACTTGCGTTTTAGCCAAGGCGTTCTTAGCTGCCTGTTCCGTTCTTCACATGCGGTGTTTTATTTCAACAATGTGCTGTTTCCTTGATTAAGCACTGAAATTTATACCTTTCGTTTGGCCGAAAAGCCTGTTTATTTTTCCATTATTATTTCATTTTTTTATTGTTCTCATTCTTAGTTTTTTTTAAGGGCCTTTTCCATTCACTAGTTAAGTGTTTAGTTTAGTGTTGGGGTCCGCTAATTTAATTAGATGGATACGACCGCAAGAATGTGAACTATTTTGTCTCAAAGCCTACAAAAAATTAAGTTTCTTTGTTGCTTCTATTGGCTGGTTATGGACGGTTAGTGATAATGACCATGACGGTTCTCAATATGATTTTTTTTCCTTTTTTTTTTTTTTGGTATTTATTTGGCAAACGAAATTGGTAAATACCTACGAACTTACACTACCAGGCACACATCAATACAAACCTTAGGGTTTTTGAATATGTGACAAAGAAATATATCATTTTAGGCAAATGTATGAGCCAGACTGGATACTTTGGTAACATTCCACTGGATGGTTGTATAGCTGTTTGGTAATTTGTAAGCTTTACACCTTTTGAACTGTAGAAAAGTTATGGAGAGGAATGTTTAAAAAATTAATGTGCAAAAACTATTTCAGACTGGAGCTATAAAATAAGTCAAAGATGAAAATTCCTGCTGATCTTCTTATATTTAAAACAACAAACGGTGCATATGATACTTTAAAAATCAGACGATTTTTCAAAAATAATAATAAAATTAATTTATAGCAATCGGCAATAATTAAAAAATTCTAGTAAATGAATCAATTACTTTCTTTCTTTCATTTGCACTTTAAGGAGATTCTCATTTGCAGTTGGCCACACACATCTGCCCATTAGTACAGCGCACATATATAAATTGTTTTAACAAAACACTCAACACAATATGATTTAATTCCCCTATACCAAATAAATTTCATTTCAAAAATCCTTCATATAAACTGACTTAATCATAAAACCTTTATCAAGATTTTATAAACCAAATTTTATATGGAAATTTATTTCTAATAATTTCTCTTGACTTTTTATTTATTATTTTAGTTTAGAAACTCTTCATCTGTACATGAAACAAAACTCATTACAAGCAAAACCAAACAAAAGTCATGTTCCTTGAAGGATCTTCAACTTTAAAATGTAGATGCGCTCAAAAACACCTTATGGTTGCCTTTATACGCATACAAGCTTTATGAGCTTTAGATTTTTACTTCTTTCCCTTCAGTGAACCCACATAAACTATCTGTCGGATGCCTTAACTTGAATTGAATTGCAACCAAGTGTAACTCCATGTGGTTTTGTGTGAATCTGTCTATGTCTATAAGTTTTTTTTCTATATTTTTTTTTTGCATAATTTTGATAAATTCATGTCTGCAGATTTATTTGTAGCACTTGCTCAGAAGCTTCTAAAATCTAAATCTACTGTGCAGCATTAGAAAACGAATTGACTTTAACCACAAAGATTTCATTTCTTAAAACTTTACTTATTCCATCATCGTCTTAGTGCTTTCATTTTAAATCTCCAGATACGATTTTAATGTTATGGCTTCTTAAGACAACAACTACGAGTACTAATAAAAACAGCACTAAATAAAAATATTTATATAAAAAGGTTTACAAATAGAGCAAAAGGAAAAGCGCCGGGGAAGACACAAGCAAAAAAAAACTTCACACATGCAGAGCTGCACAAGAAAATTGTATCAAAACTCACAAATGCTCTTCACATGTACGAGTGCAATTTTTGCTTCAAATGCCACACAAGGAAAAAAGAAATGAACAACACCAACTCTTACCTGCACACTTGTACTTACTTATGAAGAAGATTCATCACGTAATCATGACATAGAGATGTAAGGATTTTATAAAATACAGTTACAAGCAGGATAACAGCGCAGGCGGATCAAATACACCATCATCGAAAGGAACTTCCGGAACGGCAGTTGCCACCTATGGCCGTGCTAAGAATATCGGCATCTTCATTTCCGGTAAAACATGAAAATGTTCGATAAAATTAATTCCACTTTTACAAGATTCCAGCGAAAGTAGAGCCATAATTATCAGCAGCACTATTGTTTTGATTTCCCCACAAACACACACACACACACACACACACACATGAGGATAAGATGCATTTCATCAGATGATGTAAGATAGAAAACTGGATTTTACATTCCTGACATGGGAAAAAAATAAACTCGAATGAAATATTAAAGTCGAAGAAAATTAAATTTATTTTATTCCATATAAATGCAAGAGCACAAATCTTCAAATGCATAACTAAACATATGCACGTGCGTGTGTGTGTGTGTATGACAAATAGAAATGCACGCACACACACATTAGCACATGTTGCTCCAACAGCTTTATATTACGATTTAATAAGAACATAAAGAATTCCTTAAATCACTTCTTCAATGGCATATTTCAGCATTTTGGCAAGAACCTTTTTCTCTTTTCAATCTTCATGCCACTCGAAATCTGCTTATTTCACAATCAAATGAGATGCAGGAGCACCGGTGATTGCCAAGTCAGATGCAAATGTCTGTGTACACGCTCCCATCCCCCCCAAAAATTCACTTGTCTCTGCAAATCCACATTATTTCAAATTATGCATTTGCAGCAGGTTGAAGCATCCTTCATGTTTTCTTATCTCACAGTTGAAGGGTTTCTGCCTGCCTTTTCCTCTCATATTTTCCCATTTTATTTAATAACGAATCATCAGCTTAAATGTGTGCTTATGACGGATACCTTTTATGTGGAACCGTGGGAAATTCGCAGATAATACACTCGCACGCTCTCACACACACACTCACACCCGTGCAACATAAATTTAACTTTTTTCTTCATATTATTGTGATTTCTGAGTTGACTTTCTTGCTGAAATTAATTGTTTGTTCTGCTGCAGCCTTGACGTGGATGACAAAACATTTTACAGCCACTTTGTTAGATAAAGACTCTGAAAGTATGTTAAAAACATATTTATTTTTCATAAACTTCTTCAACGTCTTCCTGCGACTGCACGTACGAGTTTTCAAATTTAGTTAACAAACCAACACACACACACACACCTGCAAAGCCATGCCTTATACACTGTTACAGTAGCAGCAGAGCATGTCAAGCATATTGCTGCTGAATTGATATGAAAAGATTTTAAGATAATAAAATCATATAGTCATGCAATATGATTATCTCGCATATGTGTAATATTCAAATAAGTAGATGTATCATCAATTATTTTGAAATGAAAATGTGTATTTTAAAAGTAGATTTAATGAGGAAATAAATATTCTAGCAAAATTCGTAAGAAATGCGAAAGCGAGTGCAAAGAAGTTCCATTCATTTGAAAGTCAAGAGGGATTACATTTTAAGCCCACAGCAAATGACAATTTTTTAAATTAACAATCTGAAGTAATAAATATTTCAAAGATTTTATAGATCAGAAATGCTTCTGCTCCCCACTCCTGGATCCATGATGGATGATTAAATACAACAGATATTTTTAAAATAATACAACTATTATTCCAAAAACTGCTTGCTTTTTTTTCTTGCAGCTTTATGTATTGAACGTTACTTTCATTTTTCTAAAATTGCTTTTAAAGGATCGATAAAAAAAATTATTTTTTTTCAGTCCTAAATATGTAAATCTTTACATTGGTCAAGTGAAGAATGTATTGAACGTTACTCTAAACATGTAAATCTTTATATTGGTGAATCTAAAAATTTACTGAACGTTACTATAAATATGTAAGTATTTATATTGGTCAATCTAAACATGTACTGAACGTTACTATAAATATGTAAATATTTATATTGGTCTAGCTAAAAATGTATTGAACGTTACTATAAATATGTAAGTATTTATATTGGTCAATCTAAAAATGTACTGAACGTTACTATAAATATGTAAGTATTTATATTGGTCAATCTAAAAATCTACTGAACGTTACTATAAATATGTAAACATTTATATTGGTCTAGCTAAATATGTATTAAACGTTATTATAAATAGGTAAATATTAATATTGGTGAATCTAAAAATTTACTGAACGTTACTATACATATGTAAATCTTGATATTGGTCAAGCAAAAAATGTATTGAACGTTACTTTAAATATGTAAATCTTTATATTGGTCAATCTAAAAATGTACTGAACGTTACTATAAATATGTAAATCTTTATATTGGTCTAGCTAAAAATTTACTGAACGTTACTATAAATATGAAAATCTTGATATTGGTCAAACCAAAAATGTATTGAACGTTACTCTAAATATGTAAGTATTTATATTGGTCAATCTAAAAATTTGCTGAACGTTACTATAAATATGTAAAGCTTGATATTGGTCAAACCAAAAATGTATTGAACGTTACTCTAAATATGTAAATCTTTATATTGGTCAATCTAAAAATGTACTGAACGTTACAAAAAATATGTAAATCTTGATATTGGTCAAGCAAAAAATGTATTGAACGTTACTCATAGTTTTTTTGATAACTTATTTGAAAAATTAAGTGTATAATTGTGCTTTTATGTCAAACCTACTCCACAATTATTCATTTCCATTTTTGTTCACTCATTCATTTAGAGAAATACATAAAAAATGTATTGAATGTTACTCTGCCAAAATTCTTAAAATTTATTTTACTCTGTATTTTAGCATATAAAGACATGCTTAAACTCATTGTTAACTGTCTGCAAATAAAATAAAATACGAAATATTTTTGTATACAATAAAAAGTGAAGGCAGGATTCCTAAAAAATTAATTCGTATATGAGAATTTATTTAAAAAAAATGTCTATAGAAATTTTGTTTTCAGGTACACATCAAACCGAAATTGTTTTTTATTTATAAATAAGAGAGATATTTCTTATACAAACTTTGGGATTAAATTTAAGAAACTTTTTCAGCTTTTTTATATAAAAAATATACTTTCTAGTTTTTATATATTCAATATTTCGCCGAACTTTCTTCTAGAAAAATATGAAGCAGCGACCCAAAGGTGTGACGAAATATGGAAAAAATCATACCAAACAGATTTTTTTATAAAAAAAACCTCAGGCTTGAAAAATGTATTTGTTTATTTATTATTTTTATCTAAAAAAATACCAAAAGCAAGTAACAACCTCTTTTATGGTTATTAATGTAACAAAAAAAAAACAATATCAATATGAAGAAGATTAAAATTTATTAAAGAAAAGAAAGAGCACTTGAAAGAGAAAGGTAACGTTCAATACAAATCTTTAATTTACATAAAATAATAAAATATATTTGAGATTAATATATATAAATGAAATTTATTTGTTGGTGGTTAAGCAATGTCTATATGCATTTCATTGGTGCTTTACCAAATCGTCAGTAGACTTCAACCACAGTTCTACTGACGATATGGTAAAGCACCAATGAAATGCATATAGACATTGCTTAACCACCAACAAATAAATTTCATTTATATATAGTAGCATTGTGACAACAATGTGTCAAATAAAAAGATTTCATATTTGAGATTAATTTTAGGAAAATTTTTTCTATGAAAAATTTGCAATAAAATAAATTTCAAATGCATTTTGAATATTATGAATATGTGGAATAACATCTTGCCAATCGTTCAATGTTGCTTTAATTATTTTACTTTCTCAGGTATTAAATATTTCCAAATCAGTAAGTTTGAAATATCTACAATAATTCTGCTTTGTTTTTGTAACAATGACCTCTAGAAAATCGTTTAATGGCCATGACAACGACTTAATGCCATTACAAGAGTATTAAATCTAACAAGCGTAAAAAGCCTAAGAGACATATAAGCAGGAAATATAGCAAAAGCTAATGCAAATACAAGCTTTCAAAAAAGAAACAATAAATAAGCAAAGGAGACTAGCGAGACCTGTCTAGAAATGCTAGAACTTTTAAAAATTTTACACATTAAAACTCTTGCTTGCGTAAAACAATGCAACACATAAGAAATTTTGTTAAAGGAATTTTAATCTGGTTTGTTTTGGAGGAAAAAAGCCACTGAAAGAAACAAAAAAATTATACAAATTCAAATTGAAATTCAAGTAAACACACCAACATTGTTGTCAATTTGCTAACACAAAATAACAAATTTAAATCTAAGCAAATTTAAACACATTTCCGTGCCTTTTCAATTTTCAGTTAAAACTCAAAACTTTATTGCACTTAAACAGACATCGCAACAATCAAAACAAATGGCCCTAAACGGAAGCAGCAGCAAAGAAGATCACATAAAACAGCAATAACATGTAATCCCTGTCGTCAAAACATTAGCTAACGGCTCAAAACAACGTTGGCTTACAACTGTGCTCACAGCTACAACGACAACGACAGCAGCAACAACAACAACAACAACAACAGCCAAATTGCAAAAATAATATAGAAAAACAGTTGACAATAATACCCGTGGCTGGCACTGCACGAAAACAGAAAATAAATGCCATCATGGAAGACAGAAATTCATTGTTCCATATCCGTGTTTTCCCTATTCTTCCATTAACATTTCATGGCAGACGTTAATAACTTTTGCCAAAATGCGAGTGTTGCACCCGCTTGCAAACAAACCTGTCAAAATGACAATAAATCCATACTTCTGTTTTCAGTTTTCTGTTTTTTGTTTTTATTTCTATCTTTTCATCTATTCATTCAGCCGCTCATCCATTCATAACTGCAATTCCCTTAAATGCAAGCGAATGTTACAACCGGTATATGAGTGTGTGTTTGGGAGTGTGTTTATTTGTGTTTGTTGTTGTTCCAGTTTGCATTTCAATTAAAGTTTACAATTTAAGGCATTTTTCATAGACTGCTTTTTGGCGTTAGTATTGGGGATGGCAAAAAACTTGAATATTTTACGAAAGAATTGTTTTCTATTTTACTAACTATACACACACACACACACCATAAACAACTTTTTACAATCAATATTTATTTGCTAAAACTGATAATGAAATTGATAGTGTATTAAAGCGATTTCTATTGATTTAATAGAAAAACGTGATAATTTTTTAAGTTAATTTCTTCTTTAAGTATTTTTAACGATTTAAATATAGTTATTAGTCGGATACTGTACATTCCGGCACACTGCACAGTGGGGCATTTTGAAAATAACTGGAAATAACTGTGCAGTTTTAAAACAAATCAAGCAGAATTTGGTAAAAATATTGGTGAGTTCCAGTCTAGAGTTTGAATTGTATATCTTTTAAAACGACGGAAGCCAAATTGTCTTAAATCGGGTCAAGGTTACGAAAAATTCAAGCCAATAATTTTGTTGTGAGAAAAAAAATTTTGCTATCAATTTTTTTCTATCAAAAAAGTGTGCTAAATGTTTGAAGATATAAAATTCAAACTCAAAAATTTAATGCTGTAAGAAATTTTATGGCAATCGGACCAGAGGCTTAGAAACTGTAAAAGTGTTTCCTTTTATTTTAAAATCCCCCATTATGAGAGCGTCAAAACAACACAGAGAGTAAACAGAAAATAATTTAAATTCTTTAAAAACTTTTACACCACAAACCTGAAGATGTTGCAATGACTTTAAACATGACTTGAAGCCAATTCCCTTCTCGTATTATTATTTAAGCAATTTTATTTTCATCTGCCATTTTTTAATAAATTTTCATTCGAATTGTTGATTTTGTGTCATGCCCTTTTTTATTTGCTGCCAACGACCACTTCAATATTTATTCGCTTCTTTATATCAGCAGCACAACTTGTTGCTTTGCTGCAGCACCAGCACCATCGTCACCATCTTGCAGTCCCAGAGTCATTCACTGCAAACTCCGTATTTGCATTTTACAATATGAAGTTTAATTCAGTTTTTCATTCGAATTTTTATTTTATGTATTTTTTGCTTGTGACTTTTTGCCATTTCCACTTAACAATTTGGCCAATAAGCAAGTCAACTTTTAGACAACAGCAGAGTTTCCAATAATCTTTAGTTAACATGCATTAAAAGTAAAAGAGAATGCATCTACAACTGCACTGCCAACAACAACAACATGTCTGGCAAGAGAAGGGAGATGTGAGAGGAAGTTACCACTACGACTACGAATAGATACAACTAAACAATTTTACTGTGCTTGACACAACTCTGAAGAAAATAAACACAAATTATGACCACATGCTTCTGCTATGCACTGAGACATGCTCCAGTGCAAAGGCCCCGCACTACCGCTCTAAAATCACCCTAAAGGGAAAAACAAATCTCACAAGATTTCAAAATAATTTTGTTCAGCTCCTTAAGTTTATGTGAAAGGTGTCTAACTGTTGCTTTACTTTTTGAGAAAATCAATTGACGCAATTCGGAAACTATGTGACAGGTTCCGGGTTTAACCTCAAAGTAGTGACTCAGTGGCAGCTGTTGCAATTAGGGAATGCTAATTGTCATTTTACGTCCAGAAATAAATGTGAACAGTATTTTGCTGTTTATTCCAATGAAGCAGGGGCGGTTAAGGAGTGATCTATTATAAAAAAATCCATTTGGTGCCGTTGTGCCCGTCCTTGGAGCAGGTCTTTCATCTCTTATCCATGTATTTTTATTAAAAACTTACTAAATGAAATTTTTAAATTTTTTTATGATCAGTTGCGTCCAGTCGTTCAAATTCTTCCAATAAACTTTGAAAATTTCCTCAGTATTTTTCGAACATTTTTACTGCTGCTTTAAATAGAAGCTTTTTTTATCCAATTTCGTAACCTCTCCATCATCTTAGTAATCGCTACCTTTATAGCGCACAGCTCACCCACAGCCATTGGATGCGTAAGAAGAAAAATTTCCCAGAACACCAACGAGAAAGTAGCAGCATGCGATTTCGTCAATAGAAAAATATTTGCAGGAATGGTTCTGTGCAAGCATGCATATGCATGCCATAATTCTTTAACACAAACACAATCACATAAACACATAAAAATAACTTTATTGAAATACACTGGAGAAAAGAACAAAGTAGTTGACGTAATTTAAAAAACGGCTGATAGTGCGTGCTTCAAAGTCTATTAAATATTCATGTACAGGACCTTCAGATAATTCCCCAGAATATCCATGTGATCTTTATTCAAAATACAAGCACATGTTTGTTTATGTGTGAGTGTGATTCAACATAATTTCCTCGGCAATTTTCCCATTAACACTCGCCTACTTTTCCCAGTGTATTTCGTGTTCTTCGGTCCATGGCAATGGCATATTTACATGTGACATGTGGGTGTAAATTTTTCTCTTCTTCTTCTTTTAATTTGTTCCCTTCTCTGGGTGGTCATTTAGTTTCGGTCATTCGTCTCTCGGCAGCAAGAGCAAACAACAAACTCAACAATTTAGTCTTTTAAATAAAACGACTGCAACAACGAATTGGTTGGCTGCACTGTTGGTCGATTGGTTTTGATATCTACGAGTATGTTGGCAACAGCAACAGCAACAACAACAAATATTTATGCACACACCAGCACACCCACAACAGATTTGAAATTATACAAAAAAAAGCAAGCAGTCAAGAACACATTGTGTATAAAGTTGTTGTTTGAAAGCAAGCAACAACAGCAACAACAACAACAACATAAAGCATAGAAAAATTAGTTACTCATTCGTATCTGCATTCACAACATTCACTTTGATTTCTATTTTGAATTTGAAATTTTATTAATGAAATGCAACAACTAAATACAATTTAATAAATTAAATAAAACTTTTTAAAAACATTCATAAATTGCTGGCATTTTATTGCTGCGAATCAACGTAAGCGCAAAGAATTTTTATTTAATTGGATTTCGTAAAATCCAACAAAAATTCTTTGTTTAAAATTTCTGTTTATAATTTGAAATAAACATTTGCAGCGTTCGTTGCAACGATTATGACGCAACTTTGTGGAGGGAATTTCAAAGACTTTTTTTCCTAATTAACGATATAAAATGAATTTTGTTACAATGAAACAAGATTTTATTTTGCAGAGAATAAAGAAGAAATTATAACAATTGCAAGAGATAAAAATGGAAACTTGAGGAATAATAAAAGAACATGATTTCTATGAAAACTATTAAAAAGTTGAGTACGATTTCTGAAACTTAATAGACGAAATAAAATTACTCAAGATTTTAGGGGGGACACTGTGCAACAACATTTTTTGCCTTCAGAGCTGATGGTTTGTGCTGCTTTCCTTGAAGTTGTTTATTTTAGAAATCGTTTACAAGGCATTAGCAGTTTGTATTCCAAATGAGTTAGTGAATTTTTCTTGTAAAGCAAAAGCTTTTCTAAATCAAGAGCTTTCAAACGGTTCCAGAAAAAAAAAGCCAAATGATCAGTTTCATTTTCAATAATACTGAACCAGGGACTGCTACACTGACAAGTCCCATGTTCAGCGGTCTGCAATTAAAGGAGAGCAGCTTTTGTTGTAGTAGGACCAGCCCTCAGCGGATGGTCTCTATATCAGCAGTGCAATGCGGCGGAACTAAGCAGGATTTAAAATTGAGAAGGCAAAGAATTTTTTTTTTTTTTACTTCGCCAGCTCATTTGTGCTAAACAGTCAATGAAGGGGAGTGCTGCTACTCTGCTCTTTACTAAAAGACATTTTTTCTGCTGACATTCCAACTATTCATTCGGTTGTAAATAAATTTATGTTTTTTCATAATGGAAAAAAAATCCATGGCAAGTGCTTTAGCAAAAGTGGGATCTCGTCTGCGTGATAAGAAATGCCGCAAATCACAGTTTTGATTTGTTGTTTTACGACAAATTCATAGTGAAATAAAATCTTGAAGTGGCATTCGAGGGATGCAATAAAGTTGGAAACAAAAGTTACGACACGTTATCAGCTTTCAAATGATGATTTACTTTTTTATATTTTCAGCTCTTCAAAAACATCAATGAGATTGAGAAATATAAAAATTTTTCTTAATTTATCTATGAAATTCACTCAAATTCATGATTGACTTATCCGGACTGTCATTTTGCAATAATTCACAAGCAATTTTAACACGAAAATATCTTTTATGGCAAATAATTGACAAATTCGTAGCTTGTTGAAAATAAACTGTTAATTAATTTTATAGAATTTTGCATAAAACTATTTTGCGAAATCGAAACATTTCTTGTCTTACACACCTGCACATATACAAAGGCATGTGTGTGTGTGTGTCTACCTCTGCATGTCATAATTTTGGTGTAAAACCGTTTGACAATCTTCCATACGATTTTACAATTTATTTAAAATTTTACAAAAATGAAATGTCACGGTGAGAAATGAGAAATGGCTGGCGAGAAGCGTACGACCAAAGCAAGAAAATTTTTAATTAATATTAAAAATAAATGCTACAGCAGCAACAACAACAACAGCAACCACAACAACATCAACACAACGACACGAACGAATGAGGGTGGAAAAACTACTCAATGACGCATCGGTGAAAAATGTTTAAATATTTTTTTTCCTTTTTTTTATTCTTAGAAAAGAAAAACAAATTATTTACAACTTTGACCTTTACATTGAGAGTGTCATACGAGTATGTGCGAGTACACACATGATTCACAATATTTATGGGATTTTTTTTGTGGCAGCAATTTTTTACATTGAAATAAATAAAAAAAAATTGCTTTTTGGAAAATTAATGATGAAACTGTTAATGACTTTTATATAGAGGGTGTTAGTTTTAGAGGCAGAGAATTTTATTTTCTTTTTAATAAAACAACGAATTTAATGGAATAATTTATTGAAAAAAAAAATAATTTGTGGCAGCACCACTTTTTTGAAACAAACTGGTATGTGATACATTTACAGCCTAATTTATAAACAAAAATTTTTATTAACCTGAGGCTTACAAAACTAATTTTTAATTAGCCGGCGAAGTAAAAAAGGTTGGAATAGCTACAAAAAATTATCAATCTTCTCAGCTTTCTTCATCTGTGCCTCAGTACTATCCCCTCCTTTTTAGTTCCGGCGAAATGCACTGCATATATGTAGGGGTCATCCCCTGAGTGCTGGTCCAAGATAAAAAAAAATTGTATGAAAGTTTGTCTGATTAGAATTTTATTAATTAGGCCTATAGAAACTTGTCAGCAGAAACCAAATATTTGACCTACCTGCATAAAAAGTAGTTCCAAGATCCCCCTTTCAAAAATGCGGCATTGGAAATCAGTCTGACGACGCACAGTGGGGTGAATGGCAGAGAAAGTGGCGATTAATTCATAGAACTCGTAATTTTTAAATGTTGCTATTTTTTATTAATGAGTATTAATAAATACATAAAAAACCAGCATTTAAAAAAAATGTTGAAAAAAAATTCTTAACCTTTTATGGGCTTTTTTGTATTTTGGAGAAATTGGTCTTATTTGACTATTTTTGCTGTAACTTTGGAATGAAAAACGATAAATTAGTAAATTAAATTGTAAATTAGAGCGTACTTTATGTGCCTTTAGAAAAAATAATAAAAAAGATAATAAAAACAACTTGTTTTTTGTTTGGTTCTTTTTTCACAATGATTTTTAGCAACCGGAATTCTTTCAAAAAACCTTCATAACTCAAAAATCGCACAAATGTGCAAATTGGTACTCTAGGATTTATTAGCTAAAATCTTATATATTAAGAGCATAAAGGCGTTTTTTCCTGCACTCATCCGCAAAGTTGTTGTAACTCAATGTATATATCAAAAATAAGAATTTTTGGAGACATTTAATTTTTTTAATATTTACCTAAAGAAAAAATAATTTTTTAAATGCTCATATACCTGCAGTTGACGGTTCCATTATAAAACTTTTACTTATAGAAGTCTTAACAAAAACGATAATCACTTGAAATATCAAAATTTTCTCTTTTAATCAATGCGCGCAAAAATAACAAAAATGATTGAACTTTGATCCCACACTGCAAATAAAGTAAACTACCAAGAACTTTAATTTTTGCAGTTAGTGATGTAGAATTTTATCTACTTTCATATGGTACCAAATGCGGTTGTGAAAGTTAATCTTTTGAATTAATCGCCACTTGTGAGAGCTTTCACCCCACAGTGCGACGACTGCTCGAGGTGAGTTGCGTGCAATACACGACACGCTGTATTGGACAGTTGTTGGTTTCTCTTTGCTTGTCGGAAATTCCACATATAAAAAAACACACCCTTTATATGTTTGAAGGACTGACAAGGTATTTTAAATTTTCTAAAAAGCACCAGCAGGTATTTGATATATAGAAATTTATTATTTTCTTAGCGACCTGACAAACTTTTATATTCAAAAGACAATTTCATTCACGGCAATAATCAATTTTCTGCCATTTTATAATGGGCCATGGAGCAGGCTGTCAAATTTTCAAGGTTTCCTCCAACATGTTTGACTCGAAGCTTGAAAGTGTTTTAAAGTTTTTGGCAGATGCATGAATGCCATGGATTTTTTCTTTTATCGCATTTTTTTTTGTAGCCAAACAAGAATTGCACAAATTCGGCAAACATTCTGTTCAGTGGCTTCATTCCTGTTGTTTACAAGTTTGTGCAGATTTTGTGAGGAAGCTGGGTCATGAAAATAATCTAAGAAACTGCAGACATCGATAAATTGTAGGAATCTGGGGCTAAATTTTATGGAAACTCTGTCTAAGCGAGCAGCATGTGCTTAACTGCCAACTGCCTTGAATGTTAACTTTTCGTTTCGTCATTGTGTGGCGGCCAAAGCAGCAACAATCAAGCAAATGAATTTGTTATGCAGATGGAAACGGGCATTACCTGGAAAACACCAGCCAGTTAAATCTTCTTCATTCAGCTCTACACAGCAGCCTTTTGGTTCTGCATGTTAATCACTTGCTCGTATGTGTGTGTGTGTGAGAGAGTGTTTGCCAAGAGCACGAAAAAGAAAAACATGAAAGACCTCTTCTCTGTTTTTTTTTTGTGTAGTTTCAATGCTGTTGTAATAAATTAATGAAACGTTTTAAAGTCCTAGAAGAGTCGTTGCGTTCGTTGTCATGGCAAATAAATTTTATTTAAATTTTAAAAGTACAATTCCGATGCGCTGGCATTTAATGCCAGTGACCTGCCGCTCAATTTTGGATTTTTAAAGAAACCCACAAATTGTTGTCGGAAAAATATACTTGAAATATTTCTTTAGAATATTTAGTGTTTTCCAGTGTGTGTGTGCGTGTGTGTGTTGTTTGAAATGCTAATAAATTAGCATTTAGTTTTGTGCTTGATTTTTATAATTATACGTTTGTGGCATCTTTTATTTATTTTTCGCAAGAGCAAATTATGCTTTTGACCTAAATTTGAATAAAAATATAACAGAATTTCTCTAAAATCAGCAGTTGGAATATACGAAATTTCAACGAAAACTTTAGCATCCGCTTAAAAATTATTTCTTAAAGATTATTCCTTAATTATCTGAGTTGTGCTTTAGTTTAACGATTTAATGTTTATTGTTAAAGAGACAAAAATATGAAAACAAAAAATTTCATGCCTTCAGAAAAATGTTAAGAAATTTCTGTATTGAAATATGCTTTTTATAATGACTTACACTTTTCACAATGACTTGCGCTTTTCATAATGACTTGCCCTTTTTACGATGACTTGCACTTTTCATAATAAATTGCACTTTTCTTGTTGACTTGCACTTCAGGGGATGACCCCTATATATGCAATGCATTGCGCCGGAACTGAAAACGAGGGGATATTATTGTGGGGACAGATTAGGACAGATGAGAGGATACAGTTTTTTTGTAGCTATTTCAACCTTTTACTTCGCCGGCTAATTTTTGCTACAGGGCCGACTTGCACTTTTTATGATGACTTGCACTTTTCATAATGACTTGCACTTTTAATAATGACTTGCACTTTTTATGATGACTTGCACTTCTCATAATGACCTGCACTTTTTATAATGACTTGCACTTTTCACTATAACTTGCACTTTTTATAATGACTTGCACTTTTTATAATGACTTGCACTTTTTCTAATGACTTGCACTTTTCATAATGACTTGCACTTATTATAATGACTTGCACATTTTATAATGACTTGCACTTTTTATAATGACCTGCACTTTTTATAATGACTTTCACTTTTAAAAATGACTTGCACTTTTTATGATGTCTTGCACTTTTTATGATGACTTGCACTTCTCATAATGACTTGCACTTTTTATAATGACTTGTACTTTTCACTATGACTTGCACTTTTTATAATGACTTGCACTTTTTATAATGACTTGCACTTTTTATAATAACTTGCACTTTTTATAATGACTTGCACTTTTTATAATGACTTGCACTTTTCATAATGACTTGCACTTTTCATAATGACTTGCACTTTTCACTTTTAATCGTTTATTTATTTACAATATTTATACTTATAGACTATTATAAACACTAGTTAACAGTAACAATTTCAATATACAATGTCCCATAATCGAGCACTCAAGTGTTATTTATATAATAATAATTTGGTTTTTACAAATTTGTTTATAATTTTTTATTTTATTTACAATAAATAAATATATATATCACCAGCTTTTTGCAATGAAAATTAGTTTAAAAACATTGCTTATATATTATTGCACTTTTCACTTTTAAATTACAGTTAAGTAAATTAAATTAAATTTTCTGAATATACAGAAAAATTATAATGAAGTAGGAAATCAACTGGAACTAGAGAAATTGACATGAACTAGGGAATCCTGACAAGAAAATCCCTGTAGGAAATTTATTGAACACATGAACCGTTCGGATAAGGAATGACTTCTCTGATATGTGAAACGTTTTATTTACAATATTTTTAAAGAAAATAATTTATTCCTAATCGCATTTAGTAAAAATCACTTTATTCTAAAATTACTCGATTTATGGGTATTTAAATAGTATGAAAAATAGAAATTTATTCTTAAGCAGTTCTTTTAGAAAATCCCAAAACATTATTTTCCTATATTTACAGTCTTTAAAAACAACTTTAGATAATTTTGTAGGGTATCAAGAAGTTCTGTTTCAACTAAACTCTTTTATTTTATGTTGTTCAGTCGATCAAGAAATCTTCTCAATTCAATTCGAAAAACTCTCGCACTGTGCGCCGAGAAAAACTGCTGAAAATCAAATTCTCTTCGTTGAGATTTTTCCAATTTCGAATATTTTACAAGTGTTTTGTTTTGTTTTTTTTTTCTTTAAATAATTTTTCTTAAATGTTTTGCCAATTCAGAATTTCGAAAAAAACAGATTCTAGTAGTTTGTTTCTTTAGTTGCTTAACAAATGGGTGCTTGTACAGATTAAAATTATATTCTGAACGGTGGTCCAACGACTGTGTGTGCGTGTGTGTGTTTTTAGTTTATAAATTAAAGCAAGAAAAAAAGAAGAAAAGTAAATTTTATAAATTTGGCAATCAATTTTTCTTATTCTGTGCAAACTCAATACAAAATACTTAAAACTACAGAAATATTTTAAGGCCATTTTGGCGCCATTCAAGTCGACTGGAACTTTAAAACAACAAGATTTGATGTGCAAATTTTTTTCTTTTATATTTCAAAGATAGAATTTGTTGTGTTTTAAAAAAGAATTTAAGTGCCTTGTGGAATCTGTATACGAGTGTTTGACTAAAAATACTCCTCGTGTTTCTCAAAGCAAATTGGTTTTTATGTCACAAAGAAGAGAAAACTTTTTGATATTTTGGAATTAAAACTTTTATGAATATTTAATCAAAGTGGAATACTCTGCAGGTATTTGAAAGAACACTTGAACTCATATTTAATTCTTTTTATTATGCCAAAATTTAAGCATTAAAACTGTTGATTTTACATGTTTTTAAAAAATTTATTTAAATTTATTTTTAATATTTCTTAATATATTCTCAAAATATGTATGTGAGTGTTGAAATTTGTTTAATTAAGTCGGCAGTATGCAAAACTATTTGCTTAGGAAATATTTTTTAAATATTATTTTTCTGCTTTTAAGTTAAGAAAAGAAAGTGGCACATTTACATAATTCATGCATTATTTATGCCAGACGTACACAGAGAGACATACAGTCAGACAGACAGACAGACAGATAGGCAGACGGACAGATAGGCGTTTCATTTTAATAATGCAAGCCAACTAGAAATTGTTTGCATGAAGGAACAAGTATTTTCATATGACCAAAACTGGGGTGGTTGTAACGAATAATTATGAAATAAAAAAGTGCTGTTAAAGTGTTTTAAAATGTGATCAGCTGGCTGAACTTATAATTATTTAGTCTGTGAACATAAAGAAAAATAAAAACTCTAAATGACAATTAAATTGGATTGTCTTTTTAAAAAACGCATATGGGCAGATCCTGTCTGACGAACAAATGGAAATATATTTTTTTTCCTTTTTTCTAAAGTGCCTTTTAACTTTTTTCTAAAGTGCTTATTAACTTATTAGTGTTTCAGCGCGATTTGAGTGTGCTGACTTATGTTACAAAACTTGTAACAGGTATATGTTGCGCAATAATTGATATTAAAGTTGTGTGACGCACGCTACAAAAACTTGTATAACTTTCATAGAGTATGATTTCGAAATTTTTACTGAATTATACCTAAAAACCCACACAAGATTAAATTACTAAAATAAATGTTCCACTGTTTATAAAAAAACTTGATTTGAAAAACAAATTCCTAAAATAAAAAGTAATTGGTAACTTCACAGATTTGAACTGGAACCTGCAGAATAGTTTTTAACTTAGTAATTTATAAAGTTCGAATTATAATAAAACGCATTCATTATTAAAATAAGAAAATTCTAAAAAAAAAACTTATTTGCAGACAAAAACATTTGTGACGCACGTTACATTATTTTCTTCAATTCAATATTAACGGAATTAGCTGTTGACCTGTTTCTAAGATACAGATAAAAAGCATCTGTAATGGCTTCACTCTATTTTTTTTTTAATTGCTCTAGTTCAATGGGAGAAATACGGAATAAAGATTCCAATCAAAATACAAAAAGGAGTGCGCGATACAAACAAGCGCACATGTTATGTGGAAGCTTGCTGAAAATTCCGCGTGGCTTGATTATACAAATAAAAATTCTTGTTCTTGTATTTATAAAATTACACAACTATTTTTATATATATTTAAAAAAAAGTTTTTCATTGGTGAATTTATTCTATCATATCCGCATAATCACTTCGAAACTACCCCTCGTGGGCAAGTTTTCTGCCAGCCCTCATTTGTAATAAATCTAGCAACTGATGGTTTCAACAAACTTTCAAGACTTCTTTTCTAAAAATAATTTAAAATCCCGAAAATATATCATTTATTTAAATCCATCCTTCTAACCGCAGCTAATCAATAACTATTTAAAGCAAAATACGAACGTTGCTATCGTAGATTTATTTGCTCTCGATGAACTTGCTCGAAAGCAACAAATCTCGCCACGTACCAGCCACCTAATAAAAAGCCAAACTGCAGCAAAACCATTAAAAAACAATGCATAAATTTACAACCCGGAAAAAACTAAAAATATATTCCAAAAAAAAAAAACGTTTTAAGAGAAACGAAACTAAAAAGAAAAATCTTTGGAATTTACAAGTGGTAATGGAGGAATCAATGAATCTTTAATGTTTATCTCGGCGAAATACACACAGCAGCACTTTCTGTGCCACAACAAAAAATTCCATTGTGTACAACAGTTTGGCATAAACACACATCAAACAGGCTGCCTGCTGGGCCACGTTGCACGTTTGAAATGCAGCTGAAACCACAGATCTTCTCCATCCCAATATTCCATAGGAACGTATATTTTATGATTAAGTCAAGCAAAGATTACTTTAAATGCTATTGAAAATGCTATTGAAAATGCTTTTGAAAATATGTAGATGTTTTTGGGGGGATATATTGAAAAATCTCTTTAAAATGCATTTATTTACTGTAATTGTCGTTTGTTTTTCATATGGTTTTGTGAACCAAAAAAAAATCAAACTTCCTTTTAAAATATTCAGTTTGCATTGTTTTCAGAGCAAATAAATCTATAGAGAAATATTTTTTAGCTGAAATCTCACCTTTTTTATGTTGCCAAATTGTATTCGTGTATAAAAAATGCATAAAGTTAAGCAACAGAATGAAATGAAATTCACACAAAACTCATCTCTGGCTCATAATAGATTTGTTTAGATGGAATTTGTTTTGGCAAAATGTTTCATGCTGCGCTACAGCACAACTGGGGCTTTAAGTAAAATAAGTGTTTACAAATAAGCAGCTGGTTTCTAATACCTAAAGTTGATCAATTTTGCTTTCATTAAGCAGTTCTAGACAACAACTGGATGTAATGGAACATCTTATTACTCTCTGCATGATCTCTACTTTAATGTGTGCTTCTTTGGGGTGTTTAGAAATCTATGAGTTCTTCTCACAAATTTATTGTAGTAGTTCGTTTATAAATATTCCACTATGTCCTTCCATATTGCATCTAAATTTTTTTCATACATAAATAATATATATTATGTACGTAAATTTAAAAAAATGCCATCAACCGGAAGTTTAGTTTAACTTTGCCAGTTTTTATTTGTTGCTATATTTTTCGAAATAAAATAACTGGTGATTTTTTAAATATCGCTGTGCTAAGTGTCCGTGTGTGTGTATGTGTAGGTTTAAAATAGTTTCTATATTCATGCTGTACTTATAATAGTTTATTTAAGTTGTTGTTGAACACAATACAAAAAAAAAATATATTTTATTGTTGTAGTTTTGCATAAAAATTCCATGAATTTCATGGCAGCACTTAACAAGTTTCAGGTGTGCAATTCATTTTTTATTTTTAATGCACCCATTCTCTCTCACGAGCTCTTTAACTAAATCTCTCAAGCTCTATAAAACATAAACAAACCACTACTGCCAAAACAACTGTAGAAAAACAACAATGGCCACTTTATACACCCAAACACAACCACACACACACACACTACACACTACACACAGTTACATGGAACCTTAAGTTTATTGTTGTTATTTACAAAATAAACCGATGCTGCCATGGTTGGCAATCGTGGTGGCACTAAAAAATTTATTGTGACAAATCTGTAACGTTTTTGCTTTCTTTTCTATCTTTTAAAGCCATAAAAAAACTAACATCCGTTTAGCAATTCTTTTTGTATGAAATGTGAATAGTAATTACGATTTAAAATTTTACTTTTATTCTAAATAATAATCCTTTTGTCAATCTCTGTTCCAATTAATTCCCAGTCTTTTTTCGGATGGCGTTATTTGTTATAATTTTTTATTTCATTTTTTTCCTTATTGCTTTTCATTTATTTCTCAAGGACTTCAACCTGATTTAATTTTAACACTTCAGTAATTTTGTTGACGTTAATATCAATACCTTCGCACTTTAATTTCACAAAAAAAAACAAGAGAATTTTGAGCAGTTTTTTACTGCACTTTTTAATGTACTTTTTAAGCCCAATAATTTTTAATTAAAAGTATGACCCAGAATAAAAAAAATTTAGAAAATATGATGATTCCTTGGAAACCTTATCTTAAGCGAAATTTTTTACTTTGAAGTATTAATAAATAGAACTAAAGGTGCCATAATTAACTTCAATATTGAAAAATAATTTACAAAACAAGAATTTATGTACAAATTCTATTATCATTCCGTGGCATATAAAATAAAAAAAAATAATTAAAAAGCCAACAACGAAAAGCACGCAATAAGAATGAATCCAGGAATTGTAAACCATTTCATTAAGAATAGCAGCAAAATTAGAATGGCTTAGAAAAAGGTAGAAATCCAAGCGAATCATTTAAAATATCAGGCGGGAAAAATTCAACGGTTAATAGAAATCGGTTTAAAGATTTTTTTAAAGCAGCATAAAAAGTAAATAGAATAATTAAATATATAATCCGGTTCTTACACAATAGCAATAAAAATTAGCCGATTTATTTAAAATACTAAGAAAATTTGATTTGAAACAGCAGAAAAATGGAAACCGGCGAATTGAGAAAATTATATAAGATGAACACGTTCATTTGAAATAGAGTAAAATAGGTCGGATTTATATAGAATAACAACAGGAAAAATTAAAAAAAAATTTGAATGCAAAATGAAGTACTTCATTAGCGATAGACCAAAATGCAGGATCTGCCTACGGTATTCATAAAATATATCTATTCATAAAAAATAATCAAAATAAATTTTGCTTGAAATCCTAATTTAAAGCACCGTATTTTTCACGAATAAAAACACAATTAAAGAATTTCGAATCCACTCTGGTATTTTAAAACAAATCGCTTTAAAAAATATCGCCAAGGCCAAACAACTCAGACTCCCCAAAGAATAATTTAAATTGTATGTTGAAAAAATAAACACATACGAGTGTATAAAAATTTAAAAGCAAATCAATCATATGTAAAGAATTTAATTTTTTATGTGTGAAACTCACACAGCCACACACACACACACACACGGATATGAATATAAAACGCAAGGCATCACAAATAATGGAAGCAAAACAAAACAACAATCAAAAGGAATTTTAAGTATTCATGTGCACAAATGTATGAGTGAACAAATACTTAAAAAATTCTTTAATACATGCAACAGCAACAACAACAACAACAACCAAATATTATGTTAAATTGGCAAAAGTACAAGTGTCTGCTTAATTGGCTGTATAAATTTCCATGTGTGTTTGCGTATGAGTGAACAAATTTGTGTTAAAGCAAAAGAAAAAAAAACTTTATGACTAAAACAACCAAACATTTTCTTTCAATTTGAAGACACTTTCCATTCAACTGTTGCCAAAAAGAGAGCTCTTGACTGTTTACAACAGATGAGAAGGAAAATTATTATTTTATCTTAAAATTTTAAAAAGTATTTTGCAACAAATAAAGTTTATTTAATAAAAAAAGAAGATATTTGTTTAACATTTTATTTTAACTTTTTATTTATTTAATCATTTTGTGGAGCAGAATTTTCCAATGCAAATTTATTAATTAATTAATGCACAAGATTGTTTCGCTTTGACCATTAATTTACTTAAATTTGGGTGCACAGTTTTTGAAAAACACTTTTTGTTGGTATACGTGGCTGCCTGTAACCCACAAGCATTCAAGTAGGATCTCTGAGATCCCGTTTTGAAATGACACTTTTTGTACAAAGAAAAGTTTTTCTTTAATCCTGAATAACTTCGAGCAGTTGTTTGTTTCCACAAAGAATTCATTTTCAGTTATTGTCCATTTCAAGGTCGTCTGTGCTAAAATCATACACAAGATCACAAGTGCTTGAGATCTTTTTTGGTCGTCATTGAGGCAGTATAAACCACAAACAGGACTCTGCAGTTTTACAGAATTTCTATATTGTTTGGCACGTTGCTGCGCCTGAGAACAACTGATGAAAAATTCAAAATAAATTTTCTGATCCGATATGTGGTCTTTTAGTTACTTTACATCCCAAAAAATAAAAAACGTGCTTTTTTGCTTGTTACGGCCGTTTTGATTTCTTGTAGCGATCTGTGTGTTTCATAAACAAATTTAGTTGTTCTGTCTTACCTTCAGTACTTCTTAAAACTAAAAAAATTATCACGACGCAAATAATTTTTTTTTCTTTTTTGCAATTAAGATTTATAGGTTAATTGTTCGAAATTTTGTTCTAAATTCAGAACGACATGATAAATATTCCAAGGCACAAAGGAAAGTCAACATCAGTTTTTTAGTTATTCAACTTACACAGTAGAGCAGAACAGCTGTTTTCGAAAGCCACAACGCTTTCATCATCAGTGCTCATGTGTATTGTGTTTGTCACCACTTATTAGGTGGCTGAGTTGGATATGATAACAGTTCTTATTTAAACAAAAGTTTATTAGGAAATCGCATACGAGAACTGTATCAATTTTTTTTATCCAAAGGCTCAATAGAATTTTGGCTACTTTTCAATTTGTACCATTAAGTCAAATATAGCAGCTCATACGGAGAAGTAATATAGAGAAAAAATCGTGCAAGTTGAATATGAGTAATAATTTACAACCGCTTGTTAATTCAGTACTTAATGAAAAAATTATTTTTTATTTTTACTAACTGTAAATTATACTTTTTATTCTATTGGCTATCGATCAGCCATGCAAAGGAACTGGCAGCTTAGTTAACATCTTCAACTGTCTGCAGGATTTAAAATGTATTACGCTGTTCCTTGTGTTGCTTTCAAATAGCTACAAAAAATGCTCTACCTTCTCATCTTTCTTCATTTGTCCCCTCAATAATATCCCCGCCTTTCTAGTTCCGTTGTAATGCACTGTTTATGTAGGGGCCATACCCAGAGTGCTGGTCCGAATTGAAAAAATATATATAAATAATTTGAGGAATAACATATTTGTTCAAAATATGTGCAACATTATGTCTATTAAAAGGAAAACAATAATTGCTATTTCTTCATTAAAATGTACTTATTAAAAGTAGCCTGAGTGTTACACTAAAAACAAACTCTGGTTTATTAACTTTTCTAAAACAGTAAATTCAATTTATTAGCAATAAATTTGAACCGATTTTTTTTTGCAGTGTTTTGTTTCAAATGACTGATAATCCCCGTTTTTGTTATCTGCGTTTTACTTTTCAGCACTGATAAAAGAAAACAATTCATTTCAATTTCTTTTTTGTGGGTTTTTGTTGTCTTTGCTTTTTTGCTGAATACTCGTGCATTCGATAACGTAGTAAAAAAAGCATTTATGAAATCATTTGTTAAAACAAATTATTCTTATTTAACTAAAAGTAAATTAACGATGATATCATTTTGCCCAGCAAAGTCAAGGCGAAAAGGCTTTCCGAAGGGGGGAGAGTACTCAATAAATACAAAACACCAGCGGAACTTTTTTCTTTTTGGTTAATAAGATTTCAAAGGTCAGTTAAGGAAATGAGATTTTAAAATATTACGTAGAATTTTTTTCATGATTCTTTCATTCTTCAATTCATGGGAACAAAGAGCGACATGTAGTGGAAAATTTTCATATATAAATTAATTAAACTAATTGTTGATTAAACAATCAAGTGTTGTCAACATTTGCACACTTTTGCTTTGCCGGAAGCGTCGCAGTTTTGTTTACTATACAAATATTTCTGTGTGCTGTAAAAGGTTCGAATTTTGGCAGTCTCGGCAGGTTTAATTAAAGATATTACGAAATGCCGAATTATTAATTAGCGGCGGTTTTAAATCTTTTATAGTCAATGTAATTATTTTTAAGGCAGTAAAAGGGTGTTTTTTTCTGTTGAAATTTTGTCGATTTGACACCTGACAATTATTTGAATGCTCCTTTTGCTTTTCTTAAGTACAACCAGCACTCAGAGGATGACCTCTAGTGCATTGTGCCGGCACAAGGAAGAATGATTATGGCAACTAGGATAGCGATGTATTATCTATTTTATTTTTATTTTTAATAAAAATAATCTGAATTAACGAAATTTAATTTTTATAACAAAAAAAAATTTATTTAATTTTGTGCATATATTTTTCTTGGTGTGTTTTCTCATTTTTGTTCTAACATTTTTGTTATTAAATTTAAAAAAAAATTTTTTTTTTGTTAAAATATATAACACTTTAAAATTCTTAAGTAAAATAATAAAAAATCCACCAGCCAAGAGATATTTTGGATGGATGGATACAAATATGTACTCGTTTGTATGGACGCATATTTAAGAAGAAAAATCTATATAAAACTTAAAGGAGGAAAAAATATTTTCTTTCTATTTGTGTTTTATTCTACAACTTGGCTGGTTCTGTTCTTTTCTTTTTGTAGAAATTCAATTTTTCTTTTCTGCTTTTCTTTCTTTTTTTGTTTGTCTGCTTCGAAATATCTGAAGCATGTGCTTAAAATCATTTTGTCTGGTATGATTTTCTATTCGATTATATTATCATTTTCTATTTTGTGTTTCATTTGTATTTTTTTACACGTTTTTTTTTAGTTTCATGTAGTTGCAGTGCAGCTGTTAAACTCTAACAAACCATTCAGACCGTGTTCCGTTTGGTAGAAAAGTGTGTGGTTTAGACCAAAAATGCAAAAAAAATTTATGAAATTGAAATTAATAGAACTACAGTGAGAAGTGAAAACCACTTTAAACTAAACTAAACAACAACAATAACAACAGCAATAGCTAATATATAAAACAATTAATAATATTAAAAAATACAGTAGTGGGCATAATTGTAGTTCTCAAACAGCAAAAATTGTTTTATTTCATAATCACGCACTCAATTAAGTTTTCATATTAATGCAACATTATAAACAGAAAAGTGGGCAGAGCCACTCCCACATCTCAGTAAACTAGTTAGATCTTCTTTTTTATTCCAGCTCTTCATTAACACGAAATATTTGTTTTTTCAGATCACATTTCTCCAAAAGTAAAAAGACAGCAGTATTAACTAGAAAAAAAAACGACAGGAAAAAGCAACAAAATTAATCAAAATCTAACAAGCAGTTGTTAAAAAAAAACAATAAAAGCGCCTATAATTATAGCAGCAAATTAAATCAAACAAAAATCATACAATAAACAACTAAATAAAAGAACAAACAACACGAAGCAAATAAACAGCAGCAAACTCGACGAAAATTGCAGGCAAATAAATAGTAACAGCAACAATAATTAAAACAAAAAGAACAAGAACGTCGTGTGTATACAAATCGTGTAATTTCGAACTTCGTTCTTTTGTTATTATTATAGAACAGCAACAGCAATAACAACAACAACAACAACTACTACTACAGCAGCAACAACAAAACAACGTATTTGTCTAAATGAAATTGAGTTTTTCCTCATACACTAAACAACGTTAACAGGCAGTGGAGACAAATCAAAGCAAATTGCACCAGGGAGCCAGCCATTAGGCAACGTTCGTTATACACTCACTCTCCTCAAAAAAAAAAAAAAAAATCAAATAAAAAATAATAATAAAAACATTAAGAACAAGAAAATACTAAAGCTAGTCCATGTAAATAGAGGAACGGAAAATATAGTACAACGACAACAATTGTAAAGAAAGCAAATTATCGTGTATTTAAAATATAGGAATTATTTAAAAATTTATACATAAAAACAAACAAAATCAACGAAACAACATTAAAAGTTATACTATTACACAAGTCAATATAATTGCCAACGTATAAAAAATTTATTAAATGAATTTTACCTAAAAAATTACAACAAAACGTGCAACCAATTGTTAAGAAAATAGCAAAGTCTGCCAATTAATTTAATTTCTAAAATTTAACACACAAAAAATTAGTTAGAAATAAAAATTAATTTTTTTTACTTACAACAAACAAAAATGAATCTTTAATAAAAAAAATATATATAACAATAATAATAAACAAATTATTAAATAAAAATTATATGAAAATTAAATAGAAATCCATAAAAAAAATATTTTAAAGAATTAATCTCTGCAGTGCAAAGTGAAAACTAATTGAAATAACAATCTAAATCTTATCAAAATTTAAAATTTTTTAATTTCTCTGACTTGACGATTAACGAATTGCCATCATAGGTACTCGTTTGCGTGAACACAATCTGCACAAAACCAAAATGATTTATATCGATGATTCAGAGCCAGAAGGGGGTAAGTAACGACATTCACTGTAAAATAGATTCAACGATCTTTTTGCCCTTTTCACTTAAAAAAAAGCGTAGCAAAATGATTTATTTGTCAAGTGTTTGATAATTAAAAAAAAAGTAATTTAAAACTGATAACGAACTTGCAAGGCACCGGCGTAGGGCATGATAATGTGACGCACACAAACAAGTATGTGTACTAAACACATTTTTATAAATACAAATAATATTTATAATAACGCCAATCACTATTTGCAACAAAAGCAATCACTTAAATCAACTGCCAAAAATAAGCATCCACGAAACACCTTGAACTTCTGTAGACACTAAGGCGCCAGTCAAGGTGAAGGTTGTTTAGGCGACAATTGCAATTTTATTTGCTCATCTTTTAGGAACATGACTTTTTCAACTGGCCTGCCAATGACAGTTTCCTTCCACCTAAATAATATCTGGATTTAAAATAAAGTAAATAAAGATGCGATAAATTACATTTAAAAATTGGGTTAAAAAACTACTTGGCCTATTTCTTAATCAACCTAAACTATTGAATTATTGAGCGGAAAAAATTTATTAAAGCTTTTGCCAAGTTTACACCATAATGTACAAGGGAAATAGTTGCTTGTATGTATTGTATTCGAAAACTTTAAATTCTAATATTAAAAGTGCGTTCATTTACATTATGCACATCTGCATAAAAATACCTTTTAAAGCTTAAATGCTGCATTCACAAAAATTAATGTGTACTTCAAGTGTGCTTTAAAATAAAAATTTTATAGAAAATTTATTTTAAAGTGTTGATCAAGTCTATTTTATTTTTTGTGAATACTGCTGTAAATGTTATATTAATATTGATTGGAGAAAAAATAATTGAAAGTGTACCACAAAAATATGCGAGCAACACAAGGAATTGTCTATCAGTTTTTGTAAATAAAACAAAAATGTGCGTTAGGGATTTTATAATAACACCAATAAAAAAAAAGAGTTTTTTACTCATGTTTCAGAACAAGCCACCAGATGAAAACTTTCTATTTCCTAATAAAATTTGTTTAAATAAGAACTGTTATCAAATTCAACTAAGCCACCTAATAAGTGGTGACATGCACAATACACATGAGTGTTGCGGCTTTCGAAAACAGCTGTTCTGCTCTACTGTGTAAGTTGAATAACTAAAAACTGATGTTAACTTTCCTTTGTGCCTTGGAATATTTATCATGTCTCTCTGAGATTTAAAACAAATTTCGAACAATTAGCCTAAAAATCTTAATTCAATTTAATATGGAAAACTTTTTCTTTTATATAAAAAACAGGTCATGTGAGTATTGATGAAAAACGATGTCACGTGCAACATATGTGTGGGCACACATGTCACGTTCGACATCATAGAAATGCCCATATATAAAAATGACTTGCATTTCAATACAAATTTGAATTTGTTATTCATATACGTGTATATCTTATTTTTCTTGAAAAAAAAATTTTTTATAAAAGAAACTCAATATTCAATTCAATGCCATTTCCTTTGATTTCGTACAACAAACGTGATTATGTTAAAGATAAATGTGAACAACAACAACAAAAACTACAATACAATAATAAAAGGATTGTGAGTGTGTTTTTCTATTGTTCTTTCTTAAATGATTTCCTCAAAAGGAGAAATTTCCCCAAAAATATATTTCTTTAGTAAAACACAAAAGATTTATTTATTGAGGATTGAGCAACTTGCAATGAAACAAAACAATTCTTATTATGAAATCATTTTAAATAGAAATTTATTAAATTTCTAATGTTCAATCATTAGAATAATTCTTTTTCCAGAATGTAATTAAAACGTTTTGAATTAATCAATAATAAAATTAATTACATCCCTAAGCAGCCGGGCTGGCATTTAATTTACATTTTATCTCTTCTTGACTTTTTGCTTTGGAATATTTTTGCATTAAAATGCCATTTGAAAATAAATCTATGAGTTTTGCTACATCAATTCTATTGTAATGATAATTTATTTAAACAAAACACTTGGGTATATCATTAGCACATAATTCAACTGGAGATAATTTTATTTGTACATTAAATAAATTCGTGGTACAATTACAATAATATTTCAGCCACAAAGATTTTTAGAATCTTTGCAAACGATACTTTAAACTCGGTAACAAACAAAAGTTACAGCCACAAAGTGAATTAAGAAATATTTTTTTTATTTAGCACACAATAAAGCGAGAAAATGATTTGCTTAGTGCTGGGCACACCGAAGGAAGTCAATTATTGTTGTATTTGTAGGGGAAATTTGTTAAGGAACAGGAAGTAAATGTTAGCCAAGTAAATCCGTAAATATTGCTTAACACTCTTAACAAAAAGGGTTCAACGTAAAACAATAAAATATATTTTGTGCAAGATAATTTATTTCAAGTTTAAACTGGAAACAGTAAATAAAATAAATGAAAAGTGTTCACAATCTTTGAATTACTTAATAATATTACAATAACGTAATGAAATGGAAGTATTTAGAATAATAAGAATTAACACATGCCACGAACCTGAAAGGCTTCTGCGTCTCATTCTGTATGCCAGCAGAGTAAATCTAAAATATTATTTTTCAACGCCTTAATTCAGAGCATAAGCATCTTTTATTGCAAATAGCCCCAGTGTGCCTTGTCAGCCAGCCATCGAAAATTGTTTAAACTAATTTAAAAAAAAAAAAAAACATAATAATTTATAAAATCCACCAGAATTTATGGGGGATAAATATTTACGACAAAAACAATATGTTTTTATTACCAAGACAACAAAATGCTTCCAACAATTACGAAAACGTTTATAAATTCTCTATGAACACAAAAATATAAACAAATAAAAATATTTAAACGCATTTTTCATCACGGGTAAATGAACGAAAGCGTGCAGTAATTCAAATGAAATTTACAAATTCGCATTCCCATCAAGTGACAACGAAATAGGAAGTACCCGAAGAGACGGACATTGTTGTAGTTTTTCTTTGTAAATATTTCTTTTTTTTTTTTTGTTAAATACGAAAGGCCTTCCTCAATGTTAAATAGCGAATATTTTAAATAAATAAATAAACTTTTAAAATGGCTGCATTAACTGGCTGTCATATATTTAGCAAAGCACCACTCACCCGACAATCATTTTTGTATTTTGGTTTAAAAATATTTACAAAAAAAAAAAAAAAAAAGAATTCTTTGACGATGAGACATCGCTTAAGCAAAATGTACAAATTGTATTATTTGGGTAGCCTGTCGTTTCTAATTTAAAAAATTATTAAATCCTAAACAGACACACGTGTCTTTAGCCAGAGCTTTCTTATTATTTGCTTATTGAAATTAATTTTTTTAATCATTTTTTCAAACATATTTTTATTGCTTTTTTATGGTCAGAAAAACCTTGAAGACTACAGCAAAATATATAAAACTAAAATTTTAATAATATCGATAATATTGAAACGACTTTAGACAGCAAATATGCGTGTTAAGTTAAACACAGCGAATGTACAACAAAAATACTTTAAATACAACGAAAATCCAATATTCTGAAATATCTAACATTCTGCGGAGATTCTAAAATTGAACTGAAAACTGCGATGTTGATCCCCGTTTTCTTTGTATCACAAATCCGCAGCCGTTAGTTAATTAATTTCCAGAGATTTTAATTAATTTGCTGCAAAGAACAAGAATATGAAAAATCGCTTCCCTCTTTTTTTCATTGTACGCATAAGAAAATGAATGCGGTAACTTTTTCTGGACTCCTAAAGTATGACGGCATTTTAAAATGACAATTTTTAATATTTTTCCCACTGTCTCTTGTCTCGCAGCAAGATAAATAATTATTTTTGTTTAAAAAATTTGTTTACTAATCACACACACACACATTCTTGCATACATGGATGCACGTGTGTATGTGTTACATTTGCGCTGTAGGAAATGTCAATGGTAAAACTATACTGACTTACTATTAACACAGTCACTAGTACTAGAGACCACAACAGGCACTGCTATAGACATTTAACATGTGCGTGTCACTAGTGGCATTGGTACTAGTATTTCACTAGTACAATTTAGTAATTCTAGTCTATACTATTGTATTTTTCTGAAATAGATGTCGCTAATGAAAATTCAAAGTTTGTTGACTTTTAAAATTTTGATAAAAAATTAATGACTAAAAACCACAAATTCATAAATGTCGATTAAATAATGTACTAATTCATTTTAAAAATTTTTTTTCGCATAAAAATGTAGACGCTTTATCGACAATGTCGCCAAACAGCCGCCAAAATAATAAAAAAAAAGTGATGACTTGAAGACACTCGTCCCCAGGTTTCGCCTTTAAAAATTCACGTCTTCATATACATACCAACACATTTATACATACACACACATTTATATACACACATACACGTGTATGTGCATATGCTTACAAACACTAACGCAGTACAAAAATTTATTTATATTTATCTGTTTATACGCCGTTTCAATAGTAGAAAATTGTTTCATGATCGGCCTGGGAGATTAATTTAATATTGTACGATCCTATTGCGAAAATTCAATACTATAGGAGAAACTGTGTCCTGCTGGAGAGCCTTCTACAACCCTCGTCTACGAGGTATTTAAAATAATGGCACACGACTGTTTTATGATCCACTCAAACGACATTTGTAAAGGGTGTTTTTTATAGCGTGACACAACTTTAAATCATAATAAAACATGGAAATATATTTTTAATATCAATGAAACGGGTTTTATTGGAAGGGAAATTTTATGATATTAATGATTAAATATGATTTCTGTTATGTGGCCGCCACGGCTGGAGCGTGGAATGCGCAATCTGGTATACCAATTTTCCACAACTAAAAAAATTTTCCCATTTGCTGAGAACGGCGACGAATTAATTGATTAGGATCCTCTTTAATGCTTTCCTGTACAACGATCTATTGTTGTTCGAAATTAGCCGCTGTGAAGGGCAATTATGTACGCCATAAAATGGGAGAAGTGTACGATGAGTTTGAGGAATAGAACAATTATTTTGATTAACAATTTCACGCCATTCTCTGGTGTTGTGACACTCTAAAAAATACCATGTAATAGTTGTGAAGCAACATGAAAAAATTGCCGTGCAATCGTCATAACGACGATTCCATATCCCCGAAATAGTCTGCACGATTAAAGAATAGTTCACGAAATGATCGTTCTCATCAAGTAGTCTTCCAAATGTCAACTGGGTCCATACACATGTGTCGATGTATATAAAAAATTACGATTTATGATACAAATATCTTGTGCAGAACTTTAAAACGTTTCTTGTCTCTTTATGAAATTTCTTTGGCAGAACACGAACCACAAAATTTCGTACAAAATAAATAATAAATTTGCTTTCATAATATATTTAAGTTACATACAAAAAAAAAAACTATTAATACACCCACTTTAAATAGAAATAGGCCCACTTTAAATTTCTCTTCCATATTTTCAACCTTCACCTGATAAAAATCTTAATAAAAATTACCTGAAATAAAGTTCAATAACAAGATGAAAATCTCCATACTGCCATGATTAATGACTATTTGTTTTTTGTTCAGCACGATCTCTCCCACACTGCCTTGCACTTCTATTCCCCTCTCTTCCATTAATATTATAGATATTTTATTTATATTACTTTTCTGTATTTTGTTGGTGGGCTATGGGGTATCGTATTTTCGTGGGTGTTTGTGACGTCAGAGAAATGGGTTATAAAAAATATATTTCATAAATTTTAATAAACATATTTTAAATGATGTACCAACGACAAAGAAAAACAATCAATTAGCTCCACCTCTTGTTGCTTTAAATGTTGAAACGGAAATAGTATTAAATAAAAACAAATAAATTATTTACAAAATTTAAATTTTTGATTTCACTGATTAAAGTTAAAGATGATTTTTCATTAAATTAAGAATAATCATGCAGAACAAAAATTTCTATTTATTTAACTTAATAATACACAAATGTGTCTCTGTGTGTGTACATCGAAAAGAAAAATCTTCTTGCGTATTTAATGAAATGAATAAAATATTTAATATCAAATATTTATTCACATGGTGAATGTAGGAATTTATTTATTTCTCACTTTTTCAGTTTGATTTTATTTTTTATTTGGCTTTATATCTTTTTTTTTATATGACATAGAATATTTTATAAATTTATATACAGGGTCCGCCAAATAACTGAATATTTTCTCAAATTTCTTTTTTTATTTGAAAGTATAATCCTTCCGGTTAATAATGGAAAATAATTTCATTCAAATGGGTGCCTCGGCTGGCCATGCAGTAGCCTACACGATCGGTCCAATTTTTAAGCACATTATCGATCAATGGCTTCACGAATATTGTCCTTTAAAGCGCCAATTGCCTCTAGCTTGTCGGCGTAACACTTATCTTTGACGGCACCTCACAAATAATAGTCCAACGGTGTCAAATCGTGGCTCCGAGGTGGCCAAACGACATCAGCTCTGCGGCTGATAATGCGATTTTCAAAGACAGGGCGCAAAACATCGAGTGTAGCTTCGGCTGTGTGGCACGTAGCGCCATCCTGTTGAAACCAAATGTTGCCAATATCTTCCTCTTCAATTTCTGTGAACAAAAATTCGTTCAACATGGCCCGATAACGATCGCCATTGACTGTAACGGCCAATCCTGGCTCATTTTCGAAGAAAAATGGCCCAATTATGCCTCTGGACCAAACTCCGCACCAAACAGTGACTCGTTTTGGGTGCGTCCACTTTTCAATGTATGCGTGCAGGTCTTTTGTGCCCCAAAGGCGACAATTTTGCTTGTTTCCATACCCGCCAAGATCAAAATGAGCTTCATCTGAGAAGATGATTTTTTTGGCAAAATCGGCATCTTCTGTAAAACGATCGCAGGCCCATATTTCCCAGCGTTGTTCAAGCGTATACACAACCATATTCGTTCAGCGGAAGGATAAAACTAATTATCTGTCAAATCAGACGTGTGAGCTAAGTGTTACCATTCACGAAATAAGCACTAGTTGAGAAAAAACGATAGATGGCGGACCCTTTATATACAAATACCAATGGCAAAATAAAAATTGTGTACAATATAACATGCATGCCCGTGCATGTCTAACTTTTGTTGCTAAAGTATATTAAATTCTTTTTCCAAAATTGGACAAATTTTAAAACACATTTTGTCCCAATAACATATGTGTGAATGTATGTATGCATAGATATGTAAATATATATGTGTGCCTTAGATAATGGAAAAATTTATTTCTTGTTTAAAGTAAAAAAAAATTATTATTTGACAAAAATACGTTCCATATGTAATATATTTTTCAAACTCACATAAAAATGTATTACCTCCTTCTACTTTTCGTTGAAGTCATACAAAAACAGCCTCATATCACTATGGTACTTTGGGCCGTATGATTAATATTATTTAATAAATATTACTCATACTCCAAAGCTTCACATATTGCACAAAAATCAAGGCCGCCTGCATAAAATAAAACATCAAACGTTTGAACAATTTAAAGATAAAATATACAAAAAAAATGGCAGTAATACGTTTTTAATCAGCATTCCGCGAAAAGGCTGGTCCACCAAACTTATTGCAACGTATAAGAGAATTTCTCAATTTTGCTAAAAATTTAATTTCAATTTTTGTTTATTTAGTGATTTCATTCTCCTTTTAGATAAACTTGTAGGAAATTAAAAACAGCGATGATAGCACAAGTGGCAGCACAATTGCAAGTCTTAAATGTTCAAACACGTTTACTTTCAGTAATACTGCTATCTTTTCTCTCTCAACTGCTGACCTGTATACAATATGTATACAATTTGTGGTGCTGTTGGCTGAAGTAGTAGAACACAAGACTATGAAGCGGAGGGTCGTGAGTTCGAGCCCGCGCTGAGTCATGAAATATTGTGTGTTGAATTCTTCTGATCAGCATTAGTGCGTGGTTGTGTTAGTTGTTGCCAGCCTGTTTCAATGATGAAGGCATAGTCACTGGTCATTGAACATAATTGGCAGCGACTGACACTATCATGTACTAATAGTAGAGTAACAGCATCCACCTTCGTCGGGCCTGTAGCAAAAATTAGCCGGCGAAGTAAAAAGTTGAAATAGCTACAAAAAAACTCTATCTTCTCATCTTTCCCAATCTGTCCCCTCAATACTATCCCCTCGTTTTCAGTTCTGGCGCAATGCATTGCATATGTAGGGGTCATCCCCTGAGTGCTGGTCCAAGATAAAAAAAAAAAAAAAAAAAAAAAAATATTGTATCATGTGAAAAATGAATTAAAATTACGTAAAAACCACCAGATTACGTGAATGCGTGCACAACAAATGAAACAAGCAGCAACAGGAAAAATAAACAACAAAACAAACAAAAATTACACGTTGTTGACTGCGCAAAAAAAAATCCAGCAGAGCTGCAAAATGTATACCAGAAACGTTTAATACGAATTTCTCGCTTTAATAATACGCATTAAAAAGCACACTAAGGACTGCTGCAATAAATCCAGGCGACATCTTAATTGTAATACTTTTTAATAAACAAAGAAAAGGACGCCTCTTTAGCTCTTGTTGCTATAAAAATATGCCATCAATATGGCTTCAACTCTACTGAGCTGATCAACTGAATGTGTGCAATTAATCAAAATCCTATTATACTTGAATAAATCAACACTCATTTCCTTACCAACCACTTTTATTTAAATGTATAAATTAAAACCGTTTATAGCTGCAACAGACTCTGAACACTCTGGCGCATGCATGAAAGCGCGGTAGAAAATATTTAAATCTGAACAAAATTAAATTAACCATCAACGAGTTTTCAATTATTAAATTTTATACTATTTAAAATAAATACAAATTGTATTTATATGAGTTTTATGCAATTAAATAATTTTTATGATTTATTAATTGGATTTCGAGTCGATGTTTTTTTTTTTAGCACAAAACTGTAACACAGAACAGAATTAATAATAAATAAAGTAATATATTGTAAAACGAAGAAAATTGCGGGCATAATATATTTATTTAAACCGCAATAATCAATTATGAATATCATGAGAATTGATTGAATACACCCAGCCACCAGTTTTAAATAACATTTCACAAGATTTTATTTATAAATTAACAAATTAACAGGAAAATAACAACTTATTAAAGCGTAGCATTTGCTGGTATTAAGGAAATTTATATACATTTCAATAACATCATTTAAAATGTATTGTTGTTGTTGGCAAGAGGTTGCGTGTTTTTGTTTGCATGTGAAACCGGAAGTATAGAACCTGTTTAGGAAATAAACAAGAGACCACAAAATACCAAAGAAGACATCCAAAAGCGGATGTTCCAACAAAGGAAAGAATATTTTATTCGTGCACAAGCAAACACACACGCACACACTTACACATTTCATTACTGTAATTACCGCTTTATTGTGGACAATACAAATATACAGTCCTCTACAAATAAACTTTAACATACTCGTAACGTTTAATGCATACAAACACTAATAAAGGAAAGATTTTCTTTTTTGCAGCTCAGCTGTTTTCGTGTAGCATGCTAAGCATGGTTAGTTTGGCCTATCATTTAACCAATTGCACCCGTATAAAACATTTGTGGCGTAGCCGCGGTTATCATTTGCATGAAACTATTATTTAACATTGACTTACTATTGACTCAAATGGAGACTTCATACGTTTTTCTAAATCCCACATATTCTTTAAATCAAAAATACAAAGGCAGCCCTTACTTGGTACCTTTTATAAAAAGTAGATTTTATGAAAAGTACCTTTTATAAAAAATACTTTTATAAAAAATACCTGCTCTAAAAAGTATCTTTTGTAAAAAGCACTTTCTATAAACAAGTACCTTTTTTAAAAAGTATTTTTTGTAAAAAAGTACCTTTTTTCGAAAGTATTTTTTATAAAAAAAGTACCTTTTTTAAAAAGTAGTTTTTATAAAAAGTATATTTTAGGAAAAGTACTTTTTGTAATAAGTACCTTTTATAATAAATACCTTTTATAAAAAATACCTTTCATAAAAAGTACCTTTTAGAAAAAGTACCTATCATAAACAGTACCTTTTAGGAAAAGTACTTTTCTTAAAAAGTACTTATTCTGAAAAGTATGTTTTGTAAAAACTACATTTTATAAAAAGTACTTTTTATAAAAGTATCTTTTAAGAAAAGTACCTTTTACGAAAAGTACCTTTTAGGAAAAGTATCTCTTATAAAAAGTTGATTTTATAAAAAGTAGTTCATAAAACGTGTCTTTTTATAAAAAGTCCATTACATAAACAGTGCCTTTTAAGAAAAGTACCTTTCATAAAAAGTACTTTAACAACAAGTATTTATTCTGAAAAGTAACTTTAGTGAAAAGTACATTTTATAAAAAGTACATTTTGTAAAAAGTACCTTTTACTAAAAGTACTTTTTATAAAAAGTACCTTTTATTAAAAGTGTTTTTTTAAGAAAAGTACCTTTTAGGAAAAGTACCCTTTGTAATAAGTACCTTTTGCAATAAATATTTTTTGTAATGAATACCATTCATAAAAAGTACCTTTTAGAAAAAGTACCTTTCATAAACAGTACCTTTTAGGAAAAGTACTTTTCATAAAAAATACTTTTACATCAAGTACTTATTCTGAAAAGTATCTTTTGTAAAAACTACATTTTATAAAAAGTACTTTTTGCAAAAGTATCTTTTAAGAAAAGTATCTTTTACGAAAAGTACCTTTTAGGAAAAGTATCTTTTATAAAAAGTTGATTTTATAAAAAGTAGTTCATAAAACGTGTCTTTTTATAAAAAGTCCATTTTGAAAATTCCTCCACTAAAGTAGCGCAAGCGGACCACTCCTTGAAACACATACTTTTGCATACATTTGGAGTTGATTACTTTTCTTTTGTAATATATTTCTATTATTCATTAGCTGATTTTGCTATCTGCTTGTATTTTTATTAAAAAAAAAAAACTATTTATGGTTTTTTTTTTTTAAATACTGCATGCTTGATTGTATAAACATAAGTGACGCATTTTTCACGCACGCACGCAAGAGGATAACAAATTACAGGAATTGTACGGCTAGCATGTAATTGCAGGTAATACTTGAGCTCTAGGGTACTCGTTGTGAATTTTGGCTAGAATGAATATCTAGTAAATATATCCAGACTATACGAACACATACATGCGAGCACTTCATACACAGCTGAATGTGAATATTTTTACTGGCGTGCAAGATCTGTGGCAGAATTGCGTATTTTATAATTTTATAACCATGAGACAATTTAATTAACCTATAAATACTTTGAATATATAAGAATGTCTCCGCGCTGGTGTGCGGGAAGCCCTAATACGCAAATGCATTTACTTTCAAGTGTGCTGGGTAGCAAATATAAAATTAATATGTTTTTTTATTCATGAACGCTTAACAATATAAGAAAAGAAATCAAAAGAAAGCAGACTGAAATTTTAAAGAGATAAAAAAGCCAACAACGCAAGATTCAAGACGGTTAAACATTTTCGTTGCTTTATACATAGATTCATATTAAAAAACAAATTTGATGGACTCATTGAATTTCAATTAAAACAACTGAAAGAGAAAAATATATTTTAAGGGTAAAATTATTATGTATCCCATTTGATGTCGCAGTATTTTTATTTGTTAATACATGTACATCTATATACTCGTAATGTTTCGCTCAGTGTTTTAATCCATAAAAAATTGTGACTCCCTTTTTTCGGTTTTCCAATTCATAATTGTTCTTTCATGTGTATTTTATACAATATTAATTTTATGACACTTTAATACACTCTTGTATATGTTTTAATTTTTGTTGTGCTCTTTTTAAGGACCTTTTTATGTTTCAATAAAATTATACCAAAAATGTTTAATATTTTCTTACGACGCACAGGCTTTTCATTAAGTTTATGCGAGTGGCTTTTGATGATGACAATGTTGTAGTCCTAAATATTTATGACACTGAACACTAAACACTAAAGAAATTTGTTTTTATTAGTCTATTGTGTCGTCAAGTTGCTGTACACAAAAGGGGAAACATTCAATTAATATTAATCATACGCTACCACGCACAGAGATTCATTTTCGATACTCAGCCTAAACTGCTATTAACCATAATGACTGAATAATTCCATTCAACAAATGATATGAGAGAAAATAAAATAAAAAATATTTCAAGCTGATGTATACGATTTTTATTTTGCTGCGAAAAAACACCCTGTGCTATAACAAATTTGCAAATTTTTGTAGTGTTGAAATTTAATAATGATTACAAATTGAGTCAAGCCTTATTCTTTTATTATTTTTAAAAAAAATTTGCGTAATTTTTATTTGTATTAAGTTAATTTTATTCCGCCAATTTCTTTTTTTTCACGCCACTCTTCTTATTTTATTGACAATGATATCAAGTTGAACAAGGAGAGAAATAAATTGTTGAAAAATTCTAATTTCTATATATTTTTAAAAGTCAGTTTCCTTTTTTTAGGACAGCTTGGGGAGGCAGAAATTTAAGCAACCGTAAACTTTTGCCTTCCATGTTGAGTATGTTTGTATAAATAAAGAAAATTTAATCGTAAAAAATATGCAAAACACTTTTTATGATGACGTTTGCAAAACTCCAAGGAAGAAATGGAAACCGTTAAAGAAAACTTAGTTTTAGATGGCAGGGGTGAGATAACAAATGCCTTTTCTCTCCCTCCTCTTTTGCACTTTAAATCTACTTAAGTTCATTCAATACAAACATGCATGTGCTGGTATGTGTCTACTTGATTTGCGTAGCATACTTTTGGGAACAAACCTTCATTTTTCTTATTATACACATATTTTGAATTGATATTTTGTCTTCTTAAGAATATTAAAGTCAAACTAAGAGTACTTTTTGTTTCCATATTTTAAGGAATTTAGTTTAAATTAAATTAAATTAAATTGAAAAAAATCTCCAAGATATTTCTGCTTTTTAATAATAATAATAATAACAAAACTTTTTTGCTTTTGACGTATTTATCTTATTTATTTACCCGTATTATTCAACCACTGTGTGCGGTCTTTGAATGTGTTGAACATTTCATACACATAAATATTATTCCTTATTATTGCTGTTGCCGATTGCACATTGTTTGTATGCCTGTGTGTGTCTGAGTCTATTTTGCTGTTTTTGTTTTGTCATTTTTGCATTGTAATCAACAACATGAAGCATCAACAGCAACATTAACATAATCGTAGCTGTCAGCATAAACAATATAAAATCATGTTTGTGCCACATGAAAACACCCTTCAAACCATTAAATTTTGCACACACACACACACACCCGTACACTCACACCCATTTGAAAGTTTATGTATGTGTGTGTTTACTCTCTTATAAATCATTTAACTAAGCAAGAAAAAACACGTTAATACGAGTACATGTAAAAGCCATATATGCAGATGAATATTTACAATGATGAATTTATAAATGTCTGCAGCAACCGCATCAATAGAAAGAGCTACAGACATGAACTCATTCTTTTAAAAAAACAGATCAAAATATCAGACATTCCAAAATGTTGTTGAGAATAGGAAAACCAGGTACACACAGAGAAATAATATCGTGGAAGTGGAACGTAATGTGGCTGCAAGGAAATCATATTATTTTCAATTCAAGTCTTATAAAATTTTAACATTTTGATATATTGCATTGTGATCACAACTAAACTTGATGATTATATAATTACAATAGTCTTCTTTACTCTGTCTGATATTGTCTTGACATGACTTTGATTATGTCAAGACAATTATCAACTCTACTCTTTTCCTCAGCAATTGAAAACTTCTAACAGCCTCCTGTTGAGGTTGAGGCCTTAGAAAGTATTCACGGAGTGTCAGAAGCAGTTTAACAATTATTTTAGAAATTGGTTTAAAAAAAATATATATTTTTTTTATAAACATGGCATTGTGCAATTTCCATGCTTGAAATTGAATAAAAAGTTTCCCATGTATTTATACGAAAGAAAGAGCTCTGTCGACATTGTGAAATCGGCTGTTACAGAAACTGGATACTTTATTGATGGTAAAAATTCACTGCCACTGTAAATTGCAGCTGAAATGATACTGTAATTTCTAAATGTACTAAAAACATATATTTTTGAGTACACACGCACACACACAAGGCAGCAATACTGCCATTTTTATTCTCCAACTCATTTAAGATTTGAAGCATTAAATTATTTTCCCTTTTTTCCCAAAACCTAAAAATATTTTAATTGAAATTTTTAGAAACTCTAGTGAATATTATTTTCATAAAATTTGTGCTCATTAAATAAATTGAAAAAAAAAACATCCACACAATGTTCGTATAGATAAATAAAGATAATAATGTTGTTGCATATTTGCGTGCAGTCACTCACACTCACAAACGCGCACACTTGTACACACTTTTTTCACTTACATTCATAGAACACCGAACAACAAACACCTTGTCTGTCTTTTACTATTCTGTTTTGTTAGAAATTTCATGTTTTTCTATCGGGTTAAATTTGGTGTGCGTTAGTACGGAAATAGTATTTTAATGATGACATCAAAAGTCTAGAATTTTATTTTCAAGCAGTGTTTGGTTGTTGTTGTTGTATTTTTTATTTTTCATTAATTTACATGACAATTAACAAATGTTGATGAACTACTTTTGTGCACATTTGAGCAAAAAAAAAATGTTATAAGAACTTTTAGCTGCAAGTTTAATTTTTTATGGCACATTAAAGAGGCAAAATAACTTTTTGGTTAAAAATTAAGACGAAAAGCAATTCAAAATTTAGCCTTTCGGCGTACAATCAACTGATTTTAAATTAAGTTATTTTTACAAATCTCATATCCGAAAATGGTGCAGCAATATTGTTTTCTGCGCCATATGGCAATATTTCAATATTATCTTGACGTTTTTTATTGCCCTCCTGCATGTTTTTCTATATTCAATTCAAATATATGTGCCGTTCTGTCTTTATTATTCAACCAACCTGATTGAACTTAAATTGAACAGTCATATTATTGTTTTTTTCTTCTTGTTTTTTTCGGGTTCAAATTGTCTGACTGTAAAAGATTGTTTTAATCAGTCAGAAGTTGCTTTCAATAAAACGTACATTTTATAAAAACAGCTTTTATTTAAGCAACATTATAAAAAACGTACTTTTTATAAAAAGTATCTTCCATAATAGATACTTTTTATTACTGACGCTTTTTTGCTAAAGGTACTTTTTACAAAAGGTACTTTTTACTAAAAGTACTTTTTACAAAATATACTTTTTACAAAAGATGCTTTTTACAAAAGGTACGTTTCATAAAAGATAAAGGCACAAAAGGTACTTTTTACTAAACGTACTTCTTACAAAACGTACTTTTTGCAAAAGATACTTTTTTATTAAAAGTAGTTTTTGCAAAAGGTACTTTTTACAAAAGGTACTTTTTTCTAAACGTACTTCTTACAAAAGGTACTTTTTATACAAGATAAAGTTACTTTTTACAAAAGGTACTTTTTGCAAAAAATGCTTTTTACAAAAGGTACGTTTAATAAAAGATAAAGGCACTTTTTACAAAAAGTACTTTTTACTAAACGTACTTTTTACAAAACGTACTTTTTGCAAAAGGTACTTTTTACCGACAAGAAGTTTTTCCAAAAGGTACTTTTTACAAAGGTACCTCATACAAAAGGTAATTTTTATATAAGATAAAGGTACTTTTAACAAAAGGTACTTTTTACAAAAGGTACTTTTTACTAAACGTACTTTTTACAAAAGGTACTTTTTAATAAACGTACTTTTTACAAAACGTACTTTTTGCAAAAGGTACTTTTTTACGAAAAGTAGTTTTTGCAAAAGGCACTTTTTACAAAAGGTACTTTTTACTAAACTTACTTTTTTACAAAAAGTACTTTTTACAAAAGGTACTTTTTATAAAAGATAAAGGTACTTTTTACAAAAGGTACTTTTTATAAAATATAAAGCTACTTTTTACAAAAGCTACTTTTTACTAAACGTACTTTTTACAAAAAGTACTTTTTGCAAAAGGTACTTTTTACAAAAGGTTCCCTTAACATAAGGTACTTTTTATAAAAGGTACTTTTTATAAAACGTACTTTTTATAAAAGATACCGTTTATAAAAATAGTTTTTATAAAAGATGTTTTTATAAAAATAGCTTTTATAACAGATAATTCTTATAAAAGGTCATAATTTCATAGGTCATAACTCATCTATATTTATTTATTGTGATAGTGTATCTCACTTGTTAAATATGTACAAATTTCTCACGACATTTAACAGTTAAAATTTACTTCCAATTAATCAAAGTGCATCAAATACCATTAAAATCCAGCACAACTGTGGAGACTTAAGTAATAAAATAATAAACAGGGCCATTATTGTAACTCAATGCAAACAAATTTTACACAAGTATAAAATACTGCTCCTTAGCACTCAAATACCCTCACACAAACAACCAAACAAATAGTGCTACGAAAACCTCAAACGTGACTTGAAGCTAGTTTGATTGCTTTCTGACCTTAACATGTAAAGAGCTGCTGCTGTGTCGGGTTTCGGGCCTTTAGTAAGTGGTGCCACCACTCGCATTAGCAATAGTGTGTATGTGTGTGTGTGTGTGTTTATGTATGTTAATGCCATTATTGTTATTTTAGGTGTTAATTTGCCATGAAATGCCTATTTGTAGATGAGTTAATGTTTAAAACAGGCCAAGTGAGAGAAGTATTTATTATCGTTTTTGTATAGACAGACGATGTAATGCAAAACGGTTAATGAGCAAAATTATGCAATTGTCAAGTATTTTGTTTCGTGATAACACTAAACTGAAAATTGTAATGCACACAAAGACACAATCGTACAATTAAGCACACATAAAACGTCAATCTGGCATCAGAGCTTTCATGACATCTCTATGTTGCTGACAAATATGTGAAAGACAATGTCAGTTTGTTTGGCTGTTTGTGCATTTTCCAGCACGTACACGTACGAAAGCTTAAAGTGTTTGTAATTCATGCAAATGGTGCAGCAAAAGGGTGCCATTTATATTATAAATACTCTTATATCGAATGATTATTGTAGCACTTTTTAAGCATTGAAACTCAAGCAAAACTCGTAGACAGGACTGAATTGTAATGTTGTAAATTATGTATCTAATAATTACTTGAATATGTTATGAGCTTTTGTGTGAGTGACAATGTCAGGTGAATATAGTTGCCTTTAAATTGATTATAGCAATTTGCAGTAGTTTGTGAAGATGATAAGGTTGTCATAAATTGAATATAAATGTCTGCAAATAATATTTTTTTTTTTTTTTAATTAAAACATATTTATTTTTAGTCCCCTGCGGGCTTATTTATAATATTCCAAGCGTAGTGTGTGAAGCAGTTCAAGGTTTCCAATAATTAACAAGCAAAAATTTTATAATTAATTTTTAGTTTAATATTTAATTTTTCTCTTTTGCAAAAACACTATGTCCCAGTTTACATTTTGTGTGAGAGTCCTGAAATGGGAATATCTACCATTTATATTCCTTTCTCGCTCTTCCTCACTAAATATGAAGAATTGCTGCGACAAAAATTGCATAGTGTAAACCGGGACTATGTGTAACACCGTTTTCATGAATGCATAGAACAGCTTTTTTATAACTTTCATGTCCAACTCGTTGTATGCGTAATGACGGTTGTTATTAATAACACTCATACGCACCGTTACGCTGTTTTATTAAACTTTGTTCAAATAAAGAAAATATAAAACTGTTTTCATGCAACAATTTCATTACAGTGTTTGAGGCTTTCAAACAAATCTACTTGTTACAAATGTTGAATTTTTTTAAGTTCCTTTTAAAGCTGCTCAATTTTTCCCCCCCTGTAAATGATTTTGTTTTCAAGTTTTAATCAACATTTACTTTTTTTCTGTTTTAGCATTTTCTCTTGGTTTCCATATCTTTTTTAATATTCTCATTCCATTGCAATTTGACTATTACTAAGCAGTTATTCTGCATATACGAACTCAGACATACAGAAATGTTTGCGAATTAGTTGATCAAACTTGCATAACCCAACAATTTTTCCTTTATGAGCCATATTTTTTTTTTTTTAAACCATATTTCGCTTTTTTATTTTGCTGTAGTTTTACAAACCTTTTTCAGGGGCAATTATCTGGGTTTGTGTGTTTGTCCGTGTTGGGAAATCTTTGCTTTCCTTATGGTGTTTTGAAAAATTTTAAATCAGGGAGCAACTATTCCTAATAGAGGATATGCTAAAGGCACTTCTCAGCTTTTGTTATTTTGCTTAATTAACAACGTCGTCTGTCACCATGAAGATCATTATTTAAAAATTTATAAATAATTCATCATCTATTGATATGAAAACTTTAAAACAAATTATTCCAGAAATCATTTATGGCATATTTCTTATTGCTACAGTGGAAATTTATATGGAATATATTTTTTAATATACCAGTTGCTAATTGATTAAAAAGCTTTAAGGAAATTATTAAAAAATTTAGAAAATGGACACGAAATATAAAAATTTTTAAATATCTTTCTTAATATTTGAACAAATAAGTTGGTACAAGTAACTAAAATCTTATTATATTCCCGGCCAAGCCAAGTTGTCTTCATGGCAAAACCATTCACATATATTCTGTTATTTTGTAGCAGTTTTTAATAAAAAAAAACTCCTTTTCCATTTCTGCAGGAAATTCCAACTTATTTTCCCACATCTTCTACCCTTTAGGTATTCGTTCATTCAAATCGTTAGAGAAATGATGTTGATGTCAGTGACCGACCGCCAGTGCTGTCACTACGAGTGTGTACAACTCATTTGGTGATTACGTGGCATGCTGCAAAGCACACATAAGCTCTCATTCAGCATCAGTACTTTTATTTTTTTTTACTTTTTGTAGGACACTACGTGGCCATACATTTTTTTTGTCTGCAAATATGCAGTCAGTTCTTATTTTTGGCCTGAATATTATTTTTTTTGTTTTCTCTTCTTTTAGCTTCATTTCTATGATTTTTGTGATATGATTGCACTTATGCTGATTACAGTTTTAGTTTTTGTAGATTTTTGGTACAAATTTTGACTTTATTAAAAAACAAACAGTTCACTTGGTAGTTACGGCGTATTTGTGTTGTTGTAAAAATAAAAATTTGTGGTTGATTAAAAGGGATGTAATTTCGATAAACACATATTTGTATTACGTGGCAGAAAGGGTTGAATGAAAATCTCACATTCCATATAAATTCATTTGAGAGCAATAACGATATTAAATGCATTTATTATTTGGGATATCAGCCAGCCTAAGACATGCAGTTGTTGGATGTCTACAACAGCTCAATTCTACAACGTATTTATTAGTTAAAAAGAAAATTCGAATTTTTTGCTTTAAAGGAAATAGATTTAAAATTCTCAGACTATGATCCTTACTTAATATAATATATATGAAAGTAACTCTGTCTGTCTATCTGTTTGTCTGTCTGTTACCCTTTCACGCGGTCAACCGATTTAAATAAAATTTAATAGAGATATTTTGAGATCCGAGGAATGGTTTTTGTTTTTGGAAATGATCCTATTAAGTGATCAAGCGTGATCGAAAATTTTAAGCGACATATGAAATCATTTAACTGATAACTATGAACATTTTAAACTTTGGTACAGTTGCACTTTTAATGATAACTTGCACTTTTCATGATGACTTGAATTTTTTATGATGGCTTGCACTTTTTATGATGACTTGACCTTTTCATAATGACTTGCATTTTTTGTGATGACTTGGACTCTTTATGATAGCTTGCACTTTTCGCAATGACTTGCACTTTTCATGATGACTTGAATTTTTTATGATGACTTGCACTTTTCACAACGACTTGCACTCTTTATGATGACTTGCATTTTTCGCAATGACTTGAATTTTTTTTGATGACTTGATTTTTTTATGATGACTTGCACTTCTTATTATGACTTTAATTTTTTACGATGATTTGCACTTTTTATGATGACTTGCATTTTTCATATTGACTTGCATTGTTTATGATGGCTTGCACTTTTTATGATCACTTGCACTTTTTATAATGACTTGCATTTTTTATGATGGCTTGCACTTTTTATGATGACTTGCACTTTTCACAATGACTTGCACTTTTTATGATGACTTGAATTTTTTATGATGACTTGCATTTTTTATGATGACTTGCACTTTTTATGATGACTTGGACTCTTTATGATAGCTTGCACTTCTCATAATGGCTTGCACTTTTTATGATGACTCGCACTTTTCACAATGACTTGCACTTTTTATGATGGCTTGCACTTTTCGCAATGGCTTGCACTTTTTATAATGATTTGCATTTTTTATGATGACTTGCACTTCTTATTATGACTTGCATTTTTTACGATGACTTGCACTTTTTATAATGACTTGCATTTTTTATGATGACTTACACTTCTCATAATGACTTGCACTTTTTATGATGACTCGCACTTTTCACAATGACTTGCACTTTTTATGATGGCTTGCACTTTTCGCAATGGCTTGCACTTTTTATAATGATTTGCATTTTTTATGATGACTTGCACTTCTTATTATGACTTGCATTTTTTACGATGACTTGCACTTTTTATAATGACTTGCACTTTTTATGATGACTTGCACTTTTCATAATGACTTGCACTTTTCATAATGACTTGCACTTTTTATGATGACTTGCATTTTTATGATGACTTGCATTTTTTATGATGACTTGCACTTTTTATGATGACTTGCACTTTTCACAACTACTTGCAATTGCTCAAACCGCTGATCCGATTTACATGAAATTTGACATAGAGATAGTTTAAGATTCGAGTTATAAGATAGGGTGGATTTTATTTTTGGAAATTATTGTATTGAGTGGTGAAGGGTGGTCGAAAATTTGTATAGAGATACGGAATTATGAAACTGATAACAAAGAACGTTTTATACTTTTATCCACTAAAGACACAACACATCATTGTCCTTTATCAGCATAGTACTAGATTTCACAACCGCTTCAACACTATATAAAATAATCATGAAAAATGTTTTATATAAATTTTCATCGTCGGCTTAGAACGTAAACTTTCCAAGTCCACTTTTTGTAATATTTGATATTTTAATGCACTTCGAATGAGAGAGAGAATCCGCAATTACTGGCCAAAATAATATATCAAATTAAAGTAAAAATAGCGACAATTCGAAAAAAAAACAAATTTTTAAATGTATAGAAAACATTTACATTTTTTTCGTCACTCCTGCAAAAATTTTTTCAAGTGATTTAACAGATATGCGCTCTTAGCCGACGATATTCGTTATGCGTATTATATTTAATTTGATGATTATGGCTGCTGTCATTCCTCTTCATCGTATTTTTATGGCTTTTATATTTTGTCTATTTTATTCTTGTAAAATTCAATGTCAAGTTTACCTGAGAATGTATTAACACGAAAAGTTCCTTTTTATTTTCTAGTTTTTGTTTTTTTATTATCAGTTTGTCTCTGCAACTCTCAACCTAGAATTTCTATTCGGCTGTAGCAATTTCTTTACGATACTAAATTTCTAAGCAATATAATTAAATAAAAATTAGAAAAAAAAGAAATAAAAAACCACAAGAATAAAACAAAAAGACACCCACTAACTAAAAAAAAGTACCATTTGGCAAGCATGATATTTGGATAAGAGCCGAGTATATATTTAATGTATAAAAATACTATAGAAAATACACTTGAAGAAATAATTTATATTATTGGGTAATATTTACTTTTTTTGCCAGATTAGTTTAATTTAAAAGCTCTTTTGAAATAATTTTGCTAAAAAATTATTTTTTTAGCGACAAAAAAGAATTTATTATTACACTCAGTGGTATTCATGTTGTTGGCATGTATACTCTTTAGCGGCATGCACACAAAGTTTTACTCTCAGTGTAACCTAAACTATTTTACTTAATTTGTACTAAAAACAAATAAACAAAATAACACATAATGTATAAGGTAAAAACAAATAAAAAAAAACAAAAGAAATACAAAGTCAAGGTGTTTCATTTGCTTTTTTCTATTATTCCGCAATACATTTTGCTTTTCTACTTCTTTGGCTATTTTCGTAATGAAAAAAGCATGATTAGGAAAACAATTTTAATCACTCAAAATCATATTGTTTTAGAAAAAAAAAGTAATTGCTAAAAGAGATAAAAGGAAATGAGAAATTCCTTAATTTTAATAGGGGAAAATTGGGGCAATAATACAAGAGATTATGCAAAAGGTTTTTCATTTTTATCTCTGCTTTTCATTAAAATTTTACACGCTTTAATTTATATAAGGGATTGTTCTAAAGCAAAAATTTATTTACTAAATACTTAAGATCAAGCCATAGCCTTTGAAATGGCGAAAACCTTGTGGTATTTGAAAATATTATCCTTTTCTGTGCGTTTGATTTTATTACATTATTTTTCCCCTCCCCATCTTAATATTAAAACACCTTAAAATACGAGTAGTTTGACATTGATCTTTGCAAATTGAAACATATCAGGCATCAGCAGTCAATAAAGTGTAAAAAATGTTACACCTGCTTAAAGGTAAATGATTTCACATTTTAATATTTGCTGTGCCACCATAATCTCCCTTCAAAGACTTTGGCTGTAACATAAACACACACACACACACACACATACACACACAAGTTTTTGCTATATTTTAATAGCTTATTTTTGGATCCCTTTTTTTATTGTTGCTATATCTTGTCAGTTTTAACTATATTAAATTGCAGACTGCGGTATTATATTTTTGAAATGCGTTTCACATCAAACCCTCCATAAAATTGAGTTAAGTTGCAGTTAAAAGTTGAACATTCTCATTTTGAATATGCACATGGTAGATGTGTGTGTGTGTTTGTGTTAGTGTAAGTGAACATATAGTTTTCGTTATTATTGCTACTTGGTGTAAAAACATAACGGATGTATGCTTCTATAAGTTCTTCTTTCCTTGTCAGAGAATCATTGACTCTCCCTCTCTCGCTTCTCACAGTTCGGCACGAGCATTCATAGATATTAGTAAAGTTAGTTAACAGTTTCCATGCCCTCATACATGCATACATGCACACATACAAGTGCTACATGAGTTTGGATGTGTTCAACGAGTGCATGTTAAATGTTTGCATATGTTTCTTGCAGACAGACAGCAAAACTTGTGTGGTTTTTGGCAACAAAAAAAAATTTAATAAATTTTAAACAAAAATATTGTTTTGTGTGTTTCATATTACAAGTTCAGTTTTAAATGATGTGGAATTTTAAATGCAAGTGCTGTGAATAAAAAATTAGGAGCATAAAATTGTCTGTTGAAACTTTTATTATTTAAAATAAATAAATTTTAATTAATTACTGTATTTATACATTTTGAATAGATATTGAAAAAAGTTTTATTAAACATTTTGCATAAAAAAATTATATCGCAAGAACACATTACTATTGCTATATATATATGGACAAATCCAGTGTGACGAACGCTTCAATCGTATGCATTTGGGCAGAACATACTTTGATTTTTCTTTTCAAAAACACTTATAGCATTTAGTGGAATTCAAGTGTACTGATATAAATGATATAAAGCATAAATTTTAATAACTATTTGTTACAAAGTAGTGTGACGCACGCATTAAAATAAAGGGTCCGCCATATAACGTTTTTTTTTCAACTAGTGCTTCTTTCGTAAATGGTAACACTTAGCTCACGTCTGATTTGACAGATAATTAGTTTTATCCTTTCGCTATACGAATATGGTTGACCATCTATGGCGTTTTCACTTCGCTAAGTGGGCCTGCGATCATCTTACAGAAGATGCCGATTTTGCCAAAAAAAATCATTTTTTCAGATGAAGCTCATTTTGATCTTGGCGGGTATGGAAACAAGCAAAATTGTCGCATTTGGGGCACAGAAGACCCGCACGCATACATTGAAAAGTCGACGCACCCAAAACGAGTCACTGTTTGGTGCGGATTTTGGTCCAGAGGCATAATTGGGCCATTTTTCTTCGAAAATGAGCAAGCAGTGGCCGTTACAGTCAATGGCGATCGTTATCGGGCCATGTTGAACGAATTTTTGTTCAAAATTGAAAAGGAGGATATTGGCAACATTTGGTTTCAACAGGATGGCGCTACGTGCCACACAGCCGAAGCAACACTCGATGTTTTGCGCCCTGTCTTTGAAAATCGCATTATCAGCCGCAGAGCTGATGTCGTTTGGCCACCTCGGAGCTGCGATTTGACACCGTTGGACTATTATTTGTGGGGTGCCATCAAAGATAAGTGTTACGCCGACAAGCCAGAGGCAATTGACGCTTTAAAGGACAATATTCCTGAAGCCATTAATCGATAATGTGCTTAAAAATTGGACCGATCGTGTAGGCTACTGCATGGCCAGCCGAGGCAGCCATTTGAATGAAATTATTTTCCATTATTAACCGGAAGGATTGTACTTTCAAATAAAAACAGAAATTTGAGAAAATATTCAGTAGTTTTTTTATAGCATTTTCAAAATAAAAAATTATTTGGCGGACCCTGTAGAAGCTGAAGTGTAATTTCGTATTGTCTTAACCAATAGTGCATAATGATGCATGTAAAATCTACTTCCTTAAGCTTTTTTGTAATCCAAAACTGTTATCAGTTTCTTGCAAAAGCCATGAACACTTTGTGACGCATGCTACAGCTTCTATATTTCATTAAACAAATCAGCTATTGGTGCTTTCATATGATTAACGATTATAATCTTATCAAATAATCTCCAATTTTTTCCAAAAAAAAAGTTGCGTGACACGGGCGAACTCACAAGTTATGTGGGTGACTACTGAAGAAAGTCACTTGTCTTTGGACAAATTTTAACCCGAGGCTTAAAGAATATATTCCAAAATATGTATGTTTTTTATAAAAAAAAAACCGTTTAAAAACTTTTCGCATTTATTTTTATGACCTTGTGATTTGCATTTATTTTATTTTTTTGTTTTATTCTTTTTTCAAATATTCTGCTTAGGAGTACTTCAAAGGCACATGTGTCTGCTACTTTAAAGCAAAACAGTTGCCAACTTTACAAGCAACAACAAAAAAACGTATATAATCGGCAAAATGTTCTTCTTTATAAATATGTATATGAGCTGGCTGTTGTAAGAGACTCTTAGGAAAGAGTTAATGATGTAAAAAAGAGTTTTTAGCAGAAACAAAAGAGAAATAAAAATAATATAAGCCAGATATTTTATTGTTAAAAGCCAACATAAAAATATATTAAATTAAAAAAAAAACGGGTTTTTAAGGCAAAATAGTCAAACTAAAAGCAGTGAGTGGCGAGAAAATCCCATTCAAATCAACAGAAGCTTTGCGAAGCTTTTATGGGGATTTTTACTATAGATTTGCTAAGTATTAAAGTTATTGTGTTGCCTTTCTTTTATTCAGTTTTATTTTCTATTGTCGAGTTTTAAAACAATAACAGATTTTATTGGCAGAGGTTTTTATTTCCCAAATACAAAAAAGAATAAAATAAGCCAAGTCTTTGCAGCATAAAAACCCAAGGGGCAGCTACTTGTGTGTGGCAGCTGCTTAAAAAAAACTATAAAAAAAATACAGTTTCTTTTTTTCCTTAATTTAAAAGTTTTTTAAATGGCACGTAAAGGACCACTTTAACCTTTTGTGGTAAGTAAAAGATATTGTGAGATTTTTCAATTGTGCCATAAAACGAAAATTCGATATTGAAGACAACTTTTTTTAAGAAAAAATTTCAAATTTTCCAAAAATTGCACTAAGGGAACTCTAAATTCTACAGTAACTCAAAACTTATTTTTTTCACTGAATTTTGTGCTCTTTAAGCGAGTTTCTTGAAGAGATTTTGCCAATCAATCCCATATAAAAATTTATTAATTTCTGCAAATGGCGTGATCAACTGTTTTGCTATTTTCTTAGAAATCTAAGCAAAACCTTTCTTATGTTTAAGCACAAAAAAAATAAGCTATTTTAATTACTGGAAACATAAAAGCAAAACTTTTTCATTTACTTAATAACAAACACGCAAAAGTCTTTAGCAAATTACTCATAAGAGTATTTAATATTTACTGCTGAAATATTTGTTGTTTGTGCACACGAACTATTCCCGATTGCGAGTGATAGTTCTGCTCGCAGTGGCAAATAAATATAACGCTTCATAGATGTGGAAATGTCATGAGTTTAATTTAATACAAATGAAATGGGAAAAGCGTAAAATTCTACACAATTAGAATTCAGTTGCTCTAACAAAATTATTCCCCCCACAGTGCGACTGTGTCGTAAGGAATATGTGTCTTCATTTAACACTCAATCCTTAAAACGTCTGCCGAGTTGTTAGATTTACATGCGAGTTGTAATTAATTAAACCACAAAACTGACTGAAACTTGCAGCACAAAATCAATACAAATAAAACAAATCTTCTTCAGCTGAAGTCTTAGAAAATAAACTTCAATTCAAGTTGAGGCAGAAACTTTTGCTTCCACACATTTTCTCAACGTTTAACTACAGAAGAGTAATAATTGTTAAGCAAATACAAGCTGAAGTAAAGCACTCGGCAATTTCCTTAGAAATAATAAAAACGTAAAATATCTAAAAACTCAATTGTTTTGAGAAAAAAAGAAATAATAATAAAAAAAAACAGCAACTTTATGCAAATTAAAGACAAATTGCTAAAAGCTTTCATAAAACTAATTAAATGTTAAGCTTTTAATTTGCTCAAATTCATCAATCATTTTTTTAGGAAAATTGAGTTGTAAAGCAAAACAAAAATCGCAGAAGACAAAATTATTGATAAAACACCTGTCAAATAAATAATAAATGCTTCATTTAGCCACAATCTTAAATTATAAACCAACACTTTGCCTGGCCTCCCCACCCCAACCCACCCCTCCTCTCCTCTCCTTACCACCTTCACCCGTTCTAGCTCTCGCTCTCTCACTCTCTTTCGCTACATTGCCCTGGCAAGTCATTTGCAATTATCAAACTGTTTTTGATTAATATTTTTCCCCCGCCGTTGCTATTAATTGGCAATTGCTCGCCTGCCTGCCTGCCAGCCAGCCAGCCGGCCACCTGACCGCGAAACGAAACATTTCTGCAGGAATTCGATTGAATTAAATTCAAATCAAAGATAATAGATAATTCGGTGGCAATATATTTGGCATTAGGAATTTGTTATGCCATCACTTTATTAAATGGTTTTTCAAATGATTTATTAACGAACAATTAGTAGATTTAAAAAGATATTTCTGGGGATTTGCAAAAACAAATTATTCAATCAATTTTATTGCACTGATTTCGTAAATAATATATCAATTAATTTATTTGCATGTTTTTAATATTTTCTATAGAACTAGAGCCGGCCTTCCCCTACAGAGATGTGGCCATACAACGAGGAGTGGATGCCAACAAATTATACGAAATACTCGGGGAAGTGGGCAGGTAAGAAGGATATTTTCAGACAGACTATTTCCATTGGCTATTGTTCTTAATAAATTTTGTTATTTAATTTTATTTTTAATTTTCTTCTTTTCAATTTATGAAAAAAAGATTTCACAAAAAAAATTTGTTTTATACGCCTGTTATTAAACAAAAAATAAATTTATAAATTAGAATGAAATAAATTTATGTGTTACTTTTAAAAAAACAATTGAAAATACTATATTAAAATAAAATTTTTTTTATAAAATTTCACTAACCAATCAAAGATGTCACAAATTTTAAAAGTTTTACCCCCTTATTCATAAAAATTATGAGAGGTTTATAACAGTGTAATAGAGCAATTTTATTACGCTGTTATTAGACTCTTATAACTTTTATGAATAAGGGGTTTCAAATTTAGTCATATTTTAAACGAAATATGGCAGCTAGAACGCCACGATAACTTGTGGCATCACTGAACAGGCAGTTAAAGACTCTTAAAACTCACAACTACAAAAAAAAAATTTCAATAAAGAAATGCAAATTTTTAATAACAAAATGATAAAATTTATGATTTCTAGCTATTTTTGATCTTTTAATTCTATTTTAATAATAATTTTACATATTCGATATTTTTCTTCTTCAAAAATATGTGAAAAAATTCATTTATTTCTCCCCGTTTTTATACCCTCCAAAATATATATATATATATATATATATATATATATATATATATATATATCCCTCTGTATCATACTGTAGACTGTAGGCAACAAACCTTTGGGGTGCCTCACAATTAATATAGATAAATTTGCTTAATATAATCGCTCACTGTAGGCGGTGGTATACAAAGTGATCTAACAAACTTGCACCAAAAAAACCAATTAGTTGGCACTACTTGCCGAAAATTGGCATTTGTTATCTGACCCCTGGTATTTTCGCACAGTCACCATTAGCCGCGATTTCAAAATATAATAATAATAAAGTCTTATCCACGTGTTTTATGTGTTATCTTTATAAATTTGAGAGATAGGTGCTTACATTTTATTGTGAAACAGTGTTCTTTATAATTTTTCCATTTGGTTGTGTTTTTTCTGGCAAATAAGGAGTGTTGCAACACACCCTTTTTGTATCATTTTTTCCTTAAATAATAAAAATAAATAAAAATAAAAAAATACGTATATTTTACTTTGTTGTTATCGTCCCCTGTACAAAAAATCAGATAAATCGGTGTCCTTGAGTGATAGAGGGATATATATATTTTTGATCAGTGATGAAATCTAAGACGAACTGAGCATGTCCGCCTGTCCGTCTGTGGAAATCACGATTCAGTCCAAACTAAAAGAGCTAGACTCTTGAAATTTGGTAAAAATATATTTTGAAGCTTAGAGCAGGTTAAGTTCGGAGATGAGCTAAATCAGGCAAGAGGGCAAAAAGTTCCCCTAAGAAGAACTAAACCAACCCAGAAAAAACAACATCATTTTTAAAGTTTTTTGGTTATTTTGTTAAGCAAATGATATATTTTTATGTCAAATACGGTCCAACGCCTTAAACTTGGAGCCATAAAATAAAATAAAAAATATTTTTAGACCCCGCCCACTTTAGTGGGCGTTTCTATATGCAAAAATAGCATAAACATTTAACAAATTGTTTTACTTAAGCCTGCATTCGTTAAAAATAACATTTTTAAGCTTTATTAATGACGAAGCTGAGACGAAACCTGCTATTACTCTGCCCTACCCCCTCCTTCCCCTTCGCCCCCTAAATGACCCTACCAAAAAAAAAAAATTTTTTTAAATTTTGTATATAATCATCCCAAGCATTTATCTTTAGAGTTTTATGACTGCCGATTTCTGCCCTACCTCCCCCCCCCCCACCTCTTCCTTTGCCCCCTAAATGACTCTACCAAAAAAAAAATTTTTTTTTTAATTTTGTATATAATCATCCCAAGCATTTAGCTTTAGAGTTTTATGACTGCCGATTTCTGACCTACCCCCCCCACCCTCTTCCTTTGCCCCCTAAATGACCCTACCAAAAAAAAAAAAATTTTTTAATTTTGTATGTAATCATCCCAAGCATTTATCTTTAGAGTTTTATGACTGCCTGTTGCTTCCCTACCCCCTCCCCCCCCTTTGCCCGCTAAATGACCCTATTAAAAATAAATAAAAATTTTTTTTAATTTTGTGCATAATCATCCCAAGCATTTATTTTTAGAGTTTTATGTCTACCTGTTTCTGCCCTACCCCCTCTCCCCCTTTGCCCTCTAAATGACCCTATCAAAAAAAAAGAAATTTTAATTTTGTATATAATTATCCCAAGCATTTATTTTTAGAGTTTTATGCCAAAGGTGAAATATTTCCCCCACAGCCCTTGCCAGAGCGACCCCGCCAAAATACAGTTTTTATACCCTCCAAAGAGAATTGGACCCTATAAAGTAAAAATGTATATTCTTGATTAGTTATGAAGTTTAAGACGGTCTAGCAATGCCCATACGTTCGTCTGTGGAAAACATGATATTGTATATTTTTAAACCCGCCCCCTTCAGTAGGCGTTGACGTACGATATTATATAAAGGAACTCTGTCCCAGCAAGTTAAACATTTTAAATTCACTTACTAAATATTTGGAGGGTATTTAAGATTCGACCCGGTCGAATATAACGTTTTTACTTGTTTCTCTTCACTTTGATTAATTTCTATACTTTTTTTTTCAGAGGAAAATTCGGCACCGTCTACAAATGTCAGGATAAAAAGAATGGCCTTAAGCTTGCAGCCAAATTCGTGCCCATACCGAAACGTGAAGATCGTCGTAATGTCGAACGTGAAGTCGAAATAATGAACTCATTGCAATATCATCTTATCATACAATTGTATGCGGCCTACGAATACCAGAAAATGATGTGTGTCGTGCAAGAATTGTAAGCAAATTTTATTTTTAAATTGGAATTTAAGGAAACGAAGACGACAACCAGATGGTTTCTGGTAAAGTAGTCGTCAACTTTGATTTAGTAGGGATTTTTGTATGAAAATTTACTTTATTAACCTTTTATTAAATTGTTATAAATGGGAAAAAATGTAAGCCCTTATTCATAAAAAAAAATTTTTATTTATAAAAGGTTTATAAAACATATTTCCATACAAAATTTGTTTTATAAACCCTTTGTAAAGCAGCAATATATTTTATGAACAAGGCAGCTATAAACTAGTAACTTAATTTAAAAAAAAAAAATAATTCATAAGAATCTTATGTCCTTATTCATAACAGCTATTTTGCAGATATAACAGCCTTATAAAGCAGATTTCCCTACAAAATTTGTTTTATAAGTCCTTTATTAAACACAGATCTTTTTTATGAATAAGGCTGTTATAATATAAAGGTCTTATTCATAAAAAATATTTTAGATTTATGAAAGGTTTATAAGACAGATTTTCATATAATATTTGCTTTATAAGCCCTTTTTAAAACATAAGTATATTTTAAATGAACAAATATTTGTGTTTGGGAATTTTGTCCTATACTATAAATTGGTTTATAAAAATTTGCTTTATTAACCAGTTATAAATCAGAAAAAAATGATTGTCTTATTCATAAAAAATATTTCTGCTTTATAAGAGGTTTATAAAACTAATTTTGTATGGAAATCTCTTTTATAAGCCTTTTGTAAATCAAAAATATTTTTTATGAATAAGATCTTCATAAATGAGCAGCTTAATTAAAAAAAAATCTCTTATTGATAAGAGGCTCATAACATAAATTTTTGTATGAATATTTGTCCTATTATAAACCAAATTTTTTTTATAAAGGGTCCGCAATCTAACATTTCTTTTTTAACTAGTGCTTATTTCGTAAATGGTAACACTTAGCTCACGTCTGATTTGACAGATAATTAGTTTTATCCTTCCGCTGAACGAATATGGTTGACCATCTATGGCGTTTTCACTTCGCTAAGTGGGCCTGCGATCGACTTACAGAAGATGCCGATTTTGCCAAAAAAAAATCATCTTTTCAGATGAAACTCATTTTGATCTTGGCGGGTATGGAAACAAGCAAAATTGTCGCATTTGGGGCACAGAAGACCCGCACGCATACTTTGAAAAGCCGACGCATCCAAAACGAGTCACTGTTTTTTGGTGCGGATTTTGGTCCAGAGGCATAATTGGGAAATTTTTCTTCGAGAATGAGCAAGCACTGGCCGTTACAGTTATCGGGCGATCGTTATCGGGCAAAAATTGAAGAGGAAGATATTGGCAACATTTGGTGTCAACAGGACGGCGCTATGTGCCACACAGCCGAAGCTACACTCGATGTTTTGCACCCTGTCTTTAAAGATCGCATTATAAGCCGCAGAGCTGATGTCGTTTGGCCACCTCGGAGCTGCGATTTGACACCATTGGACTATTATTTGTGGGGTGCCATCAAAGATAAGTGTTACGCCGACAAGCCAGAGGCAATTGACGCTTTAAAGGACAATATTCGTGAAGTAATTGATCGATAATGTGCTTAAAAATTGGACCGATCGTGTAGGCTACTGCATGGCCAGCCGAGGCAGCCATTTTAATGAAATTATTTTCCATTATTAACCGGAAGGATTGTACTTTCAAATAAAAAAAGAAATTTGAGGAAATATTCAGTAGTTTTTTTATAGCATTTGCAAAAAAAAAAAGTTATTTGGCGGACCCTAAAAATTAAAGGCCATCATAAAAACTATTTGTGTCTTATAAAAGGTTTATGAAAGAGATTTCCATACAAAATTCGTTATATAAACCTTTTACAAAACAGTAATATTTTTTGATGTGTTAAAATCTATACGCGCGCCTCTAGGGCAGTAAACTATCAGTTTCAATACATACGCAAGTGTAAGTGTAAGACTTTGTTTGTTTGTTGTTGTTGCTTGGCAGTCGGTATTGAAAGTGATCATTGGGCGATTTTCATATAATTTTCCCACGCGATTTTCTCCGGAAATTCATAGCCGATTTTATTAATTTTTGGATTAAAACGCTAGTGCGGGTTTCGACGAAGAGTTTAGGCCAAAAATTAAGGCGATCCGATATCGGCGAGTGGAGATTTAAGTGTTTTAATTCGGAGTATTAATTTGGAGTAATATTAAAAAAGTGTTTTATGTTGATCTTCGGTTTTGTCTTATGCATAGCAAAGAGAATAGTGACGTGGTTATACGTACATATATAAAAATGAGATAGCAAGACAGCAACGTATGTAGCTTATGTACAAACATAACAATGTATGTATGTACATTTGTCTGTTGCTTTGCATTCTCTTTGTTTTTGTGGGTTTAATATAAAATAAATAAACAAAAAGGTGTTAACACATCGCCCGTGATTTCGAACACTCATTGATTTTTTTTATGAATAAGACAGTAAGCCTTTTTAATATAAATTTTTTTTATAAAAATTTGCTTTATTAATCTATTATAAATCAAAAAAAATTTAATATAGAAAATTCAAATTGTTTTTTATTTCCCAATTTTCAAATAATTCTCTTCTCACGCGCATTTCACTGGAGAGACCATCAGAGATATTTTATAAAGATCTAAAGATATTGTTTCAAACTTCTGTGATTTAAGCCGATTCGTTTTTTTTTTTTTTGGAGTATTTCTAATAACATAAAAAGAAATACATATTACAAAATTAGATCTTGCAAAGCTTTAAGTAAAGCAATTCTTTGCAGAGAATCCATTAGCGTTGTATTTGCTTATAAGCTTTAAGCTTCGCTCTGGCAACTGCAATACGATTTTTCATATACTATACATATATTTTTTTTTAATTATTTATTGAATTAATTTGCTTTAATTTGGTTCAAGGGTTCAAAGACCGTTTTTTTTTTCTTTCAACAAAAGCCTGGCAATTATTATTTGTATTGCAATTAAGAAATCATTTGTTAAACGGGTGTTGCGCCAACAACAAGTCTTTAGCGAGATGTTCGAGTATTATATAGAAAAAGCGAAAATGTGTTTTAGAATTTTTGCCAGAGAATTGAGAAAAATTCTGCATTTCGCGATGTGTGTGAATGTACAATTTGCACCACTTCTATTAATCAAAGTGGGAAGTATTGAAGAAAGTGAAACGAGGGGAAAACTAAAACTCAAAAGAAAGTTTTCTAAAAAAAAGTTTTTAACATCCAGATAAAAAAGTAAGTTACGAAAGTGAAAATGGTATTAAAGTTAGAATTTTTTTTTTGAAAATTAGTGCAAAAATTAAATATATAAATTTCAATTGCTTTTGTTTAATTTCAATTTAAGTTTATAATATTTAAGACAACAACATTGATTGTCCATAGAAAATCTGCTTAACTCGTTTATTTTATTTTATTTTTATTTTTTATTTATTGTGACTTAATTTTTCTTAAATTCATAAAAATTTAAAACATTCTTAACCTGAGTGAGAATTTGTGACAATTCAACAATAACCCCGCAATAGGCATTAAAGAGATTCAAGAAAAATTTCGATATTGAAGTGCCTGAAACAAGATCGTGTTTCCATATTTTAAGGCACAAAATTTTTGATTTTTGTAAAAATTTAACTTGGCTGTAAAATGTCATAAATGAATGGATTTGTAAATGTATTAGTAGGTACTCTTGCACAGATTTGTAGTTTTGAGAAATAGTAAAAGTTTAACTGCTCCCAGTCAGTCACTTAAATAAAAGTTAAACAATTTGTGTGGTTTTCATAAGATTTATTTTTAGAAAAGTTTTTAGTTTTGCTTAAGAAATTGTTTATTATCTTGATTGCTTTGAAAAGCTTTGATTTTAAACCATAAATATATAATCTACTCCTTGATTTACTTTAATTATATTGGCTATTAAATTCAAAAATAATATTTCTTGCCATTTAATCCTTGAGGAAAAATTTAATTTCCACAAATATTTTGCTTGTGATCATAAAATTGTTTTTCCTCTTATAACTTTCAATTTCTGCACAAATTAATGAGACCAAAAAAAGAATACAGAATTTTATAATCAAAGAAAACACTATAAACAGCAGGGATGACACCGTGAGCTAATTTTGTGTAAAGAAAAATTAAGTCACATTAACGACATACGAGCACATATTTTTTTTGCCATCGTATTGTATTTAAAAAAAAAATATTCTAAAAATTTTATTTAAATGCCTCACATACTTTAACTGTACTTTCGAAGTTTTTAATGGAGTTTTAAAATTTCTAAATTACATTTCAGAAAGTTCCACTACGATTCACGGCGTTCCCCTGTGACCTGCGTCCATCTCTGAATGAAATCAAGAGCTCAAATAATTGTTTCCAAACTAAATATTAAACAAATTCGTAATTTTATAGAAAAAGAAACTACAGAAACACTCAACCACACACAGAAATTTTAAAGCAACTTAATAAATCTATTTTAAAAGTTTTCACAAGGATGGAAAGCAATTTGTGTTTAATATTAAAAGGAAAATATTATTATTGGAACTTAAATAAAACACTGGCAAAATAAAAAAGTTTTTACTTTAATATGAAATTAAAAAGCTTCAAGGCGTTTGTTTTATGTAATTGAAATTGAACGGAGGCATGTGCATTATCCTCAGCCATATTGTATTACACTTAGGCCGTGTTTTTGAGATGGGGATTAAGTTTAAACTTAGTTTAACGTACTCGGAAACTGTGATTTTTCCAGCGAAATGAGATTTATTTTTTATTATTTCATTAAAGACCGGCATTTTAAGAAAAATGAAGCTGTTCCGCCGGAATTTTATACACAAACTTGCTAATGGCGGCACATATGTGTTTTCAGATTAACTAAACCTAGTTTAACTGAGATCTCAAAAACCCAGCCTTAGGGGTCGAACTCATATGTATTTCCCAATCATGAGAGTGTATTAGAAAAATTCTATGTATTTAAAAACCAGGTCTGGTTCACTGACGGCTCCAAACAGGAAAATGGGGATACGGGTGCGGGGATATATGGCCCTAACTTCCAGAGGGCAATTCCCATGGGTAAATACCCTACGATCTTCCAAGCAGAGGTCTATGCCATATTTATATGTGCTAGGGAATGCTTGAGGAGAAAATGCAAGAATATTCGAATCTATTTGATGTCTGATAGCCAAGCAGCGCTCAAGGCCATAACCTCGTATGAGATTAGGTCGGGGGTTGTTATGGACTGTGTTACATCGCTAATAGAATTGGGCGCTCAGAACATGCTGACGCTATGCTGGGTGCCTGGCCATAAGGGCCATGCTGAGAACGAACGGGCTGACTGTCTAGCGAATAGAGGAGCCCATCGTAGATTCATAGGACCGGAACCCTTCTTTGGCATCTCAGGAGGATATGTCAAGGAACAGATTGACTCCTGGGCTAGAGTGGAGTTTAATCGCCACTGGAAAGCCCTTCACGGCCTAAGACAGGCAAAGCGTTTCATTACGCTATCTCGGAACAAATCCCAAAAATTAATGCTGATGGACAAGAATGACCTCAGATTATTAACGGGTTGGTTTACACGACACTGCGGTCTCAGACGACACCAGTTCATCATGGGCAACTCTGAGACCAAATTGTGTAGGCTCTGCGAGGCAGAGGAGGAGACACCGGAGCACGTACTCTGTGACTGTCCGGCAGCGGCGTCGTGTAGGAGGAGGTTCCTCGGAGGCAATTTTATGACTCCGAGGGAGGTGTACGATATATCACCAGGTAGAATAATTGGCTTTATTCGTAGCCTCAATCTACAATTGTGAACACTTGGGCTGCACAAAAGATCCTTTGGGTCGCGGTGCTTATGGCCTAACAGTAATAATAATAATAATGTATTTAAAAAAAAACATTATTTTTTACATGAATTTGAGAGAATTTACATTTTTGTGAAAGAACACATTTTAAAAAGCATTTGACTCACGGTTTATCATGATTTTTGTTTGTTAATTTTTTCAACGGGCTTAAATTCGAATCTGCATGATTGCAAATGATTTTTTTTTTATTATTTTATTAATAAATAAATTTGTTCAAATTCTATTTAATACTTTTTATATTAAGATTGGAATATTAAGAATATTTTCAATAATCATCAAACCAGCAGAACGGATCAGTACTGATTTTATGTTTTCAGTAAAAATTCTCGAATCTTAATGATCAAATTAAAATCAGGCCCAGACTGTGCATGAACATTTTCTTTTTATATATTGAAAAAAGTTTATTAAGAAATATAAAAATTTCAAGAGAAATTAAGAAAAACCACATTAGGTTGCTGTTGAAGAAAGGGGCAACAAGTTGTTCCAATACGTTACGGTTTACACCTGTGCTTCCGTGTCATGCTTTGCGAAAAAAAACATTAAGTAATTTTTTTAAATATATATATAAAAAATACTCTGGAAGGGAAACCCTATGAACAAAGTTTTATTTAAATATTCACAGCTCTACTGCGCACTTTCTAGCAAATCAACAAAATTTCTATAAATTTTAATTATAAAACAAAACACTTGCCAAAACCTAATTTAATGCTTAATTTGTTTTATTTCTATTTCTTTTTCCATTTCACAGAGTAGAAGGTGGTGAACTGTTCGATCGTGTGGTAGACGATGAATTCGTTCTGACCGAACGCGTTTGTATCGTTTTCATACGGCAGGTGTGTGAGGCCATGGAATTTATACATCGAAACAATATTTTACATTTAGACTTGAAACCCGAGAATATATTGTGTTTAACCCAAGAGGGTAATCGCATTAAAATCATAGACTTTGGTTTGGCTAGAAAATTCGATCCGGACAAAAAGCTGCAGGTAAATTTGAATTTCAATGCTGTTTTATACATTTTGCTTTCATCGTCGTACTCTTGTGTGTTCCAGTACGTTTCATTTAATCTTGTTAATTTGTGTTTTATTTTTTATGCTAATGCACACCTTGTGTGTAAAATTGAAGTTTATTTAATTTGATTTTTATGTCTGCTTTAACAAAATAATGACAGACAAAAAATTTTTTTGTGTGTTTCATTTGTTGCCTTTTCAAATACCATTTTGGCACACATACGTGAACACAGACAAGTGCAAGTTCATTGTACATTTGACTTTAATTTGTATTTTTTTAACTGCTCACATGTAACCATCCATAAAAAGCTAATTAAAAGTTGCAATTCTCTTTCTTAGCCGAAAAGGGTGTCTTATAGCTTTGTGAACACTTATACATTCATATGTGTTCATATGTATTGCAAAATATCCCAGCAAACCGTTTGGCTTTGAAACTAAATATGTTTTGTTAATATTGGTAAAGCTTAAGATATTTAAAAATTCTGCATATCTAAACAGAAATAGCTTTCAAATCAGCTATTTTTCATTAATATTGGTGGTCGTTAAGGTCACTAAAATTGTACTACAAAACTAATTGTCCAGTATTTACATAAAGAGTGTGTATGCCAATACAAATCTACACCAAAATCCCCTTTAAATCATATATACTTCACCAATATCAGTGGACGATAAAGTACCTAGAAGTGTACCACAAAAACATGTGTGCCATTTTTATACCCTCCAAAAAAGAATATGGAGGGTATATTCACTATGTCATTCTGTTTGTAACGCAGCGAAATATCCCTCTGAGACATAAGGTATATATATTCTTGATCAGTGATGCAATCTAAGACGATCTGATCATGTCTGTCCGCCCGTCCGTCCGTCTGTGGAAGTCACGATTCAGTCCAACCGAAAAGAGCTAGACTCTTGAAATTTGGTATAAATATATCTTGAAGAATAGCACAGGCTAAGTTCGGAGATGGGCTAAATCGGGTAAGAGGGGAAAAAGTCCCCCTAAGAAAAACTAAACCCACCTCTAAAAAACAATATAATTTTGATGTGTTAACATCTATACGCGCGCCTCTAGGGCAGTAAACTATCAGTTTCAATACATACGCAAGTGTAAGGTGTAAGATGTAAGAGTATGTGTTTGTTCGTTGCTTGGCAGTCGGTATTGAAAGTGATCATTGGGCGATTTTCATATAATTTTCCCACGCGATTTTCTCCGGAAATTCATAGCCGATTTTATTAATTTTTGGATTAAAACGCTAGTGCGGGTTTCGACGAAGAGTTTAGGCCAAAAATTAAGGCGATCCGATATCGGCGAGCGGAGATTTAAGTATTTTAATTCGGAGTATTAATTTGGAGTAATATTAAAAAAGTGTTTTATGTTGATCTTCGGTTTTGTCTTATGCGTAGCAAAGAGAATAGTGACGTGGTTATACGTACATATATAAAAATAAGATAGCAAGACAGCAACGTATGTAGCTTATGTACAAACATAACAATGTATGTATGTACATTTGTTTGTTGCTTTGCATTCTCTTTGTTTTTTGTGGGTTTAATATAAAATAAATAAACAAAAAGGTGTTAACACATCGCCCGTGAGTTCGAACACTCATTGATTTTTTTTTTTAACTTTTTTTTGTAATTTGGTTAAGCAAATGATATATTTTTATATTAAAGAAGGTCCAGCGCGTTAAACTTGGAGCCATAAAATAAAAAAAGTAATTTTTGGTTCCCGCCCCCTTTAGTGGGCGTTATTATATGCAAAAATAGTGTAAAAATTTAACAAATTGTTTTACTTAAGCCTACATTCCTTGAAAATAACATTTTTAGGCTTTAATGACGAAGCTGAGACGTTCCCCGATGCTCCTCTGGCCTACCCCCTCCTCCCCTTTTGCCCAGTAAATGACCCTATAAAAAAAATTTAAGATTAATTTTACAATTACATGTACATAACAAACATTAATTTTTAGAGTTTTATGGCAAAGGTGAAATGTCTCCCCCATGGCCCTTGCCAGAGAGACCTCGACAAAATACAGTTTTAATATCCTCCAAAATAATTGGACTTCATAAAGTATAAATATTCTTGATCAGTGATGAAGTCTAATGCCCTTATGTTTGTCTGTGGAGAACATGATATAGACTATTTTTGGACCACGCCCACTTTAGTGGGCGTTGACGTACGATATTATATGCAAAAATAGTGTAAATATTGAAAAATTTTTATTATTAAGCCTATAAGAAGCTGAGATGTTCTCTGATTTTGCAGAGGTGAAACGTCTCTCCCACGGCTATTCCCGGAATGACTCTCTGAAAATAGAGATTTAAAATTGGGTACAGAGATGTCTTAAAGGAGCTCTTGCGCACCAAGTTAAACATTTTAAATTTACTTCCTAATTGTTTGGAGGGTATTTAAGATTCGATCCGGTCGAATATAACTTTTTTACTTGTTATTTTTAAGATTGTGTGTATCTACAATATTTTTAATAGAAACAATTAAGTTGGTGCTTAATAATGGTTGAAAAATTATTTAATTTTTAACTTTATCTTTTGTGCAATATTTAGATACATTTACATATGAATAATGTACACAAATAATTTTCCTTATACTTAAAGATGTTAATTAATTCCCATTAAAATAATATCCAAGAAGTATTCAACCACAAAATCTTGTTAATTTAAATACAGCCAGCATTACAAAATCTATAAACTTTCATCTTGCTAGCAACCAACACCAGCTACTTGCTTCAATCAAAAAGAATTCTTTAAGATGCTTAAAAGTTGTAAAGCTTTAAATGCTTTTGCACACACACAAAAAAAAACTTAATCTCTTTGAGTTAATTTTCTTTGGAAATTGCTCTATTTCCAATTAAATTTTTTTCACATCCTCATAAAATATATTGTTCATTTCCAACTCCTCCAACAGATACTTTTTGGCACACCAGAGTTTGTGGCACCAGAAGTTGTTAATTTCGACAGCATATCGTATGCAACAGACATGTGGAGTGTAGGGGTTATAACTTATGTGCTGTAAGTAGAACTTGTAAAAAATGTTGGCAATTAAATTATTTAATTATAAAATTCAAGCACAATGATTTCTTAATAGTTTAATTAAAAATATTTTGAATACTTGAAGAATTCTATGATAAGTAGAGTAGAACAATTGAAATCATTGTAGCCATGTGTAAACTAATTAAAATCTGGTTTTAATTAATCCCTTAAGAAATCAGGCTGCCTGTTATTTTTTTATTGTTTTTCTCTTATATTTGGCTCACAAGTATTATGCTTAAGATTAAAACACGTTAATTAATTTGGCTTTAATTTTCTATTGTTACATTCTGTATTCTTTCGCTCACATATAAATTTGCGGTAAATGATGCTATCAACAAATTCCAACAACAACAACAACAATTTCTCGTGCTACATGTGGGGGCTGGTCTGATTACTTACAACACGTTTATGGCTAACAAAATGACTTAACAACAAAACTTGCAACACCAAAAATTACAATCTTTTAATATCTACCAACAACAACAACAACAACAACAACAACAACAACACTGTATGGCTTCTGTTATTACAACAACATGATGATTATAACCTCCTCTTTAACTTGTCTAACCACCTCCATGCACAACGTTGTCTTGTGCCAAAACTCTGCTTCATTTAACTCGATACCCGAAACCACAAACGAATGAAATTGGACAATCAACTGCGGCCCACAAATTCTTTTGTTACTCCAACCAACTATCAATTGTCGACACCTTCACCAATTTGTTGGCACACAATTGCAACACACACACGCACAGCATCTCCGGGCTGTCTCCCTTTATGGGTGAAACGGATATAGAAACAATGGCGAATGTAACAATTGCCAAGTATGACTTTGAAGACGAATGCTTTGCCAGTGTATCGCCTGAAGGTATTGATTTCATTTCGAAACTATTAGTGAAGGACTTGAAGTGAGTGTATGAAAGAGATAAACTTTTACATATTTCGAAATATTTCTTTCTTTTTTTTTTGCTAATTAATCAAAAATTGCTCTCTTTCGTTTAGCACTCGCATGACAGCGGCCCAGTGCTTAAAGCATAAATGGTTACAGAGACGTCCCAAAAGCGCACCGAAAGTTCTACCAAAACCTTTAAATATACCAACAGCTCAATTGAAAGCCAGCACACCTTCGCCCATACCAGCAAATATTGATAATGACGAAAGCTTAACAGCGTCCTTGTTACATCACGAGGAGGAAGAGGATGAGGAAATGCCTGTGGTAAGTTAAGGATAAACATTCATAATGCTGGACTAAAAACGCACTTCACATTAGACTAGTCTGCCAAACTCTTATAGAAGTTCGGCCAAAGCTGAGGGATCTTTCTAGGCGTTTGCACGCTAAGTCTCCTGTTGTGTGGACCCACATAAAATTTTTTTTTATTAAAAATTTATTTAACAAAACAAACTCATTTACACATACATACACATATTATTAAGAATTAATTTCTTTATGCTAGAGTTAATGTCGACGCCGTTGACGGCGTTTCAACGCCGAAAAAGTTGAAATAGATTGAACTTTTACGGCGTTGCAACGCGTTGAGATTAACTGCTCTCATACAATTTCATACGATTCAACTTTTTTTTTGACATTTGACGCCGTCGACAACGTCGACATTAACTCTAGCTTTTTTAATTAAACCAGGATGGCCCAGTGGTAAAAATTCGGCCACTTTTTTCTATTTTTTAACTCGGAACAACACTCGGGGAATGACCCCTACATATGCAGAGCATTGCACCGGAACTCGGCAAGAGGGGATAGTATTGAGGGAACAGATGAAGAAAGATGTGAAGATGGAGAATTTTTTGTAGCTTTTTCAATCTGTTACTTCGCCGGCTAATATTTTGCCACAAGACTGACGAACGATAGTGTTGTCCTTCTGCTCTTTTGTACATGATTGTGTCCGTCGCTGCCAGTTCTATTCAGTGATCAGTGCTATGCCTTCATCAGTGAAACAGGCTGGCAACAGCCAACACAATCATGCACTAAGGCATGATTGTGTTGGCACAATATTCATGACTGAGAGCGGGTTTGAACTCAGGACCCTCCACTTCATAGTCTTCGTGTTAACTGCTTTAGCCAACAGCCCCCGTAACCTTTTTATAAAATTTTTTGGGGGCTATGCTAAGGCTTATCTCTATAAAGACAAGCACCCTACAATGGTTTGCGCTGTGGAAGCCAATAGTAAAGAATTTACTCATAATATTCCGTCCGATATGTTGGAGGAAGTTATCCAAAATTGGTCCCAGCAACATTCACACAAAATTATCTATAAACATTGAATTACATAAATCCTTCTATAGACTCAAATAAAGATTTGTGAGTAACAAAGAGTTTCTTTTTTTACCAGCCAATAAAAAAATTTCACAGAGACCTTTGAACCTTCCCCCCTGCAGGAAATGTCATTAACGAATCTGTACTGATTTCACATTGACACAGTCACCAGTACTAGTGACTTATAATGCCCCAGAAAATGTTATTTACTATAGGCATTTAAAAAGTGCATGCCATTGAGTATTACTATTGAGTGGGTAATTGTTTTGAGACCATATGTAGACATTAGAACCAGTCATGCACTAGGACATTTTAGTAATTCTAGTCTATACATTGGCTACTTTTCTGAAATAAATATTGTTAAAGGAAATTTTAATTTTGGAGTTTTATTAAAAAAAAATTAAAAGACTAAAAAGCACTAATTCATAGCAGTCGATTTTTTTAATATTTTTTTCCTCTCATCAGAGGCAAACATGTAGACAATTTGTTGACAATGTCGCCAAATAGCCACCAAAATAGTAGAAAAAAGTGTTGAATGGGAAATACTTGTGCCCAGGTCTCCTTCAGGGTTTATATAATACGTGCATACGTATTTGAGAGTTTGCAAGTACAAAATAGAAATGAATTAATAATATTTAAAACTCCTTTTTACAAAATTTTGTTTTTAGAAAAATATTTCTATTGTGCGTATGTAATTATAAAAACCTTTTAAATCAAGTATGTTTCATTAGTAACGGTGGACAATAAGATATTTACAAGTGTACCACAAAAAAAGGTGTAGCGTATTTACATGCCATATAAGCTATAAAAGCTTTTCTCCACAAACTTTTATAAAGAAAATATAAATTTTTAAGACATAGTTTAGGTTAAAAGGGCTGCCCGCAGTAAGCGAGAAAACACTAGGAGGACATAAAGGTCCATAGTGATGCCCAGAGAACTACACCCCACACAATCCTCTCAAAACGAAGTACTGGTTCCTGAGAACTACCTATGAATTCTCACAAAATACGCCAGGGCATCCCTGAGGCGAAAACCTAGATGTCTAAGCCTGCAGGGCCGGACAGTCAAATGTACTGACTCTTCCTCATCAAAACAGCTACTGCAGCGCCCACCATGGGGAAAGCCCATGGCTTTCAGGAGTGCCAACGACTTCTTCCCAAAAGTTAGAACCTGGCTAGTCCTAACTCTGCCAAGTGCGGGCCATAGAGTTTTTGAGACCCTACAGGTGGTAATTGTTGACCACCTGCTTGTCACCTTCCTCTCTGGCCACTCCTCAATTATGTTCAGCAGTTCAACTGAGGGAATGTCAATATCCCTACGTGTCCAAAAAATATGGATAATCGAAAAACGTTCATCAAAACAAAACGTGCCTAAGAAACCACCCAAATAAAAAAGGTGGCCCTTATGTGACTTTGCAGTCGACTATTTCGAAATTGATTGTTCAGAATTTTTACGTTTTTTTACAATAATAAAATTGTTTTTTTCTATGAAAATATGACTGTTTTCAATAACCTTAAAATTTTTGTATTAATGGAAACACCCATATTGCAGAAATAAACCTTTTTTCACTTTTGTAAGGCCGGAATATTGACCAAACTTATTATAAACTTTCATGATATTTTGTTTTACATATTTTTTTATTTTTTTTTTATATTTTTTTTAAATTTTTTTTTAATTTTTACTGAAAAATATATTTTAATATTGCTAATGCTAGCGTTCAGTTTTGCTGTCAGCATTTCATTAATTCTAAGATGCATATTTTTGCATTCATGGATTTTTTTTTTTTTTTTTTTTTTTTTTTTAGGAGTAGGACCAGCACTCAGGGGATGTCCCCTATATATGCAATGCATTGTGTTGGAACTGAAAACGAGGGGATAGTATTGAGGGGACAGATTAGGAAAGATGAGAAGATAGACAGTTGTTTTTTTTTTTTTTTTTTTTTTGTAGCTGTTTCAACCTTTTACTTCGCCGGCTAATTTTTGCTACAGGGCCGAAGCCTTTTGTTAATATTCTCTTTTATTGTATCCCTAATCACACACACACCCACACACACCCACACAGAACTGGCATTTTAATTAAGAAAAAAACTGAAATTTCATCTGGCAAAAATGCATATCACAAACACGTCTTACAGAATAATAGATGTTGTCTTGATAGTTTCTTTCTTTTTCTCTTTCTTTTCTTATATTTTCCGTATTTAACTTTGACTTGGCTGCGAGAGCAGACAAAAGAATTGGACACTACAAAGGATAATCTTAAGAATTTCATAGAGCGCTGGGAGGAACATCCCAACAGTCCGTATGTGTTTGATGTCGAGGGAAATGTCATTGCGCCGCTTAACGACACAGAATACAAAAAGCCTCATGCTACCGACAGTATATCGTCGTCAAGAGGTGAGTACTGTTGTCTAACGACAAAACTGGCTAAGACAACAACAACTACTACAACACATAAAATAACACCAGCCACACTAACAAAAGCTACAACAACTACACCGTCCGCCACCAGTTTATCAGAAGCAACTGAAAGGAGACAACAACGGCAACAACAACTAATAAGAAGCAAATAATACAGACAGGAAACTCATACAAACTCGAAAACAAGGCAATAACAGTTTTTCAGTTAAAACAACAACAACTTTAATTAAACTGGGTTTAACATTTAAACTTTTTTTAATGCCAAAAGCTTTGGAAGCAACTGAAAAGCCAGTTTTAAGCTGGCCGTTTCTTTTATTTTTGTATTTTTTTTTGTTGGTTTTTTTTTCTAATTTAAATTTTTTTAAAAGAGTGATAATTTAAGCCAAAATTTGAATTTTTAATTTTTTTTAATAACTTTCTTTCTCATAATCAATCTGTTTTCACTAACCCACAATTTCCTTATTTTGTAAATATTTTACATGTTCTTTTAGTATAAATCTATTTTGTGTTACTTACGATATTTCTATACTGTGATAAGTATTATTGTTGTCTTTTGTTTTTGGTTTTTGTGTTCGAAAAACGAAAGAATGAAAGGAAAACAAAACTACTGAGAATTTAATAAAAAAAATATCATGGATTTTTAAACCTTTTTTAAAATGTCTTGTCCACAATATCTTTTTCTGCATTTTGTATAGACGTCCATATCGTGGGTCTCACGTAGAAAGGCTCCCACTTAGCATTTTTGCAAAATAGAGTTTTTCTTTTGGCGATTCAACACAAAAATTTAATGTAACTGACAATTACTTTTTTTTTTTTTGTTACGTGTTCACCTTCTGCAGCGAAATTAAAATTTGCGCGCGTTAGGACCTGCCTGCCTGACACCAACGACATGACTATGGAACGTATTTGTCGAAATTGTAGATTTTTTTTCTCTGCAGGACAGCATCGAAGCCGTGAGAGAGTGTTAGTGTGAGTTAAGTTGCATCAAAGTGTGCATAGTGTTTGTTTTTATTGCTTGAAGCTTTTTAAGCTGTGCACTGTGATCGGTTGCTTTAAGTCCGGCTAGACCAAATTTACCGGCTTCTGTTCGAAACATTTCTTATGCATTTGCGCACAAATCAGTGAAGAACTAACTGATTTTACAAGCTCTTTTAGATCCACGTATAAAAGCTTTTCATAAAATTTTATTTTTATAAATTTTTTTGATATTTTTTAACAAGAGAGAGAGTGAGAGCGAAATAGAGAGAGAGAGGTAGTGAGAGAGAGAAGTGAGAAGAAGATTTTGTAGGAAAGATATATTTCACTATAGAGCTTTTATTAGCACCAGGGCTTTCTTTTCAATGTTATGAGCTTTTTCGGGGATGTGCATATATAAGAGGCCTTACGACACCCCCAGATTTATTTTACTGAATTACGCTGCTTGTAAAACAGCCGGAATATGCTGTTATATTCCAAATATTTATTAAGTATTATCTGTCCTGTTGTCTGTGGGAATACGATCAAAGCTTTAGAAAGCTTTTGCCATTAATTCTGCTCAACAGCTTGTTAAGAAATATTGCATAAGACTTCAGCTCCTGTGCTAATCCAAATAATGATCAGTACACAATTGGTTTGCTTCTTTCCAACTGAAGCTCAAATTAAAAGAATCATATGAAGCTTTGGGCATGAAAAAGCTCTTCTGACATATTTGTTCTGGATTAATACCTATAACTGGCATTACGGCCTAAGCTGACGCTGCTCTTTAGTGAACTTGAAACTAATCCAAAGGATCTCTAGTGCGACTTTTAAATATAAAAAATATTTCGATTTTTCATAAAAAAAACCTTAAGCTTAATGATCTTAATTTTTTATTAAAATTGCTTCTAATAATTTGATTCTTATGAAACTTTTACTACTCATCAAGTTCCCGTGATCTTTGAATAGTATGACTAAAAAGTGGGCAGTGACACTCCCCTACAAACTAAATATGGTCTCCCATTAGTGCAGTTGAAGCCACGATTCTTACAATCGCTTGCACACGCATACAACTCTGAAACACCTGACACGCCCACTCTACTGTTTAATAACATATTAGGCAGAAGCAATTTAAAAGTAAACTTGGGAAGAGCCACACTCATTCAAGTAATTTTTTTTTACCTTGGACCAGCACTCAGGGGATGACCCCTATATATGCAATGCATTGCGCCGGAAAACGAGGGGACAGTATTGAGGGGACAAATTAGGAAAGATGAGAAGAGAGACAGTTTTTTTCTTGTAGCTATTTCAACCTTTTACTTCGCCGGCTAATTTTTGCTACAGGGCCGACGAAGGTGGGTGCTGTTACTCTGCTTTTTAAGTACATGATGGTGTCAGTCGCTGCCAATTGTGTTCAGTGACCAGTGACTATGCCTTCATCATTGAAACAGGCTGGCAACAACAAACACAACCATGTCGTAATGCTGAAATCAGAAGAATTCAAAACAATATTTCATGACTCAGCGCGGGCTCGAACTCAGGACCCTCCGCTTCATAGTCCCGTGTTCTACTACTTCAGCCAACAGCAGCCAATCTGTAAGGCATTTTGGGCACGAGTCTTTACAAAAATCCCGTCCTGTAATAGCACAGCTTTATATTTTTATACAAAAAAATATTATATTTCATTTAATTCCTGAAACAAAAAACCTTTCAAAATCCAACTTTCAGTCAAACAAAAAAAACTATTTTAAATTTAATTAAGATTCTATAGGCTAGTTGTTCGAAATTTTTAATTTAAATCTCAGAAAGACATGATAAATATTCCAAGGCACAAAGGCAAGTCAACATCAGTTTTTGTTATTCAACTTACACAGCAGAGCAGAACAGCTGTTTTCGAAAGACGCAACCCTTTCATCATCAGTGCTCATGTGTATTGTGTTTGTCACCACTTGTTAGGTGGCTTAGTTGAATTTGATAACAGTTCCTATTTACACAAATTTTATTGTGAAAAAGAATACGAGAACTGTATCAAGCTGATGTTAACATGTTATTGTTATAATACCCGTGTTACCGTTTGATTATTTTTCTTCATGTCCCATTTTTCTGATTTATTTTTTTTTTTTCTGTTCTGCTCTGCTGTGTAAGTTGAATAACAAAAACTGATGTTGACTTGCCTTTGTGCCCTGGAATATTTATCAAGTCTTTCTGAGATTTAAATTAAAAATTTCGAACAATTAGCCCATAGAATCTTAATTAAATTTAATATAGCAATATAAAAATGTTCGTTAAAGTTCTTACTACATAAAAAAAAACTATTGTTTAACTAAAACATTTACTGACTGATTTTGTAAATAAAATTTAGTTGGAAAAACCCATAGATAAAAAATTTAAGTTCTCTTTAATTTTTAATATAAAATCCCAAGCGAAAATCTTTATTTTACATACAAAATCAGTCAGTAAGCTGTGATTGGTGAGGGAAACTACTCGTCTTGGCCTTGTATTTAACTCCCACTTGTTGTTTTATGTCACATTATGATTTTCCTATACTCGCTAGGAAGTTTATACATACTTTTATTTCAAATACTTGTAAGCTGTTTTTAAGCGCCTTAAGCATTAAAACATAATAGTCATATACTGATATCACTCTGCCTAACAAACAAAAACTTGAAAAACGAAACCAGAAAAGGTTTAAAAAACCACACATCAACAGCAACAGCAATAAATGTGACGACAACTACCCACGACTAGAGATTGTCATCAAGCAAACAACAACAACATTGCAACAGCATGATGAAATAATATCAGCAGAAAATGCAACAACTACGTGTTCCAGCTACAAGAATAATAATTTTGCAACAAACACGCCAAACAGGCCACCATCAAGACTTTAACAACAACAAAAAAAGAAATAAAAATATAAACAAATAAATAAAAAAGCAAAAACGTTACACAGTGTATGCGCTATGAAAGGACACTGATTGCAACAAGGATTTATTCTACATGTTTTTCCTTATTTTATTTTTATTTATTTTTTGTTTTTTCTTGCTATAACATTTCAATTTGTCGTTTATTTCTTTCGAATTGAGACACTGAAGGAAATTTCTCTTGCTAACCACGATTAAGGCAAACTTTAGCTCTTTCAACTTTAAACTAACAACATCAGCCTTCTTTCAGTGTACTGGCTTTTGAAGAAGCTCTGCTCTACTTTGCTTATCTCTGGGTATTTGCTCCTGTCTGCCCATGCATACAAACAACTGCACACACACACACACACGCACTCTCAGTTGCATTTGTTTGTAGTTATAATAATTCGGTTTAAATGTGTGTATGCGTGCATGCATTTCTGTGTGCATGGCTGTGCAGTAATAATTTTCCTTATCATTCCATTGATTCTGCTCTCCGTTTTCTCATATATCTTTCTTTTTTTTTTTTTGTCTTCGTAACGTTAATCTCCTGCATCATTTTCTCGATTTCTTTCACTGTATTCAAGTTTTGTTGCTCGTACATACAAATCGGTACACAAATACTTCTGCCACAGAATGATAATCTTTAAATATTGCACTCGTATGTGTGAAATAGCCCAAGACAAGACAGGCAAAACAAAAGCAAATAAATTAATACATACAAAGAAATGCAGAAACAAAGTAAAAGAATTAAACAAAATAAACACTTTGCATTAGGGTCGAAAGGAAGGTTTTTGTTTGGCTCTTATTTCAAGGTAAGACCAGCTAAATTCTTTATAAGGTGTTCTTTGCGATTTCATTTAAATTACACACAATAAATAATAAATAGCACAATTTTTCTTTTTTGTTTTGTATTTGCTGTAAAATGATATGCACAAGATTTGTAAAATTAAAAACTTTTCAAAAAAGATATTCGCTCATGCACCCATTCACAAGTACACAAACGAACACAATCATAAAAAGCTGCCTCATTTTGTGCTGGGGAAATTATCGGCCAGAAAGCGATTCATAAAGACAGCAGGCAACACAGGGTTAAGACACAGATTGTAAGCATTTTAAATATGCAATAAAAACGTGGAAATATGCTCGCAAAATATTTCAAAATTTAATAATAAAAATAATATATAAAAAACAACTACAACAAAGTAAATAGATAGGAAATAAATTTAAATGATTAAGTTAAAAATTATTATTCAGGCTGAGGTTCAAATCTGCGAATTTACACATTTTTAACTTCCAGCTATTCTGGACATTTCGATTTAATTTAATAACGATTTTTTCAACTTGAGGTCTTTTTATAAATAAAATTTTTTATTCTACTTTTTTATACTAATATTTTTATATTCTAATAATCTTTGAGCAAAAAGATCCCGTCTATTTTTATGCAAAAAAACTTGTAAAAACTTTTTTATTAATTTTCAATATTTCGCTACCAACAATGTGTAGCTTCTTCAGGGATATATCCGGATAGCGAAATATTGGAAAATAAATTCTTTTCTCCATAGCAAAATAAATAAGTTCGAAAAATAAAATTTATATTAATATTTTTATTATATTATAATATTTATCAAGCTTGTGGTCGTTTTTTATAAAATATTATTTCTTATAATTTTTTTCGATATTTCGTTAACAGCTTGTTAACATCTTCAGGAAATAAAAATTATTAAAATTTTTATAGAAAAATGATTTTGAAACATGGCATGAAAAAACCATTTTTCTATAAAAATTTTAATAATTTTTATTTCCTGAAGATGTTAACAAGCTGTTAACGAAATATCGAAAAAAATTATAAGAAATAATATATTATAAAAAACGTCCACAAGCTTGATAAATATTACAATAAACTGGTCAGTAAAAATAAATCAATATTTTTATTATATTTATAAATGTTTTTATTAATATCAAGAATATAATAAAAAAAATTTCATTATAATTTTATAAATATTTTTATTATTCATGTATGTGCTGTGAATCGCACGATTTTCGAATCACATGCGACTTGAAAGACGCCAATTTCTTCTGAACGATTTTGAGCGATTGCGACCTCCAGCACACCAATTTTGTGACTTCAAATCGAAAACGCTTTATTTCATGCGACAAGCGATTTCCATCACATGGCCGATTGTTAATTTTTTCAACGGGCTTGAGTTCGAAAATATTCTTAATATTCTAATCTTAATAGAAATAATAAATAGAATTTGAACAAATTCATTTATTAATAAAATAATAAAAAATGATTTGCAGTCTTGCAGATGCGAACTTAAGCCCGTTGAAAAAATTATGAATTTTACATAAGAAAGTTCGACTAATAAAAATTCATATTTTTATTATTTTCATTATATTTATGAATTTTTTTATTATATTTGTTTATATATATATATATATATATGTATATATAAATAATGTTATGCTGATAGCGAAATATTGGAAAATAATAAAACTAAAAAATTTTTTTTTATAAAAATAAAGTGCATCATTTTGCTCAAAATATATTACAATATAAAAATATAATAAGAAGATCGAAGATATTCGGGCCTGTTCTGTAAATCACGTCGGGTTGAAATCGCGTGAATTCAAAAATAAATCATGGTCCTGAAAATGTTCCTAAAATTAGATACGGCAGTTTTCTTTTGGATATGATATTTGAAGCTTTATATAACAGCAATATTGAAAAATGTCTAGAAAAATATTTCTATTAGTGAAGATAATATTCTAAAATCATGCGTTTTCAAACCGAAGTGATTTACAGAACAGGCCTGATTAAAAGAACATTATTTATATTTATATATAAACAAATATTATAAAAAAATGCATATACATATATGTATAATGAAAATAATAAAAATATGTATTTATAAAATTATAATTTTCGTCCCAGTGTTTGATTTTTCGAACAGTAAATTTCAAGCATTTTAAATTTTTTTTCTCTGTTTGGGAAAGACTAAAAACATACATTTTTTAAAGAAAATTTAAAAAAAAATTGTTTAAAAAATTTTTTTAAAAAATTCAGACATCTGATTCGTAGTGTCTGAACCCAAATTACCATTTAACTACGAAGTTTTATAAACTTATTCGAAAAAAAATATCTCTGGGACGATATGGGTTAATAAAAACATTTATAATAATAATAAAAAGTATTAATATATATTTTATTTTTCGAACTTATTTATTTTGCTATTAAGATAAGAATTATTTATAGTGACTGAAGTTCAAATCCGGAATCTGCAAATTATTATTTTTTTTTAATTTTTATTAAATATTTCACTCTTAATCAAATAGCTTGAGTTTAATAAAAATTAAAAAAAAAACAGATTGCAGATTTGAACTTGAGTCTCAATAAAAGTTCCTATTATAATATATTTATAATTTTATAATAAAAATGTTTTTATTATATTTATTTATTGTTAATTTTATCAATTTATTTATAATATAAATTTATACAAAAGATTTTTTTACAAAAATTTTATTATAAATTTTTATTATTAAAATAAATTACTCCCTTAACAATATGTTTTTAAATTCAAGTATTTTATTAAGAGCGGAATATTTCAATAATATAATATTCACCTCTTATTAAAATAACTTGAATTTAGTGAAAATTAAAAAAAAACAATTTACAGATTGCAGATTTGAACTTCAGTCCAAATAAAAAATTTTTGTTATAATAAAAATATTTATAGTTTTATTATATTTATTTATACTTATATAAATTAAAAAAATTATAAATTTATAATAAAAAAATTTTATTATAAAAATACCTCAAACTTAAGAAATTATCTGTTTCAAGTATTTTGTTAAGAGTGGAATATTTAAAATATTTATTTTATAAATCTGAAACTAACAAAACGGATGTGAAGTGATTTTGAGGCCGCTACACCATCTCTTCAGCATTTTGTTTGGTTCAGTTAATCAAACACTTGAACTTAAAAAAAAAATATTTCATACATTCGCAGATTTGAACTTGAGCCTGAATAATAATTTTCCACTTGGTAATTTACTTGCCTGTCCCACGATGTCATTAAATATCGTTTTATCGCTCAGCTACATTTACAACAAAAACAATTTTAATATAACAAATGTTATTTTTGTTTTCAATGTAATTGCTCGACTATTACTGCGCAAAGCTTTTGAACTTATGCAGCGTTACATATTGAATACAGCAGTAGCTGATAGTTGCCATTGTTACTAATACGCAGTGTTTATTAAAGAAACGATAAAGCTTTAGTATAACCACAAAGCTTTCTTGTTTAGAGCTAAGATCACTTTAGACTGCAAAAAAAAATTTTTTGTTTCCAGTAAATCTTACACAAAATTTATTAAATGGATTTCTTTCAAAGCTTTTTTGCAGTTAAGCGAAGCTTAAAAAGCTTTGAGTTAGATTTGTTCATAAACTTCGCCATTCTCTATCACATTTACATTCGTTCTTTAACTTTTTATTTCCTTCTGTGTTTTTTTGAAATGTTGTATTTTTTTGGTACTTTTATATCCAGTATGGAAAGCGCTTAAATGTATCCTTTGTAAAAGTGTCCTTTCCTACGTATAAAGCTAAAATGTGACGCGCAAAATAGAAAGGGACCTAAGGGTAAAAAACCGGTTTTGTTCAGGAGAGCCATTTTAAAGATTTAAATACGTGTATCTTTGGTGTACCATCACTACATAAAACGGGCATATCTTTGGGAGGGAACACTTTTGGGGCATGGGATCGGTCTCATTCGATGCTCAGATGTTGCCCACATCAAAAAGAATATAAGTGAAAATTGATTTTTTTACCCTTACGTCCCTTTCTCTATGCGCTGTCACATATAACTTGTTTTTTTTTTTTAATAAAAAGCTTTAAAAAGCTCTGCCTAACCAAGATGTATTATTAGCTTATTTTAAAGTGAGAAACATATTTTAATAACAGTCACGTATCTTTTTCTTTCTTAATTTCTCCCACTCAGTGTGTTCACCATCTCCTTGTGAGTCTCTGGCCACCGTTACAGACGACGAAACGGCCCATTTCAAAGACATTAAGGAAGAAGACGAACCGCCTACTCCTATCAATGAGTCTAAGGAAAAACTGTTCCCCTCTTCCAGTGGCACAACTACACCTACCGCTCAAACTGTCAATTTCGGTTATCAATTTGGCAGCAAAGTAGATGAACTCAGTGGCAGTACCATGGACCTGCAGCAAAGATCCTTGAAATCCTATCTTCATACATTCGACCGCCGAAACTCAGATACAAACTATTTGCTGGGCAGAAGAGCGTCGGGAGAGCGTGTCAATTTGGCTGATGAGATTAAAAAGTTGTCCGATCATCTGCTGATGCTGGCGGAAATCAATAATAAATTTAGCAAAGATGTCAAGAAGCAAAAAGAATCCGCTGAAGGCCAAGTAAAAGAAGAAAAGAAAACAAAGAAAAGCAAAGAGACGGGGGCCGAAAAGAAAACTTCTGCGAAAACTTCATCTGCTAACAAAAAAGACAGCAGCAGCAGCAGCAGCAGTAGAAGCGAACTTAAGCCTACCAAAGAATCCACACAAAATGGCAGCAACAGCAGCAGCTCTATTTCCTCCAGCAACACAATTACTACCGCCTCCTCTTCAGCAGCTTCAAGAAATTTCTTTAGTAATTTAAGTCCAGGCAAAAGTCGGACCAGCACTTTGACCTGGCGTCTACAACAGTCCATAGAGGAGACTCCCAAACTAAACACCAGCAGCTTGAGTAATAAAACCAGCGAAGTCGGCAGCTCATCCATCAAGAAAAAGTCTTCAGTCAGCACCGTTTCAACCGGAAATGCTAAAAGTGCCATTGATCGCAAAATAACTGAGGCCGCCAGCATAAAGCGAGCCAAATTTCGCATTAGCCAAATGAGTCGCGATGTCCCCATCGGCCTGCCCGACACTCATCAGACCGTCAATCTTGAGGAGGCAGCCAACAACACAAAAGACTGTTTGCTGCACCTGCTGGAAAAGTATACCGATTCAAAGACCCGCAACCCACTGGGACGTCATCAAAGCATCAGCGTCGACTGCAATGTACGCGATAACCTGGAATATCGTTCGATGAGCTCGATAAATGCCTTCTTCCAAAGACACAACAACAATGGCGAAATGGTGAAGCAAATGAAAGCGCAATTAAAAGAAAAAACTGGTGAATCGTAAGCACTGGCAGGCAGCCAGTTTATCAGGCCATCTTTACAACGTGACATTAAAAATTTCTATGCAGCAACTTCTAGTCTTTAATAGTTTAATTGAATGAATGAATGCTTTAAATAAAAACAGAAACTATATATTTTAAAAGTAAATTGATACCAAACTAAGTCGCAAGGCCCAGGAACTGTGCTACGCTCGAAACGAAAATCGTGTTAACAGTCATGCTATTAATGGCTTAACAAATACTTACAACAACGATATTAAAGCAAATCAGTCAACACGTTTTTACTGCGAGTGAAACGCTAAACAGTGGCCAAAAACTCTCTTTTTTGTTAATAAAATACTTTATTTATTATATATTGTAGTTAGATATATAAATTATTAAATAATAATGCAAGGCAAGGAAATATTAAGCAGAATTACTCAATAAAAGATGTGAATTTGAAATGTGTGTTAACTTAAATTTATATTAGCGAAGACACAAACCGAGAGTTGTACCAAACCCATTCTGCAGTTAACAGACCTCTGTTAACCATTTAAAATTTGAAGTAAAATTTGATTAAGCTCATTTGGAAGCCAAAATCTAACAACTGGAGCCAGTTCTGCCCAAACTAGTGAATAGAAATTATGGCCCAAGGAATACTTAATAAAAATATACTTAAGGGCTGAACTAAAAATATAAAATATTGTTAATTTTATCAACGGGCTTAAGTTCGAATCTGCAAGACTGCATACATAATTTAAAACATTGCGGGGGCACGCGCACTTGTTCATTGTAAATTGACAACTAAATTCAATTACTTGAACATAAATAACAAAGAAGCTTTAGTTATCAGCAGCCGATGGCTCTGGAAAAATCGAAAGAGATACATGGAATATTGGGAATATTAATCGTCAGGGTTAGGGAATTTCGTACTAACCAAAAATGTAATAACTTAAAAATAAGAATGTGATAACTTCTCATATTCAATTTTCGTTAGAATGGGTTAAATACATAGTTGATATTCCTACTAACTAGCACCACTTGCAAAAGTGGAAAAATTGAACAAAGAACGCTGATGAGATGGCGTAGCGGCCTCGAAATCAGTACTGATCCGTTCTGTTGGTTTGATGATTATTGAAAATATATTCTTAATATTCCAATCTTAATATAAATTAATAAAATAGAATTTGAACAAATTCATTTATTAATAAAATAATAACAAATGGTTTGCAGTCTTGCAGATTCGAACTTAAGCCCGTTGATAAAATTAACAATATACATAAGAAAGTTCGACTAATAAAAATTCATACATAATTTAATATAAAATATTGTAAAAACATTCAATTGATAAAAATATTTTCCTGCAGAGCTTTTCGGTCATTGTGGGAAAATGGGAATGGGTACACATATGACCCGGGGAGTAATTTTTTTAAACAATTTTTTTTTTCGATTAAATATCAATTCGAATTCCTAAATTAGTTCAGATGCAAGACTTTTTCCGCAATATAAAGGGCCCCCTGGGGGGCTTTAAAAAAAGTCAACAAGATCATGGACTTGCGTGTGTGGAAGATGATGTAGTGAATCGTAATCAATAAAAGAAGCTCTTTTTTTTAATAAGTCAACTTACCTCTTTTACAGTCTTTATTATTATTTAAGGCGATTTCTGCTCTTTCTAATACATCAATTTGCCTCTTACCATCTGCCTTTTATATATTTTTTTTACGAAATCATAAAATATTCATATACATATTAAAAAAAAACAATACTAGCAACACTTCTTGAGATCTCTACTTGTTTCCTTTTTACTTTATTTTTATTTGACTTCCTTTTTCTTTTCTTATACATGAACTACATACACGCACACGTATACACTTAATAAACGAAGCACGCGTATACAGAAAAATGTATGCAACCGAAGCTGCGCAGTCGACTTGGCAGCAGCGACTTGGAAAACGTACATGCAGTTTTCATCTGAACAACGAATATTTACACAAAAACACGAAAGTATTCTAATAAAGCAGTTCTTTAACAACATTAATTGAATGTTTTCTTAAAAATCCAACACTTTTTAATATTTTTAATTAAAATTAAACTGCAACAATACAGAAAACGTGCACTTTGCCGAAAATTTGCTAATAAACTGAGCAAAGAATTGCCATGTGAAATGTAGTTGAAGAATTGTTTTTCTTTCAAGCGGAAGAGATAAAAAGAAAGAAGAAATTAGGCTCTAGAACTTGATTATAAAGGACGTTAGTGGCAGCCAACAATTAATATAAACAAATAAATGCAGTCAAATCGTTATTAGCTCGGGTTTTAACATTGAATTTCATGAAATATATGATAAATTGTTGCAATTTTTAATTGTAATTGCGGCAGTCATAATTCTGATTGGAGTCCATCGAACTTGGCAGCACTGTTGAGAAGATTTGTTGTAGTCTAACTGGGATTTTTTTATATACAGAGATGCCAGAGCTTCTCGATATACACACTCTGGTATAAAAAGGGGAAACTTATTCATGTAACAAGAATGTTACTGCATTCAATACAATTTAACTCTAGAATGTCATCCTTCGTCAAAATGGAGACGGAAGATTTTATTTTCAAATTAAAACCAATTCAAGGAAGTCTATGAAATGTTAAGTTTTTATTAAAGATTAAAAAATAAATAAATTAATTTCTTTAAATATTCATTAAAAAGAATCTATTAATACATAAGAAATCTATTTTGGTATCCTTTTTTGCTCATGAAGTGTTTTATAGTCTTTTAAAGTATGCCATAGTCAAAATAACGAAGGATGACGTTAGTGCATGTAAAATAAGGATGACATTACAGGGTTAAATGGAAACATTGATCGATAATGAATGCGGTAATTTGGCCGCGCTATATGATTTTCAATGAAATTAATATATTTGGGAGTTGTAGTTTTTATGTCCCAATTAAAGGATATCAAAATGATCATTTGAGAGGCTTATTTTCGATCACTGTTCAGTTTAACATTAAGCTGATGCAAGATTTTGAAAAATATTATTTCAAATCATTCTGAAGTTGTTATAACGCACTTAACAAACATAAATCTAGTGCAATAAAGTTTTAGTAATTTGGAAAAGTCCATTTAAATTTCTACTAAAAAGTCATCTTTTGATCATTTACTTGCAAGCCAAGAACATCATATGTAATTCTAAATTGAAACACATTTCATTTTTCTTTTTTTTAATTTTATTTTTTGTTTTTACTTTTAGATTTGTAAGAGTTGTTTTCATCTGTTGTGAATGTATTTCTTCTCTATTTTAATATTAGTGTAATTGCTATCAAGTTAGAAAATATATTTTAAAAAATAAATGTTTATTGAAGTTTTTCGAGTTGATGCTTGTTAGAGATGCAAACATTTTGAAATAACAAAGTGCAAATGGACTTATTTGATCTAAACTAATGAAAGTTTTACAAAAGTAGGTATGAATAAAATGTATACAATTAAAAATTATAATATGTATATGTATTTAGTATGTATTTTCAATTTATAAAAATAATGATTACAGTTTAAAGTTTATATATTTTAGATATATAAATTAAAGTAAGATGATGTTAAATAAGGCTCTGCCTAAATTGTAAGTAGACTGAATGGATAAGGGAATAAATTTACAAAATAAAATGTGGTGATTTAAAAAAAAAAGAAATCTGTAAATTAAAGTCTATGCAAAACACAATCATAATGAAAAAACAAGTCAGGAGATATATAATTTTTGTATAATTCTTTTATTTATAAGGGGCCACTTTTCATTATGAATATGTTTTTTGCTGCTGTCTGTCTGTATGCAAGACTTTAAAAAAGAGATTTCTTTTTAAGGGAAAATTTTCAATTCAAATTTGTTTTATTTAAAAAACAAATCTAAGTAAAAATTTTCGAAAAAAGAAAATAATGATAAGGATTAGTTTTGTTAGAGCGTTTAAAATGTATATCAGGTTAAGGATATTTTTACACTGGCTAAGGAATTGAAAAATAAGGAAATATGATTTATTGTAATAACAATTTTTGTACTTCAATTTTGTTTCAATGATAAAAGGAAATAGGCAATTTCAATTACAGCCTTGATGATTCCTTTGATTTTAGCTTTTTCAATGCGCAGAGAAAAAGGTAAAATTAAGGGAATTGGGCTGGATAAATTGAAATTTTTAATAGAGAAATATTCTTAATTATTTAAGTAAAATTTAAAATTTTCTGTTTAAAGGTAATTGAAAGATTTTTTTTTAAACCTTTCAACCATCTCTAAACTTTCAATTGGTTATATAAATTCAGACTTAATTCGTAGTTGTTAGTTACAATTCAAAAGGAGGTTGGTTGTTCATTAGCTGTAGCAATATGGGGATGTGGTGGAGGGGGAACATGGAGGAGGGTATTAAAGAACTTAAGGCTAGATAGTGTTTAATAACTAATAACTTAGTTTATGGCATTCATTTATAAGTTTTACTTTTTACATTTTCATTTTAATTTAAAGTAAAGAAAAAACTAAAACTTTTCTCTTCCACTTTTTTAATCTTGAAAAATGCAAATAGATTTTAGTTTTGTTAAAAAAATAAGATCTTATACAATATAAAATTATAATTAAGTTATTATAAAAAAAAATAAAGTTATTTAGTAAAAAGCCAAGAAAAAAGTAAGCAATTGCAAAAATATTTCTTTTGTTTTTGTTTTGTATTAAAAACTAATCATTTTCAAACACTTCATTACTTATGACGCTGTGTTCGCACCGAAAAATGCGCTGCTATGCTGTTGGCGTTGACGGCATGATTACAATGTGATGCAGATTGCGTGGTGGAAGATCCCGAAGAGGTGCGCATACGCTTGGCAGGAGATACTTTTTTGGGTGTTTGAGCCAAACGTTTGCGTTCTTTCATGTATTCTAAAAAAAAGAGAAATGAATTGTAAGTAAATTTCATGTAACATTCGTGCGAAGGAAAATGGGAAAGGTCATTGTTCTATTCTTTCCTGTTTTTTCTATTTTGTCTAATAAGATTTTATTTTCTATTTTCAACTTTCTCTTTGTTATTCGATTTTCCAACCCTCTTTGTTCATTCAATCTACCCTAAGAGCATCCCTAAATCAGAAGGAAAAAAGAAATAAACAGTGAGTGTTTTTTGTCAATTATTTACCCATCCCAGGCTACAAAACACATTAAGAAAAGGTGGTGTTTGTGTGAAATGTTTACTGATCGTGGCATGGCACGTGCTAAGCACAGGAACTTTTGCAATAAATCCTACAAGGAGGAAACAACAAATTTGTTTAAAGTAAAAATTAAGGTTTGGAAATATTAAATAAAGTGAAGTGAGTGTTGCGGCCTTCGAAAATGGTATACCGCTGCATTCCACTCCTAATAACAGCAATAATTTATTAACATGAACTAACAAACTTACACTCGATACAACATTTTATTTCTTACAATATTTTAAGCTTAAACTTTAAAAATTAAAATTAACCGCTCGCTGCCTTTTGTAAAAAATAAAAAACATCAAATTTCAGTGTTCATTAAAATAGTTACCGAAATGGCTGTGAATGGAAATAACGAGAACATATAAAAAAACTTAATAAGTTTAAAGAGATCAGAACAGAATATTTGGATCTCATTTAAAAAATTAATAAAAATTCCTAGGATTTCGTAATAAATAGCACATGAGAAAGCAAACAATTTCAAACCCATAGAAATAAAAGAATAACAATATGTTGCATGCCAAAGGAAAAGAAATTCAATTAAACTTGCATTTGATATGAGAAATTCAAATGTTAGTTTAAATGCGGGCCCATAAAAAATTCATAGAACTTGAAAAGTAACCCAAATATGAAAAAATCTAAACTACTCGCATAATGTTCTACAACACGTGAATAATCAGGCTAAAAATCATTCAAGTTTTATAACATAAACATAAAATAAAAAAAAATATATATTACTTTCCAACATACAGCTGTTATAATTTTTCTGCTGTTTCATTCAAATTTATCTTTATCAAATGAAAATTATTTACTGGCACATCATAAATCTCTCACGAACACTTAAAAGGGATGTTTCAGCAATCCTTCCAAACGAAAAACTTAAACGAAAAGTATGTTTTAATATGGGGGTTCATTCATTACAAGCAGCACGATCGCAGCTGTAAATGAGTTACTAAAAAAAATCAAACACTTGTGCTTTATATTTCCACATATCAGCCAGAAACAACCCCTTTTTCATGCATTCAGAAAAAAATCAGGTTTTGATTTCTACTAAAAAATTCTTCATACCCATAATTATCTTTAGCGGAAGTTGTTTTAATCAAAAGCTATTAAATACACAAATCAAACCGCAAAACGAAATTAGACTGCACAAAAGCCAGGACTATAGAAGGCGTGTTCACTTAAAACAAATAAGAAAAACTCCGTACAATAAACTCTCCCACAATTTGTATTGTTTTACAGCCATTTCGTGTTTTTAAATAAACTAATTTTTTTCTGTTTTTAGTTTTATTATGTTTTGTCCGTTAAAAAGTGTATGAAACCATGACGAAAATCTCTTTTAGTTTCTAAGGGGGTGAATTTATTTATTGATTGGCAGTTCGTTGGGTATTGCACTTTTATTTAAAGGGAAATTTGTAATTGTAAATAATTTGAATAAAATATAACGAATATTTTCCACAACTGCATTGAGCTTGGGCTGCAATAATTTCTCTATTAGGAAACAAGTGTTCTAAGGGAAATAAGGAAATTGGCTTTTATGGTTTACATTTTAGGCTTGATTGCATATTAAATTGAAGGGAAAGCGTGTGAAAAAACGGCGGAAGGTGTAATTGAAACTAATACAAAAAAGAGGAAAAATAAAATTTTATGCTATTATTGCTGCGAAAATTTATAAATAAAAATTGAAAATTATAATAAAAATTGCACCGTAATATTATCCGCCCACTGTGAATTCCTATATTCCAATTGTCCAATATTTCGGAATGGGTTTTTACAAATTAAAAATATAACATGCCCTTGACAAGATAAAATATTTCGATGCATGAGTCCAATGAGTTTGAAATGGAAAGAGAAGCCCATTTGCATTTTAAAACTTTGTATCCAGCATAAATATTCTATGTGATTAATTTTTTGTATATTATTCGACCTTATTTTTGACTAAAATTCTTATCTTCAGGCTCTAGGTCTAAGAATTATTTAAACAATTCACCCTATTGCTAAGTGGACGACTTTACTCGCAATTTTTTCCTGAAGAAGAACACCGAAGGTGTTTGAAATATTGAAAGAAAATATATAAACGAATAAGAAAATAAAATATAAAAAACGGAGTTTTATTTTAGAGCCTGAAGATAAGAATTAAGAATTTTATTCTATGTGATGTAAAAGAAAAAGGGCAATTGTTGAAATATAGTCATTTTCTTTTCAGGATTTTTTTAAAATATGTTCTTAATCATTTTTATACATTTTCTACTAACAACTTTTGATACGCTTCTGGCGAAAACTGTTTTAATATTCTGATCTGAATAAGTAAACCGATAGGTTCGAAATTTATTGAAACTTTCACTAAACACAATATATAGTCAGACCTGTTAAACCGAATATTCGGCCTCATTGTGTTAGGCGTTTTTCGCCTTCAGATTCGACATTTTGTAATTAATTAAAGACAATTTTAGCTTTTTGTCTTTAAGCTATTACAATTTATCGAATTTGATTGCGTAAAATGCTAAACAAAATAAGGGTGATTGATTCACCAACTAGCTGAGAGATATTATAAGAGGTACGACCCTGTTGTAGAAATGCACTATAAATTTTATACAGAACAATCCAAAAACCGATTAAAAAATAAATATGATGGATAAAAGATATTAAAGGTATTGCGGACAAACAAACGTACAATCAACTAGACTGTGAATGGCATTGGTTTTCCGTCCTACGCTAACAGCATAATTAATATAGTCCCCCAGATGATGATATCAACACTATGACATTGAACTCGTTGAATTTGTATGCATATGAATATCAAAGTTTTTAAAATTAATTAACTTCATTCATTCCGTAATTCATGAGTTCTGAATATAATATTAATTATATTACAACTAAATTAAATGCAGTTTCGTAGCGGTTCAAATTCATAAAAAACTATTTGGATTAAACTATCAAGATAAATCATGATTTATTTAAATCAAATATTTAAGTTATTCATAGTAATTAATTTCGTTTTGTAGTTTTTTTATTAAATTCTATTTCGGGAAATAAAAATTATAATTTTATTAATTTTTATGTCCTGGAGCTCTTAACAAGCTGTTAACGAAATATCGAATAAAAATGAGACAAAATATAATTTTATAAAAAACGACAAAAAAATATATAAATAATTTATTTAACAAAAATCAGAAACAGAAAACCTATATAAAAACATTAATTTTTATTTAGTCCATGTACACACTCACACCTCATATCCATAAAAATTCCTTAAGAAAGCACTACTGCAAACTATTTCAATATACATATTTAAAAGCTATTAAGAAATAGAATTCAACAATTTAAGTGCAACAACTGCTGGAAGAATTTTTTTTTCAGCAAGTTCTAGTACAAGGAAAAATAGATTATTTTTTATTTAAATAAAAGTACATATTCATTATGCATTTAGATATGAACACAAACAGTTTTCAACTCAATGTTTTATACGGCTCGAAGTTTATCATTAATATTCAAAGCTTGAAGCTAAATATTTTCACCTTCATTATGCAGAATAATGAAAGACTGACTGTTCAGTATCATTTTGTTTGCCTGAGGTTAAGTAAGTTTCATCATTATACAAAATTAAATGAGACTCCTTAAATAAACTGTAGGCAGAGTGAACTCGTGTTTATTCATAGTACGTGTGTATATGACTTTAGTTGGTGCACTAATAGAAACCTTAGGGGTCCATTATGATCCTATTACTATAATTTCATGGCAGTCATTGAATTTGGTTTTTGTTTTGAGTTAAGCGGTCAACTTACCTGTTATTTTGGGTTGTCGTTTGCGTAGCTGTGACTTGCGCGGCACTACCAAAGTCGCTTCAGCATTGTTAGGACCGGCGGGTACTTTGAATACTACCATTGATTCGTCTTGCGAATCATCGCAGGAATCTGTATCCGTGGCAGACTGGGACGTATTGAGATTTTCACGATCGGCACGTTCATCCATTAACGTTTCCATGTGTGTTTTGGGTGCAGGGGTAGGGGCCAAAGGTCTGACATGGGCAGCCCGTGTCAACGTATACATTTCGGGAGCAATGCAACTTTCTTGTATAGAAACACGTTCCCATATATACTGGGAATTGTGTGTCAACGGCAGGCCAGTGCGAAAATCAAAACCCCACTTCTTCGCTGCCTTCTCTTGATGTTTTTCCAATTCCTCATTAAAGATTCTTGATCAGAAATAAGCCAAAATTGCTTCAACTACTTTAAGCATAAATATGGTAAAAAAAACTTACTTGTTGGTTTCTGCAGGATTCACTGGTCCAAAGAGATCTCGTTTGATGCGATTGATTTGACGGCCACAGGACAGATTAGTCCGCAAGGCGTGTGGACTTGATGTCATTTTGCAAAATTCATTGATCATAGGATTCAAAACTCTAGCAGCCGTCATTTTTGGGGGCTTTTGTTTAGATTTTTATTTTGTAACTATTAATAACCTTCACTTGTTTTTGTAGTATGTCTGTTTTTTGTTCTTCTCAAACTTTTCCACTTTTGTGTTTTTTTTTAGTTTTATTTTTGTGTCTTTCAGCTATGGCAACTGTCAGAAATTGGCGCCAAAATCACTGACAACTTCCCCACCTTGTGTAGAGAAATTAAGCTTTTTGCTCCACCTCACCCAGTACAGTTGCTCCAATAAACAATAAGACACCAACGCAAAAGAAAAACAAGAAGCAAAGTGTATGTTTGTTCTTACAAAGTTGTTAGTGAGGTTAAGTAGAGTTGAATAATTATTGTTTTTGATTATCCAACCTTAATTTATATATTTTTCTTTTATGTAATTATTTTTAAATTAATTTACTTTTGTTAATATTTTGTATTAAACATGTTATTTTCATTGTTTTTTTTTAGGACTGCCACTATCTTGTTTATGTTATGCACTAGGCTTTCATTTTTCTTAGTGGTGAATATATAGAAAAAAGCTTTTTTCAAGTGTTGTAGTTGTTTCTCTTCAGTTTTAATAAAAACTTTTTTGATATACACACAAACAAAATAATTTTGTTTATTTAGTTGCTGTTGTAGTTTTTATTCACTAACAAATTATGTATTTTATTACTTGTTTTTATATTTAATAAAATATTACATATTTTTGTATTTAATAAAATATTTGTTAATGCAAATATATAATAATTGCGTATTCTTTTTCCAAAAAGTTCACACTTATACGAGTATACAACGATGTTAACTCGCTGAGCAGTTTCTCTTAACTAATTTTAAGTGACCCCACTAGAGCTCAACTAAGCTAACAGACGAAGTTAACGCATTATGAAACACACACAAGCTCTGTCATGCGAAGCAGAGCAGCGGCCGCAGCAGCATTCAAACAAAACATAGAGCATAAAGAAAATAAATAATATGATGTAAAATACAGAGTAGGTAGACAAAATACAAATTAGAAGTATCTCAAAGAAATAATAAAAATAAACAGGCACATACACCCTAGCAACAACAAATGGTGGTGGATTGTTGTCGTCTTCTTTCCAATGCATGCCAGCTACAACAAACATTCGTGTGAGTGCGTGCATACATGAATGCATAAAAACCAATTTGAATTTAACATTGTCGTGTCATACACCAGCAAACATTTCTTTACAGGGTTGTACTAACTAACTAAAGCTGGGTTATTTTCCCTTATAAGTACGGTAACCATACTTTCCAACGCAAAAAAGAGCACATTTAGAACTGTAATAAAAACTATATACTATTTATGGTCAATTGCATATATTCTAGCCATGGCCGATTTACCTACATATATTACTGTTTTTTAAACAATATATGCACAGAACTTAAAATATGTCCAGATATATTACGGTCATTTGATAAAAAGATTTTCATTTCTGCACAATCCATTTGGTGATTAAATAGCTACTTTGCAGAGTTCAGTATCCATAAAAGAAGCAAGTACCCGTTACCCATTACACAAAATCTGACTACACCACTTCTAAGACACTAAATGAGCATTTAGTTATATACTAGAAAAAATACCATGTAAATGCTTTCCCATTTCTTATTGACTTTATCTATAACATTCACTCCAAGACATTTGTTTACTTGTTTCAGTATCGTTTTCTATAGTTTTGTTTCTTGCAGTATTATTTTGTATTTTGTTTTGACCCTGCTGTACTTTTTTTATAATTATCTTTACGATACCCATTTTCAAGTTTTTCGTTCTCTCTTTGACTGTGTGCGTGTTTGACAAACAAAATGTTATTTCTTTTTCCCTTTGTTGTTGTTTTTTTTCTCTAGGTTTTCAGTTTATTTTGATTATGAAAATTCTTATTTTTGTTCTGCTGCATCTTTTCTCAATATTTCGTGTTTCTGTGAAATTCTTCTTGGATTCTATTTTTAAACTCCATTTGAAAATCTTTGTTTCTTATTGCAAAACAGTCTCAAGTGAGTTTTTGTTGTGTCTATTTTGAAATAATGAAAGTAAATACATATCTACAATTACTTAAAATGTGTTAAAAATATTACATAGGTTGATATATATCTATTATATATTTATGTACACCCCAGTTCTTCAGTTCATTGCGGAGGTAAGATTTTTAAACATGGAATCTAATTTAGTGAAACTAGAATGCATGGCTACTGCCTCCTAAGTAGGTTTTCTGAAAATGCATTCGGCTTTACGTTAGTATATACATACATATGTGTTTTACATTGTATGTACTTACATATGTACATATGTACGGATCAATACATCAATTTCGGGCCGCACTGCCGGTTTGTGAACCAGTTTTATTCTCTTATTACCCACAATTTATTTAACAGCTTTACAGCTTTAATTGCCACCGAGGTAATGAGAACAAATCTTTAAAAACAAGCAACTGAGACATGGACAGGTTAGAATGGATCAATGATCCCACCCGTCCAAGTGATATTATATGACATGCAAAGGCATACGTGTGATATCAAGACCTCATATGTGAAAAATACTTCAATAGGTATACATATTTATTTTAAAATAGAATCAACAATTTGACAAAGTTCAGCTCGGGATGACTCTGTTTTCTATAAAAAAAAATGTTGCAAAATCTTAAAAAAAGCTTCTGGCAAATAAAATACATTTACATATTTCTTTAAGTTGCTAAAAATATTAATCAGCCAAAAATGAAAAAAGCAAATATTGCTTAATGATATTTCAAACAAAGCAAAAATTGTTAATGAACGCATGGAAGGTCATTGTTTATTAAAAAGTAATATTTAGCTAAGGAATTTTTGTGTTAATGTTAAAAAAATGTTGGATATAGATACATAAATTAACATATACATTTATTTATTTATAATTAATTAACAGCATGCACTCTGCTAATACATTTATTACTAACAGCACTCAATAGCATATAAACTGTAGCCAAAATACTTATAATGAGTAACTTGACTAACTCCTTAATAACAGGACATACAGACTTAAGGAAGCACCTGTCACGCATAAGTATCGTTGACGATATAAGATTTAGGCCCTGTCAGGAAGATGACGAAACACTTGAGCACTACTTGTGCTACTGTCCAGCTTTTAGTCAAGTCAGGAGACAAACATTTAATCAGGAGATAATACAGGATATTGAATTTCTTAGGGGTTCTAATTGGAGAGACTTAAGAAGATACATTGAAGAAACTAGGTTCTTGACGTAATCAAATTCAAAGTTTTCCATGGTTTCAATGGAGGCTCCCCATAATAGAGTAGTTACTCTTTATAATAGAGCGCACAACAGGCATATGAGGCCTAAGTGTAGTCCTGAACGGATTGGGATAGCTCTTGCTTACGCCCCTCTCTTCAACCTAACCTAACCTATGGCCTAAATTGATTTATTTTAAATGTAATATCAAATGTTATTCATAGCTAAAAACAAATAAAAAAACATGTAACAACGTTATATTCGAGTCTTAAATACGCTCCAAATATTTAATAAATAAAAATTCAATTCTTGGGGAGTCACCGCGGAAGGGTCGTGGGGAGACATTTCATCTTTGCCATAAAACACTAAAAAGTCAATTTTTTGGTTGATTAAGTGTAAAATGTTTTTATAGGGTCATTGAGGGGGCAAAGATCGGACGAGAGTAGGGCAGAGGAAGATCATAGAACATCTCAGCTTCGTTTTAAAAGCTTTATAATTTAATTTTAAAGAATGTTGGCTTAAATTATACTATTTGTTAAAAAGTTGAAATATTTTTCCATGCAATATCTTGCTTCAACGGTAACTAAAGGGTTCGGGATATAAAAATGGATTTCAATTCAACATGTTGGACCTTCTTTGACATAAGATATATAATTTGCTTAACAAAAATTATAAAAAGCTTTAAAAATGATGTTATATTATGGCTAGATCCTCTTAGATTTCATCACTGATCAAGAATATATATGTACATATATACTTTATGGGGTCTTAGAAAATTGCCAAGTACGTGCACAGTATATGTATAGGTACGAGGGTAGTTGAATGCATGCACGTTTTATATAATTTAAAAACACAACGATACATCTCTGTTTTATGTGTGCAATTAAAAAATATTTATGATAATTTAAGATTAAATTTCTTAAATTTTTAAGTTCTTCACAAACTATGCCTAAAAAAATGAATTTACCAAACATTTGCTTTAAATAAATGTAAAAGTAGATGTAAAAAAATGTAACAAAAACTCAAAATTGTTCAAAATCATAAAAATTATTAATGGCTTGAAAAAATGTCTGCAAAATTTACAATTTATTGTATAAAAAGCAATTAAAATTGTTTATAAAAACTATTTTGATTTATAAAGAAAACTAAGGGTCATCACTAAACATGCTATTTAATAGAAATTTTCAAACAAAACGTAAAAAAGAAAAGAAGTGCTAAGTTCGCTACAAACGTTCATAAATAAAGTTACACTCAATAAAAAAAAAAGGAATCGCATAAAAAAACTGCCATGAACAAAAAAATTTACCCTTAGATTTTTATAAAACTCGCTATAAAAAAAATAAATATTTAAGGGGTCATAAAGTTATACTAATTTTAGACGTTTAATTTTATTTGATGAAAACCAGCATCATTCACCTCCTTATTCGTCATCATCATCATCCTAATGAGCACAGAACATTGGATAGAAATGATCTTGGCAGCTTCGATTTTCGTAGGTTATCAATTGCACGATCAGAATTTATTTCATGCACAAAATCAACCACAAAGTAAAAGATCAGCTCTTTTTTTCTTTGTAGTTTTTATTACTTTTAAAATCAAAAGAGATGTAGTTTTGCGATACGAGTGCTAAAAAAGGTAGATAAATAAAAGGAAAATGCCACCACCATCGATCACCAGAGAATAGAGTTCTGACTATGAGTTACACATTTCCAGTTCGATGTACTTATTTTGTTGATGAGACACACCCTCAGAATTTTTTATTACTCGCCACATTTTTTAAGGCTTCCTCCATATATTTTCGTTTCTTCCTTTGTTTTTTTTTTTATAACGAAATTAATTTTTTTTTTGTAAAATCATAAGTCTAATGCACCATATTCAGAAAATTTCTTTTGTTGTTAATATGTTGTTTTTAAGAAACTGTTTACACAGTAGCCGAGTTCAGTTTTTGTCAAAAAAGGATACAGTTTTTAAACAAATTTATTTGTTTTAATTTTTCTTTTATAGAAAAAGGGGTTGTGTTATTTATTATGTCTTTAAGCGGAAAAACACTTTATTTACTTACTTTTTGTAGTGTTAAAACGTGATCTTTTTACATAAAAAATTGTTGCACTTTTATTGTATAATTTTTGTTGTAAGGATTTCTTGTGTAAACATGAAAAAAGGACTTTGTTTTCATTGCTGTCAAAGTAAAATAAACCAATATTTAGTTCAAGTGTTCTTTTGTTTTGGAAGTACTCGTGTTTTTAATAAACGTGCTTGTAATTGCCAAGATGTAATGCGGTTTCATTTACACTTTTTATTAAAAAAAAGTATAGTTATATAGTATATAGCCTTCCCAAGAAAGATATTGATAAAAAAATTCCCATAAAAACGTGCGGGTTTTATTGATGATACTTTTTATTCAGTTACTTGACAATTTAGAAGGAGAAGGTTGAATGATCGCGTTCAAAAATGCGGGATTACATTTTGATTAGTAAAAACTGAAAAAAGGATTAAGAACAAAGAATTTATAGTGAAAACACAATATATTTTTATGTAGAAGTGACATTAAAACTTAAAAAGGGATACGATATTTCAACTGCCGTATTCATAAAAGATAAAGTAGACTTCAACATTGCTTTAAAATGAATTCGGTAGAAAAATTATGATATAAAACATACTATAAATATATATTATTTCTTTATAAATGGTACTTATTTTACAAAGTACTCTTTTATTACCCTCTTATTTTAGAAATAACTTTTTTAGAACACATTATTTTAAACAAATTACTTAGTCAAAAATTCTGTTGCTAAATCCCATACATAAAGTGTAAAAGAATTTTTTTATAAAGTACTTTTTTTAACAAGTACATACTTTGTTTTTAAGTACCAACAAATTTTTTTCTAATAGTGTTTATTTCAAAAGGTATTTATGTAGATAGTACTTATTTTAAAAAGTACTTATTTAGTACCCTCTTATTTTAGAAATAACTTTTAGTACGTACTAATATGAACAAATTACTAGGGCAAAAATTCTGTTGTTAAATCGCATACATAAAGTGTATAAATAATTTTTTTTTTATAAAGTACTTTTTTAAAAAGTACTTTGTTTTTAAGTGCCAACATATTTTTCTAGTAGTGTTTATTTGAAAAGATATTTATGTAGATAGTACTTATTTTAAAAAAGTACTTATTTAGTACCCTCTTTTTTTAAAAGAGGGTACAACTTTTTAATACGTACTAATTTAAACAAACATTCATTTGTTAAATCCCATACATAAAGTGTAAAAATAATTTTTTTTATAAATAATTTTTTTTTACAAGTACTTTGTTTTTAAGTACCAACAAATTTTTTTCTAGTAGTGTTTATTTCAAAAGATATTTATGTAGATAGTACTTATTTTAGAAAGTACTTATTTAGTACCCTCTTTTTTAATACGTACTAATTTAAACAAAAATGCATTTGTTAAATCCCATACATAAAGTGTAAAAATAATTTTTTTTATAAAGTACTTTTATAAAAAGTACTTTTATAAAAAGTACTTTTTTTTAATTTCCAAAATAATTTTCTTTTTTCTAGTAGTCTTTATTTCGAAAGGTATTTATGTAGATAGTACTTAATTTAAAAAGTACTTTTTTAAAAAGGTACTTATTTTAAGAGTTGCAATGAAATTATTATAAAAATTCTTTTGCTTAGAGTTTCCTGCATTCGTCGTCTTCCAATTTCTTGTCTTTAATTCGTTTTTTTTTTAAATCTGGGAAAAAACTATTTATTTTGCATATTTGCTATAAAATTACTCTTGGCATTGAAATTAAAATTTCCATATCTGTGGGTCACATATACTTCTGTTGTCTTATTTAAGTTAGAATAAAATTGTTAAAATAAAAAACACACGTCTATGCATGTAAATATACACATTAAACTATGAATTATTTAAAAGAGTGGTCATTGAAAGTGTTTACAACTAAAAGAAAACCAAGTTAAAACTATTAAAAGTTTGTGGTTCTTCACAGCCAATCTTTTTATCACCTGGCTTTTTGTTTAGCAATCTACTCCCGCAAACAAAAAAATCTGAAAAGTTATTGACCCACTACGATCAACTTGGTCACAGACTGTTGCATTTTTGTTTAAAATTGTTTGCCAGTATTGTAATGCTAATTTCTGGCAAAATTTATAAAATAACAACCAAAACTACAAAACAAAAAAAAACTAATTTCCTTTAAAACAAAAAAATTGCTGTATATTTCAAAAGAAATTATTTAAATTTGTACGTTACGATTGCAGAGCGTTAACATTTTTAATATGGTCTTTAGGTTTTGTAGTTAAGAAATTTGAAATAGAAAAAAAATAAAATAAAAGTTTCTTCGTTACGCTTTGTAATTCTGCGCAAGCGTTAACAATTCTGTAACAAAAAACTCGTATGTCTTAAACAGGGAGTGGACTATGAAAATGTCTTATGAATCATTTGCATAAAATACACCCCTGCCCTACTGAAACGGCTGGTCAGTGAAATTCTTAAAGCAAAACTGCGGAAAAAAGCGTGGCAGGGTGTAAAATGGAAAACTAAATTAAATATTTAACAGACAACAAAATAAAATTGCATATTTAATTAAAGTAACGTATATTTTTGTTGTTGCTTTATTTCTTTTGTACTATTCCACAGAAATAAATTTATTTGTGTTGAAATTTTCCCCCACAAGATGAATTCCAGCAATTCTGTAATAAGACCAGCCAGCGACCAGCTGGGTGACTGTATCTACTTTTCAGTTACTTTTGAAATTGTTAAGAGATTGTGTAAAGTTTATTGAATGTTTCTGCTCCAAATCGATTCGATAAATCAAATTTATATTTACAACTTTCCTGAATGTCTGTGTGTGGTCTATTAATTTATGTATATTTTTGTTTTGATTTTATCTAATTGCTTTTATTTTTTCTTTTATTTTACCCACTTGGTGTTTAGGCTACCTGAGAGTATTTTTTGTTTATTTTTTCTTTTATTGTTAAGATGCTATAACTTTTGTGTTGTCACTTAGCCAAATGTTTATCCTTTTTTCCTATATTCGATTGCCTTTTTTAATTGTTATTATGAAATAGTTTATGTTTTGTTTTCCCATTTTACCTGTCAAGTCTTACAAATTAAACGTTGGAAAAATGATAAACAAGAAATAATATAATGCGTTGTATTTTTCCAAATACTATTTCCAACATGTAAAACTTATCAGTACAAGATAAAGAGATGAGGTATGAGGAAATGATCAGTGAGTATTTCTCATTTACAGCAAGTGGGGCAAATCTGAATACTTTTATAATATATTTCCGAAATACCTAAAATATATGCTTTGGGGTGCCTGAAAGGTTGGTTATACCAATTGGGGCTCAATTATTTCTCTTAACTTTTTACTCAGCTTAGCGAAAGACAATTGAGTCAAATATAAAAAATTAAAGTAAAAAATTAAAACTTCCAAAAAAATAACATCTGAACCGATTGGAAAAAAAGTTTTAATTCTGTACGTCTATAAATAAATGATTTAAAATTATATCTCATTAGTCTATGCCATAGACTTCTCATTAGTCTATGCCATAGACTTCCAATATACAGCCGCCATAGACTCTATGGCGGCTGTATATTGGAAGTGTAAAAGGGATGAGGAAAAAACTTCTTGGTATCACTTCTATGATATGCAGATGATGACATTTTAACAGAATTTTAATGTAAAATAAACGAAACATAAAAACAATTAATTAACAATTTCCAACTCAGCCACCCCTAAGCAAAAATCATAAACAACAATCCTAATAATAAATGATTTGGTAACACGATAAAATAAAATTAAAAACTCTAACAGTCGAAAATTCAGAAAATTTCCTTGGCAACACTTAATAAATTTAACTGATGATCATGTCTTCTTTATTCTTATTAAACATTTGCTGACCAAAATATTACGTAAACAAATGGAGGATTTTGAATAGCTAAAGTACTCGAATACAACAAAAGAAAGAACAAAAAAAGAAACAACAAGGATACATATTTAAAGGATACAATTTAACTAATGATCGTGATCTCCAACAGAAAGTCAAGATAAACTGAAACGTAATTAGTCAACGGTTTATATCCAAGAGTCCTTATGTGCCACAAGAACATATTTTTCAAACGCCTTTTAATAAAAGAAAAAAACCGACCACAGGAAAATCAATACGACAAAAAAGAAAAAGAAAGAAATACTATTTTGATCACAATTTGAAAATTTCGTCTATTGACTAAAATCATTAATCAAAAATTTTTAAATAAGTGAAAAACAAAATTGTTCTCAGAATTGTAACGCCTCCTTTAGAGAAAAATCACATGAATGTTGTCTTTTTTTTATTTGAAAAATACTCTTAGAAAGATAAATATAAAGATTTTAAATTTTAGGGGACTGAAACTAATTTTTCTTCCAGATAAATAAACCCTTTTGAAAAGCACAACTTTTTGAAGTCTTACTTTAAACAAATTTTTCTGGCATTTTCCGCTCAAGCGAGCATTAAATATTATGATGCATTTACTCACTTCCATGTCCCCCCTTTAGACAGGAAGTCAATAAAATTCAATGTCTTGATATAATATTTTTGTAAAAAAAGAAATCAAGTGCATAAAAATGTGGCATTTCCTTTTGTTAAGAAATCAAACTAAAATTATTCAAATTAATTCTTTACAAATATGAAATACTAATGCTAGAGTTAATGTCGACGTCGTCGACGGCGTCAAATGTCAAAAAAAAGTTGAATCGTATGAAATTGTATGAGAGCAGTTAATCTCAACGACGTAAACAATTTGACGCCGAAAAATTCAATCTGTTTCAACTTTTTCGGCGTCGTTGCGGTGTTGCTCAGGCAAAAACATATTTTTTAATTAAAATGAATTCGAATTTCACATTAGATGAGCAGCTTATAAATGCTGTTCGTGAAAATGAAGTGCTTTACCACAAATTCTTCAAGAACTATAAGAATATAGCTCTTGAAGGGGAGGGTTGGAACAAAATAGGGACAGCTTTGGGGATATCAGGTAAAAACATTAATAAACTACATATTTCAATTATTTATTGTTTTTAAGAACATGAATGCACCACTAGGTGGAAAAGCCTCAGAGATAAGTATATGCGAGAGAAAAAGTCAAAAGAGAGAGAGAGGTTTTAACGTCGTCGACGGCGTTTACATTAACAGCAAAATGAAATTTTACGCCGAACATCACAATTTCGGCGTTGAGACGCCGTCAACGACGTCCACTTTAACTCTAGCATAAAGGAAATGTTTTTTTATAAAAATATAATATAAAGAAATATTATAATTGTATGTGAATCAAATCAATATTTCTTTCAAGCAAATTTATGTTTTTCTTTTGATAAATAACTATTTATAGACCGATTATCTCTTTTTAGTGGTTTGTTATCGATTTCTTGAGTAATTTTAGTTTGATTTCTTAGGTTAGGTTGAAAAGAGGTTCATAAGCATCCCAATCCGTCCTTAATTACACTTGGACCTCATAGGCCTGTTGTGCACTCTATAATAAGGAGTTTCCATTCTACTGTAGGGAGCCTCCACCGATACCATGGAAAGCTCTGAGTCTGATTACGTCAAGAGCCGAGTTTTTTGAATGTACTTCCTCAAGTCTCTCCAATTAGAGCCCCTAAGAAATTCCATTTCCTGTATAATCTCCTGATTAAATGTTTGTCTTCTGACTTGGCTAAAAGCTGGACAGTAGTAGTGCTCCAGTGTCTCGTCCTCTTCCTGGCAGGCCCTGCATGTTATATCGCCAACGATACCCATTCGTGCCAGGTGAGTCCTTAACTCCGTATGTCCTGTTATTAAATAAACCAACCTCGTCCGTAGTGCTGGCCTACTCAATGTTAGGACCTCCTTTGTATGGGTCCCCCCATAGAATTCTAGTCATCCTACCTACGATAGAGTTCTCCCAATCTCTTGTATGCAATTCTATAGCCCATCGCTTTAGTTCGTTCTTAAAAACCTGAAATGGCTTCGGACTGTCTAGTGTGATGTTCGCCATTAATGCTCCCATCTTTGCTAGCCTATCTGCCTCAACATTTCCAGGTATCCCCTGATGTCCTGGAATCCATATTATCTGTATGCCCCCACAGTGCGTGTATGAGTTTATCTCATCCTTGCACTGTCTTACACACCGATTTCTTACGTTGCATATTTAAGTAGTTAGTGCATATTTTTGCATATTTTGGCCATGAATGCATGTTTTTGAAGTTATAGTGATTTTTTCAAAGCACGTTTCAAGTTTTTTTAAATATATACATATTAACAAATTATTTTAATGTGGAATTCGAAAGTGTTACACATCATATTTTCTAACTTGCTTGACACTTGGTTTGTACCGTGTAGCAGAAGGAATTCAATATATAGCGCTTTGAAAAATATAGACTCTCGTACGCCAGAATGTTAGTAAAAAAAAATATTTCTTAAAGCTTCGCCCGCTAAAATCCAAAAGTCCTTAACTGACCAAAATTTATTCAAATTAAGACGTTTTGATTGATTACACGGTGTTACAAAAAAAAAAACACTTTTTGTCAGAACTTGAAAATCGACCTAGGCGGGACTTGTAGGCCTAGGAGAGCACATACAAAAACCGTTTTCAAAGATTTTGAAGCACCCTTAAAATTTGGAGTTATTTTTAAAAAACTGTTTTAGGATTTTTAATTACGATTAAAAAAATACATCATAATCAATTAAAAAATCCAGTATGAATTGTTTATCAGTTATGGCCTTGCAGATTTTAGGTGGTCATACAGCTGTACATACATGCAAAAAAACACAAAATACATATATATTAAACCAATCCAACCTGAAAGTTATTGAAGCTCATGTGTAACTCATTCCATCGCTTGCACTAATTAACCAGCAAAAGAAAAAACTTTTTAAATCACTTTTGCTTTTACACAAAAAGTACGTTACAAACCTGATGTTCTTTTCTGAAGTACAAAAAACATTTGGTTTCCAGCATTCAAATATTTAAACGAACAACAAAGAAACAAACCTCAATACAACACACATCTTTTAGAGTTTGTTTCTTTATTTGGTTTTATTTGATCAAAATGCACGTGTTCCTTTTAATAACAAAAAAAAAATAAGATTCCCTTTTTAGACATCAAATAAAAAATTTAAAAAAAATGTAGAAAAACCTGTCATAGAGCAAAGAACCGACGGACGGACGAACAGAAATTTATACAAATACACATCAAATCAACTTTGTTTAGTTTTCAGTTTGAAAAAAGACTGACATAATCAAATACTGGCCATTTAGAAGGGATCAACGATTTACAATCATCAAAACTAAACCCTGCCTTGGAGAACAAAAAAGGACAGACAGACAGACAGAATTGATTTTGATTTAATAATGAATGCGTTTATTTTTTCTACAATTTTATTATAAGAAGAAGCAATTATAATGCGCATGCTCGGCGCACTTGTAGGATTAAGAAACTGAGTAAGAAAGCAATTAAACTCATTGTGTGGGTAGTTTGGCTCCAGGGATGGAACATGATTTATAAAATTGTATGCTAGAGTCCCACAAAAAAAAAAAAAAATTGAATAAACAAAATTTGGATAATGATGATTTTAAACTATTTGACTATGAATTGAAAAGCAAATCTGCTAGCAAATTTCCCAAGTTTCAAAAAAGAAAAAAAAAGTTTGAGGCAACGATTATGAACACCTGGTGTTTGGTTAACATTCATACGATTGGCCAACATGAGTTTTAATGTTCGCAGTAAGCGAGAAAAACACTCGGAGGCCATAAAAAGGACCATAGTGATGCCCAGAGGACTATACCCTACACACGAAGTTTGTCAGAACTTCTCACCAAGCCCGCCAGGGCAGCAGGGCGGTGCATACCTGAAGCAGTCCAGGTCTCGCAGAAAACGAGAGTCTAGATGTCGAAACCTACGCTCCTGCAGGGCCGGACAGTCACAAAGGAAATGCTGTGCTGACTCCTCCTCTTCCTCATCGAAACAGCTCCTGCAGCGGCCGACATGTGCCCAATTGCCCCCCAAGATCCCCGTCAAGACCTCCTCCAGGAGTGCCAACGGCTTTTTCCCAAAAGTTAGAAGCTGTCTACTCCTAACTTTGCTAAGCGAGGGCCATAGAGTTTTGGAGACCCTACAGGTGGTAATACTTGACCACCTGCTTGTCACCTCCCTCCTTGTCCACTCCTGAATTTTGTTCAGCAGCTCAACTAAGGGAATGTGAACATCCCTTCGCGATAATGCTTCTTTCAAGGCCGAACCCGCTCTTGCACATTCGTCCACCATTTCATTTCCCTGAATGCTCTCACGCCCTGGAACCCAAACTATCTTGACGTCATGTCCTTTAAGTCTACCCAGAGATTGAATGCATGCCAGTACACATTTCGACTTTATTATTTCCGAGTCCAGGGCTCTAATTGCTGCCAGACTATCTATACAAATGTCGATAGTTCTTGCCTCTAAATTGAGCCCATTAATCCTTACTGTCGCCTCGGTAATGGCATAAATATCTGCTTAGAAAACTGTGGAGGTGTCGGGTAGCCTGAGCGATACCGAAAGGCCGAGATCCTCGGAAAATACCCCCGAACCAGTGCCAGCGTCCGCCTTCGAGCCGTCCGTAAAAACCAAGGTTGCATCAGTCCGTCTCCCCAAGACCTGCCCTCCTACCTTTTGCAGGATAATGCCATGTCCCGTACGGTCATGCCAGAAGCTGCCTGACTCCATGAGACTGGGGGGCAGATCTTGCGGATATGTACTTGATGTCAACCTCAAGGGGAGTTCGAAAGGAATTAAGTCGGTGAGAAATTTAACAGATTGAAAAAATTAAATAAAAATATTGTTAAAAGTGTAATAGCACTGAGTTTCCCATACCTGATTGGGCCATAAATAAAATTAAATAAACCTTGTTAAAGATAGAAGCAGAGAATACGTTTGTTTTACCAAAAGGGTTTCTGTGTTTTTTACAAAAAATTTATGTATTTTTTAATCAAAATTACGCGTCAATCTTTTTTTTTTTTGATGATTTTAAAGCAGCAGTACTGCAAATAATGAAATCTTCTTACAAGAAAAGTTTCCAACACGCTAGAATTTATAGTTTCTTTAACAAGATCTTTTTGAAAGCCATTGAAGTAGTTTTTGGGGAATAATTTTGAAAAATCTTTCAAAAAAATATCGGCTTAAATATATTTTGAAAAATATTCTTTTGAAAACAACTCATAATAAATATTTCCCACACATGTCTAAGTATTGGAGCCGCCACTCGCAGTAAAATCTATTAACATTTTGATATTTAATTTTCACACAGTGATTTTTTAAACTCCTGGTCTTCAACTGAGATCATGTATAAATATAAAAGTTTAGAAAGTTGTCGTTTTCATTTTTGAAAGAAAATGTACCTTTAAACAATTTCTTTTAATAGTTACTGCCTATTTCTCATTGTCGAATGAATTCTTTCTTTCGTATAAATACATTTGAAACAAAAACAATTAATAAAATTTTGTTTTTGTTTTAAGTATATTTATACGAAAGAAAGAATTCATTCGACAATGAGAAATAGGCAGTTAATGTCACAAAAAGATATTTGAAATGAAAAAATTTCGTGGAATTAAATATTTCGTTAATCGATTCTTTTATATGACTGTTACACTAAAAGGTGATCCATTTTTCTTTTGTACCAAATATACATAAAGAACTGTCATTTCAGAATTCCAAACAGACAAAAATATCTGAAAGGCTTGAGAAAATATCAAACTTCACGTGTACAATAAGTGACGAGCTCAATATGAGTGTGATGATGTTTGACGAATATATTGCACCCTTCATGCTACAATTAAATAAAGTGAATGAGTATAATTTGTTATGGGATTTTGATTATTACATTTGGTGGAATTTCTGGTATTCATAACAAATAATGCGTTTTTAAAGTGTACTTTTATATATAAATTTCATACAAAATTTATTTTAAAATACTCCTGAAGTCCAAATTAATTTCTATGAAGATGACAGAATGTCTTTAAGTGTTTGGGGAATGTATTTAAGCATTCACATACGCGGTGGCAGGAGATCTTCACTTACTCGAAAACGTATTCACACATACGACTACCAGTTTGTTGGTGCCTCCGCCAGGAGAAACATACTGTGTGACAAACTAAAGATGTCTATTTTTACTCTGCCGTTACGATGCTGAGTAAATTGATTGAAATGTTCAATCTTTATCATTTTTTGTCTGAAAGGAAATTATAAAAAATTCAATTTGGTATTGACGAAATTCAAACATTAATAAGAACAAAAACCTGTTTTTAGAGTTTATGATTATTGGAAATAGAAACTTGTTCATCCCTTTGAATTATTCACAACAATTATTTATTGTGCCTGACGTGTAAATTGATTGGTCCTTAAGGAGCTATTTTTCCCAAGGATTATTGTGTTGAATTTTATTTTGATTTTTTTTTGTTTGAATTTGGATTGTTCGTCACAAAAAAAAATGAAATAGTAATAAAAATAAAATTATTTTAATGTTTTGTTTACTCTCGTCTTTAAAAATCGTATCTTCCATCTATTCCTATTTATATATTTTATGAAGGTAAAAAAATTGTGTGATGTTTGAACTTTCTTGTACTAATTTATTTTTATTATTTCTTAAATTAATTTCATAGTCAATTTTTTTTCTATACGAGTGTATATAAACCCTCCTTTAACCTCTTTAAAACAAATAAACATTTGTGTCTAAATATGAACAAACACTGATAACAGGAACGTTGTGTGTTAAAAATGCATTTAATTTGATTTTATTTATTTTTAAAATAAAATTATTGTTTAATCTTGAACATTTTCTACAGATTGTTCAAAATAGGGGAGTTGGTAAAACGAACACTGTGATAAGATAAGCTTGCCTTCATATCAAATGTAATATTATCATATTCTCTTTGTGATCTTTAAATATATGTATATATATTTTTTTGGAATATAAAAATTACTGAATTAGAAAAAAGTTTGAAATTAAAATTAATAAAGTAATGAGAGATTTCTAGTAACTAGTGTACGACCGAATAGAATTTGTCCAGCCAGATATAAAACTATGTAAAATAATCCAATCAATATGAACGCCGAAGCTCCTCGCGCTTTAATTTTGTTTAGAAGCCATAAAAGTCAGTAACGACTAATATTACCAATACAAACAATATTTAAAAGCTTTTCTGTTAGGCTTTGCATTGTTTATGTTATGACATTCTTTTTTTTTTTTAAAATAACAAACAACCTGCTAAGCGATGTGCTTGTCTGCAGAAAACACCCAGAGTCTCCGGCGGGAATCGAACCCACGACCATTGGACTGACAGGCTAGCATTGATGCCCATCAGCCACGAAGGCATGTTATGTTATGACATGAAATGTTATGTTATGACATGTCATGTTATGACATGACATGATATGTTATGACATGACATGTTATGTTTTAACATGACATGTTATGACATGATATGTTAAGTTATGACATGAAATGTTATGTTATGACATGCTACGCAATGTTATGTTATGACATGTTATGCAATGTTATTATTTATAATGCAAACCGATAGCGGGATTATGCATAATCAGTTTTAAATGAGAACACCAGGGGAAATTGAGTAACAAAAAGTAGTAAATCTTACGCATAAATATGCCACACATATTTTTGTGGTACATTTTTAAAACCCCTATAACCCACCAATATTGATGCAATAAAATTGATTTGAAAGGTATTTTTGTGTAGCTAAGCACAATATAACACAAATTCTTTTTCTCCACTTTGGCCATATATAACAGCAAAGTCATCTCTGCCTTCCTAGAGTTCCGTTACAGTTCATTGTAAATTATTCCCTGAATGCTGGCTTTAAAAATATGTAAGTAGTCGAATTTTTGCCACATCGGGCGATCCTAGTAATATATAAAGGTGTTAATATTTTTTTGAAATTTATAAATTTTATCAGTTTTTAAAATTTAAAAATTTTATATAAAAAATTAAAAATTATTTAATTATTGAGAAGGTCATATTAAGTCATTGCGCTCACAGAAAAACAACTAAAATAAGCACTCGAGTTTTTAGGTTTTCAAATATTTACTTCCATATAATTTTCCTATTTTTTCTTCAAAATTTTAATAAAATTGCACGCGGATGTCTTCTTCCAGAGTTGCCTTATGGCATTCAATTTAATTCAATCCAGTGTCAGCATATTTTAAAAGTCATTAAGCATAAACTGTTTTCAAAAATAATTTTCATCAATTTTGTTTAAAATCATGTTCTACTCATATTAAATAATTGTTAAACTCCAAAGTCATTTCGCTTGATGGCATCATGGACAGCGGCAATTGCAGCAGTTTTCTTTTTTTCCCACAATATTAAACTCTTTTTTTAACACCAAATGTTTTCTAACAAGAAAACATGAAGCACAACCTTCGCTGCTGTTATTTTTCTTTAACAAAAATCCTTTTTTTTCTCATTTCCCAACTGGCAATCAATAATTTTACATGTAGACGCCTTAGTAATAATTCACAATACAAAAAAAAACAGAAGGAAAACTAAAGAAATCTTGAGTAAAAACTAAAAACCATAATTCTTTTTACAGACAACTGGTAAATAAACATGACTTTGAGATTACAAGCACAAGTATCCTGGCTAACCACCAGCCAAGTACAGAAGCCTCCACTAACACTTTCGTTCGTGTATAAAATAAAACATTAAAACACACACACTGAGTTTTCTTATTTATGTGCGAGTATATTTCAAAGTCTAAGAAAGAAATAATCTGGAAGACTACAAATAAAAATCCTTCTTAGAAAACACGTGCATTTTTCATGATGCGTTTAAGATGCGTCTGTATTTATTTATGAAATTAGACGACTACTGGTATTCCACACTTTTATTTGCTTCTTAAATTACTTGTTGTAATTGCGATAATTTTTATTATTATTAGTTTCTGTTTTTTTTTTGTGAAAAAAGGAAGATCCATAAACAAATAAAAATGTGTGTAGAAATAGTTCAAGTGAAAAAATTGTTTGCGGGAGATAAAATATGATGACAGTGAGTGCAAGTAAAAAATTAAATATTTGTTTGAAATTTTACAAACAGTAGTATAATATGTAAAAAAGCGGAACGGAATGGTATTCTTTCTTAGGTACTTTTCCAAATAGTACTTTTTGAGAAGCAAATTTTACAAACTGTTCCTAATTTAAAACACTCTTATTGCAAAAATATACTTTTATAAATAACTTTCTCAATATAGAAATTATATAGTATAAAAATATTGGAAAAAAGTAGCTATTTTAAGAAAGCAGTTTTCTTAACAGGGTACTATTTGCAAAGATGGTACACATTTAAAAGTAATAATTTTTCAAAGGGATTTTTTGAAAGGCACTACTAACGTGAGAGGTAATGTTGTTTTTATAATATGTAGTACTTATTTTACAGTACTATATGCACAAATGTACCATAAAAAAGTGTACCTGAAACTGGTACTTTGAAAAATATTCCCCCTTATTCTATTTGTCAACGTCACCTCAATACAATATGAAAATTAGAATACTGCTATACTCATTCTCTTCAACAATTGTCAATTTCTCACAACTTTTTGCTATATTCAACGACATAGAGAGTAGTAAGAGGCTGTCAGAAGTAATTCATTGTTGTTCAGAAAGGATATGTAAGTGTCCTATTTTTGATATTGTCTTGAAGTGACGTTGACGTTGACAAATAGAATAAGGGGAATTATTTTTATATAAAAAAAATATTGACTCACATTCAAAGTCAAAAGAAAGTATACTTTAAGATTTTAAAACCAATAAACAAAATGTAATATGTTATAAAAAATATATTTTAAATGAAATTTATATGTTTGGTGCTTTACCATATATCATCACTAGACCTTAACCACAGAATTCACAATTTGTAAATTACAAATTAAAAAATATATAAAATTGAATTAAGATTCATAGGCTAATTGTTCGAAATTTGTTTTTAAATCTCAGAAAGACATGATAAATATTCCAAGGCACAAAGGAAAGTCAACATCAGTTTTATGCAACTTACAAAGCAGAGCAGAACAGCTGTTTTCGAAAGCCGCAACACCTTCATCATCAGTGCTCATGTGTATTGTGTTTATCGCCACTTACTACGTGGCTTAGTTGAGTGTGATAACAGTTCCTATTTACACAAATTTTATTGTGAAAAAGAATACGAGAACTGTATCAACCTGATGTTAACATGTTATTGTTTTAATACCCGTGTTACCGTTTGATATTTTTCAAACATATATATTAGTTTTAAAGAAAGTGAAATTTTTTAAAAAGGTTACTTAAATTTTTTAAAGAGCAAATGGCTGATTCATGAAAAATATTTTATTTTTATAAACCGCTTATTTGATAAATTTTGTATGGAAATTTGTTGAATTAAAAGGTTATAGGCATTATAAATTTTTTATTAATTTGGCTTTATTTTTTAAAATACAAATTATTAAAATTGCTTTTTTATTTATAATTTTAAAAAGTTTTTTTTTAAATGTATGTACTTACTAAAAGGCATTCTTTTATAAGGTATTTTTAAAAGCAAATAGATTAAAAGTATGTTTTAAAAAGCTTCTACTTTAAACGAAATATTTTCTAAAAATTTCTTTACAATTAAAAAAAATTATATATAACTTTTGCAAAACAAAAATATTTGAATAGAAAATTTTGTTAAAATTTCATTTTTTTAAAAAAGGTAGTTTTATTTTAAATGGTAATTATTTAAAAAAAATTGTTTTCTTTTCTAAAAAAGAATGCTACATTTTTTGCACTTTTCAATGGAAAGTGGTAACATTAGGGCATTTGAAAATAGTGAATTTATTGGAAATTGATCTACCATCTCTTATGAAGATGTGTTTTATTTAAAAAATGCTCCTAATTGTGGTTTTTAATTAAAAGTGACAAAATGTTACATATTTTCCAGAAAAGAAATCGCCATTAGTGTTTTAAAGGATTTCTTAAAAATTAGAAAAAAATTTAATTCTTTAAAAATCTTAGGTGTATTTATTTGTAGTACTTCTAAAAGCTGCCTTTTTCTTCAATGTACTTTTTTTTCTTAAATGTACTTATTTGTCTTAATTGTACTTGTTTTGTACTTATTTTTCTTAAATGTACTTATTTGTCTTAATTGTACTTGTTTTGTACTTATTTTTCGAAAATGTACTTATTTTCTTAAATGTACTTTTTATTTAAATGTACATACTTAAATGTACTTATTTTTGGTTTGTCAAGTTGTTCCAGATTATATTTTCTTAAAATTCATTTATTTGCTCAAAGTAATCCACAGTGCTTAAGTCAGTCTTATCATTATTTCGTGCTTCTGTAATTTCTCTTCTTACATTTTTATGTTTGTCAAACAGGATGTGTAATTGTTGTAAATATTTAAATCAAAATATATTTATTTTTATCATCTTTTAAATAATGCCATAGAATTTTAACAAATGTCTGCTTCTTTATAAATAGTAGAATACTTTAACCTTCAGAAAAGAACTCTCTGAAGACTTAAAGAAATTTTCTACCCCCCATATTTTTTTATTATTTTCCACATTAATTTACATAAATTCTTTTCATATAAATATCATTATATACATGCACACATGTTCACATATATACATTCATAAGTATATGTGCCGTATTTTTATGTAACATGAAAATTCCCTTTCAAAGTTCAATTCTATTTGCTTTTCAGAAATCCCCCTTTTTTTCTAATACATACTCGTATGAGCATCGTCCAGCACAGTGATGTTGACATATTCTTTTAATTAAAAATACAAACAATTTTTATTTTTGAGACAAAATTTTCATACGAAAAATTTCAGTTAAATGAAAGTCTGTTTGATATATTTTTCCCAATTAACTCACAACAAATAAAAATCTTAAAATTGTAGGAAAATATTGCGTCAACATCACTGTTTCTTCACTCAAAAAACACATTTTTGAAATTATTTATCCCTCCATCAAGACATTGTGTCATTTTTAAGGGCCATTGAACTTTATTATTCTTGTGTTAAAACTAATAAAGTAAAGGACTGTTTAAATTTTGAAGTATTTAAATTGTTTGCTGTGGAAAATTAAAGGAAATTTATGATTCTAAGTAATTTCTAAAAATAAATAAACAAATAAAATATTGGAAATAAGTGAATAGTGCAATTGCAAAATAAAGAGCTGTAGACACGATCAAAATGTTTGCTGTCGTTTGTGTGTACTTCATGTCACGTTGGTGACACACATGCTAACAAATTTTCACTCATTTCACAAACATGCTTGTCAAGCATTTTGATCGTGTCGGGACATCCACAAGAAAATTCTTTTAATATCCTTAATAATTCTAAAATTACCATTTGCTCCATCATATTGATCGCGATGTTGTCTTACTGTTAAAACGAACTTTATTTTCTTAGCTCTTAAAACATTTGGGGTATTCACTATATATGCTATTTAGTCATATTGTCATAATGTCATAATAGTTTAGACCAGTTTAAAAAAGTTGCATACAAAAGGGTCCTAAAATAATAGCACTCTTTCAGGTTTTTGTTTTGTCATAAAATAAATCTAGAGATTTGAGTCAAACTTCTGAAAATCTTTAGGCGAGACGGCGAAAGTATATGTTTACCGTCGTTACTTATGAATGATTCACGATTAATAAACGGCTAAAAAATAATTCATACCTCATGTCTGTACATTAAATCACATTTTTATAACATAAAAAATTAAAATAGAACTAAATCGCAAAAACTAAATACAGTGAAAGCTCTCATAACGGACACCTCCGATAAGCGGACAACTCCCATAACCGAACAAATTTTGAAGACCCAATCCGTTCAATAGGTTTTCCATACAAAATGCATTCCCATAACCGGACACTCCAATAACCGGACGCGGACACTTAATTTAAGAAAAAATAGTTTAAAATATCTCTCTTAACGGACAGAAGCGTTTAAACACACCAACAAGAGTTGTATTAAATTAGTAGTTTTTTGTTTTTCCAACTCTAACTTATACTTGTGTTAATACAAACGAAATTGGTGATTCCCCTATTAACATAAGTGTTCATACTCATGTATTGAGAACGGGGAAAAAATAATGATTAGTTGAAGAAGAAGTTTGATTAGCGTGTGTCACAAAATGTAGCGGAAAAAAATATGTTATCAATAAAAGAAAAAGTAGAAATAATAAATGAGTTTGAGATAGAAAAATATTCGGTGCGTGAGATTTCTAAAAGGTAAAGTTTCCTGGGTTTAAAAAAAATACCTCTCTCATAAGCGGACAGCTCTCATAGCCGGACAAAAATACTGCGATAGTGAGTGTCCGGTTATGGGAGCTTTCACTGTATATGCAAGTAAAAAGTTTGTCTCGTTTAACTTACGTAGCTGGCAGCCACTGAACGTTTTTCCGTATGCCGCCGCAAAGAAAAATTTATTCAGCTCCTATCAAGGCAGCAGGTGATCGGTGTTTGAAATAGCACACTAAGTTATGACGGGTTGTTCACACTAGTCATATTTTTCGTGCTATTATTTTATGACTTATGACTTTATGACTACAGTGTGAATCCCCCAATTATCTTTTTAGTAAAATCTCTTTCCCAAGACCATAACTTCCCCAAGTAATTTTATTAATTCAACAATTCAATTAAATTACAAAAATTCCTAAGAAAGTTTTTTAAGGAAAATGAACAAAACAATTACGTGACTGCAACACTTTAACAACAAATTACTCGTACTTACTTACATATTTACTTAACTGCTACAGGACTGCTGACAACAACACCACTAAACAGATGAAAGGAAAGCAAGAAGAAAAAAAAATGCTTAATAAAGGAACAAATAAAGGTGCCATGTTTAGTAAACAACCAAAAACCAGAAGCCCAAAATGCAATCTTAACCGAAAATAAATAGAAAAAAATCCTTAACACTCTCAACATCTCAAGCAGCAAAAAATAACAAATAAAAAAAAAATCTGAAAATAAATGGAAACTGAAGAAAAATAGCACGCGCATTGTGGCAAAAACAACAAATAGGAGTAGCAGCAGCAGTTACCTGCAACACAAATAATGGGATTCCCTATTCACTGGCATTAAACATCTGCATTGCCACAAATAAAGTTTTCCCTAACGAAATGCTTCTTTGAAAGATAATAAGAGTTACTCAACAATAAATTGCGCCGGAAAAACCTAAAATGGCAACTCTGTTAGCAGCAAGTGTTGAAAACTGCAAAATACCACAAACAATAAAACAACAAGGCAAAAGGATAATTGTCTTAAGGAGTGAAAAATTAGCTGTTGTGTTGACAAGTGCATTTTATCAATCAACTTCAAACTGCTACTCGTGTTTCCTTTTCTTTTTTTTTTTTGGCAAAAGTGTTGCAGAGCCACAAATCCTTCAACCTCTCCTGAAGCATCTTTAGTGAAGCAAAAAATTACTTTTAAGACACTTGAAAAGCGGATTTCAAGATTATCAATTTTATTATTATTACTCGTATTTCAGTTTTTAATGTTGTAGTTGTCAGCTTAAACATTCAAAGGGTTTCTTATATAAAATTCCTTAGTGAATCCTCTTAAGGAATAAACTTTTCACGTTTAATAATATATTTATTTGTAGTTTCTTTTTTTAATCTTTTATTGCTGCAGAATGTTTCACTTTCATTCGTGTTTTCGTGATTTGATGAGTTGTGTTTTATATCACATGGTTTTAATGCCAAAGGATCAAAAACTATTTCTGTACAAAAGTAATTTCCGCTGCATTATAAATTTGATAAATCATATAGGCCTAAATTCTTACAACAACAAAAACAGAAAAACAAATATGAAACACTTGTTGTTAAATCTTTTAAAAGCATTTTACTCTAAAGACTTGGCCATTTGTTAGACAAACAGGATAAAAGCAAACAAGTGAATTTGAAACAATGCAGACAATAGCGTTTCATAGTTTTTATAGATCTATAGCATCATTCAATTTTCAAACCCTAAAGAATAAAAGTAAATATCACGATTTTTGAGAGATTTATCAGTTTAGGTAATTTGACATCGGACATTCCTTTCGTTTTTAAATTTTGACTGTAAAAATGTTTCATTTGTTGATATAAAAAACACATTAATTTTCTTTGCTCCTTTTAAGACCCAAAGCCAGCCATTGTTAAGGAATCAGAAACAAAGAGACGAACGTCATGGAAATGTAAGAAAGAAAAATTAATTTTTTATTGCTCCATCGTTAAAGAAATAGTGGCAAATAGAAACCACCAATCAATCTTTTGAACAAACTCAACATCATCTTTTAGTTGTACAAAATTCTTTTGGGATATACGAATACTCGTACCTACATAAGAATCTGTTTTCAGGTTTTGGATGATTTTCATTTCCAATGGTTTTTTCGTGTCACTGAAAGGTGCAGTAAAATATTTTATACTAAAAACACTCTCGTTGGAGCATACAATTGACTTTGGCGTGATTTAAAATTTAGTTAAATGTAGTCGGCTTAAGAATGTCAATCATGTCTTCTCTGGTTATATGATCGAACGCTAACGTTCAACACCAAAAGTAAATTTTTATCTAAAATTCAACATAAAGAGAAGTATTAAATGTGTCAACGAAACCTAAAAACACTCGTAAAAAGGAAAGGTAACGTTCAATACAAAAAATGGGAGATCATCAAAGGTCTATTATATCAGGATCTATTGTATTAAACTTAATTAAATGATTTCACTTGAAAACTATCAAACGACCGTCCTCTGATTGTGTGAAGGAACAGTAACGTTCAATACCAAAAGTAAATTTATAAAATAAAAATCATCGATGTATATCTAAAATACATAAGGAATTAAATATATCAACGAAACCTAAAAACACTCGTAAAATGGAAAGGTAACGTTCAATACAAAAAATTAGCGATGAGAAAAGTTCCATTATTTCAGAATTCATTGTATTAAACTTAATGAAATGAATTCACCTGAAGACTATCAAACACCCGTCCTCTGATTATATGATGGAACAGTAACGTTCAATACCAAAAGCCAACTTATAAAATGAAATTCATTGATCTATGCTAATATCTAAAAACACAGAACGATTAACCATGTCAACGAACACTTGTATAAAATAAAGTAACGTTCAATACACAAAACTAGATTTCATTATGTATTCTCTGGTTATATGATAGAACAGTAACGTTCAATACTAAAAACAATTTATAAAATGAAATTCATCGGTGTATGCTAATGTTGAAAAAACAGCAGGATTAACTATGTCAACGAAACCTAAGAACACTTGTAAAGAATAAAGTAACGTTCAATACATAAAATTAGATTTTATCAAAAGTCCGTTATTTCAAGATCTATTGTATTAAATTTAATTGAATGAAATTAATTCAGCTTAAAACTATCAAACATATCCTTATACATATGTTGGAACAGTAACGTTCAATACAAAAAGCCAACTTATAAAATGAAATTCATTGATCTATGATAATATCTAAAAAACAGAACGATTAACCATGACAAGGAACACTTGTATAAAATAAAGTAACGTTCAATACACGAAACTAGATTTCATCCTGTATTCTCTGGTTAAATGATGGAACAGTAACGTTCAATACTAAAAACAATTTATAGAATGAAATTCATCAACGTATGCTAATATTAAAAAACAACGAGATTAACTATGTCAACGAAACCTAAGAACACTTGTAAAGAAGAAAGTAACGTTCAATACACAAAATTAGATTTTATCAAAGGTCCGTTATATCAGGATATACTGTATTAAATTTAATTGAATGAATTCAGCTGTCAAACAATGTCAAACTGTCAAACAGGCGTTCTCTGGTTATATGATGAAAGAGTAACGTTCAATACTAAAAACTACTTATAAAATAAAATTCATCAATGTATCATAATTTCTCAAAAACGGAAGCAGATTAAGTATGTCAGCTAGACAGAAGATCACTAGCAAAAAAGTAAGGTAACGTTCAATACACAAAATTAGACTGCATCAAAAATCGAAATTTTCCATTTTGAATGTTGCAAATGCATTAAAATATCACTAACAATTTTATAAGTCTAAAACATCACCTTTATAAAAAATTATAATAAAATACGTTATTTATTGAAGATCTCTTATTGAGTGCACACAAACCCCTTCAATTTAATGACACAGAATGTGCAACGTTGCAACGGTTGGAACATTACTTTTTGTTTTGTAATCAACTGGCTTTTGCTCAAGTGTAACTAGAAATCGGAAGTTTTCAAATAATTAAAGCGTGTAATAATTAAAACAAACGGAAACGTCACAGTCTGACCATGAATCTGCCTGTCACTGACTAACAGACCGGACATCACTAAAGTAATTTCAATGAAAAGATTTCCAAGTGTTTGAAATAAAATATGTAATTAAACTTAAAATAATGGCAACAGAATGAAGGCAGTAAAAGCAGAAAATAGTGACGAGCAGATTTATTGTAAATGTTTTGTATCAGAATATTTATAAAGAAATTGAAAAGTAGGGGAAAATAAAAGGGAAAAAGTAATTGTTATATGTTCAACAAACCAAGCGTGAGAAATACGCCATGATATTTGGAAATAAGCAAAAAGTCACTGATCATTTTCGAACACAAAAAGGGTACAATTATTTTTAGATGTTTTGAGAGAAAAAATTGTCAATAATTTTTTTATCAGAACTCAGTAGGAACTTTGTTTTAAATAAAGTGCTTTGGCATATGGGAACTTATTTTAAAAATAATAAATTTCTCTTTAATCTAGTACAAGCTCTCGCGTCGTCTCGACAACCGTAATAGGCAACATTATAAATGAAGTGCTTACAAAGTCTTTTATAAAATTTTTTATGAGTGATTCATGTGTCTTATTATTTTTTTAATTATATATTTAAAAAAAATCCAGAATTTGGAAATTTGTAACAGAAACTAACTTCATGTATTGAACGTTACCCTACAAAGCATGCATTTGGTGTCGAAGTGCCGGTGTCTAGGCCACATATTTTATCTCTTATTTATCCTCATCATTTATAGATTGCAAATAAATGTTAAAGACAATTTTTTTGTTATAAATTGTTTAATTTATTTATTTTTTTCTTATTAAAAATTTCAATTACATATTGGGAACAATTTAAAAAGCATGTCATTTCAGCAAGTAATAACAAACATTTCAGCAGCTGTCAAACTACAAAATTGTGATGAGAAGTCAAATGATGAAGAAAAATAAATGACACAATAAAGGAGGCGTAGCTTCCGCATAGAAGCCAAGTCGCTAAATGTTTCATCAAACACCCCGCAGACTGCTCAACTCCAATTGATAAAAATAATTTATCAAATTAAAATTAATTACATACACACACATACCAGCAATATCTATGTGTACAAATTTGTAAGTATGTATGTGTGTGTGTGTGTGCATTATGAACACTTCGTTTTGGTTAATAAAATTTAGTTGGAAATCTTTCAAAATATTTTCCCAAAAGGAAATTTTTAAATGAAACATAAAATTGCCGAGTTTATGACTGTAGTGACAGATTTTAAATTTAACACTTTTATTTAATTTATTTTACAGAATTGGAAACAGTTTTTTATCACTTTAAAAACAATAGGAAATAGTGAAGAACGCTAAAGCGAAGAAAATATAATTTTAGCAATTTAAATTAAAACACCACGGGATATTTAAACTGTCTGCTCTTACCTCTTCTTACCCTTCAACAATTCCATATTTCACTTCTATTTGTAATTACAATAACTTTTTTTTCTCTTCTCCAAATTGATATCGTACACACCCATTCATAATTTACGCATTTGAGGTCCCTTATCCCTATTTCCAAAAAAAAAACAAAAAAACAAAAAATGTAATTATTTTAGCAAAATTGACAAGACAAATCAATAAACTTTCAATTTTATTACCTTCTGGCTGTTTTCCTTAGGCGCAGTAGAGTGTTTTTGTTGCAATGATACCGATCTGTCAAATTGTCTATTGTTGTCATTGACAATTGTGTTAACCGTCGCACGATCGCACTCGTACAGCAGTTGATTATCTATGCGAAAAAATGTGTTGTTACAGATTGAAATTGTTTATGTCATTTTGTCAGTTTCGGGTTGTTTCCACTCTTGCACTCGAATACTCGCATCTCTGTGCTACGAACATTCTAAGGGTGCTCTTTGCTCATTATCGGCAGATTTTTGTTTTTTCTTTGAGATTGCAATTTTTAAATTATGATTGCTTTTCAATATTTTACATTTTTTTTACGAAAATTGTTATTGTGTTAAATGAAGCATTCTCATGTTTAGCTGCTCATCTCATCTGTAATTGTTATGCGTCATTGAATTTTAGATTTTTGTTCTTTCAGAGTTCACCGTTGGGAAAAAGAAAGATCATCAATATTTGGTTAACGTCCTTTTTTAAAATAAGGTTTCTTCGAAGCGAACTCTTAACCATGTGGGTCAAGATGTTAAAATAAAGAGAAAATTTAATAACAACAAGAAACAGAAAGTAAAATAATTTTAATCTTATTTGCTTGTTAAGTATTACATTCAACCGCAGTTTTATGTTAGAACTTATTCAGGCTCAGATTCCTTCCATATTGTGGCTTAACAATTATTTTAATCAATGAAATAAGGCAATTTGGGTGCAAATAATCCAATCCACTTAATTCGGTTTAGCTTACTGAAGAAAAATTTTGCATTTCAACATAAAACTTTAACAAGTAAAAACGTTATATTCGACCTTAAATACCCTCCAAATATTTAGTAAGTGAATTTGAAATGTTTAACTTGGTGGGACAGAGTTCCTTTATATAATATCGTACGTCAACGCCCACTAAAGGGGGCGGGGTTCAAAAATATACAATATCATGCTTGCCACAGACGAACGTATGGGCATTGCTAGACTGTCTTAGACTTCATCACAATTCTCTTTGGAGACTACAAAAACTGTATTTTGGCGGGGTCGCTCTGGCAAGGGCTGTGGGGGAAACATTTCACCTTTGTCATAAAACTCTAAAAATAAATGCTTGGGATAATTATATACAAAATTAAAATTTTTTTATTTTGATAGGGTCATTTAGAGGGCAAAGGGGGAGAGGGGGTAGGGCAGAAACAGATACACATAAAACTGTAAAAATAAATGCTTGGGATGATTATACACAAAATAAAAAAATATGTATATTTATATTTGATAGGGTCATTTAGGGGGCAAAGGAAGAGGTGGGGGGGAGGTAGGGCAGAAATCGGCAGTCATAAAACTCTAAAGATAAATGCTTGGGATGATTATATACAAAATTTAAAAAAAAAAAATTTTTTTGGTAGGGTCATTTAAGGGGCGAAGGGGAAGGAGGGGGTAGGGCAGAGTAGTACCAGGTTTCGTCTCAGCTTCGTCATTAAAGCTTAAAAGTGTTATTTTTAAAGAATGTAGGCTTAAGTAAAACAATTTGTTAAATTTTTATGCTATTTTTGCCTATAACAACGCCCACTGAAGTGGGCGGGGTCAAAAAATATTTTTATTTTATTTAATGGCTCCAAGTTTAAGGCGTTGGACCGTATTTGACATAAAAATATATCATTTGCTTAACAAAATAACCAAAAAACTTTAAAAATTATGTTGTTTTTTCTGGGTTGGTTTAGTTCTTCTTAGGGGAACTTTTTTCCCTCTTGCCCGATTTAGCCCATCTTCGAACTTAACCTGCTCTAAGCTTTAAAATATATTTATGAAAAATTTCAAGAGTCTAGCTCTTTTCGTGTGGACTGAATCGTGATTTCCACAGACGGACGGACGGACGGACGGACGGACGGACATGCTCAGTTCGTCTTAGATTTCATCACTGATCAAGAATATATATATATTTATGGGGTCTGAGATGGATATTTCGATGCGTTACAAACGGAATGACAAAGTGAATATACCCTCCAAATTCTTTTTTGGAGGGTATAATAATATTATATTTTTATTAATTATATATTTGTTTTTGTATCAAAAAAAGTATTGCCAACATTAAACTTTTATTTTAAGAAAAAAATATATAGGATGTTTTTTATAGAATGATAGAACTTTGAGTTGGCATCACTGCTTTATTTGACCACCCATTTAACAGCTGATAGTTGCTTTTTGTTTAGTTTGCTTTTATATTTCATTACGGATCTACTTACACCAGAGCAACGCGTGCAAATTGTGGAAACTTTTAATCAAAATAATGGTTCTGTTCGTCAAACTTATCGTGCACTTCTGCCACTTCATGGCGTACATAATCGTCCTTCAGAGCTGCTAATTCGAAGAACAATAGATCGTTTTCGGACCACATACACTGTTACTGACAATGTGCATCCAGTGAGACGCCGAACAGTGCGCACTGAAGAATCAATAGCCGCTGTACAGGAAAGCATTGAAGATGATCCTAATCAATCAATTCGTCGCCGTTCTCAGCAACTGGAATTGTGTCCTTCCACTTTATGGAAGATTTTACGCATAGATCTTGGCTTAAAAGCTTTCAAGACTCAACTTGTGCAGGAATTAAAGCCAAACGACCAACGTATCCGCCGCCAATTCGACGAATGGGCTGGGGCACAAATTGATAGTGATTTTGAATATCCATTCAAAATTTTATTTTCCGATGAAGCCCATTTTTGGTTGAATGGGTACGTAAATAAACAGAATTGTCGCATTTGGAGTGAGGAGAATCCACATCCACAGAAAATTACTGTTTGCTGCGCTTTATGGGCTGGCGGAGCCATTGGCCTACATGTCTTCAAAAACGATGATGGTCAAAATGTTACTGTCAATGGTGAACGGTGTAGGAACATTATTCGAAGTTTTTTCGTACCTCAATTAGCTGGCATTAATCTTGCTGATATGTGGCTCCAACAGGACGGAGCCACATGCCACACAGCGGGCGCTACAATTGATTTACTCAAGGAAACTTTTGACGAAAAAATTATTTCACGAAATGGCCCAATTAATTGGCCCCCAAGATCGTGTGATTTAACCCCATTGGATTATTTTCTTTGGGGTTCTGTAAAGTCACTTGTGTACGTCGATAAACCACAAACAATTGAACACCTGGAAATTCGAAGAGTTATCGGCGAGATACGACCGCAAATGCTGCGAAGAGTTTGTGAAAATTGATGTTCCAGATTGCGCCTTGTACGCGCCAACCGTGGCGGCCACATGGCCGAAATCATATTTAAACATTAATGTCATAAAATTGTCTATCCAATAAAGACCGTTTCATTGATATCAAAAATATATTACTATGCTTTATTATGATTTAAACTTGTATCACTCTATAAAAACACCCGATGCTTTAAGTGTCGTATTCATAAAACATAATTTAGTTTGTAGTGTATTTTAAAACTGAATTTTGTAAAACTCTGCTAATTAATTTATTAATTACGTTTAAGTTGCAATGCCGCTTCTGTTGTAATTGAAAACCTTTGAAACACTTTTTTTTTAACTTCAATCTCATATGTCGGCCTGTTTAAATGAAGAAGTCATAGCACTGGCCACTGAATAGTAGCAACAGCGACTGACGCTATTATATACCAAAGACCGCATTAGAGCCCACTACTTCGCCGCTATTATGGAAATAATTCGCGAAATGCGAGGTAAAATAAAAATGGCTACAAATTCGCTCTCTTTCATCTGTTCTCTCAACACTATCCTCTGCTTCCCATAGTTGCGGCACAATGCATTGCCTGCCTGGGGTTTCCCCTGATTGGCAATCCCACTTCGAAAAAAATAAAATAAAAACGGCTGCTATAATAAAATTCTAGTTTCCTATTACGTGTTTTAATTTGGCCCATAAAAGAAAATGTGTTGCATAAATTATCTACAATAAACGCAAAGAAACGTGTCACTGCAACAAATTCATCATCTGTAAAAAACATCATTAGGAGCAAAAAAAAACAAAAAACAAAGAAGCTAAAAGATGTAAATAAACTTTAACATTCCTAGCAACCAGTAAAATGTTTAAAACTTGTAAAACTAAAAGAAACTACTTTTCAAAAAAAAAAAACTAAAACTATCCCGAAGAATGAAATTTTTTACTTTCTAATAACGAATTTTTCCCTCATTGTCCTCATTTTTATAATGGCGCATACAGGTAATCAATCCAAAAAATTTTGACATTTACACATTCAGCTTAAAGTAATAAAATTTTCAAAAAAAAAAGAAAGATACTCTGGCATCTGAACGCATAAATGAATGAATGCCTGTTCATGTTATGAACTCGTATCAATCAAAATTCGTCAAGCTGTCAGAAATTATGTCACTGAAGTGTCTCAAATTGCAATATTACAGAAGAACTCACAAAATTTGCATAAAAATCTTGTCTGCTGTTTGTTTCAGTCGGGACAGTTGGGAAGAAAATTTTACGTAAACGCCAATAAAAAAAAAGTTGTAAAGCGAAAAGGGTGCAGAATGTTGGTAGAAAAAGACCGTTAAAAGTTATTTCGTTTATATCGCGTGCGAGTGTGAGTGAGTGTAAGTTTGAAAGCAAAATATGTAAAAATTATGTTAAATATTTTTACAAAAAATATCAATCATATTTTCTTTTTTTTTTTTTACTAAATGGCCAGTTTTGTGGAAAATGTTTTTAATAACTATAAAACCATTTATTTATTGTCTTTCTGTTCCTTCTACGTGTTTAATTAAAATGGTTACTTGATATTTATCGCTTTACGCGAGCATGTCTCTTGTTTTCTTCCTCATTGTTTCTTTACACTTTAATCCTTTCGTTACTTCACATTCTTGCCCTCTCTTGTTGTTGAAAAGAAATTTGATCCGATGGATTTTTTACGCATGTTATAAAATTGAAATGATTTAAAACTAAACTGACACTTCATTTCATCAAACATCAAACCTCTTCTAAAGACAGAGAGGCGCGCAGGGAGCAACTTTTCCTTGGGAACACAAAACTATCAAATGAGTGACTTTGTTAACCTGGTGTTCGCCTGGCAGTCAACCAACAAAGAAAAACGCGATCTTATCGAGAAATTGTTAAATGAAAATATTTTGTCTGCATATTATAACATATTTTCTTTTACTTTGTCAGCAGCAACAACAAAAAGTATTTGTTGTTGTGAAACATAAAAACCTTTTGTGGTTTTATTACATTTAAATCCTTCTTTGTTAATACGAAAGAGCAGCAACTACCAGCCAACAACAGGACTTTAACGACTATTTAGCTTCGTTTTCTTTATTGTAGGAGATCGTTTTACATGCTCGAATATTTACAGGGTATGCCAATTGGGGCGGAGTGATTGCTTACTATTGGCCCAGGTCCCTGAAAGTATGCCGTAAAATCAGATCAGTCCATTCCTACGCTTGTAAAAATTTCGCTTGCGCTGTCGCCGCACTCTTATTGTAAAACACTTTCGAAATCACTTTCTTTTCAAAGAAGATTAACGATTTTTTAACTTTTCCCTGCTTTCTTCTAAAGCCTTTTATACAACAATTAAAACATTTTGTTACATATTTTTCTTTTACAATTAAACAGTTCGCCGTTTATGCGAGTTTCTTTTTATGGCCGCTTTCTCCCAGTCTTTTAGAATTACAAAATTCATGATCGTTAAATTTTTTTTATACGCGGCTTTAAAGTCGTTGTTAAACTGAAAGCAGTTAAAAGAAAAACAGTAAAATTTTCTTTGTTTTTTGGTTTTCCTTTCATTTGCCTCGCCGACATTTAATCATACTGTTTGGTCATATACACATATTTTTTTGATTAATTAAAAAAATTTTATTATTAACCTTTTTTTTTTGATCTCTTGCCATGTGTTTGGCTTATTTCCAAGCGGAGCAAATCTGTTGGGAATGTGATCGTAAAATGAGTTTTAATAACTGGGGACAAAAATATTTCAAAAAAGGTTTTTATGAAAATAAAAAATGCAAATATGCTATTATAAAATGCTTTAAAAGGAAGTCTTAATATCAGTGAAACAGAAAATTTTGTTAAATCATTTTCCTAGATTCTCTCAGCTCTTTAAGCCTGAATTCATAGCAACAAACATTTTTATTTAGAGCCTAATAAATTAAATTTTCATATGAAAATTTGTTTTATAAGACGTTTATAAATCAAAAAAAAAAAATAAATAAATTATGCATAAGGCCGTTAGACTTTACTATTATAGAAAATATTCGAAATCTTTTTTAAATAGTGACGTCATACATTTCAAACGCTCTAAGCTTGAACTTAACGAGAAGTTGCCGGACTTAAGTGGAAAGTTATATTTCATCAAGTGAAAAAAATTTACTGATTTTTTTTAGTTAAATTTGATGTCGCACTGTGCATTTACTTGTTCCTTAAAATCTCCATCACATTCTGTCACTTGTACACAACCATTTATCTATTTGTCCAGTTGTGTCTTTGCAGTCATTATCGTATGTATTGTCTTGTGTATTCACACAAGGACTTGTTTCTCTGCAGGGGTTCTGTCCCTATTTTTTACATTCTGTTTATCTACAAATAAGTAAAATCAAGTAACATTTATTTTGCCCGTCTCTAAGTGTCACTGTCTGTCTCCCCTGTCCAGTTGTTTGTGTTTCTTATTTACTTCCAAGTCAATAGATACAACTAATTAGTCAAGTCAATCCAATTTGTCCTTATCCTTTTGTTTATCTAACGACAACAAATTAAAAAAAAAAGAAGTTGTTCAAGTTCAATAGTTTTCAATAACTTAAAACGTTTCCATTTTAATTTCTTGGGAGATGTATTTTCTTTACGCGAATTCTTGACTTAAACTCTATAAGGATACAAAATATAAAATTATTTCAGATATAAGATTTTTTTCTGCAATAGAAAGGACTCCCAGGGCCACCATTGCTATATAAAGGCATATGTGTACCCATCTAAATATTTTTCCATAATGACCACTAATTCTCTCAAGTCAATTTTTCGAAACAATTTTTTAAAAACTGATCCAAATTATTTCAGATATAAGACTTTTTCTGCAATATAAAAGGCTCTCTGAGCCACCACTTGTATATAGTGACATACTCGTATGTGTACCCTTCCTTATTTTTCCATAATGACCAGTAATCCTCTCTAAAACAGGTTTGGTACAACTTTCGGTTTGCGTCTTCACTAATATAAATAAATATAAATTTGTCTTCACACACATATAATTTATTTTATGAACTAGAATTTTTTTTGTAAATTATGCTAGGAACACAACGGCGACGACCGACGAATTTTTGGTCGCGAATACTCGTCGCCAAAAATAAAACACATTGGCGTATATGAAACTGCACTCAATCGTGGTGTTGGTCGAAATTCGTCATACTCAGCGAAAGTTGAAATACAGTGCACTCGCGATAATATGAACTAATTAAAACCAAGCCAGTTCACTTTTGCAAGATTGTTCATATTTGCGAATGGCATCTAATTTCCCTTTAAAAACGTTTTTCCCATAAAAATAAAACTTACTTATGTTAAATTTGTTATTAATTTTTTATTGGATTTAAAAAGCAAGCATTAATTTTTGAAAGAAAAACGATTTTTATAATGCGAATAAATCGGTGAAGTTCTTTTGCTGTTTCTTTTGTTCAATCACCTTTAAAACGGCACGCTCTCAACCATTGATCAACCATTTCGCTTTCGGCCCATTCCAATGTTTTATTAAACAGTTCGACAGCTTCCATGGATTTTATAGTTCTTTTTGGCTCCTCCAGATATTCATCTTCATCGGATAGTTCTTCCTCCATTTCATTCTCGTTACACTCTATGTTATCCTTGTTCCATTCTTTAACGTTCGAAGCTGTAAATTCAACCTGTAGTGAATTAAAGAATTAAATTTGTTTTTAATGCACATTTTTCAAAACACAAACCTCAGGTAGCAGAGTTCTTAAAAGATTAGTTGAAGTTTCTTCTAAATCAACCAAATTTATTGTCAAGTTGTTTCTAAGAACACTTAAAGGAATATCCCTTAAAAAGCAAACAAGTAGGGGAATCCCCAAAATATGATGCAGTTGAGTTAGAATTTAAAAACTACCCTGTTGATTTTAATTTCAACACTGTGTAGGTAGATAAAAGCCGTTAAAAATACAAAAATAAGCTGTTCATATTTTAAAGCTTTTGCACTGAGTTCATATTATAGAGTAGTCAATGGAAGAAAAAGAATGTTCATATTTTGGGGTGTTCATATATTAGGGTGTTCATATTTTCGCGAGTGCACTGTAGATTTATTTCTAATTGTTTCGTCAGCGATCGGAGAACAAAACAGTATTAGGTGACCAGGTTTCATATACTCAAACTGGTTTTTTGTGGAAAAACATAGTTCACTACTGTATTGTTGCATGTAGCACTAAAATTTTCAGTACATACTAAAAATGCATTCACCAATTCACAAAAATGTATCTTTCGGACGAGGTTTTGTTAATTTCGAACACTTTCTTTAATATAGTATTTCTGCCTACTTCCTACTTTTTCATATGGTCACCCCATCAGCCGGTAAATGAAGAGAATATTTTATTTGCAGAAGAAACATTTTGCAGAAAATAATTACAAAAAGAAATTTGTTCTGAAAAAATAATGGACACCAGCGAGGTAATTATTGAATGTCTGAATAATCTGGCATCAGAAGATTACAAAGATTATTAAAAGATTCGTAAGTTTTTTCTTATTCATTATGTTAATTTATTCGTCGTTATTGTGTTTCATACGACGAATTTATAGAGCGAATTTTTATCTACGAATTCGCCATATTGAACGAAATTCGTCGTTCGCCCCAGTTGTGTTCCTATCATTAGGCTGTAAATATAAATAAATATTTTATAAAATTCTTCGACCTTGTTTTTTTATTAATTTATAATATTTATTTAAGCAAAAGGTCAATTATTTTTTTAATTTTTATATAAAAATTATGTTTTTATTCCAATATTTCGCCAATTCTTTGTGTAGCTTCTTCAGGGATATATATAAAATTGTGTAATTTGATATAAAAAGTTTTTCCTTTTTTCAATTTAACACATACAATCAAAAAATTATTTGAAACAAAAATTTTTTTTTGTGAATTGAAAAAATTTTGTTTCAAATAATTTTTTGATTGTATGTGTTAAATTGAAAAAAGGAAAAACTTTTTATATCAAATTACACAATTTTATATATCCCTGAAGAAGCTACACAAAGAAGTGGCGAAATATTGGAATAAAAACATAGTTTTTATATAAAAATTAAAAAAATAATTGACCTTTTGCTTAAATAAATATTATAAATTTATAAATAAATATATTAGAAAATGTTTTAAGCTTAAAAATTTATTATTAAAACAAATTTAAAATTGTTAGTTTTACTAAAACTGAACTAAGGCCCATATTCATAGTCATAAAAAAGTATACTTTAGCGGCCGTATTTATAATAAATAACAAAGTGCACGAAAATTATGTTCTAAAATACGCCTTCTTTATTTATTTTAATGTTTTTTTTTAATATGGAAGAAAAAGTGTAAAACCAGTGCTTAAAGTATACTTTATTTACAACCATGACTGTGGACCTCTGCCTACATTTAAAGTTGACTTTTAAGAGTTTTAATCAAAACTATTTTCTAGTAAAATCTCTCCTCATTCAACTTAAACTGAAACAAAGCAGGCGATTCTTATTTGTTCATCTCATTTAAAGTGTTGAACATCTCACAAACACGAATAATGAAATGAAACGAAGTAAAATAAACTAAATGCCGGGAAGTAAATGTAAGGAAGCAGTGTAATTAATACCAATTTATTTGCACGTAACATGAAGGACACTTACAAGTACAGGCTAATAAAACAACAAGGAAACGGAAATTACAAGAAGAAAAACTCACAAGAAAAAAAGAAATGATTCATATAGAGCCGTGAGGACAGCACAACAGCAAATTTAATTTGTTTTAATTTCTTAAATGAGATTAAAGCCAGCGGCTAAGATAAGGGCATATTTTTCTTCTGTTCTTATTCTCCTCTAGTCTTTTCAATTAAATGACACAAACTGCAAACGATTTAACTTAAGGTCGTAGGCAACTAATGGCAAATAGTGAAATACACATCTAATGCACTGATGTATTCAATGCGACTTCAAGTAGATCACCAGTGCACGAGTAGTTTGTTAAAAGGCTATTAGCACCCTTATAAATTATCCCCTGTGCCGGACAGGACTACTGTTTTAGTTTTCCTTGGTTTAGTTTTGGTTCCTTCTTTTTTTTTTGCATAAAAAAATACTTAATTTCTGTATTGTTTGTTGGCATTATTTTAGCTGAATGCTAAAGTGAAATTGTATTTCCGTACGAAGTCAGGGTCTTGTGACTAATTGATTTCAAGTGGTTGAGAATGACACAAGAGGGGTCCATTGTGCATTCAAGTTTAGCATTCAATAGTGTGTTTGACTCTTGTGTTCGCTTGTTTTCTTTTTTTTCTTTCTTCATGGTAACAAATAGTCCAAGATTTGGGAAATATTGCGTAATGTGTATGGGGAAAACAAATAATGGAAAATACATAATTCAAAATTACTTTTAATGGATTTTTTGCATGAAAATAATGTTTAATTAATGACGCAGTTATTCGTTCGGAACAAATTTGTATTTTGTCATTTAATTAGAATTTCTCATAACAACTTACGCTTGAACAATATGATTTTTTCTGATTTTTCTTAAGAGAGCTGAAGAACAGCGATTTCTCAAACGTCTTAAAAATAGTATTGAATTTTATATTTCAGATTATAATGGAAATATTCTTAGAACACTTTACAAAGTAAATTTGCAAAGTATTGATGCACAGATGCCTAGACCATATGTTGGCTGGCGATGTTATTAACCCATATTTTTTCCATTACTGTGACTGACTGTACACGATCTATGCCTTCACATAGGAAGTAGCAACGTAGTTAACCACGGAAAATTCTTCAGAAAAACTGTAAATATATTCAGTTATCTGAGGTGTCGAAATTAACTAGTGCGATTGAGACGCAAAACTCTCGAAAGAGAGTAAACAATCAGTGGTCTGGCTGCACTTAAAATATAATTGCCAACGGGGCTTGATGTTGACTGACTCAGATCTGCTTTGCGACTGTATAATGAAAATAATTAAATATTTTTCTTAGGAAATATTCCCGCATTTTTTATGAACTTTTTTTAAAAGAAGTATGCATGTTAATTTCGCTCCTTTATCACAACATAGTCATATCTCAAAAAATTAAAATTTCTAGTTATTTAAACAAAAGTGCTCGTACATATAATCTGCATTCGGAAAAAAATTTTCAACATTATATCTCAAGCTTAACCGAAGTTATAGCACAAAATATTTTGCATAATTGTATGAAAATATTTTATAGCATTTTTCTCAGTTCGACACATTTTTGAGATATGCTTCTGTTGCAATAAATGAGCGATTTCTTTAATTTTCAAAATTAAATTTTAGTAAAAGATGCCTTCCAGGCTAAAATTCTATTTTTTACGATTTGCAGCCAACAAACTATTTTTTATTTGTATTCCAAAATTTCCAAATTTTTTAATTGGGAACTTCAAACCATGCACTCACAGACAGTTACACAACTGATCAAATCGTGCAACAGCGCTGGTCTGGTTACCGTGTCGGAGGTATTTTCGAAATCTAGAAATTGTAGGTAAAGGCTGCCGTTGAATTCGTTGGACTATTCCAAAATAAAATATTTGGGGTATTCACACTGTGTGCTATTTAGGCATATTGTCATAATATTTTAGACCAGTTTAAAAAAGTTGTTGTTGCGCTGCATACAAAAGAGTCATAAAATAATAGCACTCTTTAAGGTATGTTTTTGTTTTGTCATAAAATAGCTCTAGAGATCTGAGTCGAACGGCTGAAAATCTTTAGGCGAGACGGTGATAGTGTATGTTTGCCGCCGTTACTTTTATATGATTCACGACTAAAAATTATTCATACCTATATGTCTGCACATTCAATCACATTTTTATAACACAAAAAAAAATTAAAAGCGAACTAAATCGCAAAAACTAAATATATGCAAGTGGAAAATTTGTCTCGTTTAACTTCGTAGCTGGCAGCCACTGACCGTTTTTCCGTATGCCGCCGCAAAGAAAAATTTATTCAGCTCCTATCAAGGCAACAGCTGATCGGTGTTCGAAATAGCATACTTAAGTTATGACGGGTTGTTCACACTAGTCATATTTTTCGTGCTATTATTTTATGACTTATGACTACAGTGTGAATCCCCCAATTATAAATTATTGTAATTAAATTGTTGCACCGTTCTTTAGTATATATTCAGTTAATTATTTAAAAAAAAAATAGGGTGATGGAAATAGAACAACTGAAACCAAAATTGGTTATTGCAATAAAATAATCGACTATTTATAAGCGTTCGATTAATCGTTTGATTAACACTATTATCATGTTAGACAACAGTTTGGGCCTAAGAACGCATGTACATGCATATGTATATGTATGTGTGTATATATCTTGATAACATAATTCCATCTCCATTATATTATCCAGTCATATTCTTATAAAATGTTCTAAAATTTATGCAATCGCTTGATTATGTTGGCACAAAACTCATTAAATTTAATAGCCAATTACAGCGAAGCCTTTTACAGCAACAAAATCGTCAAATAAAGTGAAGACTTTCGTTGAACAACTGCATTAAGATTTCATTAAAAATGCTATGAATTTAATGGACTTTCCCATAATTTTCCAATATAAATTAATACTGGGCCCCCTTATAAAAATCCCATAATGAAAAGAATTAAAAGTGGCCGAAAGAAGGACACTTTCCACGGGTGCTAAATACAAGAGAAGATATGGAAACTACGCAAACTAAATACTCAGATTGTCAGTGAAATTTGATTAAATAAGAAATCATAAATTAAAAAAAAAACGAAAATGAAGCTGTAACTTTAGTCAAAATGATGTGCAAATAAATAAAATCATAAACGTCATTAAAAGTAGTAAATCAATCAGACGACATTTTGCCAAAAAAAAGGGACAGAAAAGTTTTCTTTTGCTTTTAAGGAAAATATGTATGTTTGTATATACGTGTTTATGTTTTTACATGCTTATGTGTGCATGTGTGCATGTAGCCAATGATAATAAAATGAAAATTAAAGGCATTTGTTTTTCATAAAAATGAAATCTCTTCGTTGTCATAAAACAAAACAAAAAGTCATAAATATTGAAGGCTTTAGAGCAAATAAATGAATGAAAAGCAGGCAATTTGATACACTTTCCCGGGATGTGGGGATGATTTTTTCTGCTAAAACGCTATTTAATAGATGCCCGTGCATGTGTCTGTCATTTATCCATCATTGGAAATTGGATAAAGTTCATAAATATTTAATAAAATTCAGCAAAATGCTGGGAACAGTAGTCCCTCTCGGCAAATTTTACTTTCTTGTCGTTCTCTTTTTTTTCTTTTCGCCAAATTAAGGAAGTGTGAAGTGAAGGCATCATGTTTATGACCATAAATAATTGTAAAGTAGCCTTTTAAAATGCTGCACACACACACACTCACGCACACACACGCATTTGTGTGTTAACAGCAGGATTAGCTGAGAGATAACAGCTGCTAACGGTTAATAAGTCAGGACTTACATGCCGCACTCGTAGATGTTTGTAACACGAGTTTTAGCAGCAGCCTTCATTAAATTCTAAATTATGATGTGTAACTAAATTTAAATTTTTAAATGTCAATTACTAAATCATAAAATTTATAAAATTCTGTGTGTTTTTCTATTTAGAATTGTTTAAATTGATTTGTATTTTCTAAATTTTTCAGTTGGATGTCGATGATGGCATTTCTTTTATGCCTCATGCAGCTGTGTCTGGCGGAGTTTTTAAAGCAAATTGACATAATCCATCGCTTGGGCTTATGCAACAGGAAAAAGTCCTTGCAGCCTCCTGCTAAACATTTTCAATATAACGGTAAGTAGCAAAGACTAACTGTTAAATCCAACAGCTTGTATAAACCCAAGAAAGTTAACCTATTTCAAACAATCGTGAGGTGTTACAACGTTATTTAAAAAAAAAAATATTTTGAAAAATTTTGTATATAAAAAACACCCGGCGCTACTAAATTGAAAACCCGAGAATTCACAAATTATTTTTATATTTTCCAAAAATAAATTGGAGGTTATATTCACTTTGTCCTTCCGTGTGTAATGCAGCGAAACATCCCTCTAAGACCCCATAAAGTATATGTGACCTGCTCCACGAGAAGGGACCTCTGCGCCGAAAAGAAGTTATTGAGAAAAAAGCGCTTCGTTTTTCCGTGTTTTGCTCATGATTATGCAACTCTTAATTCAATCTGATCATCTGACGATGTATTTCGACTCTCTGGTACTTTGTACGATGTTCACTATGCCTCCATGAAAATTATTTCATGAATTGAATCTATTATTTATTATTATTTAATTTATCTGTTTATATCACATTTTTAAATTTTTTCATTTATTATGTTCATTTTTACAGGTGATTTGTAAAAAAACTAAATGAAATAGAAACTTGCGGTTTGCGGCATTTGAAAGAGCGTTTTTTTCCTATAAGAATCACTCAAAAAGTAAAAAAAAATTTTTTCGGCGCAGAGGTCCCTTTTCGTGGAGCAGGTCACATATATAGTTTTGATCAGTGATCAAATCTAAGACGATCTAGCCATGTCCGTCCGTTCGTTCGTCTGTAGAAATCACGATACAGTCCAAACAAAAAGAGACAGACCCCTGAAATTTAGTATATAAAAATTTCGAAGCATAGCACAAGTCAAATTAGTAAATGGGCTGGATCGGGCCAGAGGGAAAAAAGTTCCCCTAAGAAGAACTAAACCAACCTCTAAAAAACAACAATTTTAAAATTTTTATTTTTGTAATTTTGTTAAGGAAAAAAAGCAGCCAAAAAATTAGAAAAATCCATTTTAGACCCCGCCCCCTTTAGTGGGCGTTAAAGTTGACCTGGAAAAATAGTGTAAATATTTAACAAACTGTTAAATGTTAATTAAAAATTAACAAACTGTGTTGCTTAAGCATACATTCCTTAAAAATTTAATTTGTAGGCTTTCTCTGATCTTCCTCTGCCCTACTCCCTTTTACCCCCTAATTGACCGTAACAAAAAAAAATTTTTTTTCTACACTTAATTACCCTCAAAAATTTACTTTTTCATATATTTACGACAAATATGGGATGTCTCCCCCTTGGTCCTTCCCGGAGCGTTCCTATCAAAAGTGTTTTAATACGGCACAGAAATGTCTTAAAGGAACTCTGACCCAGCAGGTTAAACAGGTTTAATTTATTTACGAAATATTTAGAGGGGGTATTTAAGACTCGACCCGTTCGAATATTTCTTCTTTTCGTTTTACTTTATAATTATTGTTTCTGAAAATATATTTTGGGTGCTCCTAGATCGAAAAAACTAGGTCCTATAAATATTTCATGATCCTAGGATGGTGAAGCTTGAAAACAAGAAAAATTGGAGATAAGGGAAAAAAGTTCCTCTTAGAAGAACTAATCCAATCTCTGAGAAATTAATTATTTTAAAGTTTTCCCATAATTTTGTTTAACAAATTTAACGGTCATTGTCGGAAAAAATTCATAAACCCAAACTTGGACCCACTACATCGTAAATAGAGATGTAAGCGTGAGTAAAATTAAGGTCACGATCACGAAATTAAATTTTTTTTCACCTACACTCACGCACGGCAATATTTAAGACGCTCACGAAAGCATTATTTTTAATCACGTACTCTCACGCACGATGGTAAAAATCTTTTCAAAATCTCCCACGTTCACAGTAAAATTGTTCTCGTAGGTGAGTGTATGAATCTCTATATATTTTTAAGGACATTCATATTTTCCTTAGTATTAAAAATTCTGTTTTGAGTGCCTGAATTTCATATGTATTAAAAATCACGCACGGTTGTAAATTTTTGAATCACGCTCACGCAGCTAACATTTATGTTTAACACTTAAATAGATAATATCTGCAGTAAATTAGATTAAATTAATCCAAATCTTTGAAATTCTGTTTTAAAAACACCAAAAGAACAATTAAGATTGACTTATAATTTTTCCATAGCAGCTAAATATAGAACTCTAAAATGAGATAATAAAAAAAAATATTTTTAGCACTAATTTCCAGCAAATATCTTTTAAAATTTGGCATTGATGATAACCAGTCTCTTGCTTGGATTGATAACTTGGCTTATCTCGCTTAAACAAGAAAAGCAAAAAGTTGTATCTTTTATTTCATGCAAAATAAAACCGATACTATTTGCAGAGGCCCTCATACTTAATTAAAAACAGATCAGTTGCTTTTAGCTATTGATTTCATTCAACTATTTTTTTTAACACTCAATTAAGAAATCTTCAATAGTTAATACTCCTTTAAGCTAAACATCTGTCACTTTTAAAAGGCGATACAGATTTAAGCAGCCAGAAATGTTGTTGCCCTGTCATCGAAACCTTGTGATCAATAATATTTTCTTCAACATATGGACGAATTAAATGCCAAAGTATGTATTGGATATACTCACACGCACACACACACATGCAGGAGTGAGTATATCCCCGTGCGTTGTAAACAAAGAAATTGGAAAAAATTAAAACAAAGTTAACCGGTATAAAAACTGCAATTAGAAATTTGATATTTTTATTGAAAGGATATAAAACCACAAAACTGCATTTAGTTTAAAGCAAATTTTGTGAAAGAGATACACACACACACACAGAGAAGCCTTAAATTACTGGGCTAAAAGGCAAAATGAGTTTTATTCAAAACAACTTCAGGTTGTGCTGGCACAGAGAGCTTTAAAATGATATTAAATTGGCCAGAGGTGCAAATTTTATGATTGTATCTTACTTTTGGAGACAATAGCGCCATCTGCCAGTCTCTAAAACACTGACTGCCGATTTCACTATGTCGCCAGAGTTCTTTCTTTCGTAGAAATATATTTTATAAAAATTTTTTATACCCTCCAAAAAAGAATTGGAGGGTATATTCACTTTGTCATTCCGTGTGTAACGCAGCGAAATATCCATCTGAGACCCCATCAAATATATATATATATATATATATATATATATATTTTCTTGATCAGTGATGAAATCTAAGACGATCTGAGCACGTCCGTCCTCTGTGGAAATCACGATTCAGTCTAAACTAAAAGAGACAGACTGTTGAAATTTGGTATAGAAATATTTTGAACGATAGCACAGGTCAAGTTCGTAAATGGACTGAATCGGGCTAGAGGGGAAAAACTTCCGCTAAGAAGAACTAAACTAACCTCTAAAAAACAACATAATTTTTAAAGTTTTTTTTTATAATTTTGTTAAGCAAATGATATATTTTTATATTAAAGAAGGTACAACGCGTTAAACTTGGAGCCATAAAATAAACAAACAAAAATTTTTGGTTCCCGACCCCTTTTATGGGCGTTATTATAAGTATGCAAAAATAGTGTAAAAATTTAAGAAATTGTTTTACTTAAGCCTACATTCCTAAAAAAAAAAAAAAATTAAGCTTTAATGACGAAGCTGAGACGTAACCGGGTACTCCTACCGCCTCCTCTCTTTGGCCCTTTCAAAAAAAAAAAAAAAAAAAATAAAAATAATTTTATGTGTGTAAAGATAAATATGCCGAGTTAAATATGTTTTGACGTAAGCAGTTACGAAATGAAGTTATGTTATGACGTAACGAAATGGCAATCAGTGAAATATTTTTTTTTATGAATATCCATATTTATATATAAAATGATTACGGGAGTGTCTTCTATCTCATACATCATTTTGTATATACAGTGTACTCTCTCTTAAGCGGACACCTAAGAGACTGATAAATTTGTCCGCTTATGAGAAAAGTACAAAAAGACTGACAAATATTTTCATAAACAAATTTTTCATTTATTAATAGTGCCCGACAGTGGAATGTTTTTATTTCGAGCTTTAACAAACCATTCGTAGCATAATTTATCAATATTAAGCCCCTTGGGACTCAGCAAACTGTTTTTTCTGTCCGGATTTACATCAGTGTCCCACAATCTTAAAATTTGGTCTTTATTTTTGATGATGCAAGCAGCTTGAGTTTTACTGATATTAAATTAAATTAATAAGGGAATTCCCCTTAATACACGAACGTAGTATTTAGTAAGCAACAGCTGTACAAATATGGTAAAGAGTAATGAAAAAGTGTTGCAAAGTGCCCGCTTTTTGGAAATATTCGTAATTTTGGTGTTAAAAAAAGTGTCCGCGTCCTGTTATGGGAGGTTTGTCCGTTTAAGAGAAAAAATGTTAAAAAGTTCCTAAGGATTTTTTTGGGACTAAAATTTTGTCCACTTATGGGAGGTGTACCCTTATGAGAGGTGTCCGTTAAGAGAGAGTACTTTGTACTGGCAATGCATGCCAAGTCCTTATTTGGCCACTGGGGCAAAATCCCTCCAAGATCACACACACTCTTATGGCCTGTAAATTGACCTTTCATGGCCTGTAAAATTTTCACAAACAGCTCAAAAAATTTATCATATTTTTATTTATTATTTCGTTACGTTATAACATATTTAACTTCACAGCTAAATACGTTGTTTCGTAACTGCTTACGTCAAAACATGTTTAACTCGGCATATTTATCTTCACTCACATAATAAATTTTACATTTAATTATCCCAAATATTTATTTTTACAGTCTTATGGCAAAGGTGAAATGTCTGCCCCACGGCCCTTGCCAGAGAGACCCCGACAAAAGACAGTTTTAATGCTCACCAAAAATAATTGGACCCCATAAAGTAAATATATTCTTGATCAGTGATGCGGTCTAAGACGGTCTAGCAATGCCCATACGTTCGTCTGTGGAAAACGACTCGGACTCGGCCCCCTTCAGTGGGCGTTGACGTACGATCTTATATAAAGGAACTCTGTCCCGCCCATTTAAACATTTTAATTTTACTTACTAACTCCCTTATTCATAAAAATTATGAGAGGCTTATAAGAGTGTAATAGAGCAAATTTCATTTGAAATTTTGTTTTATTACGCTGTTATTAGACTCTCATAATTTTTATGAATAAGGGGGTAAATATTTGGGGGGTATTTAAGATTCGACCCGGTCGAATATAACGTTTTTACTTGTTTTTGTTTCAAATACTATATATTTTTACGAAAAAAAAGAATTCATTCGACATTGTAAAATAGACAGCGAATCTCTCAAGAAGCAATTCCTTCGACTTGCTTTTTTATATAAAATAAGGCAGCTCATGCTTAAAGAATTATAAAATTCAAAGAAATTAAACAGGCCGAAAAATTAATCAACTGAATTTCAAAAACATTAATTTAGATTTTTTTCATATTACAAGCCAGCTTTACAAGAAAACTCAGTTTGCATTAAAGTAATAAAATAATCAAACCTATTTTTAATCCTTGGAGCAATAAAAAAAAAGTAAATAATATTAAATTATTATTTTTATAGCGAGCAGCAGGAAACTGTAAACAATTTGACTGAAGCTATAAAAATCAAATTTACCAAATTCTCTTTGCTATTCGTCTTAAGAATATTTCTTAACTCATGTAATAAAAATACTAAGTCCATTAAACCGTTGACAAGAGGATTTAAAACGAACGTTTTCAACCGTCGTACACATGAGATTCCATATTGTAAATTTATGCGTTTTTATTTTCTTTAACACCATTAAAGGGATTATACATGGGCTATAAATGCGGCACCAAGAACGAAAACAGAATTTCCCTGCGATGCTCACACGGTTTTTCCCAACGAAAAATTTAATTTTTCAAATATGCAAAACAATGGCGGAAGGGTTGTAACTTAAAGTGCGTTTTGTCTGTTGGCAGAGCATAAACGCATGCAAATCTTATTTAAACGGTCGTCAGTCAGTCATGTCTCTTCTTCCAATCGTTACAATGTCTTGCAGCCAACGATGCTAACATGTATTGACATTTGAGTACATCCTTTTAATTTTGTTCGTTTGCTGTCAGACGAAAGGGTTGGTTGTTTCAAAACAAACAAAAAAATTCGCCAAAAATTTTCCTTTCTCTACTTTTTATTAGATTATTGTTGTACATTTTATATATTGTATTTTGGCAATATCCTTTTCCCTTATTGTCTGTGTGTCCATTTTCAAATAGACTTTCTCTTTTCTTTTTTTGCTTTTTAATAAAGATTCCCCGATGATCCTGTTAAACATATCAATAAAACATTTGTTATCTCTACATTTTGTCTTTTATTGTCTTGTTTCTTTTTTTTTAACAAAAAAAAAAAGTGCCAAAATCGATAAGATTTAAATGTTTTGATAGACAGTTTTGCAAATTATTCAATAGGCAAACATTTTGGGCAATTTGTTAGACATGGCAGGGGTAGAGGCAGAAGGGTTGCTTGTTAAAGGATACTTCTTTTTTTGGAAATGGGCTCTCGTATTTAATTCTTGTTATTTATGTTTTAATAGTTTTGTACGAGTATTGAATTGTTATTGATTTGTTTTCCATAATGAACTTTTCATGGAAAACTGTAGGGTGAGGCGAGTTGAATTTCAATATTAATTTGAATAATCGTACTTGTAATGTTTCAATATTGTCATAAATTAGAAAAAGTGAATATTTTACCCTCGGCATTTATAATTGAGAATAACGATGTGATAGATATTCGCAAGAATGATAAAATAAAGATTACGCCAACAAGCTGAAATAAAAATACTTTTCTGCGCATGATGGAACTCTGACGTCACTCAACATGTGTTCTGATTGGCTAATTAAATTCAGCTTTAGAACTATTATGTTATTGTAAAAACAGGACAGTGGGGCAAATTGCGATTTTTCAAATTAAATTTGTTTGATAATAAACAATTTTACAAAATTATTTTATTTTCCACCTTGTTTTATTTGAAATTGTTACTGCCTATTTCTCATTGTCGAACGAATTCCTTCGTTCGTACAAATATACATAAAACAAAAACAAAATTTTATAAATTGTTTTTGTTTCAAAAGTATTTATACGAAAGAAAGAATTCAATCGACAATGAGAAATAGGCAGTTAATTTATAGTTATTTTATATAAATATTGAACCCAAGTGCTAATTATTTTTCAAAATATCAGCTATAACTTCCTTTGAGCTTCATCTCTTGGAAAACTATAAAATAACGCAGCTTTTTGAAAACAAAAAAAATTTGATAACAATATTACATTTTAACACAATTATTTCTCACTTGTTTTTTTTTTGCTGTTACTTTGTTTGCAATTGCCCACTGCACATTTCATGATTGCTCTTTTTGTTCTCTTTTCTCTTTAATTTAGGTTTTTTGTTTACAGTTTATGAGCTTGAAAAATCAAGTTTTAATAAGTATTTTACACTTTAAGTTATTAATAATTATTTTAATATATTTATTTTAAAATATAACACAATTTATTATAAAATATAAGACAAAACTTGCACTTTAATAAATCCGATTTAGTTTGCTTGTTGGAAAACTCTCTGAGTAAATTGTGTGCAGAGTTGCCAAATATAGCATAAAATATTAATTTTGTACGAGAAAGTATTAGTTTTGCATATAATAAACATTTGGCAATCTCTGCGAGGGAACAAATACGTCATCAAACGGTAAATCATGCGCAAGGCGTAATCTTTATTTTATCATTCTTGGATACTCGTATCTATCTGAAAGTTTTCTTGTTTTTAAGCAGCCAACTATGAAATTATTTAAAAATTTGTGGATTGAAGAAGATCGCTTTTGCTGCTAACAATAAGGCAGCAAAGTCGACCATGAGTCTCATTGCCGAAAATACAGGGTGTCCGCCGGGAAGGTATACTACTTTGTTGTTTATTATAATTAAAGGAAAGAGAATGGGTCTTATATTGATAAATGTTTTATTTAATGTCGGCAATTATGTATGGAATACAATATCAGACATCAGATAAATGTCCGCCTCTGTTAGCCTCACAAATGCGAGCCCTTTTGAGCACATTTTTCATGACATTCTCACACATTTCACGCGCTATTTCATTAATTTCATCACAAATATTTTGTTTGAGTTGCTCAAGCGTTTCTGGTTTGTTTGCATAAATCTTGCTTTTCAGATATTCCCACATAAAGAAGTCGGGAGTAGTCAAATCAGGCGAACGTGGAGGCCAATCAACATCAACATTTCTTGCAATAACTTGGGGCCTATTCGGAAATGCAGCTGATACAAAACAGCTGATGCAGATGCTTAAATGAAGCGCAGACAAAAAAGTTTATTTGATTGCAATTTCGAACGCGAGAACATTAAAAGTAGAAAAATTAAATCAGGTTGATACAGTTCAAGTATTCTTTTTCACAATAAAATTTGTGTAAATAGGAACTGTTATCAAATTCAACTAAGCCACCTAATAAGTGGTGACAAACACAATACACATGAGCACTGATGATGAAAGGGTTGCGTCTTTCGAAAACAGCTGTTCTGCTCTGCTGTGTAAGTTGAATAAAACTGATGTTGACTTTCCTTTGTGCCTTGGAATATTTATCATGTCTTTCTGAGATTTAAAAACAAATTTCGAACAATTAGCCTATGAATCTTAATTCAATTTAATATAGCAATATAAATGTTCGTTAAAATTCTTACTTAATAATTAACTTAGTTTTTGACTTGGATGAATACAAAAATGATTTGAAATTGCTCATTATCAATATCTATTCTAAAAATTTGTAACAAACAATAAATTAACAAAATAAAACAAGTAAATAACAAATCAAATATTTACTCATCTACTCGTATTTCATCAGCCATTTTTGTGATTAGTTTTTGATGTTATTTTGCTCATCATATGATGAATTCAGTGATGCATTTTAGAATTCACCACATTTGAAGTATTGCCATCTGTTGGCTTTCAGAACGCATGACGCATCAGATCCAGCGCAGTGATGCATTTCCGAACAGCGCCTTGTTGTGGAAAGAGGTCTCCCAGTAATTCCATTGTATTCCTGGCTGTATATCCCATATGCCATCGAATATTTTTCCATAATAAATTTTGCACGTGTCTACCTCACGACTGCCAAATATGAACTGTCAAAACTAATGTTTACCAAAATGGCGGCAAAACAAAGTAGTATACCTTCCCGGCCAGGGTGTCCGTGCATTAAAATATCAGTTACGAAAACAACACTTTGCTATTTTTGCGATTATAAGAATCTTAGATGTCCCCCTTGTTCTGCAAATACTTGTCAATATCACATAAAGGGAATATCGTATATAAGACGTTTTTCCTTCAGCAAGTGACTATTTTTACAAACTGTTGCCACAGTCAGTCAGTCATTGTTCACAACGACTGCGTAAGTGTCCTATTTTTGATGTGGTTTTGACACGACAGTGACAAATAGTTACAGAATAAATGGGATTGACTGTTATTAGGGTTATTGTTATGAGTACAATCTGGCACCTTAGATTACTTTAGTTATCGAGTGATCATACACCCGAGTACCCGCCATGTTGTTTTCTCTAATTGATCGTTTTGATATAGACACTTGATACTTGCCTTTTTGTAAAGAAACACGTGAATAAAGTTATCCGTTTAATACTAAACAATTGCAGTCTTTTTATTAATATTATAAAAGACACCACAGTTATCTAGTGAAGTATGACCGGCTTAAACTTCTTCTTATTGAGAAAGGCTTCTAATGTAAATTATATATTCGTGATCTTTATGGAAATAACACATACTTTTTGAGCACACTGTATACTTATAGGTACTATTTAATTGCCTGTTCGCCGATATCGAAAGCTATCGTTCGATCAAAAAAAAAATTTGTTTAAACTTGTAGGCAGTAAGAGGATATTATTTTTTTACGAAGGATTAAGTAGTTAACAAAAATTAATTAACGCAATTAAACTCGTTATTATAAATCCAACGGTATTTCCAAGTCCTTAGCGCTGGTCAATGAAAGCAACTCCATATTACACGAGCTGTAGGCAAAAGCCCCAGCCAAAACCAAATCCCAGCCATACGGGAAAATGTCAAGTCCATGTTTAAATGAATCATTCATAGAAGAGCAATTTCATGTTGTTGCAAGGATGCTTTAACCAAATCGTCAAGTGGCATGATTATGGGACTCTTGTCTTTATTTGAATTGAATTACCAAAGAGGCAATGGTTTTCCGTATGGATGGAATTTGGTTTTGGCTTGGGCTTTTGCCCACAGCTCGTGTAATATGGACTTGCGTTCATTGGCCAGCGCTAAGGACTTGGAAATACCGTATGATTTCTAATAACGAGTTTAATTGCGTTAATTTATTTCTTTATAACAAATTTTGTTAATTAAATGAAAGACTTAAAAGGAGAATAATAAAATGATATTCGTCCTTGTACTGGGGCCAACAATTAAAAAAAAAGGATTAAGTAGAATTAAAAAATGTAATTAATTTTCGGGAGCTAAAACAACTGCATTTACACATACTTTTTTTTAAATTCCTATTTGCTAAAAATACGAGGATTGATGCCGAACACGAATTCCCCAATCATACGTGATATTTTTGGGGCCCTCTTCTGAATTACTTTTTAGCTTCTCGCTAATTCATTATAAAAAAGAAGTCAATCGCAAGGATTAATTTTTCATCAGGAGCCAAATTACCGCATTCGATGGCGATCATTACAGAGAGACTTCATTCTTTAGCCGTCTTTGCTGTTACGTTCATCTTGAGGGGAGGCTCAAATCTAGAGGCCATAAACACAATTTCTTCTATCCTTTTTGTAGTATAACCATTTTTCCCAGTTCTGGCACACTTCAGGGCATTGAGTTTTGGCTCCAGAATTTTTAATTTGCCTCGCGATCTCCATGTTTTGCGGTCCTAAGAAGCAAATCAAAGTTTTGTATTTCATATTTTTTCTCTATAATCACAAATTTTAACCCAAGAATTAAAATAGAATTTGCAGCAAAGATCGTGAGAGAATAGGAGCCAATTCGACTTGTACATTTCAAGAAGTCAAACGAAATTTTCGCAAATACATCGAATGAGGAATGTGTGCCCGTTGTATTTTGTAGAAACATGTTATGGGAGATATCACTATATAAATAACAACCCTCGTATTCTAGTTATAAAAGTATAAAACGATTTTTTGTAAGTAAAGGATTACAACAAACTTTTGAACTCAAACAAAAATTTAAAATCCTCTTTAAAAGAAACAATAAGAAGTCTAGTGTAGAACAGAAATATCAGTTGCAACTTAAAGTCAAACTTTTAAATACAAGACCGCAGAGCAGGAAATTCTCTCAAAAAAACAACAACAACAAGCGAAAGGATAATAAATAAAGAAAAACATGAAAATTGAAATGAAAAGATGCTCTTTTGATGAATTATCGAATTCTTGCCTGCTGTTGTTTTTCAAATGGCCAAGGGGCTGAATTTGTCTTTTAAAAAAATGCTTAAATACCCATTCACACACACATGCACACAAACATTTACATAAGCACATATGAGTTTTAATTAATAATAATTATTAAATCCTTTTGTTTTAGCGCCGCTTGTGTGCAAACCGGTGTGAAGAGAATGGAAAGCAAACGAAAGGTGATGTAATGATTCAATTTACTGTGAACAAGTTGACCAGATTTAAATAAAATTCAAGGCCTCTGCTTTTCCTTGGGCGCAGTAAAAACTTGTTTACGATTTTCTTTAGAATTTTCAAAAGGGGTGTTTTGTTTTTAATGATAAATTTTCTTTTGTTGCTCCCTTTTACTGCTGCCTAAACAATAAGGATATTTTTCTTGTCTGTCTAATTTAAGTCTCACACTTGTCATAATTTATAAAATTTATGATGCACAAGAACAAACAAGACAAGGACGAAGTCTGGAGAAATGGACAAGGACCAGATATCGGCTTAGACTTGTTTGATGTGTTGTAATCCTTGAATGATGGTCATTTGATAGTTTCACTTTTTCATTTTTGGGAAATTTGAATAATTCAAGTTATTAAACAGGAAGCAGGGAATCTTAATTGCAGCAAAAGTAACGAACAAAATTTTGTTAATATTTAATTGCAACCAGACAGAAAATGATTTTAAGGAAAATAGAATTTTCAAAATTTATTTCATTTATTTTCGTTTCAAAGACTTCCTGGTTGCCTTTAAGAAAAAATGTGTTGCTGCCTTTTAAATTGTCATTTTTTAACGAATCACTTGTTACACTTTTTCCTTTTTTTGTACTAAAAAAATTATAATTTTTCTTATTAAAAAAAGGACATTAAAATTTTAATTTCTGTTGTACTTGCGGGTAAGTTTTCTTTAACTTGACATCTTCCTTTAATAAACTGCGAACAAAAAAACAATAATTGTCAGAAAAAAAAAAACGAAAAGTAACGTATTTCTAAGTAAATTTCTCAAGCAATTACCTCAAAAAAAAGAATAAGAATAAGATTTTACAATCTTGATAAAAATAAATAAAAAACCTTATCATGGCGGTAGCGGTTACCGCTGTTATTGTTGTTGGTGGTAGTTTTCTGTTAAGGAAACCGTACAACTTTGGGATTCTTACTTGAGATGGCCTACACAAGCAGTCGCAACACAATTATGATGGTCATCACTAGTTAGTGCGTTTGTGTGTGTGTGTGTGTGCTTCCTTTATGAGAAATAAATAATAAATTTTATATTCTTAAGTGGCAAGTAGTTGCCAACTTGTTACGTACTGTTTTGCAGTTGACATTAAACAAACCTTAAGTTTGAATATTTCTTTGTTCCGTTTTACTGTTTTGTTGTTGTTGGTGACTCGTAGTCGTCTCTTCCTCTGGATTTTGCTTTTATATGGACTCGCAATATTGTAAAGGTGTTCTGCTCACTGCACATCGTGTGAAGTTTTCAACACTCACATCCGTCCACACCAACCAACCAAGTAAACAGCCAGTTAGTCAGTCAGTCAGCCAGGCAGCCAGTTATTCAGGCTGGCAGTTGTCCAGTTGTTCGGAATCGTGTTTGTTAGTAACTGTAGACAGATTTAAAGTGGTTCATGTGCAGTTATTACCTTAAACGTGTTTCACTTGTTTGGTCTTTGGCTACGAGTAGATTGTGGGTAACAAACAGGTGTGTGTAGGACTGCACTGCAACAGGTTTTTTTGCATTTTCATCTATTTTCATCACTGCTGGAGAGTTTCTTTAGGGGATCATTTTTGCATAAGTTGTTTATAATTCCTGTGTTGGCTGCTAGTCACAGGTGTTGCCGAAGTTGGTGTTCTATTTTACTCAGAAGCATATTTCTTCAAACTGCAGGCTGCGAAGCTACGAGTAAAATTTTGTAATTTTGCGAAAATATTATCCGCAAGTGCATTTTTATGTGGATATTTTAAAGAAAATTATGCCCATTGTGAATGGGAATAAATTGCTTGAGGGCAAACCTATTTTTCCCATTCCCAACAAATCGCTATTGTGAATATTTTGTTAGTAAAAGATGGTATTGTGAATTGTTTGTTATTAATAGTTTCCACTGTCAGTTTATGCCCATCGTGAATGGAAATAAATTCCTTGAGGGCAAACCTATTTTCCCATCCTTAAAAAATTGCTATTGTGAATATTTTATTAGTAAAAAATGCTATTGTGAATTGTTTTTTATTAAAAGTATCCACTGTGACCTCTTTGTCAGTTTATGTCTATTGTGAATGAGAATAAATTGCTTGAGGGCAAACCTATTTTTCCCATCCCCAACAAATCGCTATTGTGAATACACTGTTAGTAAAAGATACTATTGTGAATTGCTATTGTGAACAGTTTCCACTGATATCTTTTTCAGTTTATGCCTCAACTAATCGCTATTGGGAATACTTTGGGGGTAAAAGATGCTATTGTAAATTGTTTGTTATTAAAAGTTTCCACTGTCAGTTTGTCGCGGTTTACACTATGCAATTTTTGTCGCAGCAATTCTTGATATTTATTGAGGAAGAGCGAGAAAGAAATACAAATGGTATACATTCCTATTTCAGGACTCTTACACAAAATAAGAATTGCTGCAACAAAAGTTGCATAGTGTAAACCGGGAATTTATGCCCGTCGTGAATGAAAATAAATTCCTTGAGGGCAAACCTATTTTCCCTTTCTTAACAATTCGCTATTGCGAATACTTTGTTAGTAAAAGATGCTATTGTGAATTGTTTCTTATTAAAAATTTCCACTGTGATCTCTTTGTCTGTGCTTTATTTTGCTGGAAGAGAGGAAGCAATTCCAAAGAGGGCATACGCCGTATATCGGACTCACTATCGTTAATGGAGAACAAAGTAAAAATAATACAGATTTAAGCCAGCTGCACTGGCAACACTGGTTGCTGCCTTAACAGAAGTAGTTAGAATATAAATCATTTAAAAAGAATTGCTTTCTTCCTTCTTGTTGTTGTCTATAGTGTTCTTAAAGACTGTCCAGTGTGGGAAATAGCCAACTTTTCTTTGAGGTCTTTAAGTTGCGTTTGAAAAGGTCATTTGCTTCAACGCAGATGAAAATTAATAATTGAATAATTGGCAATTAACCCTGATGGGAATAGGAAAATGTATTTAGGTGAAACTGTTACAGATAATTTGGAAATATGTGTATGTGCTGGAAACAACCGTTACTAAGGTTTAATACGCCAGTTACACTGAAAACCGCGTGAGCGTTTTCATTAATTTTGCAGCCACACGTTCAAGATTTGGCTTTCAAGCTTTTTAAATTCCTCGCTTGTAAAAATTAATCGTAAGTGTTATTTGCAACGTAGGCTGCACGCCAACGGAAACATATTTAAAATTGTAGAATAATTAAAAGCACTGGATTACAGGAATTGTGAATGTGCAACACGATTTGTAGGCAAAATTGGAAAAGAGTGAGTGGGTAAATAAAAGAGTGTAAGTGTATTGACACCTTAAAGCTGAAATTGAGCCTCATATTATTTGCAAGCAAAATTCATGAAACGTATCAGATATATAAATTTAATTGTTGGTAAATTCTCATTTGACCTTGCAAACTGCTGTGACGATGATGTCCGTGTGGTTGAATATGTACATATGTGGATGAGTGTTCTCATAAATTTTGGTCGTCTGAGTCGATCACAACGTTTTCAATTTTATTCGTGCTGACTCTTTTCCCAAATTTACAAAAAAAAAGTTAAAAATAGATTATTGAGGGGTTTAGCATTTCACTGGGGCTAACAACAGCTAATTACTCGGAGTGTTGACATCATTTTGTTATTTTTGCGCTGGCACTCGCATCGTTTATAATTTATTTTATATATTTGGGCATATTTTTCAATTTTATTCGTGCTGGTTCTTTTCCCCAATTTACAAAATGTATTCCACTCTTATAATATTATTATTTATACACAGACATTTGGGCGTCTGTATATGTGTGATTGTAAGATTTTGTTATTGCTTTTCAAATATTTATAATTTTAAAACTTTTACACTAGCAATTTAAAAAAGTATTTATTTTGTGCATATCAACATAAAAATACCTTTTAAACCATTTATGTTTCGTCAATATCAGTGGACGGTAACATATTGAAAAGTGTACCACAAAAATGTATGCCGATTTTTTTTTTTTTGTAAGATTAAGGTCATCTTACTTTTAGGGAGCAGCAATTTTTCTTAATCGCGTATTTAATACGAAAACGAAATGATGGTAAGGGCGGTTATCAGAACACGCCTAGAGCTAAACTTAAGACGTTAAAGGACACAAAATTCTTTTCCAGCTATTGCAAATATACTTCGAGCCTTTAACATTTAAACAGTAAAATGGGCAAAAGGAAAAGATCATTCAAAATTTTTAATTTTCTTAGTTTTTATACCCTCCAAAAAAGAATATGGGGGGTATATTCACTTTATCACTCCGTTTATAACGCAGTGAAATATCCATGTGAGACCCCAGAAAGTATATATATTCTTGATCAGTGATGCAATCTAAGACGATCTGAGCATGTCTGTCCGTCCCTCCACATGTGGAAATAACGATTCAGTCCAAACGAAAAGAGCTAGACTCTTAAAATTTGGTGTAAATATATCTTGAAGGCTAGCACAAGTTAAGTTCGGAGATGGGCTAAATCGGGCAAGAGGGAAAAAAGTTCCCCGAAGAAGAACTAAACCAAACTCTAGAAAACAACATAATTTTTAAAGTTTTTTTTTGTAATTTTGTTAAGAAAATTATATATTTTTATATTAAAGAAGGTCCAACGCGTTAAAATAAAAAAAAGTAATTTTTCGACCCCGCCCCCTTTAATAGCCGTTATTATATGCAAAAATAGTGTAAAAATTTAACAAATTGTTTTACTTAAGTCTTCATTCCTTAAAAATTACATTTTTAAGCTTTAATGGCGAAGCTGGCACTCCTCTGCCCTACCCCCTCCTCCCCCTTTGCCACTAAAATGACCTTATCAAAAAAAAAATTTTTAAATAAATTTTACATTTAATTATCCAAAATATTTATTTTTAGAGTTTTATGGCAAAATTGAAATGTCCCCTCTACGGCCCTTGCCAGATACACCCCGACAAAAAACAGTTTTAATGCCCTCCAAAAGAATTAGACCCCATAAAGTATATATATTCTTGAACAATGATGAAGTCTAAGACGGTCTATTTTTGGACCCCACGCCCTGCAGTGGATAAAGGAACTCTGTCCCACCAAGTTAAAAAATTTTAATTTACTTACTAAATATAGGGTCCGCCATCTAACGTTTTTTTTCAACTCGTGCTTATTTCGTGAATGGTAACACTTGGCTCATGTCTGATTTGACAGATAATTAGTTTTATCCTTCCGCTGAACGAATATGGTTGACCATCTATGGCGTTTTCGCTTCACTAAGTAGGCCTGCGATCGACTTACAGAAGATGCAGATTTTGCCAAAAAAAATCATCTTTTCAGATGAATCTCATTTTGATCTTGGCGGGTGTAAACAAGCAAAATTGTCGCATTTGGGGCACAGAAACCCCGCACGCATACATTGAAAAGCCTACGCACCCAAAACGAGTCACTGTTTGGTGCGGATTTTGGTCCAGAGGCATAATTGGGCCATTTTTCTTCGAAAATGAGCAAGGAGTGGCCGCTACAGTCAATGGCGATCGTTATAGGGCCATGCAGCCATTTGAATGAAATTATTTTTTATTATTAACTTTCAAATAAAAAAAGAAATTTGAGAAAATATTCAGTAGTTTTTTTTAAAGCATTTTCAAAAAAAAAAAAAAGAAGTTATTTGGCGGACCCTATATTTGGAGGGTATTTAAAATTCGACCCGGTCGAATATAACGTTTTTACTTGTTTATTTCGTTTCTTTTTTTATAATTTTTTTAAGAAAATAAACAAAAGTACGCCGTTGCTACTCTGTACAAATTATTTAATTTATTAAAAGCAGGGATGGGCATATTGCACTAGATTTTTAGTGCACTAAAAATTAAATAATTAGTGGTAGTGCTATTAAAATTTCACTACCACTAAATGTTTAGTGATAGTGAAACATGAAATTGCACTACCATTAAGTAAATACTGGTAGTGAAATTGTTAGTGCACTAAAAATATAGTGCATTATGCCCATCTCTGATTAAAAGCTTCCGGTTTTTATTCTGGTATTGCCATATTTAAAAAATAATAACTTTTATTTTTAGAGAGAACTTGTGATATCAAAATCACTTTTAATAATAAGCTTAGAGTTTTAAACTTATTTAAATTTAATACGAAATTGAATTGCTATTCTTAAATAAAACAGGAAGAATATTAAAGCAAAAAATAAATAAATATTAATTTTTTTTATAAAAGTACACAAAACAGTATGACTTTGCTTAAGCGACAGTGGGAATTTAAATGCATTTAAGAAATCACTCCTTCCATGTTGATATTTTTTCTAATGTCAAATTACGGTTCATAATTTAGTTTCTCTTTTTTTTTTTCTTTAATAAATTAATTTAAGGTATAGCTCTTTTTTATGGAAACGCATAAATTCAGTTTACACTCATTAATCATATTGCAGCTTTTCACATGCAAATTACAAATTTTCCCAAAAGAAAATTGTTTTTCAACAGAAAATGACAAATGTTTGCCATATGCAAATTTCAGCTTTCAAAAATAAAAATAAAAAAGGAACAGATACAAAATAGTTTTTCAACGAAAACTTTATTATGAATTAAAAAAAATTTTGGAAAATTTTTATATTCTGAAACAGAATGAAGATCATTAATAACAAACGCAATATTTACAAAACAAATGTGTGGCATTGTTTTTGTTGAGAAGGAAATACAAAAAAAAAAAAAACTACAAACAATTCCGGTTGTTGTTGCTGGTGTTGTGTGCAGACAAAAAGGTGTGACAATCCTTTGACTCCTGTAAGTAACACTATTTTTATTCTTAATTAAAACAGCAACAACAACAGCAATTGCCAAGGAATGTATGTGATTGCAATAAATAACAGGAAACAATGTCCCTTAAGGGAAGAGGAGAGAAAGAGAGAGAGAGAGAGATTGTTTTTTATTTAACAAAAGAAACACTTGAAAAGTATTTGTATGCAACAAAATAAAACCTTTTTCCATACGCACACATTCAGTGTCCTTTTGTAAACTGAATGAAAACATTTAAATTACAAGAAACAGTCAAAGAACTGTCCAAAATAAAGGAACAATTGTAATTATTACAACTTCATTGCATGCGATTATGCAGGCAGACAGGCTCTGGTAGGCTGACAGCCAGTCTGAGTTTTGGAAAAAGGGTTGCTTGCATTCAACATACTGTTGTTCTTCTCCTATTCCTTTCCTTTTTTCTTTCCTGTGTGTGCGGAGTTATTCTTTCCAAAACAGGACATTTATGCATACAAATTATCATTTTTCGGACATTAATCTTGTGTTTTTCAACAAATACCACTCAAGAGGAAAATCCCTTTAAATGACACAACAAAAATCCATTTAACTCCTTAAATAAAGCCAGACACACTAGAGTGGCAGACCACCCATTTTCTTAAGTCACTCTTTTTAGAAATCAAAAGATTGCTCCTTTCGATTTCTCAGCGTGCTATTAAAGTAAGACATTTGCATTTCTCAGCTTTGCCTTCAGTTTATGAGCACAATTGCAGCAGCTTTACCCCTATTGCTTGACTCGCTACTACAGAGTCCTTTGGAATGTTTTTGTCTTTGAGGTGTTTGTTGTTTCTTTCAGTTGTTTTCATACTCTTGACGCTTTAGTTTTTTTTTTTTTGTTTTTTTAGCAGTTCCTGGCATTTCTGGAATTTGTATTTTGTATTCATTGTCATGAAGTTTTGACACTGCGGGTATATTTAACTTCTTGTCCTTTTTGGTTCACACCTTTTTACCTCGTTGTTGTTGTTGTTGTTGTAGTTTTCGCTGTCGCATAACAATTTAAGCCATTGATGACGTCTGTGATTTCTTAAGGCATCTACAGTAGTTTTGTGTTCGCATTCGAATGGTTTCATTTAAATATATTGTAAATTTTTTAGATGGGATAACACGAAGGATTACAAGGACTAGTCCTTGTTAATTGTGAAATTCTTAAAGAGTTGCTGGCGAAGTGGAAGGAGTTGTGCAAAGTGCTTAATATGTAAATGAACATGAAAATTATTAGAAATGATTTTGAAGATTCGCTTTGGTTTTATATGAAATTAAATTTTCTTTAAAAAAGTAAAAGAAACATAAAACATTTTAAAATTTTTTTTGTATAAAATTTTGCATTTAATAATAACACACTGATACAAAATGAGAAAAAAATACACTTGGAAAGAGACCTATATTTTTAATTCCATGTAGAACTAGGTTAGGTTAGTAGGGCTGCCCGCCATAAGCGAGAGAAACACTCGGAGGACATAAAGCCTCATTGTGATGCCCAGAGGACTACACCCTACACAATCCTTTCTGGGTGGTTCCTGAGAACCACCCACAACTTCTCACGAAGCCCGCCAGGGCAGCCGGCGGTGCATCCCTGAGGCAGTCCAGATCCTGCAGGATACGTATGCCTAGATGTCTAAGCATACGCTCCTGCAGGGCCGGATATTCGCAAAGAAAATGCTGTACTGACTCCTCTTCCTCCTCATCCAAACTGCTCCTGCAGCGACCATCATGGGGAAAGCCCAAACGGACCGACATGTTCCCAATTGCACAGTGCCCCGTCAAGACCTCCTCCAGGAGTGCCAACGGCTTTTTCCCAAAAATCAGAAGTTGTCTAGTCGTAGTTCTGCTAAGCGAGAGCCATAGAGTTCTGGAGACCCTACAGGTGGTAATACTTGACCACCTGCCTGTCACCTCCCTCTCTGCCCACTCCTGAATCTTCAGCTCAACTAAGGGAATGTCATTATCCCTACGTGAGGCTGCCTCATCCAATGCCGAACCCGCTCTAGCGCTTTCGTCCGCCATCCCATTCCCCTGAATGCCTTCATTCCCTGGAACCCAAACTATCCTGACGTCATGTCCTTCAAGTCGAGCCAGAGATTGAATGCATGCCATCACACATTTCGACCTCACTGTCCCCGAGTCCAGGGCCCTAATTGCTGCCAGACTATCCACACAAAATAATCAATAATTCTTGCCTCCAAACTGAGCCCATCAATCCCCAATGCCGCCTCGGTAATGGCATAAATCTCCACCTGAAAAACTGTCGAGGTATCGGGGAGCCTGAGCGATACCGAAAGGTCGAGATCCTCGGAATACACCTCCGAACCAGTGCCAGTGTCCATCTTCGAGCCGTCCGTAAAAACCAAGGTCGCATTGCTGCGAGGCTCAGAGTCCTCTATCCAGTCCTTCCTGTCCGGAAATGCGACTGAGAAGGACTTGTCGAAGTTTATGACCGGAGTCATATAATCAGTCCGTCTCCACAGGACCTGCCCTCCTACCCTCTGTAGGATAATGCCATGTCCCGTACGGTCATGCCTGAAGCTGCCAGACTCGATGAGTCTGAGGGCAGATCTTGCAGATATGTACGTAATGTAAACCCCAAGGGGAGCCAAGTCAAGCATTGTCTCCAGAGTGGCCTGAGGGGCCGATCTCATCGCGCCAGTCATAGCAAGACATGCCAGCCTCTGTACCTTGCCCAGTATAGAGAGATATGTACTCTTGTCCACAGCCCTCCACCAAACAAGTGATCGATAAGTAGGAATGGGTCTGATCACTAGAACTAAATATATATCAATAATACTGAGTTCACCTTTTCTACCAAAATCGTTATATCTCTGTCTATACGTTCCTGATTTTAATTAAACCGCTCTTGTTTTACAAAATGGGAAATACGCATTTTTAATAAAGACAAAATAGATTGGGTTTTCTGATAAATTAGACGGAAAAAAGCTTCCAAAGTTGGAAAAATTTAAATTTTAATTTTCGCGGAAAATATTTTTATGAAAAATTGGTCAAGTTAAAAAATTTTTTGTACGAAAATAAAGCCTATCTTCTTTTTTGCCGAAACGCGTTTTAAAATCGCTTTAAAATTGACTCTGTTAAACCCTTTTTTCCCCGCTAACTCCAAAAAAAATCTTTTATTATCGATAACTTTCGATTTTGAGGTTATATCGGAATTTTTAAAAATGGCAAAATGATCTCCTAATCGAGCCCTACTGATTGAGCTGAGTCTCATTTCAAGTGTATTTTCACTGTGTCTACACGGTGACGGTTAATCTTTTTGATATTTTCCTGAAGAAACTATTCACATAAAAAATATAAATTATTTATATAAACAAGTAAAAAGGTTATATTCGTGTTACATGGAATATTGGGAATATTAATCGTCAGGGTTGGGGAATTTCGTACTAACCAAAAAGGTAATAACTTAAAAATATGAATGTGGGAACTTCTCATATTCAATTTTCGTTAAAATATTGGTTAAATAGTTGATATTCCTACAAACTAGCACCACTTGCAAAAGTGGAAAAATTGAACAAAGAACGCTGATGAGATGGCGTAGCGGCCTCGAAATCAGTACTGATCCGTTCTGCTGGTTTGATGATTATTGAAAATATTCTTAATATTCCAATCTTAATATAAAAAAAAATAATAAATAGAATTTGAACAAATTCATTTATTAATAAAATAATAAAAAATTATTTGCAGTCTTGCAGATTCGAACTTAAGCCCGTTGAAAAAATTTACAATAAAAACTTTATTTTGTCGGTGTCACTCCGTGAGGGGCCATGGAGAAGACATCTCACCTTTGCTATAAAACACTAAAAAGTAAATTTGTGGGGTTATTAAGTGTAAAAAAATTTTTTTTTATAGGGTCATTTAGGGGACGAAGGGGGCAGGCTAGGGCTGATCAGAGAAGATCTCAGCTTCGTCATAAAAGCTTTAAAATTGAACTTTTAAGGAATGTAGGCTTAAGTTATACAACTTGTTAAATATTTACGCTATTTTTTTTTAACGCCCACTAAAGGGGGTGGGGTCCAAAACGGATTTTTCTAATTTTTTGGCTGCAAGTTTAACGCTTTGGACCTTCTTGGTCCTGATTTGCTCAACAAAATTACGAAAAAAAAAACTTTAAAAATTATATTGTTTTTTAGAGGTTGTTTTAGTTCTTCTTAGGGGAACTTTTTTCCCTCTGGCCCGATTCAGTCCATTTACGAACTTTATCTGTGCTATCCTTCAAGATGTATTTATAAAAAATTTCAAGGGTCTGGCTCTTTTCGCTTAGACTGAATAAGAATTTTTTATTCAGACTCAAGTTCAAATCTGCAATGTGCAAATTATTTTTTTTTACAAATTGTTATAAAATTCAAGTTATTTTATGAAGAGTGGAATATTTTTTATCTTAATAATTTTTTAAAAATTATACTGGTCCAATTCAAAATTAATAGCAGATTTAAATACACTCACCCATTCCCTTCATACACTCACATATTCCCTTCATACACTCACATATTGTCTTCATAGGCTCACCCTTATGGAGTAGCCCACCTACACGATTTTAGAAACTTCGGCAACTGCTGAAGACATTCTTTGAGATTCAATAACTTGTAAAAATTAAATGTGAAAGAGCTCGAAATAGATAGAAATACGAAAAGGTTGTAGTCCCCAGTCCTGGCAAACGCAAGGATGAATTTCCTTCCCAGAGTGAGTTCATGAGAAAATCATGTCAGCATTTTTACTGATGAATCGTTGGCCAGAATTCTTGCACTGTGAATTTTTTAAATGATATTCAAACGTACTCTAGCCCCTTCTGAAATACGAGCATATTTTTCATCTTTCATTTAAAATTACAACCCCAAAGCGGAAGCAGCAATTGCCAGTAGCCAGCCTTTTATGAAAATAACACAAGTCTGAAAATCAAAGCAAAAGTAAATTTAAATTTCTCCTAAACTCAAAGGCATTTTTACAGCTAAACAATGAAACTATTTGAAAGAAATTAACACCTTTAATTAAGGCATTTCCTGAAAGGAAGAAAAAAAATAATAATGAAATAAATACCAACAAAAACAAAAAGCGGAAGTTATTGAAGAATCATTAAAGTGTAAGTAAATAATTGTTTAAACCATCAGCCATGGTCGATATCCTGCGGTTTCTTTCTTAAACGAAAAAAAAATTAATTCTCTTGGCACTACAAACCTCGATAAGATGAAAGTGAAACTAGGCTATTAAACAAATGGCACGCGAAAAGAGAAGAAGAGTCGAATACAAGAACACAGATCCTTAAAATGGTAGCGAAGCAAAGGACATGCTGTTTATTCTGGGAATTCAAAACACAGCAGAGTTCAATATCCTTTGGCAGGCACAATTGTATAAATTACAAAATACAAACATGTTGTTTGTATTTTCTGTTCCTTTTTTTTTGAAACGAAATCGAGCATAAAAATACATAATTTTACAACAAAAATATTAGAAAATATAATTCTATTTTAAAAATAGACGAAAACCCCTCAAATCATTTAGTTGAACAGGGTGTAGTTTATTTGTGCACACAAACACAAGCACACACTGTGTTAGAGGATCTAGGAAATGCAACTAGAAAACATTACGGCATGAAAAAGGATCAAAGTGTTAAAGTGTTTGGTTTACAGTTGTCTGAAGCCATACAGGATGGATATATTAGTGTCATGGTGTAGGAGTTACAGGGAGTTTAAGTGCTTGAAACAACAGCTGGCGGCTAATAATATCGTTTGTACGCATGTGATGGCAGGAAAAAAGGATCCAGGCTAATAACTTAAAGTGACAATAACAACAACTGCATAAATGATTAAAACAATGTGACGAGTGGCCATGAAAAATTTACATTTAGCCTTAATTTTTATAGCTTATTAGCTGCGGCCCGGCGTGTTTCGGCAAAACGCTGGTAATAAAATTAATTTTAAAAAAAGGGAATGCGTGCTCTTTTACCCTCACGCTTTGTTAGTTGTAATAAAATAAAAATTTATTTATAATTTTCAAATTCGTGTTTCTTTGAAAAATTCATGGCAACATCAGAAACCATAAGAGTTCAGTTCTTCTTCTCCCACACACACACACACACACATAAATCTGGAAATGTTGCAAATAACTTGAATCTCATTTCATTAAAACGACGCTCATGTTTTTATTTTATTCACAATTGTGTGCCGCTTGTTCATGCACGATTGCCCTATTTGCCGATTTATAGGCATTTTTCCGATTTTTTTGCGTCAAAATTAGCAAACTGCCAATTTGCGGTTTTTTTTTCAAAAACTTTCGATTTTACTATTTCGAAGTTCAAGTTTCAATTGGTAATTGCCGTTTTTTTAAAAAACTTCAGATTTCGAGTTTCAATTGGTAATTACAATCAAGAATGATTTACCGTTTGATGCAGTGTTGTCAGATTAGGGGGTTTCCCCCTAGATTTAGAAGTTTTTTCTATTTAGGGGCAGATTTAGGAGTTAATATTCTTCAGGGGGAAATTCGGGGGTAAGAAAATTTCATTTAGGGGATTTTTAGGAGATTTTCGAATTTATAGTTAGGTACATAATAGTACATAATTTAACAACTGGGGCCAAATTACCGCATTCGATATCGATCGAAATTTCTATACAATTTAAATACAAATTTCGTTCGATATCGAATGCCATAATTTGCCTCCTGAGCATGTCGAAGATATTGTATCGAAATGACGATTTAGAAAGTAATCACGCAAATACAAACATTAAAACATATTTCTCGTTAAATCAATTTTGTTGGTTTTCCTTGAACTGCAAAATATAAATTTTAAAAAGTTGTTTATCTTTACAATTTATTACCAATATGCCAAAAAAGGATAACATATATAAACAAAAATATAAAAAGGAGTGGGAAGCAGATCAGCACTTTAAAGGTATAATAATTTTTAAATAAAATTTTAAACACAATAAATGCAAAATTAAATTTCAGATTGGTTAGCCCCTGTCCAGGGAGACAACTACAAAGCTTTATGCAATTATTGTAAAAGCATTATGGTGGCTTATTGCACACCAAAATACGAAAAAACATATTGGATTTGCATCCCAAACAAAAGAAGTACATGTACCCGTAACAAACTTCCTCAAGCCGTCTCTTACAAAAGAAAAAAATATTGCAGATATTTGCGTGATTACTTTTTTTGGGGGCTTTTTATAAAAAAAAAATAAAATAAAAATTAGGGAGTTTTCGTGCTTTTCGCGTAAGAATGATAGTACCTCAATTCAAATTTAATAGGGATAAGAACGATGAAACCAAATTACTACTTAAACTTTTCTGCTTTAGGGGGTTTTTTAAGAAAATGTGTAGAATCTAGGGGGTTTCTAAATTTTTTTGGGGGAAGAAAAAAATTATCTGACAACACTGGTTTGATGACGTATTTGTTCCCTCAAAGAGATTGCCAAATGTTTGTTATATGCAAAACTAATACTTTCTCGTACAAAACTATTATTTTATGCTATATTTGGCAACTCTTCACACAATTTACTCAGAGAGTTTTCCAACAAGCAAACTAAATCGGATTTGTGAAAGTGCAAGTTTTGTGTTATATTTTATAATAAATTGTGTTATATTTTAAAATAAATATATTAAAATAATTATTAATAACTTAAAGTGTAAAATACTTATTAAAACTTGATTTTTCAAGCTCATAAACTGTAAACAAAAAACCTAAATTAAAGAGAAAAGAGAACAAAAAGAGCAATCATGAAATGTGCAGTGGGCAATTGCAAACAAAGTAACAGCAAAAAAAGAAAAAAAAACAAGTGGAGAAATAATTGTGTTAAAATATAATGCTAGGAACACAACTGCGACGAACGACGAATTTTTGGTCGCGAATATTCGTCGCCAAAAATAAAACACATTGACGTATATGAAAATGCACACAATCCTGGCGTTGGGCGAAATTCGTTATACTCAGCGAAAGTTGAAATAGATTTATTTCTAATTGTTTCGTCAGCGAACGACGAACAAAACAGTATCAGGTGCTCAGGTTTCAAATACTCAAAGTGGTTTTTTATAGAAAAACATAGTTCATTACTGTAATATTGAATGTAGCACCAAAATTTTTAGTGCATACTAAAAATGCATTCATCAATTCACAAAAATGTATCATTCGGACGACTTTTTATTAATTTTGAACACTTTTTATAATATATTCTTTCTTCCCATATCCTACTTTTTCATATGATCACCCCATCAGCTGTTAAATGAAAAGAATAAGTTATTTACAGAAAAAATTTTTAGAAAATAATTACAAAAAGGAATTTGTTCTGGAAAAAAATGGACACCACCGGGGTAATTATGGAATGTTTAATGAATCTGGCATCAGAGGATTACAAAGGTTTTTAACAAAATTTACAATTTTTTTGTTCATTACTGCAATTTATTCGTCGTTATTGTGTTTCATACGACGAGTTTATAGAGCGAATTTTTAAGAACGAATTCGTCGTACTGAACGAAATTCGTTGTTCGTCCCAGTTGTGTTCCTACCATAATATTGTTACCAAAATTTTTTTTGTTTTCAAAAAGCTGCGTTATTTTATAGTTTTCCAAGAGATGAAGCTGAAAGAAAGTTATGGCTGATATTTTGCAAGCAAAAAAATTTGTTTTGAATGGGGAAAAAAGAAAAATAATTAGCACTTGGTTTCAATATTTATATAAAATAACTATAAATTAACAATTTCAAATAAAAAAAAGTGGAAAATAAAATAATTTTTTAAAATTGAAATTAAAAATTAAACTAAAATAAAGAGACCTTAAGCTTAAAAATATCAGAATACAATAATAAATAAAAAGAGGTCAAGAAACCAGAAGAGTTTATTATCAAACAAATTTAATTTGAAAAATCGCAATTTGCCCCACTGTCCTGTTTTTTACAATAACATAATAGTTCTCCAGCTGAATTTAATTAGCCAATCAGAACACATGTAGAGTGACGTCAGAGTTCCATCATGCGCAGAAAAAAGTATTTTTATTTCAACTTGTTGGCGTTATCTTTATTTTATCATTCTTGATTGCAGTTGTGTTCTCTGTCTCCGTCGTTGCCAAATCAAAATGTTTGCGCTATAATTAGACGGCAGCACAGTGCGCAGAGATGGAAAATAGTACAATAATTTTGTACGAATTATAAAAAAATTATTTTTTAATTAATTGTCAAGAAAACATATAAAAAAGTTGATTTATTTTTATTGACCTTATCAGTTTATTGTAATATTAATCAAGCTTGTGGTCGTTTTTTATAAAATGTTATTTCTTACAGTTTTTATTCAATATATCGTTAACAGCTTGTTAACATCTTCAGGAAATAAGAATTATTAAATTTTTTTTATATTGTTATATCATTTTTTTTAATAATTGTTAAATTATTAAATTTTTTTATATTGTAATATCATTTTTTTTAATAATTGTTATTTCCTGAAGATGTTAACAAGCTGTTAACGATATATTGAATTAAGATTATAAGAAATAAGAATTATAAGAAATAATATTTTATAAAAAACGACCACAAGCTTGATTAATATTACAAAAAACATATAAAATTTATAAATAAAATGCTTTCAAGTCGATGGTTTCGAAAATGAAGGACGAGAGCTGTTTGCATTAATGATTCTTTCAGCCCTGAAACAACAAAAATAATTTTGTTGAAATAGGGAATGGATCATGTGTTTCTCGTACAGTTCACTTCGTTCCTAATTCTTTATCTGCTATGAATATGATCCCTTCATATAAAAACAAGTAAGAACGTTAAATTCGTCCGGCTCGAATCTTAAATACTCTCCAAATAATTAGTAAATAAAAAATCAATTTTTGGGAGTCACTCCGGTAGGGGCCGTGTGGTGGAGACATCTCATCTTTGCCATAAAACACTAAAAAGTAAATTTTTTGAATTATTAAGTGTAAAATATTTTATTTTCATCATTTAGGGAGCACGGATGGGGGAGGTTAGGGCAGATCAGAGAAGATCTCAGCTTCGTTGCAAAAGTTTGAAAATTATATTTTTAAGGAATATAGGCTTAAATTATACAATTTGTTAAATATTTACAATATTTTTCCATGTAATATATTATTTCAACGCCCACCAAAACGGGGCGGGGTTCAAAACTGAATTTTTCTGATTTTCTGGCTGCAAGTTCAATGCTTTGGACCCTCTCGGACATAAAAATATATCATTTGCTTAACAGAATTAGAAAAATATAACTTTAAAAATTATATTGATTTTTAGAAGTTGGTTTAGTTCTTCTTAGGGGAACTTTTTTCCCTCTGTCCCGATTCAGTCCATTTACGAACTTGACCTGTGCTATCTTTCAAGATGTATTTATACCAAATTTCAAGGGTGTGGCTCCTTTCGTTTGGACTGAAGCATGATTTCCATAGACGGACGAACAGAAATGGCTGGATTGTCTTAGATTTCATCACTGATCGAGAATGTATATACTTTATGGGGTCTTAGAGGAATATTTCGCTGCGTTACACACGGAGTGACAAAGTGAATATACACTCCAATTTTTTTTTTTTTTTTTTTGAAGGGTATAAAAATTTGGGTTTACGACTATAAATATATTTTTATTAAAAGTAAAGATATTATTATTGAAAAGAAAGTGAATATAATTCAATTAGGACTTATAGGTTAAGATTCGTGATATTAAATTCGGAAAGACATGATCAAAATTCCTAGGACCAAGAGAAAATGAACATCAATTTCATTTTCAAATTACAAAGAGGAACAGAACAGGAGCCAAATTACGGCACTCGATATCGATCGAAATTTCAATACAATTTAAATGGAATTTTCGATCGATATCGAAAGCCGCAATTTGCCCCCAGAGCTATTTTCGGAAACCATTACATTTTCATCATCAGTAGTCATGTGGGTTTTTGTTTATCTCTAAATGTTGAATGTCACAGCAGCTTTTATTTATAAAATTTTGATGGGAAAATAGTGTACGAGAACTGTAGCGATACTAAACTGATGTTAAAACGCATTAAATCTCAATGTTGCCGTTTGATTATTTGCCTCACATCCCATGTTTTCTGACCAATTGTTTCACAGTGAAAGCCACAACTTGCGTTTCACTGAATCCGCCTCGTGGCTTTCAAGCAAACCAACAAACACACGTTCATTCCCAAAAATTTATATATACATATTTTCTATTTGCAAATGAAGTTGGACTTTCGAGTGGCATATGCGTAAAATGCATTTTAATTTATGAAAATTTTCAAACAAAAAAATTATTCATGACTCGTGTCCAGATCTAAAACACAAGATAAAATTACTTCAAAGCACATATTTTAAAGCGTACAACAGACGAATTCAGTGACTAACTGAAATGAAAAGTCAGCAGCCCTTTTTCCCCTCAGACTGCAGTAGGTGGCATATTGTGGCTTGTTTTAAGAATTGCTATCATAAAACAACCAAAAGGAAAATATTGTCCAAGTGACATGGTGCGGTCGGTATATTTTACAATGTAAGAAATTAGCATAACAACCCCGTGCCAAAAATAATGACAATTTACATTTATTCGATGCATTTAAACTTAATTTAATGCCTAAACCCTCCACCTAAAAATGAAAACATCTGGTTTTCAAATAACTTTTCATGAATTTAACCCATTTGGCAAGATACGCCAACAAAAAGCACCTTTTTGTTTGAAAATACAATTTTTAATTTAGCATGTGGCCACCAGCAGATTTGCTGCTGAAATTATTTATGTCAATGGTCTTGCTTTTATTTGATCAAACAATAAAAATAAATATAAAGAAAATCCTTGCTGCCACGTACATCCTTCACAGAATTTTCATTCATTCAAAGTTGACTTTCAAAGGATCGTTTTTGCTCTCATCCATAATGAGAGAAATAGTAGAGGGAGGTTTGTTTTGCGCATTTCAATTTTCACATTTTTATATTCAAACTGACATGCAGCCAGTTTCCTCTAACATGATTTCAGACAACATCTGGTATTGCGGTTACAAAACAACAACAACAAAAGTGTATATTTAGTTCAAGTGTTCTGCAGGATCTTTCCTCCTGTTTATTTTAAGAGCTCGTGCCATATTGCGCATGTTTTTCGTGAAAATATCATTTAGAGAAGAAAACAAGAATCCATTAAAACTGTGTATTATTTTAATAAGCCACTTTTGAGCAGAATGTTTCAGGATAATTGATGATGGGCAACTGGAAGCAACCAAAAATAGACACAATCCACCCTGCCAATGATTTTCAGCCGTTGCATCAAATTTTCTATACACAAATTAATAAAGCCATTAAACTAAAACTAAAAAAAACATGGAATTAGAAAAGCGCTAGCATATTTAATAACAATGTATGAAATTGAAATTTTGTAATCGCATGCGCAGCAGGCTTATAATATGTATAATAAATAATATTCATACTATTTGTTATTTAATTCATCTTTAATAATATTAAAATACGAATGTTCAACTCAGGATTATTTTTCGTATCTATATTGACGATTTTCCAAATTGGTTAGTTCCATTTTTTTAACTCCTGAATGACAGACCTACAATTAATAATTGTTCAATTAGTATTGAAAATTCATTAAAATAAAATCTTTTATTCCATGTAACATTCACAATGTTGTCATTTAATAACATGATAAGTTTTTTTATTTCATAAATATATTTTTAATCCGCAAATTTCAAAAAAACCGCTTCGAAAAAATTATAAGCTCCATCTAGCATCACCGAGAATGTCTGAGCTAAACAATTATTGAACTACCTGATCTACTTGGTAGCACTGGTAATATGCAAAGTGGTAAAACGACACTTAGGCGTAAACACGGGGTGTACAATAAAACTGCTGGAAAATGCAAATAGTTCTGGCAACACCAAAATTAGTGTTGACTAGCCAAAATAACCACCATAACCATGAACGGCATTGCTGTATTTACCAAACGAATGGATAACACCGTGACCCATTATACTTAAGGTAACTACAAAAATCAAACACTTTTGGATTATGACTATATCACGCCTAATTTAGCCTTAAATTGATAGAATCCAATTCTTAGAAGTTTTAATAACTTCATTAGAAGGCAAACACCGTGGACACACAACGAATGGTTTGATTGGTAGTCATTTTGTGGCAGACATTATAGTTTGTACCAGCCGTCTTTTATAAAGTATGCAAACTGAATATAAATAAACAATTAATAGAAATCAAGAGAAATGTTCCCACCTAACCTAAAATGTATCTTGTGTTGCCCTGTTGTAAGATATAGTGTTACATCGCACTACCCTGTTGCGTTGCTTTCAACAGTGTACTAACGCAAGGTAGTTTAGGTAGTTACGTGGTTTTTTATAGGGGAGAATTAAAGTTGAGTTAATATATTTAATAATTGTGTAGTGTGAAAAGCTAAATTTTAGTTAATAAAAGTGTGTAACTGGCAAAGTAGTTGTAAAATTATTGCAAACAAGTGCTTGAAAGTGAAAATGTGCAAATTTAATAGACGGGCGAAAATTATGAAAAGTGAAATTTTTATCTGCCGCACCAAGGAAAAAACATTCTAGAGATTTTTTTTGTTTTAAAACAGGCATCTTAAAAATGCCGTATGATAAATTTTATCTCTCGTGTTTATATTTTTCAACGTTATTTGGCATAAGATTTTTTATTTGGCATAATGATTTGGAGAAGTTGTACTGAAGTTTCATGATGAGACATTGAAATTTTTTAAATTCTACTCTTTTTTTTCGGTGTTTCTATTTAGTTTACATACAGTTCGTTGCACCTTTTTTCTCGTTTATTTCTCCATGCTACTCTTCAGCCCCTTCTTGATGTCTGCAATTTTCTTGTAGTTGTTGGTATTTGTTGCAATTAGACTAGGCAGGCCCTTTAGCAACAAGAGGGAATTGAAAAACAAAAGCAAAATAGTAAACACAAAGAAAAAAACCTATAGTGAGCAAGTTGCACCCAGCAACGTCAAATAATTTTTCCTTGTGTCTGTCATTTATTCAATTGAGAAAAATATTAAAAAAAATTAAACGAGTTTTTCAGTTTTAACTCCATTATCTGGAGATCCAACATCGCCACCACCGACTGACTGCCATTTACCGCCACCATCATGTTTAATTTGTTAGTGAATTCAGTATTAAGTGATTTCAATAAATCTCATTTGATTGAATTTTCTTTTAATATGTAGAAATGATGTGTGTGATTCGTAATTCAAAATTATTTTCTATACCTACTTAAGTGCATTTTTTTCTTTTTTGTTGATTTTCCACCACCAAACCGCCACAAATCTCATTGACACCGCCTTTTCTTTTTCAAGCAGACATAAACTTTACTAACACATTTGTAACTACTTCATGTAATATAAACAAAATTAATTTTATATAAATGAAATTTATTTGTTGGTGGGTTATATATAAATGAAATTTATTTATATATAATAGTATTGTGACAACAATGTGTCAAATAAAAAAAATGCATAAGAAAATTAATTTTGATTGTTAGGTTTTGTCTACAAAATAAAATTCTCAGGCTCATAATTAACATCATCATGCATCTTAGAAATATTCGCATACAAACGGAGCAAAAAAAAAAAGTTATAAAAAGTTTAGTTGTAAAATGTGAAAATATTTGAAAACTTGTGGATTTGGATAATTAAACGTGAACTTCTAATTTTGTCACAAATGCAGCTCAGGTGCATATAATCAACTTTGTCTTGATAAATATTATCCTGAACACTAGAGTATCCTAATTTTAGTACAATAAGTCAGAGCTGATACCTACTTTGGTCTCAATCTGGCTAATGACAAGCCTACAAAAATTTTCGATTCGGAATAGGTACACTGTAACTCAATATGTTTGAAATGGTGATTTTGTTAAAAAAAATTGTTTTGTTAAACATCTGAAATGCATTTATATTACATACATATGTACCTATTTAGATACATACATATATTATTATATTCATAGGTACAAATGTGTACAAAACAGTACAAATTAAAAATTTGTTCATAACTATCAACGCTATGAATAATAAAAAAAACGTCCTAAAATCCATCATGTAAATTCCCTTTTACTACAAATTTATGTATAGATGTGCGTACTTATGCATTCATGGATATATAGAAGCAGGACAGAGAAAGAAACAAAGAACACAAATAATAATGAGCCAACAGGAACAAAAATATGTTTGAGGCATCTAAAATAACCTTTTTTTTTAAATCTACACACAGCGACAACAAGAACAAAAACATGCACATCAATTTCGGTGAATTATGCCGACTACAACAGCAACAATGGTCATTCAATTACGAATGTCGTGGGGGAGAAAATACTGTAAGATACAGCAACAAAGTCATAAAACAACAACAGAAACTTAAAGCAAAGATAACAACGACGTCATCTCAGTATTGCCAGAACTAAAAACGTATAAAAGACATGTTTTGGATATGGAAAGAATTTATCGTTAATGAATGTGCATTCTATATATTGAATTATTCAACTTCTAAATACGCATGTATGCACATTTGTATGTGAATAATATGAATCATAATTATAAATGATATTAATTGTAAACTTCATAATTGTTACAGTTTTCAATCAACCTATAACAAGGGAAAATAACATATCATATGTAGATACATGCAGGTATGAAGGGTTTAAGGCATTAGTAATATCGTTTCCTTCAGCTTCTGACAGCAGCTACGGAAAGTACCTTTTACATGCAAAGCGCCAGCTGTTAGGTTTATTCGGTAAAACATCTGCACATATTGCCGAAGTTGGTCAGAAAACGTACCGATATAGTTATTATGTATAGGTAGGCATCTGTTAGCAAAGTTCTAAAAAAAATTCCAAAATAGTTGATAAAATAGAAATATGTTAGAAAATGTTCTGCATTTTTACTATATTTATAATAGGGGTATTCACACCGAGTCTGTTAATCCGGTAATTTGTTAGTTGGTAATTTGTTGAAACATTACTGTGAACACACTTTTTGTTCTATCTCAGTAGTGCGGTAACTTTTGCTACAAAACAGATGATTTAAATTTATTAAAAAGCAAAAATGCCTCGAGAAAGTGCAAAAACAAAAATAGTAAAAAATTTAATTGAAAATTCTTTTTTTACCGAGTAACAAGAAAATTACCAAGCTTGCCAGACTGGTACTTTGTTACTCGGCAGTTCGATAATTTGTTAATTTTACAAAAACAAAATACACGTAAAAAACTATCGAATAACGACTAACGAATCAACAAGGCCGGTGTGAAAACCCTAATATATTTTTAGACGTGTCGGCAGAGGTTTTCGTAATAATAAAAAATTAAGTTGTTATTGAACCCAATTTTGAACAACAACTTTAGAGCAACCTATAAAATAGCTTCTTTAATTAATTACCTACTTTACTTATCAAATACAAAAGTGTGGCAGAAGCCTTCCACTATCGTGAATGGGTTAAACGACCAAATTTCTTATATACATATGTATGTACATATGTATTTACATAAATGATGGCGAAGCAAATCTGTTAAAGTTAAATGTTATTCAAACTTCACATTGGTTATTCAATTAATTAATTTTGGAAAGTGTAAATTATATATGTGAACTTGAAAAAAATTATATCCTACGCTTGTTAAGAGATTTTTTATTAATATTCAAATTAAAAAACAATTTCAACTGAAATACATATTTTCCAAAATCTTGGTTTTCCTCATCTGTGTCTCATGCACAAAAAGCAGGTGTGGCAAACCTCTGCTTCTATATATTCTATAAATCGCAACAATAAGTTTACCACAAAGTTAATTTCGTTGGGAAAATGTCTTAAATTTTATGAGAATATTTCGTTGTTTATATAAGTGGTTTTAAACGGAATCGGAATTTAGGACATGGTCGAATATATCAGCCATGCCCCGGAATCGATTCCATTCGGAATTCGGAATGAAGTGTTTTTTAATTTCATTAGTTGATTCAGTTCATTTTATTTAAAATTATTTAAAGAACTCAAGAAATGAATATTATAAGATAGTATTTAAGAAATGTTTCTGGCTAATGTTAAAAAAAAATTTGGTTTGGAAATGTCGAAAATTTTTGATAGGAACTTAAATGTGTGTGTGTAATAATGAATTGCAAATTTATAAAACGATACGCTTTTTAGGAGCCTTCAATTCCATACATAAAAACGCCAGAATTAGCCAACCTACTGTTTAAAATGTCATGTCTCCAAACATATTTTAATATCACCATGTTTGACGACAAGTCGCCACATCTGCCATCACTGACTCGTACTGGTACATATCTAACACACAACGTATAATTTGGCTCATAATAATCATACAATACACTAGACAACCAAACGGTGGATACGCTGTTTTTCTCTCATTTTTCTTCGTAATTCATATAAAATGTAACTCAAAAATATTTCATTTTATTTCTCGTCGTGTTTTTGAAATTCAATGACAAAAATCGTTTAGTGTGGTTCGGTGGTGGTGGTTTGCAATAAAAAATGTTTCTGAAATATGTACCAACTTGTAGCTGAAATAATATTGTCCCAATATTTCGATATTTGTTTTTAAGCTTCATACGCATTATGCGTACTGTGCCGCCTGAGTAGTTCATACGGCAACAAAAGAATTTTCAACTATTCCTGTATGTAAATAAAACAAAGTGCGAGCGAAAAAAATTATACAAAGTAAAAAGTATCTTATAACTACGAGTGCATTGATATGTGAGATGAAATAAAAGTGATTTAGTATAAAAGCGATTTATGTGTGCGTAACTACATGCGTATATACATACATACACGTCTATATGTAGTATGTAGTATGTTTATAAATAAAATAAGTTATTTTACTTTGAATGTATTAATAAAATAAATCTTTTCGTTTTGTATAAAAAACTATAGATAAGCAAAGTAATAAAGTGTAATAATTTATTGATGTTTGTGTTGAAAAAAGAAAAATATGAATAGCAAGAATTAAATTTGAATAAGAAGAATACACAACGAAACATTAAAGAAAAATATTTTTAACAAATACTAAATATACGAATAACAAGGTTCTATTTTACTCAGTTTTATAAACTAAGGATTAAAGCACAACAACAAAAGCAACAACAGCAGCAGGAGCAACAAATTTTTACAATATTTTTACAAATATTTATTATAAAAAATATATAAAACACAGCAATGGAAGCAATTGCCAAACATGATTTTTCAGCAACAGCTGACGATGAACTTAGTTTTCGTAAAAATCAAATATTAAAGGTAAATATATTTAATACTTTAAAAATAATGTTTATATGTATTCATGTGTAATTCTTAAAGCACAACCTTTGTTTTACAAATATTATCAATAAATTATATTAGTGAGTAGAGATTGTGGCCAAGGAAATGCTTAATAAATATATACTTAACAGTCGCAAAGCAGCACTGAGTCAGTCAACATCAAGCCTCGTTGGCAATTATATTTGAAGTGCAGCCAGACCACTGATTGTTTACTCTCTTTCGAGAGTTTTGCGTCTCACTCACACTAGTTAATTTCGACACCCCAGATAACTATAATTTACAGTTCTTCTAGGGAGTGTTCTGTGATTAACTAGTCGCTACCATAAGGATTGGATCGTACTTCCTATGTAAAGGCATAGGTCGAAGATAACAAAAAATATTTGTAATGGCTTTATGCACTCATTGCGCGGCCAAATAATTATTTCCTCTCCAGTGGCGTGCTGTTAGAGGGGTGAACCTAAAACTAAAACAAACAATATATACTTAAGGGATGCACTGAAAATAGTGAATATTGTAAAAACATTCATTTAAAAAAAAATATTTTCCTGCAGAGGGTTTCGGTCATTGTGGAAAAATGTGGATGGGTACAGTCTTATATCTGAAATAGTTTTGGAATTCGAATAATATCAGTTACAAGAATGTGAAGTGACCATTATGGAAAAATGGGGATGGGTAAACATATGCCACTATATACAAATATGTACATACATACTATATTTTCTTTGACAATTGTGGGGCTCATCCAGAAATCTCATTTGTTCTTCCCTCGCCATTTTATTTTCTGACTTTTCTGTTAATGAAATTTCAGTAGAAGAAAATTCTCGTTTGCACTTAAATTCATACTAAAAAAAAATCAAGAAGGCAAAAAAATTATTTAAAATGTACTAAGATCTATCAAAAACATATCTTTCATTGTAAAAGGTTTTAAATGATCGAATTATCAAATCTAACAGAAAATTTTGGCAAGTGTAGAAACTAGCTTGGACGTTGTCTCTTAAATACACTTGATTGCATTATTTGTCTTTGGTTAAGCAAAAATCCAAAAACCTGTTAAACGTAAATGAAAGCGAAAATGTAATATCGACAATAAAATAAGTTTTGCATGTTCAAAACAATTATGTAGAAAAATATTTACGTATGTATGCGTGTACATATTTTGCATACAATATTTCTTCATTTTAAATGCGTTAAGTCACAGAAATTTTGGGTGTCAAGTATTATGCAAAATATAATCCATACATATACTAAACACATATGTATGTATGTACAATGTACATATGTATATGTATAAATTAATATAATTTGCACGTTTCAATGAAAATAAAAAAATTTTTAAAAACATGTATGTATGTTTCATGCAATTGTTTGCTTACTTGTTGTCCAGGTCAACAAATAAAAAACGGAATAAAAATGCTACCCAAAAGAAGTTATAAGTTTTTATTACTAAACACATATCAGTTACAAACTAGTTGTAATATTGTAATTATTAGCTTAGGTTTTTGACATGCAAAAGGTAGCAAAATATAATAAAGCAAAATGTGTATGATGCATGAATGCATGTGTATGCCCAATAGGCAAAAAAATAGGTCATTCCAATTCAATTGCACGTGTCTTACCAGCATCCACTTTGTTGAGTCTTGCAATACATTTTTGTGTTTTTTTTAATTATATGCACACATATGATGATAAATATTAAAGTAAATAAATTCGCACGTTCACATATACATACATATTTATATACATACATATATATATATACATATATATATATATATATATATATATATACATACATATATATATATATATATATATATATATATATATATATATATATATGTATATATATATATATATATACATATATATGTATATATATATATATATATATATATATATACATATATATATATATATATATATATATATATATATATATATATATATATATATATATATATACATATATGTATATATATTAATATATATACATATATATATATATATATATATATATATATATATAAATGAAATTTATTTGTTGGTGGTTAAGCAATGTCTATATGCATTTCATTGGTGCTTTACCAAATCGTCAGTAGACTTTAACCACAGTTTTGAAAAGTTAAAAACCTCTTATCTTATGCATATACTTCCGAAAACCATCTGAGAATTCACAACATACTTTATTTGTTGGTTTAGTTTTGTATGAGTTGCAAGCCTATGTTCTTGTTCTGTTGTTATTTTTGAAAATAGTTTGTAATTTACAAGTTGTGAATTCTCAGATGGTTTTCGGAAGTATATGCATAAGGTAAGAGGTTTTTAACTTTTCAAAACTGTGGTTAAAGTCTACTGACGATTTGGTAAAGCACCAATGAAATGCATATAGACATTGCTTAACCACCAACAAATAAATTTCATATATATATAATAGTATTGTGACAACAATGTGTCAAATAAAAATATTTCATAACAGTTTATATATATATATATATATATACATATATATATATACATATATATATATATATATATATATATATATATATATATATATATATATATATATATGTATGTATGTATATGTGCCTGTGCTTACGTATTTATATATATTATATTTCCATTAAAGTATAATAACTTTTATACTACCTTTTACCAGTGCCCTCGTTCGCTATATATAGAAGTGGGATATAAGTTAAAGGGTGCTGTTGGTAAAGTATGAAGCTCAAGATCATGTATTCGAAACCGCACTCTGTCGTGAATATTGTATCGAATTTAACGCACAAGCGTTAATAAGTATGAAAATAGGAACTGCTTTTGTGCCAAAAAGAAAAATGTTTAAATATCAGACTCTTTTATAGCTGTTGGACAGAGAATTCTGGCTTAAAAAAATACTTTTTACCGGATCGAAGGTATCAGTTTTGGCACAGCCTTGAATTTTTCGTAACCTCGAGATTATAAAATTTGAGTTCACATGGTAAACTCCGAACTTAAACTGGACAGCAACTCTTTAAAGGTTAAATTAGTCCTAACTTATCCATAACACCATACCCATAACAGATAATGCAGGTTCGAACCTCATTTATGGGTAACACTGTATTCGATTATACTTCACATAACCATAGAAACAAAATGGATTTTGGTTCTAGGTTATGGCGTTATGGGTATGGTGTTATGGATAAGTCACGACTAATTGAACCTTAAAAGCTGTATGAAATTTTGTTACATTCGAACTACCCATTTAGAAAATACAGAATTATTTTAATTTCTTTTAAATCCCTCACTGTGCCATATTATGAAATTATCATATTCGAATACAAAGAAATTTACATTTTTAAAAATAAAATAAATCTCATTTATTTACTTTCCTCCCAAAAACTAAGAACGCACTTTTGAAGCCTTGAAATAGGGCGAAAAGACGAAAGTGTTAAAAAAAAGTGGGTTAGTGTTTTAGGTTTAGTGTCGTATCTTAAAATATATATTCCTATGCGTTTATTTAACATTTTTATTATATTTTCGGAATAAAAATAAATTATTTGTTTGTTCATGAGGAGGTCACATCTGAACAGTTTTTTTAGATGTTTTTTGTTTTGTTTTCCATTTTATTTTTCGTTTCTATATTTTCGTTCGGTATTTCCTGCTAGAAATAATTATGCAAAATGAACATGAGTCATATTCTTCGTTTATTTAGATACAAATATTTTTTAACCATAAATCTATATGTGAGAAATTTTTTACATTTTTTGCCAGAGGAAAAAATAGCAATAAATATTTTGAATATATTGTTGATAGATATTTAAAATTGATTAAGAAATTTAACACACATACAACAACAACCTTAATTTAGTTTCAAACTGTTTGCTCAATTAAAAATATGCATATGTACAATGTGCTTTGTACATATGTATATACATATAAATATAGTCCAGATTCATGTCAAGTAAATAAATATATGCTTGGTTTACTTGATACATATTTATAAGAGATCATTTCTAGACTTATTCCAATGTTTAATTGTAATCCTTCGTTCCGTACTAAACAACCAGTTCGACAACCAGTCCTATACTTTTTAAATAAATATTTATATTAATATATGTTCGTCATTCTCTTTGGAGTTACATCTACTGAAATCTAAGAAAAATAACACACGGGCTTCTATACATCCTTATATTTATATGATGCATACCTACACATAAATGCCTATTAAAACAAATATTTTCCATCAATATTGTTGGACGTTGAAATGCGTAAAAATGTTCCACAAATATGTGTGGCTATTTATATATAATACGAGTATTAAAAAAATAATGGAATTGTAGCATATGAGTCTCATATTATTCAGAACAAAACTAAACAAACAAAAAAAATTAAGAAACAAAATTCACATTAATGTAGATTTTCCTTTAAGAAAAAGTTATTTATTTTGGTATTATATATTCAGAAAAATATAACAAATATTCAACCTAATTCCAAAATGTTGATGATTTTGTGTAAGATGCTTTGAAATGCAGGCATACAGATGTGCTTAACCCACAACTAACTAAGCGTGAGTTTAACAGTTTAAATAAATGAAATATTTTTAGTATTCTAATAACATTTAGAGTAGGATAGGTAGCAACACCCACGATCCCAATCTTGAGTACGGGATCACCCCATGCAAATGTGTAGACAAAAGTGGGTTAGGCAAATTGCGAAAAATCATCCAATAATTTCCAAAGACTTTTTCCTTGTAAATCGTATAGACAAAAATGTCATCCAATAATTTTCATTCAATATTAAATCGTGTTAATTTAAACTTAAACTTATTTAATATACAACCTTTTAATTGCCGCTATCCACAAATACTGGCAGTTTTGAAACTGGTCTCGTTTTGTTCGCATTTCCTCAATTTAGTTTAACCCAGAAAACCGAATGCTGCAACTCATGTTAATAAAATATGCAAACATTTATGCACTTGTAGTTTTTACGCATCACAGATTCGTTATTGACGACATAAAAATTAGCCACCCTCGAGTCAGGTTGAGAGATTTTTTTTTTAAATAGCGCTATTACATCATGAATGGCAATATATTTCGCTGTTATAGCCAGTCAGCCAGCAAAAGGCAAATTAAAAAAAATGTGTCTTATTTTGTTTTATAAACACAAAAATTTCACAACAACAAAAAATTTACCAGAAATGAAAAGTATGAGGAATGTTTTGTGCGTGTTGGCGTTTAAATAAAAAATTGTGTGTTCTTTTTTAAAAACAAACATTTAACAGAAAATATAAATACGAAAAAGAAAATATTTGCTTAGAAAAATTTCATTCGAATGGTGAACTTTTTTGTAATTTTATACAAAAGATGTCTGGTCGATAGCAAAATGTTGACACCCATTCATTTCCGTTATCGATTAATACTTTAGTGTTTTTAAAACGTCGTATAATGAAATGTTGGAATTGAATCGAAGTTAAGTCAGCATGATCGCGAGGCATAATATCACGTTTTCACATAAAAACTGCCATATTCTTAGAGTAATGTCGCTTACGGAATGATGTCCATCCGCAATGATGTCTATCCGATCTCAACAATTTCTATGTGCCCTTGCGAACTTAACGGAATCACTGTTCTAGCTGCTGTAAATTTTGTGCTAGAAAAGGGTTTTCAAGCGTCTGATTTTGCTGGTGGCATGGCATATACCCAGTGAAGTAGTAAGACTTTTGGATGGGGTCCAATACCTCAGGAAGGTGTTTGTAAATGGAAGTGAGCGTCCATGCGAGAGGAATTGACTCATATGTGTTGTTTTTGTCACATTGATGTGTTTCCGATAGCACTCGAGGGTCGCTGTGAACTTCACACAGTGTTCAGAACACCATGGAGGGGGTCCGTAATGGCGGGTATCCACGATAATCTCAGACGAATCATACAGTCAGAAATGGCAGTTAAACAAATATTTTTGCATTCTTTTAATATCGATCGTGAAGAAAATTTTATTCAAAGTATTCTTAAAAAAATTAATTTTTTTTTTCAATTTGTTAATTTGTTTGTATTATTATGAAATTTTTATTTGACATATTGTTGTCACAATCACGGTTTACCGAAATTTTCCGAAAATGTTACCAAAAAGTTACCAAATTTTTTTTATAAAAACAAAAATCTTTATTTTTATTATAATAAAAACAACAACTTTTATTAATAAAAAACATAACATAAAACGTTTTAATTCATTTTAGAACATAAATAAATATTTCAATTCATTATACCTATGAATTGATGGAAATCCTTCTTAAATAATTACAGATTGATTTCCTTTTTTATATACAAAAATATTTTATTTTTATATTAACTAAAGCTACTTTGACAAAGTTGAAAAAGATACTATGATGTATAAAGAAAAAGTTTTATTATTAGAAATAAAACAATTACATAGCCTACTACAATTACATAGCCTACTATGAAAATACAAATGTTGGATATGACAAGTGTTAAATAATGCAAGTATTATATTTCCAACACTCCTCCTCAACATGTATATTTTTATCAGCATATTAATATTTCAAATTTAATAAATTAACAAATTTTCTATGTTTTGATTTATTTAAATTTTTCGTAAATATGTCTGCTATCATTTCTTCCGATGGACAATATTTTAAACAGATTTGCTTTTTATTTACGACTTCTCTAATGTAGTGATATTTTATATCAATATGTTTACTTCTGTTATGAAACACTGGATTTGTTGCTAATCTCAAAGCACCTTGATTATCGACGTTAAGCTCAGTGCTTTCTTCTTTTAGAAAATCTAGTTCTTGTAATAATCTCTTTAAGTAGACTGCTTCTTTTGATGCGTTTGATATAGACATATATTCAGCTTCGGTACTGCTTAAAGCTGTTGTGGATTGTTTTTTCGACTCCCAAGATATTGCGCTATTTCCGAGATAAAATATATAACCTGTATGCGATTTTCTATCGGTTGTACATCCACCCCAATCTGCATCTGCATAGCCTGTCAGTTTCTTATTTCCTTTGCTGAATTCTAATTTAAGATTCTGAGTTTCTTTAAGATATCGAAGAATATGCTTTGCAGCTGTAAAGTGTTCTGAATTCGGATCAGCATTCCTTTGCGCAAGTTTATTCACAGAAAATAATATATCTGGTCTTGTTGTTAACGCCAAATATAACAAAGCTCCAATTAGTGATTGATAAACGGTTTTATTAGCTTTCTTGCCACTTTCATCGCATTTAATTTGATAATTTGGTTCTAAAGGCACTGATGATGATTTACAATTTTCCATATTATATTCTGTTAATAGTTCTTGAATATAAGTCTTCTGACTGAGTTTAATATCTCCTGTTTCACCATCACGTTCAACCTTTATGCCCAAAAAATATTCCAATTGACCTTTATCAGATATTTCAAATTCTTTACTTATTTCAGACTTAAATTTTATTATTTCGTTCTTTTCTTTGCATCCGACAATTATATCGTCCACGTATACTGCAACCATAATCAAATTTTCATTTATTTTCTTTTTATATAAGCACGGTTCATTTTTGCAGCTTTCAAATCCCATTTTACATAGTACTTTATTTAACTTAAAGTTCCATTCTCTACCGGCTTGCTTTAAGCCATATAGAGATTTATGTAGACGTAAAACCTTATTCGGGTATTTTTCATCTTCGAACCCCTTTGGCTGTTGCATATAGATTTCTTCTTCTATATCTCCGTTCAAGTATGCTGAGACAACATCTAACTGATGCAAATGCATCTTATGCTCAACTGCTAAGGCCATAAACATTCTAATCGTTTCGTATCTTATTACGGGTGAAAATGTTTCTTTGTAGTTAACCCCATACTTAAAAACAAAGTTACCAAGTTACCAACCCTAAAAAAATTACCAATTTTGGTAGAATGTTACCAACTGTGGCAACTGTGGTCACAATACTATTTTAAATTAAATTTATTTGTTGGTGGTCAAGCAATGTCTATATGCATTTCATTGGTGCTTTACCAAATCATCAGTAGACTTTAACCACAATTTTGAATAGTTAAAAACATCTTCAGGTCTATTCGGGAAGTCACTTTCACCACAAATACGTGCTTCTATCACTTTTTGCTATTCTAAAATACATTAGAGATGGCAATGCTAGAAAACATCTGTTTTCTTTCACATTGGATGTATTCTAAAATACTTTTTCACCAGCCTTCATTGTAATTTTCGTTCGACGACAATTTTTCCGCGTTAAAATAAAAAAAATTTAAAAAAAATAGGTATCAAGTGTTTTCTACAAATGTAAGTAAATAGTTGACAAAAAAAAACATTCAATCATAGTTGTTTCTATTTATTTTCATATGTAGGTCTAAAAAACAGACATCTCCACAACAATTCAGAGCCATGGTCGATTTCATGGTAGCGCATCCTGATATTGCAACAGGAACCAGCCAACAAAGGCCGGAAGAGCAGAACAAGTTATGGGATGAACTAAACCAAAAGCTTAACTCTATCAGTGTTCCAATAAGAGACGTACCGTCATGGAAAAAGGTAAGGCATATTGTATGTGTGTGTTTGATGCATAAAATAAGTAAAAATGAATTTTACAGGTGTGGAGAGACTATAAGGCAAACACAAAGAAGAAACTGGTGACTAATAGGCAACAAATGGAGGGTACGGGGAGGTCCTAACAAGACACAGGTTTTAAACGATTTGGAGGAACCTGTAGCATCTTTATTAAATTTAAAAACGTCCGTCAACGGATTGCCAAATATTCCAACGTTTGGTATTGATGAACCCATCAGCTTCCGAAATCTTTTCTTGGATTTTATATGGTCTCTTCTTGAAAGACTTAAACACGCTTTAAATAAATTAGTGAATAATTTCACTTTCACTGTGTATTCTTTGTTTTAAATTATATAGCACTCACATTCAGTGTTTTATTTTTTGTTTATTTTCTTTAAATAATTTTTTTTTTGGTATTTTAGTCAGCTGTTGTCAATGTTGTTTATATTTTTTATAAGAGATTACAAGAAATCGATTACTGAAAACGATATTTCCTCACACGTATTTTAGAATCTGTCGACGTTTAAGTGTCGAAAGTGAACGTTCGGCGACGAAGAAGTGAAGCGCGTATTCCCGAATAGCCCTGCTTATCTTATGCATATATGTATGTACTTCTGAAAACCATCTGAGAATTCACAATTTGTAAATTACAAACTATTGTAGTATATATTGTATAGTAGGCCTTGGAACTCATACAAAACTAAACCAACAAATAAATTATATTCGATATGAATCTATTTTATTTTTCTACACATTCATACAATCAGAAATCCATTGGATAACAAGGAAAGTATTTATAAGGCAAAATGAAAAACAAAATCTAAATCAAACTGTTATGAAATTTTTATTTGGCATATAGTTGTCACAATACTATTTTAAATTAAATTTATTTGTTGGTGGTCAAGCAAGTCTACTGATGATTTGGTAAAGCACCAATGAAATGCATATAGACATTGCTTGACCACCAGCAAATAAATTTCATTTTATTATTATTATTTTTATTATAACTTTGGCTCGTTTTATACTATAATAATTTGCGTTTGTTTAGTAACAATAGAATTGCTTTTATTTGAATAATCATTTTATCTATTTGTTTATTTAGAATATAGCAAATTTTTTAGTAGCATTTCTTCATTAATCATTTAATTTGTAAAGGAATTTATTATTTTTAACTTTTTATGGCGGGATCATAAAAATGTTCATTTCAAATGCAGTTCTTGCTTTTTGTATATAATGACTGACTGTTTACTTATTGTACGATTTAAGCAAATAGTTTGGAGGGAATGCATTTATTCATTACATTTAATTAGCTTTTATAATTTTCAATTTGTAAATTAAAAATGAATTTAATTAATAAAATTTTATATATTGAAACAATTTGCCTATTATCGTAATATTTTATTAAAATTTTATTATAAACTTCTAACGAGTCACAGAAGTAGAATTAAAAATTTTATAGGTAAACAAAATTTAAAAGGAAATTCACGTTTTATATGGCGTTTAGGTTTGATGAGATTGTCAGGTTGATTTTGAAAAAGAAGAAATATGAACTGCCAGGCCAATAGGGTCCAATATGAACCCATTGTGTTTCGTGTATAGGAAGGCAGAAAAAAAGAAAAGGGGTATGGAATGAGCTTAAAATGGGAGCCTTAGAGGAGTCAACTGCTGAGACAATTGCTGCTCTTCATAAGTCGATTTCGCGACTTGAAGTTGATTCCTAATAGCTTTGATATGCTACTGAAGGATGTTCTACCAAGGGATTGCGGGCGCCCCAATACTGCAGAGCAGGACAGAAGTAGAGGAGATGTGCAATACACTGCAATGCGTTCTCCTAATTTTCTATATAGTATAATGCTGCTATCTCAAAAACGACAGCCATTTTCGAAATTCGATTGCATGTTCGAATTCGGCGTACCCAGTTATTTATGGAACAGCTGTGATTAGCTGTAGTCCATTAGATGACCTAAATTTGTAAACATGCTTAATTATAGGAAAAAAGGAATATCTTAATGAAAGAGAAAGTTCATAGGTCGTTTGCTAGCAGATAACAAAATTATGTATGGGCTTCTTGCAGGTAGGTTTATGTGCCACATGCACGTAAGCGCTTTACGTTTATACAGGCAGCCAAACACGAGTGTAATAGAAAAATGGAACAAAAATGAAAAGGGAAATTAACATTAATAAAAATGTATGTACATATGAACTGTTTTGAAAATAATAACGAGAGAGAAAGCATGATAATCAGAAGTTTTTTTTTTAAGACAAAAAAAGGAAAATAATAATAAAACCATTAGCACTTGGCAACCGGTGAAACAAATGGTTTAAACTTTAAAGCCACACAAAAACATAACTTTTTTTATGGGCACGACTGAAAATAAACAAAAGGGAAAAAATAGACCCTTTAAGGAACAAATCTGTATTGAAAACCAAACCAGTCAGAAAACCTAAATGCAGACATAATTTATTGTTGTAATTTTTTTTTTTTCGTGATGCTGTTCTGTTGTAGTTTTTTCTTTAATTTTTGGTCAGTCAGGTTTAAGGTTTATTATACTCGTATGTACCTCCTCGCGAACTGCAGCCATGACGTGAGGGACACATGCTAGTCAAACAAGATTTTAACTACGAGTAAAAAGCATCTTTCTCTCAGGTTACATTTTCTCATATGTGTGTGTGTGAGTGATCCTCTCCCAAAATGTGCATCTAGTATGCTGCTCGTCGTAGTTGGATACAATCGCATTTGAAGCTCTTGTTTGAATTTGAAATGGGAAAAAGGTCGGCTCTGGTTGCTGCTGAATGTTGTTAACATGATAATGATGCAGTTTGTTAATGATAATAATACGACCATGTCAGACACAAGGCTAAGCTGATGGCAATGCACTTTTATTGTCTGTATATTGTTGTAGTTGTTGTGAGGTTGTTTCGTTGGTGCGAACTTTTGTTATATTTTTGGCGATCTACTTATATTGCGTGTCTGCGACAGTCGAAAGCTTGAAAAAGAAAATTATAAGCAGCAGCAATTTTTGCTGCATACGAATTTTTTAAAGAATCTCTTTTGAATAGATGATGCTCTTTTATAAATAGACACCTTTTGTCACAGCATTATTTTCATTTGAGTGATTTTCTGTCATCCCCCGTAAAATTTGATTGCAAAGAAAGAACCGGTTCCGGCAATAATTTATTTATTTATTTATTGTTTATTGTTCAGTCAATGGCAATTTATTGCTATTAATTTTGCTATAGTCCACGGTAGGAACTAACTATAGGCAAAATAGGTATAGACATGAGAAAGTATGCCCGTCTAAATGAAATACTGAAGTTAAATAATATCAATGAACGAAATTTCTCATTAAAAACGATTAAATGAAATCTATAGACGGGTAAAGAAGTTTTTCTTAACAGAAATCTGTGTAAAGAACACATAAAAATTAACGAAATTATTTTGTGCAAATTTTTAAAACTTTATATTTGTAAACTTCTTTAAATCATAATTAAAATAAAAAAAAATTCATTTATTTACTTTTTTTATAAGATTTTAAATATGGAAGATGATTCAAATTGGTATCGTGCTGAACTAGATGGCAAAGAAGGTTTAATACCCAGCAACTATATAGAAATGAAAAATCATGAGTAAGTTTCTTCTAGTCATTCATTTAATAAAATAAACATTTTTTAATTATTATTTATGAAAATAACAAAAACAAAACAAATTGCGCACAGCTGGTATTATGGCCGCATAACTCGTGCTGATGCTGAGAAATTATTATCCAATAAACATGAAGGCGCTTTTTTAATACGTATTAGTGAATCCAGTCCGGGCGATTTTTCATTATCGGTCAAGTAAGCAAATGTTTTCAAGATTTGTCCTTCTTATAATATTTAATTGAATATTTTCTTTGTATTTATTTGTTTTGAAAAAACAGATGCCCAGATGGCGTTCAACATTTTAAGGTATTACGTGACGCACAAGGTAAATTTTTCCTTTGGGTGGTTAAATTTAATTCCCTCAACGAATTGGTGGAATATCATCGAACGGCTAGTGTATCAAGATCGCAAGATGTTAAATTAAGAGATATGATACCTGAAGAGGTACGAAGAAGCATTCATAACATATTTATAAAGAATTTTAATTTATTCCATATTATTTTTTATTTGTTAGATGCTTGTACAGGCTTTGTACGATTTTGTGCCACAAGAATCTGGTGAATTGGACTTTAGACGTGGTGATGTCATCACTGTAACAGATCGTTCTGACGAAAATTGGTGGAATGGTGAAATTGGAAATCGTAAAGGCATATTCCCAGCAACCTATGTAACGCCATATCATTCATAATTATTGCTAAATAATAATATTAAAAAAATTAAACACAACAACAACAAACATATACAAAAAACAAATCCTATTAAATTATAAAAAAAAATTCGATCAACAGCAAATATATGTCAAAAGTTACACACAAGCACACACATACAACCAAGCCCCCACACACTTTGTAAACACCGTCATTTTTTAATGTTTAGAAAACCACACAATAAATATAACATTTTAAATTATAGAATAAAACATAAAAATAAAACAAATCCTAATTATATTTACAACAACATATTCAGAAATAAAAAAAACTCCGTGAAAATGCATTTGTTTTAGAAAAAAAAAAACAATTTATAAACATGAACAATTATTTTTTACTTAAAAATAAAAAGCAAATAAAATTAAAATATTAAACAAAAGATATTTTTGTTAGTAAAAATACTTTTTTACTTTATAAATAATAAATTAATTATAAAACAAAATATAAATTTTTTACATAAAGTTTAAAAAACTATGTATTTGCTATAAAATCATGTATAAATTAATATTTAACTTTAAAATTATTATAATTATTATTGTTTGCTTCCATTTTGTTTTAAATAAACATACATTTGTATTAAAAATGTACTATGAAATGCTGTTTAATACAAAACAAAAAAAAAAACAATTTGCCATATTTATAAAACAATCAAACAAGAAGTATTTTATAAAAAATTATAATAATAAACATAAAAAGAAACAATGTAATATTTTCTTTGTATAAAGAAAAGTACACTCATTAAACAGCTTTAAAATTTTTCTCACTGTAAACACATTTATGTTTTCCGCTAACCAATAAAAACTCAGCATTTCTTCTGTTTTAGCCTCTTCTTTTGTTTCTTACATATATGAAAAATAATTTAACGAAAAATCATAATTTGCATTACAATTAGGCCATATAAATACTACACTAGATATTTTTTATATTATGTATGTTTATTTTTGAATTAAAATAAAAAGAAATTTGAATAAAATCTTATAAAACACTGTCATGAAATGAATGCAACAAATAGTGTAACCTTTTAGATTTCATATGTACGAAAAAACAACAACGAAATTAAAACAGCATATATTGTAAATTACAGAACGGCCCAACATGTATATTTTATATAAATGCCTGATGATTGGTAGATTTACATATATCGCAAATAAATATTACAGATGAAATGAGACGAGGGCAAGTGCTAGGATCTACTGAGAGCGATAAACATGTGGAGTGCTGTTATATATGGTGCAACAAACACTTAAAATTCCAAGGCCAAGGAAATCAAACCAAAAATGAATTTCAACTAAAAATTTGTATCTGCATTTAAATCGTTTAGAAGTACAGCTTCCATTATAAAATATGTCACGGCTATTGGCGTTCCCATTCTATAGTTTCAATAAACGTTTATTTGCGAATAACTTTCTTTTCGGTAGTCAACTGATATCTTGTGGTTCCCAGAAAAGCAACTGAAATTTACAAAGCGAACCTCCATCTCGAATTATTTTAGCAACTGGTAACTTACGGTTGCACTCCAACGACTTTTCGTATAGATACTTATATGTCAGATATTTTTTACTTTTAATTTATCTATGCAGCAATATCAATAAATCTAATACAAATACAAAATTTATATATAATTAAAATTAAAACCACTATGTATTTTTTTTATTTAACCATAAATGTTTTCTGTCAGTCCTATAAAGTTATTTGAACATTGTTTTCTTTTTTGTCAAGCTAAAATTAAGTGTATGTATATTATTTATTTCCTATTTTTCCTTTTGAAAGCTCTAACAAATTTTTTTTATACTAAAAACTATTAACAATATAATTAAAAAATAAATTTTGCTTAAAATAAAACATATATTTAATGCCTTTGATATAATCTTATAAAATTAATATTAAATAATTTAAAAAGCAAATAGATTATAAATGAAAAACTTTGGTTTAAAGTACATGTTAGACATACATATACACACTTTTTTGTTTTAAATAATTATATTAATAGGCTTTTATTATAAAAAAATAAAAGTAATTTAATAATAAAATCACACACACACAAAAACAAGGAATTTTATATAGGGATTAAAGAAATTATTGAAACCAATAACTAAGACAGCTAAAAACAATTATTTTTAAAAGAAATTAAAAACACCAATAATCTTACGAAAAAGTTTATTTTTTACCAACAACTTCGTATGCGAACATACATAAATCACAAAAAGTGTAAGCTAAAATAAAAATCCCTTAAAGTATAAATATTTATTATTAAAAAATATTGCCAAAATAAAATTAAACATCCTACACACTTCGTCATACATATTTATTATTTACAAAATAAAATACGAAATGCCAATTAGTTAGAAGACGTGACAAGACATAACACCACATACATATTTTCCAGCAAAAAAACAAAATTAACCAAGATTGAATTTATTTAAATGTTGCATACCTAAAAAATAGTGTGAACTTGAAAATTATATTTTAAAGTACATTTCAAGTTCACATTATATTTTATTCATACGGTAGTAAATATTTATGTATAACAAATAATGCATTTAAAATAATTTTTGAACCTTATATGTTTTGTTTTAAACAATTTCTTGAAATGAGTAGTTTTTCCTTTCAATCATGTGATATTTCATGAGTAGGATTTTTTCGATTATCATTTTTTATTTATGTTTTACTCTAACTGTACAACTGGTAGTAGGCCAGTATATTTTAACAAATTGTAACGGAAATACTGCTGACAATGTTATTTCTATTTCAAATTTAAAACCTAAATTGTTTTATTTTTTAAAATGTGTATACTTATGTATGTTAAAAACAGTCCGTAATACATTTTTTATATATAATATATAGAAAAATAAAAATAATCACTATACATAATACATACTTAAAAAGATAATTGCACTTTTTAGTAACGGTCAACACACAGATAATGAATTATATAAAACTAAACCATCTATAATATTATACAATTAATAATTAATAAGACTAAACAATAAATCTGAAACATCACAAATGTTTAGTGATAAACAAAAATTGATCAGTGAGCAAATAAAAAATTAAAATTATGTATAATAAAACTTTTGCAATATTTTATGAAGTGTCAATAACAAAAATAACGTCACGCGATCTTGGGGGGTGTCAAAATCTAAAAATTTATTTTGATATTAAAAGTCCTTTCTGTCATCGATCTGTCAGCTTCTCTGAAATTGAGCACACCTAAGGAGGCCGCAGTCAAGAACCAATTTTTTACCAATTGTATTTTCAAATTATATGTATGTACAAAATATGCTCTATTGATGCACTCAGTCCTTCGTTAGTTTTAATACGTTTATATTATACAGTTCTAAGCAACTACTATATTTCATTGTCACTTGTTCAAATATAATTACATGGTCTCAAAGTAGCTCTGAATCAGTCAACATTAGGCCTCGTTGGCAAATATTTTTAGGTGAAGCCAGTCCATTGAACTAGTCAATTTCAACACCTTAGATAACTGCATAGATTTACAATGCTGAACAACTTTCCGCAACTACGTAGCTGCTTCTTATGTGAAAAATAACACGGATTAACAACATCGGTAACATATATGTATGTATATACTCCCAATCATCCCGTCGGAGTCTCTGCACTGATACCTTGCTAAGTGTTCTAGAAATAATGAATTATGTATGCTTTACACACATTTATCAGGGATTTTCATATGACGCTTATTTTTGCTCGAGTGGTGTAGGAATTCGTACCGTTTATGTTTCAAGCCACTAGATACTGCTCTATCAGGCTCAAGGGTGTTTTCAAAATGTCATTTATCAATTCTTGTGTTGTTCCAGATGGGATGTTATGAGCTATATATATAAAAGGCCTAAGTCGTAAAAATATTTTGTTTATAAACTGCTTATTTGACCAATTTTTTCCAATAAAAATGTTATGATGATTCATAACAAATGGTTTTAGAGTACTTGCCGCTTGAGAAATTGCGTGGCAACAAAGAATCAGTATGATTATATTTAAAAACGGTAGATATGTTAGCGGACCGTTACGTTTTATTGCCATGGCCATCTTTATAAATTTGTGCTGAGGTTGCCACTACGTATTTGATTTGAAAGTAGTTTCTAAAATACCATCTCTGTATTCGTCGCAACTGACATTTTCTGTAAGTACCCATGTTTTGACACACCATACTATTTTTCTACATCGCTATATTCCATTCCACAAATATTTTTCTTTAATTTACAAATTTCTCTCTGTCCGGTTGGAAGAAATGAATTAGAATTTAAATAAATGTAGAAAATCTGTAGAAATATACAATTCTTTAATCTTTATAATACAAATTAAAATTTCAATTTCAAATATACTATCAATATTAATGTCAAACAAAGCTCAAAAAATTTGAAGCCAAACACGTGAAGTATTGAAAGAAGAAAAATAAAATTATATGTATTCAATTAAAAGGGGGTTTGAGACGTGAAGGTAATATGTGCAAATAATGAAAATGTGCAAAATTACAAGTGCATTTTACACAAAAAAATTAAAAAAATGTGTATATATAAAAAAGGAAAATCTTTTGTTATAGAGTCGCAGTTTGCTCAAGCCCCATCTTATGCAAACCACAAGAAAAATTATATAGTAAAAGTGCGGACATCAAAAGAAAATTATATACATATACATACATACATACTGATTGGTAAAAGGAAAGAGGAAAACTTAGAAACACCATTCTTTGTAAATAATGGCCTACAAAGACCGCATACTCTCACCGCAGCAGCTAAAGAAATTATCGGAGCACAAATACTCATGTAGCAATTCAAGTTTGATGGATCCTTGGCTACAGCCCTGGTGGAATTGGCTGGTCTCCAAAACACCTCTATGGCTGGCTCCGAATCTAATAACAATAGTGGGCTTAATTATAAACATAGTCACCACATTAATTTTAGTAGCGTAAGTTGTCTTATTTCCTCTTCATAAATTCGTAACATACTTAGTTGTTAATTGTTTCTTTAAGTAAAATTAGTTTTTCAATTTCTGTGGTTATTTTCACTTGCTTGTTGACCCTGAAATTTATTTTCTATCATGTGTGTTTCTGTTTACAAACGTGCCCTTGCAGTCGTCATCATCTAAAACGTATATACACAATTACGTGGATTTGGGGAGCCATTGTTACAAAAATAGATCTGTATAAACTAACCAGTTATGCTAAATTGAAAATCATAATTATTTTTATAACATACCCAAATATAAATTTCAGTTCATAGAAAAGATTTTTGCTCTTTCTTGGCTATTTGTTATCAGTTTCATGGCGGTTTATATTGTTTAATCGACAAACAATTAGCCTTTATTCGATTGTGATTGATTTATAAACAAATGCAAAAAAGAAACTTGAAGATTCGCAAATGCGACATATGCAGTTGTATTTTTTGAAGTAAACTGGCTACTGTTTCTTAGCAGTAAGTGATTTCCGATGTGATTTTCTAATAAAGGAAAACATAAAATTTCATTGTTAGTGTAATGGTTTTACTCCGCTATTATAAATTTATAAAGTAGGGTTTATACTTGTGCCGAACAAACTAGTATGGTTTCTTTATTAAAAATACATAATAAAAAACTTGATATGTTTATATATGTATGTACATATTTATGCGTATGAGATATAAAACAATTTTGAATCATAAATATAATTTAAACATCCGTTGATCGAAAGAAGTTTAAAATTAAATATAACACTAATCGCCCTATTCATAAAAAATATGTTTTGTATGGGGTTCATAAATCAAAAATATTTTTTTAGGAATAAGACCAGGAAGCAAAAACGTGTTTTTGATAATTTCAAATAGCTTAGTTGCTGACATATATGTACATAGTTAATTTAAAAGCTATATTTCATTCCAACTTCTGTTTGATACTGGACGCAATATGTAAAAAACTTAATTCATGATGTATGCAAATAAACATGCTAACTTTGGCCTGAATAAGGCGACTATTCTATTTAAATTTTAAATACAGCGCGTTTAATGTCATGCAACAATTTGAAAAAAAAAATATAAATTATTTTAAAAAACGTTATCGCTGAACATTATATCTATCAACTCAGTGGACTGGAAAAAATTATGTCAGAAACAATTTTTTTTTGAAATTTTTTTTATTTAGAAATAAAAAAATTGTCCACTTGAATTTTTTTCGTTGAAGAATAGTTGCGTTTTTGTATCAATTCACAGCCAAATCAAATTACAAAATTTGTTTTATTTATTCATTCTCTCATGACACAACTCAAATACTATCTCAAAGTAATAATATGTATAATTTAATCAATAAAAACAATAATATATTCACTACATAATTATTAAAATATTTGTGTGATTGTCTCTCGATATGCGTACCATTTTTTGCCAGCAGAACCTGCTTGAGGACTTTTAATTAAATAATAACGTTGTAACAATTTATTTTATATTTTTTCAATAATTCGATAATATTTTATTTTAACCAATGTTGTAATTATTTCAATGGCCTTGGGATATCTTCTTCAGGATGATAATGATATTGATATTGAATTAGCAATATAAACATATAATGAAAAAATTAAATGATTATTAATCGTAATAACAATTTTTCCTTTATATATTAATATTGCTAATTTAATATCAATACCAGAAGATATCGAAATATTGATAAAAAAAATATATAAGTTATTACAACGTAGTTATTTAATAAAAAGATTTCAAACCTGTTATAGAAAACATTTTTACAAAATCAAATAACGAAAAATTAGAAACAATATACATTTTATATTATTAAATAATAAAAACTTGGAAAACAGATAACAATTTTCCAGAAAATAAGTATTTTGAACGTCAGCTTTATTTGTTCCATTATTTTGGAAATTTCAAGGGTAATAAACAGATTGAGTTTTTCCGGTAATCGACCGGTAATAGTGCCATACATGAAATTAATTTAATTCGGTTATATTCCTTGAAAATCTATGCATATATATTGTAAGTATTTCTTTTCGAGCAACAAACAGCATAATTTCACACAACTAATGAATTATTTATTTAATTAAAGCTCTCTTGTTGAACTCAATTCCAATAAATCAATTATAAAAGAAAAAGGAAAAAAAACAAAACCATGCACATTTAAGAACAATAATATTCAGTCGTCATTTTGTCTCGTTCACTAATTTTTATATAATGAAAATTAAAAATATACACTTTCCGCAAAGAAATGACGCTAAATGATTAATTTTAAAGAATTACTAAAAGTCATGAACAGAAAAGTAGCAGCTAAAAAACTGTGCCAATTGTATAGGGTATTGAATCAGCAGATGTAGTTCTCCAATTCAATTAGACGATAAATAAAGCTTTATACATTTTGTATGTACAACAACAGCTTTAATGCTTTTCTAGTTACATCTAATTTACACAAATAATATATTTACTTTATTTATTTAATTTTTCTCGGCTGTTTGTTACACATTTCGTTTTTCCTTTTCTTAGAGGGAAATAAGTTTCATTCAATAATTTATTTAATAAAGAAAATTCTCTGTTTTTGTCTTCTATTTTCGTTAGCTATTGACTTTTACTTGCCCTTTTTCAATTTTAGCATATAAATGTTTCTTTGATGTATATTTGATCGCTAATTAAAACACAATTGAAGTGGGCAAATGGTTTGTTGACAAGCAAATAAAATTTCGTTTTTGCTATACATTTATAACGATGTGTATTAAAGAGTTGCAAAAAGCAGGTGTAAAATTTGTTCGAAACTACAAAAATTTTATTCGAATGCTCATATATTTTTCCAATACAAACATTGTACAGCACATGTGAATATTGGAATATAGTTTACGCATTCAGATATTTGTATGTGTTATAAATTTCATTATTATTTTTTAGTCATAGCCCAGAGGGCACTGTGCCGCCACCTCGATGGACATGTTTACTTTGTGCCTTGGGTTTGTTTGTGTACCAAAGTTTAGATTCAATAGATGGCAAACAAGCGCGACGTACAAATACGTCATCGCCGTTAGGTGAGCTGTTTGATCATGGCTGCGATTCAATATCTACTGTATTCGTAGCTCTCTCCGCATGCATATCTTGTCAATTAGGCCACTATCCGAATTGGTTATTCTTCCAGGTATTTTGTTTTTAATTTAACTGCAATTTCTCCAGACACTACTAATTCTTCCTCTTCTTTGTTTAGTGTTTTTGTGCTATATCGCTATTTTATTGTGCTCATTGGCAAACATATGTCTCAGGAACTCTAAAATTCGGCAAAATTGATGTAACGGAAGCACAATTTACCATTATGCTAATTCATATAATCTCATTTACATTTGGTCCACAATTCTGGATGACTAAGGTAAGTCTAAAAGTTTTCCTTTTTAATTATTTTGCTTTCAATTGATATTTTGAATTATCTTAACTTATAGCCAAGATATAAAACATTTATGGTTTTCAGTGATATTCAATGCTGTCTTATGAGAAATCTAGATAATATTTAAAAACTTGCTGTATAAAAAAAATTCCTAATGTTCCCCCTGATTGTGTAAGGCGTTAATGTTTACGCCCCAGCCGTTTTTCATAGCAGTTTAAAGAAAACTGCTTGTGTGTATTTTTTTTTCTTGTAAAAAACCCCCCTTCGGCATAAACACCAACGCGTTTCACAATTAGTCTGATTATTTTCTCAGACATTTCAGAAACACTACTTCGGTAGAACTTATTCCTGATAAAATATTTAAATATATGAGAATAATTTTATTTTTTACTAAAATTTCGAATAAACTTTATTATATACTTATGTAAAAAGTTTGGTCCGAAGATGACTCCTAATAAATATATTCTTTCATATTTAATTATTCAAGGGAAATGCATTTTCCAATAAGAGCAATAGTATTCACCAAAAGTCCTCTTAGATAATTCGATCGAAGTCTATTAATTATATTATAGAGATGCTAGCTCAAACAGAGATTCACATAGCCGGATAAAACAATATATAAAATTCTCGATTTCTGTTTTAAGTTGATTACTATTTGCTGTACTTCACCACCGCGTAATTTATGTCAAATATTTCACCGTATAAATAATTATAAAGAGTACAAGAATTGTAATATCTTTATGTTTATTGTTCTTACTAGGAATCGAACCCTAGATTTTAGAATAACTTTCAATTCATGAAATTACATAAAATATAAAAAAACTCTCCATGTATATTATTGTTACTTAATATTAAAAAAATAGGGACGCTATAAATTTATTATGTTTTCATACAATAATTTTATATTAAAAATATGAAATCGAAGCTATTGACCGGTTAAACCGCATTCCACTATAACAGATTCCTGAACGAACTAGTCCACTTATATATATTTTTTGGCGGTTTATTTGTTAGTTCAATCTTAGTATTCTTTTTCTCAACTTGTTTCCGTGATAATCTCAAAAAGTTGCTTAAGAGTAGTATTGAAAGAAAAGTGTTTTGTATTTTGGCTTTATTTTTTACATTATTTTAGTGCAAATTCAATACAAAATTTTTTACAAAAAGATAATATTTCCAGGAGATTAAAAAGCTTCATTTGAAACCCTTTATTTTTCATTTATACTATTTATTATCGCTACAAAGAAATATAAAATTTAATCATACACCATTTCTTAAAGTTATTGTTGTTTTTAATAATTTACATAAATATGCCTATAAATATGATTACATATACACCCTCCTAACTCCTCCCTTAGATATTTGGTAATTTAGAATTATGGTCTTCCTTATGCCTAATGACAATAGTTTGTGGTATTTGGTCGTTGTCACATATATTCTCTGTTGTTTTGGCTGGAGGTGTTGGCAAAAATGGTTCAACAGTTGCCGTAAGTTTTCTTGAATTAAAAAATAAAAAGTATGATAAATGCCGACCTACAATATGTTTGTCTCTTTTGGCTAATTGTTTTTTATTAGAAGAGAAACAAAACTAAACAAAAAATATTGAGAAATTACAAAATTAGTCTTTCGATTTATTCTTAACTCCTAACCTTTGTATGTTATTATTTCTTGGTTCCTTTTAAACCCCTTCCACTTGATAACGTTTTGGTACTATTTTTGTTATGTTTTTAAAATCTTAAATTGTTTTAGAAATTGTTAAATTAAACTGGTAAAAAGCCCAAATGTGCTGTTTTGTATTGACCGTTTTCATTCTCCCCAAAGGTTTTTTAAACAAATCATTTTCTATTTACTTGAATGATAACCTAATATCCCAGTATTTATAAATATGTAGTTACCATTTTTTTCTAATTTGTATTAATTATTTTTAATTTACTAATCAAAAGTTGTTTTAGTTGTTCTTCATAAAATGATCCATATGTATAAATTTTATTAACGTTAGATTACGATTTATTGTCATTAAATTAGGATAAAAAAAGAACAAACAAACAAACCCTGTAATTTAGCTTTTGCTAAATTTTGAGCAAATAAAATGTTTCGGCAGTGTTGTTTATAATTGGTTCATGTATTGTAACCGTTAAGACGTCATCATGGGTAACCATTTAATATACAATACTTACATAAATATATTTATTTTATTGTATTTTGTGTTTATATGAAAACCTGGAACTATTATATCGAAACGAAATTTTATTTTTAGTATTTTTTTATTTGCTGCAAAATAAGGCACTCCTTTGAATATTTTAATATACGTATTTGTTCTTATTTACTTTCCATTTAGCTACCAATTGTGGGCTTAAATAAAAATTATATTATTTTATTGGGTATAACCGTCTGTTATTTTGTAAATTTTACGAATTTTTGCAAAATATTCCTACACGGCGGCAGTGGCAAAAATGGTTCCTCAGTTGCTGTAAGCATTAAAAACCAGGGCTTTAATATGTTACTAATAAATATACATGGCATTTAATAAAAGTCTTTTATAAAACTGTAGTACATGTACAGAAAATAATCGCAATGTAGTAGTTGGCTTACAATCAATTAACTTGAACAGTTTTATTTTGAGGACTTTTTTAAATTCCTTTTTTTACTATTATCCCTGTGATCTTGAGCTTTTTTTTTATAACAATTACTAAACGTTTATACTTCTCCCTTAACTATTTGTTTAGTATTTTCCAAAATAAAGTATACATTTACAATATCTAAATATACATCTACAATATCCATTACATATGCTTTTTGTTTTGGTGCCATTTCAATTGGTTTGTTTTATTGAGGTATTCTTATATGTTGTTCATATAATTGTCTTCCATTCCATCATATACATTTTGTTTTTTTTTTTTATATAATAATTGTTCACCAAATTATCAGGGTTAAGGCCATTGCTGCACTCTTTGTAAGCAAATTCGAAAAATAATATTTTTGGCCTGGTGCTTGAAATGCTTTAAATATATAAAGAAAGCAAAATAATATAATTAGCTTTAAGCTTATTACTACAATATAGTTTATGGTGATCATTAGTTACCTTTAAGTAATGAAATTGAACAAAAATTTATATTTGGTATTATGTGCCTTATTATTACCCACTAACAATTATTGTTTGTATATTATGTAGGTACGTAGATATTTTCTTAATTATATGTAAATTTATGTACCATCGGACATCTAACTACAGCCTATGAGCTGAAGTAAAACACAGGTATGATCTAGCTTAGCTAATAATCAGTTAAATCAAAATAAGTTTGAGGGCAGCAGAAGTAATTCCAGAAATATTTTAAAAGTTATTTATTGTATTCAATGAATTTTATTTGGGATATTGTATCAGTCAATTTATTAAATATGCTTTATTTGTTGCGGGTTAAGTAAGTCTAAATGCTCTTACACCAGATCATCAACCTAATTCTAAAAATAACAAAACCAGTTGGCTTATTCACAAACTTTCAAAAACAATTTGCGAATTACATAAGAAAAATCATTGTTGGCCTTGAAATGCTTAAAAACACAACAACAAAAACTGTTTGATATGAATCCATTTTATTTTTCTACGCTTATACGACTTGTCTAGGGTTTGTATTTCTTGACTTTCAAAACAAAGAAGAAATAAATAAATATTAGTAAACTATTAAGCATTAGAGGCTAAGCTATTTTAACTAATAATAAAAATCATATGAATTTTAAAAAACGTATATGGAGAATCTGATATTAAAATGGTGTTTTGATTTAAATAATCATCCTTGATACTTTTGGCATTTTGCTTTATTTTATTTTGATCTTAGATTAATATTCACAATTACAGTAGCCAATTAGAAGCTTAATACAACATACAACATTTAAACCTCTAACCTACCTGCCTTTTATTATAAACTTTTGCCTCTTAGACTTAAATATAAAATGCTGCTTAAAAAGTTTGATTTTGCTTATTTTAATATTCACCATGATCTTCTGGAAATTTATTTATAATTTCTTAATTTACTTATTTACCAAAATCAATTAAAAACTAAATTATATATTATTAATTTTGTAATATCTAAGAAAAAAAAAACAAACAACTATTTAGAAAATTGATCAGACTGATAAAATTTGTTTAACCAAATATAAATCCAAACAAATATTGGAATTATAATTTATCTATAGCTACCTTATGTTGGCTGTGAATTGCGCATAATGCCTTTATATTTTGCCTGTGGTATTGATATTTTATTAGCTTTACGTTATGCCAAGGTTATAACGACTGAAGGATGTGGAAAGAATGGATCGTCAGTAGCTGTAAGAGACTTTTATTAATTTCTATAAATTCATGCATACTTTTTTTTCTTATACAAAAACTACAAATTAAAGTGTTCTTCTACTAAGTGTGTATGTGTGTTAGATCAAAAAAATAAATGAAACAATGTTTTATTTTTTTACATAGTATAATTTATTCACAACACCATACACTCTAAATTTTATTTTTGTGTTCATATTACACTCTTATTAAAACACTACAATTTTTTAAATAAGAACACATTTGACAATTATCTACAGACATACTTACATACACTTATTTACATTTTAAATTGATGATTATGTTTACCAAGAGCGCTTGCAAAATTACACTTAAGAGCTTCAAAACAATACCAATACCACATTCACTTCTCAATTTCATCTTCTTAAATTCGCTGAACTACAATATCGAAATAATTTACTGTACATAAGTAAAATAGAATATGTCAAAGGGAAGTTTACGTTACCATTTTGGATATAAGACGGCTTTGTTTGTAAAATTGCTTAAGGCAATAGCATAATATTAAATTTTCTATTATTACAATTTATTCCTGACATTTAACTTTAGAATGCTTAAGGCAATAGCATAATATTAAACAAAGTTTCTATTATTATAATTTATTCCTGGCATTTAACTTTATTCGAAGCCATTTTGGAAATGATTGTTTAATTTCGGACACAGTAAAGCCCCGAGAGCCTTCCATTTCTTATCTAATTGCACTTTTATTATGCTGCGATAACTGCAGTAATTATGCAAACATTTTTAGTTTTTCAGTGAATTTTTCTAGTTATTTGATAAAGACTGTACGGTTTGCCTCACAATGTGAAAATTTTAAACGAGCACAGCAAAACATTATTATTTAATAATTAAATGAATAAACATTTTCGACGTCGTTGAACAGACTGCTACTTTTCATTTGATCGGTTACAATTCGTATTTGTTTATAAAATTAAAAAGGCCTACAAATCGTCGCTACAGTAACATACATACAAAAATGCATAAGAAATCATACTTTTTAAAATTGCATTAAAAAGCAGTTTGTCTCTTGTAAATACTCTTACATATATTTAAGATTTAGACTAGAAATACTTCTGTATACACAAAACAATAGTTAAATATAATGTAACGAATGTCTTATTCTATATTAATTTTGTAAAGTGGGATCTTGGAATCTGTTATTCGTTAATATCATTGTGTATTTATGTTTTTGTTTAATTATGTCTTTGTAATTGTTTTTATTCTTTTTGTATATTTTCATCCTGGTAGTTTTGGAATTATTTTCATGTTTATCTATTATACACACCATTTGTCCTAGGGTTTGTTCAAATATTACGTTAAGGCATTTTTAGCCACTTTTCGTAACGCATTGTAAAATAACTAAATTCCCTAAATTACAATACGTAATACGTGAACAACCTTTTACCATGTTTCTGTTTGTCTAATCTAATCTATTCCTGAAAAGAGAAAAAAATCATTAACTTGTTTCCGTTTTAATATTTTTAACAAAATTTGCACCTAAACTTGATAACACAAAGATAGAACAGCTTTAAAATGCAAGCTCAATTCAAAACTCACCCCTTGTAATTAACAATTAAATAGCCAAAAGATCTATTTTTATATATTCTTTCTTGTTAAGGTTTGAAAATGAAATGTGTAGAGTTGTGTTTTTGATAAATAGAAGAAAAGAAAATACCATCCAAATGCAGTCCAGTATAATTCGGTAATAATTTGTCGAAAGCAAGTACACAAACGAAGCTTATGAAAATACATCAATTTGTTTGCTCAGTACTGTATTCGATTATTTTCTAAATTTCAAGAGTTTTTCAATAATTGGTATGGTTAATGCCCAAAGCGCCTCATAAATGTAATTTTATTACTTTTTTTCGTTAAATTTCATTTTCAAACCTTTTGTACTTTAATTTAATTCATTTAAAACAAAAGCAATTACAAACTAACAAAAATTATACTGCCTTTTCATGCAACCGACATGTACCGCCTTCAGGGTACTAGTGTTTTATCACCGAGTATACCATTGACCTTGGTGGTTCTGCCCGCATTTATAATTGCTCAAAAATCACCTGAAAATATTTTTGCCGAACACTCAGCGTTATACATAATAGCATTCGGAATGGTGGCTGCTAAAGTTACTAATAAGCTGGTGGTGAGTAGAACTATTAACAAGACATTAAACGTTTAATAAAAATATTTGGTGTATTCTTCAATTAAAGATTGCTCATATGACTAAAGCTGAAATGGAGTATTTGGATTGGGGCCTTTTGGGTCCTGCTTTGCTATTTCTTAATCAATATTTTAATTGTGTGGTTCCGGAAATATGGTTGCTTTGGTTTACTTTGATATGGGGTACTCATGATTTAATCAAATATTGCTCTCAAGTAAGTGCTGCTTGTGCTTTATTGGTTTATTGAAGTTATACCAATTAATTTTTAGGTTTGTTTGGAAATTTGTGCTCATTTACATATACGGCTTTTCACCATACCTTACGCGGGGAAGGGGGGCGGCAGTAAATCGTATAACTCAAAGGTTGGCCAATCTAATAATCATGGCTCAAAACCTAAAGGTGTTCAAACTGTTAATCAAGGCACCAATCCTCCAATAAAACATAAAAACAAAAAATCCTCAATAGCTAATAATGATGTGGGCTTGGAGTCCAGAGAAGATATAGATGCACTTTGAGTGTTGTTCGTTCGTTCCTTTCTCATTTTTTAATAATAAATAATTTTTTAATTTTAATCTTTCTCATGATTATTTGCCCCTTTCTTTTGTATATTATGGTATGTGTGCGTGTTGTAATTGAAAACAGAAATAAGAAGTCTAAATAATTGAATGGAATGAATCAAACTATAATTATAAAATTACAAATCTTTAATAAACTAGTAAATATTTATTGATAAAACCAGAGCTAAACCAACAAATAAAAGAAACTTGTTATATACAATATAACACAATAAAATTTAATACAACTTTGAACACATTTACTTAAGTGTGTAGTCTTTTGCATTTGATGTCGTTCGTCCTCGATCTAAAGTGCGTAAGTATGTAAGCATGTGCAGTCTGGATTATTACTCCAATCACAAATATTTCCTAATAATTTCTGTCCTAAGAAAAACAAAATCCCGCGGGATAACAATATGCATAATTGATTTTGAAGCCAGATGCTTTTCTTATTGGCATTCAATTTCTAATGTGTGTGCACATTTAATTTTGTGAAAAAGAAAAAATTGCGAACAAATAATATATAGTTTTCGTCAGAATACGCAAATCTCATAGAAGTAATATTTAAAATCTCCCGCGCCACATACTGTCACGCAGCGTTGCCAGTTTATTCAAAGAAGCAGTCTTACGTAACTGCTGAAAATCTACATATTGTTTTTATACGTAGATATTGAAACGTTCTATTATAGTATATTTAACTTACTGTTCCAGTTAAATTTTTTTTGCTGTTTTGAATCAATCAAATGCAGGCATAAAACACTGATATTTAAGCGATATTGAAATATATATCTTACAACTTCAATGAATGTACAAGTCTGTTCGTATAAGTTAATATGTTTGTCAAAGGCCAAATAAAAAAGAAAGCAAGATTTGTGGTAGAAATGCCCACATCTTACAATTTAACTTTGCATTCATCACTATTTTTAGTTAAAAAAATTCACGGCAGAGTTCCATTGGTGGAGCTCGTGAGCAGTAGTAGCAAATGTTTGGGATTTCCGGTTGTACAATTGACTTAATATTATACACATTTCTTATTTACGAAATTCTTATCTTTATGACACTTGTTTTGTGGTATATTTTTCTTAATGAGTTCAATTCTGACATTTGCTTTGAGATAAAATGTTCGGTCAGTCTTGTTTTTTGTGTCGTTCCGCAAACATCGTTTGGAGTTTTGAAGTCTATCGGGTTAAACGGGTTTTTAAAAGAAGAGAAAACAAAACAGTTTAATAATTATGGAAAAAATATATTATACCGTGATGCAAATGATTTTAAAATTAAAAAGTTTTAAAGAAACATAAATATGTTATTGCAAAACTAAAAGTGCTTAGTGTAGGGCTTGTTAATAAATTCTAAAAAATGCTATAACATTTTTGATTAATGAAAAATATGTGCAAAACAAAATAAGGAAAAATCACATTACCTTATTTATAGTAAAACAATATGAAAGAAATAGCATTTCATAAATTAAACCCAGTCAGCAAAAGGTTATAATGTTTGCCTTTAAATTTTAATATAAATTTAAGGTACGTAGCTATGCTTTATGTATTTATGGATATTTATTGTAAAATATGTTAAATTCTTTTCCTTTTCTACATTCTTTGTTCTTATTTTCTTGTAATTCATCTCTGCGTTTTCTTATTATTCCTTTATTCATTTCTGCTACAATTTCTTTGTTATTTCTGGTTTCTCTTCGGCTTTTTCCTTTTGACTAATTTCTTTGACAGCATTTCATTGTTGTTTTGTTTGTTTTTCCTTTCAATATGTTGTTTATTTTTATCATGACATTCATTTGTTTTGTTTGTGCATTTAATTGTTGTAATCGTAAATTTAATACAATTTTTGTTTTTCGTTCGGTGCGTCTTTCGATATTTATTGAATTCTATTTTGCCTTACAAATTCCCAAGAAAAATCGCGCTTAACTTATTTTCGTCTCCATTTTTTAGTGATTCCGCTGCGTTTTGTTTGTGTGTTTGTGGTGTTGATGCAGTTTTCTTTGGATACTTTGTTATAAAGGGCGTACGTACCACATTGACTGCAATTGTTATTTGGTTAATTTTTTTTTTATTAAATTGTTACATTTGGAAAGAGTTTCAAAATGTTCTAAAGAGATTTTGATTGGTCTTAAAACTTAAAAAATATTCATACTGAACAGTCAATTGAGCAGGTAGATGCATATGTGCATTCGTATGTATGTACTTGGTAAATTACAAGAAATGAATTGCTTGCCTGAGATTGTTAATGTGGAACATGCAGCCAGGCGGACGCACAGCCAAATAAACAAATAATATAAAGTGGTATCTCGTTTGGTTAAGATATCTAGTCGACTTGAATTTACTTGTATGTGCTCGGTTCAGACATACAGAAGCGCAATTTGTGTTGGTAACTATTGATTTTTATTTTACAATTTTGGGTCAGACATTTTCAGTTTTTATTCTTATTTTTTGTGCCTACAGCCATACATATACATAAGTACATGCATGTATTTATGTTTAGGCATACAAATGTGTACACATGCAATTGTACATATGTACGTAGGTAGTAGGTATCTATATCTACTGGTTTGTAATGTTTCAAGACATCTACCTAAAATTTACCTATAGATATATGTATCTTGAAAGAGTTTAACTTTGCTTAGAGCCTATATAATAAGTACAAACATACATATGTACATATATATGACTTCAAAAATATTTCCAGAATTATATTCTATGTCCAATGAAGTGGATGCATGTGGACATACATGCATCTGTAAACATTTAACCTGGAAAGAGCAAAGCATTACGCAGATATCTAAATTAATAAAATTATTCGGACATATTAAATAAATAGCATTAAATGCTTTAAAATTGTTAGTAAAGATGTTATTTTGGTGGAAATGCTCGTAGTTAAATAGATGCCCTTCCTAGTTAAATAGATGCCTTTCATTAAAATATATAGACGCTTGAGAATAAATTGGAAGTATAGTGAGTTTTTCATGTTTAACTTAAAGTCATTCCTGTAGGAAGTCAAACACATTTTTAAGTAACTTAAAACTAGTTTTTAGATAAGCACAACTAGTGTATAAAGTGACTTTTTTCCTTGTCGTCGACTCATTATATTAACATATGCATGTCATAGGCGATAGTCAATTGGCCATCTCTGCATAACTTTTCAACTGATTACTAATTACTTATTTTTCAACCAATTTGTAGTCAGTTTAATTTAATGTTATTTAAAACACTTTTTTTTTTTAATTCATTTATAAATAGTTAAGTTTCAATAAATTTTTTATTAAAAAATAATAAAAGAGATATCTTTTTGCAACGTTGATACTGATTTTAAATAAAAATTCAAGAACATTTCATGACTTAAAATTAAATTCAAAATATTTAGGTTTTTTTTTGTTTGGTTGATATCTGCATTAGATTTAAACAAAGTTGAAGTCAGTTGCAAAATACTTAATTTATAATTAGTGTTTTTATAAACCGATTATTTTATTTCCTAAAGGGATGTTACTTGCTGCACATGCATACATACATATATGTATATTCGTCTGTACATGTACTACGTACTTTTAAATTTAAATTTTAAATAAATTATTATATTCTGATATTTTTAGCTTAAGGTCCCTTTGTTTTAATATAATTCTTAATTTCAATATTTAATAATTTAAATAAATATTAAATCAAAACATTGCCCTCCTCGAGACAAAAACATCGATATATCACTCTTTGAGATCCGGCTGAAAATGTAGAAGATATAACGAAAAATGTATTTTGGCAACCCCTACTTTCGGCAAAAAAAACATTTTTTTTCGAAACCGCCTTGCAAAAATGCTTTATATTCGATGGTGTACGGCGAACTCTTTGCCTGTAAGGCGAGACGCTCTAATGTACATACATACCTATGGATTTACATTAGAGTGGTATAAAATCTTTTAGCGCCTGGAGTAAGACAGAACATCAATTTCACTTTAAACTAAATATCATTTTTAGCTTACAAACAGAAAATATTTATTTTTCATTAATTAGACTGTATGTAATTATTTCATTTCATTTTCATTTATTTAATTAATTTAATCGATAATTATTTGCCTTAAAAATACATATTTCTATTAAGAGCTTAAACAAGGCATATCAACACTAGGTTGCCGCGGTAGGATTCGTATAAATAACATGAATCTCAAAAAGTTCCATTTTACCATGTATTGCCTGGCTAAATATGAAGAGAATTGTTCTCACCTGAGCTCTAGAAGCCACCTGTTATTAATTCGTCTTGGATAGTACGATTAAAAAAACCCACATGCACACAAACTAATTTTATTCGATATGAATAATTTTATATTTCTACCCACAGAGAAAACTAATAAATTTTATTAATAAATTGGTTGAGCGATTTTATTATCGTCTGTTGGACACATTGTCTCATTTAGAAACATACTTGATCACATAACAAACAAAAAGCACTAATATTTAATTGAGGTAATAAATAGCATTAAATATATTCCTTTAAAGAGCGTCAACTCAAAATTTACAAATTTTCAGTAGAGGCAAAACACTGAAAATTCTTTGTACTACTTGATATCACAAACAGGGATACAATTGTATATTTTTTTAGCGGAAGAATACAGATATTCATGTAAGATTTTTACAGTGGGTAGATATGACCACTGTGCATTGATTTCTGGCAGAATGTGAAAATTTAATTTTCGAGTTGACCTTCTTTAGAGGAAGCGGTGCGATATTATTATAATAAATCGGAGAAATTAAAGGCCTACTTCCACAATAGTTTACCAAAAATGAACTGCTTGTATGTTGAAATTATACGAAAGTAGTTTTTAATAAATGTCAATAAAAACATATTGAACCAAAAAGCAGTTTGTTTTAGTGCAAAATACAAGTATACCTAAAGCAAGTTTTGTTTTTGGCATCCATTTTAAAAAATCGGAAGTAAAGAATGCAGCGGAAGTAGCAGAATTTACTAGTTCTATTTTAATAAGGCTTAAGCTCAGGACCTGGTAACGCTTAAACACATTACCATATCTGATTAGTTAGACTACCAATATCTCAATTTGTTCTATAGAAAAAAATAAAGGTATTCACTTTTTATTATATTTTCTCTCCATGCAAAAAATTATAATTTATCTACTGCAGTTGCTTTTCTTAATAACAGAACAGCTGTATACAGCCCACAAATTTCGAACTAAGTACCACGACCAATTGAGAAATAATTACCAAACAAGTATTTCGCCCCACATTTTTTAACTGTAATTATACAACTGAGATTAACGTGCTTTAAATGATTATTAATTGACATAGTTTCAGGGTACAAAGATAAACTCTATCTTTAGATCACGAAAAATACAAAATCAACAAATTGTACCAACTTCGTTTATCAACTTTTTAATAGTCTTATCACACACAACATTTATTTCCTTTGATGTATTGCCGCAAACAACGCCAACAACAACTATTTAACAATATTTAGCAGCAATTTGAAAAAGCTGCTAAAATAAACAGCCAAAAGCAAATATGAAACGTTTATATAATAAATATTATTATAACTAATGATATGTTGCAATAGTTGAGAAAAGAGCAAAAACGTTAGAAATGTAATTTGCGTACATACAGTATATTCCTTACAACTTTATATTCTCTACAAATTTTATTTTTAGCTCAAAACAAAGTTCTAAGAATTTGAAACTAGAAGAAAGATAATAAAATACAAATGCTTTTAATTAAGACTGAGTGAAGGAAAGGAAAAGATAACAAATTATCTTCATACACAATTGGCGAACAAGAAAAACCAACAAATTGGCTGGCTTAAAAAGCCTGAATTTACTAAGCCATGGCTTACTGCGACGACAAGAAGCCATTCACATCAGCATCATCAAAATCATCAGTAACAATAAATTCTAACAACATTTTGGACTTGAAACTTTTGAACTGCTATAAATTATCGACTTTGAACAATTGCAAAGGCAGCACTCGCATTGAACAGGCCATTAGACCTGGTGGCGAATGTAAAAATGTAATAAAATATCAAAGTTTGAAAAGTTGTAATCACTTAACTGAAGTGACCAATAAAAAGTATATGCAAGAACAAGAAATTTCTACAATATTAAAACCATTAACAATATCAACATTATCAGTACCAGCAGCAGCTACAGTAACAACATCATTGTCGCCATGTATTGAAAACAAAAATTTATCTTGTCGTTGTGTTTCCAATAACAACGCCAGCAACAACAACAGCAATAGCAATAGAAGCCGAAGCAACACAATCATCAATTACACCTCCTCCACCAATGCCAACTACACAAACCGCAGTACCCTCAAATCAGCAACCATTACATTCACATCATCATGTACACCAAAACTAAGAATAGCAACACCACCAACAACAGCTAGAGACACAGCAGCAGGAGCAGCAACAGCATCCAACCAAACTTTTATTACAACTTGGGCCAGCACCTTTAACTGCTGCACATCGTTACGTTTCATTATCTTAGTTTTATATTTAATTTTAACGAGCTGTGTTGGCGTTAGTTTGCAATTAAAAAACGGTAAGTACAACATTTTCATTTGCCATATAGAGGTTACTGTATGCAGTGGTATTTGTGTTTTCGATAAAACAATATTGGATAGATTATTTTGTTATTTACTTATTATCTTATATACATATTTCTTGCTTCAGACCAGCAAAAACAATTACAAATTGTTTGAATTTCGATTAAAGTGAAAAAGTTAATTTAGTTTTAACTTTGCTGTGCAAATATAGCACGCAATTCTTTTAGAAAGTAGTTAATATTTTGCTGAACAAAGCAAATCTTTATTAAAGTAACTCTTATATATAAATACGTATATATTCACATGTATGTGTGAAGATAAGTAGAAAACCAAAACTCAGTGAAAACACACACACACACAATTTTTATAAAAATTAGAATGCAATCAATTTAAAAGAATACAATAAATGATTACGTAATATATTTCTAATGACATTTGGTATTGATGAAATTTTCGAAAAGATAATGTGAATGTTAATTCACTTTTAATCACTGCCATATATTTCTTAATTTGTAATTTTATATATTATTGTTCAAATATGGAAATAGGGCCACGAGACCATGCAGTGGGTTACCTCGGGGTTACAAAAAATCTAAACACATTGAAATCTGATAGTTGCGAACTGATACAAAAGTTTTCTTAAACTTAGATTTTCCTATCAAAAGTTTAATTTTTTGCTCTTCCACCACCCCGTTTTGCTAATAAGGCAGTCAAATCGTATTCGATTAGCTGGGAATTTTCTTTTGTAGATTAGAAAAATTTTTTAACGTAAAAATTTTTTTTCCACCATTTGCCGAGTCAAAGTATGTAATAAACATTTTGAGTTTTATTAAAAAAAATTAAAACTTCCTCTTTTTTTCTTTCTTTTCTTTTTAATATAAAACAAAATTTATTTAAAAATTTTGGATTTTGAAAAAAATTGGGCCGTTTAGTAGCAGACCTTTTTTTATTACAAATATCAAGCTTAAAACTAGTTTTCTCAAATCGCAAGGGTTTAATAAAAATAAACTTCCAATCCAAAGCAATTTTAAACTCTTAAATATTTCCCACAGAACTATCTGCGACTGGCGAAAAACAAATTCACATTCAAGTCAACTGATAATTTTTAACCGAAAATATTGACAAATAACAATTTCATGTCATCATTTTGTTTAAGAACTCTATGAACGTTTTGGAAGTCACACAGATACGAATTTACATTCATTCACACACATGTGATAATAAATTTTGTATTATAAAATTCCTAATTTTCAAAAAACTAAAAATTTTTTAAAAAATTGAAAAGAGCGGGACTGATGTCACTTTTAGCAAATATAGGAATTTTCAAGTCCCACAAAGTAATTCTGAGTGTTTTTGCTAATATTATGCGTGTATTTATAGTTCGAAAGTGTCTTTACGTTTTTGTAAAAAGTAAATTTCTGGTAAAATTTTACCAATTAATAATTTATTTCCTATTGTACGAGTAATTGTACTGCATAAAAAATTACTATTAGATAAAAAATTGCCTTAATCACTGAAAGCATTTAGCTTTTGATTTTTCTCAAGTATTATTGGCTTCTTTTTTATACGTTTTCTAACAATATCTCACATCTCACATCGCATCACACCATCATCATCATCATTTCCATCACCAGCATCAGCCAAGTTCATTAACATGTATTACGCCTTCGAAAATTGTGTTTAAGAAATAAAATTATTAAAAACATCAACATCAAAAGACGTCTTTAAAGAAATGTAATAATAATGTGTATTTACTATAAGCAGAAATGAACGACAGACTAACAACCCAGAAAACATAAAAACATGCATTTAAACAAGGATTTAAAGGTGTGATTGTTTGAAGGTGTGAACATAGGCCAACTAACTGAGCGAAAAAAACTGCTTAAGTTGGTATTTGCCTTTTCAAAATTTCTATGATTCTCTTCAATATCTAAAAACTGAAATTTCTGAACTTGTGGAACTAATAATGACATTTTCACTTTGAAATGTCATTGAAAAAAGTATAAGCGACAAATCCTCAATGATATATGTTGCTAATGCAAAACTTGTTTAATAAAATCAAAAATTTCGATTACATCTGGAAAAATGTATATACATATACATTAATTTGAATTATGTGAATCGATTGCGCTCTCAGTCCTGAGTATGGCATTGCATTTTTATAATCTGTGCTATTGCATGATTGTGTTAATTCTTGTCCGCCTGTTTCAATGACGAAGGCATAGGAATGTGAACATTAGCGATAATCATTGACACTATCATGTACTAAAAAGCGCATTATAGCAGACTCCTTCGTCGATACTGTAGAAAAATTCGCCAAATAGCTACGAGTACTACAAATTCTTTCTTCATCTGTTATCTCAACGCAATCCCCTCCTTTGGGTGCAATGTACTGCTGAAAAACCTGAGTGCCGATCCATGTAAAGAAAGTCGTCCTATCTGCATATATAGTTTAATAAGAATTTTTCTTTCTACAGAACGTAAAAACGTCAAATTCAGAGGGAATTATATATAGGCTTGTTAGCATTATTAAAACTTGTATATTCTGATTTAATTGTTTATTGAGAACTTTTTATTCTTAAATAGTGATAGTGTCTTATAAAAAATATAAAAATATTGTGCGAACTAATTTCTGCAAAAATATGTTTGTTTGCTGGGATGCAGTTGAACTTGTGCATTTCGATTTTCATTTTCGATTTTACATCCAAATTATTCCACAAAGTTTTACATGTTTGTGTGTTCACAGAAGTTAATTTTTTTCTTCTTCTCATGTTGCGGTCGTTTACTAAACAACAATGACGGCTACAAAAGCAACTAAAATATTCTGCAAATGGCATTACAGCAACAGCAACAGCGAAATTTACCCTTGAGCGCCCTGAATGCATTGAATTTTCAATTGTTTGTGTACATGTAAAATATTTTGTTCTATTATTATTTTTTAATCTGTAGTTGTTGTTCTTGTTGTGTGTACTTGGGTTTGTTTGTATTTATATTTACTTAATGATTGTCAATCGGGAAGTTGGCTGCTGTTGTTGAAACCCCTGACTCCAGATTTCCTTACTATGTTTGTCAATGTGTACTCTATTTTACCCAGCAAACATGCCACATCAACATGAATTTTAATTAAGATATTTTTCTTACGTACAATTACTAAAGTTTCAATCAGTTTATAAAATTTTTTATTTCAGTTTTAAAGAATGCTGTGAAATAGGCAGTAAGCTTTTTGTTGTGATTTATTTACAACAATGTATACATACGTATGTACGTTCAAAATCTGTTATATACACACATATGTACATTTTGAATGGAGTTATATTTTTAAATATTTAATAGACAATACCCATTTAGCGGGCTTAACATGTTCCATCATAAACTCTTATTTAGTAAAACATCAATTTAAAATTTCTTAAATATTTTCATTGAAAATAATGACAAGAAAAGAGGAAAGAAAGACTGATGATGATGACGATATCAATAAAATAAATATTTGTGCAACACAGCACTTTTCTTTGATGTCCTTTTCACTATTATTACTTTTATTGCGAATACTAAGCATGTGTGTGAGTGTGTGTGTGTGTGTATGTGCGTTGCATCATGTAGCACGTAGTTCTTCTCTTTTTTTAATATCAAGTTTTTCAAACATTTTTTTTTGTATTCCTTCCTTTTGGTTATGACTACATACTTCAGTAATCAAAAAATTCCTTTACTACTCCAAAAAGTCTTTACAAGGACAACTATCAAAAAAGTGCACAAACTCCTAAGATGAAAAAATAAAATGTACTCGTATGTAAGTAAATTGTTAACATAAACGTGAGAAAAAAAATTATAGTTCCCTAAACATGAAAAATAAAAAGAGAATTGAAGAAAAAATTTGTTTTTTTCTTCGTTTGTATGAAAGTAGTAGCACGAATGCGCATTAGGGTGATAACTATTTTTTGGAACACTAATGTCATACCCTTCGGAATATATTCTCTTAATTTCCAACCCCTGTGGTATCGTTTAAAGTTATACGTGAAAATACAGTTTCAAACCAAAATTCCTCAAAACAAGAGTAAGTTAATAATTTGTAAAATATCTTTCAATTTAATATTATGAACTGGGTCTTTTACTTTTAAAAATTTTACGATGCAATTTCACTGTTAAAAATAGTTATTCAATTTCGAAATATCGACTATAGAAAACTAATTCACGTGGTTTCATTTCTAAAAACATCTGATCATCCCGTAAATAAAAGTATTTCTCAAAACAATTTTTTGTCTTATGTATGAATTTTTATTAGTCGAATTTTCATATGTAAATTTTTAATTTTTTCAACGGGCTTAAGTTCGAATCTGCATGACTGCAAATGATTTTGTATTGTTTTATTAATAAATGAATTTGTTCAAATTCTATTTATTATTTTATATTAAGATTGGAATATTAAGAATATTTTCAATAATCATCAAACCAGCAAAACAAAGAACGCTGATGAGATGGCGTAGCGGCCTCGAAATCAGTCCTGATCCGTTCTGCTGGTTTGATGATTATTGAATATATTCTTAATATTCCAATCTTAATATAAAATAATAAATAGAATTTGAACAAATTTATTTATTTATAAAATAATAAAAAATCATTTGCAGATTCGAAGTTAAGCCCGTTGAAAAAATTAACAATTTTTTGTCTTGTTTGAAATAAAATTAATCAGAATTTGAAATTTTTTTTGGAACCAAAGACGAAAATTATTTCTTGAAGTCTTTTTTATATAAAAAAATATCCCCCTTATAAAAAATAAGACATCTGAACACTCATTTCCCTCGGCATTTGATTATTTTTACCAGTCTCTTATTATTTCCTAGCCCTTGGAGAATAGTCAGAGGCTGTAAGCAGTAATCAGTTGTTGCCCACATTCATACTGTAAATGCCCTATTTTTTATATTGTCCTGAAGTGACGTTGACAAATAGTTACAGAATCAGAAGGATTATTTAATTTTACAAAAATAATACAAAACATTTTAATTAAAATTAAACTCAAACATTTCTTGTTCAAATATGCCTTAATTATATTTATTATGCTCTTTAAATACAATTTGTTTAATTACTCTTTAATCTGAAACATGCAATAAAACACTGTGAAAGGAATTTTTTTTTTAAATATGCCATAAATTCATAAAAAATTTTGACTTATCCCCTCTTCCCACTGTTGTATTATGAAAAATTTGTAATTGCAAATTTATGTTTTCCCTGTTTATAAGTTTTGGTTGGCTATATCGACAGTAATGTTTCACTAATTACTATCGAGATTTTGCGAACAGATTTAATATTTGATATACGAGTATTAAGCAAAATTAGCCTCCTAATTGATAGATCAAGTGTTCGATTTCCGCCAAGGCTCTGTAGCAAAAAATAAGCCGGCGAAAGTAAAGGGTTCAAAGAGCTACAAAAAATTCCCTTTCTTCAGCTGTCCCTCCATACTATGCTCTATTTTATACTTCCAGCGCAATGCACTGCATATGTAGGGGTCATCTCCTGAGTGCTGGTCCAAGTTAAAAAGTAACACTTCTGTTTCGTAGAACGTGCTTAAGTGAAATGATATGATTGAAAATCTTTATCGCTATTAGAGGGGGAACAGCGTTAAAGTCACGTGTAGTGTTTTCGATGTTTGTGAAAATGTTTAAAAGTTATCGCCCTAATTTAAATGCACACATCCATACATATGCATGCATCTACATACGAGTATGTGTGTGTGGATTTACTTACTTTCAACTATTGCTAGCAACCGAAAAAGGGAATAATGAAATAGTTGTACATATTCGTATATGTTTAGTAAAGGTATCGAATGGGGCAGAGTGTGCAGTAGAAAGAATATGTGTCTGTGTGCCGGATTCTAGTAAATAACGTGCACTCCATGGCAAGAGCTCAGTATGATGTGAATAATATGTATTCCCATATACACACATAGATACATCGGGATGCATGCATGTATGTACATACATATGTGCATGTGCACGTGCATACATACATATTTACTTTGTTCATATTGTAGTTTAGGTACTTGCTCTGTACTGCTACTATAGTTACTTTGGTAATGATTTAAAAAAAAAAAAAGAAAAAGAATGTGAAGAAAAAACTACACAATTACCAAAGTAAAAAAATCCTACTTCACTCTTTCAATCGCAATAAAAGAAGAAATTAAAATAAGGAGTAAAAAATGATTCTGGTAAGCAAAAGTGTTATATTTTTCTGACAGTTTTAATATAGAATAAAGACACGTTCAAATAAAGCAATTAGATGGTAAATATTAAGTAATTAATTTCGGTAGAAGATCTAGAAATCTATAGAGAAATCATTAAATATGATCATGGATACATAAAGCGCTGTAGTTCAAATCGAAAGAAGATATTTACGAATTGTAATATGTGAAGTAAGCATACAGATACCATAAACTTAAGTCATGTGATCTTATAATAAAACAACTGCATGAATCGAGAGTATGAAATCAAATACGAAAGGCTTTAATAGTGCACACCAGAGTTCGAAATAGTGTACATATTTTATCCTCTGTACACACAAGTTTACATCAACGACATTGAAAAACATGACATTGAAAAATGTATGCATGCCTCACTTTATACACAAATAAATCTTGAGTGCACAGTACTGTGCATCATACCTCAAGTGTATACATTGAACACATTGAATTCACTTTATGTTCGTATGCACATTTGTGCAGATGATAACATTGTATTTGTTTTGTAACTTCATAAAATTAATGTGAAAGTATTATACATACCCACCAGTTATACATACCCACATTAAAAAAGCATATACACGAGATGTACACGAGTACACTCATAGTTATTTTGTTGAAGAAATCTTCTTAGTATATATTTACATATATATGTTGGTATTTATATTAAAGTATATTATACACAAGTGAAAGGTGTACACGATGAAAGAAAGACAATGTCTGTAGTGTATTCAAGGTGTACATTGTATTAAAGGTGTCCATTAAATTTTGTTATACATTTCTGAGATCTCTGGTGCACACTAACTTTGATATCTTTATTGCTCAATGATCAATTTAGATCACACCACAAGAAAGCTGTCCTTGGCACTATTTCTGACATGTATTTAGCAACTTAGAAGCAACAAATATCTACCAGAACGAAACTCTGCCTAAGGTTTTATCGGATATCAAACAGAGACATCCATATCATAACCCACAGTTAGTCAGTCACCAGTCAGTTCTCTAAAAGGTGTGTTTAGCACATCCTGCCTTGCCCAAGAATATAGCAAAGGATATATGATCACTTTGCCGCGTATGATCTGGCAAAGACGGGCTTCGAGATATCCTTATCGACTACCTCTCCCATTATCATCCTTCCCGCATTAGCTCCGGACAGATGGTATAATAAAATTCATCTACTTCATATCGAAAACAAGACCAAGAATATCACAGACTCATGGACTTCCCCAAAATTCCTTTGTAACATGATCAGTTGGTCTCATGGTAAATTCATAAATAAAATTTGTTTTTGTTTAAACAACATCCGGGATTTTAGACGTGAGTAGAACTTATGACTATTGGGACTACTCCCATGTGGGAATAATTTACTTCTTGCCACTATTTAGTACGTTTCATGGGTTATGAAAACAAAGCGAATATAACCCATAAGTCATCCATCAAACATCATACAGTTAGAGCCATCCCTAAATTAGGGCGGAAAGCGGAATATTTTTTTCCGCTGAGCTTTAACGCTGAAATGAAATACCTAAAAAAAGCGGCAACGTTATGTCAAAATGATAAAAACAGGGTTATCAAACAGACAAATAAAACAACCCTGATTATTTTAACCTGATTTTGTTATTGAAATTTTGTACAAATTACTAACGTGCATACATACAATGTATGTATATAATCATATTGGAAATATTTTCTTACCTTCATTTTCCAATATGAAGTGCACAAATATTTTCGTTTGTTATTTATTTCACTTTCGTATATTTTTGCTTTTTTTATTTGTTTACAATTGTTTTCTTTTGCAACTAACTTCATTGCGAAACGCTCTGTCAACATCGGATTTTCCAATAGCAAAGCGTTGCGTGGCCGCCGCGTTATTTCGGTATTCTCCATACAAAATGTATGGACATGAGAACTTTTGACAGCTAAAAAACGCTTGCCGCTTTTATTTAGGGATGGCAGTTACAAAAATGAAGTTTTACATGAAAATGCTCAATAAAACATAGACTGTAGTAAATTGAGCAGTCAGAAAAGTGATCATTTCGCTTCTATCAGTTAAGTGATTCGTTCAATGGAACCAACGCTTTCAGGAGCTACACAACTGTAGTGTTTAGGCGGCTCGATTAATACGTAAATGTTAATTTTTGCCCTGTAGCTTGCAATGTTATGCATTTTAGCCGAATATAATGAATTTTGATTGGAAATTATTGATTTATTAGACACTTTGAATAAAGAGAAATGGCCCATTATTCGTTAGAAATTGTAAACTAAAAGATCTTATGATTTTCTTTTTAAGTTTACAATACCTAAAAAGGATGATGATCAGAAAAAATGTATCCCAAATTCTTGACTGAGTGCGAGATATCGACTCCCTATCTTTGGCTTCGTAGTCAACGCTTGAAATAGTTCAGATAGCAGAATCCACGAATGCATCCGACAGGTCCATCACTAATTTAATCATTGTAGAGTTCAACTAAAAATTGCATACTTGATAAAAAAAAGTGAAACTTGTAAAGGATCTTTGTGTCAATATGTAATAGCACGAACCATATACGCATACTTTTGTTAAAAAGATATTTTACGTTTTTTTTTCTAACCTTTTTTTTTCATTTCTTTAGAAATCCCTGCACTCCCTCCTTTACGTATACTTGCCTTTTACAGTTCTTTTTAGCTTTTTTTCATTATTGCACTTTCTCAATGCCTTTGAGATCTGCACGCTTTGGATAATCATAGAAAAAAATTTATAAAATACACAGAGAAAAAAAAAGAAAATGCAAAGAACTGTGGAAAATTGGTGCAATGTCAATGACAAACAAAACAGAAAAATGGCTTGGCGCTCTTATACGTTTATTACGTTTTTTTCTTGCGATTTTCTTCCTTAGAAAACTATTTGTGAGTGTTACGTGCTTGTGTGAGTGTGTGTGTGTGTAGATTTCCTTTAATTTCTTACTAACATTCCAAAATGTTTTTATTTTTTTCTCAAAAGCTTTATCCTTTTTTCTGCTCTGGCAGTGAGTATATTGAATTGAGTTTTAAACGTTTTATTGAAGCATATTAAATTGTAGTTTCTTTTATGACCATCAACCATCATTTTACTCCTCCTCCTCCTCCTCCTGCAAGTGTATTCTTTCTGCTCATCATCATCATCATCACCATCAGCATAAAACATCATTCCAGGAATTTATTATTGTCATCATCTGCATCTGCAGCTGCTTGTTAAAATTCTCAAGTCTAGTATGTCTTTTTCGTCTTTGACTTTATAGTCGATGCGTATTATACGAGTACATATAAAATTTCTAATATTTTTCATTCAGCTTTTTTTTCAAATTCTTGTCAACAGTTTTTTTTTTAATCCTGGCACCACAAAGAACTTTATTTTTTCCGCTTTTAGCTTTTTGTCCTTTATTACGTTAAACATCCTTTTTGTGTACTTTCCCAAGTGTTTTTTTTATTTTTTATTTTAATTTTTACTATATTTAGTTAGACGGTACTTATCTTTTAGGTAAATGTACTTGATACTATTCATTCATTTTATTACAAAAGTACTCTTTACCATTAATTTCATTTTTAACTAAATTTTTTTTGTCTTTTTAAGAGTTTTTTTTAATATGTTTTACTATTTCCTATAAATTATGCGGAAAATAAGATAACTTTAGTTATCTCGTCTCATCTCATCTCATTGATATTATGTCGTATTTTCTTTTTAATTACTTCGACATGATAGTGGTCAAAGGGAAACTTGAATAATTGTCAGGGACAAAGTAAAAGCTTTTTAAATGGTTCTCTTTTTTTTTGTTTGTAAAGGACATGCAACATATAATGGATGACCATAAGCATAATAAGTTCTTTGTATTGAAAGCAAATTAGTCATAATTATATCTGAGCAATAGAATTCAAATATCAACACAAAGATTTTTATTCAAAAATTAATCGAGAAATCTTCATTGTACAGAGAAAATATCAGAAATTTATAAAATTTGTTGTTGTTTATTTGATAAATTATTCAAATTAGACGGATTTTATATAGATACATTTTTTTTCACGGCGGCCCATGAAAAAGCTTTGATTTCGTGTTTGCACTAGATTATACATAATGACAAGGTCATCAGATCATCAAATAGTTTAAGGAAGCGATTACTAAAAATTAGTTATAACTACAATCGCCCTGTGGGTCTTTATATTCCCTTTCAATCGTGTGGCAACTCCTTTTACGAGTGTGTTCCACTGTTCTACCGATACTACAACGGAATGTGTTCTGGTGAAATAAGGAAGCTTGTGCCCGAAAACCGGTTATTCTTGCGAGCTACCCGTACTTCACATATGGCTCATCCTTTTGTGGTGGAGTTGCCCGTGAACCGCACCACTCATTACAGAGAGAATTCGTTCTTTTGCCAAACGTTTCGTATGTGGAACAAACTTCCAGCAGAGGTCTTTCCTGCCAATTTCAACTTGTGGAGGTTCAAATCTCTACTCCCTCTATCCTCCTTCCCATAACCAACTTTCCTAGTTCTGGCACAATGCATCGCATATGTAAAGGTCATCCCCTGAGTGCTGGTCCAAGAAAAAAAAAAACAAAAAGCACTTCTTCCTTTTCTATCAGCCATTAAAAATTTGTACTGCTTTTTTAATGGCTTTTCTGCTTTTTTTGTTTGTTAACAAAGTTTTAAACTTGAGGTCTTTTTATATAAAAATTTTAAAATATAGGTATACATGTATTTTTTCAATATTTCCCACTCCTTTGGATGACTTCTTTTGCAAAATATTTCCCCTTATTCTGTAGGTATTTGTCAACGTCACGTCAAGACAATATCAAAAATAGAGCAGTTATATTCTGGTTGGTGGCAACACCTGATTACTGCTGCCGGTCTCCGGTTATTCTCTAAGGCCTAGAAAATAATAAGAGACTGTTAAAAGTAGTTAAATTCGAATATGCGAATATGCGAATGTCCTAGTTTTGATATTGTCTTGACGTGACGTTCACAAATAGTTACAGAATAAGAGGAATTGTTTATCTTATATTTTTTGTTTTAAAGAACGCTCTGAGCTCTTGTATTTTTGCTTTTCAAACAATTTTAAAATTTTACTGCTTTAATGCTAGGAATTAATATTGTGCTTATCTACATAAAAATACCTTTCAAACCATATAAGTTTCATCAATATTGGTGGCCGATAAGATAGTGAAAAGTGTACCACAGAAAGTGTGTGGCGTAATTATATATAAATATATTACTTTGCCGCGATTTTGTGTCAACACCGACGAAGCAGTGTTTATTTTTTAGTAGATGATTGTGTCAACGCTTGTCTGTACTGCTAAGAGGCCAGGGAGTCTGCGTCGTTCGTAGGTTCGGACCTACAACCGCCGGTTCCATAGTCTGTTAGTAAACAACTTAGCTTCGTCGAACGTATTCTGCACTGTTAGACAACTCACACGTCACAGCAATTGTAATTTAAATACGCCTATAACCTTTTGTTATGTGAGTTCGGAATTGTGTTTCCAAAAGAGTGCAGAAAGAATCATTACAAGCAACGGAAAAGCCATCCTATTGTCTCGCAACTTTTAACAGATAATGCAAGATCGTCCATCATTTGGATTATTCCAAAATTAAAATATTCTAGGGGAAATCCCCAAAAAGTAACTGGTTAAGGACTAAAAAGTACGAATTGAAATTCCACTGGAACTATAATAAAAACAATATTAATATTATTTATTAGATTAATAAAGTAAATTATAAAATCTAATACAAAGAAGAAAGCATTCGACTGCTGACAATAAAAATAATTTCCATAATGCTAGGAACACAACTGGGACGAACGATGAATTTCGTTTAGTACGAGGAATTCGTTGGTAAAAATTCGCTCTATAAATTCGTCGTATGAAACACAATCACGTATGTGATGAAAATCGGTCGATTTAAAAAGTAAATCGTTTTTTGAAATCGACAAGTGTGTGATAGATTTCGCTCGATTTCGTATTCCACTTTTGTTTCATTCCACAACAATTTTTATAAATGCAACTCTGATTATCTTTCAAATACAACTCAACAGTGAAAAAAGTTTTCAAGGAAAAGTAAAAATTTATTTAAAAATAAAATTCGAATGGCTTCAATTACAGCAATTTCTTTAATTATCTTTGAGAATACTCAAAATATTCAAAATGTAAGACGTAAGTGCTAGAGGGACAAATCAGATCCTCTAAATTTGCCAGAAGAAATGCAAGTATTTGAATACAAATAAATATACATACACGTTTACAAATTTAATAATTTTTGCAGATTCGTGGATCATTTTTGCTTAAACAAAGAAGGCTTTATTATAATTTTGAATAACATTGGAAGATATTAGAAGAGTGCATCAATTCCCCTAACAATTCAATTAGCTGCCCTCTTAAGATTTTTGGCAGAGGGCAGTTTCCAGAGGTCTGTAGGAAACGACGTAAATGTTGCTATGCATAGAACAACAGTTTCCGAATGCTTTTCAAAAATGTTGAGGCTTTTGGAGAAGAAAATTTTGTACAGACTTAATTAAACTACATGCATCAGAGGAAAAGGTACGGATATCTAAACAATTTTTTTTTGTGAAAGATTTGGAATTCCAGGAGTTGTTGGATGCATCGATTTTTATGTTTTCCACTATAAAGTCAATAAATAAATATGAATTTAATTATTCGTCATTAAACGAAAAAAATACTTACATTTTAGCGTCTTCTTTGTAAATTTCGTTGATGTGAAAAAAATCGTTTTTAAAATGGTTTTAAACCGTCATTATCGATATGCGTCACATGTCAAAACCGTCAAAAACGAAATGGGACAAAGTGGAAAATGAAATCGGCACAACAAAACGACAAAAGATAACACATCACACCTGTTTTCGATTTTAGCGTTTTTTGTCGCCGAAATCGATTTTCATCACATACGTGAATAACAACGAATAAATTAAAATAATAAGCAAACAGAATTTTAATATTTGTTTTTTAAATCATTGTAATCCTCTGATGCCAGCCAGATTGTTTAGACACTCAATAATTACCCCGGTGTAGTCCATTTTTTTCAGCACAAATTCCTTTTTGTAATTATTTTCTGAACATTTTTTTGTCTATAAATAAATGATTATTTTCATTTAACAGCTGATGGGGTGACCATATGAAAAAGTGAGAAATAGAAAGAAAAACTATATTATAAAAAGAGTTCAAAATTAATAAAAAGTCGTCCGAATGATACATTTTTGTGAATTGGTGAATACATTTTTAGTATGTACTGAAAATTTTAGTGCTACATGCATCAATACAGTAGTGAACTATGTCTTTCCACAAAAAACCAGTTTGAGTATATGAAACCTGAAACTTTCGCTGAGTATGACGAATTTCGACCAACACCACGATTGTGTGCATTTTCATAATGTGTTTTATTTTTGGCGACCAAAAATTCGTCGTTCGTCGCAGTTGTGTTCCCAGCATAATTTTTATAAATATTTTTCACTCAATCTATTGTATGTAATGCAATAAATACGAACACATATCAATATGTATTATATTTCTTCCGCGAGTTAATTTTAAACGCTTTACGCAAATTTGAAACTCTTAACCAACCAAAGAAAATTGTTTAAATTGCAACAAAATAATTTGATACAAAGTTGCTTTTACTGTTTTATTTTTATTTTTAACAATAAAAAGTCTTTTAGCATGAAGACAAAAAGCAAGCAGCAAAACTCCATAACCAGCCATTTTCATCAATAGCCCCTCTAAAGAAATAAGCGAAAACTTAAGCAGCAAACATGATCTGTTTGTTATAAATGGGGATTCTTTTTGCCTTGTTATTCCTCGGCTTATCACTTATCGTAATCTTGTAATTACGTGTGTACCACAAACGTTAATGGTGGCTAAGAAACAAAAATAATAAAAATAACACATTGAGAATAACAACGTCAACGTGATGCATTAAAAGTGGCAGGGAAAGGGAGGGCACAGAATGAAACAGAAGGAAGTCAAGAAGTAAACAGGGGGAAAAATCATCGTCTGAATAAAACGGAATTATTATTGCTCGATCATCAACCATGCAATACAACTGAATGAGCGAGCATTACAAGTAAAAGTGTAATTAACGAGATAGCAGCAGCAGCAACGGCCACCACAACAACAGATGCAGCAATCGGCCATGCACTCACTGCCGTTGCATTGCACGATTAACAAAGTTGTTATTGCAGTAAATGGCGTGTGGAGCATTTAAAAATGATTACATTAAGCACTCTGGCAACCCGAATACGAAATAAAAAAATCAAATTCACAGAATTGGATAAATTTTAAGTTTCAAAAGTTTGGGAGAAATCAAGATGTTTTATTTGTGTGTTCACAAGATATTCAAATATTTCTTTATGAGTATCTTTCCCTCGTTGTTTGTCAATCGATCTTTTTCTGTTGTTTTTTTAAAACGAAAACCATTATTATCTTGTTTGTTTTTGGCTTTGGCTGTGCTTTTCAAATGCAAGGTGTACATGCTAAAACAATAAAAGTTTCTGCTTTCCAGGTAAATGGTGTTTTAAGTAAATTTCGAAATTTAATACTTGAACGTTAAACATGTCGAGGAGAATTCAAACGAAATTTTATTTAGTCGCCAGTGCTGTACCCTCAAAATCGTTAAAAAGAACATGTGTTTACTACACAAGCTGACCGAGGCGTTTATTTGTCTACAGATACATACATTTTCAAAACCGTGTGAAGTTAAATTTCGAAATATAAAACTCTAGACACAAACCAAGTACGTTAACAGAGCTCTGTTAGCATTTTAACATAGCGCTGTTAAGCATGAAAAATCCGAGTGTTTGTATTCCAAATGGAATACTGACCACATTTCTCAATCAACCTTGAAAAAACTTAACGGAACAAACAACCAGATCCATAGCTTTCATAATATATTAATTGTTTTGAAAAAACCCCTTTTTTAAAAGTGATATTATTCGAATTCCAAAATTATTTCAGACATAAGACTTATTCTGCAAGAGAGAGGGCTTCCTCAGCCACAATTTGCGGATAGTGGCATATGTGTACTCAGCTCCGTTTTTATACCCTCCGAAAAAGAATAGGAGGGTATATTCACTTTGTCATTCCCTCTAAGACCCCATGAAGTATATATATTCTTGATAAATAAAATCTAAGACGATCTGAGCATGTCCGTCCGTCTGTGTAAATCACGATTCAGTGCTAACGAAAAGAGCTAGACCCTTGAAATTTGATATAAATATATCTTGAAGGAAAGCACAGGTCAAGTTCGTAAATAGGCTAAATAGGGCCAGAAGGAGAAAAGTTCCCCTAAGAAGAACTAAACCGAACTCTAAAAAATATAATTTTTAAAGTTATTTGCAATTTTGTTAAGCAAATTGATATATTTTTAGGTCAAAGAAGGTCCAACGCATTAAACTTGAATAACATATTACATGGAAAAATAGTTTAAATATTTAACAAATTGTATAATTTAAGCCTCTATGCCTTACAAATTAAATTTAAAGCTGTTATGACGAAGCTGAAATGTTCTCTGAGCTTCCTCTGCCCTATCCTCCCGCCACCGTTGCCCTCTAAAGGGCCTTAACAAAAAAAAAAAAAAGGTTTGTTTTCACTTAATAACCTCAAAAATTGACTTTTTAGTGTTTTATGGCAAAGGTGAGATGTCTCTCCCATGGTCCCTCCCGCACTGACCGCGACAAAATAAAGTTTTTTTTACTAAATATTTAGAGGGTATTTAAGATTCGACCCGGCTAAAATTATGAACAATTCAACCAATTTTCATTAGTTTTTATTTATTGGAAATAATTTTAATTTTAAATTGAAACTTTTGCCTAAAAATTTAAATATCCCTACGTTGTTTTTTCAAAAAATTAATATAGACTTTTAAATGCCGCTAAATTTGAGTTTATTGCAATTACGAAAGTTTAATTACATTTTGGTATTTTTTTTAATTGAGCTTAAAAGTTTTCTATGTCATTATTCTAACTTTATTAAAAGAGTGTCCGATGTTTTGGCATTTTCACAACACTTTAGTTATTTGGACATTTTGATATTGTGCTTTCTGCTGCAAATTGTTTTTGTGAGCACACACAAATGTTGGCATCATCTAACCTCATTGCATAAATAATCAGCCAAGGGGCCTTAGGTTAGTTCTTATATAGCAGATGCACACATGTATATTGAGCAAGAAGTTTTAAGTCGTTAGACCTTCTATAGGACCACATCAGCGAAACTTTTAATAAATGGCTTCAGAAGAGCTAGCCGAAGTGGAACGATAAAATACATAGTTAAATGTGTGCCATATATGCATGTTTTTGATGACACATTTATTAGCACTTGCTGAGCAAAGAAAAAGTAGTTTTTTAAAATGACTTCAGGGATCAAGGGACAACTATGACAACTATCACAAGGACCTTATCTGACGATGTTCTCAACACAGTGTGAAATTAAGTGTTTACCAACACCTCTGTTCACCTCAGGGGCCACACCTAAGCGACCCTTGAGTCACCCAGGTGGCAATTTCTAGAACATGATAGGGTTATGTTCATGATCTAACACCTTGCTAAAGTGTCGATCCTATCTAGATGATCTTAGTCCTATGAGCTACAAAAGTCTCCCAGTAGAACCTCCTTTGTTAATTCACAACAACACATAGATTTGGCTACTATCAGCCGGCCCGAAGCCCCAACCATAAAGATCGGTCATTAGTTCTTATCTGACAAATCTACCACCAATTGGTGTCAACCACAAACCACCACGTGAACTCCCGGAGAAGACCTCACCAATATCCAGTCGCAGTAAACTGCGGGGCCAGTACTGGATCCCGTGGTACCAGTTTAGACTACTGGTGAAGCCTCGAAAGCCAAACCAGTGTAGGTTCTATAAACTTTCTATTGACTTCAGTTTCTGTTTAACTCAAACTCAGGCGTCCAAATACTATTACATTCACCCTAAGAAAAGAGATTTAAGAAAAGGTTCTCACATCTTCTATTAGGCCATCAGGGAGTTTGAAACATAAACTCGATTTTGGAGCATGTCTAAATGTAAGCCTCCAAAGGCCTATTTAATGAGTGCCTTCTTATTTTCAAAACTCCAAACTGTTTGGCTGTCTGTTGTTGCCACAATCAAAATGTCTGTCTGTCTGTCTGTGCTAACAAGACATTTTCGTTTCGCCTTGTCTGCTCTCTTTTAGTATTGCTGATGATGATAATTTTCTATATCATCATGATGTTTGGGTAATACTGGTGTTGGATTGTTTGGTGGCGAAAGAAACTTTGTTGTTATTCTGTTAGTTGCGTTAACTTTGCCTTAAGACAGGCAACTGGCAACTCGAAACCAGGAACACAGTGGAACACATTTAAGGCATGCACACACTTGCACGTACACTTTTAACAAACACAAACTGACTCGTGCTCATTTGATGTGGTATCGGAGATGGTCTTGTGGTACATTTTTCAATACTTTTTGGTTTGTGAAATATATTTTTTGTCATTTTATTGTACGAATTATTAAAGCGTACTGACTGACGTATTCTATTGCGAATATTTTCACCGACCTCGAACTGACTGTCGCTACTTGTCATAATATGGTTATAAGTGGAGAACGGAATAGGTGCTGAGTGCGGAAGAGCAGACTAGGCCTTCCTTTAATTGAGCTGTCATTAAGAAGTCGAGACAGAGGAATGTGGCACTCAGGTGGTCTACAATTACCACCTGCAGGGTATCCAAGGCCTACAGGGTCTTACTTAGCGGTGCTAAGATCGGGCAGCTCCTAACAATTGCAACAAAATCGCTAGCATTCCTGGTTGGAGTCATCAGGTGGCACCGTGCGGTCGGATATATATATGTCGGAAGGTCCGGGCTTTCTCTGTAATGGCCGTTGCAGAAGGAGAGTTACTACAACATCTTCTTTACGTCTGCCTTGCTCTGCAGACTTTATAGTCCTAGACATTCAGAAAGTCAATTCCTGTGGAATCTGGACTATCTCAGGGATGAAGCACTGGCTGCCCTAGTGGGCTTTGTGAAAAGTGATGGGTGGTTCTCAGGAAGTAGTATACTTTGTAGAGTGTGGTCCTCTGGCCATTATAAGGAGCCTTATGTTGTCCGAGTCTGCGGGCCCAATCTAATAACTCGTTATATGTGCATTAGGTTAGGACATCTTGTATCTACAACGGCGCTACAATATTTGAGCTTCTTAACTTGAGCTTGGAGATCTGGCACCTTCTTCTCCTTAGCCGGCTGGTCTACGATGTAAAAATCGTAAAGGCCTCTTAAAATTATGCATCTTACGTGTTCAAATACAATCATCATTCAGAATGATGAGCTCGGAAAGAAGTGCCCAACTGGTGCAGCACAGGGGGAATAAAATTAACAAAAAAGGCATTTGTTGCTGAACAGCAGCGACAGGCAACACTACTCGACTTTCATGACCGAATTGAAGAAAACAAAACAACAATTTGAAATAAGTAAAAAAAAAGAAGGAACTTCATTTATTCGTTCATTGTGTTGTGGGCTTAAATAATGTTTTGGCTTTTGTTTTGTTACGCCTGCCCTGCCTCTCAGCGTCAATGTTTTCTCGTTGAGTGTTTAACTCGTACGTGAAGTGTACAAAATGCAGGCTGGTGTAGGCAGGCTGCCAGCCAGTAGTTGAAGAAGTTGAATAGCAGAAAGAAGCAGCAGTTGATTTTTTTATTGTTTTATTGTGGTTTTATATTGTATTCAACAATAACAACCGTTTTTTTTTTGTTTTGTGTTGCATGTTGTTTATATTATTGTATTCGATTCTTAAACTTCAACTCTTTAACATTTTCAGTTGTTGATGTTGCCCGTTTTACAGTTTTGTTGTACTTTTTGGTGTAGCTTCGTGTTTTGTTTCTATCTTTTCTTTGTTGTTGTTTTCTTAAACTATATTTTCATTGCCAAAAGCGATTTCGGTTTTAGATTTCAATTTCAATACCATTTTGTGTTGCTGTTGTTTGATGCAGTTATTGTTTTTGTTAAAGTTATAATGGGAATCAGTCCTCCTCCTTATCTTCTTAAAAGGCTTCCTTTTTACCTTTTTTTTTCATTGTATGTAGTTAGAAATATTCATGCTCTTTGTTTTTGTTTAGTTATTTTTCTCAGAGTTTATAAAGTATAGAATCGTTTGTTACATGTTTAATTCACTTATGTTTAATTCATTCGATTCATTTATTACTAAAATTTCACTAGCTCTATAGTGTAGCCAACCACAAAAAATTTTCTGTTAGAGGACAGCCATATTTGTTATTTACTGTCAGTGGGGAATGGGGACATTATAAAATATTTTTTGAAACCTGTGAATTCTGAGTCAGACATTTCCTTCAAAATATTAATACGTGGCGATTTTAGTAGCTGCCGTTCTATTCTATTTAAATATTTACTTTGTTTTTTAGATCAAGACTGATTAATTGCGTGTGTAGCCTCCTTCAATAAAATGTTAAAAAGTTTATTTTACATGGGTTTCCGTCTAGAAATTCTAAAAATATTTATTTATCCTGCTGCTCAATGACTTCGATTAATTATTAGCTAAATTCGAATTTTCGAATGAAAATATTAAAACTTTTCGTGTAAAAGTGTGAAAACAATTGGACTTATTTCAAAACATTCTACTTCTTTCGATAAAAATGTTGTGATAAAAAATGTCGTCTATAAGAAATGATCCAAGTTCATTCCACTTCTTTTCCACAAGTTCAGGAATAATTTTTTTGGAAGTTCTTTTCAGGAATTTTTATTTAATTACAAAATAGCTAAATAATATTTTTCAAAAATTATCTGTCGGAGAGTACGGATTAATGGAAGTGTCTTGACGAAATCGTGTTCATAAACGCAAAAGTTGCTTCTTACAACGACGTTTTGTCCTATTGATGCAGAGAATTTTTAATTAATGTAATCCTTGGCAGTATATAATCCAAATGACATCTGGTTTGAAATTTGCTTTCTCTGATTGAATGTTTAAAAAACTGCCTGTTATGACATGATTTTACCTCTCGTTTTTTTTATTTCTATCTGAATCAAACTTTTTTTTGATTGATGCGCAAGTGCTATTTCATCATCATGTAAGATGTGTTTTTGATTAATTTTACCATAAGCTAGTGTTAAACATATGGCAAGCGTTGCTGCATTTTTAATAAAAAAAAATTTTGTAATTACACGAATTGCATCTTTTCAATATCTGCCTTTTAGAACTTTTATCATGTTTTTAATTTCGTAGCAATACGAGTCGAATACTACGTTTTATACTTTTTTGGGGGCTCCCTATTGAGTTTCAGTCGATACCCGTTTAAGACCCCAACCAAATTTTTAACTTTTGTTGTGTTTTGCTGTTGTTTCGTTTCTGTCTTGGGGTGTTGTTTGCAACATTCAACCTTTAGCTTTAAATTTACCTTTCATTTCTTCTAAACTTGATTAGGTATATATTTATTTATTATTTTTGTTTTCTTTTTTCCAAAAAAGGTGTGATGTTTTTTGTTTGTTCTTGTTTATGTTGTGTTTTTTTCCTGTTTTACCTTCCTCATGGTTCGTTTAACTTGTGGAAACATTAATTTCCCAAATAACAAGATTCTATTTAGCACTGAGTGCATAAATATTGAAAAAAATAAAATAAAATTAAGCAGCAAGCAGCAGCACACCAGCAAGATAAAGATGAGATTTTTTTTAATTTCTTTTTATTCTTTATTTTAAAGTTCTTTGACACACAAGCGTGATTGTTATCACAGTCAGCCAGAAAGCATTTCAGTTGACTGTATGTATGCATGTAAATGTGTTTTATGCGTATGTACAAAGTGCGGGCATAATTATAAAAGAAGTTATAATAATAAATTATTGATTTCTTCAGGTTCTGATCTTTTAAACGAAATAAAAAAAAAGAAACAGGGCACCCGCTGCTCAGCGGGTTCATAAATCTTGTGCAAAAATCTATGGGCAACTTTAACTATTTAAATGTCTGTCGTAAATTTATGAGCAAATTTTTAAGTAATTTGAAATTTATTTATTCTAATGCTTTAGACGGACGCTTTTGGCGAGCTTTAAGTTTCAACTCTAGTCGAGTTTAATTTTAAACAAAAATCTTAAAAAAAAAAATTTTTACTTTAAAATATCTATTGGGTAGGGGAAGATATCGGCTGTAGCTTCATGAAAAAATAATTCTGATGATGCCAAAAGATTAAAACGTAAAAACAATCAATCTACGATTAAGAAAAATTATTGGAAAAACGTTCACATGCACTTAAGTATAAAATTCAAACCAAAAAAGTTTGACTTTGGTATGATGGAACAAAAAATTCAGAAAAATGGGACATGAAGAAAAATAATGAAACGGTTATTATAACAATAACATGTTAACATCAGGTTGATACAGTTCTCGTATCCTTTTTCACAATAAAATTTGTGTAAATAGGAACTGTTATCACATTCAACTAAGCCACCTAATAAGTGGTGACAAACACAATACACATGAGCACTGATGATGAAAGGGTTGCGTCTTTCGAAAACAACTGTTCTGCTCTGCTGTGTAAGTTGAATAAAACTGATGTTGACTTTCCTTTGTGCCTTGAAATATTTATCATGTCTTTCTGAGATTTAAATTAAAAATTTCGAACAATTAGCCTATAGAATCTTAATTGAATTTAATATAGAAAAATTATTTTGTTGGACAACTTTCCCTTTTGATTTCATCTACTGCTACTCTTGGCAACTTTTTATTGCTCGGTAATTCTCAATACGCATGGAAATATTTCGAAAATGTTTACTTATTATTTTTGGAAAATAAAATGAAAATTGTCATTCAGTTTTCAAAAGCAGACAGTGGTATCGGTCTCTAACAATTTTCTTGGACTAAATACCGTATTCAGGAAAAATAATAGGGACTTAAAGAGAAGTAGTGTTGCACTGAGCGACCTCTCAAAACTATCAGAGATGGATCTAGGGGTCCTGATCGGACATCTCAATACGACAGGTTGGTTATAATACCAATAATCGCAACTGGGCACTGTTGACATGTTTGCGAGTATACCGATCTGTCAAAAAGGAATCACCTAGATTCTAATTGGATGAGAAGTTGAAAACAAATACGCTTCAATATGCGTACCAAACTATTGTTTAGCATTAATCCACAACCAACAGATAATACATCTCACTAAATCTAAAAGTAAGAAATTCGAAAAAGAAATCCCAGCTTAAAACTTGTCTATAACAACAATTTGCATGACAATAAAAACTAATAAGCCAACGCCATAAACAACACTTTAAAGCCATAAAAAAACATGACAAAATAAATAAAGTTTCTAAATCTATCAATTACAAAAAAAGAACACGTTGACGGTTACCATCAAAAAGACTTCAAATGCTCATAACTTAAAGCAAACTTAAAACTGTTTCTTCAATATCTGTGTATACTATTGGTGTTGGCTTTACCCTTGTGTTAGTGTATGCAAATTTAAGTTTGTATTCCAAAAGCTAATCCATTTATTTGACTACATATTAGACACGGTATTTTATTCATAATTTAACACTTGTTAAATGAAAAAAAAAATGAAATGAATTAAGTAGAATATATTAGCGTAAAATACAATCATATTTGCATAATTTGTTAATAAACAAATTAACCCGTTAAAACAGTAAACGAAGAAGTGAAGATTTTAAAACGAATCATCTAATTCGTCTGCACCAGCTGCTAATGAAGTGCGATTGCCAGCGTATTGCTTAAGAAATTATGTGTCGTTTTATAAAATTCTGTTTTGCCATGATTTTTGTAAATACAGCTGTGCAAAACTAGGAATTAGTTAAGTCGTTGACGTCTAAAGATTGAAAATAGGCGACTTCCAAGTTTTTTTTTTTAAATCTTTAGTTTTTGGATAATTTTTTTTGCTAAGCAATTTTGATTTATGCGATTTTCTTTCGTTTGTTTTTTTGCGAATTTATTTGAATTTTCCGAGTTGTTTGTTTTCAATGTAACTTCGACTTGTTAGATACAAGTTTCTGATTTCTTTAGTGAAATTGTGGATTTTTTTTTAAACTAGAGCCGGCACCCAGATGGTGGACTTTACCCTTGCAATGCATTGTACCGCAACTATGAAAAGGAGGTGACAGACAGATGGGGAAATACGAGTAATGGAATATTTAGTAGCCAATGCGAATTAATACCATTTGAACTCATGGGCGAATTCCCTGCAAGTTGAAATGTCAAAATCGTTTGGATATAGAAAAAAAATGTTGACAGACAAACTTGCTAAAAGTTAAAGCAGCACAAAGTAGCAAAAAATCCAGAAATCAGCTGTCGAGTTCACCTTATATGAATTCGCCTTGTGTAGTAGCCATTTGTATTTTTCTATTACATGTTAGCCAGTCTTGCCACATATGTATATTTAAAAAAAAATCGCAAAAATAGTAATTAAGTGGCAGAAAGAAAATTTCGTTTGTACAGTTTAAAAATTTATTTTTTGTTTTATATATAAATTGTACGATCGAAACGTTTTTTCGACACACTCGTATTGGGTCAGGCGGTAAAAATCTTAATTTTCTATTAGTTCAAATTTAATTTATGAAGCAGAAGATGTGACAAACATATTAAAGTTAATTTGAAAAAGCAAGAAAGACTTGATTTATAACTGCTTAATAAAATAAGTTTTATTTTAAAAATGTATTCCATTCACAAAATATATATTTTGTGCCATAGTGCTGGTCTGTGGACCATATTTTTATACTCATGACTTTGCGAGTGCGGCTCCGGAAGTCATCAATTGTTTTCATTTATCACATTCATTTTGTATTTTCACCAACCATGAGCCACTCATCACAAATCAATTAATTGTAACTTTTTCAGTTCTATGAACGGATTCCAATAATTCTAAGCCCGATTAAAACTCATCGAATTAAAATTTTACTTAATTTTTGTTTTTTTGAATTTTGAGCTATTTAAGCATTAATAAATGTTAAATAAATAATTTTATGCTTTTCCGTGGAAATAACTCCCACATTAATATGAACTGCTGGACTTTTTGTATGTTCCTTTATTAAATGTAAAGGAATTTTTCTGCTACGTTTTCCATTTGTTTTCTCTCACTTAAAAGTATTCAAGAGCATTTCTAAAAATATCTTTTACTATGGAAAAATGCTACAATTGCAAATACTTGAAATGGAAAAAATGAGAAAAAATTATATTAAAAAAAAAGAAAGAAATATTAATAGAGAAATAAAAGACCAAAGTATCAATGAACAAACGAACATGCCCCAAGAATCATTGAAATGTGAACGGTAATAGTTTACTTTGTGGTTGGTTAAAGTTTGTTTCACAGAGGAAACAACTACTATCCATCCAACTATCTAGTCATTCATTCATCTATTCATGCATCGAAGCAAACAACCAACCAAGCAACCCGCCAACCAACCATACATCCATCCATCTATCCATCCATTCCGGCTATGCAAATATCATGAATAAAGTTGCCATTACGAGTTTAATGATGAAACAGAAAGAATCGGTCTGAAATTCGTTAGATATTGACAGATGAAAAAACAAATAAAAATATCAAATGAAACGAATTAAATTGAAGAAATTGTAGGTGGCAAAAATTTTATGTGCAGCTGCTATTATTATTATTATTACAGAAAAAAGTTTATGTTGCAAAAAAAAAGAACAAATTAATACAACCAAATCCTTTTTCTGGCAAGCCAGTAGAGTTTGTTTTACTTTTTACAATTAAAAAAAAATAACACACAAAAATAAAAAAACTTTTCATATGAAAACTGTGTCCAAAACTTCATTTTAATTACTTTTCATCATTTGCTGAAATAGTTTTTCGTAATAATTAAAACTAAAAACAGTCGTTAGAGTCTAAATAAATTGTTATATGAAAGACTTTAAGTTCCTAAACAGAGGACAGGACTCAAACTCCGCTCATACTTTTCATGTATTGGAGAAAACATGTTATACATGGACTTAATGACCTCTTCGATATACATTTTTAGTTTCCAAAATACTTATTGCCAATCCGAATGCATTATTTGATTTTCAAATTAATATTTTTATTTTAAAGTAGAATTATATTAATGTTTTTATATAGTATTAGAAATTTCGAACATAATTTCGAATCTATTTTGAAACGTTTTGGTTAAATTAAGGAAAATTATGAAAAAATGTCTTTTTTAATGTAATTACCCTTTAAATAAGTATAAAAATGGGGTAGTTTTTTTTCAACCATTTTTTTATAATTAAGAAATAATTAAAAACATTTTTTTGAAAAAAAAAATTTAAATAAAGGGGAAAATTCCACTATTATATTTTACCTTCATTTTTATTTTATTCATCCAACCATTTCTATTAAATATGTAAGAAAATTTTTTTTTATAAATCCACAAAAAAAGTTTTTGTTAAATTCCCAACAAGAACGCAAGATTTAAATTTTAAATAAAACACAGATATTTAAAAAAAAAAAATCGTGAAACTTTATTATATCGTAAAGTATACAGAATGAGGTTATGTATGGAACAACATATCGGGCAGATGGCCACCGCGGCTTTGCTGGCACACACGCGATCTTTTAATGAAATTTTCAATGACCGTTTTGCATAAATGCTGCGGTATTTCATTAATGCAGCGTCCAATTTCCTCTTTTAAGGCTTGAGTCGTCGTCGGCTTATTCGCGGAAACCATCGACTTCAAAAAACCCCAAAGAAAAAAGTCTAATAGTGTTAAATCGCACGATCTAGGCGGCCAATTCTGGTCTCCAAAACGCGAAATAACACGAACGGGAAATGACTGATGCAGCAATTGAATTGTTTCTCTGGCTGTATGACATGTGGCGCCATCTTGTTGAAATCACATGCCCTCCAAATTCATTTCTTCAATTCTAGGCACGAAAAAACTGGTTATCATTTCACGACTGTTTGCGCTTGACCTGCCTCATTTTCATAAAAAAACGTCCAATGATTCCTCCAGCCCAAAATCCACACTACACAGTCGATCGACCTTGTCGAAGGCGCGTTGTTGTCTTTACATCACTAACAGACCCAGTTTCGGCAATTTATCCCATTAATCTCTTTGCAGTTGACTCTTTTGGAACATTATTGTGACCCCAAATTGGTCGCAATTTACGAACTGTAGCCGCAAAACTTTCACCATTTTGGTAAAACAATTTCATAATGAGAATGCGTTGTTCATTCGTGTAGCGCTCCATTTTTACTAACCTAGTACCTTCTACTAGCAAACAATAACAATTGTTCAAATGTCAAACAATGACATTTCGAATGGCGCCAAATTTAAATCTTGTGTTCTTGTTCGGACACCCGGTATAAATGAAAACCCATATTCATAAGAGATTTTTTAGCTCTTGGATAAGAAAATCTGCCTGCAAAAGAATCTATTTTTATCAGATCAAAACTATCAGCTTGGCATAGGCTTGAGGGAGCAATGATGATCTTTGAACATTTTTATTTTCTATGGCACCTGCGTCTCTCTCTCTCTCTCTCTCTCTCTCTCTCTCTATTTATGCAATTAATTCATTGTATTGGAACTAAAGGGAGGAGGGGGTAGTATGGGGAGATTAAATGGTAAAAGAAGCGCGAATTTGTGGCAGCCATTATTTATTTATTATTTTTAAGAAAATTCAAGTCTTTCTCTTGCTCTGCAAGATAGTGAATATTAAAAAGAAATGTGTAAAATATCAAAAAAGTTGTCAACTTTATGACACTCGCCATTCGATAACGTTCGAAGTTATAATGAAAATATTAAAGAAACAGAAAGAATGTGAAATGCAACTCATTGAACCGTTAACATGTGAATATTCCCCCCTTTTTGAGAAAAACAATTTTCATTGGTTTCAATTGTATAATTAAAAATAAGTGGGTGCGAAATTTATATGTGCACACACACACAAACACACACAGGCGCAAATAATAAAAATGTTAACGCTATGCAATTTTAGCAAACTCGTTATTTTTATTATGGCTCAATTCTATTTATTTACATTGGAAAATTAATATCACTTGCATGTGTGTTATAAATATTGTTACAAAAATAAGAGAAAATCAACAGAAAATGTTTAATTGAGGCAACTGAAAATAATTTTTATGTGAACTGAAACGAGTCCTACAGTATAAGACTATATTAATAGATTGATAAATTCCCAAACTGAAATTCAATGAATTATATGAAAGGGAATATCCTGAAAAATGAGAACTAGTCTATTTTGAATTTTTATTGTAAATTCCTAAAACTGATATAGATTTTTTGCTTGTATCTAATTCTTTCTGAATAGGCCTTATTCTGTAACGATTTGTCTACGTCACGTTAATACAATCCGCTTTATTCTGCAACTATTTGTCAACGTCACGTCAAGACAATATCAAGAATAGGGCAGATGCATTCTGGATGTGGGGGCTAATTGATTACTACTGACAGCCTCTGACTATTCCCTAAGGCCTATTAAATAACAAGATGCTATTAAAAGATGTTAAATACGAAGGAAAAAGAGTATACAGATGTCTTATTTCTGATATTGTTTTGTCGTGACGTTGACAAACTCTTACAGAATAAGTCGGAAAATCGAAACTACGGCATCAGCATACCCGTTTTTCTCAGCATTTAATTACTTCTAAAAGCCTCCTATTATTTTCTAGGACTAAGAAAATAGACCGAGGCTGTCAGCATCAGTCAAACAACCTGAATATAACTGCCATATTTTTGATATTGTGTTGACGTGACATTTACAAACAGTTAGAGAATAAGTGGGAATATCACTTTATTTTCATTATAATTCATCTACTCCAATTATAATACGTTTCCACTATGAGCAAATTAAGTTGATTGGAGGAAATTATTCCAAAATGTTTCCATTATGTTTGTTTTCAAATTTTCGAAATTAATTTGACATTTGTATTGTTTGTTTCTTTTTTAACATAAGAAAAAAAGCAAAAATCTTGTTCAATGTTAACTTGAAGTGCCAAAATAAAAGGAAAACTCATAAAAATGCAAAATAAGATGGAGTTTTTCGTAAATTATATTCAACAGATAAAATCGTAATTAAATGTCACATTTTCGGATTTGTAAATCACCAATAATTGATGCCCCAAGGTTGCATTTGCAAGAATAACAGCCGCGCAGTGTTGCACAGACAAATTTCAACTTAATTTGAAACAAACTAACCAAAAAATGTCATGAAGTTAGCATACAGTTTAATCATAACTGACAAACAAACTGTGGACAACAAACTGCTAAACACTTGTTAGCAAGTCGCTAAATATTTGCTATCTTCTGAAAATCAGCTGTCCTGTAGCCCGTTTCTATAACTTTTCGTTATGATTACGAATGATTTTTATTTTTTTCATAACGAATGGGTCATAACGAAATTTTGCTTCGAAGTGTTTCTACAACTCAGAAAACTTACCTTTCGTTACGAGCGTGGCGAGTTATTACAAAGTGTATGAAACAGTGGAAACAAAACACTGTTCGTTATGTGTAACAGCTGAGTTGTTTTGTTTACTTCAACTCTACTTGTAGATTTTACTTGAACATATCGTATTGTATTGATTTGCTTAATTAATTATTCATTTAAAAAAATAAGTTGTATAGATAAATAAAGATGGTTTCACCATCGCCACCAACAAGAGCAGCTGGAAAGAACTCCAGCACCTCCTTGTCCATCCCTTCTAGCGGCGTCGGACCTTCGGTGGCAGGACGATTCCCAGTGACACTAGATTTCCAGTCAGCCCAACACTGTATAAATAAATATACACTAACTTACCTTTTCATCCTGTTGCCAATTTATTGCTTTTTGTTTGTTTTTCTTTTTTTATTTCTTTCAATACAATTGCAGCTTCTTCCATTTTTAGCTATAAAAACTTTTAATTTATGTTCTTGTATTTGCAACTTTTATTTTAATATGGCGGAAAAACAAACATATGTTTTTAATGTCAAATTCAGGGATGATATAACCAAAACCATAATTTTACTAGTGGCATCACTCGTTTTCAGAGCTGATTTTTCAAAAGTTAGCAGACGTAGACAAATCGCTTATAAATAAACATTTTGACAAGTAGCTGCTAAGTCAAATCTATATTCTAACTGGCAGCTATTTGGCTACAGTTTACAAACAGTTGCTAATTTTTGGTTATACATAATGCTGTCATTTGAGATAATTTGGCTGTATGAAAAATGTGTAGGAAATCATGTTGCAAATTACTTAATAATTAAAAAAAGTAATTTTGATAAATTTTACAGAAAATTTGTTATCAGTATTCTATATCAATGTTTAATAAAAAAAACTTGTACATTTACCACACAAAATTCGTATTGAAAACGATACCTTATCAAATAATTCCTACTCCTTTACTGCAAATATTTCACTTGTTCAACAAGACTGCACAAATGCCATGTCCAATTTAAATACACACCGAGTATAAAAAGTATTTTAAACGATATGTGCAATAATGTAAAAGGAAAATTGTTTAAACAATGCAATTTAATACGGTTGGTAGGCAAAATATGTCATTATTAACATGCCAAGCGATCTGCAAACCAGTCGTCATCATCATACCCTGTCAAAAACTCAGCCGAGAAACAGAGTGAGTAGTAGACATGCAAAACGTACTCGTACCTCCACAACATGCGGACGTCACAACATTGCATGCTTCGAATCATTGGCTGTGTTTGTTGCCTCTTAATAAAATCAAATGTCATAAAATAATAAAACAAAAACAACAAACTCCTGTAAATGTTGATAAATATTGCATTATGGTTTTGGACATGTACTGCCAGTAAAAGGGAGTGAGCTTACGCACACACATTCAAGTGCACACACATTCGCTTATCCATCCAGTCAACAACAATCCAAGTACACCTTTTGATTACCACAAACACACAAACATACTACTTGGCCATAATATTCATAATGTGCAATCGACTGTCCAAGCAGCCAACGGCTGGCTGGCTGGCTGACTATCTTCCAATTCACCACTTGCCAACGACGTCTGTGGCAACTACGAAAGTAACTAACCAACGAAACGGCCAAACATTTCGATCAATCTACTGCACACATACACACACACACCCATACGAATGAATGCCACATACGTACGTTAAGTGCAACAAGAGCTCATTCATATGACAGCATAGCTAATGTGCAAATTGTAACACATTCTTGTGGTAATTAAGATAAAGTGTACTGAAGCAAATGAGATAAAGAACCGATTTAAACAAGGGGAAAAACAAGATAATAATCATGTAGCTTTTATGGTTAAGTGATTTTTATTTTGTTTTCACACATTCACACAAATTCCCGCAAATATCACCACATTAATTTATTATCATTTTTTCCCCGTTTTACTTTTTAACAAATTAATGTAATTAATTGTTGTAATTGGTGAAAACAGTTTAATATCTAGTATGAATAAAGTCAATTAAAAAAAGCTTTAAATAACTTATTTGCCTGAATAACTTTCCAATAGCGTTGTAAAAAGGTGTCCTCTTAACACTTTCCAAAAAGTATTTTTAAAAAAAGTGACGCATCTAAAAGTTTCATTTGAAAAACTTCCTTCTACTAAAGTTAACATTTAAAGAAAGCGTAACAAAATATGTAAAAAGTAAATTTAAAAAAGGCACTTTCAAAGAGTGCATCCACGATCTTCGAAAATCGAACAGTTTTAAAAATACAGATTTCTAAAATATCCCTCTGAAAAATACATCTGTCAAAGAAAAGTTAACGTCAAGACTATAAGGACGAGGGTTCGATACCGCACTCAGTCATAAATAGGCAATTAATTAGTGCTTGAGCGTATTAATTGCAGTCCGGTAAGGACACAGAAATTGACTCCAATTCATACTATTGTAGAGAAGAGGGCATATTTTACTTCGCCAGCTACAAGGCGCCAAATTAAACACCCTATCGAAAGATGCTATAATTTTTGAAAATAATGTCGCAATTCAATCATATTTGACATTTAGAAACTAGACAGCTGCAGTATGCAAACAGACAAGCAAAGCAGCTCTATACTTCGCAAGAGCGTGGAATAATTGCAAATATTTCTTACCAGTAATCGGTTGGTAGTAATATTTTTGTTAACTGGGATCAGCACTCAGGGAATGACCCTGAAGCGGAAGTAGAAAGTTGGTGATGGTATTGAAGAGGCAGATGAAAAAAGATGTTAAGATAGAGAACTTTTTGAAGTTATTTGAACATTTTACTTCGCCAGCTAATTTTTTGCTACAAACCCGACGAAGGAGAGTGCTGCTCCTCTGCTCTTTAGTACATGATTGTGTCAGCCGCTGGCAGTTATGTTCAGTGATCAGTAATATGCCTTCATCGCTGGAACAGGCTGACAACAACTAACAGAAGACTGCACTAATGCTGATCAGAAGAATTCGACATAATATTCATGACTGAGCGTGAGGTTGAACTCAGAACACTCCGCTTCATAATCTCGTGTTAACTACTTCAGCCAACCGCACCCTTAAAAAGCTGTTACCTCCACTCAATGCCACAGTTAGGGGATGTTCTGAGAATGATTGTTCAGTATTTTTTTTTGAGATGTCAATGGAAAATACTTCTGTTGCTGACGAATGCTAGAGAGTCTCGACAAACGAGTCCTTAGTTCAGGAATTGAATGAGCGAGGCTTGTTAAACATTTTGTGCAACAGAAACATTTGTGACGTCTTACTTTCGACTAGACCAATCATATTGCCCCTTATTCCCTAACTGTCAATGTCACGTCAACACGATATCCAAAATATGGCAGTTATATTCAGGTTGTGGGTAACTACCGACTGATACTGACAGCCTCTGTCTATTTTCCAAGTTCTAGAAAATTATAGGACGCTGTTAGAAGTAATTAAAAGCTGAGGAAAACGGGTATGCTGATGTCTTAGTTTCGATATTGTCTTGACGTGACGTTGACAAATAGTTACAGAATAAGGCCTGAGTTGCCAACATTGCATAATCACTGAGGAGGACTCCAGCTAATTAAATCAGGTTAATTGTTGTTGCTTTGTACACATTTTCCAATTCATTTCTTTTCATATTGTGGTGTCATTTCAAAATGTGAAATATTGTTGTGGCAATAGTTTACATCGTTGTGGCAATAGCGTAAATTGTTTGCCAGATAATGTTGCCACTTCTACGCATTATTGTGTTTGCTTGTGATGTCACAAAGTGTCATTTGCCCACAACACCGTCCAACTTTCTTCTAGATTTGAATAAAATAAAATCAATACATTTTGGTGCGATATTTTACATTTTTCAGCCTCATTTAGCAGCATCTAAAACACTGTTTTGTTTAGGTTTTTTGTTTTTATAATTCTACACCCATCTGAAATTTAATGGTTGGCATAAAAACAAAATATAAAAACAGCAACAACAACAATCACAGCAATATAATATTAAAAAACAAAAAAGAAGATATAAATAAAAAACATTAAAAAACGTGCAACGAGCTTAACTAAGTTGAAATGATTTAAGCCTCGTTGTTAGCTTGTTGTATGTTAAGTGATGGCTGTCTGGTTCGTTGGCTGCTAAGAAACTAAATATGCTCACCGACTGGCTGACTGACTAACTGGCTGGCTGGCAGTCAGTCAGTCAGCCAGCGAATTCAACTTTTGTAAACGTTAAACGAAGTAGAGGCAGCAGAAGCAGCAACAGCAAAGAGCAAAACCTACTTTAAGTTGAGTTTCAGTTGGAATACGAGTGTATGTCAGTAATATTTAGGATGGATGAAAGAGGAGAGGGAGGAATGCCTGCATACACACACACACACGCGCGCGAGTACATACAACAACACCATCATTTTAGACACATACAGAGACGTTTGGATGTTGTTTGCCTGCCGGGCACAATGTCGTTACCGATAAGGTCCGCTTTGTTGGCTGGCTGGTAAGTGCGCTGCCAGTTGGAGTCAGTCTCTGCGTGCTTAAATAAATGCGGCTGGCCTGAGTTACAGGCTGGAAGTTAATTTAATGTTTATGGATTTTTATGATTATGACGTTTGTTAAAGAAGATCATGGTGATCACGATCAAACATTATATTGCAGCTCTGCTAATGTTGGTTGGTTGGTTGGTTGGTTGGTTGGTTGGTGGTGTTTTGTTGATAATTTAAGTTGATGTTTGGGTGTGAAGTTCTTTATATTTTTAATCGGTTTTTCTTGCATTTCTTTTTCTTTTCTCTTTAATATGCGTAAATTTATGTCTTTCATCTGCTGCATACAGACATTTGGATGGTTAACATTAAAATATAAGAAAAACAATTTGTTTTTATTGTTATTTTACTTATGGTTTCTCATTCTTTCCCCTCCCCCCATCTTCTGCCGTTTGTTGTTTGGCTCCTCCGGACCGGACCATAAGTTGCTGGAAATAATGATGTTCTTTTATTAGATGCGAGTGAGGTGAAAATGTAATGCGTTCATTGGCTTTTTAGAAAAATGATTTCTAATAGAACTCTTATGCACACCAAATTGTTTGGTTATAGACTCTGAAAGTTTGTCGAACACAGACATTGTCAGCGATGGATGTTTATGCCGCGAAATAGGAAAATATTGTATGAATTCCTTTTTCTTATTATACGAGGCAGCATCTGATTTCAATCCATTCGATTTCGAGCCCATACCTTCAAAAAAATAAATTTTGAAATATTTGCATAATCGTGAGCCATTATTTCTTTAAAAAAATTAAAGGCCAAAAAATTAAAACAATAAATCTTTAAAATGATTTCTGTTAAATGGAAAAGATCATGTCCAACAAGGAGCTGGCGACAGTGTTGATACATATGTGGACCCGTTTTATCGCATTTTCCATGACTTTCTGCAAGACTTCCGATGCTCGAATTTCTGTTGAATATTCTCCTTAAGACCTGCAATTATCTGGGGCTTGTCGGCACCCCTGGCTTCAAGTAGTGCCAAGAAAAGACGCCTGGCCAAAACGGGAGATTACACGTCCCGGAAGTGCTTCCTTCACAATATACATTGTGGCGCCCTCTGTGTGTGGAATTGAAATCACATCTTCACCAAGATCCTGGTGATGCCATATTGTCTGATTGATGTTTCTTCATTCTTAAGGCGGATTCACCTATGTTTTCCGAACAAACTTTTTGTCCGGACAAAATTTTCTTTGCTGAGAGTTTTCTGCAGCACGATTCACTCATTGCGAAAAATTTGTTCGGAAAAACAAAGCTGCCATACATATAAAAAAAATTAGTCTGACAAAATTGTAGTGTGGTGGATGGTGGCTAATAATTAAGACAATCCTCTTTGTTTGGTTGCTGATACAAGAATATCTCTCTTTATTCATGCTACTTATCATTATACCTATTCTACATACATGTGTAATAAAGTACTATGCTTAGAGTAGTATAAAATAGTATTATCTTACAGGTTAGACATGGAAGGGTGAACGTCATGTTTACATCATCCACTTAGATATGTCTTATTACCTAGGTGATTATATTGCACTACACCTCCCTTTTATTGGGGAAAATGTTGAATCAATCAGTTGATCAGGCTGTTTGATTCGACATTTTTTCTCATATTTCTAAATGATAATTTATCCTTTCACACTTCCAATATATGTTACCTTTGGTTAAATATATACATGTATTTATGTGTTATAATTCATAATCAATTATTTATAAATTTACTTAGTAATTATGATTTCTCGTTTCTGCATTCTTATACAATATTAAATAAATGGTTTACAAGATAAAATCATATTGCTTTCTTCTTTATTTTATTTACATATTTAGTTCTTTGAACATTTTCCAAGTCTACATTTGTTTTATTTTTCTTCCTTTTTTTTTTTTTTTTTTTTTTTTTTTTTTTTTGTTTTTTTTTTTTTTTTTTTTTTTTTTTTGCTTTACAAATTTAGTTTTACAATTTGAAATTGGTTTAGTTAGGCTCTTCGAACTCGGTTCTTGTGCACAGTTTTCTCTTTTCTCGTATTTTGATTATAAATGGTTACATTGACTCCTTTCATTGACTTTATTATATAAGGCCCCTCATATATGTTATTGAACTTATCATAAGGTTCCTTCTTTAAAAATACATAATCATTGATATTTAAGGTACATGGTTTCGCAAAATGATCATATAATTTTTTGTTCTTGTTTTTGTGTTTCTTTATAAGGTTTTTTGCCATAGTATGCGATTTTTGTAAACGATATTTGACTTCTTTGCTGTAATCTTCAAAATTGTAAACAGGATCTATTCGCTCAAGGTTTATATCATTTGTCATAGTTACCTCTTTCCCGAATACTAATTCAAATGGCGTGTATTTGTTATCAAACACAGAGTTAGCAGTTGTGTTATGGAAAAACGTGAAATACTTTAGGTAGGTGTCCCAGTCTGTCATGTTTTCTCCTATATATGACCTTATGTATTCGTTGAATACACGATGGTTCCTCTCTACCGTTCCTACTGTCTGATGGTGGTAAGCAGTTGAAAAATTTACCTCAATGTTTAGAAGTTTACAAAGTTCGCAAAATATTTCATTTTTAAACTCTGTACCTAGATCAGATTTAATGGACTTCATCTTTCCGTATATTAAAATAAAGTTTTCGAAAATAGCCTGTGCAACAGTCTTGGCACTCTTATCCGGAATGGATATAGTAACGAGATATTTTGTGAAATCACATATGAGAGTAAGAGCATACTTATTCTCATATCTCGAAGTCGGTAAAGGACCTATCGTATCCAAAACTACAATTTCAAACGGTTTAATGGGCGTTGGAGTTAAAACAAGCTTTTCCTTGTTTCCTACTTTTACTTTGTTCAAGCTACATTTCCTACAATTTTTTACAAATAACGCTATGTCTTTCGTCATGCCCTTCCAATAGTACTTGGATCTTAATTTGGCATATAATCGCTTATGTCCACAGTGACCCCCTATAATTGGATCGTTGTGATAGATTTGAAGAAGTTTTGTTTGCTTGTTTTTATCAGACACTGTTTCTATTGGGTCCACTAACATTATTTCCAGTGTTTTTAATATTTTATTACCATGGTTTTTTAAGTCTTGTATTCTGTATCTACTAAAAAATGAATCATTCTTTGACCATTCCATGAGATAAACGTTATGTTTGCTGGCTTCTAATTCGAGCCTCGAAAGCATTTTATCGAAATTCAATGTTTCGTTAGCAATTTTAGTATCTATGGAAAATTTAAATTTGAATTTTTGATATATTTTTAACTTTATGTTAGTGACCCTTCCGTTCTCACAAAATAGTTCTGATTTTATTTTTGCAACTCTTTTGTTAAAATCCTGACCAAATTTGTCGTAAATGTTTGGTTTTATATTATGTAATTCTCCAATAGTCGGGTTATCTGTATAATTTAGCCTTGATTTCGCGCGTGTTGTCATGGCTAAAATAACTCCATTATCTGTCTTGTTTCTCAGTTCGTCAACTGAAATTCGCGACAAAGCATCGGCTCCTACGTTATTCTTGCCTTTAATGTATTCTATTGAAAAATTATACTCAGACAGTTTTAACCTTATTTTTGTAAGCTTCGACGAAGGATCTTTCATATTAAATAAATATATTAATGGTCGATGGTCTGTTCTTACCACAAATTCTGTTCCGTAAACATAGGGTCTAAATTGATTTATTGCGAAGTAAATAGCAAAAAGTTCCTGTTCTATTACTGGTTTCTTTTGTTCCGCCTGACTAAATGCTTTAGATGCGTAATACACTGGTAGATCTTCTCCATCAAAATTTTGGCTTAAGATTGCTCCACAGCCGATCTTTGATGCGTCAACTGTTATTAAAAATTGTTTATTGAAGTCTGGGTATTGGAGGATTTTTGGTGAAATTAGTTCAGCTTTCATGGCTTCAAATGATTCTTGGCATTTCTCATTCCACACAAAACTAACTTTTTTCCTTGTTATATGATTTAAAGGGGCTGCAAGTGAAGCGAAATTGGGGATAAATCTCCTATAGTAGTTTGCAAACGCGACAAAACGTTTAACTGCATCTTTATCAGTTGGTACTGTATAATTCCTAATTGCTGCTATTTTTGTGTCATCAGGGCGAAGTCCGTTTGAAGTACATTTATGTCCAAGAAATGTAACTTCTGGCCGAAAAAAATTACATTTAAGTGGGTTGATTTTTAAGTTAAACTTTCGTAACGTATCAAAAACTTTTGACAAGTTCAACAGGTGATGTTCCTTGCTACATCCGATCACAATGATGTCATCTATGTACAAGAATGCTCTGTTAGGTTCTAAACCTGAAAACGCTATTGACATCATGCGTGCGAAGGAGTTTGGAGCCACATTTAGTCCAAAAGGCAGGACCTTCCAACGAAATGCACCTTGGTCCGTACTGAACGATGTTAAGTCTCTTGATTCTTCATGAAGCGGGATCTGATGAAAACCAGAAAATAAATCAATTACAGAGAAATGTTTGGCTCTACCCAAATTGTCAAGGATGTCATCAATCCTTGGTAGAGGAAATTTGTCTGCAATTAGTTTTTTGTTAATCGCCCTAAAATCTACGCACATGCGATATGATTTGCTATTGTCTGGACTTTTTTTCGGTACCAAAATTAAAGGACTGTTGTAGTTCGAGCTACTGGGTTCGATTAAGTCATTTTCCAATAACCCTTCGACCTGTCTTTTTATTTCTGCTCTTTGTGAATACGGGAGACGGTAATTCTTCACATAAACGGGTGATGTGTCATTAAGTCTTAATGTCTGCTCATAAAAATTATTTATTGACATCTTGTCCTCTTTCAAAGCAAATATGTCAGCATATTGCTCACACAGGGGCAGCAAGTCATCTCTAACATCTATCGGAATCTTGTCCTTTAAAATAAGTTTTAGCTTTTGAATGCGGTCACTACAGGAATTTACTTTGTTAATGGAATATATGAAAAAGTTTGAAAGTTTTTCGGTTTTAACCTTGTAATTGTGTACAATCTTCATTTCATCTGTTGTGTTTAAGATACGTAATACCGGACTATTTGAGTTCACTATGCACTTGCTAATGAAAACGCCAGGGCAAATTTCCTGAGATTCAATAAAAACTGGTTCTGTTATATTTTCCAACCGAAACATTCTGAAAACTTCACACCTTGCGGGGAATGAAAATGAATTTTTGTTTCTTCCATGAGAAATTGGCATTACCACCTTTTTGTCATATACGTTAAATGAGATTGTCATTGTTCTATAATCGATTTGGCATTCATTTGCCTTTAAAAAATCTTTACCTAAAATGCCATCTGAAGGAATATTGAAATTATCGGGTACGATATGAAAAACTTGTGTTGTCGTGCCGTTGTGAAATAAAAGTTGAGTTTCTATAGTGCCTAACGATCTTGTTGCGTTTGTAGTTACACCTACAATGTTAATTATATTTTGTTGATTTATTAGCACGGTGGGCCTAATACATGAGAGTTTTATAACAGATATGTCTGCTTGTGAGTCTACTAAAAACGTACTACTTTGTGAGGTAGCATGGCTGCGTAAAGTTATATAATCGGAAAAATTTAAGTTAAAACTGTATACTGATTTGATTAAGTTCTTACTATCCCCATTTAATTCTCTTCCTCCCTCAACGTCCTTTGTTGAGGGGCTTCTGAGTTTAAAGTCCTGACTGAAGCACTCTGTCTAGAAAAGTTTTGTGTTGTCGGTCGACCGCGATTTGACCTATAATTGCGTCTTCCTCGACTGTTGTAATTACTTGACTGAGCATGTGATCTTTGTCCTTGATAAGTGTTGCTATACGTACCATTCCTATGATTACCGTTATTGTAACCCCTAGGATAACTATCATTTCGCGCTTGAGTATAATTATTAAAATTTGACCTGATTCTGCTATAACGCATTGCTAGCACTTGATTTTGACTTCCACTGTTTGCTTCCTCTACAATCAGTTTTGCCACTACATCCTTCGGTTCTTTAAAAGTGGTAGATGCTAGTATTGCTTTCACCATTTCTGATTTTGAATTACTCCTACATACATTAACTGTTTGCTCTATAGTCATCTCATGTGCCTTTTCTTTTGTTATGCCCTCAATTACTAACGAACGTTCTAGCGCATCTGCTAAATCCTCAACCGTTTTTGCAAAATCTGTAAAATTGTTTTGTTTAATGTGTAAGGCTATAATTCTACCGGCTATAACTTTAGAACTGTCAGGTTTTATCCTGTTTTTAAGTGTGTTCCTAATTTCGTCTACGCTAGTTATCTGATCAGGTAGAACTTCTCTAGCTTTGCCATCAAGCTTTGATTTTATGAAAGCAATTAAACACGTATTAAGATTCGAACTAGTAAGCTCCTCGATTAAATTAATTTTATCAAGAAAGGAATTTAGTACCAATGGATTACCATCATAATTTTCACGAATAATGTTGGAGCACATTGATATGAACTTAGTTTTTTCTTCAATAGTAGCCATTGCACAATCGTTTTCTTTCCTATTTACACTATCTAATTCAATGTTAACCTTCTTTCCAATGCCGATTTCGGAACCAGAATCACTCAAACCTGTTTCAATTTCGGACTCAGACTCTGTCAAAATATCTTTCTGTAATTCTTCAAACAAATCTACGCCAAATGGTACTCGTATGTGACACCCAAGTTTGCAAAAACTTTTTAAAACCAATTCTTTACAATGTGTTACGGTATTATTTATGTCTTGTTTTATATCTTTAGGTAATTCATTAAAATATGGTTTGATATATATCAAAATATTATTATATGTTTCAATTATTGAATTCGTATACTCTTCAATCTTCTGCTGTCTTTTAGAAATTGGTCTATTCTGCAAAATTCTTTTCTTCACTTTATAAAACTTTTGTACCAATTCATGAAAGACAGTATTATCGAAAGTAGTCACCGACATATAATTATATTAATAAACGTAAAATTTCCTTTACCTCGAGGGTTGTTAAATGTTGCACTTGCATTAAAGTTTATATTAATTTCCTTCAAACCAGGTTTGTGTACCTGTGGGAATTAACCTGACATTAAGCGAATAGAAAATGTTATACATATAAGGAATGTAAATTCAGTTAATGTTTATGGTCAACAAAAAATTATTTTCTCTTTTTTTTCTAATTTTTATTTATAATTTTATAAAACATGTTCTGATTTTTACGTTTTTTTTTTTTTTATTTTTATTTTCTTTTTATTTAAAAATGAAATTTATTATTATTTTTTTTTTTTTTTTATTTTTAAAAGTATATTTTAAATTATCGGTGGGGGATGACTTTTTTTTTCATTGCAAAAATATTTTAATTTTTTGGCACAACTGTTTTCTTTTTTAGTTTGTCACAGTATTCACATTCAAATATGTATGTTTGACTATGAATATGGCAGGTACTTTATTTAGTTTATGTTGTTCTTGTTGCTTTTATATTTATTTTTCTCGCTACTGCTAATATCGCAGTTACTGTATATTACATTTGTATTTAACACGTATTAAAATAAAGTTTACAAATTTTCGGTGCATAGAAATGTAAAAAAAATAATTGAAGTAAACTTAAATACACGAACAAATTAAATTACAATTTCCATTATATATATTTTTTCCAAAATTCACATGAAATTGGTTCTTCTTCTACTACTTCTTTCGTTTATAGTTTTTGCGTTACACACAAAAACACAGACCTTGGGTTTAATTTGCTCAATTTGTTTTATAATGTAATGTATATTTTCATGATGTTAATAATTCTGTTTGATTATACTGATAGTTGTGAAAACTTATTACAAAATGGCAGGATCGCCATGTGGTGGATGGTGGCTAATAATTAAGACAATCCTCTTTGTTTGGTTGCTGATACAAGAATATCTCTCTTTATTCATGCTACTTATCATTATACCTATTCTACATACATGTGTAATAAAGTACTATGCTTAGAGTAGTATAAAATAGTATTATCTTACAGGTTAGACATGGAAGGGTGAACGTCATGTTTACATCATCCACTTAGATATGTCTTATTACCTAGGTGATTATATTGCACTACAGTAGTACTGCAGCGATGTTCTATGTTTTGCTTTGTATTTTTGATATTTTGGATATTTGGATATTACGTATTTTAAATTATTTTTGAAGAATTTGTTATTATAATAATGGACGAAAAAAGAAAATTGCTTCTCCTTATAGCCATTGAATTGCATAAAGCGTTCTTCTTAGGAAAATACATATACAAAAAAACAAATAGATAATATTATTTCTCATAATTTATATTTTTAGTCTTACACACAATTTAATATATCAAACACAAAATTACACTTCAACTTTGTGTGAAAAAATTTAACCTATTGGCAAGTCAGTTCGATTTTGTCCGGACAAAATATAAAATTAATCCAATTCATGCTGAGAGTTGTACGTAAAAAATATTTTCTCTCTCTCAAGAAGAGATACGTCAAACTACATATAAAAAAATTTTTGTGCGGACAAAAATTTTCTTCGGAAACAATGGGTGAATCCAGCTTTAGTGACATTGGCAGATATTCCCGACAGAACTATTAGCTCAGAGCTGGCCATACTTTGTAAAGTCCTTTGTAATTTCAGTCTGTTCCATTCGAGCATCTAAATTCACGCTGCGATCACACCACTAACTGATAACAAGTCTGTCTTTTTATATACAGCAGTTGCCTAGTACACAAATGTTATCTTCCGATAGGGTAATGAATTTTTTTTGGATATAAGTTTCCAGAAACCTAAAATTTAGTGCCAACTTTTATATATTGAAGTCGAAACATTTTATACGATTTAGTCAACCCGGTATTTCTGTGCATTTTCTCAGACAAAAAATTAAAAAAATATATAACAGAGTTAATTCTTCTTAAAAATCAAGAAACTTGGAAATAAACGATAATAGAGATGCCGATTTAATAAAACATTCTAAGTGATATTTAGCAGATTTTAAAATTGATATTATGCCGCGCATTGTTTTTGTAAATAACTTTTATACAAAAAATCCATTTTAACTCAACTGGCGTTCCTTCGCAAAACCAGTATCCCGCTGTCTACAATTTTATAGTTTTTTCTTTATGCATTTTCAATTATAATTTCCATCTCGCAAACAAAAATATCATGTTGCATTAAAATCCGCCAACCGTAATGGAAACAAATCACTTTTACAATTTGACAAGATAAAGAAACTGCAACGAATGAAAGTATAATAAAAAAAAAGCTTAAACAAATGTATTTAAGAAATAAATAAATAAAAAATCAGCGATAATAAAGTGAGTGTTATGTTGTTTTATGATCATAATATAATAACACGATCAAAACGCATACATCATCTGCAATGATGGCATGGCTAAAACCAAAAACGTTAATACCACAGCTGAGCTGTTGTAAAACAGACAACACAGCCGCGCAGACGAGTGAATAAAGATTGTCTCAGTTTTGGTTTTGGGAAGGCCGTATTAACAGTACGTGCATACGAAGAAAATAAATATCATGGGAGATATTTCTATATTTTTCAACTGGCAGTCTCATTATAACGATTAGGGTTTTGCGGAATATTTCTGCCCTCAGATCCTAAAATTCCGAAACCAGCCTACGCTGTGTGCTGCAGGCACATTTTATTGGTATCCTAGGAAAACGTTAGTAGTTCGTCATGAATATGATCTCGAATTACAGTGTTACCATTGTAACATATTTTCTGCTAGAATTATCAGATTAAGTTGAGGAATTGGGGTTTCCATTTTTTTTAATATGACAACTGCTTTTTGCCACAATTCCTTGCCCAGAAGCAGATTTTTTTAAACATATGTTTTTAATTTTAAAAATATCGACTTTTTAAATTATTTTTTTTTTTCAAAAGCAGTTTCTAAAGATTTTTGCTCAGTATAAAATACAGTATTCTGTGTATTTGACAATTTATGTTAATTTTAAAATAAAAATAATATATGTATTTTATATAAAATTTTTTATCAGATATATGAATACATAACCCTTTCATTAAGCACAGTTTTAGTGTAATATTTTTTGAAATTAAGCAGCTTTTTAGAAAATTAAAAATATTTAAAAATTTACATTGGTATTATTAATACATATTATTATTATTTTTAAGTATTGGCATCACTGTTTCCCTTCTTTTCATAGATCTGACACAATGCATTGCTATAGTTAGGCTCAAACCAGTGTGCCCAGTTTCCCAGATAAATTATAGAACTTATTTCTTATGTTTCATTTTAATTAACTTGGAAATAATCGATTATTATTCGATTAATAACGTATACAATTAATCATAGCCAACCAAAATAACATTTTGTCCACAAAATTACACATGGTCACCTTTTCGTTTGTTAATTTGTTTTTCCTCATGATCCCAGTCTCTTCAACACCAACCACCATGATCATGGGACCGGCTGGATTAAGTAAACGTGCAAATAGTATGGAACAGAAACTAAAGAAGACATCGATCGTTTGTAAATGTGGAAATTGAAATTTTATTGAGACTGTCTTAACTTAATGGTATAGTAAAATAATTGAGGTATAAAATATGGCTAAAGATGTTTATAAAACGTTAAACAAATTGCTATTGAAGAACTGCCGGAGAGGCTGTTGCAGGCTGGCTACAGATATGTTGGCTTGCACAGATGCAAGTTGCATGCGTTAATACGGACAGATAAAAGCTTTAAAAGTATTAACACCGCAGCAAAATGAAGTGCAGAAATTGTATCGCAATGTAATTCCACAAAATTATAAATCAATTCCCGTGTCTGTCTGTCTTTTGATTTTGATGCTGTTGTTAATGTTTTGTTTTTGCATTACGTCTGGGCTTTTATCTAAATTTTTTTTTTGTATCACGCTACAAGATTTTATGTTTATTATTAACATTTTTTTTTTATCCAACAAATTGTTTGCATTTAAAAAAGCTAAAAACATATTTTACAAAATTACACTCATACGCGTAAACAAACACATGTAGATTGCTAACAAATTTCCAACCATACCCAGCAAACCGTTTTTAGCTGACATCTCAGATTTTGGAAATTCTCTTCAATATTTGCGAGAATAGTTGGAAATTGTGTCGGCATGCCGCAGAAATATTGCCTGAAATATTAATAGATTATTAAAGCTACACTACAGTTTTCTTCTCTTTTTGGAGAGAAGAGCGAGCAAGTATGACTTATTAACAAATGTTATCAGGTACAAGAAACTCGGCTGTATTAGGATAAATAAAAATTAGGTTCTGTATAAAAAGCTTAAAAAGGTTTAACTTAAAGTTGGCGTTTCGTGGTGGACACGTTGAAAGTGTTGCTAAATCAGGGGTGTTTCTTTTGCGATAACTTTTTTCTCCTAACATTTTGATTTCATTAAAAAGGAAAGCTACACTCAAAGAAAATATTATGTTATATTATTTTTTCGTTGGTTTTTCTATCACTTGCTTTCTATTAGTTTCTCTCGTTCAATCCTATAGGATTAAAATTCAATAAAAATTTAGTGGCATAAGGGCTTTCATAGGAAACGATTTTGTGCAATCGTTAGCAGTTTCCAAGGATTGCCTGCAAATTAAGGTCATTTTTCAAATTATTCTGATGATATTTGGGGAAAATGTTCACTGGGTTAAATAAATATTTCCTGTTTTTTTAACGCCATGTTTTCTTAACACAGTGTTGCATATTTTGATTGCAATAAGTCTTTTATTTATTTATTTTTTAATTGAATTGGTGGGTGAAGGAGGCCGAGAGAACTGGAGAAGTAAACTCTGTGTTTATCATTTCGTTAGTTTATGTCGGATAAAATAGGCAAATGTGTCTGGATGTGTGTGGATATATATGTGTGTGTGTCTTTGTGTGTTTAGTATGCTTTGATGGAAAAAGATTAGCTGTTCTATTTATTCAAATTGTATTTCCTTTTTCAAACACCATATGGCGTTAGACATTTAACAAGAATAACAGCAATATTTCTATTAAAATTTCAATATTTACATAATAAATCAAAGCCATAATTCTTTTCATAAAGATATTGAGTTAAAAATTGTTTTTTTCCGGTGTCGCGTATGTACTTAAATATTGCGAAAGTTGGGATGGTGGGCGTATTAATGCAATGCAGTCGCATGTAGTTTTTTATTTAATTAACAGATTAAATTAGATGTGTTGTTGTTTAATGTGCAGTCTCTGGCCAATTTAGTAGACACACTGTTTGTGCAGCTTTTTTGTAACAACAGGCATATATTAAAGTACAACATTCTCTAGGTGCTAAAGATGGGGAACAAAGTTGCTGTGCAGTTAAACCTTAAAAATATTATTAATTCAAAGTTTAATTTTTCAACGAATTAATGGAATAACTTAATGAAAAATGCAGAAAAACTAACTATTGCTTAGATTTTAACAGCAAGAAGTAAAAAGAAATTAGTTTAAATTTCAGAACCCGCATCTGAAAAAAAGTCATAATTCTAAATCAACCAGTTCTTCTTTAAAAATATATTTCCAAATAATGTTTAAAGTTATACAGCTTCCGTTTATTCATTTAAAATTTTAGTCTTCTTTAATTGATAACTTTAAGAAATAAATTATTGATACAGTGCACTGTGTTTAAAAAAAAATTTTATTTTGCAAATAATTCGCTAAATCTGATACCATTCAAGATGTCTTAAATCCTTCCTTTGCCCTTTTAGAAATATTTTAATAATAATTTTTGTTTCAAATTTTGTATGGAAATCCATTCTCACGTTTGACCCTATTTTTGCTAAATTTTCGACGATGTTTTAATAGAAATAATTATATCACCTCATGAAAATGTCTGCTTATTTTTTTCTATTTTTTATAGTTTTTTGTTAAATTACCAGCCAACGAGGAACTTTTTTTGCAGATATCAAACTTTATCTGCATACAAAGAAATTTAGCATTCGGATCAGAGAACTGCACGAGTGTCTATTGTCTGGCTCTTGATTGAGCTTCTAGTATATTCAATGACATGTTTGGGCGGTGTGTGCTCTAGTTAATTATTTAAAATTTTTTCTTATATATTGCAGGCGTACTCATGCTTTGCGGTTCACGATGATCTGAGATTCAGACTAAATATCGATTTCATAATGTCGACAGGGTTTTTTCTTTCGCAAAAATACATTTGAAAAAATATAAAATATTATAAAATTTAGTTTTTGTTTCAAATATGTATGTATATTTGTACGAAAGAAAGAATCATTCGACATTGTGAAATAGGCAGTCAAAATTTTTTTTTTTAATTTTTTTTTCTATTGCTAACGTTCTTGTAAAGACGCCTGCGATCTTACCTTTATGATCAAAAGCACTTGAGTTATCTTTAACGCTTCACGAGTTACCACCAAATTATTTACAAACTAACTAGTACAAACCACTGTGCATGGGTTTTATTTTCGTTTAGTTTAAATCTTTTAAATTGCTCAATTTAAAATGCTGCGACAATTTGTTTAAGAGTGGTTGCTTGTATTTGCAAATATGCATCTGTTGTGTTTCTCTCTTGATTTGATTCCATATAAATTTCCATGTACAAATACGAGTACACACACACACACATACATGCAAATGTGACACGAAATATCGTTCAGTTCTATATTTGTATGTTTAATTTAGGTTTCATTGGTTATATGGCACAGACATTGATTATATTTGTCCTAAAATTTCGTGCCAGTTGATGAAACTGCTGCTGCAATTGGCAATGATGATGATGATGATGATCATGATGATAAAGATAATGATGATTGTGCTGGTGATTATAACAATCATGATGCTGTTTATTGCCTTACAATTACTTGTCAGTTTCTTATTGAATCAATTTAAATCAATGCAAACACAACAAACAGCCTCAGAAGCAACACAAATTTATTTGTTGTATGTTCATACAGTTTAAGCCCCCTTTCACTGCATGAATGAATGATTGAAAGTTGGTCCTCACCAGCAATTTGGTAAACATACACACACATACACATGTTTATTTAATATTCATTTTATGTAGATGTGATAAAACATACATATTTATGATCCATCAATTCAAAATCAACCAAAACAAAAATGTCGTAAATAAACATTTATGCAAGAATTAATTTCAGCAAATAAGGGTTTGCTGAATTAAATATTTCAAACTTTGTACTGCTTAGTAATTTAAGATGAGATTTTGTAAAAGAAATTCGAATTTAATATTTTTAATTTCTTTTTTTTTAAATTATGTATGAATTTATATTTTATTAGTCGAACTTTGTTACGTAAATTATATTACAGGATGTTAATTTTTCAACGGGCTCAAGTTCAAATCTGCTAAACTGCAGATAATTTGTTTTATTTAATAAATGAATTTGTTTAAATTCTATTTTATTAAATAAAAAAATAATTTGCAGTTTAGCAGATTTGAACTTGAGCCCGTTGAAAAATTGACATCCTGTAATATAATTTATTTTTAATCTTAAAATATGATATTTAATATGATAATATTTCCGCGATAGATTATTTAGATAAAAATCCAATTTTTCTAAAAAATCTTATTTGAACTAAATTAATTTATTTAACGTAAGATATGAAAACGAATCTGAAAACCATCAAATATTTACACCGAAAACACCGTAATTAAAGGAAAGCTTTTCAACTCGATTAAATTGCCGTGATGCCGTGGACTCATATCGTACATTAAAAAAAAAAAAAAAATAGAACTGAAATCGAACTTTACTGAGAGAGCAACAGTAAAATTTTCAAATAGTACAAAATCTTCGTTCTAGGACAGCAATCTTTTTATCTCCCAGAACTTACAAAAAATCGTCAGAATAAGATACATTTTCACATACGGCAACACTGGCATTGTGACTGAAAGAGCTTTTTAGTGATCAATAAAATCAATAAAAAAAATCATATCGTTTTTTCAGAAATCAATTTCCCTAAAAAAACGTCAGAATATGATACATTTCATACGGCAACACTGGCATTGTGACTGAAAAAGATCTTTAGTGCTCAATAAGTAAATATTAAAAAAACTTATATCGTTTTTCCGGAAATCAATTTCCCTAAAAAAAAAACGTCAGAATATGATACATTTTCACATACGGCAACACTGGCATTGTGACTGAAAAAGATCTTTAGTGATGAATAAGTGAATATTAAAAAAAAGTCATATCTTTTTTCTGGAAATTAATTTTCCTAAAATAACGTCAGAATAAGATACATACGGCAACACTGACATTGGGACTAGAAGAGCTCTTTACTGATCAATAAGTAAATATTTGAAAAAAAAACCATATCGTTTTTCCGGAAATCAATTTCCCCATGGCTCCTTACGTGTGCTACTCGTGCTACGTATCAAAACCCCTAGAAAATTGATGGAATAATCGTTTTTATAATGTACACATTATACATGTTCGGCAACAGAGTGATGAGGAAAGGCAGGGGAAAAGGCGGTCAACAGCAAATAACTACAACTAAATTAAAACATATACTTCAACTTCATTCTGTGGTTGGTTATTTGGCTTGTTCGTACTACCAATTAAATAATCATACATAATTTTGTTGTTTGTTATATTGGAAATATTTAACTGTCGCCTGGTGGACAACTTCTGTTTTGTTACCCCGGTTTCTTGCTTGGCTGTGTGTTTATGTTTAAACATTACGTATGATTGCAGCGTTCCTCCTCTAAATTCTTATTAAACTTAATTTTATATTCCACTCACATAATTGACTCGGCAGTCAGTCAGCCAGTTAAATATACAACATTATCGTTTTTTTTTTTTTATTTGTATTCTTGAGTTGTTGATTTAAAGTAGTAAATTAAAATCATGTACATGATTTTATTATTTGCCTTTTTTGCATATATTATGCATGAGAATTTTTCAAAACTGTATTGGCCTTTAACAATTTCGTTGAAAAATGTGCAAACCTTTTCAGAGAATCCTGGTTTTGCTTTTATTGGTTGTAAATTAATTATAATATCTTTTTTGTTTATGCAAATATTTTGTATGAGAAATATCCAGAATAAGGAAAACTTTCATTACTAAATAATTTTAGTGAGTTTTATGTACAAGGATTTGATTAACATGACAAGTTCAGTAATGTTTTAAATAACAGAAGATTTAAAAAATAATTTTTTTTTTACTTTTTCTGAATTCCTGGGAAAGAAGTAATAATATCGCAGTTCTTGTTAGATTAGTATCGGAAAACATAGTATAATAGTATGATTAATATAGGCTGAGTTCCAAAACATCAATATGCATTGCAGTGATGCCAAGTGTTTTGTTTTTGTAACCAATGTAACTTGGCATCACTGCACAGTATTTTGATGTTATGGAATTCACCCATACTGCCGATTTTACAATGTCGACAGAGTTCTTTCTTTCGTATACTTTAAATACTTTTGAAACAAAAACAATTTTTCAAATTTTGTTTTTGTAAAAAATTATCTGTCTATTTCACAATGTCGAATGATTTCAATCTTTCGTACAAATACAGTGTTTATTTGTTGTTCATAATGATTAAATGAAAGAGAATGGATCTTATGTTGATAAATGTTTTCTTTAATGTTAAAAATTATGTATGGAATACAATATCAGACATCAGATAAATGTGCGCCTCTGTTAGCCTCACAAATGCCAGCCCTTTTGAGCACCTTTTCATTACATTCTCACACATTTCACGCGGTATTGCATTAATTTCATCACGAATATTTTGTTTGAGTTGCTCAAGCGTTTCTGGTTTGTTTGCATAAACCTTGCTTTTCAGATATTCCCACAAAAAGAAGTCCGGAGCAGTCAAATCAGGCGACCGTGGAGGCCAATCAACATCAGCATTTCTTGAAATAACTTGTTGTGGAAAGAGGATTCGCAGTAATTCCATTGTAATCCGATTAAAACACGTTGGTTTATCGAATATTTTTCCATAATAAATTTTGCCGTATTTCTACTTCACGACTGCCAAATATGAACTGTCAAGACTAACGTTTTCCAAAATGGCGGCAAAGCAAATTAGTATACATTCCCGGCGGACACCCTGTATTCGTACGAAAGATTGAAATCATTCAACATTGTGAAATAGACAGATAATTTTTTATTTTAGTTGGATTTAGCAGTAAACTATATTTTACTTTCATTTAGTTATAATATTTAATTGATGTATTTTATACATAAACTACAAAATATAATTAATATAATTTTCATTTGTTCTCTTTTTTTCAGGTAAGTCACAATTTTTAAAGTCACCATTTTAGTCCTTAAGGAAATCGGGTATGTGTTTTTATTCTCAATTACTTTTCTTTTAATAAAAATAAAGGACACTGAGTCTTAACTTATTCCCAAAACAAAACAACATACTGCATAAAGTCAAACACACTTCATTAGTATAGCAAACAGTTTGGCATTTATGCCTGTCAGAAGTGCCATATATTTGAAAAAAAAAACTTTATTTATTTATTTTAATTTATTTATTCATATATTTTTGTATTTTTTTTTTACTGCCGTATACAAATACAACTTACATATCGCACTGTTTCCTCTAAAGAGCGTCAACTCAAAATTTACAAATTTTCAGTAGAGCCAAAAACTCCAAATTTTTTATAGAGAGTTATACAATTGTATATTTTTTTGGCGGCAGAATAGAGATATTGATGTAAGATTTCTACAGTGGGTAGATATGACCACTGTACATCGATTTCTTGTAAAATCTTGAGTTGACGCTATTTAGAGGAACCAGTGCGATATGTTGCTTTTGTTGTATCAAACATTTCAAATTGTCCAGTTGTTTAAATAATTCAATAAACTCCAGCTAAATTTAATTCAGTTATATAAAATTAGTATTTTGTATTTGAAAATTAAACCATTATTTACTGCGGTCAATTGAAAAGAAATCCGAAACAGGAACTCAAGTGCTGGTACACAACCTACAAAAAAATAAGTATTTGCATCGCTGTAAACATAAAATAAAAACACTTTATGAATTCAGTTTTTAAGCACATTTTCTAACCCTTTTTAATTAAAGTTTTCTTTCCATTTTCCGCTTAAAACCAATATCGTACATAACCAAAAGTTTTTAATATTTCACACATTTTTTAGTTTTTCATGCAAAAAAGAATACATAAAAAATGAAAATAAAAACTTTTTGTTTAATTTTCTGGCTCTTTTCCATATATTTCCTCCGTCGTTTTTACCCAGTGCTGCTGCAAGTTTACTATTAAATTTCTGCAAGTATAAAAATGGCTGGCTAAAAGTTCTTTTTTTTTTGCTGCTCCTGCTTAATTTGTAAAATTGTATGTATTTTCTCCTTAAACTTGTGTTTTAGGAAAAAGAAATAAAATTGTTGGAAATGTGTTTATGAAGTTTTAATAACTTCTTGCTGTAGAGCTAAATCTGTATATATGGAAATTTGTGGAATATGGAAAAATTTAAGTTTTTAAATTGTAGTTGGATGAAAATGAAAAAATAAAATAAGATTCTTTATTAAAAGGCCAAATCGCCCAAACAGCTGAATAAAGTCTAGTTTTTATACCCTCCAAAAAGGAATTGGAGGGTAATTTCACTTGGTCATTCCGTGTGTTAAGCAGCGAAATATACCTCTAAGACCCCATAAAGTATATATATTCTTGATCAGTGATGAAATCTAAGACGATCTTGACATGTCCGTCCATCCGTCTGTCAGTCTGTGGAAATCACGATTCAGTCTTAACCAAAAGAGACAGACTCTTGAAATTTGGTATAGATATATTTTGAACGATAGCACAGGTCAAGTTCCTAAATGGGCTGAATCGGGCCACAAGGAAAAAAGCTCGCCTAAGAAGAGCTAAAATAATCTCTAAAAAAGCAACATAATTTTTAGTTTTTTTTTTTTTTGTTAATTTTTTCAACGGGCTTAAGTTCGAATCTGCATGACTGCAAATGATTTTTTATTATATTCATTTATTAATTCATTTATTAATAAAATCATCATTTGCAGTCCTGCAGATTCGAACTTAAGCCCGTTGAAAAAATTAACAATTTACACAAGAAAGTTTTTTTTTATAAATATGTCATTTGCTTAAAAAAGCCGACGCTGAGATGTTATCTGCTCATCCTCTGCTCTTCGCAATATAAAATCACATAATGTGAATGTAAAATTTGCCTTTTGGAAGTTAAAGTAAAAACTTAAGCTTAGCAGCAGAATGACAAAAAATGCTGAACTGGCAACACTGATAAGGCATGAAATTATTATTAGAAAAACTATATTTATTTTTTAAAAAAAGGTACCCGTTTAATCTGCTATATGCCTTTTGTATATCTTAAACTGTACAGGCATAATTCATAAAAATATTTTATGCATATAAGCTAGAGATGTGCTCGCGGCTAAAATTAAGCTCACGATTACACACGATCATGAAAGTCAAATTTTTTCACGCACGCTCACATAAGGCAATATTTAAGGCGCTCACGATCACGCAAGTTTACGAAAGCATTATTTTTAATCACGTACTTTCAAGCACGATAATAAACATTTTTAAAAAGCGCCCACGCCCACAGTAAAATTGTTTCCGTGTGTGAAAGTATGTATCTCTGTAACACATACATAGATATGAATATGTGTATATGTATACATTCAAATTTCCCTTAGTATTAAAAATTGGAAAGAAAAAACATGTCCCCTGTTTTGGGTGCGTGAATATTATACGTATTAAAAATCACGCACATTTCCAAATTTTAGAAACCACATTCACGCACGCACGCGTTATTTCAATAATTTGTAATGATGATTCACTTGTGAATCATGCGTGACACGAAAAAATGACGACATTTGCATAAATCTAATATAAACTAAATTAATTGTCAGGGAAAAAAAGGAAAATCCGTAGTATTAAACAATCATTTATCGCAGTACCCTTACCCGTCCTCAAAAAAATTTTTTATTTATTTCCGGAATTTATATTAAAACTTCATTACAAAAATTCTGAAATCTATATGATAACAAAAAAAATTCCAAAATTTTTTTGCGAGGTGCGTTCATTTAACCACGTGGCTAAATGTAAATTTGCAAACTGCAATTGTTATTTTTTTTACCCAGAAATTCTGTCATTTTCCATTACATTCATCGAATTCTATGTATAATTTTATATTTAAATTTTATTCTTTTGTTCAACTATTTTAACCACAAGCACGTCTTTTCTTTAAATTTGTTTCATCACTTTCTGGGCTTGTTAAAGAATTTTAACAGCTTCCAAAGTTGTTATTTTATTATATATATTTATTTTGTTTTGAGAAAAGAAAATAAGAGGAATAAAAAGAAAACCTTAACGAATTTTAAGTTTCGTGACCATTCCCAAATGTTGCCAATAACTTTCTTTTACATATACAACTTCTTTGTATGTGTGTATGTATGTATATACATCATACATACTTACTTCCACTGCGCACTGTGGGGTGAAAGCCTCACAAGTGGCGATTAATTCAAAAGATTAATTTTAACTTTCTCAACCGTATTTGGTACCATATGAAAGTAGATAAAATTCTACATCACCAACTGCCAAAATAAAAGTTCTTGGTAGTTTACTTTATTTGCAGTGTGTGTTCAAAGTACAATCATTTTTGTTATTTTTGCGCGTATTGATTAAAAGAGAAAAATTTGATATTTCAAGTCATTATAGTTTTTGTTAAGACTTCTATAAGTAAAAGTTTTATAATGGAACCGTCAACTGCAGGTATATGAACATTTAAAAAATTGTTTTTTGTTTAGGTAAATGTTTTAGAAATATTAAAAAAAAAAATTAAATGTCTCCAAAAATGTGGTATTTTTGATATACACATTGAGTTTCAACAACTTTGGGGATGAGTGAAAAAACGCCTTTATGCTCTTAAAATATAAGATTTTAGCTAATAAATCCCAGAATGCCTATTTGTGCGATTTTTGAATTATGAAGGTTTTTGTGAGAGAATTCCGATTGCTAGAAATCATTTTGAAACAAGAACCAAACAAAAAAACAAGTTGATTTTATTACAAAAAAACAAGTTGATTTTTTTATTATTTTTTCTAAAGGCACATAAAGTACGCTCTAATTTACAATTTAATTTACTAATTTATCGTTTTTCATTCCAAAGTTACAGCAAAAATAGTCAAATAAGACCAATTTCTCCAGAAATACAAAAAAGCCCATAAAAGGTTAAGAATTTAAAAAAAAAAAATTTTTAAATGCTGGTTTTTTATGTATTTATTAATATTCATTAATAAAAAATAACAACATTTTAAAATTACGAATTCTATGTATTAATCACCACTTTCTCTACCATTCACCCCACTGTGCTGGGCTTCCTTACATGCTTTTCCTACATACAATTCAATACGGCAGCATCAGCAAGATGAAATATTTGCAGCTGCAAAAGTTTACTTCCTAAGACCTTACTTAACTCTCTTTCTTATTGACTTCAATTTTTCCATTGGCTTTATCTAATGTTTGTTATACCTCTTTTCAACAATTTAGTTTAAAAACAACAAAAAATATATAAATTTTTTTTGTACATGGAAAGGCAAAAGGACAGACTGCCAGGGGAAAAAATACATATTGCACGTACGATTACTCGTGCATATGGAGTATAAAAGTGGCAGCATTTAACAAGGACTGGAACCAGGAATGAACAAAAAAAATAAAATAAAAAAGTGTAGGAGGTGTTGGCTGTTACTGTTGAATGTTGTTCATATTGGTTCCCTGATTTCTTGTTTTTGCTGTTTTTGTTGTTTTGACAGCAAAGATTACAGTTTTTAGACTTTTTCACTATTTTATTTTTAATATTTACAGAGGCGTGAGTGAAAAAAAACTACTTTTTTCGTTTCCAGCCGGCAGGGAGTATAATCAGTATGCCTTTCGTACGGTTTGTAACTATTCCTAGCAAACATTTCCATGCACTGGTATTTAACAAACTTTAAATTTGTTATTTAAAGGCAGTTTTCTTAAATTCAGTAATAAAAGTAAAGTTAAAATATTTCTACTTAAAGCACAGTATTTAAAAATTCATCATTAAAAAAATTTTAATGCCCACAGAAATTACGACAGCAAGACTAAAGCAATAGGAAAATTATGACAACAACCTCAACGCTGCTTTATGCTGTGACAGCTAAACAAAAAATACTTAATAAAATCCTTTTTTTTCTTCCCCCAAAACTCGTATCTGAATTATTCTGTACCAAACGGGCGCTTTAAGTAAAAAAATCGGTTCACCAATTTACTGTCTTTAATTAATTGAAAGGCGAACTGGAAACAATAGGCCTATTCACAGTCTTCTGCAAATATCATTGCATCATGGCATTTGCAAATTAGGAGAGTATTTTTAATAGCCCTATTCACAATCTTGTGCAAATGGTCTCGCATCATTGCAATTGGAAAATAATTGTACTCTACACCAACAAAATACATTGAAAATGCTCTTAAATACTCTCTCAATTTGCAAATGCAATGATGGCAGACCATTTGCACAAGTTTGTGAATAGGGCTATTAAAAATGCCCTCAAATACTCTCTCAATTTGCAAATGCCATAATGCAAAACAATTTTCAAATGCCATAATGCAAGACCATTTGCACAAGATTGTGAACAGGGCTAAAGTTTACGTACATAAATTTTTGTTAGACTAAAACTGCCTACAACTTTTCCTACTGCGTGTATATAATTTTTTCAATCCAAACTCTTTAAAGTATTTCTTTAATTTTTAAAAATAACATCAACTAACCATAAACAAATATAAAAAAAGAGGGAAAAACGAGCAACACGGCTGACAAAAAATAAAAAAATTACATTATTCATCAATTATGCAGCTGCATTTTGAAGGAATAAAACCAAACACCACTTCTACACCAAATAACTGAGAAAAGAAAAAAAGAACTGCAAATGCCTCCTCCAAAACTTCAACTCAGTTAACTTTAAATGCATAATTATGTAGGTGGTGTTGACGACGATGATGGCGTTGATGGTTGATAGTGGCAGTACGAGTATTAGTTGGACTATAAAAACCTTTCCAACAACCAAAAGCCACCAAACTATTGAAAGGTGCTTAGGGGCCCTTTCCAATTCATGATGCTGTTGCATCAGTATATTTATTTTCTGTATCTTGCAAATGTCCATCTGCCTGTCAAGTGCCTGCTAAAGTTGTTAAGCATTTTTGTTTTCATTTTTCTTAAAACCTACTAGTGCAGTACGTGCATACAGTGGAGACTTTATTATTAAGAGGCTTTTAAAGCTGTAGTTTTTAACCCTTTTCATGCCCATTCTCTAGTGCACATCAAATCTCAACTATTTGTAAAATATTTATGTTGTAAGAATTTCTTTATTAATTGTCTTCATTTACATATTCAAACTAGAGATGTGCTAATGGCGTGATCTTTTCGTGTCACGCGTGAGTCACGCGTTAGTCACGTGAATCATGATTATGAATTATTAAAATCACGAGTGCGTGCGGGAACGCGATTCAAAAATTTAGAACCGTGAGTGGCTTTGAATTCGTATAATATTCACGCAGCCAAAACAGGAGACAAGTTTTTTTCTTTTGAATTTTTAGTACTAAGGAAAATAAGTGAACACACATACACATCTATGTGTAATAGAGATACACAATTTCACACACGAGAACAATTTTACTGTGGGCGTGGGTGATTTTGACAAAAATTTTACCATCATGCGTGATTAAAAATAATGCGTGCGTGATCATGAGCACCTTTAATATTGCAGTGCGTGACAAAAAAGTTTAGCTTTGTCATCGTACATGATAGTGAGCTTAATTCTATTCACGCTCACATCTCTCATTCAAACGATACAACCTGGTTGTAAATTGAGCAATTATTTGAATTGAAAAATTAACCCTGTTAGAGTAGGTATTTTTATTTAATAAATATTTCATTTAGAATTTATTTAAGAAATCGAAAATAATATTCCTTAAACCTTTTCACTTACGTTGTTGAATTTTAATGCCGTGCACAGGGTATTGTACAATTTAGGTATTGAAAGGGTTAAAAAAACTACAGCTTCCAAGATAATACACTCCCCACTGCACTAAAGAAAACTTATCAACTTAGATGGACGTTTGGACAAAATAAACATAATTAGAAAAATGTTTAGGAACTATTGCATGAAAGAACTTTTCCAGTTTAATTTCAGCAATAAAATATATGAAGTGGATATAACGAAGCTAGCAGAATTTTTTGCATTCCGCAACCGAAATATATATTTTGAATCTCTTGGCTCTTAAGAATTCAAATGTTGTGAATTTTTCACTTGAAGCCACTGTGTCAAGCACTTTTTCGTGTTCTTGGCTCTGTTGCTTTTTCAGCCTGATTAATTTCGCTTTTTTTCTTCCCAGATAATGCAGATTTGTTTGGTAAACATATAATGATGTTTGGCCTGTTCGTTGCTGATAACCATAACGTCCGCAATAATTCTGCTATTGCTGTTCAGTTCAGTTCTTTCCGTCCTTATGCTGGTGTCATGGCCAACATATATTGCCTTAGCTAAAATTATGTTGTTGTCGAGCCCATTTGTGCAACTCATCAACTTTTGCTTGTTCATCATTTTTATAAATGTCAGTCAGTTAAGTTGCTGTCAGTTTTTTTTATTTTTTGTGTTCATCAATTTCGTTCCTTGTGAGCTTTTCATTTAAATTATTTAGTTTGAGGGCCTTTCTACTTGTTTAAATTATATCCTTGTTATAAACATTTACCTATACATACACGTATATGGGCATTCACATACACATGTATGCAGTAATGTTTATGGGGATGTGTGTGTGTGTGTGTGTAATTGTTTTGCCTGGTTCATTCGTATGCTTGTTTAGTTATAAATTAACGGCTTGTTTTCCCTGTGGGCAAACTAAATATCGTTGACTATTTTTAATGCCACTTATATTTTTATACGTTTTCGTTTTGTTTTTTTGCTTCTAACAAACTTAACTTCTAAATGAGAACGTTTTGCAAAATTCCTTAAGATTTTTATTCTCTGCTTCAGCCTATTAAACCACGGCTGCTCGCTCTGTTAGAAAAATGAAGGTGTGTGTGTGTGTTTGAGTTTTTTTGTAAGTCTAAATTTATGATACAAAAAATAATTGGTTGTAAATTTAAATAGATTGTTGGTCTCTAAACTTATTTGGTTTGGAAATATTTAAAATTTTATGGAAAATTACTAGTTTAATTAAATCCGCTTGGTTTATTCTACCCGTATGTGATAAGAAATCGCTTTACTATATCTTTGATTAAATTTGTATGTTTCCTATAAAACGCCTGGTTTACAGGACAAGTCAAAATAGGAGTTTTTAGTGCCCATGATAAAGTGTATCAATATCAAAATTCTTGTTACTGTAAAATTTTTAAAACGTTTTTAGTTATCCGTTTAAAAATTTCATACGTCTATAAAAATGTTCGACCACCCTTGACCACTGAATGGGATCATTTCCAAAACAAAACTATGTTATTCCTCGGATCTTAAAATATATCTATGCCAAATTTCATCTAAATCGGAATTACTTTCATATATGTATATTATTTCAGCAAGAAAAAAGTGCAAGTCTTAATAAAAAAAGGGCAAGTCATTATAAGAAGTGCAAGTCATCATAAAAAGTCCAAGTCATCATAAAAAGTGCAAGTCATCACAAAAAGTGAAAGTCATCATAAAAAGTGCAAGTCATTATAAAAAGTGCAAGTGATTATAAAAAGTGCAAGTCATCACAAAAAGTGCAAGTCATCATAAAAAGTGCAAGTCATTATAAAAAGTGCAAGTCATCATAAAAAGTGCAAGGTCATTATAAAAGTGCAAGTCAATATAAAAAGTGCAAGGTCATTATAAAAAGTGCAAGTCATCATAAAAATGCAAGTCATCATAAAAAGTGCAAGTCATTATAAAAAGTGCAAGTCATTATAAAAAGTGCAAGTCATCATAAAAGTGCAAGTCATTATAAAAGTGCAAGTCAACATAAAAGTGCAAGTCATTATAAAAGTGCAAGTCAATATAAAAGTGCAAGTCAATATAAAAAGTGCAAGGTCATTGTAAAAAGTGCAAGTCATCATAAAAAGTGCAGGTCATTATAAAAGTGCAAGTCATTATAAAAAGTGCAATTCAATATAAAAAGTGCAAGGTCATTATAAAAAGTGCAAGTCATCATAAAAATGCAAGTCATTATAAAAAGTGCAATATCATCATAAAAGTGCAAGTCATTATAAAATGTTCAAGTCATCATAAAAAGTGGTCAATGACATTTTTACTTCAATTTTAAAATTCCAATAGGAGACAAGAAGGGGTTTTCCAAATTAAATCTAATTACATAGATTTTGCAAAAATTCAAGATATCAGATTAACATGTACTGGATCCTAGTGCACCCACTTCGGTCCTAGTAGATTCACTTGTGTTAACCGAAAACGGCACAACACTAGCATCGCTACCAATCAACTGTAAATGAAATCCTTGCGTCCCTGCAACAACAAAAAAAACAAATCGAAGAATACATTCTTTGTCTTTACTGCAAACCTCCGTATAAATTACATGTTAAAATGAGAAGAACACATCCTTGTTATAAACGTCGCCATCATCAACTTGATATCATCGTCGTCCTCATCAGCATCATCATCCTCATCATGGGTAAACAAGCGAAAAATGAAAACACAACAAATAAAGAACAACAAAAACAATAACAGAAAAACATAAACATTAAAGTAGCAGTTAAAATAAACATGCCTCTTGTAGATGCAACAACAGCAATATGCAACATTAAAGCTTTTTTCATATTTATTTATTCGGCCTGCCTGTCTGTCTGTCTGTCCGTCTGTCTGTCTGTCTATGTGTTTGTGCTCTTATGGTGAATGGCAATGAGTGCATCTTCTTTGGATTGTTTTTGTATTTGCTGATGGCAGACAAATACAAAAACTCGAGCGGACGGACGGACGGACTATTTACAAAGTTACATTACCAACTACTAAGAAGTCAGTTAGTTGTAGGCATGTTGCATGTGTAGCCAGCAAAATACACAAGTAAGAAAGCAAGCCAGCGAGCAAAGAAATCAGCAGTCAGCAAGACAAGTAGTCAGTCATTTTCGTACTTAGTACGGATACGCAAATTCATGGTTAACTATACAACAACAACAACAGCAGCAGCAGCAATGACACGGGCAAAAAAAGAACTTCAGAAAATATTAAAGAAAAGGTAAAGAAGGTGTTGTTGTAACAAGCCAACTTAATGCAAATACCTAAATAAGCATTAAGTCAAGGAGATAAAGAGATACTGAGGCAGACAGACAGACAGACACTCATTCGCAGACGAGACATTTTCAACAGGCAACAAACACAACGTACACACTCCTTATGGATGGACGGACGGACGGACGAAAAGAAAAGACATTGTCGAATCGTGTAAATAGTTAAAGTTACCGAAACCATCAAAAGTATTTAATCATCAACGCTATTCTCTACGTTGAGTTGTTAACTTGTAATTTACAAAATCTTTTAGATACAGAGTTGATCGCTATTGATTACATTTTTCCCAAGTTAAATTTGTACGAGCATAAAATGGATAAAATTTTAAACTCAACCACTGCAATGGAATTCATTGCAGAAACATTAATTTACAGGCTATAAAATGGAAAATTGTCCACCAATAGGGCAGGTTTTTTTTTTTCTTGTAGCAGGACCAGCACACAAAGGATGACCCCTACATATGCAATGCATTGTGCCGGAAGCTACAAAATAAGGGATAGTATTGCGAGGACAGATGAAGAAAGAATATAGAGACGTTTTTCGTAGCTATTTTAGCTTTCACTTCGCCAGATAATTTTTGCTATAGGGCCGACGAGGAAGAGTGCTGTTAGTCTGCTTTTTACTACACGATAGTGTCAATCCTTACCAGAACTGTTCCGTGACCAGTGCTATGCTGTGGGTGCTGTTGGCTGAAGTAGTAGAACACGAGACTATGAAGCGGAGAGTCCTGAGTTCGAGCCCCCGCTGAGTCATGAAATATTGTGTTGAATTCTTCTGATCAGCATTAGTGCGCGGTTGTGTTAGTTGTTGCCAGCCTGTTTTCAGTGATGAAGGCATAGTACTGATCACTGGACAATTACTGGCAGCGACTGACCCAATCATGTACTAAAAGCAGAGTAACAGCACCCACCTTCGTCGGCCCTGTAGCAAGAAATTAGCCGGCGAAGTAAAAGGTTGAAATAGCTACAAAAAAAAAAAAAAAAAAAAAAAAAAAAACTGTCTATCTTCTCATCTTTCCTAATCTGTCCCCTCAATACTATCCCCTCGTTTTCAGTTCCAGCGCAATGCATTGCATATATAGGGGACATCCCCTGAGTGCTGGTCCTACTCCTAAAAAAAAAAAAAAAAAAAAATGCTTTTGTCACTGAAACAGACCTATAGCAATTAACACAATTCGTATGAAGATAAATTTCGAAATTTATAACCTCACATATTCCCATTTCCCAGAAATTCATTCTTTAGAAAAGTTCCAAATATAAAATTTTACTAAATTCCAAATTTCTCTATTAAAAATCCAACTGTTAAGGGTTATGACCATATGGACGTGATAGAGGACCACAAGAGCTACAAAATGAAATTTTTAATCGCCCACATATTGCCGTTTTCCCAGGATCCTGGCTTATCCTGTCCAGAATTTGACAATTTTTGTGTACGAAAAGTCAAAACTTATCGGCATAGCCATACCAAAGTATTAATACATTATGTGAAAACTATGGATCTATTTGTCTGGTCCAGAAATGTGGCCAGTATTCCATTTGGAATACAAACACTCGGATTTTTTATGCTTAACAGCGCTATGTTAACATGCTAACAGAGCTCTGTTAACGTACTTGGTTTGTGTCTAGGGTTATAAATTTCGAAATTTAACTTCACACATGTATTAATACAACCATTCTTAGCGATTTGAAAACTGTTTATTTTATATTGCTTCCACTGTCTTTTATTGTGAATTTTTTCCATCGTCTTTTGTTTTTTTTTTTTTTTGTAGTTTAATGAATTTTAATGCCATGTACATATACATATACTAAATTATCAAAACTATTATAATTCTTGTTCCCAAGCAATTTGGTTTCTATGTAAAATATATGCTTCCCTTTTTTAGTAAAACTAATTTTTGGTGTGACTTTTTCTCTAAAATTCCTTTATGGAAAATCGCAACAGTCCCACTACTGACACTGTGGGTCTACGTTATTCTAAATACACATTTGACACAATTGGATGTGATACTTATATCATGTTTTTTTAGACGCCTGATTTCTATTAGAAAAATAAAGTTTTACTTATATTTTATGAACCACTAATTTGTATCGTGCTGGAAATCTTGTTGTGTATTTTATAAAATCAAAAGCTGGTGGCCGTATTCGTGTAAAACATCTCACTAAGGAGATATAAAGATATAGGCCTCTCTGTTATGTATATATTTTTATTTCTATTTGAGTTTCCTTCCCTTCCCTCAAATTGTTCCCTACATCGCTTAACCGAACAATGCCGAAAAACGATTTATTCCAAATGGAAAAAAGATTTCACACTATTTTGGCACTTGTTTGTATGAACGATTTTATTGTATTGAATCAATAATTAAAAAACAACAAAACCAATATGCGTCCAAATTTTAAGCGAACTGTTCTGCTTGTTTACTCTGCCTCTACAATTTGCTTTTAAATTCAAATGTGATGGAAAAAGGCAAAACCTACTCAACAATTATTTCTAATTTATTGTAATTATAGTACTTGTCGAAAGCTCTGCCCTTCACAAAAGTTCGCAAGTTTGCTCCTTATTTAGATTTTTGTTCAACTCATTTAACTGCAATGATGATTTCTTCATGGTGATGTTGAAAATAATGCAATTTTCTGGCCAAGTTTGAAGAAATGAATAAAGTTTGCTGATTTTTTCTTTCGAGCAGCAGAGGATTGAATAAAAAACAAAAACAAAAAAACAACAACAACACGTCATTGTTATTATAATCATGTTGTACCATTGTTTTCAGTTGCTGGCTCTCAAATCTGTTGTTTTAATTTTCTGTTTCTTTATTCAGTCTGATGTCGTAGTGGAGGTTCTTTTTTGCTTTTCGAAAACAACTTATTCATCGTTTCGTCAATCAGGCGATGACATGCAAGAACCGCCTTAATACCTTGAAACACTCCTCAAAATATTCGAGTCAGTCGTCGTCGTTTCAGACACTGCCAGCAGCCATCGAACCCACTAGCCAGACACACTCAACAGATAACAACGAAAAGCTCTACTCCAAGCTCACTTAAATAAACTGACCCACAAGTGTAAGCAGTTCTTTCCATTTCTTTCTTGCGCATTTCATTTTTTTGCCAAGTTTATGCTGGTGTGTGTTTTGTTGCAAGTTACTGAATATGTGGAATATGTTGTTTGCAAACATATTTAAGATTGCAATTTAGTTTGGACAGCAGAAACAACAATAAGAATAGCAACATCAGACAACATATTTGGCCAAGATAATAATGCATGCATACGCTCCTCTGGCTAATGAAGGCCTGAAAGTTGAAACCTTTTTGTGTGTTTTTATTATTATTTTTTTTTTTTTTGGTTGGTCCTGTTGGCAAACTCAAATTTAAAATCATCAGTTTTAAGATACACAGGATATCCTTAAATTTTCTTGTTAAATAAAGGAACAACACACTAACGATTTGCTTTAACCCATTAGGTGATATCATTATATCTCATTTTCCACTGGGTACCACAAAAGGATCGAATTAAATTATATAACCTGGTTATTTTGAAAATAATGTGCTTTGAAATCCCTGTAACACACACGAAATAAGGAAGTCTCGAAAATAGGCAAGTGATGTGAATGAAAGCGCTTGAGACGTGAGTGGACCGGTTGAAAATTTCATAATTTCAAAAAACTTTTCTGCTTTAAAATAACTCTTGTGATATATGATTTTCGAACATGGCGGTATAATTGTCATTTTATGAAACTCTACCCGAATGACATAAAAATATAAATAAACTCTTCTTCTTATTATTGCCATCGATGTCGAGAATTGATTTGTTTTTAGTGCTGCCACCAATTTAATCCATGCAGAAGTATGGTAACCCTAATTAAATCAGGGAATTTTAATATAAAAAACCCTCTTCAACTTATTTTCTTTCAATTTAAAAAGGGTTAATTGAAGTTTCCTTACTTTTTTTTAATTTTTTTCAATTTTTTTTTTTACTTCAACTTTCCTTTCCTTATTTGGTGGCTACTCTTTTTCTGCTGTTGTCGTTGTTTGGTTTGTATTCATTTTATATTCTTTTTACATATTTTATTTAAATTACCATCACGCATCTTAACGAAGCAATATACAAAATGAATCCACTTAACTTCAACTTAACACATATGCTCCGTTGCCTTCGTTCCTGCTCCTGATACTGAAGTTGTTGCTGTTGAGGATGATGAAGATTCACATGATGCTGGTAATGACGGAGACTAAAAGTACTTCTGCTATAGCTAAAGATGATGATAATAACGTTGCCAGTCTGCTTCTCTTATTATTTTTTAATTTTGTATTCTTGTGTATATTTAGTGTTTTTGTTTAGTAATACAACTACCTCTGCTTGTATCATCATCATTGTCATCGTCATCATCATTAACAATATCGTCGTCATCGCATGGTGTGTGCTTGCCTGAGTGTGTTTCTCTGTTGGATTCTTAATTTTTGTTTTGGATTTCTCAGGTTTCCAGATACAATTCAGACATCCATTCAAACAAATAAACAAACGAACGAACTTGTATGTATTAATTCGGTCGTTGTTACTTCCACATATTTGCTTTTCTTGTGTATGAAATTGTAATGCTTCATCCTTCTAGACCTACAAACATATTTTTTTGTTGCTGGTTCTTTAAAAAACAATGAATGCATTCTAACTTTTCATTCAGGCTCTGTGGTGTGTTTCATTATTTATTTATTTTGTTTAGTGGAGTTTTGTTCTGGCTGTTGTTATTTTATTTTTATATTTTGTTCGAAGCTTAAACATCATGAAAATCATCATCGTTATTTTAGCATCTACACATGCAATTTTATCTTGCCATGAAAAGAAGCAGCCTTTTCACCTTTAAATTAATTTTTTATATATTTTTTTTTTGTGAAATGCAGAATAATTTTATGCGTTGACAACACTGAAAAGAGGATGAGAGAAAAATTTAATTTCGGAATACAGTTCGCTATGCGATAAGGTGACCATTTCCACTTCTGAAACATACTCGATATCAATAAGAAAACTATGAATAAAAATTTTAAAATCTTTTATCACAAATGCGATTTAAGTATCCTTTCGGTCTTAAAAATTGTTTGGACAAGAATGTCCTTTGAATTGAATTGCATTTCAATATGTTGTAAATCAAATATGAAAATAACTAATTTACTAACCCCAACTTTTCTTATATGCATCAACATTGTAATATTAAATTAAAAAAATAAAAATTTAACATTTTTCAATAAAGTCCGCCACTCATTCACTAAGCACTTGCGGAGCTTCTCTAAAGTTTTTAAAATAAAATATTTATGCTATTAAATTTAAAGGAAAATACCCTATATATATATTTATATTAAATTAATTTTATTCGTAAAAAAAACGTCTCGAAAGTAATAAGTGTCATTATCCCTTATTAAATATATATATAAAACACAACCCCAACTCCATTAATAAAAAATAAAATTTTGTCAATTTAAGCTTCAGCAATTTCAATTAAAAAAAAAAAACAAAACAAACTTGCTTGCATTCGTACAAAAATCAACAGTGAGCTTAAAAAGCAAAACTACAAGCAGAAACAAACAATAAAACAAAACTGTGTACGTACACACATGCACGTACTTATATAAGTATTAGTAAACTATTCTAATGAAATACACCCCAAATATTTTCATCAAGTTTATCAAGTAGAGTTTGGCTCCAAAAAGTTTTGTTTGTTCAAGTAGAATCTACATTAATTAATCATGCCTAACTTGGCAATTATGTAGGCTGCATTAGAAAAAAAATAGCTTGTGCATACTCTCACACCGTCACATGCACACGCTACTCAATAAAATTTAAAAAATAAAAATTCAAATTACAAAAAAAAAGTGGAAATTATATTATATAAAAAAATATGGTTAGAATAGACGTTTTTACAACTAAAACCAAAAACAACAAATTAATACCATGACTACAACAACAACTAGTACCAGTAGGGTACACAATCTATTATCCGAATATATTCACGATTAGCGTTTAACTTGAAATGTAAAGTTTTTTTTAGAGTATTTAAGGCAACAGGAAGAACAACTCATTACATGTCTCCTTTCAGCTCTACGATTTTGGCTGTCGCTGTGGCTGATGGGTAGCACTGATAGCCTGCCAGTACGGAGACTGTGGGTGTTTCCACAGACAAGCAAATCACTACGTGGGCTGTGTTTAAAAAAGAAAATACTTTGCAGTTCGTAATACATGAAGGAGAATGAGTGGCCAGTACAGTCGAATCCGCTTTAGCGCTACACGCTTTACCTAAAAAATTCGGATTACTGAAAGCGATACAAATCCCCGCACTGATTTTAAACGCAGCTAGTCTTATTCACTTCGCTTTAGCGAAACACCGCTTTACTGAAAATATCGTATTACTGAAAACCAAAACCAAGCGCACAACTACGTTTTGTATGAAACTTACTTCGTTTTAGTGAAAAAATAAACAATGACATCGAATCGATTGCATAACTTAAGGCTGAAAAAATTGTGCATGTTTTGTCCGTTAAAAAATTAAAAGACAAAAAATGTATTTGTCCTTTTCGCTCTTACGTACTTTATTGTATTTTTCTATTATATTGTCAAGTGGCTAGACATTTGAATAAAAAATATTGTTTTACTGATTTTAAGCAGTACGCTTAACTGTAACAAATTTCAGTAATCGGAACTACGTTTTAGAGAAAAAATCGGATAATTGAAAAAATTGGGTTTTGGTTATTTCCAGTAAAGCGGAGTCGACTGTATTGGATTCGTGCTAATTAATAACAGGTCTTAAGGCATCGATATGGAGGTGTTAAATACATGTGCCTTCTCTAATACTTATTTAATTCAAAAAGTAAAACTAAGGAGAAACATCTACAAGTACGATCAGCTAGAGGTGTTTTTAATGAAATTTTATTAAAACTACACAAAGAAACGCTTATAAACATCAATAATTGATTTATTTTTTTCTATACACTCTATTCCTATCCCTATTTCTTAAACTATTAAATAATTTTTGTAAAAACAAATAACTATTGAAATTTTGAATTAATTAGTGAACTATACTCTACTTCGATTAATCTCGCGATTGACCGTCTAACAGACAAAATCGACTAATTGAATACCCTAATTACAACCACCTAGTATAGAAAATGTTGCATTCATTCATTTTGTCAAGTGGCATCATCAGCATTCAACAACCTCAACCAGCATCATGATGGAAAAAAATTACCAGCAACAACAACAACAACTGCAATTCCACCTGAAGAGGTTGGCTATGCACTTGTGCTTGTATACTCATACATATGTACTATGCATGTATACATGAGTATAATTTACTACATATACAAACATTTCATAATGTCTAAATATGTATATGATTGTGTATAGATGCACACCCAACAAACAAGTTGTCAAACGTTTCCATTGCACTGATGCGATCTTAAGAGATATTTTTAATGCTTTTTCCAACCACCATCTGAGCTTAAAATTGAAAGATTAACTTGATTTGGTGCTCATTTCTAAACTGTATATTGAATTTTATTCTTTTTTTTTGAAGCCAATTTAATATATCTTATATAGAAATACAGCACACAAATATTTTGTGGTACACTTTTTAGTATCTTGGCATCCACACATATTGATAAAATATATATGTTTTAAAAGGCATTTGTGTCTCGATGTGCACAACATATTGAAAAGCAACAATAAAATCTTTCTATTGTTTTTTTTTGCATTTTCTAACACATATTCTTATGCGCAGAAAACTATATACGCTAAAAGGTCTCTGTACATTTTTTATATACATATTTTGTTAATTTTTTTAACTGGGCAGTAGGCTAAAAATTTAATTAACTGTAAGTTGCTGGGTGTATTTTAGCTTTTTTTATGTTATAATTCTCAAATGGTTGTCATCAAATTAATTTCAATTCGACTTCAAACACTTATATATGATGGACATATACCCAAGCCAACATTTTCTATCGCGGAAGTGACCCAGAAGTGCCGCTAAGAAGATGAAACTCATCTTCTGCCATACCATTTTCTCATCGTAGAAGCGTCTTCCTTATTGAGAAGTTGTACCCCCCGGAAGTAATTTGAAGAAGTCACTTCTGCGTTACTTCTAGAAGTCACTTCCGGAAGTCGAATTTTTATCCTCAACATAATAAAAGTTGTTGTATTCATTAAATGTAATTTATTAAGTTTATAAATTAATGAAAAACAAATAATTAACAATTATGTAAAAATTACAACAATAACAAAACAAAATCACACTTTACCACTGACCGACCACAGCAAAAGACAAAAAAAACTAATCTCTATGATGTCGAAAACTTTTTTGGATTCTTTTCATTTTGTTAATTTTATTTCGCGGTCACTGCGACTTTCCCAGAAGTGCATAGTGTTGTTTTTGTTTATTATATCCTTAACGGCACATGTCATTTTCGGCTGGTGTTGTAAACAACAAACTATCTTCCAAACGTCGTCTGGATGATTAAAAGACGACTGCAATGTAAATTGTTATTGTGAAATTCAAACGATCTTCCAATTATCGTCTGGAAGTGGGTAAGACGTGACGCCTATGACGATGGACGATGATTAAACTTCCAAATGTTGGAAGGGTATATGTATGTCTGTATGTATGTGTAAGCATGTAAGTGTAATTGATGCAAGTGGGTTTGTATGCATTTAAAATCCCTCGATGTTCGCATCTTCCCTTAGCCATTCGAAATGTTGCAGGGGATAACTGAAGAAGAAGGTTATGCATAAAATATTTCAAGAGGGCAAAAAAGTAATGTTGTTTTAAATTATTTGTTTTATATATTATTTTTTTTTTTCTCAACATTTTTATGTATTGAAGTGTGCGTGCTTGTAAATGTGTGCCTACATTTGTGTGCAAGTGTATTTTATAAAATAATATTAATGGAATTTAATATTATACAATTTTGTCATAAATAAATTTAAATTAAATTCCAGTGCTGAAAAATGCATCATATCGACCAAACAGAGCGGTAGTTGGGTGTATGTTCTGAAATAAATGGCTGATAATTAACTCGGGAGTTTAGCAACTAATAAATCTACTGCTATGGGGATTTTTAAAGGGTTAAATAAAAAAATGGGTTTTATAATGAGAAATGTTTGTTGTACAATGTGAACTTTGGCTTTAGATGAACAGACAATATGTATCAACAAACTTTTCTAAAATGTTGTAAAAAAATTGTGTAAGTCCTTTTCATAAAAACAGAAATAAAGTAAACCTGTTAAATTTTCAAATTAAGTTTAAATATTTAATTAAGAAACATTTGCTCAATTCACAATCCTGGTTGCATCGTTTAACGACAACAAAAAGTTTAAAAGACGATTTCACGAAAAACAAATTATTTGTAAAATTTTAAGCTGTGAAAGATTTATTTGTAATTGTGTTTTAAAATACTACTTTAAGCGTTACAACAATCTTAAAATGTATGCACATATTTGAAAATAGTACTGTGCAAAAAATCCTTAAATTATATTATATAAAATTTAAATTATGGTGCCCCTCCATAAAATTTGTGCTACTTCCCTGTTCAAAAACTGTTTACTCACTGCTCCATAATACGTTATTGTCACAATATATTTTTTGTTTCCATATTTTTTTTTTTAGATTAAATGTTTTATATGCATATTTTGTCATGCATGCCTACATAAATGCCTGCTTGTGCTTATTCTTGTTGTTACTCTTATTATGATAAATTAAAATTTATTCATGAACAAAATTAATTATACACCATGATGCCAAGTAAACTACTAGTATGTGCATAAATAGTTAGTGTATACTCGGTACAACAACTAGTAGCTGCACTGCATCTGCATGCAGACTCGTACTTCGAGCACTCTGCATATTGCAGGCATTCCAAAACGGTGCACTTTTGGGCTAACATTTGACCCTTTATACGGAAAGTGCAATTAATTAATACGAGTTTGTATAAATTGGAATACAACAATTAATTTGTGGGATTTTTTTAAATCTTAAGGGTCACAATTAAATCTCTTTTGAAAATGAGATAGAAATAGCTACAAAATAACTGTCTATCGTCTCATCTTTCCTCATCTGTCCCCTTAATACTATCCCCTTGTTTTCAGTTCCGGTGCAATGCATTGCATATGTAGGGGTCATCCCCTGAGTGCTGGTCCTACTCCTAAAAAAAAAAAAAAAAAAAAAAAAATATGTTCTGACGTAAGTATTTTATGTACACAAAAATTTCGTTACAATATGTTAAATGCAAAACAATTTCGGCCTGTTTATCAATATAAACTTGTTGTGGAAAATATTTTATAATATCGACTGATTTTAGCATTGAATTAGCTCCAATAGGTCCTTATGGTGTTTTTAAATTTTCAATTATATAGTCCAGCACATACTTAAACGCGTTTTTATTTATCCTAAAATTTTTTACGAATCTAAAACTAATAAAAATTTTTGGAATTTGTTCAAAATAAACTTAATAAGAATCATTATTCGCTTTATTCAATTCAACGTCACGTCAAGACAATATCAAAAATAGGACACTTTCATACCCTCTCTGTGCAACAATTAACTACTTCTGACAGCCTCTTACTACTCTCTATATCGTTGAATATAGCAAAAAGTTGTGAGAAATTGACAATTGTTGAAGAGAATGAGTATAGAAGTGTTCTAACTTTCAGATTGTCTCTGACGCGACGTTGACAAATAGAATAAAGGCAGAGACACATAGAATCCCTCATACGTTATACGGCGCCTTTTTCAACTGACATGAACGTACTGACGGAAAAGCCTGGCACAATGAGTACTTTGTTGACGCATATTAAATCAATTGAATGTTCCCCATTTTATTTATTTATGCTAAATTTATATATTTGATAAAATTTTTTTGTATATTATTTAATTTTAAAACAATTTGAAAAGCTCATCGATGTCTGTCAAAGTATTCACCGTACGTCAAAAATTAAAAGTTGGCCAACTTTCGTACTTTGCTTTGACGCAGAAGTACTGAATGTGACAACTCACATAAGAAAGCATGTATTTCAACTCAGCTGTCAGTTGAAAAAGGCGACGTATGGCGGATTCTATGTGTCTCGGCCTTAAGGGGGAATATTCCATGAATCTCTCATAATCCTTCATTGTATTCTCTAAAGTACGACCTTCTTCATATTTTTTTCCCGTAACAGATTACAATAAATTTTTTACTTGATTTTTAATTTTAAATATTTGTATAGAACACGGCTTTATTTAATTTTAACATAATTTTGACATTTGCTCAAACCTATGCAAACTGCTGCCAAGTTTTTGGGTATTGAGGATGTGCATCAGATAGAATTTCCCCTAAATTTTTAAATACAACCGTGTAGGCCTTTCGAACGCATTTAGTAATACAAATTTCTTTTTGAATATAAAATATTTTCAAATATCTTTTCGCTTCTAATCGCAGAACAAAGACTTCCTATTAAAAAGGGGTTTCAACAAGAACTTTGTTTTTCAATGGTGGCAATACCAACAACATGATAGTTTTGACATTTAGGCTTTAGACGTACGCGAAGTAGATGAATTGGCAGTTGTTATCTTAAATTCAATTTCGCTCGAACATCGCATTAAAATAATTAAAATCCACTATGAAAATGGTCGTTCGTAAAATTCATGATATTTTTTGCAAATGGTCGTTCGTAAAATTCGTGATATTTTCGGTCCTTCTGTCTACAAGCAAAATGTCCCCATTTGGGCTTCTGAAAATCCTACAGCGATTATTGAGAAATCTTTGCATGCTCAACGTGTCACTGTATGGTGGTGTGGAGGCGTTATTGGGCCGTTTTTTTCGAAGATGAGGCTGGAAATGCGGTAACGGTCAATATCAATGTTGACCTATTATTGAAGATGTGGATATCACTGACATGCTGGACATTTGCCAGATGTCATTTTTCATTCATAATTGATTAACTTTTCTCTTCGTAATACAATAAAAATTTGAATCATCTTCATCTAAATTTTTTTGTTTTTCTTTTTGTCTTAGAAAACAAAACCCTTTATTAAAGATGAGCATTACATAAAATTTTCCCTAAATTTTGAAACACAACCGTGTAGGCTTTTCAAACGCCTTGCGTAATACAAAATTTCTTTTTGAATATAAAACATTTTCAAATATTTTTTCTTTTGGAATCATATTTACAGAAAGAAATGTTTCTATTAAACGCCTATAATTATTAGGATAAGTTAAGTTATGAAGTCGCTGGTAGTGGCCCTTTCGGAGCAAGAAATATGCATTTGGATCAGACATAGGCATTGTGGGTGAGCGCGGTTCACATGTATATAAATTCGCTCTTGAGAGTCACACGTATTTGTAGTTACTCACAAATCACAAAAATTGTGATCCACAATTCAGTCTATCACAAGCTTTCAACCAAGACGGTTGTTTGGCCGCTTGTTGAAAAAAGTTATGTAAGGGAGGGGAGAATGCTCGTTTGTTAGTAAAATTTCTCTCACACATACAAACTCAAAATGTTGATGTGTTTGTGCCTATGTCTGATTTAGATGTTTCGAAAAGCGTGCAAGAGCTGAAACGTGGGAGTACGGTGTACTTTAAAAATATTTTGCGAAATTATATTTGCAGATCTCTGACTTCTCTCAAATTATTTTGCCAACATTTTTTTATTAAGGGTAAATTTACATATAAGCCCAGTAGTATTTGAATTAACACTAATTATTCTACAATTTACTTGTATCAGGTAGAGCAGTGCAAAGAGATATTTAATTAAGTTTATAATTGTGCCAAGTAGCTATTTTGCCTAGCCAAAGTAATCAAGTAAAGAAATCAGCTGATTCGATATTTGCAGTTGCTGCTTGACAATGAAGCACAAGAACTGACAGCCTTGTGAATTCATTCTGAACCAAATGCAATCCAATGAATAAATTAGTCTTCAGAACAGCCGGGTGTATTTGCAAGTATCATGTGTAGAAATATGTTCCTATGGTATGTGTGTGTGTGTGTAAGTGTTTATGTATACCATTTTATATTTGCAGCCGTTGGTATGCAAGGAAATAAACCAGCAAGCGAGTAAGCCAACTTCCATTTTACCAGTCAACCAACAACTATAATCTGATATCGTCCTTCGTTGAACCATCATCATCTTACACTTGCAACGAACAATTGCCTCCCCGTACAACACACACAGACACACATTCACATATTTAACAAGTAGCTAAAATTGAATGCCTGCTGCTTGTCCTTTGCAGTACCCCTCAATTACTGCATTATGCAAAGAGTGGGAGTGGGTTTGGATTTTGGATGATATGGCTTCGTGTTGTGTGCTTATGCTTAAATATTAAATTTTTAGCATGCGAATGCAAAAGGTGTATGTATCTTTGGTTGATTTTTTTTTGCCTGTACGAGTATTTACTGTTGGAGTAACCAACGCTTGTGCATGTTCACTTAATGTCCTGAAGAAAGATTTTTATTTTATTTCATTTTATATTTATTTTTTGTACATCATGAAAACTTCCTTATTATATTCCTACCGGCTGCCAACGCTGCATGCAACCGTCGTATACTGCAAACTGTGCATGCATAAAAACCAACTCGAGTCCGTTTTCACCCATTAAGCATTTAAGTGTTGTTCTTATTTATTTATTTTTTTTTTTATGTAGGTGCAAGTACAGATTTCTATACATTTGCCAAGTAAGTTTATTTTGTTTTTTTATTATTTTTTAATGTTACTGCTGGTGGTGGCTGGCTGTTGGTTGCCTGATGCTGGAGCTGTAGCTGTAGCTGTTTTAACCAGTTTGTTGTTTATTATTGTTGTTGTTAATGTTGATGCTGTTGTTGTTTTGTTTAGGGGTTGTTGCATACACATGCATCCTTTAGTCCTTTACACCCACTCACAGTTTTTAATTTAACTTCTTGAGCTAAGGGGATTATTCTTCCTCTCCGTAACCACCAACATTGTCCAAATAATATATGATTGGGAAAATAGCAGTTGATGAAAAAAAGTTGTGCAATTTTAAGTTAACAATTGTTTGAAACAACTACTTGTTGCAAAAGTTAAGAAAATGTTGAAATCTTTCTTGATTACTTTTCTGCAGTTTCTTAAATTTCTCTGCATGTCTTATCAACGAGCTGAACTCTGCTGTCGGTCAGTTGAACTAAGTCATTACAGCAGCCTTATTTTAGTTTCTTAGAATACGGTGAAGGAAGGATGCTTTCAGCCATTCTTTTTTATACCCTCCAAAAAAGAATTGGCGGATGTATTCACTTTGTCATTCCGTCTGTAACGCAGTAAAATGTCCCTCTGAGACCCCATAAGGAATATATATTCTTGATCAGTGCTGAAATCTAAGACGATCTCAGCATGTCTGTCTGTGGAAATCACGATTCAGTCCTAAGGAAAAGAGCTAGACCCTTGAAATTTGATATAAATATATCTTGACGGATATAAATATATCTTAAATGCGCTGAATCGGGACAGAGGGAAAAAAGTTCCCCTAAAAAAAACTAAACCAACCTCTAAAAAACAACATAATTTTTCAAGATATTTTTTTTTTAATTTTGTTAGCAAATTATATGTTTTTATGTCAAAGAAGGTCCAACGCATTAAAAAAGTTATTTTAGACCCCTCTCCCTTTAGGGGGCGTTACTGTACATTTTTAAACTTTTATAATGAAGCTGAGACGTAGCCTGATCATCCTCTGCTCTAGACCCTCCTCCCCCTTTGCCCACTAAATGACCCTATAAACAATTTTTACACTTAATTATCTCAAAAATTTACTTCTAGTGTTTTTTTTTTGGAGTGTCTCCCCCACGGCCCTTGCCGGAGCGACCCCGACAAAATACAGTTTTAGTAAACTTCAAAAACAATTGGACCTCATAAAATATATATATTCTTGATCAGTGATAAAGTCTAAGACGATCTTTGAATGGCCGTACGTCTGTCGAAAACACGATATAGTCTAATTTTGAACCCCGCCCCCTTTAGTGGGCGTTGAAGTTACATATTATATGAATATTTAACAAATTGTACTCCTTCAGTCTACATTCGTTAAAAGTTTAATTTATAAGCCTTTACGGTGAAGGTAATATGTTCTGTGATCTGTACAGTACGGACGATTGCGATTTACACAATATTTAAGTACACTGTGCTACAAAGTAGACAAAGCTGGCAACACGTTTACAGTGGATCAGGTATGAGCCTGAGCTATAGTCGTTTGATTTATTATATTACATTGCCTTAATTTTTAGTGTTAATTTTTAAATGGCTTTAAACAGGAAAAAATCGTGCTTGTCAAGCATATACACAAGTTATTTACGTTCACCATTCCTCGTGAAATATCCAAGACATTTCGACATATGCTTTTGTTTCCTTTTCACTTCCACTGTAGCATCTTTTGTGCACAAACCGTTTCGGACTATATTACGAAACTATAATCGGTATCGTGCAAATCTGGCCAGATGCTTGGAAACTATGCACGATTATATATTCGTTTTTATGTCGCTGCCGAAAGTACATATATTGTAAATGCATTTCGCTGATTGTGTTTCATAGTCTTGCAAGTTCTGCAAATTTGCAAGAGCATTTTTCGATGATGAATAATTTCCCTTAATTAAAATGTAAGCACCCAGTATAAAAATATTTTCTGAAATTTTATTGCAATTATAAATTGCTTTAAGACTGTGAGATATTCGCATTACAATCTACTGCATTATTTTAAAGCTCTTATTATAATTGTTGTTGTAGCTGGTACAATGCACGTACTATACAGTTGTTTTTGTTGCTGTTACAAAATGATGACGTTCCTATGCCGCTGCTGATGATTGTTTTTGCTACTGCTGCATGTGTATACATTAATAATTAAAAATATTTCTGCGTTGCATTATAATCCATTTTTAGTTTTGCTGGTTGATTTTTCGTCTTAACTTTACTGTTTTCATGGCTCCTGTTATATTGTTGTTCTTGTTATTTGTTAAATAGTCAACCATCATCGCCATCGCCATCATCATCATCAACATCAACGAAACCATCATCAGGAACATAAACAGCAGCAACGCAAAAACAACAACAACAATAGCAACGACAAGAATAACAGTATAAAACCACCTTCCTTGTAACAACACAACGATTAATGCAGAAACATACAAACTGACTGACATTCACACGCTATTCCTCATCTGCAACAGAATTCCGATGATGAAGTAATTTTGTTGTAATGACGATGATTTCTGCTTCAATACGGCCATCCATCAAACACCCGTGTTGGATGGTTTTGGTTTCGGGGTTTTTCTTTCCTCCCTTATTATTCATTCAGCTATACACCCTTCATCTGACAGTGATCGCTTGTGGGGGTACGTTTGATTTTCCGCAATTTCTGCTGAAAATATTTTGCAATTTTGCGTTTATGTTGCGCAAGAAATCCTTTAAGAATTTAATTGTGAGAAACGTTAAGTTTTATAAAATAAATTTCAAAAAGACATTTTGCAACAAGTTTCAATTAATTTCGGGATTGAATAAATTTAATTTGTAATTACCTTTGCTATAGGGATACGGTATAAGGAATGTTTTATTATTATCGAGGAATAAGCTTATTTTTTAGAATTGATTTATACCTCGGCTTTTTTTTAATTTCGTAAAGTAACGAAATGGCAATCAGTGAAGTTTTTTGTATTAAAATTCAAATTAAATAAATTTTTTGAGCATTTATAATAAAATTAAATTACAGTGTGATTATAATTCATAAACTAAACTCCCAAAACAGAGTAACTCTTCGTGCATTTCATAATCTTGTATATGATCTTGGCGGCACTTTGGCCCAAGTGGCCAAATAACGAGTTAGCAGCTGTCCTCTCAATATTATCCCCTCCTTTCTAGTTCCGGCGCAATGCACTGCATATGTAGGGGTCATCCCCTGAGTGCTGGTCCGAGTTAAAAAAAAATAATCCTTAAGGCCGCTTGATACAAATTTCTTTCTTGCAGAACTACGACTGTCTTTTAAAATGAATATGACTTGTTCGCCTGTTTGAATGCATTTATAATAACTGAGTATCTGCAATACCCACAAAACATAACGAATAGTCCGGTCAATTTAGACCAAAAAATGAGAGTGAAGTTACATAAAGTCCCAACAAGCTGAATTTCAGTGAAATTGTTCAAAATATAATTATAAAGAATGTCTAGAAGTTCCCCATCATTCCCCTGTAAGGAAAAAATTTAATTCAAGGTCAAAGGTCAAAAAATGAGTTTTTCGCGATTTTCAGAAAAACGGTAAGTTTTATCATAAAAGTACCTCAGACGAAAATTGTAGATCATGAAATTATCTATAAAAAATATATCAATACTTTTTTTCTTACGAGCCACCGTTTCTGAGATATAACGATTCAAAAAGTATATACGTGGCGTACTCATGCACGATAATAATTTTTATATCTTTTTGAATCGTTATATCTCAGAAACGGTGGCTCGTAAGAAAAAAAGTATTGATACATTTTTTATAGATAATTTTATGATCTACAATTTTTGTCTGAGGCACTTTTCTGATAAAACTTACCGTTTTGCTGAAAATCGCGAAAAACTCATTTTCTTGACCTTTGACCTTGAATTAAATTTTTTCCTTACAGGGGAATGATGGGGAACTTCTAGACATTGTTTATAATTATGTTTTGAACAACTTCACAGAAATCCAGCTTGTTGGGACTTTATGTAACTTCGAATGTCTAAATTGACCGGACTAGAATCGAGATCTCACAGAAGATAATTAAATCATGTAGTTTTTTTTGTGTTTTGAGCGGAGATCATGATAAGTTTTAATTGGTGGGAGATTTTTTTCACGCCTATTTGTACCAAAATTCTATAAATGGAGGATTTTTATAAAATTCAATAACAATTGATATCCTAATGTTGATTTCTTTTCTAAAAAAGAAGGCTACATATTTTGCACTTTTCAATAAAAAATTGCAATATTATGGCATTTGGAAAAAGTGAATTTATTACAAATGAATGTACCATCTCTTGCGAAAAATTATTTTTATTTTAAAAATACGCCCAATTGTAGTTTTTTTTTAGAAAAACAGTAATAAAATGTTAAATTTTTTTCAGAAAAGAAATCACCATAAGATTCGTAATGTTACATTCAGAAAGACATCGTAAATATTTCAAGAATCAAGGGAAAATCATTACGTAATGGCTTGTTTTTATAAAACAATTACTCACCATGGAAGTGGCATCCGTATTTATATTTTGGAGATATAATTTTTGTAGTAATTCATCTTGTATTTGTATTTCTTTCTTTCGACTGTCTTCCACACGAGATTTATATGAGACGTGTAAAACTTACTGTATTCCAAAGGTTTTGGTAGCTCGTATATGTGCATGTAAATGCAAGTGTGTTTGAGTTGTAATGTGTGGGTGTGTGTGTGTGTGTATTTATTTAAACTTGTACACCCAGCTGTGGGGTATAATATCCGCTTAATACACTTTAACGCCAACATTCAGCCTCCCCAAACCCTTAAAAGTAAAGATGGAAGTGTGTGTGTATTTCTAACCTTTTCAAAATATTTACGGTTATGTACACGCACACACACATACACCTAAATTTTAATTGCACTGTGTTGAGGAAGTTAAAAAATAGGGTTAAAATTGTTCTTAGTTGAGTTGTGCTCCGATGGGTTGTGCTGTGCCGTGTTGTGTTGTGTTATGCGGTAGTAAGTGTATCCGAAATTAGGTTAAACATATAATAGTAGATTTTAAGTGCTGCCAGACTATTGTTATAGTATATACTATGTATGCTTGTTGCCAAGATTTATTATTATTTTTTTTCTTAATAATGTCATTTAGAAAATTGCAAGAAAATTATAAAGAATGAATGGAAAATTGTTTGCAACTTGTAACCCTTATATTTACCCTCGTTTATGTTTTTACTTACCCTGTATGAGGATGAAGGGAAATTTCAACTGAAATTTACAGTTATAAAACGCAATAAATGTATGGGGTATTCTATTTTTGAAAGGGATAATATCTGTTTCCCCTCTCTTGGATTTCCCACTGCCCTGTGTCTACTGTAATATTTAAAATAATCTTAAGTTAAATGTATCTGCTGGTAAATAGTAAAGAAAACCTGTACACACACACATAAATAAGGACAATAGTAGTTAAAAAACAAAAATGTTTTCCCTTCTAAATAAGTACTTGAACTAAAAGTGAAATAAAAAACAAACAAGCCCCCTTTCATTAACACAAATTTATATTGATAATAAAAGGGGAATATTTGTTAGTTCAAGCACCAGCTTTTAGGACAAATATGAACTGTGCATGTGTTAGTTAAACATAGTTTAAGCTTAAAATACCGTTTTTAAGCTAAATAATAAAAATTGTTAGTTAACTTCAGCTTAAACACAACTTGAAACTGTCGGCAGGTGGAATGAAAATTTAAAAATGTTAAGTAAATTTTAATTTAAGTAAAATGTACAAAATTAAATAAGAAATTAATTTAAATGTAAATGAAATAGCGCACACTTTAAACTTTAAAGTTTAAAGACAGATCATTACAAGTTACAAGTGGGAATATAAGATGTGCATATCGAGAATTTGCTGTAAAATCTATATCTATATCTTCTATATATATGTATAAAAATAAGTTGTCCTATGTTCGTGATTTTATAACTCGAGAACTACTCAACCGATCTTCAAACATGCTTTGGAAAGGGGTACTTTCACTGATGGTTTATGAAAAAAACATCGAAAAATTTCTACGAATATGCATTATACGCGCATTTTTATGTAAAATGTATTTTTTTTTTTCTTATGAGAATTACGTTTTGTCGGTATAAGACTCTGCTTACTCGCGTCATTTGACTTATTTAATTTCTGTGTGTTTAATGATTGTCATTTAAGTTTACAGTGCGAGCTTTCACAGTTTTTAATTATTGATCTGTAATCTTTCAGTTAAAATTAAAATCTTTTGCATCAAAAAAAAATTAAAAAAAATTATTCAACAATGCGACGAAGACGTTCACAAATTGGCCGACGAACACGCCACAGCAGTCAAATACGTTTAAATAGATCTAATCAGGATGAAGAAGAGCGATTAGAAAGTAATGAATTAGCAAGGCAACGAATAGCACGAACAAGATCTTATCAAAATCAAGAATAAAGAGAAGAACGTATTGAAAGTGTGAGAGTTAGAAACAGAAGAGATCGTGAATGTAACACTGAACGTGACAATCAAAACAGGCAACAACGGAGTCAGGAAAATGTCTATTCTTTCTAGAAAATTAAATTTTTAATACAAAGACGTAAACGTATGTTATTGTATTGTCCAGCAACGCGGGCAGGGTTACTGTAGTTGTAAATAAAATAATTTTTTTTTTGTGTCAATAATACGGAATTAATCGCCTTATCGATGTCGACTATCCCACATATTCAAGCAATTTAAAGTGGATTTGAAATGTATTTTATTAAAAATTGTTTTGTAAAAAAAAATTCTTAAAATAGATTTCAAATACATTTTATTTATTTATGAATATGAGGGTATATATTTTGTAAAATTGTTTTCCTGTTTTTTTTATGGATTTCTAAATAAAAATACCTTTTAAACTGTATAGGCTCCGTCAATATTGATGGACGATAAGTTACTTGGAAGTGTACCACAAACAAAGTATATGGCGTATTTACAGGCTAAAAATTTTTATGGTTGAGAAATTAAATTATTACGTACTTTAAAATGCATATCTAATTCTCTCTGAAGTGGTTTATAAAACAAGACCTTATATTATTATGATTTCTTAATCTCCCACTAGATGAAATGGATGACAGTAGGACCAATTATATGTATTTGTAATAGCATACGCTGTACATGCTCGTACCAAACGAATCCTGTTTCAAATTGCTTATAGAATACTACTCGTATACCTAAGGCTGTGTTTCAGCTCACAATTGTGTACTTTGCCTGCTTAATAAGCACTTGGTTCTGGCATATTTAGTTTTAACTCTTCAACAGGCTTAAGAAATATTTTACCTGTGTGTAGATATTAACTTGGAAATAGTTACGAACGCATTTCAGCATAATGTTTTTAAATACATATTTTCATGTGGAAGAATACAATGCGTAACCCTCATGTAAATTACTGCAGAAAGTTGCGCCAGTAGTAAACTTGGACGAGCATTCATCTCTTATCCATCAGCCAGCCCATTCATTCATTCATTAATTGGAAAAAGGAGAAAGCAAAACTATACACATTCTTGTGTTGGAGTGCCGTGCAACATGAATAAATGCATTCCATTATTTAAATATTTATTTAAAATTGCTGGTATGAGTGTGGCTGTGTGTGTGTGTGTGCAGAATTTTGAGTGCACGCACATCCTTTCAGCTGGGGAGTAGTTTCATTTGTATTCATCATCATTCTTAAAGCCAGTTTCTGTTTCACGTCCTTATTGATGATTGCTGGTAGAATCACACTATTATACGCCATGACGCAATCCCATGTTGTTGTTCTTGTTATTGTTTGCTGCAGATGTTGAAGAGGTTACAAATGATGAATGTGTATACACACTTGGGATTTAGCACTCTTGTTTCAGTTATTGCAGGACTATTTTTTTTTATTATGTATTATTATTTTTGTTCACTCGTAGTCTGCATTTTACGCAAATCTATTTGCAATTAGAGGAACAACGTAAATATCGTTAACATGGTTTGAATTCGAATTCCATGGTTGCATATTTTGTTTCTAAGTCCCGGTTTACACTATGCAACTTTTGTTGCAGCAATTCTTATTTTGTGTGAGAGTGCTGAAATAGGAATATATACCATTTGTATTCCTTTCTCGCTCTTTCTCACTAAATACTCAAGAATTGCTGCAACAAAAATTGCAAGTGTAAACGGAGACTAAGACTTTGAAAAACGATCACGTTGGCGGAAATCCACAAAAAATATTTATTTGCCCCAAAGTGACCATAAAATACTTTTGACAAACAACGAATATAATTTGTATAATGCAAATTTGTATTTTAATTGCATGCAAATTTCGCTCGATATCGAAAGCGGTAATTTGGCCTCAGATTTTTTTATAGCCATACAAAAATTTTCTTTATGTGATCATAGAGTAGCCAAATTAAGAAAGATTTCCTGTCATCACAAGACGAATTAATTGAAAATACGCATGAGAACTGATGATGAAAGTATAGCTGCTTTCGAATGATTTTTTTTTCAGTTCTAACTGCTAATAAAATCTCCTTATATTATTATCACTTCAAACTGCAGTGAAATAAGAGTAGCTGATCTTTAACTAAGATCTTAGAAAGATAGTTGCTGTGAAATGTTTCCGACGAGTAACAGAATAGACCAAGAGAAATCTCCGTGAACTCGCCATAAAGAGATGGTCAAATCTAAACCTGTTCTATTCGTATTATGGATTCTATTCGAATTTAATTAAATATTGTAAATTTTTGTTTAATTTCAGTACACACAAGTTTAACTTCGGCATCAACATCGTCTTCCACATTCTTTAATACACCTGCCACTCTACTTTTTACAACATATCATGACATCCAGGTGGCAAATATTACAAAACCCACCGGCGGACCACAAATTGATGTTCTTGTGAAAGATCTCACCGAAACAATGGCCATTGATTTTTACTATGCCAAGAACTTAGTATGCTGGACGGATTGCGGTCGCGAATTAATTGAGTGTGTTAATGTAAACACAACGGGGCCGATACTGAAGGCGCCAAAGCAAACTGTGATATCAACTGGTTTGGATAAACCTGAAGGTTTGGCCATTGATTGGTATACTGATAAGATCTATTGGACTGATGGCGAGAAGAATCGCATTGAGGTGGCCTCACTGAATGGTAAATATCAAAAAGTATTATTTTGGACGGATTTGGATCAGCCGCGAGCAATAGCTCTAGTACCGTCAAAGAAGTTTCTAATATGGACCGATTGGGGCGAATATCCGAAGATCGAAAGAGCCAGTATGGACGGCGATCCCTTATCCCGTATGATTTTGGTAAAAGACAACATATTCTGGCCAAATGGTTTGACAGTGGATTTGAAAAATGATTTGATCTATTGGGCTGATGGGCATTTGAAATTTATAGATGCTATGAAGTTGGATGGCAGTAATAGGAGAACTATTGTCAGTAATCTGAAATATCCCTACAGCTTAACTTATTTCGATAGTCGTCTGTACTGGACGGATTGGTCTCAGGGATCGTTAAATGTCTTTGATTTGAAATCGAAAGAAATGAAAGAGTTAATAGACACGCCCGAAGCTCCGAATTCGGTCAGGACGTGGGATCCGTCTCTGCAGCCTTATGAAGATAATCCGTGTGCCCACAATAACGGCAATTGCAGTCATCTTTGCCTGCTTAGTACAAATGCTCAGGGTTTCAGTTGCGCTTGTCCTACGGGCGTTAAACTATTGTCGGAAAAAACTTGTGCCAATGGTTCCCAAGAAATGTTGTTTATCGTGCAAAGAGGACAAATCAGCAAAATCTCCTTAGATTCCCCGGATTTTACTATATTTCCCCTGCCTTTGGGAAAAGTTAAATATGCGATTGCCATAGACTACGATCCAGTTGATGAGTACATATACTGGTCTGACGTGGAAGCCTTCTCTATTAAGCGAGCTCATCCTGACGGAACTGCAGTGTCGGATTTTGTTACTTCTGAGGTGAGACATGCTGATGGTCTGGCTGTGGACTGGTTGGCAAGAAATCTTTATTGGACCGACACGGTTACCGATCGCATAGAAGTGTGTCGGCTGGATGGTTCGGCGCGGAAAGTTTTGGTATACGAGCATTTGGAAGAGCCTAGAGCAATTGCTCTAGCACCTACACTGGGCTGGATGTTTTGGAGTGATTGGAATGAAAAGAAACCCAAAGTGGAACGAGCTTCTTTGGATGGCTCTGAACGGGTGGTTTTAGTATCTGAAGACCTGGCGTGGCCCAATGGTATAGCTTTAGATATCGAAGCGAAAACAATTTACTGGTGCGATGGCAGGACCGATAAAATAGAAGTGGCAAATATGGATGGTTCCGACAGACGGGTTGTCATAAGTGACAATCTTAAACATCTCTTTGGTCTAAGCTTATTGGATGATTATCTCTATTGGACCGATTGGCAGAGACGATCTATAGATCGCGCTCATAAAATAACGGGTAACAATCGAATAGTGGTTGTAGATCAATATCCTGATTTAATGGGCCTTAAAGTTACCCGTTTAAGGGAGGTTAAGGGTACCAATGCTTGCGCTGTACGTAATGGCGGTTGTTCCCATCTGTGCCTTAATCGACCGAGCGATTACGTGTGCCGTTGTTCTATAGAGTACGAATTGGCCAACGATAAGAAAACATGTGTTATACCCGAAGCTTATCTGCTGTTTTCCAAGCAAGAATATATAGGCCGGATATCCATAGAGAATAATGAGGGTAATCACAATGATGAAAAAATACCCTTTAAGGACGTACGCTATGCCCACTCTTTAGATGTCGATGTAGCGGATAAGCGAATATATTGGACAGACCAAAAGTCAAAATGTATTTACCGAGCTTCTTTGAATGGTTCATATGTCCAGAGAATAGTGGATGCCGGAATCATAAGACCCGAGGGTATATCGGTTGATTGGTTGGGCCATAATATCTACTGGACTGACTCGGAAGCCCGACGTATTGAAGTTGCCCGTTTGGATGGCAGCAGCCGCAGAGTCCTGCTATGGAAAGGTGTAGAAGAGCCTAGGTCATTGGTGTTGGAGCCACGCAAAGGTTACATGTATTGGACGGAATCTCCCTCTGACTCGATAAGAAGAGCTGCCATGGATGGCTCTGAATTACAAACGATAATTTCTAGTGCCAACCATGCTACGGGCTTGACACTAGATCCCGAAATGAGGCGTTTATATTGGGCTACCCAGTCGCGTCCTACTAAAATCGAATCTGCCGATTGGGATGGCAAAAAGCGCCAAGTTTTGGTGAGCACAGATGTCGATGAGCCGTACGCTGTATCCTTATATCGGGACTATGTTTATTGGAGCGATTGGAATACGGGTGACATCGAAAGGGTACACAAAATATCAGGACAAAATCGCAGTTTGGTGCACAGTGGCATGACTTACATCAGTTCCTTGGTGGTTTTCTACAATCAACGACAAGTTGGTACAAATCCATGCAAAATTAATAATGGCGGCTGTTCGCATTTGTGCTTAGCTCTGCCAAGTAGAAGAGGCATGACTTGTGCCTGTCCGACGCACTACACTTTGGCCAAAGATAATGTCTCATGTATTCCTCCCAAAAATTATATAATCTTCAGCCAACGCAATAGCTTTGGTCGCCTAATGCCAAATACCACAGATTGTCCCAATGTGCCACTGCCTGTAACAGGCAAAAACATCAGAGCTGTGGAATATGATCCCATAACCCATTTTGTATATTGGGTAATACTCTTCCGTTAAGAAATTCAATATATATTTTTAAAAATATAATTTTTATTGCTTATTTCAGGTTGAAGGCCGAAGTCATAGTATCAAGAGAGCGTTAGTTAATGGTACCCGTGCCTCGGTATTGGTGGGCTCTGGCTCTCAACCTTTCGACATTACCATTGACGTTATAGGACGCCTACTCTTCTGGACCTGCTCCCATTCCAACAGCATTAATGTTACCAGGTTTGCTTGATAATATTTCCTTTAAGAAAGAAGAACTTGACTAATTATCCGAGTTTTATTTTAGCTTTGCTGGAGATTCTATTGGCGTTATAGACACAGGAGACTCAGAAAAACCACGCAATATTGCCGTACATTCTATGAAACGTTTGCTCTTTTGGACGGATGTTGGTAGCAAACAGGCCATCATACGCTCCAGAGTAGATGGGGCCGAACGTGTAGTATTGGCATTTAAACTAGAAGGTGTTACTGCCCTGGCTGTGGATCAACAAATCGATATGATCTATTACGCCCATGGCAAACGTATCGACTGCATGGATATTAACGGAAAAAATAAGTTAGTTCGAATGCAAGACTGAAAACAGAAAATACTAAAAGTTTATTTTGTTTTGTTTTTATTTGCAGGAAAATTTTGGTTTCCACCCACATTTCCCAAGTTATATCTATAGCTGCATTGCAGGGCTTCGTCTACTGGTTAGATGACAAAACCGGAGTTGATAGAATAACAATTAACGGCGAAGGCAGGCGTGCTGAAATGCAGCGAATGCCTCAGATCACTGACATCGTGGCTGTATGGACGCCAGAATCGAAATTGTTTAGAAATCATACGTGCCTTCATACACGCACAAAGTGCTCGCATATATGTATAGCTTCGGCAGAGGGCAGAAGTCGTGATGTATGTTCTTGTCCGAAAAACTTAATGCTACTTGAAGATGAACAAAATTGTGGTGCTTTGCCGGCTTGTGGCCCAGATCATTTTACTTGTGCTGCACCGGTGGCAGGCAGTGGTGCCAATAGTGACATGAATAAGGACTGTATACCGGCCTCTTGGCGTTGCGATGGTCAAAATGATTGTCCCGACAAATCCGATGAAGTCGGATGTCCTTCTTGCAGACCCGATCAATTCAGTTGTCAGTCTGGTGAATGTATTGACAAGGCTTTGGTATGCGACGGCACTACAAATTGTGCAAATGGCCACGATGAGGCGGATTGTTGCAAACGACCGGGAGAATTTCAATGTCCCATTAACAAGGTGAGTAATTTTGTAAAACGTTTCTTTTTCTTTAAATTAAATTAATAATGTGGATTTTCTATTTAGCTTTGTATATCGGCCGCTTTGCTTTGTGATGGCTGGGATCATTGTGCTGATGGTGCAGATGAATCTGCCGATATTTGTTCCCATGCCAATACAATGCGTATGGCGCCCTCTTCGGATAAAAAGGCCTTTATGTTTTTAATTGTGGCGACGATGGTCACCGTATTTTTTCTTGTATATTTATTACAAGTTTGTCGAACGCGCATTGGAAAAAATCGCAACGAGCCAAAAGACGATCAAGCTTCCGATCCTCTGAGCCCATCAACTCTCAGCAAATCCCAGCGCGTATCAAAAATTGCTTCAGTTGCCGATGCTGTACGCATGTCTACTTTGAATTCTCGTACCAGTATGAATTCATATGATCGTAATCACATAACTGGGGCTTCCAGTTCTACCACAAATGGCTCAAGTATGGTAGCATATCCCATTAATCCGCCACCTTCACCAGCTACACGTTCCAGGCGGCCTTACCGCCATTATAAAATAATAAATCAACCACCACCTCCCACGCCTTGTTCCACCGATATTTGCGATGAATCCGACTCAAACTATACCAGCAAGTCGAATAGCAACAACAGCAATGGCAACACAAAGTTGTCTTCTTCTTCGGCTAACGCTAATTCCTGTCTGCAATATGGCTACGACAGTGAACCCTATCCACCCCCACCTACCCCTCGCTCACACTATCACAGTGACGTGCGAATATTGCCAGAATCATCGTGCCCTCCCTCTCCTAGTTCTAGGTCATCAACATATTTTTCCCCATTGCCACCACCACCTTCACCCGTACAATCACCTAGTCGAGGTTTCACGTAACAGTTTGAAATATTTATGTAAGTTATTTTGTTTTAATTCTATTTTAACTTTATGTTAGCTATTCTTCAAAGTTTCTTGTAAGAAATCACAAATTTGTTTCCCTATTTGTAATATATCTACATTAGAGGTGAGCGATCCACTTGTTTTTTATTTTCATTTTTATTTTTTTATGACAACCATAAATATGTAGGTATATTAAAAAGTACATTTAAACCGTGTTTCTCAGATGTTGTTTTTTTTCTATATAAAAATAATATGATTCTTGTGTCTAATTTTTTTTAACCTTTTTTTTTCTTTTAATAGTAAATAGATTTGTTTAAGCTTTTAGGTTATTTTATATTAATAATAATTGTTCGATATTTCGCTAACCATCGGTTAGCTTCTTCCGGAAATTATTTCCCGAAGAATCTAACCGATGGTTATCGAAATATCGAACAATTATTATTAATATAAAATAACCTAAAAGCTTAAACAAATCTATTTACTATAAAAATAATAAATAAAGACTTTCAAAACGAAAACAAAATGAAAAAACATATATTTATAAATACAAACGGAACTGCCAAAAATAATAATAAGTTAATGTTGCGTAAATGCTGGTGGTCATTGATGATTATTTCATGTAGAGCACATGTGCAGCTAAAAAAATATCACTCACCTCTAATGTACGCGTTTAGTGTTGCAATATTTAAAGGAAAATACAATTCAAGTTTTCATATAGATGTAAATATATATAAAAAAAATATTTCGGAACAACAAGAAATTTTGATGTTGTAAAGTAAAACCATTAAACATATCCATACGCGGAAAAAATATTTTAAAATATTTTGAGGCCAATCCCTAAATACCCACCCAAAAATCAAAAACCTTTTTAAAAACAACGAATGATAAATAAACAATTCATAATGTAAAATAAATTAAATTTTAAAGAATCCAAATGTTTTCAAAATTAATATATCACAAAATGTACTTTCTGCGTTAATGTTAATTTTTATAGTTTGAATCATTAAATCATTCGATTTAATGGAAAGAAATTTTATTTGTAGACTGCATGTTTAATATTTGAAACAAAAATACATAAATTTAAAAAGGATGAATTACAGAAATATTAAAAACAATGTTCAAAATAAAAAATAATGTGCCAAATTTAAATAAAATAATATTACTATACATACTTAAATTCATAATGTATATTAAACATATTTAAAAAAAAATATATATATATCAAAACGATGTAAGAGAGCAAGGAATTTGTTCTGTCAGCCATTCACCACATACAAACAAATACGCACCTTAACTTTCTCCCTCCTCTCATTGTGATTTCTTAGGGCCATTATTAAGTTAGTAAAAGTAGGATTTTATCGGACGTATAAAAACTTTATCATTTGCAAAATTTTACTTTAACATAAAGTGAGCGATAAATTACAGCTAAGTTTATCCTACCTGGTAAGTTAAATCCAATTTGAAATAATGGAAAGCTTTTTATACGTCTGATAAAATCTTACTTTTAACTAGCTTTAAGTTGTAATAATGGCCCTTAGAGTATTTAATTTATTGAACAACTACAACAAATTTTTATTTATGTGGAACTACTATTATTATTATTTTTTTTTGTTTTGCTGTAAATACACACCACATCAATTCAGAATCGATTGTAGGAGCTGTAGGATGTTCAAATGTAGTAATTTTTATACACACATAAATTAGCAAAAATATTTTTACAAAATGCAACTCCTACAGTAGATTGTATTTATCTAGTAGATATTCTATATACAATTATCAAGTGATATTTTTTTTTATTTATTTTTTTTTTTTTTTAAATATTTATGCGCATAAACAAAAAAGTTTTGTAGTCAAGAATAAAATATGGAACTGTGTATGAAAATCAAATGTAAAAGTACTCATTTGACTCCTCAAAGCAAATATCAACTTCTAAATAGTTTTCGTTCACTGAGAGCCATTTCGTCGTACCCGCTTCCCTCATTCTCCCTTCCCGAATTTCCTTTGAGTACTTGTCTTTGAAGATCTTTATTTCGTACGCCAGTGTTGTTGGGTTGGTTGAATATGTCGAACCTCTGGCCCCTTTATCTAGGTAATCAAAGAATGCTTGAGTATAATTTCGTTTTCTCTGTCGTGAGAATTCCATGCTGGAACACAACTGAGGCTGAAGCGTCCCTACACTCTTCAACATATTAGCGCTTGCAAGTTTTGAAATATAAACAAAGCGTATGGGTGTAAATTGCTTGGTGGAGGCATCCCCTTGTTTGGCAAACACATCGTTCAATTCGCTTCTTTTCTTCCACACATTGCATGTCGTTATCTGCTTAATAATAGATAAATCTTCTATTGATGTTCCAAACATTGAATGAAACACCACCTGGGCCAAGTCCTCTGAAATGCCTCCAGTCTTCTTAACCCACTTCAATTTTGAACAATGGTCGTTATAAATCCTAATCCCTTTTATTCCCGAGAAGTTGAAAGTCTCTAGCTCATTAAAATTCAAGTCATGCATTGCCACTATGTAGTACAGCGGAAAATGTATTTTATTGCATGTTTGGGAACCTAAAATTGAAAGTGCCATCCCCAATGATTTGAATAAGCTTCCGCCCTCGAGAGCACTCTTCATGTTCTTAAGGCAATCAATAATCGCTTGAGACATGGGAAAAATTTTCAGCGCTTCCCTTAAAGCAATCTCAAGCTTGTCCGTGTACCGATTTTCATTTGCTAATAATAAAGCAAGTGTTAGTGGACCCATTATTTGTGTCAACCCGGTCCTTCTTTCTGGCTTGAAAGTAATACCTGTAAGATATGGAACATCTGTATTGTCCAGTCCGAAATCATTCACTTTCTTCACTCTTTTCTGCCCATTTATTCTCGTCTCGAATTTGCCACAAGACATCCGAACTTCAGAAAACATGCATTTAAAAGAAGTGAGTATGTCAACAAGCGGTGTCGCTATCATAAAATCAAATAGTTGATATTCTGCAGTTCGCTTATATTCCTCGCACATTGCAGAAATGGTGAATGATTTCTTCCCTATAACAGCCGTCTTATCAGCGTTAGTATTTCCTCGAGCAGTGATATTCGAGTTGTTCATCTTGCGCATATACGTGTAGAGAGTGTGTAGTATTCCAGATATGTTGTTGCTTCGGTCTAAATCTAATACTCCTTGATCTACAAATTTGAGTTCTTCCTCAAAAAATTTCTTATGTAGAAACTTTGTTAAATTAATTACTTTCTGGAGCTCTGCATTTCTCTTTGATGCATCGTACACAGTTTTAACTTCCATTGGTGAAGACATCTTTATTTCAAGGGATTTTTGTTTGGTTCTTTCTGAGATATCAAAATTAATCGAATGTACACATGTGGACATTGAAGTAGGTGTGTGATTTTTTTCTTGAGATATGCCGATTTTTTTTTATTTTATAAATAAGTACCAATCAGAAACTTTTCAAAACTGTGGTTAAAGTCTACTGACGATTTGGTAAAGCACCAATGAAATGCATATAGACATTGCTTAACCACCAACAAATAAATTTCATTTATATAAATAAGTACCGATTTTGTTTTTATTGTTTACTTTTATTCAAAATATTTTTTTATTTTATAAATAAGTAGGCTACAATCAAAGTATATCTATATCAAGTAGTCGCAAGAGTGCAACAACATAAAATTACAAAAACCACCTTACATTTTGTTTGTGTAAAATTCTGATCTTATGTCAGAAATTTTCTTTTATAATATAGATATCTTGTTCACAATTATTTCCAAAAATTTAAATACTTTTCGCATAGAACTTTTTTAAAACAATTTCTTTTTGTTACTTTTCTTAAACAATACACTTTTTCACAAAAATCTTTTCCACAACAATTATTTTTTCAAAGGAATAAACAAATATGGCTCGCTACAAAAGTAAACAAATTTTGACATACATACGTTCAGGTAAAAACTAAAAAAAAATTTAGTCATCAGCTGGGCTCTTGCATATACTTGATATAGATATACTTTGGCTACAATGAATTAAAAAAACGCCAAATTTGTAAGGTAATTTAAAAAAATACTAAAAAATGATACTAATTAAAAATTTCATGTGGACAATAAAATAGGTGTATGAAGGAAACTTAACAATTTTGTACATGCAAGTCAGTCTTTAAATCAACTACCTATCGGTTAAAATATTTAATAACCAGAATATCCACCATTATTTTTAAGAACTGCATTAATTCTTCTCGGCATAGATGAAATCAATTTACGACATGTATCGACCGGGATATTATACCATTCGTTTTTAATATTTTGCCACAATTCATTTTTATTTCTGCAGGGAAGCTTAGAAAATTGTCGCTTTAACTCGACCCAAAGATTCTCGATTGGATTAAGGTTTGACTTGGCCAATCAATAACGGTTATATTTCGTTTCTCGTTCTTTCACCAAATTGGAGGAGTGTTTGGGGTCATTATCTTGTTGAAACTTCCAAACTAGTGGCATATTCTCCTCAACATATGGTAGCATAACCGTTTCTAACAAATCCTGGTATACAAATCTATCCATTGTGTTTTCTATGAGATGTATCGGACCAACATCCTCCCAAGAAAAACAATCTCATACCATAACATATCCTCCTCCATGTTTTACGGTCTTTTTTGTAAATCTTATGTGGAATTCCTTTCCTTTCGGACGACGTACATTTTTTTCCGTATCGTTACCAAACAAATTAATTATGGTCTCATCGCTCCAAAGGATATTTCGCCATTTATTACTATTATCTGGACCGCTCTATGTTTTATGAGCCAATGCAAAGTTTTTTCTCTTCGACAAGTTAATACTTCTAAGCAAAGGAACCTTACGGGCAATTCTTCCTGGTAGATTAGCATCCACCAATCTTCGGTGGACCGTTCTGGATGATACAACATTTCCAATTTCATTTGCAATCGCCTTCGAAGACCTAAAAGGATCTCGTTTAGCTATGGTGACTATACGTGTATCAGTAACTGGGGAGGTTTTCTTTATTGCCTCTCTATTCTCAATCCTTTTTTTTTTTTTTGTTTCAGGGCATTTGTTACAAAGTTTTGCGACCGTCCCAAAGATGTGGCAATAAATTTGTAAGTTTTTCCTTGCTTCCGAAGGTTCTGCACAAGTGTTCTTTCTTTAACACTGCAATGTTAGCCACGACCCATCTAATAATATTTTATTTTAAATAATTTTGTGAATTTATTGTAAATACAATTGCAACTTACTTCTGTTACCAAATTGTCTTAAGAAAAGGAAATTTCACGACTTTAAACTACTCGCACCTATTTCATTGACCACGCTGAACAGTTACTTTTTTTGGAAACTTACCAGCGTTTTTTATTATATGTGTTTATTTTAGTGGTTTGGCATATTTTAAGTTTAAAAAGGCGTTTCCATATGTTATATTGCATTATTTTGTTAATTATGGACCCATTTTATAAATTGAAATATATTTTAGAAAAATAAAAATTCGCACCTATTTTTCTGTCCACATGTGCATGTCTGTTTTTACTGGGTTGCAAATGTATGTACATATCTACAGGTAATAAAATGTGAGATTGGCTGAGAACATCAAAAGTCTCGTGTGGTATTTTATATTTTAAAAGTTCAGCAACGATTATATAATTTATAAACATGTATATTAAGGACCTTGGTGAGCATTTTATTTTTAAGATTTTAAATTTCACTCAGTTCTCTTGACTACTTAAGAAAAAAAATTATAATTTTGTATTACACCTGAACTAATTTAACAAATTCTTGCAAAATTTCTAAAAATTAATGTAGTTTGTACCGAAAAAGACTTCCATTAAAATTAAATTTGAGATAAATAATAAATTAAGATTTTAAACATAATTTTAAGTAAAAATTTTTTTAAGATGTGCAGCAACAAGGAAAAGCGTGTATTTAACAAAAAAAATTACGATAAATATAACACCAATAGAGTATTCAAAAAGTGAAAATAAAAATAATAAAAATTTCAATTCTATCGATTCCGTATATTTGAATAATTCGTGCCTTAATTTTTTTTTTCCTAAAAATATGTGTTCAACAGTGTGAAGCAATGAATTCTGTGCAACACGAGACAAAATTAAATGATCAAAAATGAAAGTTGTTGATCAGAAACTAAATTATCTAACAATGTTGACAAATGTTGAAAAATTAAAAGTTGTAAGTTAAGAAAATAATACTGTATGACATTTTATTTAACAAAATGTTCAATTATATTCCATAATTAAAATTCTAATTACTCGAAATCTTTAAATGTTGCTAGACGACACTTTTCTTGATCAAACGATTAAAAATTTGATTCAATTTTGTAAACCGTTTATTCGGTTCTGAATTTAAATTCTTAACTATTTGAAGTGTATGAAAAATATTTTTTTTACTAAAAGTTGCATTTAGAATATATTTTCTCTGCTATTGCAAATATTTGCAAATAAAACTCCGTTTTATGAACAGGTGAAATGCATATTATTTTATTTTTGAGCTTGATTTTTCCTCCTTAAATTGTTTATGACTTTAGTATTATTTTTTAAGAAAGCCTTATTAGTACTTCACTTGGAAAGTCTGTTGTTAATTAAAAAACAAAAAATTGGGAGAATCGACTAAAACTTTTATTCCTTATTCACCGAATTTTCAATGAAATGGATAACACCTTATGGTGGCAATTTGAAAGTGGAATATTCATATTCAAAACCGGTTAGAAATTTTTTTTGCTTTTTGATACTCTACGTTGCGGACCATAAAATACATATCATACTGAATGTGTCTAATAACAAAACTTTCTTTTAATATAATAGTTTCTAAACCAATGATTTTTAAATTCTTAAATGTATATGAAAATTTGCTCAAGCTTAAATTTAAAATTTGTTGTTGCCATGCCAACTTCAAAAAGAAGGGATCATAAATTAAGTAAACGTAACGATATACAAAATTGATTTATTCTTAAATCTTAGAAATGTTTTCTATACGCCATTTTTTACAACATTTTTATTTATTATTAAAATTCTTCTTATATCCTTCTTGTATATATTTATTTATTATTGTATTTTGTTTAATCTTAAAGTTAAAATGTTTTAAAATGAAAGAACAACTTTCCGTGTCATTTTTTAATGTAATTATTATACCTAAAATTAGTTTAAATATAACTTTGTTATAAGTATTAATTTAGTAATTCTTTTAATAGTTAAAAACAACGCCAAAAAGTGCCTCAATTTACTAATATGTTAATTAAATAGACATACCTGTGTGTAAAGTATGTTTTTTAATATATAATTTTTTTATACATACCAACCAACCAACCAACCTTGATTGTTTCACAGTTTTCCTACTCTGCCTAATATAAGAGTACATATGTACATATATGTATGTATGTATGACGTTTTATGTTACTTTATCCAAACAAAATGCAGCAACAATAGGGTACGCGCAAAAATGATAAGGTTACTTTCTCTGTTTTTGTACGATTTAAGCAAAATTACAAAATATATTGTTATTTTTTTTAATGAAACGCTCTCATTTGTTTAAAGCTTATGGTTTCGTTTGGTCTTTCTAAAATGTACATGAAACAAAACAAATATTATGAATAAAATAAAAATTCTCAACCAGAAGATGGCTTATCGATTACTAACGTGGTGGACCCCAAAAAGCCCATAATTCCCAAGGCGGCCGTAGCGGCAAATATTTCAACTATTTTACAATATAAAAAATGTTCGTTTTTATGAAAACGAAAATATGGTAATACATATTTTTTTTTTTGAGAATTTCACTTAAAATAACAACTTGTATGGACAACTACGTTTCACGGGAGCTCCGTTTCGTCTTTTAGTAGGTGTGAGCTTTGTTTGCTTCATTTTAATCATTCCCACTGTCCTTTATAACGCATTGCAAAATGTACAAATAATTTAAATATACATATGCAAATTACGGAAATCAAATACTTGAAAAGAAATTCAAACAAAAGATTTACAACAGAATACAATTTGAAATGCCAGCAAGTGTTTTAGTATGTGACCTTATCATCTTGACGAGCACCTTATACTACTGTGTACAAGTATATCTAAGATAAAAATTGTAATAAATAAAAAAGATTTAAAACGTTATAAAATAAAACGAAAGATTACAAATAAAAATAATCATGCCGACATATTTAAACATATAAAACTTAATAGAAATTAATATTATAATGTTGCAGACTTTAAGTGTTTTTTCAATTAGGTAATAATATTTAGTGCAAATATAATTTTCACAATAAAATCAAATGAAAAAAAAGAGAAAAAATAAAGAAAACAAATATTACATATGTATTATCAAAATACATGAAATGTTTTATGAAATTCATGTTCGATTGTAGGCTGCCTTTATTTTGCAAACTTTTTGAGTGTAAGTTATACAGTGGAGCTTAAAACTTTTTAATCGACCTGAAAAAATCTTAATATAAATGTTCATATACAAAATCAATAATATTCCTTTTATGGTTTCATTTGTTGGGCATACAAACGAAATATTAAAGAAATGGTAGTCACAAAATAGTTGTTATGCTTGTTTCGTCAAATATTTGATAAATGGGAACGTAGCTTAGGAAACGAATAGAAGATCTACAAGTTCTAATCGGACAAATTTTAACTTTATCTCATATTCAAAGCGATGCGAACTTCTTTCGATAGCATATATTACAAATGTAAAATATACTTGTTCAAAATTATTTATTTCTTTGCAATATCCATGCCAAAGGCCCAGTGTTTAGCTATGTACATTATAAACTTTTTCCAGCCGTGTCTTATCAATTTACTAATTAAAAAACAGTAGCTACAAAAAGCATCATTAAATTCACATCTTAGTGTCAGAAAACACAATAAAACTGAATCGAAAACCAGCGCGGATTTTAATAGACATAATCAAACAATTTCACGATTTACGTATACATTTGTATGTGCATACTTGCATACGAATACATACATATGTATATACTGTGTATGTATATAATCATGCGGTTATAATTTAATATCTTTATAGTCCAGCTTCTTTTCTTTAAGATAACCCGGCAAGAGAATATCATCATCACGGTTACAATAAATCAAATGATAAATTTAAACCTGCAGTATCACATTGAAAGTTAGAGAAACAACATTAAAAATGTCGGATTTTGTTGAAAATGGACTTATAAATACAAAAAATAATAGTTCGGCTAAATCCAATGAAAAAAAAGATACGCCAGCTTCTAACAAACCCAAGGAACAATGGGGCAATGAAATCGAATTTCTATTTTCTTGTATTTCGTTGTCTGTAGGATTGGGTAATATTTGGCGTTTTCCCTATATTGCTTTTCAAAATGGCGGCGGTGCTTTTGTTATACCCTATTTAATAGTTCTACTTATAATTGGTCGTCCAGTTTACTATTTGGAAATATTATTAGGACAATTTTCAGGTTGTGGTTGTATAAAAGCCTTTGAAATGGCACCAGTATTAAAAGGTGAGTATGACAAAGAGAGTTAACAATTTAATTTTTCAACTTTTTGTTTTTTAACAATTTATATACAAGTGTTTTATCTAATTCTTTTTAACGAAATTTTTATAATACTTTATTTTGTTCAATATTTAGCAGTACAATATCTGTAAAAGTAGCAGTATTTTTTGCACAAAATTAATGCCTGTAAAAGAAAAAAGTTTTACATTTAAAAAAAAGGCAAAACATTTTTTAATGCTTTCTAGAAAAGAAAACGTCATAAGTTTTTAGTGCTAGTCTTGTTCAAAAAAAAAATAATCTATGTTAATATTAGTTGTGTTTTTTTACTCTACTTTGGGATCCCTCGGGATCCCAATTTGCACGAAAAGCGTTTCCGTACTTTTAATTTGTGTAAATGAGAGTGGTTTTGAGAGAATAAGATTCTTCTTCTTCTCGCACGAAACAGCCCGTACTTTTTCTTCGGGCTAGTTTGGGCAAGTAAATAAACAAACAGCTGTTTGAAAAATAAACAACATCAAAGAAAAATTTAATTGACAAAAAAACATAAAAAAATTGGGAAGTTGTTGCAAAAAAGATTTAAAAACCATTTACCATTTTTTAGTAACCTGTATGTTCCTGGAGAGACACATATAGTAAGTGTAGGATACATTTTTTATTATTATTTTTAAAATGCCGCGAAAATTTTAAATTTTGTGTGGCTGACTAAACAATTTGACGTTCTTTTTTGTATTGACAATTTGGCTTTTTGTGTTCGCGTACTTTTGTGCAATTTTGTTTCTTTGTGAGAGAAATTTATTCTTACTCTCATTTACACGAACTTTACCCAAAAAGTAAAAAAACACACCTATTATTAATTTAATCATGTGGCTGTTTCTTACACATTTATGTTATTAAGAAATGTTTAATATATAGTTTTTTTTAATTTCACTCACGAAAAATTATTCCTCAAACAAATTGAATGAAAACTACGCCCGAGCTTAGTATAATTGAAATTATATTTTGTTTTCCGTATACAGAAGAAAATAAAAAGTTACAATTGTAAGCGGAACCAAATTCAAAAACTGTCAAAATAATTTATAGAATTTTCAGTTTAAGGCGCCTTTAGAACAACTAATTTGATTCTTATCTGAACATAATTATTATTGCAAACAAGCACGTAAACACAAAATTTATTTAATTTTATAAAAATCGTAATTTTAGGCGTTGCTGCCGGTCAGGTCTTAGCTACTGGTGCTTCAATTACTTATTATTCCAGTATAATGGCTTTAACTCTAAGATTTCTAATAGCATCGTTTTCAACAGTTTTACCTTGGAGTTACTGTCGCCCAGAATGGGGTACTCTATGTTTAGAAAATGTTATACTGGACTCTAATAACACTGACAATTCTAAGAAAATGTCGCCAGCTGAGCTTTATTTTCAGTAAGTTGTAAAAACAAGCAAAGTTACCTCAAATTAAAGCAACTAATTTTAGAAACGAAATTCTTCAAGAATACCCTAATATCAACAACGGAATTGGCTCACCCAATTGGGAGCTGGTAGGCTGTTTAGCAGCATCTTGGTGTATAATTGGTATTGTACTAATAAGAGGAATCAAAAGTTCAGGCAAAGCAGCTTATTTCTTGGGTGTTTTTCCCTACGTGGTCTTAATCATACTTCTGATTAGAGCAGTTACTTTACCAGGAGCCTTACAAGGAATAATTTATTTTTTCAAACCCCAATGGAAAGAGTTACTAAATCCTTTGGTAAGTTTGACTGGAAATAAACTTTCGGAATAATCTTTATAAATTTTGAGTATTTGAGGCGTAACAAAAGCTTGAGATCAAAATTTAAGTCTGTACTTTCTTTCCAATAAAGGTCTGGTATGCTGCAGTAACACAAGTTTTCTTTAGTTTGGCAATATGCTTTGGCACCCTGATAACTTACGCTTCATATAATAAATTTAATCGAAATGTTTACAAGTAACGAAACTCAATTAGAGAAGTTGTTATGAAATTTTTTTTACAAACATACATATTTTTCAGTGACATTGTCATTATAACCACCATGGACTCTTGTTCCTCCCTTATTGCTGGTTGCATAACTTTTGGTATTTTAGGAAATCTAGCATTTCAAAATGGTAACACAGACATCGCTAAAGTGGTTAAAGGTGGTGCCGGATTGGCATTTATATCATATCCTGATGCTATAGCCAAATTTGAATTCATACCACAAGTAAGATTCGGGGCTTTTATGCCATTTGAATGCTTTAAAGCACAACTACCTAAAGGCGTTTGCGGTTTTTTTCTTTTTGATGTTATTTGTCTTAGGTATAGGAAGTACAGTGGGAATGGGTTCCTGTATTATACGTGTACTGAAGGATCAATTTGCAATGACCGTTAATTGGATGCTTGCCTTGGGTTTAACTGCTGTAGGTTTTGTCGTCAGCATCGTTTATATGTGCCCGGGTGGTCAATTTATTTTGAATCTGGTCGACTTTTATGGTGTTTCATTTACCGCTTTAATTTTGGCCATTGGGGAATTACTAGCAGTTGGTTGGGTCTACGGTAAATACTATTTAAAAAAAGAATATTTTTCATCTAATTGATATTTCCCTTAAAAGGTGTTAAACGTTTTTGTGAGGATATTAAATTTATGGTTGGTATAAAGACCGGCATATACTGGCGTTTATGCTGGGGAGTTATAACTCCCGGTTTAATGATAGCCGTTCTGATTTACACACTTGCTGATTTGAAGCCTTTAACCTACAAAAATGTTGACTATCCAGATTTAGCTCATGGTAGTGTATTGCATATAAAATTAACCATAAAACCCCAATAATAGTTCCTTCGCTACAGTTTTTGGTTGGTGTTTATCAACTTTAGGACTACTTCAAATACCCGGATGGGCTCTGTATCAATGTTGTTGTCAAGATAAAGAATTAAGTTATAAAAAGGTAAGTAAGCTCATAAGATTTTATACCGAAATATAATATTAATTTAAATAAATTTTTTATACAGAAAGCGTTTGCTTTATTTAAACCAACAATTGCTTGGGGCCCTTTGGATGAAGATTTACGTGATGAGTACAAGCATTTTCGCAAGAATATTGAAATCAAAGATAACGGGAGTAGAAAAAGTTTTACTTCCAAGATTCTGAGGAATTTATTCAAGTAAACGAAAATTAAACACAAGTTCAAATAATAATAATAGCAACATTTATTAGAAAATTTGTATATAGCAGCGAATTGAATAATATTAATGGAGTTGTCAAAGTTGTATAGCTTTTATATGTTGAAAGTTTTAAAACTGTATTGTTTATGATATACGAAAAAATACAAACACCAATTTTATAAAAATGATGAAAGAGTTATTAAACATTGTATCTATGCAAAGAGATAAAAACAACTTATCTATCTGTTTTAAACAAGCACACTTATATATCTATTTTAGACAAAATTTTTTTAAAAGCAATAATTTCTTTGCAGTCTTTACGTTTATTTTTGAATGTATGTACATATATATTTAGTTTTCAATTAATTTAAGGTCCCCTACCGTTATCTCGGCCAAATAAACTCTTTTCGTTATCAAATAATCACGCATCAATTTGAAGAAGGTAAATTGATTTGTCAAAGTAATAAAGCTTAGCGATAAAATAAAATGCCACTCGATAGCGTAATACAGCAACGTGATTCCCGACAGCACAGTACAAGTTTGTATAATAGTTAAGGTAGCATAAATTAAAGATGGGTTATGAAAAAAATTCTAAAATTAAGAACAAAGTTGGTTAAATTTCTGATTGCATCAGTATTTAAATTAATTTCTTTACATAAAATCTTGCGTGTGAGGAGTTTCCTGGTGATGCTACTGTTACCGGTCCAAAACTGCGATGTAATTCACCACTACATTTGACGACAGTATTATGACCCCAGAGTGTACTCTTTATCCAATTAGGAGCAGTTGCACTTACAACAGAATCTGCCCCGGCTCGAAGTTCTAGTTTAAACCAATAACCCAAATGAAGTGCAGCTCTATGTAATATATCGCTATATTTAGAGGGAAAACTGAATACAGTGCACATGGTAAAAACACTGAAGAATACCAATAGAATGTGTATACTGGCCCATAGGATATTATAGTTTACAGAGGAAGCAAAGTAACAGGGAAGAAAAGTTGAAAAATACGTATTTAATAAAGATGTAAAGATGACTTGTTTGGAACGACAATTAAAGTCATTGCGTAAAACATCAATTTCATATCGTATGGCATTAGGATTTGCAGAACACGAATGCAAAGGAAATCCATTAAAATAAGCACCTCTAACTTCGTAATTAAATCGCAAAAAGGGCTCTAACGTAAGCCCAAATGCCAGAAAGTAAACTATGAAGCTAAAATATAAAACCTTTAAATAGGGACATGCATATAAACACAATACTATTCTGAGATACTTACGGATATACCAATAAGAATACAGTCAAATAGTTATTACTGTTATACAGCATAACAGTGCAAACAACAAGCAAAGCTAAAATTAAGTACTCTATAATACATTTACATATACCCGTCATTTGTTGGAAGCGTGAAGGCAGGAAAGAATCCAAAGCCTTCAAGCACAGGCAGTACAGCAATCTTCTTGCATTTATAGCCACAATTAATATTATTAAAAAAGGTTCTATGTGTTGAAGATTCTGAAAAATAGATTCACATTAAATTAAACTTATACGCAATCGGTAGCATTGCAGCACCAACCACGGTATTTGTTATCTGCGATTGAGGCAGCCACCAGTTTGTTCGATATATATTAATAAACTGCATAGCAGCGACGCATGTTGTGAACAAAAACATAAGCAGTTCATTTAGAAATTCTGATGACCCCGGAAAGTCCGGAAAGGGGATGTGTTTGGGCATTGGGGTAGCAGATTGTGATATCCCAGTTGATTCTTCTTCTTTGTTCTCCCGCATTTTTCACTAATTATCAACGAACAATTATACAAAATTTAATACTCCACAATTTGTTTTAGCGTTTCACAGTTTTTAGTAAACAATACAAATCAGCTGACAAATTTAATAATTTCCCAAGTTGTAAAACATAAGGGAATGTACACATACATTCAATTTATGCCTCTTATATTTTAAAGTTTATCCCGTTGAGGAGTCAAAGTATTTGTGAAGTTCATACAATAAAGTTTGGTATGTTTTTATAGTTTTATTAAAATGTATTTGAAAACATTATTGTATTCTGATATTTTTAAGCTTAAGGTCTCTTTATTTTAATTTTATTTCTTAATTTCAATAAAATAATTAATTTCTGAAGAAGTCACACAAAGGAGTGACGAAATATTAAGCTTAAAAATATCAGAATATAATAATAATTAAAAAGAGGCCAAGAAACCAGAAGAATTTAATGTATTTGAAATCTATTTTGAATTTTGTATGAAAAACTTTGACCGGAACATATTTCAAACTCGTTTTAAATTTTATTAAGAATGGGAGGTACCCATATCAGAAAAAATGCATTCATTAATGAAAAAATCAATATAAAAGATATAACTTAATTTCGATTAAAAACTTCAAAATACACAAAAACTTTTATTTATTTAACTCTAAGACTACAATTACATGTTTAATTTACGCAGATTTATACTTGTTTTCTACAAAACTCCATGAACTACCTTGAGAGTGATCACGAATTTCAACGCCATGTTGACGCAGACAATTTCTTATATCATCACATATTTGAAACAGCTCCTTATTTTTTGTATTTACTGCTAGATTCCGTATATTTTGTCGAGTATTCAGGATGTCTTCAAGAAATATATCTATATTGAATGTTTCTGTATCTTTTGTCTCTTTGTTCAATTCAGCAAATGTAAATCCAAACGATTGTAGAATATATTGAACATAATTATTAACTGCAGCGATAGCATCTAAGCAAGAAGAGGTTTCGTTTTCTAAAACATTTGCATTATTTGAATTTATGACCCGACTTATACCGGATGTTAGATCAAGGAGAATACTTATTGAGCGCGAGGTATCAAAATCATCTCTGATGCATGTTTCTACATTTGATTTAGCATATTTCAGGTTTTGTAATAACATATTAACATTTAAATCCGAAACAATTTTTTTACCACTTAAGTACGCCAAACAGTCAGAATTAAATGCTTTAAATTTGTTTAAAGTATTCTTAGCTGTTTCCATAAGTTTATCGCTATAATCCATGGAATTTCTATAATTTGAAAGAACACACGCCATACGAAATTCATCAGCACTGAAATTCTTTAACATTTCTTCTATTGATATAGTATTCTTCAAAGACTTTGACATTTTTTCTCTTTCTCCTTTGATATTTAAATGTCCAGTGTGCAACCAATAGTTAACCCACTGGCAAGTATTATGATAAACACAGCTTTGCGCTTCCTCATTTTCATGATGGGGAAATTTTAAATCCATGCCTCCAGCATGAATATCGATAGATCTACCAAATATCATATTTCCTAGCGTGCTACATTCAATATGCCAACCGGGTCTCCCTTCACCCCAAGGCGATGGCCAACTAGGTTCAGATTCAGATTTTCGAGCCTTCCACAGTGCAAAGTCTAAGGGTGACAGTTTATTTTCCGATGGCAGAGCTTCATTTTCTGCCAAATTTAAATTTTGTAGTTTACCATATATAGGAAATCGCTTAACATTAAAATATACAGATGAATCTTTACCAACATACGCGTATTTCTTTTCTATAATAGCTGCTATATAATTTGTTATTTTACTCATATGATCCGTTACTCTGACCTTTATGTTCGGTTCTGAAACATTAAGCTTTCTCAAATCGGACCAAAATTCAGCTTCATACAAACGTGAGATTTCTTTCCAATCCTTACCGCTTTCTATACCCTTTTGTATAATTTTATCATCGATATCCGTTATATTCATAGCACTGACAACATTTAAATTAAAATATTGTCGAAGTACACGTTGGATTATATCAAGTTTTACATAGCAGCTGGCATGCCCTAAATGAGAGGAGTCATAGACCGTAGGCCCGCATGTATACCAGGTTAAAAAATTTTCATTCGGCAGTATTAACGGTACTTGCCGCCTTGCTGCACAGTTGTATATTCGTATGCCGGTGTCGACACCACCCGGCTTAAGCCAATGTTGTTGAGTGCACATGGCCCGCAGAGGGTTAACGAAAAATCCCCAAGTATATTTTACCATGTTGCGGCTGCAGAAAACAAACTTTTTATTATGAGGTTTAGGAATTTATTTCTTTGTATTTACTTTGATTTAAACATATTGTAGTTAAATATTCTGTTATTAATATTTAACAAAAGTTTGTTGATTTTCAAGCAATAAAAATGGGACTAAAATAATAAACAGTACCGAATGTCTGATGAAGTGGTGCCATACTATGCGATAATGTCTTAATGAAGATATCCCCACATATCCGAAAATATGTAATTTTCTTCAGCTGAATTTTCAAAAGCCACAGAACACATGTGTTCTCTGCGATGCTTAACTTTAAATCGCAAAATAATTATATATGTATATAAATGTTTAGTGCTTAATATCCCTTTCTAAAATTACTTGAGGCATAAGTACCTTCCCCTACGGATATGAATCTGCCCTAATATATTCCAATTCTTTAAATCCCGGAATTGGGGACAAATCCCGTAGTTCGACAGCACAGCTCAATTGATATTGTTTGGGAAATTAAAAAAAAATTGTTACATATGGTAGCAATTTGGCAGCTGTTTTTTGTAGTCATTATTGCATTTGGTTGCGCCATTTCAATTATTTATCTGGAAATAGTGAAGTTTAAATAATAGTCAATATGATGCGTTATGAAGAAAATGAAAAACTAGCTGATAATACTGCTTGCGCGGGTGTTCGCGCTGACTTAAAAATGTGTTTATTAGAAAGCGATTGCTGCAAGAAAGTAAGGGATAATACACTTACAAAAGGACACATACCCACAAATGTGTTATTTAATTTTAGGCTAAGAAAACTCCTCGGGAATGTTTGCAAACTCATTTAGTTCCAGAAGAATGCCAAGTGCTGCGACAGACATTTTTTGAATGTAAAAGATCTATTGTAAGTTGTGTTGAAGGCTGCGACATTGTGAAAGTATAAACATTTCTCTTTTATTACAGCTCGATAATCGTATGCGTTTCAGGGGACGTAAAGGTTACTAAACAAAATTGTTTTATATAATGATAAAGTAAACATTTCTATTAAAAACATGTACATATGAAATTTAATTGTCTGTGATAGTCTCTTAATTTATTAATCATATTCTTTGTTTGTTGTGCGTTATTTTGAAATTAAGATGACTGAAATCTACTAATGACTGAGTGTAAGAATCAATGAAATGCAGGCATATAGAAGTGCATAACGCTATAAATAATAAAATGGCTACGTTGAGGAGTAATATCTTACATGCAAACGTATGTATGTATAAAAGTACCCGGAGCATTATTCTGTAAAGCAGTTCATATCGCAGTACAGAGTAACGCCCTCTGCCTTGTCATTTAGTTTCAATCAAATTGAATTTTTCCTATGATTAAAAATACAATTTCGAGATAACCCTGCTTTTACTAGAGGATCAGGTATTATTTTTGGCGTAGCACCAGATATAACTTTTGCATTTAGTATAAAATGTCGAGTATGAAGGTGAATGGCGATTTTAAAAGTATGTCTCATATATTCCAATTACTTCAGCTGTCCCCAAAATAAGTATTTACGTTAGGGGTCCTTTCAAATTACTAGCGGAGTTTGAGTAACGATATGTTCTTGTAGACAATCACAAAGTACTTTGCTTGTTGGGATATCTTGATAGCCATTCTGTATGAAATCTGGCTACCCTTTTTGCATTGGAATACAGCAGTGTATGCTTGACAAGCATTTTCGAAAAATTCCTCTTTCGAAGGGATTTTTTTAAATAAAAAGAACCAGCCGCCATTAATATAGTGGCGGTAAGGTTTTGTGTTTGTAAAAAGAATTCCACGAAAGAAAAATAACCAAACATAGTCATTAAATATGGATCATCACAAAACACTATACAAGGACCAGCGTTTACATACTCCTCGCCAACATAATAGGATAAATCGTGAGTTACAAGAAGCCAATCGCAATAAGCGTAGAAGGGACCGTTTCCAAGACTCCAGGAAAATATCACTCAGTCCCGTATGTATCAGGAAAGAAATAATAATTCCCTTATGTCCGGAAGAAAATGAAAACTGCGATATCAGTCCACAGGAAAATACAAATTCGACACGTTTAGCTAAAATTGTTTGTAATTCAATTAACAGTGAAAAGTTAACAAAGCAGGAAGCATTCTTGAAACGTTTTGTGGCATGGAAAGAGAACAAGAAGAATATGAAAAATGCAGAAGCCTTGATAAGCAAAAAGAAACCCTTTGTGTCCGCTGTAAATAGTAGCAAGCAAACAACTTCTAGTTCTTTGGTGCCAACGGGTCACCATAAGGGATTTCGACCGCCAGTTGGCTTGGAAAATCCAGTCAAAGAAAAGGTATATTTAATTATTTTGATTTAATAAGAACATGAATATAACTGTATTTTTAAGGCTGAGAATAAGAATTCTATTATAAAAGGAAGACCGTCGATTTACACCATAGTTCCAACACCACCAAGGAAGCAGATGACTGAAAAACTTCCAATCACCAGAAAGGCTTTGCCACCAACTTTGCAACTAAACAACTTCAGCTCAAATAAAATTCCAATTGAAGCGACAAATTTAGTAAACACTGCAAAAAAAACTAGTAAATTAGGCAATAAAACACCAGGAGATAAAAAGCCGGCGTTGAGAAAGAGTCCTTCATCTACAGCAAAGACAACAGCAGTTAAAATAGCCAAGGTGACAGAAAACGCTAAAAGGAATACTCCATCTGTTTTAGCACGGGCGGCATTTGGAAAAGATCTAAGACCTCGCGAATTAAAGATGCCGCCACCAAAACCACCTACAAGGTCCGTACCAGCAGCGCCAACTAAACACACAGGAGCAATAGCTAAAATTAAGAAGCGAACAGAAGAAGAAAAACAAATTAACAAATCTTCAAAAACAGGAAGGGCGGGCTTGTCACACAACTTAAAAGCTAAGAAAGCAATAAATAATAAGAAAACAATTTTACCGGCTATAAAAATTAATGGTAAACACTTATTAAATATGACAAAGAGCACTCAGTCCGGGGATGATATGGTTATACAAACTCCTAAAGATTTTGCAACAGTCTATCCTTTCGATAAATTTGTAACTTCAACTAAAATAAAAAACTCGAGTCACAGTTCCGAAAATGGAGGGACAAGCGAAATGGAAGCTTTGCCCAAAAGACCACACAACGGTTCTTCTGTAAAAAGAAATATTATGCAGGGCACAACAAATGTTACACTCTTAAACGTGTCTGGCCAAAATGTAGGAAAAAACATCAAAGAAAAAAGTGGGAAAACATATAATTTTATTAGATATTCTGAAAAGGAAAACATTTTTTTCAACAATCGCAACGATAATAATGAAGTTGTAGTTGCAAAAGAAGAAATAAACGTTTCACTCGAGAAAACTCCTACCAAATGTGGTCCGGAGGAAAGACCAGCGAATTATTTGAGTCCATACGTCAGTGTCACCCGAGGTAAAGTTAGTTTAAAAACAGAGAAAGAACAACGAAATAGTATATACTTGCAAAATGCTTCGGGACCAAATGCTCTATCTAAAGAATTAATTAGGCAAAACACATCAGCTAATTCTGCGGTAGAAGTTCGAAGGACTCTAGAAGCTGTACGATATTTTCGTAAACAATTGCAAGACGAGATAGATAGACTCCATCAGTTGTGTGATATTTGGGAAAATTATAAGAAAGAAAATCTTGAAAAAATACAAAATGCCAATGGTGAAGATATGATAAATGTAACTATTGGCCAAACTCGACTTTTAACAAGTAAAAAATTTATGCAGTTTAAAGGTTTAATAGATCGCTGCGAAGCTGGTGCTACAACAACGGTCGATATTAATAATGATGGCAGCGAAGATGCTAAACCAGTAACATCAGGAGATTTGGAGGGATTTTGGTCCATGTTAGGTATACAAATAGACAACTTGGAAAAACGTTTTGATAATTTAAATCGTTGGAAAACTAACGAATGGGAGGACCCCGATGAAAAAAAGGTTGATATAAAGAAAAAACTGACAAAAATTAGAAAAAATAAAGCGATTCCTGCTGCTAAAGCTAAACCCAATTCGGCATTACAACAAATGATGCGAAAAATGCAATCCGATATGCGTCAAAACAAAAACAAAAATGACGACGTTGTTGTGTTTGCATCATCGAAAACGAATCAACAACGTGCAGCAAACAGCGCCAACTCCAATCGTCGTCAATCTATGGATACTAGCTCATGCCGTCGTCTATCCATTACAGTCAAAGACCGAAAATATTTTTCACCTGCAGCCACAGTTATTTCGGTATGTTCCCCCAATCGTAGGTCATCTAAATCTGCACAAGATTCTCCAAAAATGTTTGAACATATACAAAAGTTTGGTGAGGCATTAGATAGCATGCAATGTCTAAGAAAATCGGTTCTCTTAAATAAAAGCTCCAGACGCATGAGCGTAAACTCAAAATCACCAGTAGCAAAAATTGAAATTAGTGATCATAAAACAAATTCTACAGTAGGCAATAAGGAGAATGCTATAGTTTCTATAGAAAAAGGACTGACGTCTAACCACAAGTTGTCGTCCTTAGAATCACCACACCATTCGCCAGTGTCTACAGGACGAAAATCTATACTTAAAACTCCCGGCACGGCAAAGACTAAACTTCGCAATGTAATTTTTAACGAAAAGTTGCGCGTGAAAAAGTTTAATTTTTTGATAACCGAAGATAACACGTCGTTTAATGCTGAAAACGGTGAAGATACCCACGAAGAAGATTTGGCTAAAAGTTGTGAGGGTAAAATAAAAACTGTACGAGTAGTGATTCTTTTAAAAACTTTTTTATTTTTTTTTTTCTAGAAGAAATTCAAAACATGCAGAATTCACAACGTACATTAACGTTGCGTAACCGTAAAGTTCGTTTGCGACCATCAGGCGAAATTGTTATACCTAAAAAATAACTGTTCAAACAGTACTGGATTTTTTACAGGATAACTAAACTATTACAATATTCATGTGTATTTTTTATATCAATTTAATTTTCCGTTGATTTATTAATTGTTTTACGTTTTTAGATTATAATTTTATCAACACATAATTATGATTTAATAAATATCTTCACAATTTCGCTACAGGGAATAATTTTTCGCACTATTCTCTGTTAATGTTAACATAAACATTAATTAGTGAATGCGTATTATTAAGCAAATTGATACTGAATCATTAATAAAATCTAATTTAATGCTTAACCTAAAAGTAAAACAGTTGCGTAAATAAATGAATACACAAGTTTAGAAACTTTCGTTATGGAACGATATTTTATTTATCGTAATACATATTCCAAAGGTTCTGTAATTCATTCAAACATAATGTATACACATACAAATATATATATAAAAAATATATATATATATATATATATATATATGTGTGTATATATATGTTAAAGGAATACATTTATTTTTTACCTTTCGATAGTAATAGAATATACATACCTATATGCGAAAGATCATAAAAAATCGGGAACTATTGAAGACCCGAAAAATGCAACTCTGGATGTGTGAACAAGTAAAAATTAAAATTTAGCGTTTTATCTCATATAATACAATTACATTTTTATTTTGCCAATTTATTACCTTCTACATATGGGAAGAAAAATCTAACGCTAAATAATATAAATATTTGATTTCTTCTTGATATACATCAATAAAATTTCCCTTTTTCCTTTCCGTAGCAGTACTGCCAACATTGACAACATGAGCAGAAATACAACACTGGTTTTTTCTCAACGCGAATGTCATGCTAAAGCATAATAATTCATTCAATAATAAAAGAAAAAAAACTTCCTTCTACATACTATAACGCAGAATACAGCAAAAATTTTAATTTGAAATTTTATTTAAATATATTAAGTAAAATGTGTTAAACTTATTTTAAGAAAACTAAGGATTAGCCCTAAGGAAAAAGTTGTGAAAGCGCGTTGAATTTTTAGCATAATAACGCGCCTGTTTTGTGGGGTTACTCTCCCAGAAATTTATGGTGTAGTGCTGTGCAGTTTTTACTGACTGTTTTGATGATTTTTTTTTACAAAAGTGGGAATATTTGTTCAAATAATACGCAATTTTATAAATTCTCAGAAGAATTCGTATAATGGATACAAGTGAAAACATGGGTAAGTAGCTATATATATTTGCATTTTCCAAAAATGACTGCATTTCAAATTGAAATTTCAATTGCTGGTTGTTGCCTGTACCAATTTGTCCGTCGTGTTCCATAGGCTGGGAGTGCTTACCGATCTCTGACTATTTGGCACTCTTGGTATTAGTTGTAATTTTGAAGCATTGCTGGAAAGATATTAAAATTACAAAAAGAAATATGGAATGAGCAATTCCGTTTGGAATACATTCACTTTGCCAACGGCCACCGTACGTTTGTGTTAACGGGATTTAATGTAATATTCAAAAATCTTGTTTCTAAAATGACCAATCCATGCAATGCTTGATCCTTTCTTTAAATCTATTCTAAATGGATACAGAAGTAGTACAATATGTAGAATCTTGTTTTAATTCTTTTATATTTTATCATTCATTGCCCACAATTTTTTAATGAACACGAGCTGCCATATTGGCAGAAATTAAACTTGCTTTATTTCCAAATGGCCGTATTAACTAAACTATCTGGTAGAAAAACATATGTGGGATATTTATAATTTGACATTTTTCTTTGCACATTTTGAGGGTTAGTTTTACGCAATTGCTTGATTTCTCTGTAAATCGACTTGGAAAAGTTAAAATTTTCTGGAAAATATCAATCGATTCAATTGTTGGTAAGTTAAATAAGCCCTTTATTTTCGGTTTTCATAAAAGATTCTTGCTCCGTTTTGGTTTGTAGGTAATATACTGATAAAACTCGTCCAGTATCATGTCATCTTTGTGTGCTGTACGTCAAGCAAGCGGTGTGGCTTCTTTGATATTAGGAAGATGTTCTTCCGTTAGGCGCACTCTTAGCACCGCACGGTTGGTGCGTCTAAGTCAAGGAAGTGCAGCATCTCTAATGCATCTGCAACGGTTAAAACCCATGTCGGCAAGTACTCAAGGATTCCAACAATTTGTTCGTGAATATGCCGAAAAGAGGGTGTTTGAGCGTACAAAGCCTCACTGCAATGTGGGTACAATAGGGCATGTTGATCATGGTAAAACAACATTGACTGCGGCCATTACTAAAGTACTGGCTGACAAACAATTGGCAGAAAGTAAGAAGTATAACGAAATCGATAATGCACCGGAAGAAAAAGCTCGTGGTATAACTATTAATGTGGCCCATGTTGAATATCAGACGGAGAATCGTCATTATGGACATACAGACTGTCCCGGACATGCAGATTACATCAAAAACATGATTACAGGCACAGCCCAAATGGATGGCGCAATACTAGTGGTAGCTGCTACAGACGGTGCAATGCCTCAGACCAGGGAGCATTTATTACTGGCTAAGCAAATCGGCATTAATCACATTGTTGTTTTTATAAATAAAGTGGATGCCGCCGATCAGGAAATGGTTGACTTAGTAGAGATGGAAATACGGGAATTATTGTCTGAAATGGGCTACGATGGGGATAATATTCCAGTTGTAAAAGGATCCGCATTATGTGCTTTAGAAGGCAAGAATCCCGAGATTGGTTCTGAAGCTATACAAAAGTTGTTGAATGAAGTCGACAACTTCATTCCCACACCAGTGCGTGAGTTAGACAAACCGTTTTTGTTGCCTGTAGAAAATGTGTATTCAATTCCTGGTCGCGGTACGGTAGTGACAGGTCGTTTAGAGAGAGGTGTTGTCAAAAAAGGCATGGAATGCGAATTTGTTGGCTATAACAAAGTATTAAAGTCTACGGTAACTGGAGTTGAGATGTTCCATCAAATATTAGATGAAGCTCAGGCGGGTGATCAATTGGGTGCATTAGTGAGAGGTGTTAAGCGTGAAGATATCAAGCGTGGCATGGTTATGTGCAAGCCTGGTAGTGTAAAAGCCCTCGATCAATTGGAAGCTCAAGTTTACATTCTAGCGAAGGAAGAAGGTGGCCGTACTAAACCGTTTATGTCTTTTATTCAATTACAAATGTTCTCTCGTACATGGGATTGTGCTGTGCAGGTTCAAATACCCGACAAAGAAATGGTGATGCCTGGTGAAGATACAAAATTGATTCTCCGTTTAATACGTCCCATGGTTTTAGAACAAGGACAACGTTTCACGTTGCGTGATGGGCATATTACTTTAGGAACTGGGGTTGTCACCAAGGTTTTGCCTTCCTTGTCCGAATCAGAACGTTTAGCTTTAACAGAGGGCAAGAAGGCCCGTGAAAAGAAACAAGTTGCTAAAAAGTAAAATTACAAAACTTATCTTTAATGTAAGAGTTTATAAAATATTAAATATTGTAACCTTAAAACTTTGTATAACGGAATCTATTGTCTAACTTCTTTTTGCGAATTTTTCAATTGGCGAAATTAAAAAAAAATTTCGTTTTAAAGCATTTGTGGTATGTTATACTGAAGCTTGTCTGGAAGTGCTGCCAATTGTTCTGTTACTTTAAATTCAGTATCGTTTTTTATTTTAAGAATACATAAATATGTATAACTATACCTTTCGCAAAATAAAATTGAATAAAATTAAAACAAAAAATATCAAATATTCCTTGATTGTTATAAAATTATATTTTAATTCTACAGGTTCACATGTTCTACAGGTTCACAAATGTGCTAAATGTTTTTAATTATTAAAGGAGTAATAAAATAATCCAATTTTCTATAGGCAATAGAAAGTTGGAAGTTATTCGCATGTGTTATAAAGGGTGAAACCATAACGCTGGTAAATAGGGAACTCTTTATGCGAGTTAGGGACTTTTTGCTCGAGGCCGACGATATATGTA